>CM045994.1:97370310-98620310 GCA_025175895.1 Wurfbainia villosa | reverse complement strand
CTCATTCATATTTAATCTTTATGCTAGCTCATTCATGCTTAATCATTATGCTAGCCATCGTTATGTTAATTTTTCCTTAACTTTTGTGTCGGTTTGCCATGAATCAAAAGGGGAGATTGTTGGTGCAGTGGGCACCAAAGTCGAACCAGTATTTTGATTATGGCAAAAGGCTCAATAGTTAAGGGTATATTTGTTATCTTACGAGCTCAATTAAGTGTGCAGAAATGCTAAAGTTGAGCGGAAGATCTGCGACACCGGTGGGAACCGAGGTGGTCGACAACGCCAGAGGGACTTGGAGGAAGCCGAGGTACTCGGGTGAAGACCGAGGCGAGGCTACAAGGTAAGCTCGTGTGAAAGCGGCAAGGTCGTTAGCGTAGATCCGACCCAATACCTCCAATGGAAGGTCTAGGTCGAGATCGATGGTTAGAACCATCGTACTTTATATTTTAAGCTAACTTGTATCTGCGGTCAAAACCCTTTGACTACAATCAACTGCTAGTCAAGTTCGACCTCGAGAAGAGCTCGAATTTCAAGGGGTGAATTTGGACTTGACTCGTGTTTTGGTACAAAGGGTGATGTGGCATCAAGGTGGACATCCAAACCATCACCAAGCTTCCTTGTGGTGGACGCCCAAGATAAGGTGAGTTGGCACAAGATGGTTGGCTCCCATGATGTGGCACAAGTTGAATGGCTCCAACAAGTTGGCGCCCAAGGAGGTTGGAGGTGGCACAAGGTGGTTGGATGAAACACCTCATCCTCAAGTTGGCGCCCAAGGAGGTTGGAGGTGGCACAAGGTGGTTGGATGAAACACCTCATCCTTGAGTTGGCGCACAAGAAGGTTGGAGGTGGCACAAGGTGGTTGGATGAAACACCTCATCCTCAAGTTGGCGCCCAAGGAGGTTGGAGGTGGCACAAGGTGGTTGGATGAAACACCTCATCCTTGAGTTGGCGCACAAGAAGGTTGGAGGTGGCACAAGGTGGTTGGATGAAACACCTCATCCTTGAGTTGGGATAAGAACCTCACCTTGGACACTACCTATGTCTAAATTCATAGATCAATATCCATAAATAGACATGTTCAAGCCAAGCAAATAACAAGAATTCAAGAGCTCTCAACACGCCGTCGTAACGCCGCTACTACTACTCACATTTGCTACGACGAAGTGCCGCCGACAACGAAAGCTACATCTTCTACTTATAAGAGTTGTCGGTATATTTATTCAAGTTCTACTTCTTTAAATTGTCTTTGTGCTTTAATCGTAACAAGGAAAGGGGGAGTGTCCCTTTGCCTTGATTTCTTTTTGTAATCGTTGCTCCTACCTCCAACGAGGAGGAGTGGTTTTAGTGAATTGCCCTCCGTACGTGATCAAGGATCACTAGGGCCGTGGATTAGCAATCGAAAGATTGTGAACCACGTAAAAATATCTTGTCTACTTTATATTTCCGCTGTGCACTCTCTACTTGCTTTTTACTTATTGCAAAAGTTTTTTAACGACACCGTATCGCTATTCACCCCCCCCCCCCCCTCTAGCGACACTTTCGATCCAACAAAACTCACAGAATTGACTATCCAATTCGACTCTTGGGCAAGAAGTCAACTGATAGCATAGAGCAATTTACTAATCAACTAAAATCTGACGTGGATGGAGTCGTTGTAAGCAAATGGTCGAGTGACCAGTCAATTAGTAAGTTAAAATCAGCCGATACAAACCTTAAAAAAGGAGTACTTGGCAGCATTTTGGAAAGTCGATTCTTGGAGAGTTTGAAGAGAAGTTGTTGTTGCATTCCAGATCTTCAAGGAGCTTTTCAAAGCAACCAAATCAAACATCAATCAAAAGCATTCTTGTGTAAAGTGGATTTCTATTGTATTTTGCTTTAGGTTCTTCATCATTGTATTTGGTTGTTCTTTTATTGTAAGCTCCAGGTTATAAGAGGTTTCTTCGCCTCCGGAAGTTTCCGAGAAGGAGAAACATAGTGGGACTATCATAGAGCTAGGTCGTGGAGTAGGAATCAGAAATTCCGAACCACGTAAAATCTATAAGTTGTGCTTGTGTTTTATTGTTTGGTTTATTTTTTGTTTTCGCTGCATGTATAATGTTTGTAAACAAGCACGATGCAATCGAGTTCGAGATGTTATTCACCCCCCCCCTCTAGCACCAACAACGGTCCTAGCAAATGATATTAGAGCGAGGTTGCTCTTTTTCGGATTGATTGTCGATGATGCACAAGGCTAGAGGAATAAAAGATCCATATAGAAGAATGGAATTTAGCAACGGATTTGGACTCGACACTAGGTTTCCACCTCCTTATGGACTAGGAGGGTTCGATCAATGGAGGGCGAGAATGAAGATGTTCTTTCAAATGAACATTAAAGAGTGGTTCGTCCTAACAGAGGATTTTGAGGCTCCAAAGGATAAGAAGAGAAAGATTCTCAAAAGGAGAAAGTGGGACAAGAAACACACCTTAAGATCCGAGGCTAATGATAAGGTAACCAGAATTTTGGCTTATTTAATACCTAATAATATCTTATGCAAATTAGGAAAGTTCAAGGATGTTAAGGAATTATGGAGCAAGCTTGCTAAGCTTCATGAAGAATCTTCTTTGGCCCAAGATGATGATGTGTCTGAGGAAGAATGCTCATCATCCCAAGCTCTTGATGATTCGGAAGTTGAGAGGTACTCAACATCCGAAGTAGAAGAGATTGTAGAAGTATCCACCTCTAGGATTGAAGGGGAGGATAGACAATCGACACTGGAGCAAGAGGAGGCCTTTACATTCGGACTCAATGATGAACCTTCAAGTGTCTTCCCTACTACCAAGGAAGGTAACTCAAGTTCAATTATTAAAAATAAAAACTATATCATATTTTTGAGTGTAGGGAGAAGGGACAACTATAAGAGTAAGTGCCCAAAAAGAATCAAAAAAAAAAATTCAAGTGACACCGAAGGCTAAGGAAAAGACCAAGGAGACCGGTCCCTTGATACACAAAGGCAAGAAACACATTTCTTTTGCAGTAAAAAGTGGCATTATCAAAACCAATGTCCGAGGGGAGGCACCCAACCAAGGACAATGTTGGAAGCTCAACTATGGGGGGAGCTTCTAGGTCAAAGCCTAAGGTATCATCAAGCTATAATGTAATTTCAATTTATCAAGATAAACAAGCATGCTAGCAATAAGTACTATCATCTAAGTGCTCAACACCATAAAAGTAGGCCTAAGGATAATTATAGATCAATTAGCTCAAGAACAACCCTACCGAAGGAAGACACGAGTACCTTTAGAGGTAGACCTAGTTTACATAAAGATAGAAAGGATAGGAAGAACATAGGCAATAACCCTAAAAAGAATAGACATATGCCTAGGAAAATGAATGTTCAAAGAAAGAATGAAAAATCAAAAGTAGCTATTTTAAAAGAAGAAAATCAAGGCTTGAGTTCAAGACCCTTAAAAAGATAAAAAAAATATATTTAAAGGATGTAATGGACAAAATCTAGGTTTGGTAGGCAAGAATCAACTAGGGATAAGAAGGGTTTGGGTTACAAACCTAAGTCCAAAAAAAACATGCCCTCCTACCATAGAGTTCCATATAATTATGGAATTAGTCCTAGGTATAGGAAAGTCAAGGTTACAAGGGAAGCTATCCTTAGAGTTAACCTTGATGAGAGTACAATGACTAAGGCTTTCAAGAAGTCTAGTGTTGGTGCAACAAGCTCCGGGTCAATGTTGACCAAACTCGAGTGGAACTCGAGTAGTGTTTTGCTGTTTGACATAGGATTTGACCATTGTTTGACTATATTGTTTGACAATATGACTAGTGGATGATTGGGATATCCAAAATCATATGGGAGAGATTATGTCACGCCCCGAGAGTATGCCGAGCCGAAAATAATCGAACAGCATCTCTCCTGTACGTGATACAATTCCCAGATATACATAAAGCCTTTCGGCCACAATCACATAATATATATATATATATACATAATCCATAAAACACAGCGGAAGATACTGACAAAAGATACAAAGACTCACTATGTACTCCGGAGGGACTTGACACAACAAGAATCATAATAGAAACCACATCAAAGACCAAATACATACAACACATCCGTATATCACAAATACAGAAATGATATAGGATAAAACCCAAAAACATCAATCCATAAGAATGCAACATCGATATGGAAATACTATCCAACCATTTGGTGTGAGATGGGATCAGCTGGCAGAGCTCCGAACATCCAAGGAATCTTCTACCTGTGACCTGGGAGGCAAGAAACCCAGGGTCCATGGTGGTGAGTATAAACTTAGGGGTAATATGTAGAAAGTTCATAAACAACATATAGGGATATAGAGATCTACAAGTATACATGTGAAGATCTACAGGTATACAGAATGAGTCCAATAGACATACAGTCCTAAATGTACTAATAAGTAACCACAGTATAGTCATACTCAGCATATACTAAATTGATCAACTGAACATGAAGTAATGTACCAAAGTACTTGACGGTCTGTAACACCATAAGCTATATCATCCTGAACAGGTATATAATAACATAACTCATATAACATACAAGGTCAATCTCATATCTGACTAACACACAGACATATGAACAGTATATAATCACATGTAATAACAACCCAATCCATACTACACTATGATATGACGCTAATCAAATACATACAACAGTCTGGACCAATACATATATCATGCTCAACACACAGCAGTATATAATATGCAAATGACATGTATCATGATGAACAAGCATATGCAGCAATCATAGCTCAATCAAATGCAGCATCTCACAGGCATATGTAAAACATATATCAAATACATGGATACATATATATATCAGCAATGCATATGCATGGCCATGTCTGCGGACCTGTCCAACCACGGCTCCAGAGTGGCCAAGGTGGCACAACATGACTATTATCCCGACTTCAGCTACCACTACTCTCAAGTGGCCGAGTTGGGTAGTATGACTGAGTAGCATAAAAGAGTAAAGAGCTAACTACTCCTAGGAGTCCCTACTGCTAGCCACGCTGTCCCTACCCATGAGTAGACAAGCGTCGCACACAGGACAACTGCACATCACGCAACCACCATCTATAGTGGGCGAGTGCACTAACTACCACTCTGCACAGTGGCCAAGTGCACATCTCCAGCTACCATCATCTATAGTGGCCGAGCGCGGAACATCCAATGCTCTGCCCTCAACCCTGCTACCACTACCCCGAGTGTCCGAGGAGGCAGGATGACTGACGACCCGTCTCAACCACAAGGAAGACCCCAGTCGACAACATTCATGCAATGTAATGATGCATAGCTCCACATACGTATCCTCGCAACACTTCCTATCCCATGGGGAGTCCTGGTCGACCAAAAGTCAACTATGCAAGGTCTACTAATCCACAAGACACTCTCTCTACCACACAGAGAGTCATACACAACTGAAGTCAACCACGCTAAGACCTCCAGTCCATAGTGATATACTATCGACAATCCATATAACCATACACAGATACCTGATCCATAATTGATATACAATCACGCTAGGACCTCCAGTCTATAGCCACATACTGACAACCACACACTTATCTATGCACACACAACCAGATCCTTTATAGATGCACCACTAATATATGTATGATATAACAATCGACTCTATAATCTAATCCATCACCTAACCCTAGTGATGTAACACAGTAACCCAATCTGAGGTCACAAAGATAACCCTAACCACATATACTTAGCTGAACATTCATCAGCTAACACACAATAGGATTTGTAGTTCTTATTCGTGATAGATAAACGATGAAGCAACAACAATATATATCTCAATGCTCAAGGCTAAGTACAAGCACATGATTAAATAAGAGTGGAGTCAAGGTAAAAGAATTCAGCATAAATCCAAATTCATGCACCAGATTCAGATCAAACTACCTGACCAGGGTAGATATTACCCACCTGACATGAAGCTCGAAATAATGATCCTCAAGCTCGGGGACCTGCCTCATACCCCAAACCTGCACATAATAGCAAACTATGATTAAGTACAAGCACCAGATAAATATACGAACTAAACACTACTTCGTTTCTATGTTCGCATTCTTTTCTTGTCTACGAGTTAGAAACTCGTCTATCCCAATCTGATACACCATAACCCAACTCACAATAGATCACCAACATCCCCAGAGCTATCCTTGCACTATTATTCCCGATCCAGCTTCTTCCATCTCGCACCCGAACAATAGCCGCTTCAACCAATCCTAACACTCGAGCTCCCAGCTCATAACTCCACAAACAGAGCCCAAGCCAGGGCAGCTCCATCCACAGCAAAACAAAGCATAACCCCCAATCAGCTTGCTCCCAACAATTACACAACGAGGAACACAAAGATCTGATCGAGCCCTAGAAGAACACACAGCTCACTCACGAGATTGCTGCCCATCTGAATCTGGCTCCTTGCCACCAAAATCCATCCACAAACACCATGGACAACAGCTGCAAGAACAATCAGTAACCTCCCACACCATACATCCATGCATCAATCCATAACTCTAAGATCAACTAAACAACAACCGAACCACTGAACAACACCTAAATCAATCGGATACACCCCAATCACAATCGGATACACTCCAATCTCATCCGCCAACCACCAATCCATTGCCAGAAAACTCATCAGATCCTCAAATACATGGACACACTACAAATTCACATCAATTACAGATGAAACAAAAGGGATAAACAAAGCTTACTAGCCAAATCTTCACCGACAACCCCTCCCCTATTCACCAGAGTAATCCCAGCTCCAAACACTGATCAAACCATAGATTAACGCTAAATCGGGGAATCCACAGCAAGATCTCAATTCACATCTCAAAGAAGGAGAGAGATCGACCCTTACCTAGCTCCGATGACAAGCGACAACCAGCTCCCTCACACTCAGCAGTTCACTCCAGCGACGCCAAGAAGAGTTGCTCGTTGCACAGCTCAGATCCAACTCGAGAAGGTCGTAGATTAGAGATCACCGCCCACCCCCTTTTCCCTTTGAACTCGTGATATGCTCACGAGATGCCGGGGACACGATGGCTGGAGGCGATCGGTAGTGAGGCTGGCGACGACGAAAGCACAAAGAAGAAGAGATGCCGACGAGCTGAGCTTCGTGATCCCAGGCGACTGCTAATCGAGGTTGGCATCGGATGAGATCAACCACGGCGACGAAGCAGGGAAGAAATCGTGCGATCGGGATTTAGGGAGAAGAAATTGCGGTTGGAATCGGGGAAAGAAAGATCGCAGAGAGAAATCACGCAAGTCGGGTTCGGGTCCTTTAAGGCCAGTGGAATGAGTTCATTCAACTCAAGTCTAACCTAGGTTTAGTCCGAGTTAACTCAAGCTGACCTAACCACCCATTCAAGCTTAAATCTTCCTCGTATGGACTCCTTTTAAATCCGAATTTTTTTTTATAAATTCCTGAAAAATTATATAAGACCATTTCCTTAATTATCAAGGGATATTTTTTTTCCGTTATCTTATATTCTCCCCCACTTATAAAAATTTAGTCCCCAAATTTTTGACTCATGTACGAGTACGAGATGTCACACAACCATCTCGAGTATCTGGAGAAAAGTCACACGGGGTACTGATAGCCTCTAGAATCTATCATGGATACTCTCAACAGACCCTTTGAAAGTCTGAATACCACCTTTTTATGGACCGTCTATCAAAAGATAAATAATTGTACCAGAGTGGAGCTCTATATCCGTGACTAGTGGAGACTTTGCATGAATCGTAAGGTGACTCGTGAATCACTATCAGAAATAATACTCAAGGATACTCCATGGATATAATTTTGTCAAGCGATCCAACAAAATCCATCTTACGGCTCGGAAGGAACTGAGCAGATTTAGCTAATCGATCACCGATTATCCAAATCACATCAAGTCCTTTCCGAATTCTAGATAATCTCTCAACACAGTCCATCGTACTAAGCTGCCACTTTTATCTCGGTACGTAACCCTACTGGTCACTAATATTCCACTTTTACTTGTTGGCACACCCAAAATCAAACCATAGACTCAACCATGTCCTACATGTATCGATCCACCAAGAGCATTTCATCGTTCACTATATTCGGATCCACTCCGAACAAATCATCAGTCTCTAATGTCGAGACCCCTGAATCAACTCTTCCTAAATCGAATACAACTCTATAACCCACTATTCTCCTCGAAGATGGAGAATTGCTTTCTCACAAGAGAAATCAATCTATTGTTCCAAAATCCACTCTATCACGCAGCACTATAAGTGACTGGGAGACCGTAATGACCAATCTCCCTAGTTGCAGCTACCCAGTAGCTAGCCAAAATTCCATGAGCATTCGGACTCTATACATCTACTATCAAGATAATAACTGCTAAGCTCCACATTATATATATGAAAGCTTATCTCTCAGTTCCTCAAATGACATAGGCATAAGACATGTCTCATACAACTACATCGGAATCGCTCCAATCCCTGAAATGTTGCATCTATGTGCAGTACCCTTCCATCCCCAACGGAAGGACTAACTAACACTGATACAAAAGTCAGTCATTGTCTAGGCCTTGAAACCTAGCTTCCACAACTTCTGACCAAGTCATTTCCATCACCTACTTGGTCCAACAAATCAGTGGTATAGTAATGCTAGTAACATCCTATCAACCTCTACGGTATCAACCAGATCAATCTAGGGAAGCCATAACTTCCCTTAAGATTGTGAATATATCCCAAAAATATATCATCCACAGATATGATGACAATCGATCTCAAATACTCCAAGAGTACTTGATTCCTCAAATCCATGAACGACTAAATTGTCGATAAGTCTAACAACATTATTAACATCTCCTAAAATTCATACAAAGTATGAAATGTTGTCTTCTACACACCTGCATCCTTTTACTCTACGCTGATGATATATCAATCATCACACCAACAATGATAATTGTATGACACTAAGTCACTACAATATAAACCCTCCAATCATAGATCAACCCTAGGGTATACACAGGTGTCATTTAGCTGAGCTAAACAGAACATCTATCCACAATGAAGGATATCATTTCCAACAACCACTGCATACCACCATCAATAATCGATGCATAACCTCCAAGGTTCATCTCTCTCTTAACAAAGAGTTACGAGTCTTTTCCAAAAGGAATACTGAGATGGATAAATCTCCCATCCAATACCTCATACAATCGCAACTTACGTTCTTCTAATTCCATAATGTTTAGCAACACTGATACCAATAAAAATATCTCCCGATATGAGGTCTTCAATATCGGAACTATTCCCGAAGTCACTCCAATTGCCTACTCCACCCGCCTATGCGGTGGCAAGCCTGGGAGTTCATCCGAATCTACATCTGAATACTCTCATATTATATGCACGTCCGAGAGACCTAGTATACCAACATTCCAACAATCTAACTATCCGTAAGGATATGTCTATAGTAGAGGTATGTCTAGCAAAAGCTAAGGGTATCCCTTGACTTCTTGGTTGTTGATCAACATCTCACCTGATGGTAGAGAACAATCACCAAACCACAAGTCGATAGGAACCCTTCAAATCCTGTCCAAGAATATTCTAGACCTAGCTACCTGTAACTACCAGTATCTCTCGATATATCCGCAAATAGGGTAACCTAGAGTAATACCCCGCATGACCAATTCTTCGGTCTTCTATACCACCTCTCGAGTAATCATGTAAACTTGTCTAACATCTGTTCTTGATGACTGAGCTCTTGTAGATGCAAGAGACTACCCTGAAGGAACTGAAGTCAACTTCTGAACTGAGGTACAAACTAAAACAACTGCAATGGAGATGGTAAACACTATTGTACTGGCAAAGGGTACACATTCGGCTATAAAATACTGAATAACTACGTCTGGAGAATACAACATAGATACAACCATCGTTGTAAACTCTCTCCTCTGTACAAAGCATAACAACGCCTAGGAAGGTAACAGTTTCTATCGTCTGGAAAGGTAACAGTTGTTGTCTAAACGTCTGAGTCTTCTGAGACATCTTCTGCTGATAGTGCTGAGTAACCGCTTCTCTCGGCTGGAAGTATCAAAGAACTCCACTATGTCTGAGGCAATAGATCGCTGCTGGTGTGATAATCCACTCTTCTGTGATGATCTCGGCTTTTGAGGTTGTGGATCATCCTCTCGAAAGCATCATCCATAGTCTTCAACTGAGTCTTCAAAGTACATACTCTTCTCATAGATACTGGCTGCTTGTAGTAGAAGCAGATAAAATAATCTATCAAATAATCTAACTCTGTGTGTTGTCGTGACCCGCACTACACGCATACACTCCCTTCGGAGTCTTTCTTCTGAGTTTGCTGATAAACATAAGAAGATGCTGACGACCTGCAGTCAGCCTTCTATGATCGGAAAACTCTCCAATAGTCGCTCGTGACCCATGACTCCAATCTTGCTCCTTTTGTCAAACATTCGGAGACTTCTGATTCCAATAATTTGACTTGCAATATATGCTTATCAAATCTCTAACTCTTAAAACACTTGCTATAGAGTCACTTCTATACACATGACTCGGTCTAATGCCTTCCAGTAGGATCTGATAGGAGATCCAAACATCCTGATCAAGATGTCAGCCAATAAACTGTGGGTGGCCAAAACCAACCCAATCACATTCTTGAGCTATTAAATGGTCGTAACCTTCGCAAGTCTAATGACTCCGCATAGTACTCCCATTACCAAACGATCACCCTACTTGAAGCTCAAGAATTCCCTGACAATGAGTCAAAGAAGATGACATGGGAAAATACTCTCTCACAACATCACTACACCGTGGCCAAGTGATGTGTGATTTCCCGAAGGTTATTTCCTATCTCTTCCACCAAGTATCGGCTATCTTCGTATAACACGAGTTAAGTACTCAAAAGTACTCTCAAAGTTATACAACCTAGAACGACCAACCCAGGGATCAAAATCCCTATGAATATCATCCACTAATTTTCTACTATTTGCATCAGCAATAGTATACTCTCTTAGTCCATTACCCCTCAGGTAATAATCTGACAAGCATAATTAGTGAAAATCCTTAGGACTGTAATCTTTGATCTCCATAAGAAATGTGACAGCCTAACCCCTGCTTTTCGACTCGGTATCAGTCAGCTCTCAAAGGTAATTTACCTTTTCGATAGTAAGTACATGTCTAATAACCTCAACATGTCATTTTCGTGGTCAACTCAAACCACGGTTATGAATACTAACTAACACCCTACAAGTCATCCCTGTTATAAACAACAAAATGCATAGCCAACAGAAGGATAGGTAATAACAGTTAACATACCTTAAACCTTGTAGCTCGGAGATGTCCGCAATAGCCAAATCCCAGAACTCACAAAACCAAAACCGAGTAAAGCAAAACTCGATGTACGAACGAAATAAAATCCGAATGGGGACTTCGCAACCTAGGGCTCTGATACCAATAAAATTGTCACGCCCCGAGAGTATGCCGAGCCGAAAATAATCGGACAACATCTCCCCTGTACATGATACAATTCCAAGATATACATAAAGCCTTTCGGCCACAATCACATAACATATATATATAGACATAATCCATAAAACATAGCGGAAGATACTGACAAAAGATACAAAGACTCACTATGCACTCCGGAGTGACTTGACACAACAAGAATCATAATAGAAATCATATCAAAGACCAAATACATACAACACATCCGTATATCACAAATATAGAAACAATATAGGATAAAACCCAAAAACATCAATCCATAAGAATACAACATCGATATGGAAATACTATCCAACCATTTGGTGTGAGATGGGATCAGCTGGTGGAGCTCCGAATATCCAAGGAATCTTCTACCTGTGACCTGGGAGGCAAGAAACCCAGGGTCCATGGTAGTGAGTATAAACTCAGGGGTAATATGTAGAAAGTGCATGGACAACATATAAGGATATAGAGATCTACAAGTATACATGTGAAGATCTACAGGTATACAGAATGAGTCCAATAGACATACAGTCCTAAATGTACTAACAAGTAACCACAGTATAGTCATACTCAATGCATATACTAAACTGATCAACTGAACATGAAGTAATGTACCAACGTACCTGACGATCTATAACACCATAAGCTATATCATCCTGAACAGGTATACAATAACATAACCCATATAACATACAAGGTCAATCCCATATCTGACTAACACTCAAACATATGAACAGTATATAATCACATGTAATAACAACCCGGTCCATATTACACTATGACCTAACGCTAATCAAATGCATACAACAGTCTGGACCAACACATATATCATGCTCAACACACAGTAGTATATAATATGCAAATGACATGTATCATGATGAACAAGCATATGCAGCAATCATAGCTCAATCAAATGCAGCATCTCACAGGCATATGTAAAACATATATCAAATACATGCATACATATATATATCAGCAATGCATATGCATGGTCATGTTTGCGGACTCGTCCAACCACGACCCCAGAGTGGCCAGGGTGGCACAACATGACTACTATCCCGACTCCAGCTACCACTACTCTCGAGTGGCCGAGTTGGGTAGTATGACTGAGTAGCATATAAGCGTAAAGAGCTAACTACTCCTAGGGGTCCCTGCTGCTAGCCACGCTGTCCCTACCCATGAGTAGATAAGCATCGCACACAGGACAACTGCACATCACACAACCACCGTCTATAGTGGGCGAGTGCGCTAACTACCACTCTGCACAGTGGCCAAGTGCGCATCTCCAACTACCACCGTTTATAGTGGCCGAGCGTGGCACATCCAATGCTCTGCCCTCAATCGTGCTACCACTACCCCGAGTGACCGGGGAGACAGGATGATTGACGACCCATCTCAACCACAAGGGAGACCCCAGTCGACAGCATGCATGCAATGTAATGATGCATAGCTCCACATACGTATCCTCGCAACACTTCATATCCCATGAGGAGTCCTGGTCAACCAAAAGTCAACTATGTAAGGTCTACTAATCTACAAGACACTCTCTCTACCACACAGAGAGTCATACACAACTGACAGTCAATCATGCTAAGACCTCCAGTCCATAGAGATATACTATCGACAATCCATATAACCATACACAGATACCTGATCCATAATGGATATACAATCACACTAGGACCTCTAGTCCATAGCCACATACTGACAACCACACACTTATCTATGCACAGACAACCAGATCCTCCATAGATGCACCACCGATATATGTATGATATAACAATCGACTCCATAATCTAATCCATCACCTAACCCTAGTGATGTAACATAGTAACCCAATCTGAGGTCACAAAGATAACCCTAACCACATATACTTAACTGAACATCCATCATTTAACACACAATAGGGTTTGTAGTTCATATCTATGATAGATAAACGATGAAGTAATAGCAATATATATCTCAAAGGTCAAGGCTAAGTACAAGCACATGATTAAATAAGAGTGGAGTCAAGATAAAAGAATTCAGCATAAATCCAAATTCATGCACCAGATTCAGATCAAACTACCTGACCAGGGTAGATATTACCCACCTGACACGAAGCTCGAAATAATGATCCTCAAGCTCAGGGACCTGCCTCGTACCCCAAACTTGCACATAATAGAAAACTATGATTAAGTACAAGCACCAAACAAATATACAAACTAAACACTACTTCATTTCTATGTTCGCATTCTTTCCTTGTCTATGAGTTAGAAACTCATCTATCCCAATCTGATACACCATAACCCAACTCACAATAGATCACCAACATCCCCAGAGCTATCCTTGCACTATTATTCCCGATCTAGCTTCTTCCAGCTCGCACCCGAACAATAGCCGCTTCAACCAATCCTAACACCCGAGCTCCCAGTTCACAACTCCACAAACAGAGCCCAAGCCATGGCAGCTCCATCCACCGCAAAACAAAGCATAATCCTTAATCAGCTTGCTACCAACAATTCCACACCGAGGAACACAAAGATCTGATCGAGCCCTGGAAGAACACACAGCTCACCCACGAGATTGCTGCCCATCCGAATTTGGCTCTTTGCCACCGAAATCCATCCACAAACACCATGGACAACAGCTGCAAGAACAATCAGTAACCTCTCACACCATACATCCACACATCAATCCATAACTCTAAGATCAACTAAACAACAACCGAACCACTGAACAACACCTAAATCAATCGGATACACCCCAATCACAATCGGATACACTCCAACCTCAGCCGCCAACCACCAATCCATTGCCAGAAAACTCATCGGATCCCCAAATACATGGACACACCACAAATTCACATCAATTACAGATGAAACAAAAGGGTTAAACAAAGCTTACCAGCCAAATCTTCACCGGCAGCCCCTCCCTTGTTCATCGGAGTAATCCCAGCTCCAAACACTGATCAAACCACAGATTAATGCTAAATCAGGGAACCCATAGCAAGATCTCAATTCACATCTCAAAGAAGGAAGGAGATCGACCCTTACCTAGCTCTGGCAACAAGCGACAGCCAGCTCCCTCACACTCGGCAGTTCACTCCAGCGACACCAAGAAGAGTTGCTCGTTGCACAGCTCATATCCAACTCGAGAAGGTCACAGAGTAGAGATCACTGCCCGCCCCCTTTTTCCTTTGAACTTGTGATATGCTCACGAGATGCCGACGGACACGATGGCTAGAGGTGATCGACAGTGAGGCTAGCGATGATGAAAGCACAAGGAAGAAGAGATGCCGACGAGCTGAGCTTCGCGATCCCAGGCGACTGTCGATCGAGGTTGGCATCGGACGAGATCAACCGCGGTGACGAAGCAGGGAAGAAATCGCAGCTGGAATCATGGAAAGAAAGATCGCGGAGAGAAATCATGCAAGTCGGGTTCGGGTCCTTTAAGGCCGGTGGAATGAGTTCAGTCAACTCAAGTCTAACCTAGGTTTAGTCCGAGTTAACTCAAGCCGACCTAACTACCCATTCAAGCTTAAATCTTCCTCGTATGGACTCCTTTTAAATTCGAAAAAAATTCTGTGAATTCCTAAAAAATTATATAAGACCATTTCCTTAATTATCAAGGGATATTTTTTTTCGTTATCTTACAGGTTATTTGGGGGTGATTGTTGGAGCAATCAACCTCGAATGTCCAAGTTTGGATACTTGCAAGGAAAATCCAAATATAGATATTTGGCATGGGAAGTTCAAAGGTAAAGTCTTGGCAACATAAGTCCAAGTGTGTATAGTCTTGGTAGCGTAAAGTCCAAGTGAACTTTGGCAATTGAAAAGTCCAACATGGAGTTTGCAAAGAAAGTCCAAGAATGGTCTTGGCAAGGGAAAGTTCAAGCATGATCTTGGCATGAAAAGTTCAAGCATGGTCTTGCCAAAGGGAAAGTCCAAGTTTGTAGGTTTGGCGGTGTAAAGTCCAAGCATGGGCTTGGCGGCGTAAGTCCGAATGGATCTTGGCAAGGAAGTCAAAGAGTGAGATTTTGACGGCGTAAAGTCTAAGCATAGGTCTTGACAGCATAAGTCCAAATGAACCTTGGCAAAGGACCCGATTAGCATGACATAACCGATGGAAGCACCTGAAGGCTAATGCAAAGGATGAAGAGCCACGGACTCAAGTGATCCAAGAGGCATGAGGCTGATGGAGGTGGTTAGAAGGCTTAGGTCTAGGATAAGGGTGGTCAATCAAGTATGAGGGGATGATACTTGTTTTAAATCTCATAGTTGAGGTTTATCAGTCGACTGGGGCTTTGGGTCAGTCGACTGATAGAGTATTTGACACTTGGGAGCCTAGTCAACTCAGAGCAATCGACTGGGATTATGATCAGTCGATTGAGGCTCGACTGCTTGGTCGAGGCTATGGCAGTCGACTGGCCTTGAGCAGTCGACTGCTATGGATGGGCAGTCGACTGATGGCATTGTAGTAGTCCACATATTATTGCATAGTCGACTAAGTCAATAGACTACTAAGCAGCAGTTGACTGCTGATAAGAGCACTACAAGAGCAAATGCCCAAAATTAATTAAAAAGAAAGCTCAAGTAAGACCTAAGATGAAGGAGAAGACAAAGGAGGTCGGAGCCTCAACACGAAAAGGCAAGAAGCACATAGTGTGCTTCAAGTGCCAACAAATGGGTCATTATAGAAGTTAATGTCATAGGGGGAGGAACTCCAACAAGGACAAAGAAGAAGTTTCAAGTGCAGGGGGAGCTAAGGCAAACCCTAAGGTATATTTTAATAATGTTCTTACTTTATGTAAGGCCAAAAATCATGGTAAGAATTTTTTTGCTATTGTTAATCACGAAAAGCATGTTAGAAATAAGTATTTTTGTTTAGGTGCTAAAAGTTATTAATTTAGGTCTAAGGATAAATCTAGACAAATTACCTCAAGACCTAGCCCATCTAAGGATAATAATCCAAACAATAATCCAAAGAAACGTAGACACATGCCTTGGAAGAGGAATTCTCAAAAGAATGATGAAAAATCATAAATTGAAAATCAAGCTTTGAGGTCAAAGCTTGAGAAACTAGAGAAGACCCTTAGGAAAATGGAAAATATTAATTTAGGGTCAAATGGGTAAACTCTAGGTGTTATGAGGCAAAATTTATCTAAGGACAAGAAAAGTTTGGGTCGCAAACCTAAGTCTAAGAAGGTAATGCCCACCTATGATAGTGTCCCATTTGACTATGGAACCAATATTAGGTATAGGAAAACAAAGGCCACAAGGGAAGTCATCCCTAGAGTTGACCATGGTAGGTGTCTAGTGGCAAAGGTTTCCAAAAAACCTAGGAAGGCCACTAAGAAGGTTACAAGGGGAGTTACCCCTAAGGGTAACCTAGACAAGACCCAAATGACCAAGGTTTCAAAGCCTGGGAGGGTCATTATAAGAGTAGCTAGGGAAGTTATCCCTAGTGAGTACCTAGTTAACCCAAGGAGCTCAAATAGATTTTGGGTTCCTAGGAGTGTGATTCCATCACTCTAGATGGGTTTAGGGTGTGTCAATCTTGAATAGATAGATAGTTAACCTAACCATGATAAAGATGACACTTTAGGTCTTGTCTATTTTGAAAATGAGTTTAGGATTTAATCCTAAAAGATTTTAGGATGTGCCAATAAAATTTATGAAGTTTGAAAAGTCAAGATAATTTAGAGTCAATGGTGTGCTATTTTTAATTTTTGGCACATTTGGGAATTTGGTTTATTATGGAAAAATTGGGTTTAATCCTAATAAGTGGCAATTAGGCTTGAAACCTAAGTATTCTTATACCTTTATATTTTATTTATCATGTTTTGTTTGTCATATGCCATGTCATGACATTATGCATCATATAATTATTTAAATGCCATGAACATGCGTAGTATAATGTGTCATGTTTGTATTTAGGTTTATCTTTATGCCATGACATCATGATTATTGGAAAATATTTTAATTTATGCTATCATTATGTCATGATCATCATTCATGCATTTAGGATAACTAAAATGAAATTAAGGACAATGGCATGATTTGAAGTCCCATATAAGGGAATCAAATAGAATTGCCTAGATAAAATGCATGCGATCTTAGATAAAGAAGAACAAAAATCCACATCTCACAAAAATATTAAATAGACATGTGTGTGTATTGATACACCTTAGACACATATGAGATGTTAGAAAAGTGAGTTAAGTTCAAGGTGCATAGTTTTTGCATCTAGATGAACTTAAACTCATAATATGACATTGATGAATCATGAGGAAAGCTAATGTACAAGTCATGTACATCTAGCCCATAGACCATGATTCAAAATAAAGTTTTGAAAATATTTTAAAATCAATTTAGAAAAGTTTGGTGAAGTCTATCTTTTGATAGCAATAACCATTGAACAAGTTGATACAAGTTAGGCCAAAGATATTGAAGTTTTCAATAGTTTTGAACTTTGTATCAATTTTTAATTTAATGAGTATTTTAATTTAAAATTATTTTCATCTATTGTATTTCATGTAAGTAATATACGTATAAAGTTTTATGATTTTTCAAATTATGTATATTTACTTATGTTTTTCAAAAACTCAATTTCTGAAACTGATTTCTACACAATGCAGAAACCAGTCGACTGCTACTTGTAGTAGTCGACTGGTTGCTGACCTAGTTGACTGCTAGAGTTAATTTTGACTGAACAAGATTTGTTTAGCCATGTATCAGCTACCCTAGGTTACCCTAACTTCTCATAACCTTAGGATATGCTTTAGAAAGCATGGAAAGGGTGAAATATGTTGGGTTTTCCCAGTACCGATGTGGGTGTGCATTCAAACATGTTTCGTAAACATGCACAGCGGAAGCAAATAAAATGAGTAATAACTAACTTATTACAACACACACACCACACGCATGCAAGGATACATCAAGTGTAGACATAATCACTATTTCAAATTTTGCAATAAAGGAAAAACTACTCTAGGTATATCTGACGGATTATGTGAAGCATGAATGACATCAACCGAGCGACACTTGAAAGTCTCGCCTCTATCCGTATCCACACTGAGTATCGTCAGGATAGCTTCACAAAGCTACGAGCCCTATCTTCTCATGAGATACTAGTCTCGAATCAAAGATGTTGTGATCGAGAGATGATCATAATCCGAATCAAATTTGGATCCAAAAATCGAGTTCCACGAACTCGCTTCTCGGAAGCGGATTTCATCAACCAATTGACAAAACCTTGGTCCTCCACCAAAGGGGATTGCCGAAGATCCAATCCCCAACAAGTAGGTCACTATCGAAGCACAAAATGTGGACAAACGACCTCTCCATGAAGAGGAGAACAAGCTATCCAAAACTGGACAGCTTGTTGTGGAGGAAGGGATGGCCAACAAAAGCTTGGTCGGCTGCTCCTTGGTGGTTGGCTGGTTACAGTGAGTGGCCCGAGGACCGGTATCGGTGGTTGGTTGGTTTGAGGCAAGAAGAGCAGCAAGGTTGGGCGGCAACCAACTTGGGTAGCTCCTTGGCTTAGGCGGCAAGAGCAAGGAGGAAAAGAGGGGAAAATGGCTAGGGTTTTCGCAAACCTTGAACCAATTCTCTTTTTAAAACAAAAACCCTTAAGCCATGTTTTTATAGAGAATATATCTCTTATCCATTAAGAGACTTTTCTCAAGACCTTTTTGTTAGGGCAATCAACCCAGTGATATGGTTTTGATGTGTGTGGAAAAGGGTTTAAGTTAGGTTTGTTATGGATTTGATATGTGCGTTGGAGTCTTGCAGGACTTAGTAATTCGCACATGGAGCATTGGCGAGTTTCACCTCTCATGACTCGGTCCTTGAGTCGGTAAAGGATAGCTTTGCGGAAGTCGTGCCCTTGGGGCATCTGAGGGACCGCCGGATGAGAAGCATTGGAGTGAAGTTGGAGGAAGTAGACTTCAGGGCGAGACGCGAAGGATGACACTTCGAAGCCGTGCGCTTGGCGCATCTGAGGGACGTGGCTAGATGAAGACAACTTCGAAGGTGAGGGACTCCAAGGGAATGAGAGTGACCAATTGTAACCTGGGACGGGGTAGATCATAGGTGAAACTTGGCCATTTGGCTAAGTGTCGGATGGGATTTCCCGACATCAGTCGACTGCCATGACATGACAGTCGACTGCTCCAAGTCGACTGTGACTCGACTGGTGTTCGAGTCAGGTTTGTGTCCTAGCAGTCGACTGCCAAGGGTTGGCAGTCGACTGCCGAAACCATCAGTCGACTGCTGATGGCAGCAGTCGACTGATCGCAAGGGTTTCGGGCACAGAATGTTGATCAGTCGAGTGCTCGCTTCTGGCACTCGACTGTTAGCTCCATCAGTCGACTGATGGGATGATAAATCGACTGATGTGGGAGTCGTTAGATGAAATCCAACGTGGAAGAAGCCATTATTGGGCAACGACTACAGGATCAGTCGACTGATCGGGGCATCAGTTGACTACCAGGCACCCAATGGGAAGAATGAGTTCTTCTCTATAAAATGGGGCCTTTGGACACTTGGGGAGCCAAATGCTTCTATTCTAAACATCTCCCAAAGTGCCCAAACAAATTTCCTCCTCTTCCTTGTGCTTATATTCATCTTATTGTAAGAGGAGTAATTTTGTAAGAAAAGGTTACCTCCACCTAGCTTTGTGCAAAGGAGAGATTAGTGGAAGATTTAAGGTGTGATTCACCTTGGACGAATTGGGTCATGGATTAGCGGCAAGGCCGTGAACCACGTTACATCGCCGTGTTAGCATTGCTCTTTACTTTGTGTTGTTCTTAATTGTCTTAGCTTTATATTTCTGCTTGCGCTAATAGAATTTGTAGACAATCAACGAAGCAATTACCATCATCGTACGAAGAGGGCTATTCACCCCCCTCTAGCCCGCCACCTACTTTCCAACAAGTGGTATCATAGTCAAGTCGCTTGTCACCGGACTAACCGCCGCAACAAGAACAATCAAGAGATGGTCGGCTCTAACATTCACCCACCAAAATTTGAAGGCGAATTCTCTTGGTGGAAGAAGAGAATGGAGGTATTCTTCGAGACCGACTTTGACATTATGCTTACTATGGAAAACGGTTTCGAAGTTCCTAGGGATGAAGAGGGGGAGCCACTAGAAAAGTCAAGGTGGACCAAGAAGCAAAGGGAGGAGCACCTTGCAAATTCAAAGGCCAAGCACCAACTCTTCAACGTGCTTCCCCAACAAGAAATAAACCAGATTGGAGAGTGTGCTAGTGCCAAGGAGATGTGGAAGAGATTAATTGAGCTTCATGAAGGCACTTCGGAAGACAAACTAGCAAAGAGAGATGTCCTTCGCTCCCAACTCAACAATATTAAACTTGATAAAGGGGAGAAGGTTACATCTCTACATTCTAGATTTAAAGAAATTCTTAATGGTTTATCTAGTGTAGGTGAAAAGCTCTTCAACCGGGATATGGTAATGAAGGCTATAGATGTCTTTCCCCGATCCTCAAAGTGGAGTTCCATGGTGGACTCCTTCTACATATCAAAGAATCTAGAGGTGAGCACCCTAGAAGAATTCTTCTCCACCATGGAGCTACATGAAACAAGGCTTGAAGGAATAAGTGAAGAACCAATCATCAAGCCATCAAGGGGAGTGGCACTAGTGGCCAACAAAGGGAAAAAGAAGAAGGGGACTCCCTCCTCATCCGATGAAGACTCCTCCTCCTCCTCCATGGATAGCATGGAAGAAGCCTACATGGTAAGGAAGGTAAGGCATGCACTTAAAAGCTTTAAATTTAACAAATCTCATGATAGGGGAAGAAGGCCAAGGAGGAAGATAATTTGCTACAATTGCCAAGGAGAGGGGCATATAAGAGATGATTGTCCCCTCTTGAACAAGAGCAAAGAAGAAAGGAGGAGAAAAGGAGAAAAGAAGAAAAGAAGAAGGGGAGCAAGAAGAAGGAAGAAGAGAAGAAAGCCAAGGAGAAAGGGAAGGCAAAGGCACACAAGGCTATATGGGATGATCCATCATCCTCATCATCCGAAGAAGACGCCTTCACAAATCTTGCCTTAATGGGGATAGACGATTTGGACTCCACCTCCTCCTCCGAGCAAGAAGAAAGAAGCACAAGTGAGGAGAGCTCTAGTGAAGGGGGAGCTTCATTTTCATCCTCATCGGAATCGGAGGAAGAAGACATGGAAACTATGGTAACGAATCTTTCTCCTAAGAAAATAGTTTCCATGATTTCAAGTTTAACTAGGGACTTATTTAAGATGAAAAATATAAATAAATGCATGCAAAATGAGATTAAGTCCCTAGAGGAAAAATTAGAAAATGCATGCGTTAATGTTAATGATTATATACCTTTTGATGTGAATGATGCATGCATTGAGGAAAATAAAGTCTTAAGGGAAAAGGTAGATCATTTAACTAAGGCCCTAGAGAAATTTACTATTGGCTCCAATACTTTGAACATGATAATTGGGAGCCAAAGGGCAAGCTTTAATAGAAAAGGCCTAGGATATAAGGGAAACAAAAATGAAAAGGCCTATCATTGTTTAATTGCTAGGGGTCAAGCCAAAAACAAAACAATTGTTAGAAAATGGATCCCTAAGGAATATTTAGTGAACCCTATAGGAAAGAACTTGTATTGGGTTTCTGAATCCATCCTTAAGGGTTAGGAAAACCCTAGGATAGTCAACCATAAGTGGACTTCACTTATATCATATTATATGGTTGACTTAGAATGATCAGGACTTAATTTTTGAAATAGTGTTGGGTAATGATAATGCACCCATAAATAGTTTAAATCATGCTTTGAGTGATACTTGACTTATTATCATGATTCTATACCTAATGCATGATTACAAATGGATTGATACACTTGTTTCATGATCATAATGTGAAATCAATGCATATATGTTTTTATGATCATGTGGTATGTTAGAGTGATACTTAACCTTGGGTAGAATTGCATGAATTTGAAGGTTAAGTATATAAATACCTTTAGGAACATCTCACACTCACCATAAGGATAACCTTGATTAAGAACATAGCATTGGGTGAGATGATAGGATGATACAAATGGTTCACTAATGCCTATGGCATTTAGATGGTCATTTAATGTATCAAAATAGTAATAAAAGACCAATCATGGGGAAGGCTTATGTTTAATTCATAGACATATTGTCCAAAGATCATGGTTGTATATTTCATATGTTTTCAAAACCATTCCTTACTTTAAAATCTATGTTTTCATGTTTTGAAACAATCTAAAGCAAAACTAGATGTTAAAATTGATACAAACTTGATCAAATACTAGTTATTTTTGAAACTTTTATATTTTTGGCAAATCATTGAAAATATAAGTAATTTTCATGAAAACTCATTTTTCACTAATAAAGGACTTTAAAATAAATGTGTTTTCAAAATTTCATATTTTTTTGAATTTTCAGGAATTTCTAGTGCATTTTTGAATTTCGGTCCAAAAATCAAAAATTGCTGAAACCAGCATGTCAGTCGATTGATGTCTGATTCAGTCGACTGGTGGCATTGTTCACATTCTGATTTCAGTGTTTTCAGGGTATTTTGATGGGTTTTTGACCCTTAGACTTTGATGCCTTGGATTATGACATTATGTTAATGTTTTTGATGGTGTCAAAGAGGGAGAATTGATAAGTTTAAGTTAATCATGCTAAAAGGGTAAATTTAGCATGTCTTAAGGGGGAGTTGCATGTTTTAAGGGGGAGTTTTGATACTCATATTATTTACATGCTTTCTTGCCTTATGTTGTTATTATTATTTGTTTACCTAACTTAAACGGATTGTCACACATCAAAAAGGGGGAGATTGTTAGGGCAATCAACCCAGTGATATGGTTTTGATGTGTGTGGCAAAGGGTTTAAGTTAGGTTTGTTATGGATTTGATATATGCATTGGAGTCTTGCAAGACTTAGTAATTTGCACATAGAGCATTAGAGAGTTTCACCTCTCATGACTCGGTCCTTGAGTTGGTGAAGGATAGCTTTGCGGAAACTGTGTGCTTGGGGCATCCGAGGGACCGCCGACGAGAAACATTGGAGTGAAGCTGGAGGAAGTAGACTTCAGGGCGAGACGCGAAGGATGGCGCTTCGAAGCCGTGCGCTTGGCGCATACGAGGGACGTGGCCGGACGAAGACAACTTCGAAGGCGAGGGACTCCAAGGGAATGAGAGTGAGCAATTGTAACCCGGGATGGGGTAGATCATAGGTGAAACTTGGTCATTTGGCTAAGTGTCGAATGGGATTTCCCGACATTAGTCGACTGCCATGACATGGTAGTCGACTGCTCCAAGTCGACTATGACTCGACTGGTGTTTGAGTTAGGTTTGTGTCCTAGCAGTCGACTTCCAAGGGTTGGCAGTCGACTGCCGAAACCATCAGTCGACTGTTGATGGCAGCAGTCGACTGATTGCAAGGGTTTCGAGCATAGAATGTTAATCAGTCGAGTGCTCACTTCCAGCACTTGACTGTTAGCTCCATCAGTCGACTGATGGAATGATCAGTCGACTGAGTGGGAGCCGTTGGATGAAATCCAACATGGAAAAAGCCGTTATTGGGCAACGGCTACAGGATCAGTCGACTGATCGGGGCATCAGTTGACTGCCAGGCACCCAACGGAAAGAATGAGTTCTTCTCTATGAAATGGGGCCTTTGGACACTTGGGGAGCCAAATGCTTCTATTCTAAACATCTCCCAAGGTGCCCAAATGAATTTCCTCCTCTTCCTTGTGCTTATATTCATCTTATTGTAAGAGGAGTGATTTTGTAAGAAAAGGTTACCTCCACCTAGCTTTGTGCAAAGGAGAGATTAGTGGAAGGTTTAAGGCGTGATTCACCTTCGACAAATCGGGTCGTGGATTGGCGGCAAGGCCGTGAACAACGTTACATTGTCGTGTTAGCATTACTCTTTACTTTGTGTTGTTCTTAATTGTCTTAGCTTTATATTTCTGCTTGCGCTAATAGAATTTGTAGACAATCAACAAAGCAATTACCATCATCGTACGAAGAGGGCTATCCACCCCTTTCTAGCTGGCCACCTACGTTCCAACACTTTTCTCTAAAACCTTTTCTTAAAGGGTTATTGGTTCACAACTAAAACCCATTAACCCGCTCCATTAACTTAAGTTAAAATAAACCAAACCGCGTTGGTCTATTTTAAGTTAAAACGAACCGAACCAATTTCGATTCATTCGTTTAAAACAAACCAAACTCCTTTGGTTTATTTTCCACCATTGGATTAGAACCAAAGTGATTTGGTTCGTCCATCATGTCTTCATAAGACTCGGCCCATCCATGCTTCTATTGAGATTGAAACAATTTCATGCTCGCTCCTTATTTGGTCTAACTAAACTAAGTCTCTCTCGATCTGAGAATCATATTCTCAAGCTAATTTTAAATCCTTCAGATTACGCTCATTGTGTGTGTGACCAAATAGGTTCCCGGTTTATGTTGGTCATCTATAATTAACTATTAATTATAGAACAATCAAGAGTGGCACGTAGTAGTACATCATGATCCCCAATTAATCAGAAAATCAACGGTTGATCCCAAAATGCTTCTGAAACTCTTCAGCAGCTACAGTAAATCGTGCCCCGTTCCCTTCACTCATCTTATACCCACTTGGTTCAGGACATGGTCTATCGTGGCAGTCCCCACTAGGCTGACTACGTCACACCTAGCCCAAGTATTACTTCCTCGTCCTACGGATTCTAGTTACTGCACATGTATCCAAGAGTACCATACTCTAAACATGTAATGCTTTGGTCAAAGACTTTAGTAACAATCCGACGAGAGGCCATAGGGTATACATCTCCTCGCAAGGAGTGGTGAATCCTCTGTAGGCTATTCAAACACCTTCGGCCACTTTGACTTATACTCAATCATCAAGGGTCCACATCTCCTCGGAGATGTTTGCTTAAGATGTCAAAGCATAAGTCTACATGGCCAAGATGACTTGAATACCGCAAGTCGAAGGAACATCACACTTAAGCTACAGTAAGGACTTCATTGACATATCCATATATGCAGAGAACCATATGAAGTCTTATAGCTAGTCACTCCAATGAACTAGTTACCATAACTAGCATCCACGATTAACTCCAGATATCCCAATGTCTCCAGCCAGTGAGGAACAGCTGCTTGGATAAACCAAGGAGTATAACCCGTGCTAGTCTCAACAGAATTGATGGTGTTTGAATACATCAATTCATCAACTAGGGATAATTCTAATACATCACAATTACACCTGTAGAGATACTCACTAGTTGTGATCCAATCACAAATTCTCTCATGTTATGAATCATATTGTGGACATTCAGTAAATGAGTTTAAGATCCAATCAAATACATAAAAATATGTATACTCAAATAGTGAATCTTCATTTATCAAATAAATGGTACAACCATAAGGCGATTGCCTTAAAACATCTCTCATATATCACTAACAAGCTCCCACTTAGCCTAATGCCAATCGCCACGGTATCTAATACCATAAGCTCTAACATGACCCTCAAACTTACTTTGAGGTAAGGCCTTAGTTAAAGGATCTGCTAAGTTCCTTTCAGTGGAAATCTTCTCGATTTGTATTTTCTTCCTACTTATGATCTCTCTGATCAAATGATAGCGGCAAAGTACATGTTTGGATCGTTGATGAGACCTTAGTTCTTTTTCCTATGCAATCGCTCCATTGTTGTCACAGTAGATTGGTATTGCTTCAACAATGGTTGGAACCACACCATGTTCAAAGACGAACTTATTGATCCAAACCGCTTCTTTTGTTGCTTCCGAAGCTGCAATGTATTCTGCCTCAGTGGTAGAATCTGCCAAAGTGTCTTGCTTGGAACTTTTCCAACTTATTGTGCCTCCATTTAAGGGAAATACATAACCAGACTGAGATCTGGAATCATCCTTGTCTGTCTGGAAGCTGGCGTCCGTATACCCGCGTATTACCATATCACCCTCTCTATATATTATGAACACATCTTTAGTTCTTCTTAAGTATTTAAGGATTGTCTTAATAGCTACCCAATGATCCATTCCTGGATTAGATTGGTATCTTCTCATGACACTCAGAGCATACAATACATCAGGCCTCATACATAACATAGCATACATGATAGATCCTATTGCGGATGCATAGGGAATCTTACTCATGCAAATCCTCTCGTCTTCTATTCGCGGACACATAGACTTTGAAAGGTGTATCTCATACCTGATGGGAAGGAAACCTTTCTTGGATTTTGACATGCTAAACCTCTTTAGCACTAGGTCTATATATGTAGACTATGAAAGACCAAGCAACCGTTTCAATCTATCTCTATAGATCTTAATCCCGAGGATGTAGGTCGCTTCTCCCAGGTCTTTCGTGGAGAATGTTTTAGAAAACTAAATTTTGACTGACTATAAGACAGATATATCGTTTCCTATAAGTAATATGTCATCGACATACAACACTAGGAACACGATTGCACTCCCACTAACCTTCTTGTACATACAGGGTTCATCTGGATTTTGTGAGAAATCAAACCTTTTGATTGTCTCATCAAAATGTATATTTCAGCTCTTGGATGTTTGCTTCAGTCCATAAATGGACTGTCAAAGTTTGCATACTTTGGTTTTATCAATCGATGTGAAACCCTCAGGTTGTATCATATACACGTCCTCGAGGAGGTTTCCATTAAGAAAAGTCATTTTCACATCCATCTACCATATCTCATAGTCATAATGAGCCGCTATGGCCAGAAGCATCCGAATGGATTTAAGCATAGCTGCTGGTGAATAGGTGATAGAGCGGTTAATGAATTGTCGTAATACCGTTCCCAAATTATTTACCGAACCCCCTAACTACACTAATGCAGTATAGGACTGACTCGGGTCATCTCCCAACGAACCTAATGGCTGGACGTTTGTTTTTAAACAGAAGTGAACACTGGGGGTTTTTACAATTTTCAAAACAATTATTCAAAGCTAACCTAATGCAAGAACGATTCAACCTTGCACCGCACTGTCACTATACGATGCAATGGTCAAACAATTCTGGTAAACAAACCAACATGGAAATTAAATCTGCAGGAAGTAAATCTAACTAATGCACAAAAGTAAGTAATCACGCACCGCACTGTCACTATACGGTACAATGATCACGAAACAAAAGTGAACAACTTAACCATGTACCGCACTGTCACTATACGACACAGTAGTCAAACAGTCACTAAAAATTGCAATAAATGAAATACAATAAACGAAAGCAATTCGACCAGGCATCGCACTGTCACTATACGACAACTGGACGAATGTAAATGAAATCTAAGCTAATGATGAAAGCACTCCAACCAAACACCGCACTGTCACTATACGATGCCTGGATTGGACAATTTTAATTGATAGGGTTAGTATATCAGCAACAAGAAATTAAACTAAACTACAAATGCACAACGAACAAAATTAAACAATTAAGCTACAACTAACCTATAGAAATAACATTGCACGTAAACAAACAAACACTTAACAGAAACAAACCTAATCAGCTACTACCAAATGCATAATCTAACAGGAATAATTAACAGAACGTAACTAACACAAAATCTCAACTAATTAGGTATTCAACACACAAACAAACATGCGTAGACACCCATATTAATCCAAATAAATAACAGTAACCACAATAAACCGACAGCCCTCTCTCCGTGAATGAATGCGGTCGCCAACCAGCGTGATAGGGAGGACGGACAGACGGAGGAACGCGATCACCGCTCCGGCAGTTGTGGAGTCACCGGACAGTGAAGTGGAACTTCACCGGTGGAGATGGCGCTGTCCTAACTGGCGCAGCGTGTGGGTGGCTCCGGCGAGGAAGGGAAGGCCTATCCCAACCGCCGGGATGGAGTGAACGCCGGTGAAGGTTGTACTCGCCGGAATCCCGCCGCTCGCCCCTCTTCCGATTAGCTGTCCGAACCACGGCATCTAATCGTCCGCCGAGGCTCGCCTGGGATCATCGCCGGCTGTCGGAGGGAAGGTCGCCGGAGTGGAGTGCCAGATCGCCGCCGCCAGCGCCTAGTCACCGATCGCCGCGCCGCGAGGAAGAAGACTACGCTCGCTCGAAGGGATTGCGCGATTCTGCTCTGCCGATTTGGGTAGGTAAGTTATTAACTGAAAAACACCAGCCGTCCGATCTGAGCTTCATCTAATCCCAGCCATCCAAACAAGCTAGGGTTTAATGGATATATCAATTGCTTAATTAGGCTGCTCCATCCAACTAAAATCGATCCTCGATTTGAAATGGGCGGATCGATTAAATGCGATCAAGGTATAATCTCGGATGAGCGGCCAAGGCGTGTAGATCTTAATATACTCCGGATCGCTCGGATCCGGATGGATGGCTCAAAATCAATTACTTTCCTCGGACGGTCCATAATGCTCAGATCTGAACCCTTGATTTAATTTGCCTTCTGATCTGGATGAAGGGCTCAGATTAAATCCTTTTGAAATGTCCATTATGACCCCAGATGAAGCCATACTTGATCCACTTTGAGTCTAGTCCAGTGTCTCATCTCGATCTCCTACAAACAAAGATAAAGTTTGCATATGAGTCCAAAAATTAGGAGAATTTACAATAAGGTCCAAAAATATATCCAACTCATAAAACATGTAAATAATCAATAATAAATCACTCGAGAGGATAAAAACAAAGGATATTAAGGACCAAAATAATACCACAAAATGGCGCTTATCAATTCCCCACACTTATTTTTGCGTCCTGCAATAATGAAAATAAAGAAACACTAACACCCTAACTCATTCCCCTAGCAATACCTAGATCAATAATTCAGAGACAGAAAAAATAAGTTACTTAGGATCACCAAATTCATCAGGATCTAGGGTATTCAAAAGATCCGACTCTACAATATCAACATGTATGATGATTTACAGTAAAATCAAATAGACTAAGCCTGATACAAAACCTCCCAAAATGGATAAATGCACTGATGCTCACATAATAACATAGGAGTGGGGCGCCCTCAAAACAACATGCAATTTTGTACTACCATATGCTTGCTTATCATCTACTTCTCTACTGCTATCAATACATCTCATACATGAATCAAAAGGATTTATCATGAATCAGAATAAGATCAAAAGTAGATGGTAGATAAAGTATGCAAAGAGTAGTACAAGATAAACGTACAAATGAATAGGGAACAAGAGAAGAATTGGAGAATTAAACCTGATGAGTTGCTCTGTGAAATACTCAGTAATCAACAATATGGGAAGAGGCCAGGACAATTGGAAACTTTAGAATTGGATCCAGGATCAAATGGCTCTATCCAACACATTACAATTCCATTTGTCTGCATTACAATTGCACATTATTTTCTTTTTTTTTACAATTCCATTTTTTTTTCCAAAAGAAACATCAATGGCGCCATTATTTCCTTTTTTCCTTTTCCTTTTTTTTTTTTTTTTTTTTGCAGAAACTCAAGTATTAATCACAGACAAATATATCTCAGAACCAATGACCTCTGAAAACTATATCTTCCATATCATATTTCCAACAAAAATAATATAGCTCCTCCCCCACACTTAAAATTTTGTCCGTCTCGGACAATACAACTCATCAAACTATTCCTCCAACATGGAAAGCAATAGATATGAAAAAGATAATCCACACAGATACAAAGACAATGAATAGCAAATGAAGAGATATGACAAGACATGGAATAAGTAAGTATCACGTGGATTAGACAAGCAAACCAAGTCAGAAAAAAGAGTCAAGAATGAAATCCTTCATCATATTCATGCAAGTAAATGTTACTGCAGTTTTAAAAAGACTCAAAGCAAGTTCTAGAGTAACAAGAATCACATGTGTTATCACACAAAAGTGGGTAGATGATAAGAATGGCTTGTAACCTCACTAGGTGAATAAACATCAAGCTTAAACTATCAATAAAAAGTTCACCATCATAACAAGTGACTGCATGCAAGTGAAGTCTCCTATCATACACAAAAATCCATAATTTGATGATCAAACTTAACTAATTTTTACCACATCTGAAATGATACTAAGGCATGCATAGAGAATATTATTTGACTCAACAACAGACAAACAAACCTAGGTAAACAGGCAAACAAACACACAACCCATACAATTTATTCCGAACATGAAAGGAAGAAAATAAATGCAGTAAATAAAAGAACACACTCCCCTTTCATGTCGGAGAAGAAGCATCATCATGTCCGCCCCACCGTATTCTCGATAGACTTAATCTCTTTGCTCGACACTTCATGAGTCTGCAAGGTAAAAAGTGAGACCCTTGATCGCTAATGATCGCCCTGGGAACTCAAAATCTGCAAAATATGTGAGACCTAACAAAATCCACAACTAGAGAATCATCAGTCCTGGTGGGGATGGCCTCCACCCATTTAGAAACATAATCATATGCCAAAAGAATATATGAAAATCCAAAAGATACAGGACACGGACCCAAAATCAATACCCCAAATATCGAAAATCTCACAGAATAACAAAAGTTGTTGAGGCATTTCATTTCTACATCCTATGTTCCCTGTTCGTTGACATCGCTCACAAGACTTGTAGAATTCAGAGACATCATGAAATAAGGTGGGCCAATACAAATCAAACTCTAAAACTTTCCTAGCAGTTCTTTGGGGTCCAAAATACCCCCCACAAGCCAGAGAATAACAAAAAGTAAATACATATGGAATGAAACTCATAATCAAGTACACATCATCTAATAATCTGATCATTACAAAATTTTCAATGATAAAGATCATCCCATACATAATACTTGGCATCACTTTTCAATTTCTGGACTTGTGCATGAGTAAAATGTGAAGGTACAACACGACAACTAAATAAATAGCAAGATCTGCATACCATGGTGTCTTACCCTACTGTGAAAAAAGCCGCTCATCCGAAAAGAATCGCTATAGGAGTGGGCTTGATCTCCATCACAATCCTAGTCAATGAAATACCACTTCCTTCTCGCAACAAAGTGGTCAAGGGTAGGCAAACTAAAGTCTCGATAAAATGTCTCAGAGAAACCTCGCATGACCTAGAAAAGCACAAACTTCCGCACGTAAGCGGGGTAAGATAAAGAAGATATAACATGAATTTTAGCAGGATCTACTTCAATACCATACACAGAGAAGATATGACCTAAGACTATCCCATGCTCGACCATGAAATAACATTTCTCACAAACATCTGATGGAAGTGATCCTTGGGGCGTTGCCTGAAGAGCGTTAGTCCCTACACAATCCATATCCCTGTCTACATAAAGAGGGCCTGAGATAGGTCATAACAACAAATCATTATCAACATCAGAATCAATAAAATCACAACAAAATGTAGAAGGTGCAGAGATATCCAAATGAAAAACAGACTAAGAAATAAAGTTCATGCAGTCTAACTCATCAGCTATAACCACGCTAAGAATATAATATCCTCCATCGGGTACCTCAGAGCGTCCAAAATACTAAACCGAACTACAGTATCTCCTACCTCCATAGAAAGAGTACAACTTCTCATGAAACAAAACCTCGGCATAATTGGGAATCTGCTTCCCTAGCCTTTTCTTCAACAACCCCCTTCCTAGGCTGGGCCTCTGAGGGAAGAGAAAAACTGCTACATAAAACTCAAGTAGATTATCGCCTGAAGACCTAGTCATCCACACAAACAAATAAAATGAGCAACAAATATAGATAATAAGAAAGACAATAATAACAAAAGAAAAAGAAAACAAACAAACAAACTACGGTTTAAAGACAAACGAACTCATTAGAATTCCCCGGCAATGACGCCAAAATTTGATAGAGCGGTTAATGAATTGTCGTAATACCGTTCCCAAATTATTTACCGAACCCCCTAACTACACTAATGCAGTATAGGACTGACTCGGGTCATCTCCCAACGAACCTAATGGTTGGACGTTTGTTTTTAAACAGAAGTAAACACTGGGGGTTTTTACAATTTTCAAAACAATTATTCAAAGCTAACCTAATGCAAGAACGATTCAACCTTGCACCGCACTGTCACTATACGATGCAATGGTCAAACAATTCTGGTAAACAAACCAACATGGAAATTAAATCTGCAGGAAGTAAATCTAACTAATGCACAAAAGTAAGTAATCACGCACCGCACTGTCACTATACGGTACAATGATCACGAAATAAAAGTGAACAACTTAACCATGTACCGCACTGTCACTATATCGACCACGGAGTCAAACAGTCACTAAAAATTGCAATAAATGAAATACAATAAACGAAAGCAATTCGACCAGGCATCGCACTGTCACTATACGACAACTGGACGAATGTAAATGAAATCTAAGCTAATGATGAAAGCACTCCAACCAAACACCGTACCGCTACTATACGATGCTCGATTGACAATTTTAATTGATAGGGTTAGTATATCATCAACAAGAAATTAAACTAAACTACAAATGCACAACGAACAAAATTAAACAATTAAGCTACAACTAACCTATAGAAATAACATTGCACGTAAACAAACAAACACTTAACAGAAACAAACCTAATCAGCTACTACCAAATGCATAATCTAACAGGAATAATTAATGTAAGCGTAACTAACACAAAATCTCAACTAATTAGGTATTCAACACACAAACAAACAGGCGTAGACACCCATATTAATCCAAATAAATAACGACCGGTAACCACGCGGTGCAAATAAACCGATGACCCTCTCCGTGAATGCGAGGCGCCCAACCGTAGAGGAGGACTGGACAGACGGAGGAACGCGATCACCGCTCCGGCAGCTATGGAGTCACCGGACAGTGAGGTGGAACTTCACCGGTGGAGATGGCGTGCCCCTAATCGGGCGCAGCGTGTGGGTGGCTCCGGCGAGGAAGGGAAGGCCTATCCCAACCGCCGAGATGGAGTGAACGCCGGTGAAGGTTGTACTCGCCGGAATCCCGCCGCTCGCCCCTCTTCCGATTAGCTGTTCGAACCATGGCATCTAATCGTCCGCTGAGGCTCGCCTGGGATCATCGCCGGCTATCGGAGAGAAGGTCGCCTGAGTGGAGTGCCGGACTGTCGCCGCCGCGCGTCTAGTCGCCGATCGCCCGCGCTCACGAGGGGAAGAAGACGACCGCTCGCTCGAAGAGATTGCGCGATTCTGCTCTGCCGATTTGGGTAGGTAAGTTATTAACTGAAAAACACCAGCCGTCCGATCTGAGCTTCATCTAATCCCAGCCATCCAAACAAGCTAGGGTTTAATGGATATATCAATTGCTTAATTAGGCTGCTCCATCCAATGGCTGAAATCAGTCTGATTTGAAATGGACGGATCTGATCCGTCTGAAGGTATAATCACGATCCAACGGTCCGGATGAACGGCCAAGACGTGTAGATCTTAATATACGGCCCGGATCGCTCCAGATCCAGATGGATGGCTCAAAATCAATTACTTTCCTCGGACGGTCCATAATGCTCAGATCTGAACCCTTGATTTAATTTGCCTTCTAATCTGGATGAAGGGCTCAGATTAAATCCTTTTGAAATGTCCATTATGACCCTAGATGAAGCCATACTTGATCCACTTTGAGTCTAGTCCAGTGTCTCATCTCGATCTCCTACAAACAAAGATAAAGTTTGCATATGAGTCCAAAAATTAGGTATTCAACACACAAACAAACAAACATGCATAGACACCCATATTAATCCAAATAAATAACGACCGATAACCACACGGCAGTCGCAACAAACCGACAGCCCTCTCCGGCGTGAATGCGAAGCTGCCCAACATGCGCAGCAGGGAGGACGGACAGACGGAGGAACGCGATCACCGCTCCGGCAGCTATGGAGTCACCGGACAGTGAGGTGGAACTTCACCGGTGGAGATGGCGTTGTCCTAACTGGCGCAGCGTGTGGGTGGCTCCGGCGAGGAAGGGAAGGCCTATCCCAACCGCCGGGATGGAGTGAACGCCGGTGAAGGTTGTACTCCCCGGAATCCCGCCGCTCGCCCCTCTTCCGATTAGCTGTCCGAACCACGGCATCTAATCGTCCGCTGAGGCTCGCCTGGGATCATCGCCGGCTGTCGGAGGGAAGGTCACCGGAGTGGAGTGCCGGACTGTCACCGCCGCGCGTCTAGTCGCCGATCGCCCGCGCTCACGAGGGGAAGAAGACGACCGCTCGCTCGAAGGGATTGCGCGATTCTGCTCTGCCGATTTGGGTAGGTAAGTTATTAACTGAAAAACACCAGCCGTCCGATCTGAGCTTCATCTAATCCCAGCCATCCAAACAAGCTAGGGTTTAATGGATATATCAATTGCTTAATTAGGCTGCTCCATCCAACTACCAAATCACCGATTTGAAATGGACGGATCTGATCCGTCTGAAGGTATAATCACGATCCAACGGTCCGGATGAACGGCCAAGACGTGTAGATCTTAATATACGGCCCGGATCGCTCCAGATCCAGATGGATGGCTCAAAATCAATTACTTTCCTCGGACGGTCCATAATGCTCAGATCTGAACCCTTGATTTAATTTGCCTTCTGATCTGGATGAAGGGCTCAGATTAAATCCTTTTGAAATGTCCATTATGACCCCAGATGAAGCCATACTTGATCCACTTTGAGTCTAGTCCAGTGTCTCATCTCGATCTCCTACAAACAAAGATAAAGTTTGCATATGAGTCCAAAAATTAGGAGAATTTACAATAAGGTCCAAAAATATATCCAACTCATAAAACATGTAAATAATCAATAATAAATCACTCGAGAGGATAAAAACAGTGATATTAAGGACCAAAATAATACCACAAAATGGCAGTTATCAATAGGTCTCGTCATAATCAACACCTTGCTTTTGACGATAGCCTTTCGCCACTAATCTAGCCTTAAAGGTAATCACATTACCATCCATGTCGGTCTTCTTCTTGAAAACCCACTTGCACCCTATAGGCTTAATGCCTTCAGGTGGGTCCACCAAGTTCCAAACTTGATTTTCATACATGGAATTCATTTTCGACTTCATGGCTTCAAGCCATTTATCCCTTTCTAAACTTTTCAGAACTTCTTCATAATTTGTAGGCTCCTCATCATCAATGAGTAACAGTCATTCGATTCACTTACGAGAAATCCATATCTCTCAGGAATGTTGCATGTCCTACCAAATCTACGAAGATGTGGTGTCACAATAGGTTCAGCCGATGTCTCATCACTATGAGTTATTGGTTGAGTTGCTTGACCAGGTATCTCCTCAATTTCTACTGGAGCCTCTTGAATCTCCTCAAGTTCAACGATGCTCCCACTATTTTCTGTTAGGGCAATCTCTTACCATGATAAGGTTTTGATGTGTGTGGCAAAGGGTTTAAATTAGGTTGATATGTTGCTTTGATATGTGCATTGGAGTCTTGCAGGGCTTAGTAATTCGCACATGGAGCCGTGGTGAGTTTCACATCTCATGACTCGGTCCTTGAGTCGGTGAAGGATAGCTTTGCGGAAGCCATGCGCTTGGAGCATCCAAGGGACCGCCGGACGAGGAGCTTGGAGTGAAGCCGGAGGAAGTAGACTTCGAGGCAAGAGACGCGAAGGAGCATTATAGAGTCGTGCACCTGATGCTGCCGAGGGACGTGGCCGCGAACGAAGAGAACTTCGAAGGCGAGGGACTCTGAGGAATGAGAGTGAGCGAATGTAACCCGGGAAGGGGTAGCTCTTAGGTGAAACTTGGCCATTTGGCCAAGTGTCGGATGAGTTTTCGACACTACCAATCGCCATGTCATGGCGCGATCGCTTCCGAGTCGATGGTTCAATCGACCGGTCTAATGTGGTCGATCAAGTTGATCACCGACCGCCGGCAATGGGCAATGATCGATGAGTTGATCAGGAGTCGATCTCGCGGAGCACTCGACTGATTGACATCAGTCGACTGATGGGTGCCATCAGTCGACTGATGCCAATACCGTTGGATGGAATCCAACGTGGAAAGCGGTCGTTATTGGGCAACGGCTACAGGACCAGTCGACTGATCGAGGGCATCAGTCGACTGCTCCTGTGTCAACGGGAAGAAACCCTCTTCCTCTATAAAAAGGAAGGGGATGGAGCTTTGGGAGGCTAATGCTTATACTCTAATCTTCTCCCAAAGTGCCATAAAGGATTCCCTACTCTTCTTACTAGTTTTTACTTCAATCTTATTGTAAGAAGAGTGATCTTGATTGTAAAGGTTACCTCCACCTAGCTTGGTGCAAAGGAGAGACCAATAGTGATTGGCTTTGGAGGAGTGATTCACCTCGGATGAATCGGGATCGTGGATTAGCGGCGTAGCCGTGAACCACGTTACGACATTGTGTTAGCATTGTCTTTTTCCTTTTCTTTGTCTTTATTTGTTTAATTTGCTTGTATTGTTGTTTCCGCTTGTGCTAATCTAATTGTAGCCGAGCAAATTACGACATCCATCGTAAGAGGGCTATTCACCCCCCCTCTAGCCAGCCAATCGATCCCCCAACAAGTGGTATCAGAGCCAGGTTGCTTGTCGAGGACTAACCGCCGCAACAAGCACTTCATCAAAAGATGGTCGGCTCCAATATTCATCCACCGAAGTTTGAAGGAGAATTCGCTTGGTGGAAGAAGCGAATGGAGGTATTCTTCGAGACTGATTTTGATATTATGCTTATAATGGAAAATGGTTTCGAGTTGCCTAGGGATGAAAGGGGTGAACCAATTGAAAAATCACGATGGACTAAGAAGCAAAGAGAGGAGCACCTTGCAAACTCAAAGGCAAAACATCATCTTCTCAATGTGCTCCCTCAACAAGAGATCAACCGGATCGGAGAATGTGCTAGCGCCAAAGAGATGTGGGAGAAGCTTATAGAACTCCATGAAGGCACATCCGAGGCCAAGCTTGCAAGGAGAGATGTCTTCCGCTCCCAACTCAACAACATTAAACTAGAAAAGGGAGAAAAGGTACTTTCCTTACATTCTCGTTTCAAGAAAATTATAACCGGTTTGTCAAGTGTAGGTGAGAAGCTATCAAACCGGGATATGGTTATGAAGGCTATAGATGCCTTTCCGTGATCCTCAAAGTGGAGCTCCATGGTGGACTCCTTCTATATTTCGAAGAATTTAGAAGTGAGCACCTTGGAGGAGTTCTTCTCAACAATGGAGCTCCACGAAACAAGGCTTGAAGGAATACAAGAAGAGCCTAGAATCCAACCTTCAAGGGGAGTAGCATTGATGGCAAATAAGGGGAAGAAGAAGATGGAGATCCCCACCTCCTCCTCCGATGAAGCTTCCTCCTCCTCCTCCATGGATAGCACGGAAGAAGCTTATATGGTAAGGAGGGTAAGACGTGCATTAAAAGGTTTTAGATTTAATAAATCTAATGATAGGAGTAGGAGACCAAGGGGAAAGATCATTTGCTATAATTGCCAAGGAGAGGGACACATAAGGGACAATTGTCCTCTCCTAAACAAGAGCAAGGAAGAGAGGAAGAAGAAAGAAGAAAAGAAGAAGAAAAAGGGGAGCAAGAGAAAGGAAGAGGAAAAGAAGGCAAAGGAAAAGGGGAAGGCCAAAGCATTCAAAGCAAAGACATGGGATAACCCTTCTTCTTCATCTTCATCCGAAGAAGAAGAACATGTCTACTCCAACCTTGCATTGATGGCCTTCGACGACTTGGATTGCTCCTCCACCGAAAATGAAGAATCAAGCTCAAGTGGAGAGAGCTCAAGTGAAGGGGGAGCCTCCTCTACTTCCTCATCCGAAGAAGAAGAAGACATGGAAGCTATGGTAACAAATCTAACTCCCAAGAAAATAGTTTCCATGGTTTCTAGTTTAACTAGGAATTTGTTTAGAGCAAAGAAGAAAAATAAATGCATGCTTGAACAAATTAAGGACTTAGAAGAGAAGTTAGAAAAAGCATGCTTAAATGATGATATTTCCTCTTGTCATGATAATGATGATGCATGCTTACATGAATATATGTCTTTCAATGTTAATGATGCATGCATAGAGGAAAATAGGGATTTAAGGGAAAAGGTAGACTATTTGACAAAAGCCCTAGAAAAATTCACTACTGGCTCAAATATATTGAACATGATAATTGGGAGCCAAAGAGCAAGCTTTAACAAAAATGGCCTAGGATATAAAGAAAAGAAAAATGAAAAGGCCTATAAATGCCTAATTGCTAGGGGACAAGATAAGAAGAAGGTAATAGCTAGGAAATGGATCCCCAAGGAGTATCTTGTGAACCCCATAGGAAAGAACTTATTTTGGGTTCCAAAATCCATCCTTTAGGGTTAGAAAAACCCTAGGATAGTCAACCAAATAGAATTTACCTATATCTTATTTTTGGTTGACTTAGGATGGCGGGACAACAGTTTTAAAATAGTGTTGGGTGATGATAATGTGCCCATAAATAGATAATAATGCTTAAATCATGATAATTAATGAAATTGCTATGTATGGTTGAAATCATGATTTATGATCTTGATATTTGGTACATAGTCATGGGCTTTAGGGTTTTAAATCATGCCTTAGGTGATATTTTGCTCATTATCATGATATAATACCTAATGCATGATTAACAATTGATGAATACATGTATTTCATGATCATAATGTGAAATTAAGTCATATATGTCTTTATGATCATGTTGATTGTTAGGGTGATACATAACTTTGATAGAATTGCATGAATATAATGGTTAAGTATATACAAATACCCTCTAGGATACATCTCACACTCACCATAGGCTACCATGATTGAAAACTTAGCATGAGTGAGATGTTAGGATGATACAAATGTCCACTAATGCCTATGGCATATAGATGGTCATTTAAGGTATCAAAATAGCAATAATAGACCAATCATGGGGAAGATTTATGTTTAATTCATAGACATATTGCCCAAAGATCATGGTTGGATATTTCATATGTTTTCAAAACAATTTCTTAATCTAAAATCTATGTATTCATGTTTTGAAACAATTGGAACCAAAACTAGGTGTTAAACTTGATACTCACATGATCAAAAACCTAGTGGTTTTTAAAGCTTTTGGATTTTTGGCAAATACATGTAAATATAATGATTTTTCATGAAAAACTATTTTTCACTGATAAAGAATCTTACAAGAAATATGTTCCCCAAATTTCATGATTTTTCAAATTTTCTGGAATTTTTAATACATTTATGAAATTCGGTCCGAAAATCAGAAAGTTCTGAAATACACGTGTCAGTCGATTGGTAGTCTGAACCAGTCGACTGGTGGCCTAAAAATCAGACTAGTTAAGGCCGAATTCAGGTTTTAGACTAATTTTTGGTATTTTCCTTCTATTAGACTTGATGCCATGAATTTATAACTTAGTGTTAATCTTTTTGATGGTGTCAAAGGGGGAGAAATAATTATGTTTAAGTTAATTATGATAGGGGGGAAATTTGTATGGGGAGTTTCATGGATTAAGGGGGAGTCGCATGTTGTTATATCATGTTTATGTTTACATGCCTTCTTTCCTTAAAATTTTTATCAAATGTTTTTACCTAACTTAAACGGATTGCCACACATCAAAAAGGGGGAGATTGTTAGGGCAATCTCTTGCCATGATAAAATTTTGATGTGTGTGGCAAAGGGTTTAAGTTAGGTTGATATGTTGGTTTGATATGTGCGTTGGAGTCTTGCAGGGCTTAGTAATTCACACATGGAGTCGTGGCGAGTTTCACATCTCATGACTCAGTCCTTGAGTCGATGAAGGATATCTTTATGGAAGCCGTGCGCTTGGAGCATCCGAGGGACCGCCGGACGAGGAGCTTGGAGTGAAGCCGGAGGAAGTAGACTTTGAGGCAAGAGACGCGAAGGAGCATTGCAGAGCCGTGCAGCCGATGCTACCGAGGGACGTGGCTGCGAATGAAGAGAACTTCGAAGGCGAGGGACTCCGAGGAATGAGAGTGAGCGAATGTAACCCGGGAAGGGGTAGCTCTTAGGTGAAACTTGGTCATTTGGCCAAGTGTCGGATGAGTTTTCCCGACACCAGTCGACTGCCATGTCATGGCAGTCGACTGCTCTGAGTCGATGGTTCGATCGACTGGTCTAATGTGGCTGGATCAAGTTGATCAGTCGACTGCCGGCAATGGGCAGTCGACTGATGGCTTGATCAGTAGACTGCTCATGGGGAGCAGTCGACCGATGACACTGTGCACGAGCATAGAATGGAGTCGATCTCACTGAGCACTCCACTGATTGACATCAGTCGACTGATGGGTGCCATCAGTCGACTGATGCCAATATCGTTGGATGGAATCCAACGTGGAAAGATGTTATTGGGCAGCTCTAGAACCCGATCGGTGATCGAGGGCATCGATCATTGCTCCTGTGTCAACGGGAAGAAACCCTCTTCCTCTATAAAAAGGAAGGGGATGGAGCTTTGGGAGGCTAATGCTTATGCTCTAATCTTCTCCCAAAGCGCCATAAAGGATTCCCTACTCTTCTTACTAGTTTTTACTTCAATCTTATTGTAAGAAGAGTGATCTTGATTGTAAAGGTTACCTCCACCTAGTTTGGTGCAAAGGAGAGACCAATAGTGATTGGCTTTGGAGGAGTGATTCACCTCGGACGAATGGGGATCGTGGATTAGCGGCGTAGCCGTGAACCACGTTACGACATTGTGTTAGCATTGTCTTTTTCCTTTGCTTTGTCTTTATTTGTTTAATTTGCTTGTATTGTTGTTTCCGCTTGTGCTAATTTAATTGTAGACGAGCAAATTACGGCTTCCTCTGGGTGTCGCTAGCCTTCAGCTCCAGCTTTAGTACTTTTCTGCACACTCGACTTAGATCATGAGATAATGTTGTAAACTTAACTTTGTGTCTTTGCCATAATCAAAACACAGGTTCGATTATCTAGTGCCCCTGCACCAACAATCTCCCCCTTTTTGATCTATGGCAAACCAACACAAAGTTAAGAAAATTAAAGCATAAAACAAGTATAGTAGATGATGAATGTCATTCCCAAAAGCTCCCTCTTAACCCTAGGTGAGTTTTGAAAGAGATACTTTAGTTTTCAAAATCAAATTTTGTGTCACTCCCCCTTAACTTTCGCTCTTCTCCCCCTTTTGCCATAAATAAAAAAAAATTGGGGTTTTTGTATAAAATAGGGTTTTTAAAAAACAATGTCATATATGCATACATCTAGATAAATCAAATATGAGTCCAAGCATCCGTCTAGCAGTAGTTAGATAGATTGGTTCGAGGTGTGTCCCTCTGCACCAATAATCTAAAGGTTTATAATATAACCCTTAAGGTTAGTTTGCTCTCCCCCTTAGTCAAATATATGAAGTATAAGAGATGTAGGGGGCGCTAAACTTGGCCTAAGAGTTGTTAAGTACAACAGTTGAGAAAATAAGTAGTATCTTGAAGAGATTGTTTTAAGTATGTTTCAATTATCCTTAACATCTCACCCATTCTATGTGTCTCATAATTTGTTCACCTTATATGTTTTGTGAGATAATTTTAAATTGATTAAATATAGTCAACCTTGGGTTAGATTCGGATTTAACCTTTAGATCGTTAAGTAACTTTTCGAGAAACTGGCTTCCAGGTCGTGGCGAGGCACAGGGGCCTTCTTTGATCGGAACAACGATCACTTCCTTAGACAAAGCCAAATTCAAGAAAATATCACTTAAGTCACTTAGGGTTACTTCCTGGTCTAACTAGTTTAGGATATGGCAAGGTAGCTTCAGCTAGTTCCACTCGGTCAAGTGCACCAAGCTAGATACGCCTTATCTAGCTCGAATACACGAGACTTTGTTTCCCTAACGCACTATCATCTCGCCGCATCCTGATACTATGTTGTCAAGAGTTGACTAACTATTTTCCCTATCTAGCCGTTCTACAAATTAAAGTAAAATATTCAATGGTTTTTCTAAGTAAGCGGGTATACTATTTTAGTGTTAGCTCCCCCTGGACCATTGAACCAATATGGTCTATTCAAATAATGAACTTGATCCTGAGGAATCCAATACTTATTAGTCCTTATATGTGAATTCAATAAAACCTTTGGGACCCATGCTTGGACTCTTTGATGACTACGATTTACGATAGACATATAAGACCTATTCGTAGTCTTTGACTTAAATCCGAGTCCGGCTTTGTTGTAGATGACTATTTGGGTTCCAAGTAGTCGATTAAGGTTCTTAGATCCCAACGTGAACTTTTCCAACCTAGCCTCAACCTCTTGAACTCGGTCTTTCAAGAGAGAATTCTCCTCCTCAAGTTTTTCAATTTGGGTTGAGTTTCCCTCTTGAACTTGACTAGTTGAAGAGGTTAGAGTAGCCTCTTGCTTGAGGGTTTCAACCTCCTCAAGTAATGACTCAACCCTAGACTCGGACTTAGTTAATTTCCTATTAAGCATTTTAATTGTATTGTAAAGCGTATGAATTAGTGAGCGGCTAACCTTAATTTTCTCTTTTGGTCCGGCTTTGAGTTGCTTCTCGAAGTAATCCTCGAGTTCGGAGTCGGTGTTGTAATTGAATTCGGATTCAGACTCTGACTCGGACTCTTTAGGTTTTGCCATGCATGCTATGTCTCCGCCTTCTTCGTTGTCCCATGTTGCATGAAAAGCCTTCTTTTGATTTGATTTGAATTGTGCCCTCTTTTGATTCTTTAGCAGCCTCCTTTCCCTCTGAACGATCTTCCGCACTACGTTCACTATTGCTTCCACCTTTTCGGATTCGGACTCTAATTCATCGTCGGGTTCGAGTCCATCTTCTTTCCTGGTAGGTGGCTTGCTTCTTTGTCCTGCAAGTAGAGCAATACCTCTCTCGGCCCGGACCACGTTAGTTTGCTCGTGAAGTTCAAACTCGAAAAATAATTCGTCTAACCTAAGCTTCGAAAGGTCCTTAGAGACCTTGTAGGCATCGACCATGGATGCCCACAAGGTAGTCCTAGGAAATGAGTTAAGAACGTACCTTAGTAGGTTGCGGTTTTCGACCTTGTGTCCGATGGGGTGCAGGTCGTTGACAATGTCCTGGACACGGGCATGTAGTTGCATCGCCGTCTCGTGTTCCTGCATCTTAAGGTTATACAACTTATTGAAAAGAAGGTCACGTTTACATACCTTAGCATCGGACGTTCCTTCGTGTAGCTCGATTAATTTGTTCCATAGGTCCTTGGCGCTAATGAATGGTCCGATGCGGTTGAGTTCCTCCTTGGACAACCCGCATTGCAATATTTGAGTTGCTCTTGCATCAGCTTCAATTTGCCTCTTGGTTGCGTTAGTCCACTTGTTGAAATCCAAGGGCTCTCCTTGATCATTGGTGGGTAGAGCAAAGCCGGTTTGGATTATTATCCAAGTCTCGACTTGTGTTTTCAAGAAACACTTCATCCGACCTTTCCAATAATGGAAATCATCTCCGTTAAAGAACGGAGGTCGGGTGGTGCTATACCCCTCAATGTGAGCCATTAAGTATCTTTCAAAACATGAATAAAAACCAAAGGGAATTCCAAGACTTGGTCTTGGATTAGTAATGCGGGAAATAAATAGGAAATAAACAGAATTAAATGAGAAAAATAAGAAACTAACAAAAACTAACAACTTACGACCTTTGATGTCCCCGAAAGGGTACTAGGCATTGGATTTTGGGTCTGGAAATAGCTTGTTACAAGGCTAAACCCCCATAAGAAATGTAGATCTCTCAGAGAGCTTCGATTTGGTAGGTAGATCGTTATGTGAGTCCACTTGTGCGAAAAGTTATGGCCGTTTTACCGTCGGCTACTCCAAGAGAGAAAACTTGCAAGCACACAACCAAAAGAAACATACCAAGACTTCGTCTTGGATTAGTAGTGCGGGAGGAAAAAGACCAAAAAAAAAATGAATCGAAAAATACGAACAGAAAACCAAAACATGCTAGATTGGTGGTTTCAACAAATCTTAGCGCCCCCGCTCTGATACCAATTGTTGGATCGAGAAGCGTCGCTAGAGGGGGGGGTGAATAACGATCGTAAATCTTTCGTTCGAATTCGTTCGTTGAGACACAAGTAAACGAGTAAGCATAGCGGAAAATAAAGTGACACGTTTATTTTACTTGGTTCATAACCCAGCAGTTGCTACTCCAAGGCCCTATTGATCCTAGACCACGTACGGAGGGCAAAGCACTATAACGTCTCCTCCTCGTTGGAGGTAGGAGACAACGATCACAAAATCCGGAAGTACGAGGATGAGGCAACAAGCCTACCTCACCTCGTTACGAATAAAAACAACGAATACAATATTAAAATATATTACTAGATGCTACTTCCGACGAAGAAGATCTGAGCTTGTTGTCGCATTGACGTTATGACGATGTTGGAGCGTTGGCATTATAGGAGCACTTGATGAATAAACTTGATGATGTTTGGAGTTGGAATCCACCCGTCCTTTTATAGATTTTGGCCTCTGAATTTGTCTCCTTTTTTTTGGAACAGATCATAAAGTTGTCCAAATTTTATCGCGAAGTGGTCATGTCAAACGTTATCCGTTTTGACCTAGCGCAAAGGTTGATTCGTCGCCATCAGTCGACTGATGCCTCCCATCAGTCGACTGATGAGCATCAGTCGACTGCCCAATGTCCAGCAGTCGACTGCCAGCCTGGCCACTTCCCTGCAGTAAGAGGTTAGCTCGGAAAATGATAAATGTGACGGTTTCTAATTGTCCGATCTCGACCTAGACCTTCCACAGAAAGTCTTAGTCGGATCGCCACCTACGGTCATCCCCGTAAAGAGGACACGACCTTACAATCTCTCACTCACACGAGCTTTCCTCGATACTTACCTTGTAGCTCTCGCTTTCGGCCTTCCACTCAATTTCTTCGGCTCCCTCCGAAGTCACTCGAGTGTCGCCCGACCACCGCGGCTTCCTCTGGGTGTCGCTAGCCTTTAGCTCCAGCTTTAGTACTTTTCTGCACACTCGACTTAGCTCGTGAGATAACGATGTAAACTTAACTTTGTGTCTTTACCATAATCAAAACACAGGTTCGATTATCTAGTGCCCCTGCACCAACAGCTCCTAGATCGCAAATCTTCCTTCCTTGCTCTTCCAAAGCAAGAGGAAGAATAGAAACAAGTTTTTTCTCCTCACTAGAAACAACCAACAAGGAACTAAAACTATCCTTGCCGCCAGCCAACTAGGTGAAGGAGAAGATGGTGGAAAACAACCAAGACACCAAGGGAAGCCCTATATCTTGTTTCCACCACCTAAGGAGAAGGAGAAGGGGGCTTTTGGGCACCGGCCAAGGCTGGAAAAGAGGCTGGAGAGGTGCTGGACGTTGGCCAAAAGAGGAAGAAGAAGAGAAGAATACCTTCCCTATTTGGTGCCACCCTTGCCTCCAAACCCTAATCCTAATCCTATCTCAACTAGGATTCCTCTTCCTTGCCACCCAAAACCCCTAGCTCTCATCAATAATTCCACGCCAACTCCCTTGACGTCCTTTTATAGAGTTAGGGATAAGTCATTAATTAATATCCTCCATTGGTTCTAGGGATTTAATCTCAACCGTCAGATCTAGAGATTTAATCTCAACCGTCGGATCTTAGAGATTTAATCTCTACCTATGGATCTTAGAGTTTTGTTTCTATCCATTGGATCTAAGCATCATGAGGTGTTAATAGGCTACATTAGGGACCATGAGGAGGAGTTGGGTCTTGGCCACCCATGGATCAAACCCACATAAAGTCCGATCCACTAATGATGATCCAATCCACTAAAGGTTCATCATTGATCTACCTCACCAACCCCCATATGATAATATGGGCTCCATATATTATTTGTACATTTTCTCCCTGTGTTTAAGATCTCGAATGTTCGTCGATTAATTAATTTACTGACCATTAATTAATCAACATCTAACTCCTTGAGTAGTACCACTCAACCTTTTCATCATGCCGGACCAAGTCCACCTGCAGGGTTTACATGATAAACCTTATGGGCTCCTCAAGGGGACATCATCATCCTAATATATAGGACACGGTTTCCTCCTATAATCAATGGCACACCATATAAATAATAACATCTCCCAACTTACCGAGCCTATCGATTTAATCTATAAATCTCGCTCATTGGTAAATCAAAGAGATGAGTACTAACTATATGTGCCCGTTATTATATCGGGATTAAGAGCATGTACTAAATAATATCTGAGGTCCGATTCGATTATGTAGTCAGCAATAAATCGAATCACCTCTAAGTCAGTCCTGCTCAATACACACAAAGTGCACTAGTGTGATTCTATGGTCAAGACAAACCAATACCAAATCGCACTACAACAATTCCGATGGTTTGTCCAAAGTCATCTCGGTTGTGAGCCTTTACTTATACTTTTCAAGGGGCCGATAACATGATCTCCTATGTGACACCACACACCATGTTATCTACAATGTAAAGTATTAGACAATATTGCATAAAAATATGCAAACAATGATCATGTGATTCTTATTTCAAAAATAAAGATGTTCATAGAAAAGATAGACTTTTCAGTATACATCCCTACAGAAACCACAAGAAAACAGAAAGGATCAAGAATAGGAGGGCTACGAAAAAATAAAATGAAGGAAGATTAATAAAACCTAAACCTAGGTTTGATATATATATATATATATATAACTTGGGTTAATTAATCCCATCTAACTCCTCATAAGCAGATAAACCAAAAAGACCTTGTAAAAGCCAATTAAATCTTTCTCCATAAAATATCATAGAAACTCCATTTAAGCCCAGAAAAATTTCTAAAATTTTTTGTAAAATTTTATAAGGTAATTTCTTAATTAACAAAGGTATTTATTATTATTTTATTTTCTGATATCTTATATTCTCCCCCACTAATAAAAATTTAGTCCCCAAATTTCCCACTCAAATGTATAATGAGTAAGAGATAGCACACTCAAGTAGCACAAGTACTGAAAGTATATTTCACGTACCTTAAGTAAACAGGTGGGGGTATTGAGCTCTGATCCTTTCCTCAAGCTCTCAAGTAGCATCCTCATCGGTGTGGTGACTCCACCCGACTTTAACAAGTCGCACAATCTTATTCCAAAACTGTCGTTCTTTGTGATCTAGAATCCGTACTGGAACCTCTTCGTAAGTAGCATCAGGTTGAATGGAACCTGACACATCTGATAGAATATGTGTAGGGTCTGGCATATACTTATGTAGGGTCACGGTTGGCCGACTAGAGGGGGGTGAATAGCCCTCTTTCGTTGTGTGGTGGAAGTCGTTCTTAATCGTCTACAATAAACGTTAGCGCAAGCGGAAAATACAAAGCAAAGACAATTAAGAACAAACACAAAGATAAACAAACAATTCGCTAACACTGCAATGTAATGTGGTTCACGGTTGTGCCGCTAATCCACGGTCCGATTCGTCCACGGTGAATCACTCCGCAACCAATCCACTATTGGTCTCTCCTTTGCACCAAGCTAGGTGGAGGTAACCCTTACAACTCAAGAATACTCATTCTTTTACAATATATATGAAAGAAACTAAAAGAAGGAGTTTAACAATTGTGGAGCACTTGGATGATAGTTTGGAACATAAGCATTAGCCATCCAAAAGCCCACACCCTCTCTTTTTATAGAGAGGGTTGATTTCTTCCCGTTGGTCGCCATCAGTCGACTGCTGCCCTTGGCAGTCAACTGCCGCCATTACAATGACCTCCGAACACATCAGATCCCGACCATTGTAGTCCAACGGAACCCTTGGCAGTCGATTGGTGTATCCATCAGTCGACTGATGCCTCCGTAGTCGACTGGTCAGTCGGCTACGGGCGGTTCTGTGCCCACGACTACCTTCATCAGTCGACTGCCACCTTTGGCCGATCGATCGTCTGCGCGATCGCCATTCCATGGCGATCGCTAGGCCAAACCCACCGGTCGAACCCGCTTCAACTCTAGCGATGATTGCCATTTTATGGCGACCAATGATGTCGGGAAATCTCATCCAACACTTAGCCATTTGGCCAAGTTCACCTAATGAGCTACTTACATTTCACTCATTCTCTCATCTCACTCGAAGTCCCTCGCCGAAGCTCTCTTCGTTCGTGGCCACGTCCCTCGGCAGCATCAAGCGCACGACTCTGCAATGCTCCTTCACGTCTCTTGCCTTCGAAGTCTGCTTCCTTGGCTTCACTCCAAGCTCCTCGTCCGGCGGTCCCTCGGATGCTCCAAGCACACGGCTTCCGCAAAGCCATCCTTCACCGACTCAAAGACCAAGTCATGAGATGTGAAACTCACCAAGGCTCCATGTGCGAATTACTAAGTCCTGCAAGACTCCAACGCACATATCAAATCCAAACATCCTAACTTAAACCCTTTGTCACACACATCAAAACAATATCACGGGTCGATTGCACTAACAATCTCTCCCTTTTTGATGTGTGGTAATCCGTTTAAGTTAGGTAAAACATTTGTTAAAATATTAAGGAAAGAAAGCATGTAAATAACATGATTAGCAACTCTCCCCCTTAATACATGAAACTCCCCCTAAATACATTCCCCCTTACTTAAACATATATCTTTCTCCCCTTTTGACACCATCAAAAAGATTAAACAAAGTTTATATGGCATGGCATCAAGTCTAGAGAGAAACAAAAACCAAAAACAATCAAAAACCTGATAAAATCAGGTTACTGTGCTCGTGCATAGTACATCACCAATCGCTACATCGATGGCAATGATCGCACAAGGAAATCAGGTTTTCTGATTTTCTGGACGAAATTCAGAAATGCACTATAAATTCTAAAAAATTCAAAAAATCATGAAATTTGGGGATCATATTTCTTTTAAGTATCTTTATCGATGAAAAATAGTTTTTCATGAAAAATCATTATATTTTCAAAGATTTTCCAAAAATCCAAAAGCTTCAAAAACAACTAGGTTTTTGATCAAGTTAGTATCACTTTCAACACCTAGTTTTGGTTTGGATTGTTTTAAAACATGAACACACAGATTTTAAAGTAAGAAATTGTTTTGAAAACATGTGAAATATCCAACCATGATCTTTGGGCTATATGTCTATGAATTAAACATAAGCCTTCCCCATGATTGGTCTATTATTGCTATTTGATACCTTAAATGACCATCTAAATGCCATAGGCACTAGTGGACCATTAGTATCATCCTATCATCTCACCCATGCTAAGTTTTCAATCATGGTAGCCTATGGTGAGTGTGAGATGTATCCTAAAGGTATTTGTATATACTTAACCTTCAATTTCATGCAATTCTACCCAAGGTTAAGTATCACCCTAACAACTCACATGATCATAAAGACATATATGAATTAATTTCACATTATGATCATGAAACACATGTATTCATCAATTTATAATCATGCATTAGGTGTGTAAGCATGATAAAAAGTCAAGTATCACCCAAGGCATGATTTAAACCCTAATGCCCATTACTATGTGCCAAATATCAAAATCATAAATCATGATTGCAAACATATATAACAATTACATTAATTATCATGATTTAAACATTATTATCAATTTATGGGAACATTATCATCACCCAACACTATGCTAAAAATGTATAGGTCATGAGTATCCAATAATACTAAGTGTTGAGCATGATTTAAACTTTTCAAGGGTGCATTATCATCACCCAACACTATTTCTAAAAATAAGTCCCACCATCCTAAGTCAACCAAATAATAAGATATAGGTAAAGTCCACATGGTTGACTATCCTAGGGTTCTAACCCTTAAGGATGGATTTTGGAACCCAAAATAAGTTCTTTCCTATTGGGTTCACTAAGAATTCCTTAGGGATCCATTTTCTAGCTATTATTTTCTTTTTATCTTGACCCCTAGTAATTAAGCATTTATAGGACTTTTCATTTTTATTTTTCTTATATCCTAGGCCTTTCTTATTGAAACTTGCCCTTTGGCTGCCAATTATCATGTTCAATGTATTTGAGCCAATTGTAAACTTTTCTAGGGCCTTGGTCAAATGATCTACCTTCTCCCTTAGAGCCCTATTTTCCTCTATGCATGCATCATTAACATCAAATGGCATATAAAGATCATGTGAGCATGCATCATCATGACTAGAAGAAATATTTTCATTATCATTTAAGCATGCTTTTTCTAGTTTTTCTTCTAAGTCCTTAATTTGATCTAGCATGCATTTATTTTTCTTCTTTGCCCTAAATAAGTCCTTAGTGAGGCTAGAAATAATTGACATAATTTTCTTGGGGGAAAGATTTGTTATCTCACTTACCAAATCCTCTTCCGATGATGAGGATGTAGGAGAAGCTCCTCCTTCACTCGAGCTCTCTTCACTTGAGCTTGCTTCTTCATGTTCGGAGGAGGAGGTTTCTAGATCATCAAACGCCATTAGGGCAAGATTTGAGTAGACATGTTCTTCTTCGGATGATGATGATGAAGAGGAGGGATCATCCCATGTCCTTGCTTTGAGTGCTTTTGTCTTCTTTTTCTCCTTGGCTTTCTTCTCTTCTTCCTTCTTCTTGCTCCCCTTCTTCTTCTTTTCTTCTTTCTTCTTCCTCTCTTCTTTGCTCTTGTTCAAGAGGGGACAATTATCTCTTATATGTCCCTCTTGTTGGCAATTGTAGCATATGATTTTCTTTTTGTGCCTTCTCCTATCATAAGATTTGTTAAACTTTAAATTTCTTAAAGCACGCCTTACCTTCCTTACCATATAAGCATCTTCATTACTATTCATGGAGGATGATGAGGATGCTTCATCGGAGAAGGAGGAAGTCTCTATCTTCTTCTTCTTCCCCTTGTTGGCTACCAAGGCTACTCCTCTTGATGGCTTGATACTTGATTCTTCATTTATCCCTTCAAGCCTTGTTTCGTGGAGCTCCATGGTTGAGAAGAACTCCTCCAAGGTGCTCACTTCTAGGTTCTTCGACATGTAGAAGGAGTCCACCATTGAACTCCATTTCGATGACCGGGGAAAGGCGTCAATTGCTTTCATAAGCATATCCCGGTTCGAAAGTTTTTATCCTACACTTGTTAGCCCAATTAAAATTTCTTTAAACCTAGAATGTAATGATGTTACCTTTTCTCCCTTTTCTAATTTGATATTTGATAGTTGGGAGCGGAGGAGGTCTCTCCTTGCAAGCTTGGCCTCCAAAGTACCTTCATGAAGTTCCGCTAATCTCTCCCACATTTCCTTGGCACTTGAGCACTCCCCAATCCGGTTGATCTCTTGTTGGGGGAGCACATTGAAGAGGTGGTGCTTGTCCTTTGAATTTGCAAGGTGCTCCTCCCTTTGCTTTTTAGTCCGCCTTGACTTCTCTATTGGTTCACCCTCTTCGTCCCTAGGCATCTCAAAACCGTTTTCCATTATAAGCATAATATCAAAATCGGTTTCAAAGAATACCTCCATTCTCTTTTTCCACTAAGAGAATTCTTCTTCAAATTTTGGTGGGTGAATGTTGGAGTCGGCCATCCTTGATTGTAGTGCTTGTTGCGGCGGTTAGTCCGTTGACAAGAAACCTTGCTCTGATACCACTTGTAGGGTCGCGGTTGGTCGACTAGAGGGGGATGAATATTCCTCTTTCGTCGTGTGGTAGAAGTCGTTCTTAATCGTCTACAATAAACGTTAGCGCAAGCAAAAAATACAAAGCAAAAACAATTAAGAACAAACACAAAGATAAACAAACAATTCGCTAACACCGCAATGTAACATGGTTCACGGCTGCGCCGCTAATCCACTGTTCGATTCGTCCACGGTGAATCACTCCGCAACCAATCCACTATTGGTCTCTCCTTTGCACCAAGCTAGGTGGAGGTAACCCTTACAACTCAAGAATACTCCTTCTTTTACAATAGATGTGAAAGAAACTAGAAGAAGGAGTTTAACACTTGTGGAGCACTTGGATGATAGTTTGGAACATAAGCATTAGCCATCCAAAAGCCCACACCCTCTCTTTTTATAGAGAGGGCTGATTTCTTCCCGTTGGCCGCCATCAGTCGACTGCTGCCACTACAACAGCCTCCGAACACGTCAGATCCCGATCATTGTAGTCCAACGGAACCCTTGGCAGTCGACTGATGTATCCATCAGTCGACTGATGCCTCCGTAGTCGACTGGTCAGTTGGCTACGTGCGGTTCTATACTGCGCGATCGCCTTCATCACCGATTCACCTTCGCGACCGATGATGGTTCATACGATCGCGGGCAAAACCCACCAGTCAAACCCGTTCAACTTCAGGCGCCGACGCCATTTTATGGCGATGATCGATGTCGGGAAATCTCATCCGACACTTAGCCATTCGGCCAAGTTCACCTAATGAGCTACTTACATTTCACTCATTCTCTCATCTCACTCGAAGTCCCTCGCCGAAGCTCTCTTCGTTCGCGGCCATGTCCCTCAGCAGCATCAAGCGCACGGCTCTACAATGCTCCTTCGCGTCTCTTGCCTTCGAAGTCTGCTTCCTTGGCTTCACTCCAAGCTCCTCATCCGGCGGTCCCTCGGATGCTCCAAGCGTACAGCTTCCGCAAAGCCATCCTTCACCGACTCAAAAACCAAGTCATGAGATGTGAAACTCGCTAAGGCTCCATGTGCAAATTACTAAGTCCTGCAAGACTCCAACGCACATATCAAATCCAAACATCCTAACTTAAACCCTTTGTCACACACATCAAAACCATATCACGGGTCGATTGCACTAACAACTTCCTCAGCATGGACACATGAAACACATCATGAATACCAGCCAAGGACGATGGTAGCGCTAGGTGGTAAGCAACTACTCTGATCCTCTCCAAAATCTCGAAAGGACTAATGTACCTTGGAGCTAGCTTACCACGGAGGCCAAATCTCTTCACCCATTTCGTGGGTGAGACTCACAAGAATACATGGTCACCAATAGAGAACTATAGAGGTCTCCGTCTATGATCAGCATAACTCTTCTGATGATCCTGCGCCTCTTCCATTCTTCGTCTGATAGTATGGACCAACTCTGCCTCATGCTAAGCTCTATGGGGTCCTAGCAACTAGGCTTCCCCAACCTCCTCCCAGAGGGTGGTGTTAGTGCTTATAAGCTCCACATATCTCCACAATGGCATGATATTGTCCACTTTGGGTCTAATCCCTCATGGTTTTATTTTTGGGCTTTACCCAAAAGGCCTCATTCCAATGGAGATATCTTTTTTCTTATAAGCACATGATCTTTTCCATGTCTTAGCAATGTGGGACTTTGATTGTATTCCTCATACTCCCAACAATCCCCCCCTCAAACGAAGGACCACATTGGGCCCCCCCTCAAGCCTATCCCTCCTCGAAGAATTTTCTCTGCTTGATGTCCGATCTTCAACCCACCAGGACTTCCTGCCAGTTGTTCGGTCCCCCCGACCCAACTAGACTTCCTTCCTGATGTCTGGTTCTCTTGATCCGGACGTGGGAGCTCAACTTCCTTCGTTCGAGGTTCATGGCTTGACATGGACCATGGCTCTGATACCAATTGTTAGTGCTTATAAGCTCCACATATCTCCACAATGGCATGATATTGTCCACTTTGGGTCTAATCCCTCATGGTTTTATTTTTGGGCTTTACCCAAAAGGCCTCATTCCAATGGAGATATCTTTTTTCTTATAAGCACATGATCTTTTCCATGTCTTAGCAATGTGGGACTTTGATTGTATTCCTCATACTCCCAACAGGTGGGTGTCCAACACTGTCTACCATACAATGCTTCAAACAGTGTCATTTGGATAGCCGAATGATAGTTGTTGTTATAGATGAATTCTACTAATGGCAAGTGGTCCTCCCAGCTGCCCCTGAAATCTATAACGCAGGACTTCAGCAAGTCCTCTAGAGTCTGAATGGTCCGCTCAGATTGTTCATCTGTCTGCGAATGGAATGTTGTACTAAAACGGAATTGTGTGCCCAAGGCTTGCTATAGACTCTGGCAGAATTGAGACGTGAACCAGGGATCTCTATCTGATATAATGCTCAAAGAAACACCATGCAATCTGATGATCTCCCGACAATATAACTCTGCTATATGATCCAGAGAGTCGGTCTTTCGAATTGCTACGAAGTGTGCATATTTGGTTAATTGGTCTACGACTACCCAAATCACGTCATGGCCTCGTCGTGTCCTAGGCAAACCCACAACAAAATCCATGGTAATGTGATCCCACTTCTACTCGGGAATAGGAATCCTCTGAAGTAGTCCAGCTAGTCTCTGGTGCTCAGCCTTCACCTGTTGACAAACTAGACATCTAGCTGCAAAATTTGTGATGTCTTTCTTCATGCTATTCCACCAATACAAACACCTTAAATCTCGATACATGCAGGTTCCGCCTAGGTGGATCGCAAATCGAGAGCAATGAGTCTCCTGAAGTAACTCCTCCATAACCAGGTGAGACTGAGGTACACATAATATGTCCTGGAAATAAATAATACCCTCGTCATCTCGGGTGAACTCAGTCTGCTGTCCAAATCTGGTTGCCAATGAACTGTAAGTGTTGATCACCGGCCTGAGCCTCTCGGATTCTCGTCCTAATAGATGACTGACCAACCATGGTAACAAGAATGCCCTGCTCTGTTGGTCCCTTCTCCTCAAGGCCCAAATCAGAGAAACCCTGAATCAAATCTGTGACTAAAACTTGGTAGCAAGCTAAAGTCCCTCGGCACTTTCGGCTATGTACATCGGCAACCACATTGGCTTTCCCTAGGTGGTAGCTAATGGTACAGTCATAATTCTTCAAGAACTCTATCCATCTCCTCTGTCGAAGATTGAGTTCTTTCTACATAAATAGATATTTGAGACTCTTATGATCAGTGAGAATCTCAAATGTAATACCATACAGATGGTGCCTCTAAATCATCAAAGCAAAGATAATAGCAGCTAACTCTAGATCATGTACTGGGTAGTTTTTCTCATGCTCCCTCAATTGGCGAGAAGCATAAGAGACCACCCTGTCGTGCTGCATCAGTACTGCGCCTAAACCCTGGAAAAATACATCAGTATAATGGATGAAACCGTCGTCCCCTGATGGCAATACCAGAATCGGTGCTGACACCAGTCTCTTCTTCAACTCCTGAAAGCTGGTCTCACAGGCCTTTGACCACGTGAACTTCACGCCCTTCCTGGTAAGGTGTGTCAACGATATAGCAATTCTTGAGAAACCCTCAATGAACCGTCTGTAATATCCGACTAAGCCCAAGAAATTGTGAACCTTCTGAACCGATTTCGATTGCTCCCAACTAGTGACAGCCTCGATCTTCTAGGGGTCAATCGAAATGCTTTTGCTAGAAACCACGTGTCCTAGAAAATTGACTGAGGGTAACCAAAATGCGCTTTTACTGAACTTCGCATATAGCTTCTTCTGTCGAAGCCTATCCAGGACAATGCGAAGATGCTGCACGTGTTCCTCTTCAGAATGGGAATAGACTAGAATATCGTCAATAAAGACAATGACGAACCGATCTAGGAAATCCATAAATTCATGGTTCATCAAGTCCATGAATACTGCTGGAGCATTGGTAATCCCAAATGGCATTACCAAAAACTCATAGTGCCCATATCTGGTATGGAATGCTGTCTTCTGAACATCCGAATCTCTGACCCTTAGCTGATGATATCCGGACCACAGATCAATCTTAGAATACACTGACGTACCTATGATCTGATCAAACAAGTCCTCAATACATTGCAGGGGATATTTATTCTTGATGGTGATGGTGTTCAACTGCCTGTAGTCGATGCATAATATCATCGAACCGTCTTTCTTCTTTACGAAGGGAACCAAAGAACCCCAGGGAGATATGCTAGGGCGGATAAAACCTCTATCCAAAAGCTCCTAAAGTTGGACCTTTAGCTCGTCCAACTCTTTCAGGGCCATATGATAAGGAGCAATCAATGCCAGCATCGTCGCCGGAATTAACTCAATTGTGAACTCCACTTGCCTTCTGAGAGGCAAGCCCGGTAACTTCTCTAGAAAGACATCCAGATACTCTCGGACGATAGGAATGTCTGAGATCTAAGAATCACCACTGTCCTCGACGTTGATCAATGATAATAGAAAACCCTGACATCCGTGTGATAAAATCTTCCGAGCTTGAATCGCAGAAACAGTCAATATACCATCGTTTCTGGTGCCAGTGAAATCCCACGAGGGTTGGTTAGGAGGATGGAATGTAACCACCCTTGTCTGACAATCCATAGTGGCATGATACACTGTTAGCCAGTCCATGCCAAGTATAATGTCGAATTCGATCATGTTGAGAACCAACAAATCTACCGGGAGTATAATGCTGTCGAAATCTAATGGACATCCTCTAACCTCCTGGGTGACTTCTAATTTATCCCCAGAGGGCAGAGATACCATCAATATTTGTGACCTAAGATTGGGTAGTCTACCAATCTCTCTCAGGAATGCCTGAGAAATAAATGAATGTGAACTACCAGTGTCAACTAATATATCAGTAGAAAATGCATAAAATAAAATCGTACCACAAAAAATAGATCCGTTGGCTCATTGCGCATCCTCTCGGGTAACTGCATGAATATGTCCAGTCTCTGGTGGGGGTGGAGGTGGTAGTGCTGCCAAAGGTTGCGGCGGCTGTGCCCGAGACTACCACTGAGGTGATGTCGAGTATTGTACCGCAGGTCGATATAAATCAGACATCGAACCAACTACCGAGGTTGCGATCGACATCAACCAACAACTGAGGCTGAGACTGATACTACATCAACAGTTGATACTGAGGTCCTGATATAGAACTCTGCAACTCCGTAGGGGCACTAGAGTGCTCCTATCCATGCATGGCATATACAACAACTATCAGGGGAGTTGTCCGCCGGGCGCTAAAAGATTGGGATTTCGCGCCTCGCCGAGGTCCTTCGCCCTAATCGCCCTCCTGCATATACATACTTGCTACATGCCGAGCCTTCGTGAACAATCTCGCCGTGTCTGTGAAGTTTACAAGAATAGCAAATCCGACCGTCGTTGAATAGGCTGATATCATATGATCCCTGGACCCGCATCTAACACAGTGATTGTCATTAGAGGACCGCTTCTGATTCTGCTGGTCAGACTGGGAGCATCCTGATGAAGATCGTCCAGTCTTCTAGGGTTTACCTGATGCCCCAGAAGCATTCTGACCCGTCTCACTGCGACAGCCTCGCTGCTGACCCATAGCTGATGGATGCTGGGCATGAACTGAACTCTGAGCTGGTTGTTTCCTTTTCTTTTCCGCATTTGCTCTCTGTTGAGCCGACTCAATCAGAAGAGCTCGATCCAATGCCTCTCTATAAGAAGAATTTCCAAAACCTGTTAGCTTCACCTGAAGATGTCCGTCTAGACCCTGAACAAACTGAAGCATGCAAGACTGGTCCTCAGCGACTAACTCCGGACAGAATTTGGCTAACCGATTAAATTCAGCATTATATTCCATCACCGTACGATTGTTCTATCGAAGATTCTGAAAATCCTGACGATGCATCATCTGATAAGATAGTGGAAAATATTGGCTCTTGAAAACCTCTCTGAATTTCTCCCATGTTATCTGTTGCTCGCCTATAATCATGCGCTACGTGTCCCACCAGATTTTAGCCTCATCCCATAAATGGTAGGTTGCAAGCTCTGCCTTCTCCCACTCGGAGCAAGCCATATATGTAGGGAGTCGCTTCGAAGGCTCATTGGCTCCCATGTCCCCGGATTAAAATTTTCACTAATGAAAGAATTAATCCGGATGGGATGAGCTTCCTTAGCACAACCATTTCGTCGTCGTGCTAACAACTTGAGTGGTCGCTTGAACAAACTAGTTGTTCAAGCAACACAACTCTTCTAGTTGGTTAGCCGCAGAAGAGACGACGGACGGATCGCCGGTTTTTGTGTTTGCCTTCGGGGTCCATGATTATACAATATATTTAATAATTCACACATGCATAATCAAAACATAAAAGAACATGCTCAGATCTGTAAATAAAGTTAAAATAACTTTATACCTCACGATCTTCTACCGTATGTCCTATCCTTCTCGTGGACGACGTGTGGACGAAGATCCTCCACGAGTAGAAGCCTTCTAGATCGCGTTCTTCCCTTCCTTGTCCGCTGCAAACAAAAAGAAGAACTAACAAAACCTTTCCTTTCTAGAACCGGCCACCAAGCAAGGAAATTTGATGCAACCGCCGGCCAAGGAACAAGTGGATGAGCGCCGGCCAACTTTGTTGCAAGGTTGCCGCCGGCCACCTAGAGGTTGGAGAAGCGTCGGCCACCAATTGTTGGAGAACCGCCGGCCACCAAGGTGCAAGGGAGGAGGAAGAAAGCCGGCAAAAACCAAGGAGGAGAAGAGAATGAGCGCCGGCCACCAAGGAGCAAAGGAGGAAACCCTAAACTCCCTTCTAGTTGCCGCCCAAACCAAAACCAAAACCCTAGTCGCCTATAGCACTTGAGAGGCAAAACCCTAATCCAAGTGAACCCCCTTGTTGCCGCCCAACCTAAGCCCCTATTTATAGAATTAGGCTTAAGCCTCCTTTAATCTCCACCGTCGGATCTAGGGATTTAATCTCCACCGTCGGATCTAGGGTTTTATCCCAACCGTCGGATCTAGGGTTTAATCCCAACCATCAGATCTAGGATTTCATCCCAACCTTCGGATCTAAGGTTTCATCCCAACCGTCAGTTCTAGGGTTTCATCCCAACCGTCGGATCTAGGGATTTAATCCCAATCGTCGATTCTAGGGTTTCATCCTAACCATCGGATCTAGGGATTTAATCCCAACCGTTGGTTCTAGGGTTTCATCCAACCATCGGATCTAGGGATTTAATCCCAACCATTGGTTCTAGGTTTTGTTTTACATTCTTGGATCTAGACTTCATAAGGATTATATTAGGCTACAATAGGGACCATAAGGAGGAGTTGGGTCTTGGCCACCCGATGGATCGGAACCACACAAACTTGATCCATCAATGATGTTCCATTCCACTAGAGGATCATCATTGAACTACCTCACCAACCCCCATAAATTAATATGGGCTCCATATATTATTCGTACATTAATCTCCCCGTGTTTAAGATATCGAATGTCCGTCAATTAATTGATTTACTGACCATCAATTAATTAACATCTAATTCCTCGGTAGTACCACTCAACCTTATCATCACATTGACTAAGTCAACCAGCTGGGTTTACGTGATGAACTTTATGAGCTCCTCAAGGGGACATCATCAACCTAATATATAGGACACGGTTTCCTCCTATAATCAACGGCACACCATGTAAATAATATTATTTCCCAACTTACCGGGCATATTGATTTAATCCATCTAAATCTCACCCACTGGTAAATCAAAGAAATAAATACTAAGTACATGTGCCCGTTATTATATCGGGATTAAGAGCATGTACAACATAATATCCGAGGTCCGATTCAATCATGTAGTCAGTACTAAATTGAATCACCTCTATGTCGGTCCTGCTCAATACACCTAAGTGTACTAGTGTAACTCTATGTTCAAGACAAAACAATACCAAGCTACACTACAACCATGCCAATGGTTTGTCCAAAACCATCTTGGTTGTGAGCCTCTACTTATATTTTACAAGGAACTGATAACATGATCTTCTGTGCCACACCAAGCACCATGTTATCTACAATATAAAATATTAGACAATATGCACACATATATAAAGTGCAAACAATGATCATGTGATTCTTATTTCAAAATAAAATGTTAATACAAAAAGAGCTAGGCTTTCAGTATACATTCCAACAATCTCCCACTTATACTAAAAGACTATGCCGTCATCACTCTTCCATACATCTGATCCCCATGTCCTCCACATGACTATCAAACGCTTTCGCTGGAAGGGCCTTAGTGAATGGATCCGCCAGGTTATCCTCTGATGCAATCATGGCGACAGCAACTTCTCCTCGCTTTACGATCTCTCGTATGAGGTGGTACTTGCACTCTATGTGTTTACTTGCCTTATGGGCTCTTGGTTCCTTCGAGTTTGCAACTGCACCACTGTTATCACAATAAATTGTGATAGTTCTGAGCAAACCAGGAATCACATCCAAGTCCATCAAGAAGTTCCAAGTCCATCAAGAAGTTCCTGAGCCATACAGCTTCCTTGGCTGCCTCAGAGGCTGCCACATACTCAGCTTCCATGGTAGAGTCCGCCACGCATTTCTGCTTGACACTCCTCCATACTATGGCTCCACCTCCAAAAGTAAACACAAACCTCGAGGTAGACTTACTCTTGTCCCTATCTGATTGGAAATCGGAATCCGTGTAACCCACAGGGACTAATTGATCTGCCCGGTAAACCAGCATATAATCCCTAGTCCTTCTCAGGTACTTCAATATATGCTTTACCGCAGTCCAATGTCCTGTCGAGATTACTCGATATGTCGCTAACCATGCCCATGGTAAAGCGGATATCCGGTCTATACATAGCATAGCATACATAAGGCTTCCTCTTGCCAAGCATAAGGAACCGCCTTCATGTCCTCTATCTCCTTTGATGTTTTGGGACACATCTCTTTAGATAAAGGAACTCCATGCCTAAAAGGTAGAAAACCTTTCTTGGAGTTCTGCATGCTAAAATGAGCAAGGATAGTGTCAATGTATGAAGCTTGAGACAAGCACAACATTCTTTTCTTGCGATCCCTTATAACTTTGATCCCAAGGATGTGTCCCACTTCTCCCAAGTCCTTCATATCAAACTGTTTGGACAACCATACCCTTACATCTGATAACACTTTGATATTGTTGCCAACTAACAAAATGTCATCTACGTATAGTACAAGAAACACCACTACGTTTCTGTCACATCTCTTGTATACACAAGGCTCATCCGGACTTTGAATAAATCCATATGACTGGATTACCTCATCAAAGCGGATGTTCCAAGATCTAGAAGCTTGCTTCAATCCATAAATGGACCGATTAAGCTTACATACAAGATGCTCTTTGCCTTTAGCAATGAATCCCTCTGGTTGCCGCATATAGATGTTCTCCTCAAGACTTCCGTTAAGGAAAGTTGTCTTGACATCCATCTGCCAAATCTCATAATCCATATGAGCAGCTATAGACAAGAGTATCCGAATAGACTTAAGCATAGCTACCGGCGAAAAGGTCTCCTCATAATCGATACCCTCTTTCTGAGTATACCCTTTCGCAACAAGCCTAGCTTTGAAGGTCTCAACCTTCCCATCTACTCCTCTCTTTCTCTTGTAGATCCACTTGCATCCAATGGTTTTTACACCATCGGGTGGTTCTACTAGCTCCCAGACCTGATTAGAATCCATAGATTCTATCTCTGAATTCATCGCTCTTTGCCAAGATACCGCATCTCTATCTTGGATTGCCTCGTCATATGTCCAGGGATTAGGTTCATGTTCACCAGAGACTAAGTCCGAAGACTCTCCCAAAAACATGAATCTCTCGGGTTGTCTAACAACCCTCCCACTATGACGAGGTGCCTCCTGTGTATGCTCTGTGACACGTGGTGCAGTGACTTGTGGTGTCTCCTCTCGTATCGGTGGTACTGAAGTCGGGACTTCCCCTGTCAACTCCTCAAGAATAATCCTACTCGTGGGCTTGTGGTTCATCACATAGTCCTCCTCTAGAAATCTGGCATTCGTACTCACGATCACCTTCTGATCTCTAGGACTATAGAATAAACTACCCTTCGTTCCCTTAGGGTAGCCAACAAACAAGCGTACTTCTGTACGAGATTCCAACTTACCAGCATCTCCCTTCAGCACATGTGCTGAACTACCCCAAATCCGAATATGTCTTAGACTAGGCTTTCGCCCAGTCCACAACTCTGTGGGAGTAGAGGGTACTGACTTAGATGGAACCAAGTTCAGAATGTGTGCTGCTGTTTCCAGAGCAAACCCCCAGAACGAATCAGGTAACTCAGAATAACTCATCATTGATCTGACCATCTGCATAAGAGTCCTATTCCTTCGCTCTGCCACACCATTCTGCTGGGGTGTGCCAGGTGCGGACAATTGGGATTGAATCCCAGCCTCTGATAAGTAACTCCTAAACTCTCCCAAGAGGTACTCGCCACCACGATCAGATCGTAATGTCTTGATACTTTTACCTTGATGGTTCTCCACATCAGCCTTGAATTCTTTGAACTTGTCAAAGCATTCAGACTTGCGGCGCATCAAGTAAATGTATCCATACCTTGAATAATCGTCTATAAAAGAGACGAAGTATTCAAAGTCACCTCTTGCCTGGATAGATATAGGACCACACAAATCAGAATGAACCAATTCTAACACATCTTTGGCTCTATACCCCTTGGCCTTAAAAGGCCTCTTGGTCATTTTACCTTCCAAGCAAGATTCGCAGGTTGGGAGATCCTCCACCACTAATGAACCCAAAGGTGCATCAGCTATCAACCTTTGAATTCTGCTTAGGTTAATATGACCAAGCCTTAGATGCCAAAGATATGTTTGGTTCATTTGCGAAGGTTCTTTTCTTTTATTAGACTTAGAAGATGAGTTATTGATTTCTATATGCATCGTGGGAGTTTTTGGTTCAAGAGTATATAAATTGCCAACCAATGTACCAGAATAGATAATCTCCCTATTCCTTTTTATAACCACTTTGTCATTAAAAGAAACAGAATATCCATCCATAAACAATTTAGAAACTGAAATTAAATTCTTTCTAAAAGTAGGTACATAAAGACAATTTCTCAAAACCAAAACTTTATTCCTATCAAAAGATAAATAAACGTCTCCCACTGCAATAGCCGCCACCTTTGAAGCATTGCCCATGAAGATGGTAATCTCTCCCTCAGCTAGTCGTCGGGTTTCCTGGAACCCCTACAAAGTATTGCAGACATGATCAGTGGCTCCTGTATCTACACACCAGGCACTGGTAGATAACACTGCTAAACATGTTTCAACAACCAAACAAGAAGATATACCTGTGTTCTTTCGGCGAGGGCGAGCCTTCGATATGTCGATCTTCTTGCAAGTGAAGCACTTGCCTTTCGGCTTCTTCACTCCTGCCCGCGGGTCCACTGCCACTTTCTTCGCTCCACCTTGTTTCTTCTTCTTCTTACCTTTCGGTTTAGAGGAAGAAACCTTACAGCGACCATGGCTTGAGCACTCACGTGAAAAAGCCCCTCCACGCTGGAGTTACATCTTTTGTTCATGTTGTAGTTGAGGGGGAACTGCTCAAAACTCCTAGGCAGAGACTGGAGAATGATATCGACCTGGGTTTCCCCATAGATCTCAGCTCCTAGGACTTCCATCTCATTAAGATGAGCCATCATCTTGAGAACATGATCCCTAACGGGTGTTCCCTCGATCATGGAGGTCGTCATCAAGTTTCTCATTGCCTCCTGCCTAGCTGCCCTACTCTGATGTCCGAAAAGTTCCTTGAGATTGAACATCATGTCATAAGCTGTGGCTATGGCCTGATGCTGATGTTGCAGCACATTTGACATAGATGCCAAAATGTAACACCGCGCCATCTCATCTGCCTTAACTCATTTCTTATAACATTCTATCTCCTTTTCATCAAAGTCATCGGAGGGCTTAGGAGGACAGACCTCGAAGAGTACAAATTTGTACTCCTCCGCAGTTAAGACAATATCTAGGTTTCTTTTCCAATCGATGTAGTTTGGACCAGTAAGTTTGTTTTCTTTTAAAATCACAGCAAGTGGGTTGAAAGCCATTTGAAAATCCTAAAAATCACAATGATCAAATATTAGATTTCAAATATTATTGATTCCTCAAAAACAATAAAATTCCGAAATCAACCAACACCTCAAAACACCGAGAATATCGCATGCCACAATAGTGTGGACGTATACGAATTCTGCATTTGTAAGAGGAGGTTTTACCCATTAATTTTATTATCTTGTCAACCTTACTTTTTGACAAATAAAATTAATAGTTGGTTCCTCTTTGGCCCTACAAATAAAAGCAGTGACTCCGATGGGGAGGATACTTTTAATTTGCATCTAAGTGTGCACCATTACACGATACTAAGGGAATTATTTCGGATTATGTGCCTTACCAATGGGGAAGTACACACACTCCTTAATAATTTCCTATAACCATTATTTGACCTAGTGATCCGCAAACAAACCCATCCGATGGGGAGGAAGGCACTCAGAGCCAACGCGCAAGTTTGTTGCATCACACGTCAAATTGTAATGGAGGCCGCGGGAATTAATTAAAATGTCCCTCTCCCACTTAGTAAATTAAAATTGAAGAATTTTAAAACATACACAACATGCATATAAAACAAATAAGCAATAAATATGGAAAAAACAGAATTTTTCCAACTATTATGGCATTGTCCTCCAATATGCATCCCGTCGTGTCGCCACCTCGTCCGCTCCATCTTTTCCCGTGCGCAAGTCACCAAAGAGTTCCGAGCCGAGATAAAACATTTTAATTTACATCCATCGATCCTATACTCCACGAAGGAGTGTACAAATCATCTAGATCGAAAGTAAACTAAAATGAGCGGCTAAACAATGTCGTATTTAATTACAAAAATTAAATACTAATCTAGCCTAAATCGACCCAGGATTCAAATAATAAATTTTTACACACATCCATTCACATACACACACATGGCCATAATAGTCGGATCTTATGCCTGCAACCAAAGAGTTAAACTACGCATATCCTACTATTATCCGGCACATATAATATATGAAAAAGTGCATAAAAAATTAACCAAATCCAAAACACACAAAACCGGAAACCGTGGCTCTGATACTAATTGTAGGGAGTCGCTTCGGAGGCTCATTGGCTCCCATATCCTCGGATTAAAATTTTCACTAATGAAAGAATTAATCCGGATGGGATGAGCTTCCTTAGCACAACCATTTCGTCGTCGTGCTAACAACTTGAGTGGTCGCTTGAACAAACTAGTTGTTCAAGCAACACAACTCTTCTAGTTGGTTAGCCGCGGAAGAGACGACGGACGGATCGCCGATTTTTGTGTTTGCCTTCGGGGTCCATGATTATACAATATATTTACTAATTCACACATGCATAATCAAAACATAAAAGAACATGCTCAGATCTGTAAATAAAGTTAAAATAACTTTATACCTCACGATCTTCTACCATATGTCATATCCTTCTCGTGGACGACGTGTGGACGAAGATCCTCCACGAGTAGAAGCCTTCTAGATCGCGTTCTTCCCTTCCTTGTCCGCTGCGAACAAAGAGAAGAACTAACAAAACCTTTCCTTTCTAGAACCAGCCACCAAGCAAGGAAATTTGATGCAACCGCCGGCCAAGGAACAAGTGGATGAGCGCCGGCCAACTTTGTTGCAAGGTTGTCGCCGGCCACCTAGAGGTTGGAGAAGCGCCGGCCACCAATTGTTGGAGAACCGCCAGCCACCAAGGTGCAAGGTAGGAGGAAGAAAGCCGGCAAAAACCAAGGAGGAGAAGAGAATGAGCGCCGGCCACCAAGGAGAAAAGGAGGAAACCCTAAACTCCCTTCTAGTTGCCGCCCAAACCAAAACAAAAACCCTAGCCGCCTATAGCACTTGAGAGGCAAAACCCTAATCCAAGTGAACCCCCTTGTTGCCGCCCAACCTAAGCCCCTATTTATAGAATTAGGCTTAAGCCTCCTTTAATCTCCACCATCGGATCTAGGGATTTAATCTCCACCGTCGGATCTAGGGTTTTATCCCAACCGTCGGATCTAGGGTTTAATCCCAACCATCGGATCTAGGATTTCATCCCAACCTTCGGATCTAAGGTTTCATCCCAACCGTCGGTTCTAGGGTTTCATCCCAACCGTCGGATCTAGGAATTTAATCCCAACCGTCGATTCTAGGGTTTCATCCTAACCATCGGATCTAGGGATTTAATCCCAACCGTTGGTTCTAGGGTTTCATCCAACCATCGGATCTAGGGATTTAATCCCAACCATTGGTTCTAGGTTTTGTTTTACATTCTTGGATCTAGACTTCATAAGGATTATATTAGGCTACGATAGGGACCATAAGGAGGAGTTGGGTCTTGGCCACCCGATGGATCGGAACCACACAAACTTGATCCATCAATGATGTTCCATTCCACTAGAGGATCATCATTGAACTACCTCACCAACCCCCATAAATTAATATGGGCTCCATATATTATTCGTACATTAATCTCCCCGTGTTTAAGATATCGAATGTCCGTCAATTAATTGATTTACTGACCATCAATTAATTAACATCTAATTCCTCGAGTAGTACCACTCAACCTTATCATCACGTTGACTAAGTCAATCAGATGGGTTTACGTGATGAACTTTATGAGCTCCTCAAGGGGACATCATCAACCTAATATATAGGACACGGTTTCCTCCTATAATCAACGGCACACCATGTAAATAATATTATTTCCCAACTTACCGGGCATATTGATTTAATCCATCTAAATCTCACCCACTGGTAAATCAAAGAAATAAATACTAAGTACATGTGCCCGTTATTATATCGGGATTAAGAGCATGTACAACATAATATCCGAGGTCTGATTCAATCATGTAGTCAGTACTAAATTGAATCACCTCTATGTCGGTCCTGCTCAATACACCTAAGTGTACCAGTGTAACTCTATGTTCAAGACAAAACAATACCAAGCTACACTACAACCATGCCAATGGTTTGTCCAAAATCATCTTGGTTGTGAGCCTCTACTTATATTTTACAAGGAACTGATAACATGATCTTCTGTGCCACACCAAGCACCATGTTATCTACAATGTAAAATATTAGACAATATGCACACATATATAAAGTGCAAACAATGATCATGTGATTCTTATTTCAAAATAAAATGTTCATACAAAAAGAGCTAGGCTTTCAGTATACATTCCAACAATATAGAAAAAGGTCCACTCCATAGTCTCTATCCAAGACTGAGCCACCCTCAGATTTGTCTCTCCGCGAAAGAGCGTGAATCGGCCTTTCACCGACTCCGCCAAGGCTGGGATCCAAACTCGTGCCGCAGTCACATCAACAGGATGAGTAGGGATCACCATGGGAGCTGGCATAACCACTAGAGTTGGTGCGTCTGCATAAGCAGGGGCAGGTACTGAGAAAGGGGCGACCGGTACTGTTGGTGGGGTTGTCGAGTATGCAGTAGCAGGCACCACGGGCGGAGGTGTCACATATCCCGTAGGCACTGCTGGAGGAGGTGCCTGGTATGTAGCAACAGGGGCTACCGGTGGTACCTCTGGGTGTACAGTAGCAGGTGATGCCGGGGGTACTGCGGGATATGTTGGAGTGGGTACCACTAATGGTACAGTGAATACCACAGAAGTGGGTATCTCTAGAGGAGGAACTGTCAGGGACTGAGGGCCCAATACACCCGCGGCACCATGTGAAGTCTGACCCTGATCGACAGGCTCATTCTCTATAAACCTTTCTAGCAACTCCATCGCCAAAGATCTCAATGTCCTCTTGCGTGGCTGCCCTGCACCACATCTCGGCGCAAGAGCATGCCCACCTTGTTTCATATATGTTAAATTATTACCCAAGTATTACTACAGGTAAAAAATTATAAAAAAATCAATAATTTCACCTATTAGCCATCTGGGGATGTCTTGTAACCGCCAAGTCCCCAATACAATATTGTTGAAATATGACTCCAAAATGTCCGAAACACCAAATCGACGGAAATCCGTAAAATTCCTAAAATACACAAGTTGACCTGCCAAACGTGGCGAACTCTGAAAACCCAAAAACCCTTAGGAACTCGGAACCTAGGCTCTGATACCAAATAAATTGTCACACCCCGAGAGGGGGTACTTGTCCAACGAAAATCGGACAGCACCTCCCCTGTACTATGAATAATTGAAACATGTATACAAGGCCCACATGACCCACTATACATTGGCCAACATGGTCAGAACATAAAACACCACAATACATATAATATATGGGCCTCAGGCCAACAACCAAAGTAAATAAGAAGCCTAAAACCTCTAGACTTACCTCTTCTGCCATCTGAGTAGGAATACACAACCACACACATAACCAAAATAAATCGAACAAAAAGTCCATAAGGACATAATCAAGTACCACCAAAACAACCACGAGTATAAAATACTATAAGTTTAAAACATAGAGTACTAGTGATAAAAATATGCTGCATCAAGACTCAACCCGCATCTTTGGAACCAGCAATATGTAACTGAAACGAAGCAGAAGGCTTCATTCTGAAATAAAATAGATATCAACAGAGTGAGTAAAACTCAGCGGATATCTAATAGTTATGCATAGTAAATTATAAGTAGCAATAATAATCATGCTGGTACAGTTTCTTAACAAAAATACATATCTGAAACTGTACATACCCGAATCACCTAAGCTGACATAAGATACATCCATACAAGCAGATGTAGAATCACCAAAACAAACTATATAATACCTCCTGTATGTGCATGGCAATCATATACGACCACCAAAAGTGCAACAAGAAATGCATATAGTAATAGCTTATACACATGATACAATGACATGTGTCACCCTTGATGCCAATCAAGCCACCGACATGTCATGTGTGTCGGCCGAGTGGGTAGGACTGTGACAATTGTGCACTCTGCCGTCACTACACCTATGTGACCGAGTGGACAGGATGCTGGCAGAGTATCACCCTCCTACCCCATGTATATATATGGGGGACATCACCTCGTTTAATCTCCTCATCTCACAACAAAGGAGGGATCCCTATCTGCTACCACGCCACAATACCAATATCCTGAGCGACCAGTGTGGAGCCCTGACAGAGCAACTACACACACCTTCTTGAAATACCACTAACTAACGAGTGGTTATATGTGTAGATAATGTAACTGATGATGGGCTCAACTACCAAGTAGTATCACCTCCTACCAAGGAGCAGATGATCATCAGTCATGCAATAATGCAAGATAGTGCATGTCACTAATGCATGATACACTTGTCAATCCATGGATACCTATGGTATGTACCAATAGGAGCTCATATCAAATAACCTAAGTACATAAGTCTATGTACACATGCAAGGTATATCTATTATTCATTCAATGTCAAGTATGTAAGGTATGTCACTACTCTTAGTGCCAAATAAACAAATGACAAGTATCAAAATGATAGAGCACCAATATAATAAGCATATGAAAAGGCTACAATACATACTAGGTTGTGACATACCAGGGTAGTTAAAAGCATAAAAAACTCTTACTAGTTATAGTGAATGATGCACAATAATATGACAATATCTAAAAGAAGATAAGTCAAAGGTATCCGCCTACTATGAAGAATACCAACTGTCTTTATGCCCGTGGACCTGTCTCGTGACCGAAACCTGCATATAACATAATTACCATTATGTTCTAGCACACATGATAATGATTAAATCAGATCCTATATTGCTCTTGTAACCATCTCAATTTACCAACTACAAATTTAAAATCCTGATCAACATCCCTTTACAACCCTAGTTCCGACCACCAACAACCTGCATTTGATCACCAACAGTTGTTCAACCTCCAAAATCGAGAACTATCACCAACAAAACACTGAATGGCAGACATAAGAAGAAGAAATCGGAAGCTATACCTAAATCTACATCTTCACCGGTGGCACTCACGTTCCCCTATCTCGTTGTTCGCCGGAGCAAATCCACAGCGGCGAAGTAAAGGGCGACAGAGATCCAGCTCTAGAAATAGGGATGAGGATGCTCGAGATCTTGATCTAGTGAGGAAACGCTCCAAAATCGAAATCGAAGAGAAGGAAATCGAGTCACCATCAGAAATTGGGAGAGAGGGATCGGACAGCTCCGACGACGATACGGCAAGCTCAGGTGGCGACGGCGATGCGAGCTCGAGCGGTGAGGATGATCATGTAGAGAAGAAGGATCATAGGTTGTGATCGGGAAAAATCAGGAGAAGAGGGGAAGTCGCAAATGAGAAGGGTGCGGCATGAGAAACCGGAAGAAAACGGAAATGATCGGGAATAGGAGGGATGTGGAAAAATAAAATGAAGGAAGAATATTAAAACCTAAACCTAGGTTTGATATATATATAACTTGTGTTAATTAATCCCATTTAACTTTTCATAAGCAAATAAACCAAATAGACCTTGTAAAAGTCTATTAAATCTTTCCCCATAAAATGTCATAGAAACTCCATTTAAACCCAGAAAAATTTCTAAAAATTTCTATAAAATTCTATAAGGTAATTTCTTAATTAAAAAGGGTATTTATTATTATTTTATTTTCCGATATCTTACAATGGTCGCTAGCATGATACAACTCACCAGTTCAGAATCATTCACATGTTTCTGATAGGCTAACAATTGGTCCGGAGTTGCATCATCTTTAGGGCAAGTGGGAAGAGGCTCTTCGAGGACATGCGCAAGTTTTTTCTCCTTGAAAATAATTCTCAGATTTCTAAGCTAGTCCAAGAAGTTTGGCCCAGTCAATTTATTCGAATCCAAAATAGATCGCAAAATCAAAGACATCATGGTTAAGCGATTAACCTAGAAATACAAATCAAGCATATATGAGAAAATAATTTTAAAATGCATCAACATACATTTATAAATCTCATTCATTTTTCGAAATCAAAACCCTCAAAATCAATTCGGGAGATCATAGGTCCATCTTCGAATGGGTTGATATCCAACATAGATAAGAACGACCTTGGAGAGAGTCCAACAAGCCGCTCTTAGCTACGATGGTAAGTATCAAATATACCAATTACATATCATATATATGCAACTATCACAATATGCTATCAACTAATTGAATGTTCACACATACATCGAGTTGTTAACTCATTAACAAGTATGCATCATATGCATAGCACCCAACTTCACCTCCCTTCACATCAACCTTGGAGAGAGTCCAACAAATCGATGCTCCAAGTTAAAGTCGACCCATTAATCGCGAAATAACTTTAATATGGTTAGAGTGCATTCAACCAATTAGCCAGGCTTGGAGAGAGTCCAACAATCCAAACTAATGATTGACCTCTGACTCTTATCATATTTGTAATAAACTATTCAAATAGTTTGAACATGTTCAGGTTCGAGCCGGGCTTGGAGAGAGTCCAACAACCCAAACAAGAAACGAAACTCTGGTTCTAACCACATTAATGGAAGGTGTAGGCTTTAATATTGTATAAGAGAATTAAGGTCTCATCATCTTTGCATGCAAATAACTATTATCTACATGACATGACACACATGACATACATCTACATATCACGACACGCATGGCATAATGATATGCATCTAATGCAATTACATGGCATACAATTATGCATATACAAGTAGTTTCCATATTGTCATAATTAATTTTTAGAAATAAAATATGTTTGCAATTTGATTTCCCAAATCAAATCTCGATTAAATTAGGAAATAAATTTCCAAATTTAATCACATCTTTTATTTATGGAAAATATTAATTAAGGAAATTCAAATTTAATTTAGGAAACAAATTTTTTAAATTGTAATTTCCTAATCACATTAGAAAATTTCCAATTTGAATTTCTTTACTAATAAAAATTTCCATAATTATTTCTAAACTTTCCAAAAGTATAAAATTTCCAAAATTACAATTATGACTATCGCAAAATAATTTTATGATTATGTCGAAACACAACCTGGCTCTGATACCACTGTTTGGTTTCCCCGACACCGACGTGGGTGTGCATTCGAACATGTTTCGTAAACATGCACAGCAGAAGCAAATAAAACGAGTAATAACTAACTTATTACAATACACACACCACACGCATACAAGGATACATCAAGTGTAGACATAATCACTATTTCAAATTTTGCAATAAAGGAAAACTATCCTAGGTATACCTGACGGATTGCGTGAAGCGGGAATGACATTAACCGAGCGACACTTGCAAGTCTCGCCTCTATCCGTATCCACGCCGAGTATCGTCGGGATAGCTTCACAAAGCTACAAGCCCCGTCTTCTCACGAGATACTAGTCTCGAATCAAAGACGTTGTGATCTAGAGATGATCACAATCCCAATCAAATTCGGATCCAAAAATTGAGTTCCAAGAACTCACTTCTCGGAAGTGAAATTCGTCAACCAATTGACAAAACCTTGGTCCTCCACCAAAGGGGATTTCCGAAGATCTAATCCCCGATAAGTAGGTCACTATCAGAGCACAAAACATTGACCAAATGGCCTCTCCATGAAGAGGAGAACAAACTGTCCAAAACTGGACAGCTTGTTGTGGAGGAAGGGATGGTCGGCCAAAGCTTGGTCGGCTGCTCCTTGGTCGCCGACGGCCAAGGGTGGTTGGCCAACGGCTGAGAGTGGCCCGAGGACTGTCGGCGGCTGGTGGTTGGCCGGCGGCAAGGAGGCGGTAGCAGCAAGGTTGGGCGACAACCAACTTGGGTGGCTCCTTGGCTTGGGCGACAAGAGCAAGGAGGAGAAGAGGGGAAAATGACTAGGGTTTCACAAAGCTTGAACCAATTCTCTTTTTAAAACAAAAACCTTTAAGCAATGTTTATATAGAGAACATATCTCTTATCCATTAAGAGACTTTTCTCAAGACCTTTTCTCTAAAACCTTTTCTTAAGAAACCTTTTCTTAAAGGGTTATTGGTTCACAACCAAAACCTATTAACCCACTCCATTAACTTAAGTTAAAATAAACCAAATTGTGTTGGTCTATTTTAAGTTAAAATGAACCGAACTAATTTCAGTTCATTCGTTTAAAACAAACCAAATTCCTTTGGTTTATTTTCCACCATTGGATTAGAACCAAACCGATTTGGTTCATCCATCATGTCTTCATAAGACTCAGCCCATCCATGCTTCCGTTGCGACTGAAACAATTTCATGCTCGCTCCTTGTTTGGTCCAACCAAACCAAGTCTTTCTCGATCTGAGAATCCTATTCTCAAGCTCATTTTAAATCCTTCGGATTACGCTTGTTGTGCTTGTGACCAAATAGATTCCCGGTTTATGTTGTCATCTATAATTAACCATTAATTATAGAACGATCATGAGTGGCACCTAGTAGTACATCATGATCTTCAATTAATCGAAAAATCAACTGTTGATCCCAAAATACTTCTGAAACCATTCAGCAGCTACAGTAAATCATGCCCCACTCCATTCACTCATCTTATACCCACTTGGTTCATGACATGATCTATCATGTCAGTTCCCACTAGGTTGACTACGTCACACCTATCCCAAGTATTATTTCCTTGTCCTACGGATTCTAGTTACTGCACATGTATCCAAGAGTACCATACTCTAAACATTTAATGCTTTGGCCAAAGACTTTAGTAATAATCCGACGAGAGACCATAGGGTATACATCTCCTCTCAAGGAGTGGTGAATCCTATGTAGGCTATTCAAACATCTTATACCCAATCATCTCGGGTCCACATCTCCTCGGAGATGTTTGCTTAAGATGTCAAAGCATAAGTCTACATGACCAAGATGACTTGAATACCACAAGTCAAAGGAACATCGCACTTAAGCTGCAGTAAGAATTTCATTGACATATCCATATATGCAGAGAACCATATGAAGTCTTACAGCTAGTCACTCCAATGAACTAGTTACCATAACTAGCATCCACGATTAACTCCGAACATCCCAATGTCTCTAGCCAGTAAGGAACAGCTGCTTGGATAAACCAAGGAGTATAACTCGTGCTAGTCTCAACAGAATTGGTGTCCGAATACATCAATTCATCGACTAGGGATAATTCCATTACATCACAATTACACATGTAGAGATACTCACTAGTTGTGATCCAATCACAAATTCTCTCATGCTTTAAATCGTATTACGGACATTCAGTAAATGAGTTTAAGATCCAATCAAATACATGAAAACATGTATACTCAAATAGTGAATCTTTATTTATCAAATAAATGGTACAACCAAAAGGCTATTGCCTTAGGACATCTCTCATATATCACTAACAAAATATCATTGAAAATGATTAGGAGAGGTGTTTAGGGTGGAGTATCAATTTTTAAGGGTTGTGAAAGTTCAAGTTTGAACTTTTACTCTTATTTTAGATGGTTTATGTTTCCTATAAGCTTAGGAACTCTCCAAGGACATTGTTGGTCCAATGGTCAAGAGGGAGTAAGCCTTTAGGAGGAGGTTATCCATCAAGAGATGATGGATGAGTTCTCCTCAAAAGAGGAGAAATGAAGGGTTTAAAACCGTCATTGTGCTCACCAAAGGGGGAGAATTAGAGAAGTGAGGATTGCCTCTCATTTAGTGACATGGGACTTATCACTATGAAGAGTTAAAGCATCTTAATTGATTTTGGCCCAAGGGGGAGAATGTAAGATCTCATTGGGATATCAGACATGGATACCCTTGGTAGTCTTTTTGATGTATGCCAAAGGGGAAGAAGTGAGGTTTAAGTTAGGTAAACCTTCACTATATTTTGGCATTGGAAGAATTAAGTTGGGTTATTGTTAGCTTAACTTAAAAGTATTTTCAAACATCAAAAAGAGAGAGATTATTGGTGCAGCAAACCCCGGGTTAATGTTGACCGAACTCGAGTGGGACTCGAGTAGTATTTTGATGTTTGGTAATGGGTTGACAATGAATTTGACCATTGTTTGACTATATAGTTTGACCATATGTTGATCATATGACTAGTGGATAATTGGGATATCCAAAGTCATATGGGGAGATTATTTGGGGGTGATTATTGGAGTAATCAACCTCAAAAGTCCAAGTTTGGATACTTGGCATGGAAAGTCCAAATATGGATATTTGGAAAGGGAAGTCCAAAGGTAAAGTCTTGGCAGCATAAGTCCAAGTGTGTAGTCTTGGCAGCGTAAAGTCCAAGTAAACTTTTGCAATTGGAAAGTCCAACATGAAGTTGGCAAGAAAAGTCCAAGAATGGTCTTGGCAAGGGAAAGTCCAAGCATGGTCTTGGCATGGAAAGTCCAAGCATCGTCTTGGCAAAGGGAAAGTCCAAGTTTTTCAGTTTGGCAGCATAAAGTCCAAGCATGGGTCTTGGTAGCGTAAGTCCAAATGAATCTTGGCTAGGAAGTCCAAGGGTGAGATTTTGACAACGTAAAGTCCAAGCATGGGTCTTGGCAGCATAAGTCTAAATGAACCTTGGCAAAGGACCCAATTAGCATGACATAGTCGATGGAAGCACCTGGAGGCTAACGCGAAGAATGAAGAGTCACGGACTCAAGGGATCCGAGAGGCATGAGGCTGATGGAGGTGGTTAGAAGGTTTAGATCTAGGCTAAGGGTGATCAATCAAGTATGAGGGGATGACACTTGGGTTAAACCTCATGGTTGATGTTTGTTAGTCGACTGGCCAATTGTTTGACACTCAAGAGCCTGATAAACTCAGAGCAATCGACTGGGATTATGACCAATCGACTGATCGAGGAGTCGATTAAGGCTCGACTGCTCGGTTGAGGTTGTGGCAGTCAGCTACCACGTTTGGGCAGTTGACTGATGGCACTGTAGTAGTCCGTAGATTATTACGTAGTCAACTGGCCAGTTGACTATTGGGCAACAGTCGACTGCTGGTGTATCCATTGAACAGATTCCAATGTGAATGGAGTCGTTGTGAGACAACAAATAGGTGAATAGTTGACTGATGCCTTTGAGAAATCGACTATTGGGTGCGAAATCATCCAATTATAGGTTATAAAAGGAGCAGCTCATTGAGGATTTTGGCCTAGGTTTTTGGAGTGATTTTGAAGGGGAAGTGTTGTTGCATTTCAGACCTTCAAAAGCAATCCAAAGCAAGTAATCGAGAGTTCTTTTTGTAAAGTTTTCTTTACTTGTATTTGCTTATTGCTTTGTATACTTATTATATTTTGTGTATTACTATTGTAATCATCTTGTAGAGGTTTCTCCACCTTCGATGTCATACCGAGAAGGAGAAATTTGATAGTGGTGGTGTGCATCACTAGAGCTCGACCCGTGGAGTAGGAACTCTAGTTCCGAACCGCATTAAATCCTTGTGTGTGTTTATCTTTATTGTGCATTTTATTTTCTATAATCCGCTATGCACTAACATTAGTGTAGACGAGCACATGATCAAAAGACAAAATTGAGAAAATTTCTATTCACCCCCCCCCCCTCTAGCGCGGTCACCGATTCCTCTACATCTAGGAGAGTCATTAAGAAGGTATCAAGGAAGGTTATTCCTAGTGAGTACCTAGAATAACTAAAGAGCTTCAATAGGTATTGGGTTCCTAGAAGTGTGATCCTTTCATTCTATATGGGTATAAGGTGTCTCAACTTAGAATGAAAAGGTAGTTAACCTAATCATAGTAGAGTTGACATATTAGAATATTTTCAAGGTATAGTTATACTTTGAAAATAAATTTAGAACATGATCCTACGAGATTTTAGGATGTGCTAATGAAAATAGAAGTTTGAAAATTGATTATGATTGGTACAATTAGGTTAAAGTCAATAGCATACCAAGTTGGGAGTTTTGGCACATTTAAGGAAGTTAATTCATTATTATGTCAAGTTTGGTATTTGATATAATTTTAGATAATGACAAAGAGGTTCAAAACTTAGGTATCTTTATACCTTTGTATTTTTATTTATTTATCATGCCTTGTGTGACACACTCCATGTCATGACATCATGTATTACATGATTATTTAAAATGTCATGTTAATACTTAGGTTTATTTTTATCATGTCATGACATCATCCATCATTGGCAATGCTTTTAACTTATGCACATCTAATATGTCATGATCATATTCATGCATTGTTTATCAAATTGAAATTAAGGAAAAAGGATAATATTTGACATTCAGGTAGGATCATCAAATCATATGGAGAAATCATGAGGAAAGCTAATGTATAAGTCATGTACACTTAGCCCCTAGATCATGATTGAAAATAAATTTTGAAAACACTTTTAAACTCATTTTGGAAAACCTTGGTAAAGTCTATTTGTTGATAGCAATCACCATTGATAGAATTGAAACAAAGTTAGGCAAAAACATTGAAGATTTTAATAGTTTTTAACTTTGTATAATTCTTTGAAAATAATGGATATTTTTGTAGAAAAATATTTTTCACCCATAGTATTTGACATAAGTAATGTCTACATGAAATTTCAAGATTTTTTGAAAGTCATAGATTTACTTATGCATTATCTAAATCAAACTGAAAACTCTGAATTCTGAAAATTCAGAAACCAATCGACTGGTGCTAAGATCAGTCGACTGGTTACTAAAATTAGTCAACTAGAAGAGTTGATTTTGCCAGAATAAGTCTAGTTTAGCTATTTTCGACAATATTAGGTAGTTTAACTACTCCTACCCTCTAATATGCTTAAACAAACATTGAAAGGGTAACATTTTCAATGAAAATGAATAGGAGAGTTAAATATGAGAAGAATCGACTTTAGAGGCATGTTAAAGTTCAAGGTTGAACTTTAGCCCTCGTTTTTGAAAGTTTAGATTTTCTATAGGCTTAGGATCTCTCCAAAGGCATTGTTGGTGCAATGGTCAAGGGGGAGCAACCCTTTAGAGGGAGATTATCCATCAAGGTATGATGGATGAATTTTGAAAATGGAAAGAATAAAAAATTGTGAAGAGGTTGCCTTTCATTGTGTGATAAGAGTTTTATCACCAAGGAGAATGAAGGATTTGAAGATGAAGAAAAAGGGAGAGAATTAATTAAGTCGGAAAAGAATTTTTGATATATGTCAAATGGGAAGAATGAAGGGTTTAAGATAAGAAATCTTCATTATACTATGGCATAGGAAGAAGCAAGTTGGGTTTATGGATTAGCCTAACTTAAATGTGTTGCCAAACGTCAAAAAGGGGGAGATTGTTTGTGCAATCAACTTCAAGTCAATGTTGACCAAGTTTGAGTGAGACTCAAGTTGGAGTTGAGTTTTGATGTTTGACAATATGACAATATGGTTGAGGATATAACTATAGGATGGTATAGGACATCCACAGTCAAATGGATGAGAGTGTCGGTCTGACGAGAAGTCAAGTAGGTCAAGATTGACTAGAGACTTGATAAGTGAAGTCCAATCAAAATTGGTGAGTGAGAAATCTAAGTCGATCAAGGAAGACCAGACACTTGGTGGTTGGAAATCAAACTGGGAGTTGGCAAGTGAGAAATCCAAGTCGATCAAGGAAAACTGAGCATTTGGTGGTTCAAAGTCCAACTGAGAGTTAGTGAGTGGGAAATTCAAGTGGGTCATGGTTGACCAAACACTTAGTAGTCGAAAGTCTAACAGGACATTAGCAAGGTAGAAATCCAAGTGGATCATGGAGGACCAGACACTTTGTGATGGAAAACCCAACTAGGAGTTGGCAAGTGTGAAGTCCAAGTAGGTCAAGGTTGACCGAACACTTGACACAAAGCAAAAAGTCCAAGTAGGTCAAGCAAAACCAGATGTTTGGTGTAAGAAAAGCCCTTGTAGGTCTGGAGACCATATGCAAGGCAAGGAAAGTCCAAATGGGTCAAGGAGGATCAGATGTTTGGTGATAGGAAATCCTGACAGGTCAAGGTGATTGGATGACTAAGCAAGTGAAGTCTCAATAGGTCAGGGTGACCATGCTTGGCAAATGAAGTCCCGGCAGATCAAGTGGTCATGCTTGGCAGGTGAAGTCCCGGTAGGTCGAGGTGACCTTACTTGGCAAGAGAAGTCCTAGTAGATCATGGTTAATCTGATGCTAGGCAAGGGAGGTTCCAACAGATCAAGAGTGATCAGATACTAGAGGAGAAAATTCCTAGTAGGTTGAGGTCAACCAGATGCTAGGTGAAGTGAGAGTTAGCTTAGGATAAGCTAAGACTAAAGTATCAGTCGACTTGTGAGAGTTCACCAGTCGACTGGGTACTCGGGAGTTAGCGTTCACAAGTTTTGTACTCAAGAAGCTCGGGCGAGTGTTCGGGTAGTCGACAAGTGGTCTTGACTAGTCGATCGGTCTGGTGCTCAGGCGATGGAAATTATGCTCAGGTGCGGGCGCTAAGGAAGCGGTGATTAGGAGCATGCATTGAAGAAGTGACAATCATAGTTGGTGCTCAGGACGAGAGGTGCTCAAACGATGACGAACTCGGTGCAAGCGCTCGCATTGCTCGAGCAGTCTACTGTTGTGGTGAAGGAGTCGACTAACCGCGGGTAGTCAGTGTTGGTGCAATCGGTCCAGGTTGACTCGAGCAGTACCTTGATAGTATTTTGATGATAGACAAAACTCATGACATGGGATTGTCATGGAAAAGTCCAACATGGGGTTAGCATGGAAAATCCAAGCATGGAGCTTGGTGTGGAAGTCCAAGGGGAAAGCCTTGGCATGGGAAAGTCCAAAGCATTGCGAAGCCGTGCGCTTGGTGCTTGGTGAGAAATGCATTGCGAAGCCGTGCGCTTGGTGCATTTTGGAAGTCTTGAGAACTTGGCAAGTTCACTAGGCTCGGGTCCTTGAGTCGGTGAAGGATGGCATTACGAAGTCGTGCGCTTGGTGCATCCGAGGGACCGCCGGACGGGGAGCGAATGGAGTGAGCCCAAAGGGAAGCATACTTCTAGGGTATGAGACGCGAAGGATGGCATTGCAAAGCCGTACTCTTGTCGCATCCGAGGGACATAGGCCGAGGGAAGAGAGCTTCGGTGGGGAACTCCATGAGGGATAAGGTGGACTTGGCCAAGTGGCTAAGACTGAGTGTCGGAGGCTCAAACTTGATGTTTGAGGGTTTACCCGACGGTCGAATGCTCAAACAACTTGGTGTTTGAGATTTTTCCCTACATCAGTCGACTGGCATAGGTGCCGGTTCGACTGATCCAAGTCGACTAGTGTTCGACTGGTGTAAGGCTAGGGTTTTGTCGGCGATCATTGCCATGGGTGTGATCGTGATGTCGGCGCGATCGGCCGAGGATGGCGATCGGTGATGGGAGTGTCGCGAGCAGGAGCGCTCCGTAGCCGGCGATCGACTCTTGGGTCACGATCGGTGATGGGCATCATCAGTCGACTGATAGGTGATCCGTTGGAACTTGTCCGACGTGGATCTGGCCGTTGTGAGACAACGGCTACAGGGGCAGTCGACTGGGGCCTTTTGGCAGTCGACTGCTAGGCACAAAAATAGCTCGATGCAGGTTATAAAAGGAGCTCGAGTTGGAGGATTTCGCCATGGTTTTTGTGGAGCTATTGGAGGGAAATTGCTGCTGCATTCCAGTCCTTCGAGAGCCAATCAAAGCAAGCAACAAGCAAAGGGTTCAAAGCAAGCGTTGTAAAGTGTTCTTTACGTGTATTTCATATTTGTCTTTGTATTGCTTGTATTTCATTACTTAGTGAATTTGCTTGTGAGAGGTTTCTCCACCTCCAACGTGTAGTCGAAAAGGAGTGTTATAGTTAGTGTCGTGCGCATAACTAGAGCTCGGTGAGCTCGCCCGTGGAGTAGGAACCATTCGGTTCCGAACCACGTATATCCTTGTGTATTGCATGTGCTTGTGTGTATTTGTGTATTATTATTGTTATTCCGCTGCGCTAACAAGAATTGTAGACGAGCACGCAACAAGAACGAACGAATTACGACATCCAACGATTGAGGGCTATTCACCCCCCTCTAGCCGACCATCCCGATCCTCCAACAAGTGGTATCAGAGCCGAGGTCGCTCTTCAAGGACTAACCGCCGTGAGAGCACTACAAGATGGCCGGCTACAACCTACAACCACCAAAATTCGAAGGAGACTTTCTATGGTGGAGAAGAAAAATGGAGGTATACCTAGAAACCGATTTTGATTTTATGATTGTTATAGAAAACGGTTTTGAAATGCCTAGGGACAAGTACAACAAGCCAATTGAGAAGTCAAAATGGACCCAAGACCAAATCAAAGACTTCAAGACAAATCTCAAGGTAATAAAATTATTTAGTGATTTGTTACCTAACAAAATTTGGTCTAGTTTGGGTGATGCAAAGGAATTATGGGAGAAGATACTGAAATTTCAAGAAAACTCCCAACCGGCACATGTAGAGGATAATGCCGAGGAAGAAGAACCCACAACATTTGAAGATGTTGATGACTTGGTGGAGACCTCCGCCTCTAGCATTGAGGGGGAGGAGAGGCAATCTTCCATCCCGGAGCAAGAACAAGAAGCATCCACATCCGGGAGAAGTGAAGATCAAGAAGAGGCCTCCACCACCTCCCAAGGTAACTCAAGTATTATTATTTTGAATAAAAATCACATAATATGCTTTGAGTGTAGGGAGAAAGGGCATTACAAGAGTAAATGTCCTAAATTGGCTAAGGAAAAGGCATCGACACCAAAAGTCAACCCAAAGTCAAACGATGCCGGTGTTCCCAAAATCAAGAGCAAAGAGCACATTGTGTGCTTCAAATGCAATCAAAAGAGACACTACCGAAGTCAATGCCCTAGGGGGAAGAAGAAAGGGCAAGAAGGTGCAACACATGTAGGGGGAGCTCCTAAAGCTAACCCTAAGGTAAATTTACTTAATGCACCTTTAATTCCTAGAGTTAAAAAGCATGCTAAGAATTATTTTAGTTCTCTTGCTATTATCAATGAAAAGCATGCTAGGAGAAACAATAAGTTTTATTGCTTAGGTGCTAAGCATGTTAGTTTCTCTAAGGACAAACCTAGGACTCAAAACACTAGACCTATTTTACCTAAAGAGTCCATTAGGAGAGTTGAAAACCATCTAGGCATTAACCCTAAGAAGGGTAGACACATACCTAAGAAGAAGAACTTTTCTCCTAAACCTAATGAAAATTCAAAATTGAGGAAATTAGAGGTTGAGAATCAAGCCTTGAGGTCAAGGCTAGAAAAATTAGAGAAGACCCTAGCAATAATATCAAATTCGGTTAAAGGGTCTAATGCCCAAAAGTCAAAACCTAGAAGGCAAGAACGGTCTAAGGGCAAGGAAGGTTTGGGTCACAAACCTAAGCCCAAGAAGACTTATCATAATGTTCCATTTGATTATGGAACATCATCTAGGTCTAGACAAACCAAGGCTAATAGGGAAGTCATCCCTAAGTCTAGCCATGGTGTGTGCTTAGTGGCTAAGGACTTAAGGAAAACCAAGAAAGCTACTAAGAAGGTCAATGGAGGAGTCACCTCTAGAGTTGACCCAAGTAAGACCCTAAAGACTATGGTTTCCAAACCTAAAAGGGTCATTAGGAAGGTATCTAGGGAAGTTATCCCTAGGGAATACCTTGTTAACCCAAGGAGCTCCAATAGGTATTGGGTTCCTAGAAGCATGATCGATTCACGCTAAATGGGTTAGGGTGTGTCAACCCTAAGTGAAGGGTAGTTAACCTAACCATAGTAGAGTTGACACATTAGGGTGTGCCAATATGGTTTGAGAAGTTAAAAATGATTTAAATTGGCACAATTAGGTCTTAGAGGTATTGGTGTGCCATTTTGGGTTTTTGGCACACTAGGGAAATGAATGGTTTAAGGCAAAGTGAGTGTAATCCCTAAAAATGACAAATTAATTTTCACACTTAGGTATTCTATACCTTAGTAATATTTTACTTGCCATGATTTGTTTGCCTTGCCATGTCATGACATCATTTTCATTTTTATCTATAAAATGTCATGATCATGTTTAGAATTATTTTTAGATGTCATGTATGCTTAAATGTCATTTACATGCCATGACATCATGATTTTGGCATATGCTTTTATCTATGTCATATTTATGCCATAATCATATCATGCATAGTTTAAAATGAAGTTAAGGACTATGGCACAATTTGAAGGGAATCAAATTAATGTGGCCTAGAAATATGCATGAGAACATAAAAAAAACAAAACCCACATCTCACTAAGATATTTGACTTGTATGTGTTTTACACATCTAGATATTGGTGAGATGTTTAGGAAAAAGAAAATAAAGGTTTGAAAAACATTTTGAAAAACCTTGGTGAAGTCTATCTTTTGATAGCTATCACCATTGAATGGGATGATACAAAGATGGCTCTTTATTGAAGCTTTTCTTAAATTTTGAACTTTGTATCAATCTCCTAATTTAATGGGTAAAATAATTTTCTAATATTTTTCGCCCATAGTGTTTAGGATAAGTATTATACATATGCATTTTCAAGATTTTTAAAATTACATATATTTACTTATGGATTTCGGAAATCCATTTCTGAAATCTTGAATGTAAATCACGACCGCCATGGACCATGGGTGATCGATCGATAAATGATGATCGATTTCTGATTTGGTAAACCTTATTGGTTAGGCCCATGTTCAGCTAGGTTAAGGTCCCCTAACCACTCCTAACCCTAGGATATGCTTGGGAGAGCATTAGAGAGGGTGGAAATCCATTGGACATGGATTAGGAGAAGGGTTTTAGGGAGAGTATCAACTTTAAGGTGGAAGAGAGTTCATTGTTGAACTTTGCCTTAATTTTGATTTGGTTAATGTTCCTATTGGCTTAGGGACTCTCCAAGGACATTGTTGGTGCAATGGTCAAGGGGGAGCAAGCCTCTAGGGGGAGGTATCCATCATGGGAAGATGGATGTGTATTTCCTCATGAGAGGAAATTGGGTTGCCTCTCTTTAAGTGATATGGGATCACTAGAAAGATTGTAGGCATGTGTTCCTCCAAGGGAGAGATTGTAAGATCTCATTGGGATATGAGACATTCATACCCTTGGGGAGGACCTTTTTGATGTAATGTCAAAAAGGGGGAGAAGTTACCAAGTTACCAATTAGGGTTCGTTGAAATTCTCATTGGGATATGAGAATTGCCAATATGGGAGAATTGATAGACTTGAGATGGTAGTTTTGTCAATCATCAAAAAGGGGGAGATTGTTGGTGCAATCGGCCCAGGTTGACTCGAGCAGTACCTTGATAGTATTTTGATGATAGACAAAACTCATGACATGGGATTGTCATGGGAAAGTCCAACATGGGGTTGGCATGGAAAATCCAAGCATGGAGCTTGGTGTGGAGATCCAAGGGGGAAGCCTTGGCATGGGAAAGTCCAAAGCATTGCGAAGCCATGTGCTTGGTGCTTAGTGAGAAATGCATTGCGAAGCCGTGCGCTTGGTGCATTTTGGAAGTCTTGAGAACTTGGATTGTTCACTAGGCTCGGGTCCTTAAGTCGGTGAAGGATGGCATTGCGAAGCCATGCGCTTGGTGCATCCGAGGGACCGCCGGACGGGGAGCGAATGGAATGAGCCCAAAGGGAAGCATACTTCTAGGGTATGAGACGCGAAGGATGGCGTTGCGAAGCCATGTGCTTGGCGCATCCGAGGGACGTAGGCCGAGGGAAGAGAGCTTCGGTGGGGAACTCCATGAGGGATAAGGTAGACTTGGCCAAGTGGCTAAGACTAAGTGTCAGAGGCTCAAAATTGATGTTTGAGGGTTTACCCGACGGTCAGATGCTCAAATAACTTGGTGTTTAAGGTTTTGCCCGACATCAGTCGACTGGCATAGGTGTCGGTTCGACTGATCCAAGTCGACTAGTGTTTGACTGGTGTAAGGCTAGGGTTTTTGTCGCGGCGATCGCCATGGATCATGGCAATGATCGCCGAGGGATGGCAGTCGACTGATGGGAGTGTCGCGAGCACAGAACGCTCCGTAGCTGACTAGGCAATCGACTACTGGGTCACCAGTCGACTGATGGGCATCATCAGTCGACTGATAGGTGATCCGTTGGAACTTGTCCGACGTGGATCTGGCCGTTGTGAGACAACGGCTACAGGGGCAGTCGACTGGGGCCTTTTGGCAGTCGACTGCTAGGCGTGAAAACAGCTCGATGCAGGTTATAAAAGGAGCTCGAGTTGGAGGATTTTGCCATGGTTTTTGTGGAGCTATTGGAGGGGAATTGCTGCTGCATTCTAGTCCTTCAAGAGCCAATCAAAGCAAGCAACAAGCAAAGGGTTCAAAGCAAGCGTTGTAAAGTGTTCTTTACGTGTATTTCGTATTTGTCTTTGTATTGTTTGTATTTCATTACTTAGTATAATTGCTTGTGAGAGGTTTCTCCACCTCTGACGTGTAGTCGAAAAGGAGTGTTATAGTTAGTGTCGTGCGCATAACTAGAGCTCGGTGAGCTCGCCCGTGGAGTAGGAACCATTCGGTTCCGAACCACGTATATCCTTGTGTATTGCATGTGCTTGTGTGTATTTGTGTATCTTGTTAGTATTATTATTGTTATTCCGCTGCGCTAACAAGAATTGTAGACGAGCACGCAACAAGAACGAACGAATTACAACATCCAACGATTGAGGGCTATTCACCCCCCTCTAGCCGGCCGTCCCGATCCTCTAACAAGTACTGATGGATCTCGGCCACGGAAACTCGGGAAAATGAGAAACTGGGTGCTTGGGAGGTGCACAACACAATAGTCGACTGGTTGAAGGGAAGAATCGGGGACTCGAGTGCGTGGGCAGCCGTGGAGCTCAGGATGGAAAACCAAGTGCTTGGGAGGTTCGCGACACAACAGTCGACTGCTATGATAGAGCAGTCGACTAGATGAAGTAAATAGTGAACAAAAACCCACATAATCGACTGGCTAGTTTGACTGTTGGGCAAGCAATCGACTAATGGCGTAGAACAGTTGACTGATCAATTGAAATTCGACGTGTATGAAGCCGTTGTGAGGAAACAATCGAGTGATCAATCTGCTAGGGATAAGACCAGTTGATTGGTAGGCAAAAATCAGTCAATACAGAGCTTAAAAAAGGAGGACTTTGTGATGTTTTCCAGAGTTGGTTCTTGGAGATTTTGAAGAGGAGTTGTTGTTACATTTCATATCTTCAAGGAGCTTTACAAAGCAACCAAATCAAACAACGATCAAAAGCATTCTTGTGTAGAGTGTATTTCTGTTGTATTTCTCTTTAGTTTCTTCATCACTGTATTTGGTTGTTCTTTTATTGTAAGCTCCAGGTTGTAAGAGGTTTCTCCCCCTCTGGGAGTTTTCGAGAAGGAGAAAGATAGTGGGACTATCATAGAGCTAGGCCGCAGAATAGTAATCGGGGATTCCGAACCATGTAAAATATGTGAGTTCCGCTTATGTGTTGTTGTTTCATTTATATTTTGTTTCCATTGCACGTATAATCTTTGTAGACAAGAACGGCACAATCAAGTGAACGTAATCGAGTCCGAGATTCTATTCACCCCTCTCTAGCACCAACAACGGTCCTAACAATGTCGAGCCTATAAAAGGAGGATTTTGCAAAAATTTCAAGTGTTGATTTCTTGGTGATTTAGAAGGGGAAGAGTTGCTGCTTTCCAAACCTTTCAAGCCGTTCCAAAGCAACCAAACATAGAGATCAAGCTTACAAGCAATCATGTAAAGTGTTTTCATTTGTGTTTTGCTTTTTACTTGTATTTGGTTGTTGTGTTGCAAACAACGGATGTAAGAGATTTCTTCGGCTCCGGAAGGTTTCTGAGAAGGAGGAAGTATAGTGGTGGTACATTGCTAGAAGCTAAGCCGTGAAGTAAGAATCAGAGATTCCGAACCACATAAAAATAGTTGGTGTGTGCTTGTGTTTTGTTATTTCTGTTCATATCTTATTTCCGCTGCACTTAACGATTCGTAGACAAGAATGCAAGAACAAAAATGCAATCAACAATCCCCCCCCCCCCCCACCTCTTTCCCCCTCTAGCACCAACAACGGTCCTAACAATGTCATTGGACTCTTCACGTCACCCCATCGTCTACCTATCATTATCATTGAGCCTGACTTTGTTTATGTCAATAAACAATTAGAAACGCCTCTATTTTTTTAGAACATGCTCAAATCAAATAGCAATGAATTGAAGCACTTCTTTTTTACATTACACTATTTCATAAACCTAAAGAGTTGACCATATGGATATGTAAAATACATGATTTTCAATCCTTGCAGAAAAAGGAGGGAAACATATACTCGATCTAAAGTGAGAAAATAGATTTGCATACTCGATCTCATAGATACATATAAAATTTTGTGGAAAGTCATATTCGATGAAAGTCGTATGAATGATTTGGAGGGAGATCTTTCATATCTTTTGAGATATGGGTCAAAAAGCCAAAATAAGTAATTCTTTTTTAGTCTTGATAAGAACAATAGAAATTCTTAAACCTCTTTCATTCTCATGTCACAACGAGGTACTATAGAAGACAAAATTATAAAATCCGATCAACTCAATTCACATAACTATTCACTCGGTCACTAAAGATGATCCCCTTATATATCATCATCAATATTTAAATAAGTTTTCTTTTATTTTATTGTTGCTAATAAAATCTTCTTTGGTCTTCTTCTTTCTCGTTTGATTTGTATATTTTTAATAAATTCATATTACCTAATTGGACTATTTTTCGATTGTCTAAGTACATATTTGTATCATCTTAAATATATCTCATATAGTTCTTTTAATAAGTGCAATCTCAACTTTCGCTCTAATATTCAAATTTCTTATTTTATTCATCTTTTTATATTCACATATTTAATTTTCACTACAATGTTCTCATTTCAAATACTAATACAAATAATTATAAGAGTGGAAATAAAAAAAAAAAGTAAATGAATATCCAATTTATTTGAGAGACTCATCTAAAATACTACTGAAACTCAAATGTAAAATCTTAATCCCTCTTACACATCTGACATAGGCGGGGTAGTAGGATGACGCTAAAAACCTTCCAAGCGTGAGGTTAGAATTGAGGGGGAGGAGAGAATCTAAGGAGAAGGGGGAATTCATAAATAAAAGAGGATCACCTCTTTATTTAAATGAAAAAGAAATATTATTAATCAAAATTGAATATCTTACAATAGCCTAAACCTATGTTTAAATAGGCTTAGAAAGAGAAGGTTTCTTAATGCTAAAAAAATAAACTAACTTTAATAGAAATTTCTTAACAAGTAAGAAAGCTAAAAAAATAAACAAACTAAAACAAAAATTTCTTAATGAAATAGAAAAGTAAATACAAAAATTTTAAAACTAAAAAAAAATAAATTAGATAGAAAATTTGAACCAAATAAAATTAATAATAAAATATTAATAAAATCCTAAATAGCAGTGGCAGTGCGCCATGGTCATGATCTGGTCCACGATTTGGTCGTGGTGGGAACCATGGTCATCGTGGAATGGTCCACAGTTAGGTCGTGGTGAGGACCACGACTGTGGTTGGGAACATGGGTAGGTTGTGGTCCCTACTGAAGGTCCCGTGTCAAGCCATGGAATGATCCACACCTGTGGTGGTGGCCACGAGTAGACCGTAATAGCCTCTAGGATCTCCTTTACACCTCGTCCTGATCCAAAATGAAGGATATCCATGTCAGGGGACTATGGAAGCGTTGAAATCTTTATTTTATGGCTCAATTTCTCCTTATCATGATTTAGAGGAAGGCAAGATCACATCTTATGATAAAAGTTGATCAAGATGCTGGATGTGTCTGCATTAGTCACCCGAGGTTGAAAAGAACTTGAACTCAAGTTCGAACCAATGCTATCTCTATTTTTGGCACAAGGAATCATGCTCTCTTGGATGTATCCTTGATTGACTAACTTTATCACCTGTTGCCTGGACATATAAAGGAAAGGAGAGGATGATACAAAAATAAGAGTGGGATTCTCTTACTGGGATGCTAATTCAATCTTCTGGTCTTTGACATAAGTGTTGTTCCAACTATTGTGGATAACTTTGCAATCGTGTTACCAATGTGGGTTCAATAATATGTAGCATGTGACTATCACTTCAAACTTGGGGAGGAGAAGATTCTTTTAAGCAGTCAGTATCTCATGGTCTTCTCCATAAAGTACTTCATCATCATCGTAGACGTCGTAGATGGGACACCAATGACATCATTAATGTTATCATCGTTATAGATGGGATCTTTCATGTTTTCTCCAATTTTTTCATCGTAGATAGAATCTTCCATGTCTTTTATCATCATCATAAATAGGGTCTCTAATTTTCTCGTCATAGATAGAATCTTTCATGTCTTCATCATCATTGTAGATAGGGTCTTCAATTTCTTCATTGCAGATAGAATTTTTTATGTCTTCATCATTATTGTAGACAGGATTTTTTGTGTCTTCTTCAATTTCCTTATCGTAGATAGAATCTTTAATGTCTTTATCAGCATCGTAGACATGGTCTTCAATTTCCTCATCGTAGATAGAATCTTCATTGTCATTGTAGACAGGGTCTCCATACCACTCTTTACGACCACAATATTCTTGATGACGTAGAATTTTAGTGCGTCAAAGACTTACCTCAAGTTCTCGCAATGTTACACGCCAAGTTAATGCTCCAATTTTTTTTTCCCGTAGATTCTTGATGATCTCTTGAAAACATCGATCATGGGGTGAGGCTTCCTCAATTGGAACCTACCAATCACTGCCATAATCATAACCATGACGACCATCTATGAATCACAATCGTCGATATAACTCCGTAATTTGTCTCTATAGATCAATGAGCTCATGGGTACTTTAATCCTGAGGTGTCAGATTCCTCAATCGAAACCTACTGATCATGACCATAACCATATCCTCGTCGACCTTCCATGGATCTAGGGCTCTGATACCAACTGGCACAGGCAGGGTAGCAGGATGACACTAAAAACCTTCCAAGCATGAGGTTAGATAGAGGGGGGCAAAGAGAATCGAAGGAGAAGGGGGAATTCGTAAACATAAGAGGATCACCTCTTTATTTAAACAAAAAATGAATATTATTAATCAAAACTGAATATCTTATAAGAGCCTAAACCTATGTTTAAATAGGCTTAAAAAGAGAAGGTTTCTTAATGCTAAAAAAATAATCTAACTTTAATAAAAATTTCTTAACAAGTAAGAAAGCTTAAAAAAAAACTAAAACAAAAATTTCTTAACGAAATAGAAAAGTAAATATAAAATTTTTAAAACTAAAAAAATTAAATTAAATAGAAAATTTGAACCATATAAAATTAATAATAAAATCCTAAATAGCGGCGGCAACGTGTCATGGTCGTGGTGTGGTCCACGATTAGGTCATGGTGGGAACCATGGTCATGGACTGATCCACAGTTAGGTCGTGGTGAGGACCACGACAGTGGTGGAGAGCACGAGCAGGTCGTAGTCCCTACTGGAGGTCCCGTGTCGAGCCATAGAATGATTCATGCTCGTGGTGGTGACCATGGATAGGTCATGGTTCTATTATACCTCATCCTGATCCAAAATGAATGATATCCATGTCAGGGGATCATGAAAGCGTTGAAATCTTTATTTTATGGTTTAATTTATCCTTGTCATGATTTAGAGGAATGCAGGATCGCATATTATGATAAAAGTTGATGAAGATATTGGATGTGCCTATATCAACATCAATATGTTATTTCAAATATTTATTATGGGATGAAGATGAAAATATTCTTAGTGTTGGACAACTTTGGAAGATTTATATATACATAAATAACACAATATCGATCATCTAATTGTCCAAAATGATTTTCTTTCACATGGTAAAATGTGATAATGAGCATATCAAGTGACTCTTATAGTCAACTCCCGATTTAATAAAGTATGATAAATTATAAGGAAATTTGCTCTAGCACAGTGATCCTTTTGCATGTGAAAGAATAGGAATTCAACGAGTCATTTCGCACTTCTCTACAAATTGATTTCAAAATCTCATGTGATAAATATCCATGTAATTACTAACTGTGCCAACCCATAAGGGCAAAAAACAAAATGATTTTTTTTTCACAATAGACCTCGAAGCATTTTGGAAATATTAATTCTCTTATTCTCCCTAATTGATTTGGTTTGGTTTTGACAGACCTGTGATGGTCGAGTTAATTGGTAATTAGAAAAGTAATTAATGATATCATCTAATAGTTTTATTTTATCATTTTCTTATGAATTGTGAGAATGATCGTACCAATATTTATATATACCTCAAATGACAATCAAAACACTTTTAATAATAGGACCCATTTCCGCCGTAAAATCATGGTGCACATGGATAAATCATAACATTTTTGGCATTTGTCCATGCATTTCATCTTATTGTGTTTCATAATTATCAAGAAAATTCTTTAGTACCTTAAATATATCTTTTAAATTCCTCATCATACCGAGTAAGTCTCATATAAACTAAGGCATGTGACTTGTAAAGTATTTTAGTATGGTCAACTAACAAAATCTTTTTGTTTTGAATTTATTACTAATGAACTATGTTTTTTTTTCCTTTGCATTTTTTAACTCCTCTGATACTACCATAATCTAAATAAGTATATGAGGTGGAGGGTTAAGAGGTTGATTTGTGCGGACTAGAGGTTAAGAAGAGGAGCTCTGCTTGAAAAACAAGTGGAGAGTCGAGCTGAGATAGATCAATTCGGAGAACAAGTAAAGAGTCGAGTTGAGGTAGACCAGTTCGTAGAATAAGTGAAGGGTTGAACTGAAGAAGATCAGCTCAGAGAACAAGTAAAGAGTCGAACTGAGATAAATCAGTTCGGAGAGCAAGTGAAGGGTTGAGCTGAAGAAAATCAACTCGAAGAACAAGTAGAGAGCCGGACTGAGGTAAATCAGTTTGGAGAGCAAGTGAATGGTTGAGTTGAATAAGATCAGCTTGGAGAACAAGTAGAGAGTCAAACTAAGGGAAATCAGTTCGGAGAGCAAGTGAAGGGCTAAGCTAAAGAAGATCAGCTCGAAAAACAAATAGAGAGTCGAACTGAAGTAAATCAGTTCGGAGAGCAAGTGAAGGGTTGAGCTGAAGAAGATCAACTCGGGGAGTAGATGGAGGGCGGAGCTTAGAGGGAATAGTTCGCAAAATGAGGTGAATAACATATCTGAAAGAGTGTGATTCAAAAGATAGGTTGGTTAACGGGTTAAGAGTTATTTAGGAAGGATGTTCAGTTATTGAGTTTTGTGGAAGAAATAATAAGAAAGGGAATAATATATTAACGATCATGAGGCCTCTTTGCGAAGAGGGAAGTGATCAAGTTGTTATAAGATGGGGACCTCATGAAATTTTCCTTTATCAGTTTGTTACAACAAAGGCGCATTCGACTTCCTTTAAGATAACCGCGGAAGATAACCGCGGGAGACTATTCAAGGGTTCAAGAAAGGAATCATTCTCTAACGGCTTAAAAGGGCAGCTTCATCGGGTGCCATGGGGATTTTCCACATGGAGTGTCGGGATCACATCTAGTGACGCTATAGCTTGCCCTAACGACTAAGGGGAGATAAAAGGGAGAGAGGGAGGAAGAAGGGGGGGATCTTTTATCTCATATTGTTTTACATACACTCACTATTCTATACAACATTCATTTTTTCTCCATTACTGCTATTGTTACAGCTACAACTTGCTTTCTCTTTTCCCCACACAAGCTCTAACTTAAGCATCAAAGGATCCCCACCAGGTAGGCTGGCAGTGGTCTAACATGTATTAACTTTTACAGGAAGGGAGCAAGGAGACATTTTACTATTGCGGCCGGAGAGAACCCGCTTCCGACCATCCAATCTCAAGGAGAAAAATTTGTGTCGCATCGGTTAGCGTCGCCTGTGGAAATCTTAACATTGAGCAAGACATTGACATGAATCTTCAAGAGATCCCTCCTCCGGCTACCTCCTCCACTAAAGAAACTCCCCTCACCTTATTACCTTCCCAGCTAAATTCCCTAATAGAGAATGTTGTATCAGAGGTATTAGTGAAGGAGAGAATGAGGGTGGGATATCTTTAGCCTCATTTTAGTGAACTTTCCCTAAGAAAGCCACAGCCTGGAGGACCTCCTCATCTTCCTGCACCTGATCCTCAGGAAATAGAGATACTGTCAGGTGAAGGACTAGTGGGAGGAGAAGATCAATATCATTTTCCTGTGTTCCCTGTCAGGTGAGAATGTCAAGGGAAGAGTCACTCCACCAAGGTTATGGAAACATACGAGCCTTCCCCTTCCACTGAAGACATACCTTTGGAGGATCCACCTCCTCACTTTCGTGCCCCTAATATGGGTCGTATAATGGTACTTTCGACCCTGAAGAATATTTATTGCAGTTTGAAGGTACAATTGCCCTTCATCGTTATTCTAATGCCATCAAGTGTCGAGCCTTTTGTACCACCCTGTCGGCTTCCATGCAGACGTAGTTTTGCCACCAGTAAGAGGTATAAACACACTACCTCTAGTTTACTCCATGTGAAATAGGAACCTACAGAGTCACTGTGTAGTTACATCCACCGGTTCACCAATGCCGCCCTCGGGGTACCTTCGGCAACCCCGGATTTCTTAATGGTTGTCATATCCCACAGGATGAAGGAAGGACCATTCCTTAGTTCTCTACTAAGGAAACCCATTGTTAGCTATGATGAATTGTTAGGACGAGTCGAAGAATATATATCAATGAAGAAGAAATTCTAAAAGTGCGGAGATCTGAGAAGAAGCCTACGCCAGTCCCTTGGAGAAAAGTCAACCTTCTGCTCCTCGAGTACGCTTGTGGAAACCTTTTACACTGGGAGTTCCTTATTCTTAATCGCTCATGATAAAAACTCCTCCCCACCGCCCCCTCGGCATTATGGCTGCCGAATTCTCACCTCCACCCCAAACCTCGAAGGAGATGGAGCTTGAAATGTATGAGAAGTATGACATGCTCCAGCATCCTACGGGATACAAGGGAATTCCTCGTAATCCCCTAGGGCCACTTTTCTATCAGTATCATATGAAGTATGGGCACTCCATCGAGAGATGCTTCAGTTTGCAGAAGGAGTTGGAGTGCATCAAGATAGAATACCCTACTTTTCAACCCAAGTGAGAGGAGGCGTAGGGAGAGGTCGGAGACCTCCTGTCATTCGACCAGGGCCTTATGTCAGAAAACCTCCTACCCTCCCCTCTCTGAGACCAGTTTAGTTGGATAAGAGTTCTATCCCACAGGAGGAGGGTATCAATGGTGGAACGTCAACCACTCTTGAAGATGGCCCAACTAGGGGCATTATTAATGTCATCGTCGGAGGACCCACTGATGGAGATTCTAACAGAGCTCGGAAGTCTTATGCCCAACTCAGGGAAAGTATGACCATCAGAGAAGACCATGCTATAAGAGAGATGTCGAATTTGAGTTTTGGATCAGAAGATCTACAAGGTATTCTCTTACCTCATACTGATGCTTTGGTAGTTAGAATTAATCTTGCTAACTATGAGGTGGCACGAGTATTGGTGGACTCGAGGAGTTCTGTCAACATACTATTACAAGAATCTTTTAGTTAGATGCAGTTGGAGAACGCACAATTAGAGGATGTGGCTACACCCCTTTTTGGGTTTGTTGGCCACATGGTACATCCGATTGGCCAGATAATTTTGTCGCTTACTTTGGGAAGGAAGTCAAGCCAGAAGACCTGTATGACTCCCTTCTTGGTGGTGGATGCCCCCTTGGTATATAATGCTATTTTAGGATAGTCATTCCTATCTGCTTTCAGGGCGGTGGCTTCCTCCTACCATCAAAAGATTAAATTCCAAGTGGGACGACTTATGGGAGAAGTCAGAGGGGAGCAGAAGGTGGCTCGGAGCTGTTATGTACAAATGGTTCGTGCTGATCAAAAGAAAGTTCGTACGGAGGATTCCAAAGGGAAAGTGTCAATCAACTCTGAAGTTTACATGTTGGAACAGGTAGTCCCTATGAAGGAAGTAACAGAGGAAGGAGAGTTTGTAAAGCTAGGTCCTAGAAAGGTAACTCAGGTGGCCAAATAGTTGGAGGTTAAGGAAGATCTTATCGCCTATTTGCAAAGAAATGGAGACATCTTTGCCAAAGATGTGTGTGATTTGATGGGAATTGATCCTCAAATATCCAAACATCACTTGAACATCACCCGAGGAGCTAGACCGGTCCAGCAAAAGAGGCAGCACTTCGAACCTGAGAAAGATAAAATTATTACTGAAGAAGTTAATAAATTAGTACAAGCAGGGCATGTAAAGGAAATTCAATTTTCTGAGTGGGTATCTAATGTAGTGTTAGTTCTTAAGCCCTCAAGGCAATGGCGTATGTGTGTTGACTTTCATGATTTGAATAAAGTGTGCCCTAAAGACTGCTACTCTTTGCCTCTTATTGATCAGCTTGTTGATTCTACCATCGGATATGAAGTTGTTTCGCTTATGAATGCATACCAAGGGTATCATCAGATCCCTTTGGCTCGGGAAGATCAAAGGAGAGTTTGTTTTGTGACGGCAGGGGGGTTATACTCTTATGTGATGTATTTTGGGCTTCAGAATGCAGGAGCCACTTATCAAAGACTCATGGACAAGATCTTTGCCGAACAGAAGGGGAAAAATATAGAAGTATATGTTGATGATATTTTGGTGAAGTCTCGCCTGGTTCAAGATTTGATACCAGACTTGGAGGAAACATTTGTCACCTTAAGGCGATATAACATGAAATTAAATCCTAAGAAATGCTTGTTTGGTATACGGAGTGGAAAGTTTTTAGGATATATTGTCAATAGAGAAGGGGTTGCAGGCCAATCTAGCTAAAGTTCAGGCCTTGTGTAATATGAAATTTCCTACTAATCTGCAAGAGACGCAGAGACTAGTGGGAAGGATTGTTTCATTGTCTCGTTTTATTGCTCGATCAGCAGACAGGGGGTTACCCTTCTTTCAAATTCTCAAGAAAGCTATCCGATTTCAGTGGGATGATCAGTGTGAGTTGCTTGTCAAGAACTAAAGCAATATCTAGCCCAACTTCCCCTATTGGCCAAACCTATTTTAGGGGAACCCTTGTGGGTATATTTGTCAATTTTTGAAGGGGCAATCCATTCAGTTCTATTACGGCAGGAAGGCTCTCAGCAACAGCCTATCTATTATACCAGCCATATATTGAAGGGAGAAGAACTGAGATATACAGAGTTGGAGAAGTTAGCTTATATCTTGATACTGATGGCTAGGAAAATGAGGTCTTATTTTTTAGCTCACCCGATCAATGTTTTGACGAATAGTGAGTTGGGACGAGTAGTTACTAAACCTAATGCTTTGGGAAAACTATCCAAATCAGCAGTAGAGTTGAGTGAGTGTGATATTCAATATAAACCTTGTATTGCTATTAAAGCCCAGTCTTTGGCTGATTTTTTAGCCGAAGTACCAATTCATTCTGAAAGTGACTTGGCTAAAGAAAGAGAAGGATCAACTATCTAGAAAGTCTTTGGGTCATCTAGAGCCGAAGGAAATGGAGTTGGGATACTGCTGGTCTCTCCCCTGGAAGAAGAAACTTGCATCTCCATATGATTGGGGTACAAAGCTTCCAATAATGAAGCTGAATATGAGGCTATCCTGGCCGGGCTATAGGCAGCTCGGGCAGTAGGAGCTGATTCTATTGTAATATATTTAGACTCTCAATTGGTCATTTCTCAGATCCAAGGTACTTTTGCTCTTCGAGAGGAAATATTAAAGAAATATTTTGAGGCTTATGGGAAGTTAAAATCCCAGCTTATGGAGGTACAACTCTAACAAATCCCAAGAGAAGAGAATATAAAGACAGATGAATTGGCTCGGCTAGCTAGCTCAATAACAGAAAGGGCATCTCGGGATCCTCCATGCTTGGAAATCTCAGCACCAGCAGCAGTTCATCATGTAGAGGAGGCGTCTATTGAAGATAATAGAACACCTGATTGCAGAACAGATATAATGACTTATCTACAACAAGGAAGTCTTTCGACAGATCCCCAGAAAACCTCGTCCTTAGTAAAGAGAGCAAAGCATTTTTTACTCATTAATGGAGTTCTATATAAAGCATCTTTTGGTAAACCTATATTAAAATGTCTGGGAAAGGAAGATGTCAAGTGGATACTCAAAGAAATTCATGAAGATTGTTGCAGTAATCACATAGGAGGGCGAGCTCTAACACGGAAAGTGTGGTTGGCTGAATATTTCTGGCCGACTCTTCATCAAGATGCAGTTCAGCTTGTTAAGACATGTCGAGCTTGTCAAATGCATAGTCATAGGTCAGATAGACCTGTCGAGTTGATGAAGTCGATAGTGGCTTCTTGTCCTTTTGATTAATGGGGAATAGATATAGTGGGACAACGCCTACAGCTCCCCTATAGAATGAGTTCCTATTGGTAGCGGTAGACTATTTCTCCAAATGGGTGAAAGCTAAACCTTTGGCTAAGATTATAGAAGAAGTTGTTATACGATTTTTATGGAAGAACATTATATGCAGACATGGAATTCCTCTGAAGATAGTTAGTGATAACGGACGTCAATTTCAAGGGTGGAAAATCCGAGAGTGGTGTTAAAGTCTTAACATCAAACAAGCATTCACTTCGATAGCATATCCTCAAGCTAATGGATAGGTGGAAGTGGTTAATCGAATCTTGATTCAGGGCTTAAGAACCAAGTCGGGGATCGATCGAGGAAATTGGATGGAAGAACTTCCGGGAGTATTATGATCTTACCGAACTACTCCTAAAGCTGCAACTGGAGAAACACCTTTCAACTTAGTGTATGGGATGGAGGTTGTGATACCTGTTGAATCTATCTTGATTAGTACTCGGGTTCAAGCTTATGACACAAAACAAAATCAGTTGCTATGAAGTATGAAATTAGATTTGGTGGAAGAAAAGCGAGCACAAGCCCTTATCCGAGCTGAAGCTTCTAAATAGAGGGTACAACAAATCTTTAACAAGAGGGTGTCACCTCAAGCATTTCAATTAGGGGACTTGGTCCTTCGGAAAGTTATCCCTGTCGGAGATCCAAGGAATTTAGCTCCTAATTGGGAAGGACCATACAAGGTTACACGGTGGGTGGCAGGAGTTGCCTATTAGCTTCAAGATAGAGATGGAAAAGAATTACTTAGACCATGAAATGCTATACATTTGAAACATGTTTATAATTGACGATGGAGGTAGTGTAAAAGAAGGTGGGGTGGGGGGGAGATGTATGAATCGTATGTATTCAAACTAAAATAAAGAAAATGCACTGCTTCAAGTATTGTCATACAAAGTGTTTGAATCCCAATGATATACATTAATAGATAAGCAGTTAGGCTTTGAAGTAATCAGAAGGATAATGTTGAAGAGATGCTTCCCAATCTAGAAAGGGTATTGGTTGTTGAGTTGGAGGAAATCCTTGTGCTTTATACTGATGAACTGCTTCTCTGAAACTGTCTTGGAAGGTGGCTCTTATTCGGGAAGCTATTTGTTCTTGTCATTGGCTCTTGGAAGAATGTCTTTTGACGAAATTTGATACATTGTTCTCAATGCTCCACAAAGTCTTTCTGAAGTCGGTGATATTGGTGAGAGGTTTGATGAAGGCAAGAAACTAATGCTTGTAAATTGTCAGCATAGGTAATGTGGTCTTGTTGGAAAATTATGGGCGTCTCTACGAAGTCCTGGCATAAAGAAAGTGAGACATCTCTGAGGGCTACTAAGTGAGTTCGAACCTGTTGAAGAGAAGCCTGGTGTTGTTATTGTACAAGAGAAAGGATCTGGTCCTTTTCTACCTTAAGGAAAGAGTTTTGGCAAATTTCTCGAGTAACTTGCCTTCTTAAACCGGAGATGGTCTCTTCATTCTGCCTCAATTGCGATTGTGCCTTTGCCAATTGGGATCGACATGTGCTTAGCTCTTGGAGAAGAGAGCCCTCACGCTGGCAAGCTTCCTCTAGAGCAACTTGATGAGTTTGATTTCGATAGGAAGCTTGTTATTGGGCTATAATTTGATATTGAGAAAGGGAACGGTTCAACTCTTGATAATTGACCATAACCTATATCAACCTGAGCTAGAAAAGGGAGGTAGTGGCAAGAAGAATAACAAGTTCAGAGAATTTACCAATTCTAGAGCCTCCTGCATACTCTCCATTCGAGGGGTTAGTTCTTCTTGATGGAGTATACGCTCCTCTCGTGGGGACAGGGAAGAAGAAAAGGAAAGAAAGGTAAGTGAAGTTAACTCACCCTCGGGGGAAATGGCTCTAGATGTTGCATCACAATAATGAATAGCTTCGGTGGAAAGTGAAAGAGAAGTCTCAAAAGTTGAAGGGATAGGATGGGTAAGCCATGGAATGGAGAAGGGGTTTATTGATATCCCTTTGATAGGGGAACATGCAGCAACTGGGATAATTCTAGAGTGAGGGAAGGAGGGTTTGTAGCATGGGGAGTGACCTCTACCTGAAAAGAGAAGGGAGGGGTGGAGGAATTAGGGTCTAGATTAGAAGAGGAGATGGTTATCTCCTTTGAGGATGGGGAAAGATAAGAAAGGGCATGGAACCTGGTTAGAGAAGTAGGCTAGGAAGAAGGGAAGGCTACGGAGAAGAGACGAGAGGTAGAAGGAAGGGGTTCGACTGTGATAAAAGATGCTTCCTCTCGAAGGGGAAGAAAAAGAGAAGGGAGATGGAGGTTTTGTGTTACCAAGGGAAGAATGTGCTCCTCTATTTGCTCGATGGAGATAATAGCGGGAGAATCGGTAGGAACCAAGAGGGATGTTGGGAGGTATGGGAGTTGTTGTATCCGAAAGGTAGGTGACCTAGGGAAGAATGTCATAAGAGGGAGAAGACGCAGAGGGAGAAGAATCGATGGGTACCTTAGGGTTTCTAGCTCGTTTCCTTTTAAGCCTTTGGCGAATGGCTTCCAGCATACCTGCATACATTTTCATAGGAAAATGGAGTAACGAAGATACCAAAGGGGGAGGAATAATTACAACAGTGGAAACAGCAGCGGTGAATGATAATAAGTTGCAAAAGAAGCATACGACAACCTATAACTAGTGCAAGGAAGAAAAAAGGAAAGGGTTGTAGGCAAACCCTCAAAGATCCAGATCACCAATAAATTATGGGTTGAAAGATGGGCCAGTAGTGAGAAAGGCCCCAGGTTCAAAACATCATTATTATTGAAGAACGACAGAGTATTTCTACGACCAACCAAGGTAGTTCGTAAGTCCTCAGGTCTGATATATATTCTACACAGCTCGGCGACTAGCCAAAGATACAATCCCCCTGTGGTGGTGGAAGGGAGGAGTTGGGTTTTAGTTTAGAATTCATTCAAGGAAGAAAGATGGAGTATTTCTACGACCAACCGAGGCGGTCCGTAAGTCTGGTCTATATTCTACATAGCTCAGCGACTAGCCGAAGCTACAATCCCCCTGCGATGGTGAAAGGGAGAAGTTGGGTTTAAGGTTAGAATTCATTCAAGGAAGAACAGCAACGTATTTCTATGACCAACCGAGGCAGTTCATAAGTCCTCAGGTCTGGTCTATATTCTACACAACTCGGCGAATAGCCGAAGCTACAATCCCCCTATGGTGGCAGAAGGGAGGAGTTGAGTTTAATGTTAGAATTCATTCAAGGGAAAATAACAGAATACTTCTATGACCAGCCGAGGTGGTTCGTAAGTCCTCAGGTCTAGCCTATATTCTACACAGCTCAACAATTAGCCGAAACTACAATCCCTCTGCAGTGGCGGAAGGGATGAGTTGGGTTTAAGGTTAGAGCTCATTCAAGGAAGAACGACGGAGTGTTTCTATGGCCAGCCGAGGTAGTTCATAAGTCCTCAGGTCTGGTCTATATTCTACACAACTGGGTGACTAGCCGAAGCTATAATCCCCTTGCAGTGGTGGTAGGGAGGAGTTGGGTTTATGTTAGAATTCATTCAAGGAAGAACGGCGGAGTATTTCTACGACTAGCTGAAGCGGTTCGTAAATCCTCAGGTCTGGTTTATATTCTACACAACTCGGTGACTAGCCGAAGCTACGATCCCCCTGCAGTGGAGGAAGGGATGAGGTGGGTTTAAGGTTAAAATTCATTCAAGAAAGAACGACGGAGTATTTCTATGACCAATCGAGGCAGTTCATAAGTCCTTAGGTCTGATCTATATTCTACATAGCTCGGTGACTAGCCGAAGCTACAATCCCCCTGCGGTGGTGGTAGGGAGGAGTTGGGTTTAAGGTTAGAATTCATTCAATGAAGATGACCAACTGAGGTGGTTCATAAGTTTTTAGGTCTAGTCTATATTCTACACAGCTCGGTGACTAGCCAAAGCTACAATCCTCCTGTGGTGGTGGAAGGGAGGAGTTGGGTTTAAGGTTAGAATTCATTCAAGGAAGAACGACAGACTATTTCTATGACAAGTCGAGGTAGTTTGTAAGTCCTCAGGTTTGGTATATATTCTACACAGCTCGACGACAAGCCAAAGATACAATCCCCCTACGGTGGAGAAAGGGAGGAGTTGGGTTTGAGGTTAAAATTCATTCAAGGATGAACAACAGAGTATTTCTACGACCAGATGAGGTGGTTCATAAGTCCTTAGGTCTGGTCTATATTCTACACAGTTAGGTGACCAGTTGAAGCTACAATTCCCTTATAGTGGTGGAAGGGAGGAGTTGGATTTAAGGTTAGAATTCATTCAAGGAAGAACGGCGGAGTATTTCTACGACTAGCTGAGGCGGTTCGTAAGTCCTCAGATTCAGTCTATATTCTACACAGCTCGGTGACTAGCCGAAGATATAATCCCTTTGCGGTGGTGGAAGGGAGGAGTTGGGTTTAAGGTTAGAATTCATTCAAGGAAGAACGACAGAGTATTTCTACGACCAGCCAAGGCAGTTCGTAAGTCCTCAGGTCTGGTCTATATTCTACATAGCTCGATGACTAGCCGAAACTATAATCCCCTTGCGGTGGTGGAAGGGAGGAGTTGGGTTTAAGGTTAGAATTCATTCAAGGAAGAATAGCGAAGTATTTCTACAACCAGCTAAGGCGGTTCATAAGTCCTCAGGTCTAGTCTATATTTTACACAGCTCGGCGACTAGCAAAAGCTACAATCCCTATGCAGTGGTGGAAGGGAGGAGCTGGGTTTAAGGTTAGAATTCATTCAAGGAAGAATGATAGAGTATTTCTATGACCAACTGAGGCAATTCGTAAGTCCTCAAGTCTGGTCTATATTCTACACAACTAGGCGACCAGTCGAAGCTACAATTCCCCTGTAGTGGTGGAAGGGAGGAGTTGGGTTTAAGGTTATAATTCATTCTTGGAAGAATGGCGGAGTATTTCTACGATCGATCAAGGCAATTTGTAAGCCCTCAAGTTAGGTTTATATTCCATACATCTCAGCAACTAGGTGAAGTTATAAGTCCCCTGCAATGGTGGAATGAAGGCGTGGAGTTATTATAGAAGTGGTTATTGTAGAGCAGCAGGATATTCTGGCTAAAGCATTCCTCCAAGCGTTGTGCATTTATGTTCAACTTGGCATAATTTCTACACAAATATTATTGTCAGAATGCCTATATGGCAGGGCAAACCCCAATTCGGGTCGGCTTCTATATCTATGTTCAATTATTCCACTTGAAACTTCCTAAGGTGGTTCATAAGATCTCAGGAAGGGGAAGTACCATGTATATTCAGTGCATACCCGAAAGGATTATTTCTTTCATAAATTAGAAGAATTAACCAAAGAGGCTAAATCGGGATCAAATTCCAATAAAGATATGTAGTCTTACTTGTCAAAAGTTATATTTCTTCATGATATTATTGACATAATATATCCCATGATACAACCATCTAAAATAAGCTTAGCTCTTTTAACTTCCTAAGATAAAAAGAGAACTACAATATAGTGTAATAGAAACTAGGGGGCTTCGCAAATAACCCTTTCTAGGGGTGTAGGCTGGGTAAAGGGGGTGTTGTGAAGGGTCACCCGAGCATGGAGTTGTCTAACATAAGATTGGTTGATATCACGAAGCCTCGATATGGTGTGTTGAGCTACTGCCAGTTCTTGGCATAAAGAGCAGTTGTTGGTAGAGGTGGAACGTAAGTGGGAATGCAGACTTGCTACCAACTCTTCTAACACCGCTATATGTTGTTGATCTGGGCTAGGTAGTTCCTCAAAAGCAAGCTCCTCTTTGGGAGAAGAAAGGTTGGCCATGGACAAAGGAATACTTGCGAATAAAGGAGGAAATGATGAAGGAATTCTTAAGGGAAAGGTACCTATAATGGTAAGAGAAGTAGGGCCTCCATTTATATGGGAGAAGGGGGTAGAAATCGAAGGGTCTTCTGTTGGGATGTATACTGAAAGCCTAGCTCTTTGGTATGAACATTTTATTTTGAAATAAGAATCACATGATCATTGTTTGCACTTTATATTTATATATGTGCATATTGTCTAATACTTTACATTGTAGATAACATGGTGCTTGGGTGTGGCACAGAAAATCATGTTATCAGTCCCTTGTAGAGTATAAGTAGAGGCTCACAACCAAGATGGTTTTGGACAAACCATTGGCATGGTTGTAGTGTAGCTTGGTATTGTTTTATCTTGAACATAAAGTTACACTAGTACACTTAGGTGTATTGAGCAGGACCGACATAGAGGTGATTCAATTTGTTGCTGACTACATAATTGAATCGGACCTCGAATATTATATTGTACATGCTCTTAATCCCGATATAATAACGGACACATGTACTTAGTATTTATTTCTTTGATTTACCAGAGGGTGAGATTTCTATGGATTAAATCAATATGCCCGGTAAGTTGAGAAATGATATTATTTACATGGTGTGTCGTTGATTATAGGAGGAATCTGTGTCCTATGTATTAGGTTGATGATGTCCCCTTGAGGAGCTCATAAGGTTCATCATGTAAACCCTGCAAGTTGACTTAGTCAACATGATGATAAGGTTGAGTGGTACTACTCGAGGAGTTAGATGTAATTAATGGTCAGTAAATCAATTAATTGACGGACATTCGATATCTTAAACACGGGGAGATGGATGTACAAATAATATATGGAGCCCATATTAATTTATGGGGGTTGGTGAGGTAGTTCGATGATGATCCTCTAGTGGAATGGAACATCATTGATGGATCAAGTTTGTGTGGTTCCGATCCATCGGGTGGCCAAGACCCAACTCCTCCTCATGGTCCCTATCGTAGCCTAATATAAACCTCATGAAGTTTAGATCAAATGATGGAAAACAAATCTCTAAATCCGACGGTTGGGATTAAATCCCTAGATCTGACGGTTGAGATTAAATCTCTAGATCCGATGGTTGGGATTAAAACCCTAGAACCAACGGTTGAGATTAAATCTCTAGATCCGACGGTTGAGATTAAAACCCTAGAACCGACGGTGGAGATTAAACCAAGGCCTAAACCTAACTCTATATATAAGGGAGCATGGGTTGGGCGGCAATAAGTTTTTGGATGATGGAAATTAGGGTTGAGCCTCTCTTTGCTTGGGCGGCAAGAAACCCTAAGGAGGAAACCCTAATTAGGGTTTGGCTCCTTGGGTCAGGCCATGGTGAGGAAAGGAGAGTGGGCGGCAACTTGTGGAAGAGTTCTTCTTCTTCCTAGGGAAGGTGGCCGGTTCTAGATCTCCCCCTTCCACCATGGTTGGACGGCAAGAAATAGGAAGAGGCTAGGGTTAGGGTTTAGTCCATGATGGTGGGCGGCAACCCTTCTTCCTCCTTCCTCCTTCCTCCTTGGTTTGGCCGGCGCCCAAGCTTCACCCTTCTTTCTATGGATTAGGTTGGTTTGGGAAATTAGGGTTTGCCCTTCCATTAGTGGGCGGCAAGAAACCCTAGAGTTTTCCTTTCCTTGGTTGGGTGGCTAGGTTATGGAGGGGAAAGTGGGCGGCAACTATAGGAGAGGATATCTTCTTCTTCTTCCTAGGGTGTTGCTGGCTCCTAGATCTTTTCCCTCTACCTTGGTCGGCGCTCAACCTATTCCTCTCATCCTCTTTTTGTTCTCTTTGGACCGGCGGCAAACATCATGCTTGGAGCTTGATGGTTGGTCCTAGATAAGAGATGAGTTTTGTTTCCATTTTGTTCTCTCTATTCTTGGGGCCGGCGGCATCAATCCTTTGTGGATTGGTGGTTGGCTCAAGCAAGAAGGGAAAGAGAGTTCTTCTTTCTTTGGATTGAAGAAGATCTAGGATGCTTCAACTTGTGGAGGATCTTCGCCCACACGAAGTCTATAAGGAGGTTAGGACATACGATAGAAGATCAAGAGGTATAAAAGTTTTATAACTTTTATTATTGTTCTTTGCATGTTCTTATCGATATGCTAGCTTATGTTCTTTATGTTAGTATATGTTGATTATACTAGTTTACATTTGTATGTATTTGTATAATCATGGACCCCGAAGATAAACACAAAAACCGACGATCCGTCCGTCGTCTCTTCCGCAGCTAACCGACTAGAAGAGTTGTGTTGCTTGAACAACTAGTTTGTTCAAGCGATTGCTCATGTCGTTAGCACGACGACGAAGTGGTTGTGCTTAAGAAACTCATCCCATCCGGATTAGTTGAATATGGCATTGTTTAGCCACTCTTTATTTTATTTTACTTTCGATCTAGATTTCATGTACACTCCCTCGTGGAGTATAGGATCGATGGATGTAAAATAAAATAGGTTTTATTCTCGGCTCGGATCTCCGGTTGGCTCGTACATATAGGGGTGTGCATTCGGTTAAAATCGAACCGACCGAACCGATTAAGACCGAAACCGAATAAACCGAAATTTTTTTAACTAAACCGAACCGACCGAAATTTTTTAATGAACCGAACCGATTTTTTACCACCAGTCGACTGCTGTCCTACATCAGTCGACTGGTGGGCTAACCAGTCGACTGATGTGATACATCAGTCGACTGTATCCACTGGACAGAATTGCGTCGAGCACAGAATGTTTTTAAGTCGACTGATGACGCAAATCAATCGACTGATGGTACAATCAGTCGACTGATATATAACATCAGTCGACTGATTGGAGTATCAGTCGACTGAACAAAGTATCAGTCGACTGTTAAACAGTCTGATCATTTTCCAAATGAATTTTACGATAAACAGTCGACTGGTTACTGAACCAGTCGACTGATTTCTGTAAAATTCTATATTAAAACACTAATTTGATGTCATTTCGTGCATTTAATGAATATATACGATTAGATATAACCTATATCTATTATGTGAAACCTTAAATTTACACGATTTATTAGAATTTAAAAAAAAAATACCTCCCCTATATTTATATAAGTTATTTTCCTGTACATTCTTAAATTTCAACATTAAAATTTAAAACATTCAATATTACACAATAACATAACTATTTAAATTAAATATATTATACATGTCAACAAGAGCACAACTATACAAAACACAATTTAATAAATGTCAACACATCAAAATATATAAAAATATCTCGTTAAAATTAAAACATTCAAGCAATCAAGCTGCTAACATAGCAATGAAACATATAATTTTAACTTTTTTACACTTCAGTTATAGCCTTATAGAACATGTCAAATATCAAAATGAATACAATGTATCCTTAGATCTTGAGAGTTGACACTTGAGAGTTGATTTGAGTCCTTGGCCCTTCCTTCACTCCTTGACTAAGTAAGTTGCTATGTTAACTTACAAGGAGAGTTGACTCCTTGTAAGTTGTGACTTGATTTCAGAGTTTAAAGTTTAAACTTGTTTGCTTCACCACTTGTGTTTATCCTAATAAATAATGATCAAGAAGTACAAATTTATAATTACTATTTGAACAAGATAATTAAAAAGTAAATACACTTGTAACTAGATTATAATAATTGAAGCATACCTGAAGTAGTTAATTACACCTCAATTGGTATTGTCGAAGAAGACGAATCCAATATTACTTTTGAGAACTCTGACAAAAAAGTATAACATGATACAAGTCAAACAAATTAATACTCTATATATTTTTAATTGTAAACAAATAACTAACTATAAATAAAACGTACCGCTTTCAAGTTTTTCTACATCTTCTAAAATTTCTTCGACATTAATTGGCACCAAACTTAATCGAAGCCAATCTTGAGTACAAATCAGACTTTCTACCACTCTAGGAGTCAATGAACTCCTGAAACAATCAAGTACCCGACCACCAGTACTGAAAGCGGATTCTGAAGCAACTGTTGATATTGGAATGGCTAACACATCACGAGCAATTTGAGCAAGTATAGGAAATCTATGACAATTTTGTTTCCACCATCCCAAAATGTCAAAAGTCTCACAATATTCTTCAACTATTTCATTCAGATACTTATCTAATTCTGACATATTGCCATCACCAAAAATTTGTGCCTTTTGTTTCTTATACTTTGCAAAGATTGATTGCCTTTTCAAATCTATTTGACTCATATTTTTAGGCACGATGTCGCTATCACCTGATTCTGAATTAACTGAAATTTTTGAGGTGTTACTTTGAGGCTCTATTTTCTCCTTATAATTTTTGTACAAAGCAAACAAAGTCTCCTTTATATTCTTTCCTGCTATTGCACCCTTTTCATCTCCATATAACTCAATCAACATAAATTCCAAAAAATCTAATTTATGTCTTGGATCAAGTACCACTGCAATATAAATCAATTTATTCATTTCTCCGGATCTCACCAATATTTGTCAAATTTCATTTTCATTCTCAATCCCATTGAATACACATCAGGTTCATCACTATCTTGCCACTCCTTTAATATGGAATGAATAGAACTGATTTCATGTGCAAAAGTGTTAGAAGTGACATATAAAGATCCTGAGACTTTTAATGTTAACTCATAAAAAACTTGCAACAGAGATGCAAAGAGTCTAATATTATTCCAATCGACTAGTTGGCTTCCATCAATAGTCATCATAATTACATTTGGACATTCCCGTCTAGTCCAAATATCATATCTCCATTGTCATTCACAACAACACCCCAATCTATATGTTGAAGATACAGTCTAAAGCATGGGTCTTGTTCATCAAACCTATCAAAATCTCTTTCAAATTTTTCCGCTACATTCAACATCAAATAAGTTGAATTCCATCTGGTTGGTACATCCAAACACAATGATTTTTTACTTTCAATTTTTTCAATTTCTACACATTCGTTGAACTTGCTTAATCTAGAGGGGGATTGCAAAACATATTTAATAGCATTCCTGACTCTCATCACAGATGGATTTATATCTTTCAAGCCATCAACAACAATCAAATTGATTATATGAGCTACACATCTCATATGAATGAATTCACCTTTTAAAATAGTAGAATCCCAGTTAACCATCTTTTTCTTGAAACTATTGACAGCGACATCATTTGAACTTGCATTATCAACAGTAATAGTGAAAATTCTATTAATTTCCCAACCTCTCAAACAATTTTCAATAGCTAAACTGATGGCCTCGCTTTTATGACTTGTAATTGGACAAAAATTCAAAATTCTTTTATGCAGCTTCCAATCTTTATCGATAAAATGAGCAGTCAAACACATATAGTTAATTTTTTGAATCGATGTCCATGTATCAGTAGTCAAACAAACTCTTTGTGTCGAATCATGCAACAAACTTTTCAATTTTTCCCTTTCAATTTTGTATAATTCAAGACAATCACGTGCAACTGTCCATCTCGAAGGAATTCTAAACTTTGGACATACCATAGACATAAATGCTTTAAACCCTTCTCCTTCTACAAATTTAAAAGGCAATTCATCCATGATAATCATTCTAGCTAATGTTTTTCTAGATGCATCTGATCAAATTTCCAAGAAATAAGAGATCCTCACTGCTTTTGCACCCACTTGAAAACTCAACTGTGTTTGATTTGTTTCAATAGCATGAGGATGTTTCTTGCATGAGGTCATATGAGATTTCAAACTTGTTGTTCCATTCTTGTATGGATCACAAAAAAACTCCTTATCACAATAATTGCATTTGGCTTTAATCTCATTAGCGACATTGGTAAACTTCGTAAAATGCTCCCATACCTCACTTCTTGGTTTGATTGTTTTCCGTTTGCTTACTTTTTCTGTCACAGATGGTCTTGTACCTACTGAAGATCCAGATTGTGGCATTGAACAACTATTATCAACATCCATATTTGAAAGATTTTCTTGCATTGACATCTAAAAAAAACATACAATTCATTAAAAAAATTATATATAACTATTTTACTAGATTAGCAATTTAGAATTATAAGCAAAGTATGCCCCTAAACCTAAAATTTTTACTATTCATGAATCATGATCATCGTCAGTCGTCGAAAATTGAATCATAAAAATAACTAAATAAGTATAGTAAAACAACTAAATAAGTATAGTAAACTAACCGTTGATCGTCGAAAATTGAAAGGGTGTGGGAAGCAAAGTCGTCGATGTGCGAGTGGAGCCTAGGAGAGGAGACGGAGACGGAGACGGAGAGAATTAGGGTTTAGGATAGACAGATACGAAGAGTGGACTGACGGAGGCCAGAAAGAGGGCTTAGGAGAGTTGGCGAGAGGCTGAGAGTGAAAGGTTAGGGTTTAGGGAAGAAAATCGTGATTTGTGGTTTCACTAATCACGATTTTAGACAAAATCACGATAAATCAGTCGACTGATGGCTAAAATCGATCGATTGGACCATCGATCGATCGATTTTAGCCATCGATCGATAAACTCGTGATCCATCGATATCTCATCCATTGAGGTACAGTCGACTGATATCTAAAATCAGTCGACTGATGGTCCAATCAGTCGACTGATTTTAGCCATCAGTCGACTGGTGGGAAAAAATCGGTCAGTTCGGGTAAATCGAATTTTTTCGATTCAAACCCGAAACCGAACCGAATAAACTGATATTTTTAAATAAAAAAACCAAATTTCCGATTGAACCGAACCGAACTTGAAAGTTTGGTCGGTTTTTTCGGTTTAACCGACTGATTGCACACCCCTACGTACATGGCGTAGGAGGAGCGGATGAGGTGGCGACACGACGGGACGCATATTAGAGAACAATGCCATAATAGTTAGAAAAATTCTGATTTTTCCATATTTATTGCTGATTTGTTTTATATACATGTTGTGTGTGCTTGAAAATTCCTCATTGTCAATTTACTAAGTGGGAGAGAGACATTTTAATTAATTCCCGCGGCCTCCATTACAATTTGACATGTGATGCAACAAACTTGCGCGTCGACTTTGAGTGCCTTCCTCCCCATCGGATGAGTTTGTTTGCGGATCACTAGGTCAAATAATGGTTATAGGAAATTATCTAGGAGCGTGTGTACTTCCACAGCGGTAAGGCACATAATCCAAAATAATTCCCTTAGTACCGTGTAATGGTGCACACTTAGATGCAAATAAAATGTGCTTTTATTTGTAGGGCCGAAGAGAAACCAACAATTAATTTTATTTGTCAAAAAGTAAGGTTGACAAGATAATAAAATTAATGGGTTAAACCTCCTCTTGCAAATGTAGAATTCGTATACGTCCACACAGCGTGGCATGCGATATTCTCGGTGTTTGAGGTGTTGGTTGATTTCGAAATTTTATTGTTTGAGGAATCAATAATTTTTATTGAAACCTACAGTAATAATAAGCATGTTGTGTGTGCTTGAAAATTCCTCATTGTCAATTTACTAAGTGGGAGAGGGACATTTTAATTAATTCCCGCGGCCTCCATTACAATTTGACGTGTGATGCAACAAACTTGCGTGTCGGCTCTGAGTGCCTTCCTCCCTGCGGATGGGTTTGTTTGCGGATCACTAGGTCAAATAATGGTTATAGGAAATTATCTAGGAGTGTGTGTACTTCCACAGCGGTAAGGCACATAATCTGAAATAATTCCCTTAGTATCATGTAATGGTGCACACTTAGATGCAAATAAAAAGTATCCTCCCCATCGAAGTCACTGCTTTTATTTGTAGGGCCAAAGAGGAACCAACTATTAATTTTATTTGTCAAAAAGTAAGGTTGACAAGATAATAAAATTAATGGATAAAACCTCCTCTTACAAATGTAGAATTCGTATACGTCCACACTGTGGCATGCGATATTCTTGGTGTTTTGAGGTGTTGGTTGATTTCGAAATTTTATTGTTTGAGGAATCAATAATTTTTTGAAATCTAAAGTAATGATCTATGTGATTCTTAGGACTTTCAAAATTGACTTTCAGTCCACTTACTGTGATACTAAAGGAAATAAACTTACTGTATCCAAATAATATTGATTGGAAAAGATTCTAGATATTGTCTTATCTGCTAAGGAGTACAAGTATGCACTCTTTAAAGAGTGTCCCCAAGCCATCATTGCTCAAAAGGGTTTCTACTTCTAAGCCGAAAGGCAAGAAGAAGAAGAAACAAGGTGAAGCAAAGATGGTGGGAGGATCTCAGGGAAGAGTGAAAAAGCCGAAAGGCAAGTACTTCACTTGCAAGCAGGATGGACATTGGAAGAAGGATTGTCCCAATCCAAAACAGAACAAAGGGGTTCCAGGAAACCCGATGACTATCTAAAGTTGAGATTACCATTTACTTGGGCAATGCCATGATGGTGGCGGCTATTGCAGTGGGAGAAGTTTTATTTATCTCTTGAAAATAATAAAACTTTGGTTCTGGAAAATTCCCTTTATGTACCTTTATTTAGAAAGAATTTAGTTTCAGTTTCTAAATTTTTATGGATGGATAATCTATTTCTTTTTATGACAGATTTGTTATAAAAGGAATAGGGACATTATCTTTTCAGGTACATAGATAGGAAATTTATAACTTGAACCACAAGCTCCCACGATGCAAATAGAAGTTAATAACTCATCTTCTAATTCCGATAAGAGAAAATAACCTTCGAAGATGAACCAAACATATCTTTGTGATCTTAAGCTTGGTCATATTAACCTAAACAGAATTCAAAGGTTGATAGCTGATGGACCTTTGTGTTCATTAGTGGTGGAGGATCTCCCAACCTGCGAATCTTGCTTGGAGGGTAAGATGACCAAGAGGCCTTTCAAGGCCAAGGGGTATAGATCCAAAGATGTGTTGGAATTGGTTCATTCTGATTTGTGTGGTCCTATGGCTATCTAGGCAAGAGGTAATCTTGAATATTTCGTCTCTTTTGTAGATGATTATTCAAGATGTGGATGACACTATGATCTGATCGTGGTGGTGACAACCTCTTGGGAGAATTTAGGAACTACTTATCAGAGTTTGGGATTCAATCCCAATTGACTGCACCTGGCACACCCCAGCAGAACTGTGTAGCAGAGCGAAGGAATAGGACTCTTATGGAGATGGTTAGATCGATGATGAGTTATTCTGACTTGTTTTATAGTCCTAGAGATCAGAGGGTGATCGTTAACAAGAATGCCAGATTTCTAGAGGAAGACTATGTGATAAGCCACAAGCCCAAGAGTAAAATTGTTCTAGGGGAGTTAAAAGGGGAAGTCACTTCTTTAGTACCACCGGTACAAGAGGATATACCATATGTCACTGCACCGCGTGTCACAAAAGGATACACAGATGATACCTCATCGTAGTGGGAGGGTTGTTAGACAGCATCTTAGATTCATGTTTTTGGGTGAATCTTCTGATTTGGTCCCTAGCAAATATGAACATGATCCCTAGACATACGACGAGACAATCCAAGATATAGATACAACATCTTGGCAAAGTGCAATGAATACTGAGATTGAATCTATGGATTCAAGTCAGGTCTGGGAGCTCTTATGCATAGCAGCTCATATGGATTATGAGGTGTGGCACATGGATGTCAAGACAGCTTTCCTTAATGGAAGTCTTGAGGAAAACATCCAAATGAAGCGACCAGAGGGATTCATTGCTAAGGGCAAAGAGCATCTTGTAGGTAAGCTTAATCGGTCCATTTATGGATTGAAGCAAGCTTCGAGGTCTTGGAACATCCACTTTAAGGAGGTAAATCAGTCTTATGGATTTATTCAAAGTCTGGATGAGTCTTGTGTATACAAGAGATGTGACGGAAACGTAGTGGTATTTCTTGTACTATACGTAGATGATATTTTGGTAGTTGGCAACAATATCAGAGTGTTATCAGACGTAAGGGTATGGTTGTCCAAACAATTTTGAAGGACTTGGGAGAAGTGGGACACATCCTTGGGATCAAGGTTGTTGTGCTTATCCCAAGCTTCATACATAGACATAATTTTGGATCGTTTTAGCATGTAGAACTCCAAGAAGGGTTTTCTACCTTTCAGGTATGGAGTTCCTTTATCTAAGGAGATGTGTCCTAGATCATCTGAGGTGATAAAGGAGATGAAGGCGGTTCCTTATGCTTCGGTAGTAGGAAGCCTCATGTATGCGATGCTCTGTGCTATATTAGATATCTGCTTTGCCGTGGGCATGGTCAGCAGATATCAGAGTAATCTAGGACAGGGACATTGGACTGCGGTAAAACATATATTGTAGTGCCTGAGAAGGACTAGGGATTATATGCAAGTTTACCGGGCAGACCAATTACTCCCTGTGGGTTGCATGGATTACGATTTCCAATCATATAGGGATAACAGTAAGTCTACCTCAGGTTTTGTGTTTACTTTTGGAGGTGGAGCCATAGTATGGAGGAGTGTCAAGCAGAAATGCGTGGCGGACTCCACCATGGAAGCTGAATATGTGGCAGCCTATGAGGCAGCCAAAGAAGTTGTGTGGCTCAGAAACTTCCTGATGGACTTGGATGTGATTCTTGGTTTGCCCAGAACTATCACAATTAATTGTGATAATAATGGTGCAGTTGCAAACTCGAAGGAACCACGAGCCCATAAGGCTAGTAAAAACATAGAGTGCAAGTACCACCTGATACGAGAAATCGTAAAGGAGGTAGAAGTTGCTGTCGCCTAGCATGCATCAGAGGATGACCTGGTAGACCCTTTCACTAAGGCCCTTCTAGCGAGAGCTTTGATAGGCATGTGAAGGGAAGGGGAATCAGATGTATGGCAGTATGATGACAGCATAGTCTTTTAGTATAAGTGGGAGATTGTTGGGATGTATACTGAAAGCCTAGCTCTTTGGTATGAACATTTTATTTTGAAATAAGAATCACATGATCATTGTTTGCACTTTATATTTATATATGTGCATATTGTCTAATACTTTACATTGTAGATAACATGGTGCTTGGGTGTGGCACAGAAGATCATGTTATCAGTCCCTTGTAGAGTATAAGTAGAGGCTCACAACCAAGATGGTTTTGGACAAACCATTGGCATGGTTGTAGTGTAGCTTGGTATTGTTTTGTCTTGAACATAAAGCTACACTAGTACACTTAGGTGTATTGAGCAGGACCGACATAGAGGTGATTCAATTTGTTGCTGACTACATAATTGAATCGGACCTCGGATATTATATTGTACATGCTCTTAATCCCGATATAATAACGGACACATGTACTTAGTATTTATTTCTTTAATTTACCAGAGGGTGAGATTTCTATGGATTAAATCAATATGCCCGGTAAGTTGGGAAATGATATTATTTACATGGTGTGTCGTTGATTATAGGAGGAATCCGTGTCCTATGTATTAGGTTGATGATGTCCCCTTGAGGAGCTCATAAGGTTCATCATGTAAACCCTGCAGGTTGACTTAGTCAACATGATGATAATGTTGAGTGGTACTACTCGAGGAGTTAGATGTTAATTAATTGATGGTCAGTAAATCAATTAATTGACGGACATTCGATATCTTAAACACGGGGAGATGGATGTACAAATAATATATGGAGCCCATATTAATTTATTGTGGTTGGTGAGGTAGTTCGATGATGATCCTCTAGTGGAATGGAACATCATTGATGGATCAAGTTTGTGTGGTTCCGATCCATCGGGTGGCCAAGACCCAACTCCTCCTCATGGTCCCTATCGTAGCCTAATATAAACCTCATGAAGTCTAGATCAAATGATGGAAAACAAATCTCTAAATCTGACGGTTGGGATTAAATCCCTAGATCCGACGGTTGAGATTAAATCTCTAGATCTGACGGCTGGGATTAAGACCCTAGAACCAACGGTTGAGATTAAATCTCTAGATCCGACGGTTGAGATTAAAACCCTAGAACCGACGGTGGAGATTAAACCAAGGCCTAAACCTAACTCTATATATAAGGGAGCATGGGTTGGGCGGCAATAAGTTTTTTTGGATGATGGAAATTAGGGTTTAGCCTCTCTTTGCTTGGGCGGCAAGAAACCCTAAGGAGGAAACCCTAATTAGGGTTTGGCTCCTTGGGTTGGGCGCCATGGTGAGAAAGGAGAGTGGGCAACTTGTGGAAGAGTTCTTCTTCTTCCTAGGGAAGGTGGCCGGTTCTAGATCTCCCCCTTCCACCATGGTTGGACGACAAGAAATAGGAAGAGGCTAGGGTTAGGGTTTAGTCCATGATGGTGGGCGGCAACCCTTCTTCCTCCTTCCTCCTTGGTTTGGCCGGTGCCCAAGCTTCACCCTTCTTTCTATGGATTAGGTTGGTTTGGGAAATTAGGGTTTGCCCTTCCATTAGTGGGCGGCAAGAAACCCTAGAGTTTTCCTTTCCTTGGTTGGGCGGCTAGGTTATGGAGGGGAAAGTGGGCGGCAACTATAGGAGAGGATATCTTCTTCTTCTTCCTAGGGTGTTGCCGGCTCCTAGATCTTTTCCCTCTACCTTGGTCGGCGCTCAACCTATTCCTCTCATCCTCTTCTTGTTCTCTTTGGACCGGCGGCAAACATCATGCTTGGAGCTTGATGGTTGGTCCTAGATAAGAGATGAGTTTTGTTTCCATTTTGTTCTCTCTATTCTTGGGGCCGGCGGCATCAATCCTTTGTGGATTGGTGGTTGGCTCAAGCAAGAAGGGAAAGAGAGTTCTTCTTTCTTTGGATTGAAGAAGATCTAGGATGCTTCAACTTGTGGAGGATCTTCGCCCACACGAAGTCTACAAGGAGGTTAGGACATACGATAGAAGATCTAGAGGTATAAAAGTTTTATAACTTTTATTATTGTTCTTTGCATGTTCTTATTGATATGCTAGCTTATGTTCTTTATGTTAGTATATGTTGATTATACTAGTTTACATTTGTATGTATTTGTATAATCATGGACCCCGAAGATAAACACAAAAACCGGCGATCCGTCTGTCGTCTCTTCCGTGGCTAACCGACTAGAAGAGTTGTGTTGCTTGAACAACTAGTTTGTTCAAGCGATCGGTCATGTCATTAGCACGACGACAAATTGGTTGTGCTTAGGAAACTCATCCCATCCGGATTAGTTCTCATTGTTGAAAATTTTAATCCGGGGACATGGGAGCCGATGAGCATTCCGAGGAATAGCACGTTTCCAACATCTTCTATATCAAAGAGGGAAGGTGGAGAGTCAAAGTTTTTAATGACTTGTGCATTCCAAGGATATGGCTAGGAAAAAATTGACACCAGGGGAAGGGGGGGAGTAGATAAAAAGTCTTCATTTATTACGAGCACAACCCCTAATTTAAAGGGGTGGCCTGATGGATATCCGTAAGATCCCTAGGTGTCCGATGATTGATATGAGAATGAGGCAATGATTGTTATAGCTATGCTTGATAGGATATATATATATATATATATATATATATATATATATATATATATATATATATATATATATATATATATATATATTTCATAATTTAAATTTTTATACCAAAGGAAACAGAAGAAAGCCTTTTCAGTAGTACAATCCAAGCAATATTATAAGTGACCTTACTTGCAACAACAGAGTAAATGAAAAAGACATCACAGAGGATTTCTTCTTTAAAGTTGGTATTTGAGTTATCAGAAGGGGATGAGTAAGGGTCAGTGAAGAGAAGATAGGAGAGGCCAAGATCAAGACAGATAGGCTACGAGTGTGAAGTAGGCAATGGACCAAGGAGGGAAAAGGGGATCGAAAAGGTCCCCAAGTACTTCACTCGATAGTTCTGAGAGGATTCCTTGAAGGTAGCAAGCGGTACATTGAAGTCGTTGTAGAATGGGTACTTGAGTCTAAAGTTCTCGTAAATGATAACATTTGCGTAAATAAGATGTACAGAGGATGCTTTGGAAGAGAAAAGGATAGGTCTCAAAGAAAGTGTAGAAATTCGCCTATGGATGAAGTGTCTCAAAAAAAAAGGTGAGGTGAGATTCACTTTCCCTATAAGTAACACTAATAGCAAGAGGAATTGGGGAAATAAATTGGACTAGTAGAATTGTTAATCCATTTATATAAGGGAGGGGAGGAGGTACCGGATCGGAAAGCATATAGTGGCAATCTTTGAAAGCCCCTAACTTTCTGAAAAAGGAAAGTAGGTTGAAATCCTACTATAATAGATAACTGGCACGAAAATAAGAAGGGAAGGAATCAATTAATCATTTTCGGGTAGAGAGTATGTGTAGGAAATAAGTGTTGGAATGTTGGTGGCCAGCTAGAGGGGGGTGAATAACCCTTTATCATCGTACAGTGGAATTTACTCGTTGATTGCTAGTCCACAAACTCGTTAGTGAAAGCGGAAATATAAACAATAAAGACAAAGTAATAAGTAAAGGAAATCAAATGCTAACACCAAGATGTAATGTGGTTCACAGCCTTGCTGCTAATCCACGGACCGATTCGTCCAAGGTGAATCACGCCTTAAGCTTCACTATTCTCTCCTTGGCACCAAGCAAGGTGGAGGTAACCTTTTCTTACAAGATCTCTCTTATTACAATAAGATTGGAATAAAAGAAAGTAAGAAGAGTGGAAATCGTTTGGGCACTTGTGAGGATGTTTAGGAGTTAAGCATTAGGCTCCCCAAGTGTCCAAAGGCTCCTTCTTATAGAGAAGAGCCCAATCTTCTCGTTAACACAACGGCAGTCGACTGATGCCCCGATCAGTCGACTGCTACTATAGCCATTGCCCAATAACGGCTTCATCCACGTTGGTTTCCAACCAACGGCTCCCACATTAGTCGACTGATCATGACCATCAGTCGACTGATGGTGTCATCAGTCGAGTGGTCGACGCGATCACTCGACTGGATAAGGTTTTGTGCCCAAAACCCTCGACACCAGTCGATTGCTCCCCTTGGCAGTCGACTGATGGAGTCATCAGTCGATTGCCAAGAGTTGGCAGTCGACTGTTCGGCCAGAACGGAGACTCGAACACCAGTCGAGTCTCCAGTCGACTACCATGACATGGCAGTCGACTGATGTCGGGAAAACCCTCAAACTTGGGTACATCCGACCGTCGGGTTCACCTCAACCAACTCGGTTGAGCCTCTGACTCTTGACTTAGCCATCCGGCCAAGTTCACCTACGAGCTACCAGACCCGGGTTACATTCGCTCACTCTCATTCCTTCGGAGTCCCTCACCTTTGAAGTTATCTTCGTCCGGCCATGTCCCTCGGATGCGCCAAGCGCATGGCTTCACAGTGTCATCCTTCGCGTCTCGCCCTGAAGTCTACTTCCTTCAGCTTCACTCCAATGCTCCTCATCCGACGGTCCCTCGGATGCACCATGCGCGCAGTTTCCACAATGCTCCTTCATCGACTCAAGGACGGAGTCATGAGATGGTGACTTGCCGATGCTTCATCAAGCTAACCTTGTGCGAATTACTAAGTCCTGCAAGACTCCAACACACATATCAAAGCCATAACAACCTAACTTAAACCGTTTGTCACACACATCAAAATCACATCATGGGTTGATTGCCTTAACAATCTCCCCCTTTTTTATGTGTGGTAATCCGTTTAAGTTAAGTAAAAAACAATAACATAAAACATAAGGCAAAAATGCATGTAAATAAATATGAGTATAACAACTCCCCCTTAATTATGCAATTCCCCCTTAAGACATGCTAATATTTCCCTTTTAGCATGATTAACTTAAACCTATCAATTCTCCCCCTTTGACACCATCAAAAACATTATCTAAATGTTATACACACATTGCATCAACTCTAATGGAAGAAAATACCAAAAACCTGATAAAACAGGTTACTGTGCTCATGCACAGTACATCAATCGACTGAATCAGACTATCAGTCGACTGACACATAGATTTCAGGTTTTTCTGATTTTTCGAATGAACTTCAGAAATTCACCAGAAATTATAGAAAATTCAAAAAATCATGAAATTTGAAATACATATTTCTTGTGAGTTCCTCTATCAGTGAAAAATAATTTTTCATGAAAATTCATTTTAATTTTGAAAGTTAGGCAAAAACTCAAAGGTTGCAAAAATGTCTAAAGTTTGTATCCATTTTAAAGCCTAGTTTTGCCTTGAAACTTTTTAAAACATGAACTCACTGTTTGAAAAGCATAAAATGGTTTTAAAATATTTAAAATATCCAACCATGATCTTTGGGCGATATGTCTATGAATTAAATATATGCTTTCCCCATGATTGGTCTATTATTGCTCTATTGATACACTTAATGACCCATCTAAATGCCATAAGCATTAATGGACCATTTGTATCATCCTATCATCTCACCCATTGCTATGTTCTCAATCAAGTTAGCCTTATAGTGGGAAGTGAGATGTTCCTAATGGTATTTACATTTAACCAAAATTTTATGCATTTCTACCCATGGTTAAGTATCATCCTAAAAACCCAATCATGAACATGCATCAAGAATTATCAATCATGATCATAAATTATCAATCATTGCATATCATGATTATAAATTATAAAATTGAGCATGAATCATGATTTAAACATTCAATTTATGGGTTATACATTATCATAACCCAACACTATGTTAAAAATTTATAACCCATACCATCCTAAGTCAACCATTAAATATGATATAGATAAAGTTCACTATCGTTGACTATCCTAGGATTTTCCTAACCCTTAAGAATGGATTTGGGAACCAAATATAAGTTCTTTCCTATAGGTTTCACCAAAAATTATTTAGGGATCCATTTTCTAGCTATTGTTTTATTTTTGGCTTGACCCCTAGAAATTAGGCAATTATAGGCCTTTTCATTTTTATTTCCTTTATAACCTAGGCCTTTCTTACTAAAGCTTGCCCTTTTGCTCCCTATGATCATGTTCAATGTGTTAGACCCTATGGTGAATTTCTCTAGGACCTTAGTTAAATGGTCTACCTTTTCCCTTAAGACCCTATTCTCCTCAATACATGCATCATTAACATCTAGAGGAATATAGTCATTAACATTTAAGCATGCATTTGCTAGTTTTTCTTCTAGGGCCTTAATCTCATTTTGCATGCATTTATTTCTATTTTTCATTTTAAATAAGTCCCTAGTTAAACTTGAAATCATGGAAACTATTTTCTTACGAGAAAGATTCGTTACCATAGTTTCCATGTCTTCTTCCTCCGATTCCGATGATGATGAGGATGAAGCTCCCCCTTCACTTGAGCTCTCCTCACTAGTGCTTCATTCTTCTTGCTTAGAGAAGGAGGAGTCCAAATCATCTATCCCCATAAGTGCAAGATTTGTGAAGGCCTCTTCTTCTTCAGATGAGGATGAAGGATCATCTCATGTGGCCTTGTGTGCCTTTGCCTTCCCTTTCTCCTTGGCTTTCTTCTCTTCTTCCTTCTTCTTGCTCCCCTTCTTCTTTTCTTCTTTTCTCCTCCTTTCTTCTTTTCTCTTGTTCAAGAGGGGACAATCATCTCTTATATGTCCCTCTCCTTGGCAATTGTAGCAAATTATCTTCCTCCTTGGCCTTCTCCTCCTATCATTAGATTTGTTAAATTTAAAATTTTTAAGCACACGTCTCACCTTTCTTACCATGTAGGCCTCTTCTATGCTATCCATGGAGGAGGAGGAGGAGTCTTCATCGGATGAGGAGGGAGTCTCCTTCTTCTTCTTCCCCTTGTTGGCTACTAGTGCCACTCCCCTTGATGGCTTGATGCTTGGTTCTTCAATTACTCCTTCAAGCCTTGTTTCATGTAGCTCCATGGTGGAGAAGAATTCTTCTAGGGTCCTCACTTCTAAATTCTTCGAAATATAAAAGGAGTCTACCATGGAGCTCCACTTTGAGGACCGGGGAAAGGCATCTATAGCCTTCATGACCATATCCCGGTTGGAGAGCTTTTCACCTACACTAGACAATCCATTAATTATTTCTTTGAATCTGGAGTATAGTGACAATACCTTATCCCCTTTATCGAGTTTGATGTTGTTGAGTTAGGAGCAGAGAAGGTCTCTTCTTGCTAATTTTTCTTCCGAAGTGCCTTCATGAAGCTCTACCAATCTTTCCCACATCTCTTTGGCACTTGAGCATTCCCCAATCCGGTTGATCTCTTGTTGGGGGAGCACATTGAAAAGGTGGTGCTTGGTCTTTGAATTTGCAAGGCGCTCCTCCCTTTGCTTCTTAGTCCACCTTGATTTCTCTAGTGGCTCCCCCTCTTCATCCCTAGGAACTTTGAAACCATTTTCCATAGTGAGCATTATATCAAAATCAATTTCAAAGAATACCTCCATTCTCTTCTTCCACCAAGAGAATTCGGCTTCAAATTTTGGTGGGTGAATGTTGGAGTCGGCCATCGTAGTTGTTGTGCTTGTTACGGCAGTTAGTCCGGTGACAAGCGACTTGGCTCTGATACCACTTGTTGGAACGTCAGTGGGCGACTAGAGGGGGGTGAATAGCCCTCTATCGTCGTACGGTGGAATTTACTCATTGATTGCTCGTCTATAAACTCGTTAGTGCAAGCGAAAATATAAAAAATAAAGACAAAGCAATAAGTAAAGGAAATCAAATGCTAACACCAAGATGTAACGTGGTTCACGGTCTTGCCGCTAATCCACAAACCAATTCGTCCAAGGTGAATCATGCCTTAAGCTTCACTATTCTCTCCTTGGCACCAAGCAAGGTGGAGGTAACCTTTTCTTACAAGATCTCTCTTCTTACAATAAGATTGGAATAAAAGAAAGTAAGAAGAGTGGAAATCATTTGGGAACTTGTGAGGATGTTTAGGAGTTAAGCATTAGGCTCCCCAAGTGTCCAAAGGCTCCTTCTTATAGAGAAAAGCCCAATCTTCCCGTTAACACAGCAGCAATCGACTGATGCCCTGATCAGTCGACTGTTGCTGTAGTCGTTGCCCAATAATGGCTTCATCCACGTTGGTTTCCAACCAACGGCTCCCACATCAGTTGACTGATCATGACCATCAATCGACTGATGGTGCCATCAGTCGAGTGGTCGATGCGATCACTCGACTGGATAAGGTTCTGTGCCCGAAACCCTCAGTCGACTGCTCCCCTTGATAGTCGACTGTTCGATCAGAACGAAGACTTGAACATCAATCGAGTCTCCAGTCGACTTGGAGCAGTCGACTGCCATGACATGGCAGTCGACTGATGTCAAGAAAACCCTCAAACTTGGGTACATCCGACCGTCAGGTTCACCTCAACCAACTCGGTTGAGCCTCCAACTCTTGACTTAGACATCCGGCTAAGTTCACCTATGAGCTACCCAACTCGGGTAGCATTCGCTCACTCTCATCCCTTCGGAGTCCCTCGCCTTTGAAGTTATCTTCTCCTGCCATGTCCCTCGGATGCGCCAAGTGCACGGCTTTACAGCGTCATCCTTCGCATCTCGTCCTGCAGTCTACTTCCTTTGTCTTCACTCCAATGCTTTTCGTCCTGCGGTCCCTCGGATGCACCAAGCGCACAACTTTCGCAATGCTCCTTCACCGACTCAAGGACGGAGTCATGAGATGGTGACTTGTCGATGCTTCGTCAAGCTAACCTTGTACGAATTACTAAGTCCTGCAAGACTCCAACACACATATCAAAACCATAACAACCTAACTTAAACCCTTTGACACACACATCAAAATCACATCATGGGTTAATTTCCCTAACAATAAGGGAGGAAAATATCTACATAATGTATTGAAGAGATAGATAAAGTATGTTACTATACTAAAAAGGAACGAATTACAAATCAAAAGTTTCAGGGGGATATTCCACTAGAACTTTTGCAATATCTATAAAATCATCACCCTTCTCTGGTGGAGGATATCGCTATTCTGCAAAATGCTTCATAGCCCCATCAAAGGCTAAGATGAAGATGTTGGCGACTTTATGGCTGAATTTACTGATCATCTCCTATTCCTTAGCCTGCAAGCGGGTTTCTTTGGTAGCTTGGTATGTTGTGAAAGCTAAGTAGAGATCTTCTTTTTCCTTAGAAATCACTAATACCTTTTATATACATGCCTCTAATTCGGTAGTGTTATTGTTCTTCAAGGCGTCAGTTCGGTTGGCTATCTCTAGGAAATCTCTGGAGATTTCAGAGGTCATTGAGGAGAGGTATTCCAACTAGTTGTGTTGGGAAGCCCTGGTTGTTTCTAGAGTCCGGGCAAATGATAAGGCCTGAGTTAATTCGGCCAACGACTCTGAGTGCCTAGCTTGAGTTTCTTGTAGTTGAATTTTTCATTCCTCTAACTCTCGGGCTAGGGTTTCAGTATTTTTCACCTGTTCTTGTTGAACTAGTAATTGAGCTCGCAGCAGATCTACTTTGTGAAGTAATTCTTCTCGGTTGTTCTTGGACGTGGTGAACTCAGTCTTAAGGTCAATGTAGGTCTTCTTTAGGTTTTATGTTGAGATGGTCAGGGTTGATTCTCATTGCTTGGATTGTGCAGTTGATTGGCCATGACTTTTAATTGTTTTTCTGAGGTTGCATAGTCAGCCTCCTTGGTAGATTGGTATGTGGCCAAATGTTGAATGACTTCATTGTAATCTTCAGTGACTTGTTTTAAGAATAAAGGTTAGGAAAATGGATGTATCTATGTATATGACTAATGGAAGGTATCAAAGGCTATACCTTTGTAAGGTCCACCCTCATGTGTCCTAGGGGACCTTGCACCCCTGATTGTCAAAAGAGCTTTACTCCTTGAGGGGTGCGGATGCGAAGCAAGGATTGCAGAGTAGTGGTAGGGGGATCTATAGAAGTAGATATATTAACAGGGTCGATTGAGGAAGGAAGCTCCAAGGTTATATAGGGAAAGAGGGGCTCGGGAAGAGAAGAGTCAAGAAGAAGGGGGTGGTGATAGGTTCCCTTGGAGATGATGGGGTGGGAAAAATTGGGTCAGAAGAATCTTCTTCCAAAGGGAGAGAAGAAGAATTATTAGGGAAATGAAGAGGGAAGTTTTCCTTAGGTCAAGGAAAAAGATCTTTTAGGGGAAGACGATCCTCTTCTACAACAGGGGAGGGAGGATTGTAAGGTCAAAGGCGACAGCGACAAAGAGGAGGTGGACCAGGGGATGAAGAAGAGAAAGGGGGTGGAGTGATGTAAGTGAGAGGTGTCCTAAGGCAATCACCTTAGAAGTTATTAATAAAATTCACTATTTGAGTATACATTATCTATGTATTTGATTGGATCTTAAACTCATGTACTAAAGTCCACAATACGATGCATAGCATGAGAGAAATTGTGATTGAATCATAGTTAATGGGTATCTCATCATGTGTAAATATGCAAGTATTAAAACTATCCCTAATCGATGAATTGATGAGATTCGACATCATCAATTCTATGAAACTAGCACATGTTATGCTTCTTGGTTTATCCAAGCATTCGGTACTCACTGAATGGAAGTATAGGGATGCTGAGAGTGAACATGTGGATGCTAGTTATGGTAACTAGTTCATTGGAGTAACATGCTATGAGACTTCATATGGTTCTATATGTCGTTGAACATCTCATTGCAGCACGAGTGCAAGCTTTCTTAGTCTTGAGGTATTCAAGTCACCTTGATCATGACGCCTTATACTTTGACTTCTTTGCAACCATTTTCATAGGAGGTGTAACTTCGGGATGATTGGGTATAAGGCAAAGTGATCGAAGGTGTTTGAATAGCCCATAGCGGATTCACCACTCCTGATAAACGAGATGTATACCCTAGGCCTCTTGTTAGGATTGTTATTCAAAATTCTCTAGCCAGAGCAAACATGTTAAGAAGATGGTCTTCTTGGAAACATATAGGAGTAACTTGAATCTACAGGACAAGAAAAATAACTTGGGCTAGGTGTGACGTAGTCAACCTAGTGGGGACGAACACATAGACCATGTCCTAAACTAAGTGGGTATAAGATGAGTGAAAGGAATAATACGCTAACAATTATAGTTGTTAAAGGGTTCAACAACGTTCTGGAGTCGATTTAGACTTTACGATCAGTTGAGGGTCATGATGCACTGTTCTGTGCCACTCATGATCCATTCATAATTAAGGGATTAATTAAGAATGGCTAACATAACCGAGAACCTATTGGGTCACATGCACTATGAGTGATCTGAGATGTAAAACAAGTCTGAGAATGAGATACTCGATGAAAGAGGATATATCTAGTTGAACCAGGCCAAGAGGGTACGAAACAGAGGCTATGGAACCTCCTATGGCCTTGTCAGACTTAGCACGACCATATCACACCTAAATGAACTCAAATAGACCATATAGAGCCTCACACAATTGTGCCTAACCAGGCATGGGTCGTGCCTAGCTCTGGCCAAAAACAGCTAAAGCTTGGGTTGTGCCCATAAGGACACACGGCTGGTAATGTGTCCTAGCATGGTCGTGTTGCGGCTCCACCCTTTTTGAAGATTTCTCTTATGATAATTTTCTAGATTGTTCTTACCTTAATTATGGGATAGTTATTGTAAGATAGGTTCCGTTTAAGCCTCCTAAGATGACCTAATCAAGAGATCTATCAATAGATCCCTTGATAATCTTTGGAGGTGGTGTTCTAATCTCTTAGGTTTTCTTCCTTGGTAGCCATCTTCCTCTCTCTTTTTCTCTTGTCTCCACCAGTTGGCTAGCACCAATCAGAGACAAAGGCTTGCTGCTCTAGGAGTTGTCTCAGGTGATCCTGACGCGTGGATATGGATAGAGGCAAGGCCCATTGGTCTTGCTTATGGTTTCGACAGATTCGAAAGAATCTCAAAAGTATAACTTATCCTTCTCCTTTTGTGTGTTCACATGTGATTATGTCAAAGAAAGTATCCCTGGCTCCCAGGGGCTAGGATGTAATAAAAATTATTTTATTCTCTTTATTCTGCTGTGCATTATCTCAGAATCTCCAACAAGTGGTATTAGAGACACCTTGTTTGTTTAGCATAGATCGCATGTTGTAGGAGAATATTTAAAGCGTGTTTAATGTTTTAATATACCTGTGCGATGTTTTTCTATTTAATAGATTAGAGTATGCATGATTTTATATATAGGATATGTTTGTAATCGAAAAAAAAATACCGAGGATGCACCTAGAAACACTGAAGGTATTGGCCGCTTCGTTAGAGCTTAAGCATAGACTAGCCATGTGTTGGGAAATAGGTTGCACGATTAGCGTATCTAATTCCTAAAACGTTATGTGCATCAATTGTTTGGCTCATGTTCACATCAAGAAATTTATTTCCTAATGTGACCTTGGTTTTTCCATATTTAGGTTTATTTCCTATTATAGATGAGACCTTGAATAACCTAAAATCCCTCGTGCAAATATTAGGGCTAACACCTTCCATTAATATGGTTGAACCAGAGTTCTTTTTCGTGATTGGGTTGTTGGACTCTCTCCAAGTCTGGCTTGTAAATTGGATGTGTTCGAACCATTTAAAATCGATCTCATGATTAATGGGTCGGCCCTAACTGAAAGCATTGATTTGTTGGACTCTCTCCAAGGTCAATGTGGACAGAGGTGCAATTAGGTGATATGCATTGGATGTATATATGTTAATGAGTTAACAGCCTAATGTATATGTGAATATTCAATTAGTTGATAGCATAAAGTGATAGTTATATATTTGATACATAATGGGTACTGTTGATACCTAACATTATGACAATGTATGGCTTATTGGACTCTCTCCAAGGTTGTTCTTAGTCATAATGGATATCAACCCACTAGGAGATAACCTACCATCTCTCGAATTCAAAGTGAGGGCTATTGAATTTGATAAAAAATAGTGGGTGTTTCTTATTAATGTAAATTATTTGCATTACTATAAATTCTTCTCTGTTATACACCTCTTTTTGTATGTCTAGGTACTAATTAGAACAACATGTTGACCTCCATTAACTTACGTTCTATTTTGGACAACAACAAATTGACTGGGCCAAACTTCTATGACTAGCTTCGCAACCTGAGAATTATTCTCAAGACTGAAAAGCTAGCTTATGTCCTTAAAGAGGTTCTTCCTCAACCTTCTGCAAACAATGCATTTGGTGATCAAAAGTTGACTTACCAGAAACATGTTGCTGACTCTAAGATAGTGAGTTGCATTGTGCTAGTGTCGATGTCCCCAGAGTTGCAAAAGCAACATGAGCATATGGATGCTAATATAATTATCTTCCATCTTCAAGAGTTGTTCAATGAGCAGGCATGATCTGAAAGGTTTGAGGTTACTCAACTTCTCTTTCGATCAAAGATGCAGGAGGGTTCATCTGCAATGCAGTTTGCATTGAGGATTAATGGTTATATTGAGTGATTTGGATCATTAGGGTTTTTCATGGATCATGAATTAAGTATTAACTTAATTCTTCACAATCTAACTAGTAGCTATTCACAATTTGTGATGAACTATCAGATGAATAAGATTGATTCCACTATTCCTAAATCGATCAATATACTCAAAACAGTGGAGCCATCTGTTGCAAAAGAACAGAAGACGGTGAGACTAGTTGACTCCTTAAAGAAAGGTTCTAAGAGGAAGTCAAAAATCAAAGCCAAAGGGAAGAAAAAGACAAAGAAGGAAGAATTAACTCCCAAGGGCACCTGTCATCATTGTGGCAAGGATGGGCATTGGAAGAGAAACTGCAATCAGTATCTGGAGTCACTAAAGTAGAAAAAGGCTTCTGATGCCCAATCTACTTCAGGTATATTTGTTATTGAATGTCATATTGTTTCTTCTAGAACTTGGGTATTGGATACCGGGTATGGCTCACATATATGTAATGGCATACAAAGGATTAGGAACAGAAGAAAACTGGTTAAGGGAGAAGCAGATCTAAGGGTTGGCAATGGAGAAAATGTTGTTGTTGTAGACAAGGGAACTTATATGTTGCGACTTCCTACGGGACTAGTTTTAGAGTTGGATGATTGTTTTTATATTTCTGCATTAATAAAGAACATTGTTTCTATTTCATGTTTAAATAAGAAAGGATATCATTTGATGTTTAGTAATAATTGTTGTTACATTACGTTAAATGGTGTTCTTTATGCTACTAGAATGTTAAATAATGGAATCTACACGTTAGATACATCCAACGAGATATTCAATATCGAATCAAATAGCAAACGCGCTAAATTAGATAATCAATTAACCTAGCAATTATGGCATTGTCGTTTTGGACATATAAGCAATGAACGTATGTCCAAACTGCATAAGCTTGGCATTTTGTAGTCTTATGAATCAGATTTATTAGACACATGTATTTCACGCGTAAAAGGAAAGATGACAAAGTTACCTTTTAGTGGAAAAGGTGAACAAGCAGTTGAGGTATTGAGCCTTATACATACTGATGTATGTAGACCAATGTCAACTCATACCATAGGAGGTTATATCTACTTCATTAACTTTATCGATGATTATTCATGATATGGGTATTTGTATCTGTTAAGATACAAATCTGAAGTCTTTGAAAGGTTTAAAGATTTCAGAAAAGAAGTAGAGAAACAACTTGGGAAAGGTATTAAACTACTTTAATCGAATCGAGGTGGTGAATACTTAAGCCAAGAGTTTCAAGATTATCTAAAGCATAATGGCATCTTGTCCCAAAGAACTCCACCTTACACGCCACAACATAATGGTGTGGCTGAAAAGTGAAACTGAATCTTGTTGGACATGGTTAGGTCAATGATGCAGCATGCAAGTCTTCCAAAAACCTTTTGGAGTTACGCACTCAAGACCGCTGTTTACTTATTAAATAGAGTCCTGACTAAGGCAATCTCTACTACTCCATATGAGATGTGTGTTGGGATCGAGGCTCGCTAGAGGGGGTGAATAGCGAGTTGAAAAATCTAACACAACTTCTACTACAAAACAGCGGATTACGCAGCGGAAATAGAAAACAAAGCACCAAGCACAAACACAACCAATATGTAGGTATTTACGTGGTTCAGAACTCAGTAGTTCCTACTCCACGGGAAGTTCAAAAGGAAAGTCTACTATGAATGGATCGGAATGATTCCGAAGGTGAAAACCTCACCTCTTACAAGCTTGCAATGCAATGAAAATAATCAAGAATAGTAAACTTAGAAGTTAAAACAAGTTACAGATCGTTGTTCAGCTTCTTGCGTTGAGGATGAAGTTGTAGCACTTGCAAGAAGATGATTGACAACAGTTGTGAGAACTTGTTGGAGAGGAGGCGAGATGAGAGCAAGGCTTTTTCTTCTTCTCCTTCAGAATGAATCACAGGAAGCTTGTATCACTCAAACCGAAAACTGGAGCCCAAGAACTGCTTATCTCATTTTTCAGCAAAGATTTTATCTTCCTCCATTGGAACCCTAGAAATCATGCCCGACCAACCTCTGAACGCCTGAGCTTGTCCCCATAACCACCTCCAACCTCTGGTGGTTTGCCAGGAATGGAATCTGCTCCTCCAACCAGAAATCGTCACGTTTGAATCTTTACTCGAAACGGAAGCATCCCGTTGCCGCCTCCGCAGTCGAGCCCGCAGTCGAGTCTGACTCGCGTCAAGCCATGAAGTTGTAGCACTTGCAAGAAGATGATTGATAGCAGTTGTGAGCACTTGTTGGAGAGGAGACAAGATGAGAGCAAGACTTTTTCTTCTTCTCCTTCAAAATGAATCACAGGAAGCTTGTATCACTCAAACCGAAAACTGGAGCCCAAGAACTGCTTCTCTTGTTTTTCAGCAAGGCTTTTATCTTCCTCCATTGGAACCCTAGAAATCATGCTCGACCAACCTCTGACCAACTGAGCTTGTCCCCGTAACCACCTCCAACCTCTAGTGGTTTTCCAGGAAAGGAACCTGCTCCTCCAACTGGAAATCGTCACGTTTGAATCTTTACTCGAAATGGAAGCATCCTGTTGCCGCCTCCACAGTCGAGCCCGTAGTCGAGTCTGACTCACATATGTGCTCGAAAAACACCTGTCAGTCGAGCCCACAACCAAGCCAGGCTTAGTTTTGTGATCGAATCTATAGCTACCAGTCGAGCCACTACCAAATCGACTCGACTGGTATAGGGTTTAGAGATTGGTTATTAGAGTATACAGTCGAGCTCACGGTTGAGCTGGGCTTGGTTCTGTGCTATTCCACGTAGTGAGCAATCAAGCTGGTAGTTGAGCCAGCTCGATTTTGTGCTATACCAAACGATAAGTAGTCGAGCTGGCAGTCGAGCCAGCTCAATTCTGTGCCTTTGTGCAAGAGTGCCAGTCGAGCTGATCCCCATGGTGGCTCGACTGATTCAGTAAATATTTGAAGCACGTGAATATCTTCCCTAGTAAGCTACCACTCCTAGAGTTTCAAGCACCCTAGTAAGAGACCAAGCACATTACAGTGCCTTCTCCAACTAATGAATGCTCTAAGTACCTTAGACAAAGATCGAGCACGCTACGATGCCCTCCTTGCCTAACGAGTACTCCATGTTCCCTAGGCAAAGAACGAGCAAGTTACGGTGCCCTCTTTGTCTAACGAGTACTCCCAGTACCCTAGCCAAAGAATGAGCACGTTACCGTGCCCTCTCTATCTAACGAGTATTGGGCCCATGTACCCTAGTAAGAGAGTGAGCACGTTATTGTGCCCTCTCTTACTAACGAGTACACTAGCTAGAGACCGAGCACTCCCTTGTGCCCTCTCTAACTCCAATGGAGAACGAGCACGTTACTATGCCCTCTCCATCACCAAGCTTTTGGACCTCTGGCTAGCTTGTACTCTTCCTCTACCAAGGTTCCCCTTTGGATTTCCATCCATACCAAGGCTTACCCTTGGATTTCTCATCCATACCAAGGCTTACCCTTGGATTTCTACCAAGGTCTAATGTCACTCTAAACATCTAACTTAGTAACCTTAGGTTTGTATCAGTCGAGGTAATGTCTTGACTACACTCTAGCTCAAACTAGATTTCTATTTCCTTGAATTAAACCTTGTTGTTTAACATTGAAACGTTAAATGGTGTTCTTTATGCTACTGGAATGTTAAATAATGGAATCTACACGTTAGATACATCCAACGAGATATTCAATATCGAATCAAATAGCAAACACGCTAAATTAGATAATCAGTTAACCTCGCAATTATGACATTGTCATTTTGGTCATATAAGCAATGAACGTATGTCCAAACTGCATAAGCTTGGCATTTTGTAGTATTATGAATCAGATTTATTAGACACATGTATTTCATGCTTAAAAGGAAAGATGACAAAGTTACCTTTTAGTGGAAAAGGTGAACAAGTAGTTGAGGTATTGAGCCTTATACATACTGATGTATGTAGACCAATGTCAACTCATACCATAGGAGGTTATATCTACTTCATTAACTTTATCGATGATTATTCATGATATGGGTATTTGTATCTATTAAGATACAAATCTGATGTCTTTGAAAGGTTTAAAGATTTCAGAAAAGAAGTAGAGAAACAACTTGGGAAAGGTATTAAACTACTTCAATCGGATCGAGGTGGTGAATACTTAAGCCAAGAGTTTCAAGATTATCTAAAGCATAATGGCATCTTGTCCCAAAGAACTCCACCTTACACGCCACAACATAATGGTGTGGCTGAAAAGTGAAACTGAATCTTGTTGGACATGGTTAGGTCAATGATACAGCATGCAAGTCTTCCAAAAACCTTTTGGAGTTACGCACTCAAGACCACTGTTTACTTATTAAATAGAGTCCTGACTAAGGCAATCTCTACTACTCCATATGAGATGTGTGTTGGGATCGAGGCTCGCTAGAGGGGGTGAATAGCGAGTTGAAAAATCTAACACAACTTCTACTACAAAACAGCGGATTATGCAGCGGAAATAGAAAACAAAGCACAAAGCACAAACACAACCAATACGTAGGTATTTATGTGGTTCAGAACTCAGTAGTTCCTAATCCATGGGCAGCTCAAAAGGAAAGTCTACTATGAATGGATCGGAATGATTCTGGAGGTGAAAACCTTACCTCTTACAAGCTTACAATGCAATGAAAATAATCAAGAACAGTAAACTAAGAAGTTAAAATAAGTTACAGATCGTTGTTCGGCTTCTTGCGTTGAGGATGAAGTTGTAGCACTTGCAAGAAGATAATTGACAACAGTTGTGAGAACTTGTTGGAGAGGAGGCGAGATGAGAGCAAGGCTTTTTCTTCTTCTCCTTCAGAATGAATCACAGGAAGCTTGTATCACTCAAACCGAAAACTGGAGCCCAAGAACTGTTTATCTTGTTTTTCAACAAAGCTTTTATCTTCCTCCATTGGAACCCTAGAAATCATGCCCGACCAACCTCTGAACACCTGAGCTTGTCCCCATAACCACCTCCAACCTCTGGTGGTTCGCCAGGAAAGGAATCTGCTCCTCCGACCGGAAATCGTCGCGTTTGAATCTTTACTCGAAATGGAAGCATCCCGTTGCCGCCTCCGCAGTCGAATCTGACTCGCGTCAAGCCATGAAGTTGTAGCACTTGTAAGAAGATGATTGACAACAGTTGTGAGCACTTGTTGGAGAGGAGACGAGATGAGAGAAAGGCTTTTTCTTCTTCTCCTTCAAAATGAATCACAAGAAGCTTGTATCACTCAAACCGAAAACTGGAGCCCAAGAACTGCTTCTCTTGTTTTTCAGCAAGGCTTTTATCTTCCTCCATTGGAACCCTAGAAATCATGCCCAACCAACCTCTGACCAACTGAGCTTGTCCCCGTAACCACCTCCAACCTCTAGTGGTTTTCCAGGAAAGGAACCTGCTCCTCCAACTGGAAATCATCGTGTTTGAATCTTTACTCGAAATGGAAGCATCCTGTTGCCGCCTCCACAGTCGAGCCCGCAGTCGAGTCTGACTCGCATCTGTGCTCGAAAAACCCCTGTCAGTCGAGCCCACAACCAAGCCAGGCTCAATTCTGTGATCAAATCTATAGCTACCAGTCGAGCCGCTACCAAATCGACTCGACTGGTATAGGGTTTAGAGATTGGTGATCAGAGTATACAGTCGAGCCCACAGTTGAGCTGGGCTTGGTTCTGTGTTGTTCCACGTAGTGAGCAATCGAGCTGGTAGTTGAGCCAGCTCGATTCTGTGCTATACCAAACGATAAGTAGTCGAGCTGGCAGTCGAGCCAGCTCAATTATGTGCCTTTGTGCAAGAGTGCCAGTCGAGCTGACCCCCATGGTGGCTCGACTGATTCAGTAAATATTTGAAGCGCATGAATATCTTCCCTAGTAAGTTGCCACTCCTAGAGTTTCAAGCACCCTAGTAAGAGACCAAGCACATTACAGTGCCTTCTCTAACTAATGAATGCTCTAAGTACCTTAGACAAAGATCGAGCGCGCTACGATGCCCTCCTTGCCTAACGAGTACTTCATGTGCCCTAGGCAAAGAACGAGCAAGTTACAGTGCCCTCTTTGTCTAACGAGTACTCCCAGTACCCTAGCCAAAGAATGAGCACGTTACGGTGCCCTCTCTGTCTAACGAGTATTGGGCCCATGTACCCTAGTAAGAGAGTGAGCACGTTACTGTGCCCTCTCTTACTAACGAGTACACTAGCTAGAGACCGAGCACTCCCTTGTTCCCTCTCTAACTCCAATGGAGAACGAGCACGTTACTATTCCCTCTCCATCACCAAGCTTTTGGACCTCTGGCTAGCTTGTACTCTTCCTCTACCAAGGTTCCCCTTTGGATTTCCATCCATACCAAGGCTTACCCTTGGATTTCTCATCCATACCAAGGCTTACCCTTGGATTTCTCCCAAGGTTTAATGTCACTCTAAACATCTAACTTAGTAACCTTAGGTTTGTATCAGTCGAGGTAATGTCTTGACTACACTCTAGCTCAAACTAGATTTCTATTTCCTTGACTTAAACCTTGTTGTTAAACATTGAAACATTAGATGAGCTTAATTGCACTAACAATCTCTCCCTTTTTGATGTTTCACAACATGGTTTAAGTTTAGGTGATATAAATACAGTTCATCTCAATTTCTGAAATATAGCATGAAGTACAGAAATATTTCATATCAGAAATTTATCATTCATGTAATAGGGATGATATAACTTGGAGTGCAAAAATTTCACATGTAATAGAGATGGGCAGAAATTTCAATTTAACTCCATTTGAATAATATCACAAATATCACAATAACTTGAACCCATACTCTCCCCCTTTGGCAAACAACAAAAAAATCATGGGGAATAAGTTCCTCCCCCTAAAACTCACATTCCCAGGCTGTATATACAATTCTCGTGTTGTCAGTGCTTTTCTCAGGCTGTTTGTGAAACTGCTACGAATCTTGTCTAACTACCTAGGGAATAATCTCAATGGCTCGGGAACTTTTTCCCTTGAGGTAACATCTTTAAGACATTACTTTCCCGACCGGTTTGGGAGTGATTGCACTAAATGGCTCGAAAATTTAACTCTCTCTCTCCAATCAAGTCAAGCTTAAACCTTTACTCTCTCCCCCTTTGTCACACATCAAAAGGGTTAGTGAAGGGAAAGATTGAGGAATCTTCAAATGAAAATATCCTTATGAAATTAGGTTGATACTTCACTTCACATTGGGGTATATGAACTGGAAAAAAAAATCCTCGCACACTTTCTCAACACAAATGAGAATACCCAGAAATCTTTAAACACACTTAGATCTTTGCTAGGCTTGGGGTATAAAATATAAGAAAAGCTCCCACTGATACTATGGACTTCCCAAACTGTAGCTCCCCCTCAATCAAACATTCTTTTAGGGTTGATTAGGTGCACACTTAATGATTGCACTAACAATGGTGGGATGGAGTCAAGGCTTGGGTTGTTCGGGTGGCGCTAACAAGGATTGTACACACAACAAGAAGTTTGATAGACACTAACCGACTCAACCACACACAACCAATAACAGATCATACAACAAAAACAGAATGAACAAAAAGTTAATGTTTCAAAAAACTGTTTCACAAAAATTGTTTCACAAGAACAACCATAGTTTGAAGTCTAAACACAAAGACAAATATCTATAGTGCAACCTTCCTAGGTGGATTGACACAATTGGAGATCTTAACGTGATTCTATTTGTCGGGGGCTAGTGTAGAAGGTTCCTCCGAGCTACTTGTCCAATTGCTCACGATCTCTTTGATTTCCTTCTGCTCTTGAAGGATTTGATCTTGAGTGTATTGGATTTGAGTCAATCGCTAGTTGGTTTGTAGATGGAAATCTGATATTGTCGTGGTGATTGTGTTCACAAAAGTCTCATGGGCTTCACGAAGTTGAGATAGTTGCTCCGTGATAGTTGTCAAGTGTTCAGTTTAGTTAGGAGCCATGGTCCATGTCAAGCCATGAACCTCAAACGAAGAAAGTTGAGCTCTCATGTCCGAATCAAGAGAACCATACACTAGGCGGGAAGTCCAGTTGGGTTGGGAAGACCGAACAACTAGTATAAAGTCCAGTTGGGCCAGAAGGGCTGGACAACTGGCAGGAAGTCCAGTTGGGTCAGGAGGACCAGATAGTTGGTAGAAAGTCCTGGTGGGTTGAGGATCGGACATCAAGTAGAGGATGTCCTTCGAGGACGAATAGGCTTGAGGGTGGGTCAATGTAGTCCTTCATTTGAGGGGGGGATTGTTGGAGTATGAGGAATACAATCAAAGTCCCACATTGGTAAGGCATGGAAAATATCATGTGCTTATAAGATAAAAAGATGTCTCCATTGGTATGAGGCCTTTTGGATAGAGCCCAAAAATAAAACCATGAGGGCTTAGGCTCAAAGTGGACAATATCATACCATTATGGAGATATGTGAATCTTATAGGCACTAATAATGTGGAATAGTAGAAAACTACATTTATCTTATTTGAAGATATGGCGTTGTCCTGCTTATGTGAAGAGGGCAGTATCAGATAAGCTAAAGGCTAAGTCTGATAGGAGTCTATTTATTGGTTACCCTAAGGAAATGAGAGATTACCAATTCTATCATCCCTTGGAACAAAAGGTGTTTGTTTCAAGGCATATTGTATTCCTAGAGAAGGAGTTTCTCTTATAGGAAAATAGTGTGAGTGAGATTGAACTAAGCGTAGTTCAAGAGACTCCGGTAGACACAGAAGAGATGCCTAGTCAAGAACCACAGTTGATTACTCATTCAAGTTAGGTAATAGCTAAACTTGATGATACACCACCTCCTCGTAGATCTAGTAGGACACGTAGGATTCCTGAGAGATGAATTTTTTATAAGTGAATCTAATGACGTGTTGTTCATAGAGGATGAGGAACCCACTAGTTACAAAGAGGTACTGAATAGTTCAAACAAGGATAGGTGGATAATAGACATGAAATCAAAAATGGATTCCATATATGAAAACCAAGTTTGGAACTTGGTAGACCCACATAAAGGCATAACGCCTATAGGGTGCAAGTGGGTTTTCAAGAAGAAAATTGACATGGATGGTAATGTTATTACCTATAAAGCTAGATTAGTGGAAAAAGGCTATCGTCAAAGATAAGGTGTTGACTATGATGAAACCTTTTCACCAGTAGCTATGCTTAAATTCATTCGAATACTCCTAGCCATAGTGGCTCATTTTGATTATGAGATATAGCAGATGGATGTGAAAATAGCTTTCCTTAATAGAAACCTGTCTGAGGATGTGTATATGATACAATCTGAGGGTTTCACATTCATTGACAATAACAACATATGCAATCTTCAACGATCCATTTATGGATTAAAGCAAGCATCCAGGAGTTGGAATATCTGTTTTGATGAGGCAATCAAACAATTTGATTTCTCACAAAATCCTGAGGAGCCCTGTGTGTATAAGAAGGTAAGTGGGAATGCAGTCGTGTTCCTAGTATTGTATATCGATGACATATTAATCATAAGAAACGATATTCCTATTTTGCAAACAATCAAGGTTTGGTTGTCCAAAATGTTCTCCATGAAAGACATGGGAGAAGCAACCTATATTTTGGGGATTAAGATCTATAGAGATAGATCAAATCGGTTACTTAATCTTTCGCAGTTTACATACATAGACAAAGTGCTAAAACAGTTTAGCATGGATGAATCCAAGAAAGATTTCATTCCCATGAGACATGGGATTCATCTTTCAAAGTCTATGTACCCACGCACTAAAGACAAGGGGATTCGCATGAGTCAGATCCCATATGCATCAACTATAAGATCGATCGTGTATGTTATGTTATATATGAGGCCCGATGTATCATACGCTTTGAGCGTTACGAGTAGATACTAGTCTGATCCTGGTATGGACCATTGGGTGACTGTCAAGACAATCCTTAAGTACTTGAGAAGGACTAAGGATTTGTGTAGGATCGAAAAGTGCTAGAGGGGGGTGAATAGCATGCGATAAATTCTTTCTTTTCGTTTGTTCAATTAAAACAAAAGTAAAGTATTACAGCAGAAAAATAAATGAGACAAAGATGTTTTACTTGGTTCACAACCTAACGGTTGCTAATCCAAGGCCCTTGCGATCCTAGACCATGTACGGAGGACAAAACACTAAAAAGTATCCTTCTCGTTAGAGGTAGGAGACAACAATTACAAAAACAAAGAAGATCGAGATAGAGGGGCAATCCCACCTCTCCTCGTTACAATCAAAAGCTCGATTAAAAACACTTGAATACACTAATTGAAATGACAACAACTAAAAGTTATACCGACGACTATTGAAGCTTTGAAGTAGAGGGCGCATCATCAGCGTTGCGGCAGAGTTTTGTCATCGTAGAGTTATCGTAGAGATGCGGCATTGTAGGAGCGTTCTAAGAGCTTGAATTGATGCAAAATGGTGTGAATCCCTTCTATTTTTATAGCCCTTTAGCCCTATGATCGATGAGATCAAGATCCACCAAAAAAGGTCACCTCACCCCAAGATAAGGGGATGAGGTTTGACCTTCATCGAAGCTGGAAATTTGAATAGCAGTCGACTGATGCCAGCAACAGTCGACTGATGGCTAGTTTATTCGACTACAACAACGAGTTAGTCCGAAACATACAAGTAGAGGTAAATTCGATGGCCACTTATCATCCTATCTCGACCTAGACCTTCTACTGGAAGTCTTAGTTAGATCGTCGCCTAAAAACGTCCCCGTATGGAGGACTCAACTTCACCTTCACTCACACTTGAACTTACCTCTAGTCCTTTGTGACTTATAGCTTAGCTTCCGGTTTTCACCTGGGTTCTTCGACTCCATCCGAAGTTCTCCCAGTGTCGCCTGACCACTACGATTTCTCGACTCGAGATTCTCCGGGGGTCGCCGACCTTCAACTCAGCTTAATCATTTCTGCACACTAGGTTCTACTCATGAGATAATGATATGACCTTAATTTTGGGCCTTTGCCATAATCAAAACCTAGGTTCGATTATCCAGTGCCACTGTACCAACAATCTCCCTCTTTTTGATCTATAGCAAATCGGCACAAAGTTAAGGGAAAATTAAAGCACAAAGTACATTAAGTAAATGAAATGATTAGATCCAATTAGCATGAACATGAAAGAAGTATGAATGCATAACTTAGTAAGTTAGTATGAATAACTTAGTAAGTTTAGCATGAGTAAGAGTATGAGTAAAACTCTTTTTCAAGTCCTCCCCCTTGAGGTAACCTCCCCCTTGACCTTAGGTGAGTACTTGAAAAAGGATCTTAGCTCTTCCCTTTAATGTTTGCCACTAAAAAGTTTAAGTAAGTTAAGTAATCAAGATTACTTAACTTTTGCCTGAATGTTTTAAGTTAAGTTTAAGTTAAGCTATCAAAGATAATTTTTGATCCCTTAACTTTGGCCTTTTTCTCCCCCTTTTGCCATAAATCGAAAAGTATGGGGGTTTGTAAAGAAGTCTTTAGAAAATAAGTTTTGTAAGTCCAAGCATGTCCCTAGTAGATTTTGAAAATAATAGTTTAAACATAAGCTCAACTAATAGTATGTTCAACTCTTTTTGACTTAATTGATATAGAATGATCAATAAGTCCTGATTAAAGTTGGTTATTTTAGATAATTATACTCTATGATTCATGTCGATGCACTGGTTCTACATCTGGAACTAGGAGTAAGGTCCTAACATCTCAAGCCCATCTACGTGGCTAAGTACACAAACACATTAGTCCTATGTGTTATGAAATGTGTTGGCTCCTTAAATCTATAGGTGCATGTTTTCTAGGGTACACCCTAAGCTAGTTCCATTTATCATGAAAAATAAAAATAGAGTATATAAAAAAAAATTTAAGTCCTACTCTATCACGCACATACCTAATTTCCGTCTAAGCAAGCTAAACTCTGCTTCGAGTAAGGGTTTGGTAAACAGGTCTGCTAGGTTCGATTTGGACTCCACGTATTCGAGTTGTATGGTATTATTTGCTACATGTTCTCGAATGAAGTGGTGTTTTACCTCTCTATATGTTTGGTTCTAGAGTGACAGATGGGGTTCTTAGTTAAATTAATAGAACTAATGTTGTCGATGTAAATTTTAGTGTTATTAACGTTTAGTTTAAATTCTTGGAGAGTGTGTTTCATCCAAAGTAGATAAGCTACACACTCACCCATCGCAACGTATTCAACTTCGGTAGTAGATAAGGCAACACAATGTTGCTTTCTACTGCACCAGCTAACTAGACTCGAGTCGAGAAGTTGGCAACACCCACTCGTGCTCTTTCTATCGAGTTTACTACCGACATAATCTGAGTCAGAGTAGCCGATTAGTTCGAACTCGTTAGATCTAGGGTACCAAATTCTTACGTTCAGTGTACCCTTTAGATATCTAAAAATACATTTGACTAATGTTAGGTGTGACTCCTTAGCAAAAGACTGAAATCTCGCACACATACTCACTGCGAACAGTATATCGGGTCGACTCGCAGTTAAGTATAGGAGACTACCTATTGCACTCCTATAGTATTTTAAGTCTATTGGTTTTCCTTCTAAGTCCTATCCTATATTAACATTTGTAGCCATTGGTGTATTAATTACTTTAGCATTTTGCATTCCAAATCTATTAATTAATTCTTTAGCGTATTTATGTTGATGTAGGTAAATTCCTTCTTTAGTTTGTTTTATTTGTAAGCCTAGGAAGTTCATTTCGAATTCACTTTCCATTAGTGAAATGAACTCATTTAGTAATATTGAATTGGTTATTCCAAAGATTATATCATCTACGTATATTTGGGCAATGAAAATTTCTTTACCTATGAATTTTACGAAGAGAGTTGGGTCTACTAAGCCTTGACTAAACCCTTTAGATTTGAGATAAATGGAAAGCCTTTTATACTGAGCTCTAGAAGCTTGTTTTAATCCATATAAGGCTTTTCTAAGCTTAAAAACATGGTCGGGTTTGTCTAAACTCTCAAAACCTGGTGGTTGGCTAACGTAGGCCTCTTCCTTAATGAGTCCATTTAAAAATGTTGACTTCACATCCATTTGAAATAACTTAAATTCTCAATGTGCAGCGTAGGCTAGCAACATTCTAATCGATTCTAGTCTAGCTACAGGTGCATAGGTTTCGTCATAGTCTAAGCCTTCTACTTGACTAAATCCATTAGCAACCAATCTTGCCTTATTCCTAACTACTTCTCCTTTATCATCGAGTTTGTTTCAGAATACCCACCTTGTTCCAATGATCGTTTTATCTTTAGGTGGGGGTACTAATTCCTAGACTTCACTCCTAGTGAATTGAGCTTGCTCTTCTTGCATAGCTATAATCCAATCAAGATCAAGAAGAGTTTGTTCAATTGTTTAGGGTTCGATTTTTGAGATTAATGAAATTTGACTTAGGTTTCTATATGATGCTCTAGTTTGAACCCCTAGGTTGTGATCACCTATCACTTGATCAATAGGATGATTTGATTGTAACCTAGACTGACTTGGGTTAGGGTTTGTACTAGACTCATTTTCATGATCAAATTCAGGTCTAGTTTCAATTTGTTTATCCACTAGTTCTACTTCGGGTTTTGTAGGTTTATCTTCTTCATTGAATACTACATTTATTGTTTCTTCGATTTTTAGGGGTTCATGATTATAGACCCTATAGGCTTTACTAGTGGTTGAGTAACCTAAGAGTATTTCAGTGGTTGTTTTGGAAGTGAATTTTCCTAGGTAGTCTTTAGTTTTTAAGATATATACCCTACATTCGAAAACCCTAAAGTATTTAATGTTGGATAATTTTTCATAATAGATTTCATATGAGGTTTTATGGTGTCTCTTAACTAGTAGGATCCTATTTTGAACATAGCACGTCGTATTAATGGCTTCTGCCCAAAACCTATTAGGAAGGTTATATTCATTTAACATGGTTCTAGCGACTTCTTATAGGGTTCTATTCTTTCGCTCAACTAGACCATTTTGTTGTGGGGTTCTAGGGCAGGAGAACTCATGGTGGTATCCATTTAGGTTACAGAAGTCGGTGAACCTATAGTTTTCGAATTCACCACCATGATCGCTTCTAAGTCTCTTAACCTTAAGATTCTTTTCATTTTCTATTAATTTGCATAAGTTGATGAGTTGATCTAAGGTTTCACTTTTATGTTTGAGGAACCTGACCCAGATAAACCTAGAGTAGTCATCAACTATGACTAAACAAAATTGACTTCCACTTAGTGACTTGGCTCCATGAGAATCAAATAGGTCTAAGTGTAGGAGCTCAAGTATACTTTTGGTTCTTTCTTGGTTAGTTAGTTGATGTTATGCCCTAGTTTGTTTACCTTGTTGACAAGCATTATAGATTTTATTATCCAAGTTGTTAAGGTTGGGTAAACCTCTGACTAAACCACTCTGACTCATTTTGTGTATGAGTCTTGGGTGAGAGTGGCCAAGTCGTCGGTGCCACAACCAGGATTCCTCTTGCTGTGTCATAAGACACTTAGTTGAGAAGTTGGGTAGGTTTATTGTGTAAATGTTGCACTCGTAGCATCTATAGTTGGAATTTTGCTTTGACTTACCCTCCTTGGATTGATTGATGAGTCGTCTTTTGCTCTTGATTATTTCCCGAACTAGATTCACTAGTTCGATCTTTATCTCGTCGTTCACCTCCGATTTGTACTCTTCTTCTTCCTCGGGAGGTGATTTGCTCTTCGGCTTCCTCTTCGGACCTGCAATCAAAGCGACACTTTTCTCAACAAGGGCCGAATTAGACTATTCATGTAATTAGAATTCAGAAAAAAGTTCATCTAACCTAATTTTTAAAAGATCTTTAGAAACCTTGTAGGCATCAACCATGGATGCCCACAAGGTGGTCCTAGGGAAGGCATTTAGTGTGTACCTGATGACATCTCGATTTTTGACCTTCTGTCCGATCGAGTGTAGCCCATTCATGATGTCTTGAATTCTAGCATGGAGCTGAGTGGCCGACTCGTGTTCCTCCATTTTTAAGTTAAACCATTTATTCAAAAGGAGATCCCTCTTACATACCTTGGTGTCGGCGGTTCCTTCGTGAAGCTCGATGAGCTTGTTCCACAAGTCCTTTGCGCTTATGAACGGGCCGACGCGGTTGAGCTCCTCTTTAGATAGCCCACATTGTAAGATTTGTGTAGCCTTGGCATCATCTTCCACTTGACGCTTCATAGCATTTGTCCATTGATTGTAGTCCAAGCATTCACCATCTTCGTTTGTTGGAAGGGTGAAGCCGGTTTGTATCACGATCCACATCTCTACTTGGGTTTTCAAGTAGCACTCCATCTGATCCTTCTAGTAACAGAAGTCATCTCCGTTGAAAAATGGAGGTCGGGCAGTGTTAAACCCTTCGAGATGGGTCATTTAGAAAAAGAACCTTGCAACAACAAAAATGACACAGAAAGACAAGTTGCTAAGACTTTCGTCTTGGATTAGTAGTGCAGGAGAAAAGAATTTAACGTAACAAAAAACAACACGAAATAAGAATTAAAATAACTATGAAAAAAAGACTAAAACGATGTTAGATTGGTGGTTGCACCAAATCATAGCGCCCCCGCTCTGATACCAATTGTATGATCGAAAAGCGCTAGAGGGGGTGAATAGTGCACAACAAATTCTTTCTTTTTGTTTGTTCGATTAAAACAAAAGTAAAGTATTGCAGTGGAAAAATAAATGAGACAAAGATGTTTTACTTGGTTCACAACCTAACGGTTGATAATCCAAGGCCCTTGTGATCCTAGACCGTGTACAGAGGAAAAAACACTAAAAAGTCTCCTCCTCGTTGAGGGTAGGAGACGACGATTACAAAAACAAAGAAGATCGAGGTAGAGGGACAATCCCACCTCTCCTCGTTATGATCAAAAGGTCGATTAAAAACACTTGAATACACTGGTTGAAATGACAACAACTAAAAGTTATACTAACGACTATTGAAGCTTTGAAGTAGAGGGTGCATCATCGTCGTTGCGACAGTGTTTCATCGTCGTAGAGATGTAGCGTTGCAGGAGCGTTCCGAGAGCTTGAATTGATGTAAAATGGTGTGAATCCCTTTTCTTTTTATAGCCATTTATCCCTCTAATTGATGAGATCAAGATCCACCAAAAAAGGCCACCTCACCCCAAGATAAAGGGATGAGGTTTGATCTTCATCGAAGCTGGAAATTTGAATAGCAATTGACTGATGCCAGCAGCAGTCGACTGCTAATAGCCAGCAGTCGACTGATGGCTAGGTTATTCGACTACAACAACGAGTTAGTCCGAAACATACAAGTAGAGGTAAATTGGATGGTCACTTACCGTCCGATCTTGACCTAGACCTTCCACTGGAAGTCTTAGTCGGATTGCCACCTAAAAACATCCCCGTATGGAGGACTTGACCTCACCTTCACTCACACTTGAGCTTACCTCTGGTCCTTTTTGACTTGTAGCTTAGCTTTCGGTCTTCACCTGGGTTCTTCGACTTCATCCGAAGTTCTCCTGGTGTCGTCCGACCACCACGGTTTCTCGACTTGAGATTCTCTAGGCATCGCCGACCTTCAGCTCAGCTTAATCATTTCTACACACTAGGTTCAGCTCATGAGATAATGATATGACCTTAACTTTGGGCCTTTTCCATAATCAAAACCTAGGTTCTATTATCCGGTGTCACTGCACCAATAATTTGTTCTTGGTATATGAAGGAGGTGATATGGTAGTGAGCAGGTATATTAATGCCAGCTTCCAGACATATAAGGATGATTCCAAATCTTAGTCTGGATACATATTCATCTTGAATGGAGGTGCGGTGAGTTAGAAAAGTTCCAAACAAGACACTATTGTTGATTCTACTACAGAGGTAGAGTACATTGTAACTTCTGAAGCAGCAAATGAGGTAGTATGGATCAAGAAGTTTATTACTGAACTTAGAGTTGTTCTGAGAATTATTGAAGCATTATCGGTTTGCTGCAACAATAATAGCGCCATTGCATAGGCGAAGGAACTACAGTCTCATCAGTGATCCAAGTACGTACTACGTCGTTACCATATTATCAGAGAGATTATAGGTAGAAGAGACGTAAAAATAGAGAAAGTTCCCACTGATAGGAATCTAGCATATCCCTTGACAAAGCCTCTTCCCCAAGAAAAGTTCGAGAGGAATATAGAGATCTATGGTATTAGATACCAAGGCAATTGGTTGTAGGCTAAGTGGAAGTTTGATATAAGTGAGAGGTGTCCTAAGGCAATCACCTTAGAAGTTATTAATAAAATTCACTATTTGATTATACATTATCTATGTATTTGATTGGATCTTAAACTCATATACTGAAGTCCATAATACGATGCATAGCATCAGAGAAATTGTGATTGGATCACAGTTAGTGGGTATCTCATCATGTGTAAATATGCAAGTATTGAAACTATCCCTAGTCGATGAATTGATGAGATTCAACATCATCAATTCTGTGAGACTAGCACATATTATGCTTCTTGATTTATCCAAGCATTCGGTACTCACTGAATGGAAGAACAGGGATGCTGAGAGTGAACATGTGGATCATAGTTATGGTAACTAGTTCATTGGAATGACCTGTTATAAGACTTCATATGGTTCTATATGTCGTTGAAGATCTCATTGTATCTCGAGTGCGAGCTTCCTTAGACTTGAGGTATTCAAGCCACCTTGATCATGGTATCTTATACTTTGACTTCTTTGCAGCCATCTCCATAGGAGGTGTAATCGGGATGATTAGGTATAAGGCAAAGTGATCGAAGGTTTTTGAATAGCCCACAGAGGATTCATCACTCTTGATAAAGGAGATGTATTGTAAGATACGGAAAAAAATAATTATTAATTAAGGATATGGATTAACCCAAGCTAATTGGGTTTAATCACGGGATAGGCTTAATTAGGGTTAGATTTAATTAAACCGATTGGCTTGAACCTGTTCGCTTGAACCAAACCACCGAACCACCTCTAAACCCTCCCAAATCATATCGCGATCATTTCTCATCGCGATCCATTCTTCCCTTTTTTTTCTCGCTGTCTTCTTCTCCTTCTCCGCGCGATCGCATCGCCTTCTTCCAGTTCGACGGTGATCCGGTGAGAGCAGTTCAACAACGCCGCCGCCTGAGCTGATCTTCGACCAGAGGTCAGTTGGTTCTCAGCCTTAGGGATTTCAGCAATTTCTTCGCTCGGTGGATCGACGGTGTTGTTGCCGTAGTAGTGAGCTGCCAACACAGGTGCGACGATTCTCGTTTAACCTGGGTTTTCATCATTGTTTCCTTTAGATCTTGATGTAGGTTCTTGGTTTAGCTTGGATTCTTGGTTTGAGCAGTGTTTTGGAAGTTGGATTGCTCCGATGAACAAGGGTGGTGATGTTGGTGGAGAGTTGAGCTCGGTAAGTTTGTTATTCCTTTTTGTTTCTGTGTTGTCTGTAATTGATGTGAATTCATAGTATGTCAATGCCTAAGGAATCTGATGGTTTCTGTCGATGGATTGTCGGATGGAAGCTGCAATTCATGCGGTGGCCGATCTCTGTGTGTGTGTGTGTGTGAATTGATTGGCTGTGGTAGATTGATCTCGAAGTAAGCTGCCATTACAACCCCGATTCGAGTGTTGTTCAATTCATTTTTCTTTAATTGATCTTGTGGATTTTGGAGATTGTTGATTGGGATGGTTGTAATGGATATGCCATGTGGATGGAAGATGGGTTCATAAGATTAGGTCCATTTGTTGGCAGTTGATCTGTTGAGAGGAAGTTGTGGGATCGATGGAGAGAGTTTGGTTGGGTGAATCGGCCAAAGATGAATGTAGATTTGGGGTTACGAGCGGTGTGTGCTCGAGGTTGTAACTTGTAGACGAGGAAAGGATGCGAACATAGAAATGAAGTAGTGGCTAGTTCGTATATTTGTCTGGTGCTTGTACTTAATCATAGTTTGTTATTATGTGCAGGTTTGGGATACTAAGAAGCACCACGGCCGTGAGGATTTCTATTACGAGCTTCGTATCATGTGGGTAATATCTACCCTGGTCAAGTAGTTTGTTGATTCCGGTGCATGAATTTGGATTTATGTTGATACCTTTAATCTTGACTCCACTCTTATTTAATCATGTGATTGTACTTAGCCTTGACCTTTGAGATATGTTGTTGATAATTTATCGTTCATTTATCATGGATATGAATTACAAACCCTATTGTGTGTTGGCTGATGGATGTTCAGATAAGTACATGTGGTTAGGGTCACAGTTGTGAACTTAGATTTGGGTTACCATGTCACATCACTAGGGTTAGGTGATGGATTAGATTATGGAGTCGATTTTTATATTGTACACATATTAGTTGTGCATCTATGATGGATTTAGTCATTTGTGCATAGATAAGTGTGTGGTTATCAGTATGTGGTTATGGACTGGAGGTCCTAGCGTGGTTGTATATCCATTATGGATCATGTGTCTGTGTATGATTATATGGATTGTTGATAGTGTGTTGCTACGGATTGGAGATCCTAGCATGATTGATTGTCGATAGTATATTACTACGGATTGGAGGTTCTAGCGTGGTTGATTGTCAGTTGTGTATGACTCTCTGTGTGATAGAGAGAGAGTCTTGTGGATTAGTAGACCTTGCATAGTTAACTATTTGTTGACTAGGACTCCCCATGGGATAGGGAGTGTTACGGGGATATGTGTGTGGAGCTATGCATCATTACATTGCATGCATACTGTCGACTGGGTCTCCCTTGTGGTTGAGATGGGTCGTCAGTCATCCTGCCTCCCCGGCCACTCGGGGCAGTGGTAGCAGGGTTGAGAGCAGAGCATTGGTTGTGCCGCACTCGGCCACTATAGATGGTGGTAGTTGGAGTTGCGTACTTGGCCACTGTTGAGGGTGGTAGTTAGCGCACTCGCCCACTATAGACGGTGGATGTGTGATGTGCAGTTTTCTTGTGTGCGGTTCTCGACCACTCATGGGTAGTGACAGAGCGGCCAGCAGCAGGGACCCCCATGGTGTAGCATATAGCTCTATGGTGGCTAGCTACTTATTCATACTATCCAATTCGGTCACTCGAGAGTAGCGGTAGATGGCGTCAGGATAGTTGTCATATCATGCCACCCAAATCATACTGGGGTCATGGTTGTGGTAGGGTCCGTAGACATGGTCATGCATATGCATTTGCTGGATATGTATATATGTATGCATATATTTTGATATATGTTTTACATATGCTTGTGAGATGTTGCATTTGGTTGAGCTATGATTGTTGCATATGCTTGTTCATCATGTTACATGTCATTTGCATATTCTATACTTCTGTGTGTTGAGCATGATGATCATGTTGGTTCAGACTATTGTATGTATTTGATTAGCGTCATGTCATAGTATAGGATGGACCGGGTTGTTATTACATGTGATTATATACAGTTCATATGACTGAGTATTGGTCAGGTGTGGTATTGACCTTGTATGTTATACGGGTTATGTTACTGTATATTTGTTAAGGATGATATATGTTGTGTTGCCGCAGACTTTCAGGTACATCAATACTTTATATTATATTCAGTTGATCAGTTTAGTATATGCATTGATCATGTTTATACTAGTGGTTATTTGTTATTACATTTAAGACTGTATATCTGTTGAACTCCATCTGTATACCTGTAGATCTTCACATATATACGTGTAGATCTCTTTATCCTATATGTTGTTCATGCACTTTCTACATATTATCCCTGAGTTTATACTCACCACCATGGACCTTGGGTTTCCTGTCACCCAGGTAACAGGTAGAAGTCTCCTTGGATGTTCGTAGCTTCGCCAGATGATCCCATCTCACACCGAAATGGTTGGATGTTTATTCCGTTTTGTTGTATTCTGTTGGATTTGTTGGTTTTGGGATTTTATCCTACATTATTCCGCATTTGTGGTATATGGATGTGTTGTATGTATTTGGTCTTTGTTATGATTCTTGATGTGTCAAAGTCACTCCAGAGTGCATATTGAAGTCTTTGTATCTTTATTATTTGTCAGTATATTCCGCTGCGATTTATGGATTATACCCATATATATGTTATGTAGTTGTAGTTGAAAGGTTTTGTATCAGCAGGATATTATATCACGTACAGGGGAGATATTGTCCATTTACTTTCGGCTCAGCATACTCTCGGGGCGTGACATGTATACCTTAGGCCTCTTGTTAGGATTGTTATTCAGAAGTCTCTAGCCAGAGCAAATATGTTAAGAAGATGGTCTTCTTGGGAACATATAGGAGTAACTTGAATCCACAAGACAAGGAAATTAACTTAGGCTAGGTGTAACGTAGTCAGCCTAGTGGAGATGAACACATAGACCATATCCTGAACCAAGTGGATATAGGATGAGTAAAAGGAACAAGACACGAACAATTGTAGCTGTTAAAGGGTTCAGAAATGTTCTAGAATCGATTTAGACTTTTCGATCAATTTGGGGTCATGATGCACTACTAGGTGTCACTCATGATCTATTCATAATTAAGGGGTTAATTATGAATGGTCAACATAATCGGGAACCTATTGGGTCACACACACTATGCTTGATCTCGAGATGTAAAACAAGTCTGAGAATAAGATTCTCGATGAGAGAGGATATTTCTCTGGTTGGACCAGGCCAAGAGGGTGCAAAACAGAGGCTATGGAACCACCTATGGCCTTGTCGGACTTAGCACGATCATATCACACCTAAATGAACTCAAATGAACCATACAGAGCCTCACACGGTCATGCCTAACTAGGCATGAGTTGTGCATCATTCTGGCCAAAAAAAAAACCAAAGCTTGGGATGTGCCCAAAAGGACACACGGCTGGTCGTGTGTCTTGGCACGATTGGTCGTGTGTAAGACACGCGCCCGTGTCGCGGCTCCATCATTTTTGAAGATTTCTCTTATGGAAATTTCTTGGGTTGTTCTTACCTTAATTATGGGATAGTTATGGTAAGATAGGTTCCATTTAAGCCTCATAAGATGACCTAATCAAGAGATCTATAAATAGATCCCTTGATAATCTTTATAGGTGGTGTTCTAATCTCTTAGGTTTTCTTCCTTGGTAGTCGTCTTCCTCTCTCTTCTTCTCTTGTCCCCGTCGGTTGGCTAGCACCAATCGGAGACAAAGGCTTGATACTCTATGTATTATCTCAGGCGATCTCGGTGTGGATACTGATAGAGGCAAGGCCCATTGGTCTTGCTTGTGGTTTCGACATATTCGAAAGAATTATTGGTGCAATCGACCCAGGTCACGATTGACCAGACTCGAGTTTGGCTCGAGCGGTATTTTGATGTTCGATAAAATGTATGACAATGTGATTGTCATGGGAAAGTCCAAGTCATGGATACTTGGCATGGAAAGTCCAAGCATGGATCTTGACAATGGGAAAGTCCAAGTCTTGAGAACTTGGCAATGGAAAGTCTAAGTCATGAGTACTTGGCATGGAAAGTCCAAGTGAGACACTTGGCAATGGGAAAGTCCAACATGGGTTGGCATGGAAAGTCCAAGCATGGGTCTTGGCAAGGGAAAGTCCAAGCTTGAGTCTTAGCAATTGGAAAGTCCAACATGGGTTGGTAAGGGAAGTCCAAGGATTGATATTGGCGGCGTAAAGTCCAAGCGGGAGTCTTGGCAGCATAAGTTCAATGGTTTGGCGGTGTAAAGTCCAAGCGGTAGTCTCGACAGCGTAAGCCCAATGTGCCTTGGCGGTATAGACCAGCTTAGCATGACAATAGCCGATGGAAGCACCTGAAGGCTAGTATATAGATGAACAAGTCATGGATAACTTGGAGGGATCTGATAGGCGTGAGGCTGACGGAGGTGGTTAGAAGGCTTAGGTCTAGGCTAAGGGTAGTCTAGCAAGTATGAGGGCATCATACTTGGAGTTAAACCTCAAGGTTGAGGTTATCAGTCGACTAGGACTTTGGACCAGTCGATTGGTCAAGTGTTTTGACACTTGGCAGCCGAGTTAACTCTTGGCAGTCGACAGGGATTATGGCCAGTCAAACTGCTCGGAGTCGACTGGTGTTCGACTATAGGAAATGGCCTGGTAGTTGACTGCCAACATTGGGCAGTCGACTATCATGGATGGCAGTCAACTGTTGGTCGAGGTTGTGGGAGCAGAATGTTCGATAGCCGACTAGTCAGTCGGCTACGGCCTCGACAGTCGACTGATGGGTAATAGAAGTCGACTGCCAGTGTATCCATTGGCTTGAATTCCGACATGGATAAGTTCGTTGTGAGACTACGATATTGTTAGCAATCAACTGGGGCCTTATGGCAGTCGATTGTCAGGCGTGAATCCAGTCCGAATGCAGGTTATAAAAGCAGCTCGTTGATGCACGTGAATGCGACCTCAAATTTCACGATGGAGACCATTGAGGACTCGAAGCGTGCGCTCGTGCTCAATGCCCACAAGTGCACGGATATCGTCCAGTAATAAAAAGATTATCAATCCCATAGGGACTAAGATTCGAGTACTGATTTGTTAAGTGGACATTATTGTTTGGAATTCAATTCTAATGGTTGTGATTGCGAGGGTTGTCAGCGATCCTAACTCAATACGGTGTCACACGGAAGAAGAAAAGGCTTGCTGCAAGTCTTTGGAAGGAATTCTAGGATTTCGGTTTTGCTTGTGTGTTGCAAAACATGCTATCAATTGGGTGTTGTCTAAACGTCTAACTATGGCCTTGTGGAAGGGACATCATACACTCCCTCGATGAGCCTTCGCATCTATCGGGGAGCTATCTCTGCCTTACCAGGTCGACCCCTAGCGTTAGGATGGGATAGGTGGTACGAGGATTCAAATCAATCCCTACGACGAATCGTTTCCAATTCTATCATACCCTTCTATCCACAGTTACAGGAGATGAGGCCAACCCCTAGGTTCCTCCTTAATTCACCTAAATCTTAGATACTAGGGTTATCGCCCCTCGTATCAACTAGCACAGTAGATAAAAAACCAAAACATATAGATATCGATCTAAACTAATACCAATTGCAAATACAAACTCAAGAACAAAATTTAATTTGGAATAACATGTTCTACGCACACAAACTACTCTCTAATCCTAGAATCGAAGAATCTACTCCATAAATATGAGAGGAGAAACACAAAGTGCGATCATATTCATATAAACAATGGATATTATGCAAAGAACAGAAATTACAATGCAATGTGTCTCTTCTCTCTGGCGTTGAAGTGCAGAACTTGGATCTCCAACGACTTTCTTCCTCCCTATTGCGAGTTCCCAAAGCTTTTTAGGGCGTCGGAGTGTCATCCTAACCGTCGTGCCTCCCCCCCCCCCTAGGGTTTGAGTGTAGCCTCCTTTATATAGACATCAGCCTGGATCTCCCCAAAACCTGAAAAATAACCGAATCGTGTCGAAATCGCACAGTGCCACACGGCCATGTCGATCCACACGACCAGGATGTGTGTGGCACTGTGGCACAGGTCGTGTGTTTTCACAGGGCCAGGGTGTGTGTCATTCTGTTCTAGCTACCAAATGTCTTCTTTTTGCTCCAAAAGTGTGTCATTTTCCCCGTATAATGTTGTCCTACACACAAGAGTACAAAGAGCAGATCTCTGAATCAAAAAATAGGAAATGCATGCAAAACAAAGTAAAATATGCATGAAACAAACATAAAATCAAATGAGATGTGAGCGAAAACTACTCCTAAAATCCTATATGTTTTCCTCACATCACTCATGGAGGAGGATTTGGCAGCGATTCTTGGGCGATTTTGAGGTGATTTGCTGGTGCAAATTAGGGTCTTCAAGCTCGGTTCAAGCAATCAACAAGCAAGCATCCAAAACAATAGTTATAAAGTTTTCTTTTTGTTGTTTTGTTTATTTCGTTTATATTTGCTTGTATTTTATTTCTTATTATTGTAAGAACCTTTGTACGAGGTTTTTCCGTCTCCGACTTGTTATCAAGGAGTATTTGATTATTAGTGGTGTTTGGCATCGCTAGAGCTCATTTGAGCTCAATCCGTGGAGTAGCAACCCTAAGATTCCGAACCACATTATATCGGCATGTTATTGTGTTGTGCTTGTATTGTTCATTTGTTTTTATCATTATTATTCCGCTGCACTAACAAGTATTGTAGACGATCAAGCACGAATGATTTCCATCTATGCAACATACACGCTATTCACCCCCCTCTTGTGGTCACCAACGTTCCTACAATTGGTATCAGAGCGAGGCCGCTCTTCAAGGTTTAACAATTAAGGGAGCACGCTAGAGGGAAGATGGAGTTTAAAGAGAGATTGGGTGACGACATCAACATTCTACCATCCTTCGACCGTGAAGATTTCACATATTGGAAAGGTAGAATGATGAATTTTCTTATGTGAGATTTTGATAATTGGATTAGTGTCGTAGTAGTCTTTGATGCTCCGAAGGACGAAGAAGGAAAAAGACTTAAGAAGAAGAAATGGAGCAAAGAGCAACTCCGATACTTCAACAAAAATAATAAGGTAATTGGTATATTACTTAGTGTAATTCCTAATGATATTTTGATCAAGATAGGAGATTGTAAAGATGCCAAGGACCTTTGGAGCAAGTTGGCGAAATATCATGAAAATCCATCACCGACTCATGAAGTAGAAGAGGAGTGCTCATCCTCTCAAGATCAAGAAGAAGAAAGCTCTTCCTCACAAGAAAGTGAGGATTCGAAAGTTGATAGAGAATCAACATCCAGATTGGGATCAGTGGAAGAAGAGGTAGAAGTAGAAGAAGCCTCCACCTCTAGGATTGAGGAGGAAGAGAGACCATCCACTCCGGAACAAGAGCAAAATCAAGAAGAACCATCAACATCCGGAAGAGATGAAGAAGCCCAAACTTCCACCATTGACCTAGGTAACTCAAGCAATTTAGTTAAAAAAAATAAAAAATCATATAATTTGCTTTGAGTGTAGAGAACTCGGGCACTATAAGAGCAAATGCCCTAAAAAGGTCAAGAAGGCTCCGCCAGCACCAAAAGTTAACAAAAAATCAAAGGATGTCGGAGTCCCCAGTAGTAAGAGAAAGGAGCACATGGTGTGCTTCAAGTACCATCAAAGGGGACACTACCAAAGTCAATGTCCTAAGGGGAGAAAGCAAACCAAAAGGCAAGGAGGAGCTACACATGTAGGGGGAGCCTCTAAGATAAACCCTAAGGTATATTTTAGCAATGCACCTTCTAGTTTTAATGTTAAAAAGCATGCTTTTAATTCACTTGTCATTGCTCATGAAAAGCATGCTAGTATAAATAGATTGTATTGTTTAGGTGTTAAGAGTTGTAGCTTTAGAACCAAGGAGAAATTTGGGACTAATGTCCCTAGAAAAATTCTACCTTAGGTGAGTATTAGAAAAATAGAAGACCATCTAGGCTTTAATCCAAAGAAATCTAGACATATGTCTTAGAAGGGAAAAAATGATCAAAGAAACAATTGGCCCACCAAAATAGAAAAATTGGAGTTAGAGAATTAAGTTTTGAGGTCAAAACTTGAGAAAATGGAGAATGTTAGGACCTATGCGCCCGCTAGAGGGGTTGAATAGCGATTCGACGTCGGATGATGGAATTGATCACATGCTTGTCTACAACACTTATTATACGCAATGGAATATACAATAATAAGATAAATACAACAAGAGCACAAGCACAACATGACAATATAACGTGGTTCGGAACCGTATGGTTCCTACTCCACGGATTGAGCTCAAATGAGCTCTAGTGATGCACACGCAACCACTAATCAAAATACTCCTTCTCAACAACAAGTCGGAGGTGGAGAAACCTCGTACAAATGTTCTTACAACAATAAGAAACAAATACAAGAAATTATAAATGAAATACAACAAAAGAATGCAAAGAAAACTTTACAATTGATCTTTTGGAAGCTTTCTTATTTGATTGCTTGAGTTGAACTTGGAGACCCCGAATTGCACCAGCAAATTGCCCCAAAACTCCTCAAAGAACCATACCAAAAATTCTCTCCACAAGCTACTTGTATAACCTACATTCGGGCTGGATTTTCGCCTAGCAGTCGACTGATCGAGACCATCAATCGACTGCTCCTGTAGTCGTTGTCTCACAATGGCATGAGCCACGTTGGATAAGTTCCAATGGATAGGCCATCAGTCGACTGATTATACCCATCAGTCGACTGATCGAGTCATCACTCGACTGTCAAACCCTAACAGTTGACTCGGGAACTTTCTGTCCCCGAATACCCAACTAGCAATCGACTGATCTCCAGATCAGTCGACTGCTAGGCCATTTCCTGTAGTCAAACTCTAGTCGACTCCCATCAGTTGACTGACCATAATATCAGTCGACTGATAACCTCATCCATGAGGTTTTAACCCCAAGTATGGTTCCCCCATACTTGCTAGACCACCCTTAGCCTAGACCTAAGCCTTCTAGCCACCTCCGTCAGCCTCAGCCTATCGAATCCCTCCAAGTCATCTATGACTTGTTCATCCATACACTAGCCTTCATGTGCTTCCATCAGCTATTGTCATGCTAATGTGGTCTACACCACCAAGGCACATTGGGCTTACGCTGCCAAGACTCCCGCTTGGACTTTACACTGCCAACCATTGGACTTATGCTGCCAAGACTCCACCCTTGGACTTTATGCCTCCAACCATTGGACTTTACGCCGCCAAGACTCCACCCTTGGACTTTACGCCGCCAATATTCCCTTGGACTTCCCAAATGCCAAGTACCCATGACTTGGACTTTCACCGCCAAGACTACACCCTTGGACTTACCAAATGCCAAGTACCCATGACTTGGACTTTCACTGTCAAGACTACATCCTTAGACTTACGTGGCCAAGACTATACCCTTGGACTTCCCATGCCAACTCAATGTTGGACTTTCCAAATGCCAAGATGTTGGATCTAAGCGGATCTCTAGAGGGGGGTGAATAGCGATAAAACTTTTCTTTCTTTCGAATTCGTATCAAAACAATTAAGTGCATCGGAAAGATAAATGAAACAATAAAAGAGACAAGATATTTTTTTACTTGGTTCGTAGCCTTCGGCTACTACTCCAAGGCCCTAATGGTCTTTGACCACGCACGGAGGTCAAAACACTAAAGAACTCCTCCTCGTTAGAGGTAGGAGTTAATCGATACAAGAACACAAAAAGCTTGAGGAAGAGGGACACTCCCCCTCTCCTTGTTACGATAGAAAAGCTTTGAAAAAGTAAAGAAACAACTGATATAAAGCTTAAACCGACGTAAAAAATACAATAAATTAAACCTAGATGTCGGAGAAGAAGCACTTCGTTGTCGGAGAGTTGTAGCTTTGCAGAGGCTTTTGGAAGCTTAGAATTGATAAAGAAACCCTAGGATAGGCCCTCCTTTTATAGCCTTTGAGCCCCTTTTCGAAAGGAACCCTAGCCAATCACATTTGAGCACCACTCCCCTTGAAATAAGGTGATAAGCCTTGACTCCTCGAGGTTGATCCTTGACCACCAGTTGACTGATGGTCATCATCATCGGATCGATGGCAACATCACGATCGATGGCAACATCGATCGAATCGACCTCGTGTAGTCGATCGCTGGATGTCGACGAGTCCTCCGCCGGCAATGACATGCTAAAGGCAAAGTTAGCTTAACAAAAACTTTATTTCAACGACCTCCGACCGTCCGATCTCGACCTAGACCACCTATAGGATGTCTTTAGTCGGATCTATGCTTAAGATCATCCCCGTAAAGAGGATACAACCTCACTTACTCTCGCACACACACGACCTTACCTCGATACTTACTGTGTCACTTTCGCTTCCGGCCTTCCACTCGATTCCTTCGGCTCCCTCCGAAGTCACTCGAGTGTCGCCCGACAACCGCGGCTTCCTCCGGGTGTTGCTAGCCTTCAGCTTCAGCTATAGTAATTTTCTGCACACTCGATTCAGCTCGTGAGATAAAGACATGAGCTTAACTTTGCATCGTTTGCTATAATCAAAACTCAGGTTCGACTTAGGTGCCTACTGTACCAACAATCTCTCCCTTTTTGATTTATGGCAAACCCACATACAAAGTTAAGAAAAATAAATTAAGTGCATTAAGAAAAATGAGTATGCATGAATGAGCAGGAGTATAAAAACTTTTTCAAGTGCTCCCCCTTGAGGAATCCTCCCCTTTGACCGAGGGTGAGTACTTGAGAAAGCCCTTGATGTTTGCTACTAAAAAAGAATTAAGTAACCGAAATTACTTAATATTGGTCATAGTGTTTAAAATAAGTTTTAAGTTAAGAAATCAAAAAAATTGATTTCTTAATCTTGGCCTTTATTTCTATTTTGTTAACTTAAAGTTAAGTAAACCTTGGCAATAAAAAAAAATGATCCCTTAACTTTGGCCTTTTTCTCCCCCTTTTGCCATATCGAAAAGAGTGAGGGTGTGTGTGGAATAAAAAATAAGTATTAAATTTAAAGTCCAAGCATGTTCCACATTATTTTGAAAATAATATACTGAAAATAAGTTCATCTATAAAATATTCGACTTATATTTGGCTTGATTGATATGAAAGATCAACCAGTCCTGGTCAGAGTCGATTAGTATGTATGATTATACTCCGTGGTTCATGGCGATGCACTAGCTCTACATCTGGAACCAGGAGTAAGGTCCTAACATCTCATGCCCATCTACGTGGCTAAGTACACAAACACATTAGTCCTATGTGTTGTGAGATGTATTGGCTTTTTAAATCTATAGGTGCATGATATCTAAGGTATGTCCTATACTAGTTCTATGAAAAATGAAAAGTAAGAAATAGTAGTAATATAATTTGCAAAGTCCTATTCTACTACGCACATGCCCAATTTTCGTCTTAACAGACTAAATTCGGCTTCGGGTAGGGGTTTAGTAAATAGGTCTGCCAAGTTAGACTTCGATTCGACGTATTCGAGTTGTATGGCTCCGTTGGCCACATGTTCTCGAATGAAATGGTGTTTGACCTCTATATGTTTGGTCCTAGAGTGACATATCGGATTCTTAGTAAGATTAATTGAACTAATGTTATCTACGTGAAGTTTAGTATTTGTAAAGTCTAACTTAAAGTCGCGGAGAGTGTGCTTCATCCAAAGAAGCTGAGTGACACACTCACCCATTGCGATGTATTCGTCTTCGGTGGTAGATAAGGCAACACAGTGTTGCTTTCTACTACATCAACTCACTAGACTCGAGCCGAGAAGTTGACAACAACCACTCGTACTCTTTCTATCGAGCTTACTACCGGCATAGTCTGAATCGGAGTAGCCGGTTAGTTCGAACTCGGTTGATCTAGGGTACCAAATACCGACATTAAGTGTACCCTTTAGATATCTAAGGATACGCTTGACTAGAGTTAGGTGAGACTCCTTGGCATAGGTTTGGAACCTTTAGCGTCTTGCATTCCAAAGCGTTTAATTAATTCCCTAGTATATTTGCGTTGATGTAGGTATATTCCATCTTTAGTTTGTTTAATTTGTAGACCTAAGAAGAAACTCAACTCGCCTACTAAATTCATTTCAAATTCACTTTCCATAAGTGAAATGAACTCATTTAGTAGGATTGAGTTGGTGGTTCCGAAAATAATATCATCTACGTAGATTTGGGCTATGAATATGTCTTTACCTAAGGTTTTTACGAAAAGGGTTGGGTCAACTACACCTTGGTTAAATCCTTTAGACTTAAGATAAATCGAAAGTCTCTCGTACCAAGCTCGAGGAGCTTGTTTAAGTCCATAGAGGGCTTTCTTTAACCTAAGGACATGGTCGGGTTTATCTACACTTTCGAAACCGGGAGGTTGACTAACATAAATCTCTTCCCTAATGTATCCATTAAAGAACGCTGATTTCACATCCATTTGAAACAACTTAAATCCTCGATGTGCAGCATACGCTAATAGCATCCGAATGGACTCTAATCTTGCTACTGGGGCATAGGTCTCTTCGTAATCTAAACCTTCAACTTGACTAAACCCTTTAGCGACTAGTCTGGCTTTATTTCTAACTACTTCACCTTTATCATCAAGTTTATTTCTAAACACCCACCTTGTTCCAACGATTGTTTTATCTTTAGGTGGTGGTACTAATTCCCATACTTCGTTCCTAGTGAATTGAGCCAGCTCTTCTTGCATTGCAATGATCCAATCGGGATCAAGAAGAGCTTGGTCAATAGTTTTGGGTTCAATTTTAGAAATCAAGGAGATTTGACTAAGGTTTCTGTATGAGGCTCTAGTTCAAACTCCTAGACTTGGATCACCTATCACTTGGTCGATAGGATGATTCATTTGAGTCCTAGTTGGATTTGGGTTTGAGTCTACAACTTGATCCATAGGATGACTCGTTTGAATTCTAGTTTGGTTGGAGTCATCTATCACTTGGTCGATAGAGTGACTTGGTTTACTTAGGTTAGGATTAACACTAGACTTGATCTCCGGATCAAAGTTAGGTCTAGTGTGAGTCGGCTCACTAATTGGGGTTGCCAGGGGTTTTGTAGGTTCGTGTCCTTCATCAAATACTACATTGATAGTCTCCTCGACTCTAAGGGTGTCATGGTTATATACTCTATAATCTCTACTTGTAGTCGAGTATCCTAGAAAGATTCCGGTCGTGGTTTTGGATGTAAATTTCCCTAGGTAATCCTTAGTGTTTAGGATATGTACCTTACACCTAAATACCCTAAAGTACTTGATGTTAGGTATTTTGTCGTGATAAATCTCGTATGAGGTCTTAAGGTGCCTCTTTACCATAAGGATCCTATTTTGGACATAGCATATCGTACTCACGGCTTCTGCCCAAAACTTATCGGGTAGGTTATACTCGTTTAACATTGTCCTAGTGGCTTCTTGTAGGGTTCTATTTTTGCGTTCTAATAGGCCATTTTATTGTGGAGTTCTAGACAAGAGAACTCATAGTGGTATCCATTTAAGTTACAGAATTCTGTAAACCTATGACTCTCGAATTCACCACCATGATCAGTCCTAAGTCTTTTGATTTTAATGCTTTGTTGATTTTCTATTAATTTAAATAGGTTGATTAATTGATCTAGGGTATCACTTTTGTGTTTGATGAACCTAACCCAAGTAAATCTAGAATAGTCATCAATTATGACTAAGCAAAATTTACTTCCATTAAGTGACTTAGCTCCGTGTGAATCAAATAGATCCATGTATAGGAGCTCAAGCACACTTTTGGTTCGTTCTTGATTAGTTAGTTGATGTTGTGTCCTAGATTGTTTACCTTGTTAATAAGCATTACATATTTTATTATCCAAGTTATTGAGGTTAGGCAAACCTCTGACTAAGTCACTCTAACTCATCTTGTGGATGAGTCTTGGGTGTGAGTGACCGAGCCGTCGGTGTCACAACCATGATTCCTCTTGCCGTGTCATAAGACACTTAGTTGAGGAGTTAGTTAAGTTACTAGTGTAAATATTGTTATTTCTAGTTCCCTTAAGAATTTTTTTAGAAGTTTCATTTGTATTAATTACGCATTCATTTTCTAGAAATATGACCTTATAGTTATTATCACACAATTGGCTTACACTAAGTAAATTATATTGAAAATTTTCTACTAATAAAACATTTTGAATAACAAAATTTGAGTTAAGCTCAATATCACCTGATCCGATGATTTTGAGCTTGTCGTTGTTTCCGAAGGCTACCGATCCTTGTCATTTGAATCGAAGCTTCGAAAACTTGAGTTTATCCCCGGTCATGTGTCGGGAGCAACCACTGTCCAACATCCATTGATCCTACATACAAGGTAGTTGGATCGGATATTGGATTTATTAAAGATTGATTGAAAATTATTAACCTAAATCATCTCACCCATGTCTACATGATCAAACATGTTAACCCTATATGTTCTTGTGAGATGACTTCCAAATTTTACTTGATTTAAATTCAATGACTTGAACACTTGTCAACCTTGCGTTAGATTCGAATTTGACCTTAGGCTCATCAAGTCACCTTTTCAAGATCATGGCTTCCAGGTCGTGGCGAGGCACAGAGACCTTCTTTGATCGGAACAACGACCACTTCCTTAGACAAAGCTATTTTTAAGAAAATAGAGACTTGACTTACCTAAGACCACTTCCTGGTCTAACTAGTCTAGGATACGGCGAGGTAGCTTCAGCTAGTTCTGCTCGGTCAAGTGCACCAAACTAGATATGTCTTATCTAGCCCGAATACACAAGACTCCGCTTTCCTAGCATACTATCATCTCGCCGCGTCCTGGTACTATGTTATCAAGTGTTGATGAGTTATAGTCCTATCTAACCATTCTAAAAAGGAAAATCAAACTAAATAAAAAAAACTAAGCATGCAATTTCTAAGTTAAAACACAAACAAGTTTCGTACTAGCTCCCCCTGAACCGTTGAATCGATTCGGTCTCTCCACATAGTGGATTTGGTCCTTGGGAACCCAGTACTGGTTCGATCCTAAGTTTGAAATCAAGGTGGTCTTAGGGACCCATGCTTGGACACATTTTTTATGTTGATTTACAATCGACATATACGACTTGTTGGTCGTATTTGATCTAAATCCTAGTCCGGCCTTGTTGTACACGGCCGTTTGCGATCCAAGTAGGAGGTCAAGTCCTTTGGATCCCAAAGTAAACCTTTCCAACGTGTTCCTAAGATCTTCGACTTGACTCTTCAAGAGTGAGTTCTCAACTTCGAGTTTTTTAACCCGAGTTGAGTCCTCCTCTTGAACTCGACTAGTCGAAGAGGTTAGGGAGACCTTGTGTTTGAGGAGTTTAACTTCCTCAATCAGGGTCTCGACCTTGGACTCGGACTTAGCTAATTTTTTAGTTAAAAACTTAATTGCACTATATAGTGTACTAATGAGGGATCGACTTTCCTTGAGTGTATCTTTTGAACCGGATGTGTATCCGTGGCTTGTCTTGAATAGTGCTTCGCAGTCCGATTCGTCTTCGGTTTTCGATTCAAGTTCCGGTTCCGACTCCATCTCTGATTCCACCGGTTTAGCCATGAGAACACGATCATTATCTTCTTCCTTGGATGCTTCTTCCCAAGTAGCGTTGAGTGTCTTTTTGTCTTTTGGTGCTTTGCTCTTGAGTTTTGGGCATTTGGACTTGATATGTTCAAACCTGTTGCATTCATAGTATCTAATATTTGAACTTGTAGTCTTACCTTCGTTGGGTCGAGTGATGGTTCATTTTCAACCCTTGACTATCCTCCGAACTAGGTTGACTAGTTCGGCCTCCATTTCCGAGTTGACCTCCGAATCGGACTCATCCTCTTCTTCCTTCGGGGGTGGTTTGCTTGCGGTTTTCTTCCTAGAACCTGCAAAAAGTGTTATACCCTTCTCGGGTTCCGAATTAGACTGCTCATGAAGTTCAAAATCAGAAAATAATTCATCTAACCTAAGTTTCGAAAGATCCTTGGAGACCTTGTAGGCATCGACCATGGATGCCCACAAGGTAGTCCTCGGAAAGGAATTAAGAACATACCTTATAAGGTCACGGTTTTTGACCTTTTGCCCGATTGCGTATAGATTGTTGACTATGTCTTAAACTCGGGCATGAAGTTGCGTCGCGGAATCATATTCCTGCATTTTTAAATTATATAGTTTATTAAATAAAAGATCTCGCTTACATACCTTGGCTTCATCGATCCCTTCGTGTAGCTCCACTAGCTTTGTCCAAAGGTCCTTTGCGCTGATGAAGGGGCCGACGCGATTTAGTTCCTCCTTGGACAAACCGCATTGGAGGATTTGAGTTGCCTTGGCATCGGCTTCGACTTGTCATTTTGTCGCAATGGTCCATTGATCATAATCCAAGGATTCACCCACTTCGTTAGTCGGAAGTGTGAAACCCGTTTGGATTATGATCCATATCTCGATTTGGGTTTTGAGAAAGCATTCCATCTGACTCTTCCAATAATGGAAGTCATCTCCGTTGTAAAACGAAGGTCGGACGGTGCTAAAACCCTCGAGATGGGTCATTAAAACAAAAGAAACAAGGAGACGAAGACGAAAAACCTAGCAACGACAAAAACACACGAAAATGTACCAAGACTCGCATCTTGGATTAGTAGTGCGGGAGAAAAACTAACTAAATGAAATAAATCTGGAATAAACAGAATTAAAAAGAAAAAAATCTGTAAAAAAAACTAGATCGGTGGTTTCACCAAATCTTAGCAACCCCCGGCTCTGATATCAATTGTTGGATCTAAGCAGATCGCTAGAGGGGGTGAATAGCGATAAAACTTTTCTTTCTTTCGAATTCGTATCAAAACAATTAAGTGCAGTGGAAAGATAAATGAAACAATAAAAGAGACAAGATATTTTTTTACTTGGTTCGTAGCCTTCGACTACTACTCCAAGGCCCTAGTGGTCCTTGACCACGCACGGAGGGTAAAACACTAAAGAACTCCTCGTTAGAGGTAGGAGTTAATCGATACAAGAATACAAAAGGCTTGAGGAAGAGGGACACTCCCCCTCTCCTCGTTACGATAGAAAAGCCTCAAAAAAGTAAAGAAACAACTGATATAAAGCTTAAACCGACGTAAAAAAATACAATAAATTAAACCTAGACGTCAGAGAAGAAGCACTTCGCTGTCGGAGAGTTGTAGCTTTGCGGAGGCTTTTGGAAGCTTAGAATTGATGAAGAAACCCTAGGATAGGCCCTCCTTTTATAGCCTTTGAACCCCTTTTCGAGAGGAACCCTAGCCAATCACATTTGAGCACCACTCCCCTTGAAATAAGGTGATAAGCCTTGACTCCTCGAGGCTGATCCTTGACCACCAGTCGACTGGTGGCCATCATCAGTCGACTGATGGCCGCATCAGTTGAATGCTGACCTCAGGCAGTCGACTGTTGGATGTCTGTCGAGTCCTCCAAGCTGGCAGTCGACTGATGCTAGCTGCAAGGCAAAGTTAGCTTTACAAAAACATTATTTCAACGTCCTCCGACCGTCCAATCTCGACCTAGACCACCTATAGGATGTCTTTAGTCGGATCTACGCTTAAGATCATCCCCGTAAAGAGGATACGACCTCACTTACTCTCGCACACACACGAGCTTACCTCGATACTTACTATGTCGCTTTCACTTCCGGCCTTCCACTCGATTCCTTCGGCTCCCTCCGAAGTCACTCGAGTGTCGCCCAACCACCGCGGCTTCCTCCGGGTGTCGCTAGCCTTCAGCTCCAGCTATAGCAATTTTCTGCACACTCGATTCAGCTCGTGAGATAAAGACATGAGCTTAACTTTGTATCGTTTGCTATAATCAAAACTCAAGTTCCACTTAGGTGCCTACTGCACCAACACAAGACTCAAGCTTGGATTTTCCCTTGTCAAGACCCATGCTTGGACTTCACATGTCAAGTACTCAAGACTTGGACTTTCCCATGACAATCACATTGTCATATGTTTTTGTCGAAAATCAAAACATCGCTCGAGTCAAACTCAAGTTTGGTCAATCGTGACCTAGGTCGATTGTACCAATAGAGAAGACCCTTGAAAAGATGCAAAATCAAATTAAAGAGTCAAATGGTTAAACTCTAGAAGCTAGGAGTCAAAACCTAGGATGTAAGAGGCAAGAACCATCTAGGAGGCAAGGTTTGGGTCACAAGCCTATGTCCAAGAAGGTAATGCCTACTTATCACAATGTTTTATTTGATTATGGAACTCAACCTAGGTCTAGGAAAACCAAGGTCACAAGGGAAGTCATCCCTAGAGTTGACCATGGTAGGTGCCTAGTGGCTAAGGTTTTGAAGAAACCTAGGGAGGCCACTAAGAAGGTTACAAGGGGAGTCACCCTTAGAGTTAACCTAGGCAAGACCACAATGACCAAGGCTACCAAGCCTAAGAGGGTCATTAGGAGGGTATCTAGGGAGGTCATCCTTAAGGAATACCTAGTAAACCCAAGGAGCTCCAATAGGTATTGGGTTTCTAAGAGTGTGATCGATTCACGCTAAATGGGTTAGGTTGTGTCAACCCTAAGTGGATGGGTAGTTAACCTAACCATGGTACAGTTGACACTCTAGGACATTTTTAAGGTTATGGGTACCTTGGAAATAAGTTTGATCATAATCCTAAAGGATTTTAGGATGTGCCAATATCATTTAAGAAGTTTGATAAGTTGATCAAATTGACACAATTTAGGTCTTAGGTCATAGTGTGTCATTTTGGATTTTTGGCATACTTGGGGGATAATTGATAATATGGCAAAATGGAATTAATCCTAACAAATGACAACTAATATTAAATTTTAGGAATTCTTATGCCTTATATTTTATTTGTTATGCCTTGATTGTCATTTACCATGTCATGACATCATATTCATTTAAATCATATAAAATGTCATGATTAATCTCTAGGGTTTAGTTTTGTGTCATGTATGTTTAGTTTTTATTTATATGTCATGACATCATGATTTTTGGCACATATTTCACTTATGCTATCATTATATGACACGATCATACTTCATGCATTTAGGTTTAATGAAAATTGATTTAAGGACTATAACATGACTTGAAATCTCACGTATAAAGGAATCAAGTAGTGTTGCCTTAGAAAATGCATGAGGCCTTAGATTAGGATGAACAAAATCCACATCTCACATCAAATCGACATGTGTGTGTTTTCAAACACCCTAGACACATGTGAGATGCTAGGAAATGAGTTAAGTTCAAGGTGCATAGTTCTTGCATCTAGATGAACTCAAACTCATCATATATCATGGGTGGATCATGAGGAAAGCTAATGTGTAAGTCATGTGCATTGAGCCCATTGATCATGATCCAATATAGGTTTTCAAAAAATATTTCAAAAATACTTTAGAAAACCTTGGTGAAGTATATCTTTTGATAGCAATCATCATTGATAGAGTTGATACAAAGTAGGGTCAAAACATTGAAATTTTCAATAGTTTTAAACTTTGTGTCAATCTCAATATTTTATGGGTATTTTATTTTCTAAATATTTTTCACCCATAATATTTTACATAAGTATTATACATATCAATTTTCGTGATTTTTTAATTTATGTATAATTACTTATGATTTTTCGAGTTCTATTTCTGAAACTGAATTTTTACATTTATTAAAATCGATTGATCACGCTATATGGCAATGATCAAGGCGTCAAGAGTAATGATCGCGTGCCTAACAGTCATCGCCATTTCGAGTAAACAAGATTTTTTTAACTCATTAGAAAATCATTAGAAAGGGTGAAAATCCATTGGATATGGATTAGGAGAGTTGTTTGGGTGTGAATCAAGTTTAAGGTGTGTGAAAGTTCAAGGTTGAACTTTTAACCTTAATTTCGATTAGTTAGTGTTTCTATAGGCTTAGGGGCTCTCCAAGGACATTGTTGGTGCAATGATCAAGGAAGAGCAAGCCTTTAGGGGGAGGTTATCCATCTTGGGATGATGGATGTATTTTTCCTCATGGGAGAAGAATTGGAGGATTGTCTCTCTTAAGTGATATGAGACTTATCACTAGGAAAAGTGAAGGCATCCTAGATATTTTTGGACCAAGGGGGAGATTGTAAGATCTCATTAAGATATGAGACATTGACACCCTTGGGGAGAACCTTTTTTATATATTTCAAAACAGGAGGAGAATTGATGGGAGAATTTGAGATTACCAATTTAGGAGAATTGATAAGGATATTTGAGTTAGGTGGCCTAACTCAAAGGTGTTTGTGGTTTTTGTCAAACATCAAAAAGAGGGAGATTGTTGGTGCAATCATCCCAGGTCACGATTGACCAGACTCGAGTTTGACTCGAGTGGTATTTTGATGTTCGACAGAATGTATGACAATGTGATTGTCATGGGAAAGTCCAATTTATGGGTACTTAGCATGGAAAGTCCAAGCATGGGTCTTGGCAATGGGAAAGTCCAAGTCTTGAGTACTTGGTAATGGAAAGTCCAAGTCATGGATACTTGGCATGGAAAGTCCAAGTGGGACACTTGGCAATGGGAAAGTCCAACATGGGTTGGCATGGAAAGTCCAAGCATGGGTTTTGGCAAGGGAAAGTCTAAGCTTGAGTCTTGGCAATTGAAAAGTCCAACATGGGTTAGCAAGGGAAGTCCAAGGGTTGATATTGGCGGTGTAAAGTCCAAACGGGAGTCGTGGCAGCATAAGTCCAATGGTTTGGCAGTGTAAATTCCAAACGGGAGTCTTGGCAGCGTAAGCCCAATGTGCCTTGGCAGTATAGACCAGCTTAGCATGATAATAGCCGATGGAAGCACCTGAAGGCTAGCGTATGGATGAACAAGTCATGGATGACTTAGAGGGATCCGATAGACGTGAGGCTAACAGAGGTGGCTAGAAGGCTTAAGTCTAGGCTAAGGGTGGTCTAGCAAGTATGAGGGCATCATACTTGGGGTTAAATCTCATAGTTGAGGTTATCAGTCGACTGGAGCTTTGGACCAGTCAATTAGTCAAGTGTTTTGACACTTGGCAACTGAGTTGACTCTTGGCAGTCGACTGGTATTATGGCCAATCGAACTGCTCAGAGTCGACTGGTGTTCGACTATAGGAAATGGTCTGGCAGTCGACTACCAGCATTGGACAATCGACTGATGGCTTAAGCAGTCGACTATCATAGATGGTAGTCAACTACTAGTCGACTGATGACTGGTCCGGCGGCTACGGCCTCGGTAGTCGATTGATGGGTAATGGTAGTCGACTACCAGTGTATCTATTGGCTTGAATTCCGACGTGGATTAAGTCTGTTGTGAGACAACGGTACTATTGGCAGTCGACTGGGGCCTTATGGCAGTCGACTGTCAGGCGCGAATCCAGCCCAAATGTAGGTTATAAAAGCAGCTCGTAGAGGAGAATTTGGCAGCGATTTCTTGGGCGATTTTGAGGCGATTTGTTGGTGCAAATCAAGGTCTTCAAGCTCGGTTCAAGCAATCAACAAGAAAGCATCCAAAGCAATAGTTGTAAAGTTTTCTTTATGTTGTTTTATGCATTTCATTTATATTTGCTTGTATTTTATTTCTTATTATTGTAAGAACCTTTGTACGAGGTTTCTCTGCCTCCGACTTATTGTTGAGAAAGAGTATTTGATTATTAGTGGTGTTTGGCATCGCTATAGCTCATTTGAGCTCAATCCGTGGAGTAGGAACCCTAAGGTTCCGAACTACATTATATTGGCATATTATTGTATTATGCATTTATTTTTATCATTATTATTCTTCTGCACTAACAAGTGTTGTAGACGATCAAGCATGCACGATTTCCATCTACGCAACGTACGCGTTATTCACCCCCCTCTAGTGGTCACCAACGTTCCTACAAGAATCTTGAAGATATAACTTCTCCTTCTCTTTTTATGTATTTACATGTGATTATGTCAAAGCAAGTATTCTTGGCCCCCAGGAGATGTCTGGGATGTAATAAAAAATTATTTTATTTGCTTTATTCTGCTACGCATTATCCCAGAATCTCCAATATGGAGATTGTCTCTGAGCTGAAGGGTCCTCCAATAATCGGGGTGACCTTCTCTATGAAGGAGGAGAGGAGGGTAAAGGAGAAAGATTGGGGGTGCCTTGTGTTGGATCGAGAAGCGTCGCTAGAGGGGGGTGAATAGCGAGCGTAAATCTTTTCGTTCGTTCGTTCGATACACGAGTAAGCACAGTGGAAAATAAAGAGACACGTTTATTTTACTTGGTTCACAACCCAGCAGTTGCTACTCCAAGGCCCTATCGGTCCTAGACCGCGTACGAAGGGCAAAGCACTATAACGTCTCCTCCTCATTGGAGGTAGGAGACAACGATCACAAAACCAAAAGTACGAGGATGAGGCAACAAGCCTACCTCACCTCATTAAAAACAAAGAATACAATATCAAAATATATTACTTGATGCTGCTGCCGATGAAGAAGATCAGAACTTGTCATCGCGTCGGCGTTATAACGGTGTTGGAGTGTTGGCATTGTAGGAGCACTTGAGAATAAACTTGATGATATTTGGAGTTAGAATCCTCCCCTCCTTTTATAGATTTTGGCCTTTGAATATGTCTCCTCATCTTTCAGAACAGATCACAAAGTTGTACAAATTTTATCGCGAAGTGGCCACATCAAACGTTATCCGTTTTGACCTAGCACAAAGGCTGATTCGTCGCCATTAGTCAACTGATGCCTCCCATCAGTCGACTGATGAGCATCAGTCGACTACCCAATGTCCAACAGTCGACTGTCAGCCTGGCCACTTCCCTGCAGTAAGAGGTTAGCTCGGAAAATGATAAATGCGATGGTTTCTAACCGTCCGATCTCGACCTAGGCCTTCCACAGGAAGTCTTAGTCGGATCGCCGCCTACGGTCATCCCCATACAGAGGAAACGACCTTACCATCTCTCACTCACACGAGCTTACCTCGATACTTACCTTGTAGCTCTCGCTTTCGGCCTTCCACTCGATTCCTTCAGCTCCCTCCGAAGTCACTCGAGTGTCGCCCGACCACCGCGGCTTCCTTCGGGTGTCACTAGCCTTCAGCTCTAGCTTTAGTACTTTTCTGCACACTCGATTTAGCTCGTGAGATAATGATGTAAACTTAACTTTGTGTCTTTGCCATAATCAAAACACAGGTTTGATTATCTGATGCCCCTGCACCAACACCTTGTTCCTCTGGAGGTAGGAAAATTGCCTCGACAGTAGATGTAGAAGGAGGAGTTGGAGAAAGAGTTGTTGGTTCTATTCTTTTTCTCCTCTTTTTCTCCTTCTCCGCCTGAACCTCTATAAGGGGCTCATCATCACCTTTTGCATTAGCTCATCTACTACAAGGAAAGAAGATAGTAGAGTGTTAGTCATAATTGCAATCTTGCAAAAACGTTTAGTATAAGACACCACCTAATACAATGACATCATCTATGATGAAGGGGGATGATTCAAAACGTCCCAGGAGATGGTCATCCAGCAAAATGTCAGAGTTGTATCGATGATCCTGAAGCACTCTCTTGACCTTGGTAAAGGGGCATTGCAACCAACTCTCCTAGAACAGGGGAAGGATGGGAATGTTTGTCTTCCAAAGGTCCGAATGAAATAGGGGTGTAGGAAGTTGGGCGAAAAAGTATTGTTCTTTCCACCATTTATGGGAAGAAGGAAGATTATATATGAACTGATAATCTGGGTGTCTTGCAAAATAGAATGTCCCTGCATCAGCTGACTTTATTTAGAAGAGACTGTGGAACATTAAAGGAGATAGAGGAAGACCTAGATGTTTGAAGATAATAAATGTGTCCATTAAGATACGGAAAATGTTAGGAGAAAATTGATTCACAGTTGTCTAGTAAAAGTTTAAAATGTTGAAATATATAGAGAGGATAGGAAGGCGAAGATCATTTTCTAGTTGTTCCAAAAAGAAAGCATGGTATCCTGAGGAAGGCAGATGAGGTTTCTATTTGGGTAAGACGAATTTGCATCTGACACTGGTGTTTATATATGATTTCCTAACACTGCGAAAATAGTGGCTACCATCTATGCAAGAAGGAGTGGTTTCATACCAAGGAGTCTTACTAGGGTTTTGAAAGAGGAGGAACCATTGGAAATAGAAAATGAGGAAGGACAGGATTACTTACTTAGAATGGAAGAGAGCATCTAAGAAAGAAGCAAAGAAAAGGCCTTGAGTAGCTGAAGGAAACCTGAGGAGGTGGGCAGCAGCTGACCGGAGCGATTGAATGAAGCGAAAAGTGGGGAGACGAAGGAAGACAGGAAGTGACGGAAGGAGAAATGAGGAAGCGGGATCCTTAAAGTTCGGATATTAAAATACTTCACCCTAGGATGTAAGAAGATGCTACCCAATAACAGCACAATCCCTTATAGCTTCTTGTGGAAAGGGCTAATAGTATGTTTAACTCGGAATAAAATCAAGGTCTATAGGGAAGAAGGGGTCAATTTAGACCGTCCTGGAAAGAAAGGAGATAACCTATGCACCTGATTAACATCAAACAAAGTAATTTATCTAACTACTTTGGGAGGGTGGTGAATGATACTACCATAATCTAAATAAGTATAATTTATGCGAACTAAAGGTTAAGAGGGGGAGCTCTGCTTGAAGAACAAGTGGAGAGTCGAGCTGCGGTAGGTCAACTCAGAAAACAAGTGAAGAGCCAAGCTAAGGTAGGTCAGTTCGGAGAATAAGTGAAGGGTTGAGCTAAAGAAGATTAGCTCGAAGAACAAGTAGAGAGCCGAATTGAGGTAAATCAGATCGGAGAGCAAGTGAAGGGATGAGCTGAAGAAGATCAGCTCGAAGAACAAGTAGAGAGCTGAATTGAGGTAAATCAGTTCAGAGAGCAAGTGAAGGGCTGAGCTGAAGAAGATCATCTCGGAGAATAAGTAGAGAGTCGGACTGAGGTAAATCAGTTCGGAGAGCAAGTGAAGGGTTGAGCTGAATAAGATCATGTTGGGCAATGGTACGTCGCTATAGGGGGGTGAATGGCGCGTTCGTCATTGCTTGACGGAATTCAATCGTGTGCTTGTCTATGATTGTTAGTACGCAGCTGAATATAGAAATGATACAAACACAAATACAATCCACAAGATCAAATATAACGTGGTTCGGAACCTTAGGGTTCCTACTCCATGGATTGAGCTCAAATGAGCTCTAGCGATGTCAAACACCACTAATAATCAAACACTCCTTCTCAACAACAAGTCGGAGGTGGAGAAACCTCATACAAAAGTTCTTACAATGATAAGAAATAAATACAAGTAAACTATGTTAGAACCTTCGTGATCGCTAGAGGGGGGTGAATAGCGTCGTGGCTTGTCGATGGAATTGATTCGCATTAGATTGTCTACACTCTTGTTAGCATAGAGGAATAGTAATGACAAATAGAAATAACAAGAAACACAATCACAACACAAGATGTAACATGGTTCGAAACCAAATGGTTCCTACTCCACGGATCGAGCTCAAACAAGCTCTAGCGATGCGTACAACATCACTAATCAAATAAACTCCTTCTCGGAACAATCCGGAGGTGGAGAAACCTCGTACAAGTGATTACAATAGTAAACGAATAGATACAAGCAAATACAAATATGAAATACACTAGAAGTAAAGGAAAAAATACTTTATAAATTCTCTTTTGATTGTTTGATCTTTGGTTGCTTGAATTGCACTTGGAGACCCTGATTTGCAGCAACAAATCGCCCTAAACACGTCCAAGAACAAGTGTCAAATCCTCCCTCCACGAGCTCCCTTTAAAGCTGCTCCTTGGACTGGATTTCGCCTAGCAGTCAACTGATCGGGACCATCAGTCGACTGCCTCTATAGTCGTTGTCTCACAACGGCATGAACCACGTCGGATAAGTCCAACGGATACACCATCAATCGACTAATCATACCCATCAGTCGACTGATGTCTCAATCAGTCGAGTGCTCACGTCGATCACTCGACTAAAGAGCATTCTGTGCTCGACATCCTGACGAGCAGTCGACTGATCTCCATATCAATCGACTGCTCAGGCCATCAGTCGACTGCCCGATGCTGGCAGTCAACTTCTAGGCCATCTTCCCGCAGTCAAATCCTAGTTGACTCCCATCAGTCGACTACCATAGTTTCAGTCGACTGATACACCTCAAACATGAGGTTTTAACCCAAGTATGGTATCCTCATACTTGCTAGACCACCCTTAGCCTAGACCTAAGCCTTCTAGCCACCTCCGTCAGTCTCACGTCTATCGAATCCCTCCAAGTCATCCATGACTTGTTCATCCATACGCTAGCCTTTAGGTCCTTCCATTGCTATATCATGCTAAGTTGATCTATACTGCCAAGGCACATTAAGCTTACGCTGCCAAGACTCCACTTGCATTTTACACCGCCAACTATTGGACTTATGCTGCCAAGACTCCCGCTTGGAATTTACGCCGCCAATATTCCCCTTGGACTTTTCAATTGCCAAGACTCAAGCTTGGACTTTCCCTTGTCAACCCATGTTGGACTTTCCATGCCAAGACTCATACTTGGACTTTTCCTTGCCAAGACATGTTGGACTTTTCATGCCAAGTCCCATGCTTGGACTTTCCTTGCCAACCTATATTGGACTTTCCATGCCAAGACTTACAAGACTTGGACTTTCCCATGACAATGGTCAAACCATCGTCAAACATCAAGTATGACTTGGGTCGATTGCATCAGCAATCTCCCCAACACATGTCAGACATCAATGTCAAACATCAAAACACTACTCGTCAAACTCGAGTCTGGTCAATCGTGACCTGGGCCGATTGCACCAATAATCTCCTCCTTTTTGATGTTTGATAAAAAACACCCTTGAGTTAGGCCCCTAACTCAAATTCCCTTACCAATTTTCCCAAATTGGTAACTCTAACATTCTCCCCCTTTTTGACATACATCAAAAAGGTTCTCCCAAGGAGGTCAATGTCTCATATCCAATGAGATCTTACAATCTCCCCCTTGATCCAAAAACACCTAAGACACCTTCAATCTTCCTAGTGATTAGTCTCATATCACTCAAGAGAGGCACTCCTATGAACTCTCCCAATTTCCAAATTGGGTATCTCAAATTCCCATTTCTCCCCTTTATGAGGAAAAATACATCCATCATCCCATGATGAATACCTCCCCCTAAAGGCTTGCTCCCCCTTGACCATTGCACCAACAATGTCCTTGGAAAGTCCCTAAGCCTATAGGCACTCTAAACCATCAAAAATAAGATTAAAAGTTCAACATTGACTTTTCCACACCTTAAAATTGATACATTATCCTAACAACTCTCCTAATATATATCCAATGGATTTTCACCCTTTCTAATGTTTTCTAAAGCATATCCTAGGGTTAGGAGTGGTTAGGAAACCTTACCATAGCTGAAATTGGGCTAAACAAATCTTTTTACTGTAAATCGACCGTAGTCGACTCTATCACCAACAATGATCGCCTACCCATCGATCCGACCGCCATCAAGCGGCAATGATCGATACTTGAAAATTCTGATTTTCAATTATCAGAATCGAATTTCAAAAATTCATAAGTAAATATACATAATTTGAAAAATCATGAAAATTCATACGTATAATACTTATAACAAATACAATGGGTGAAAGATATTTGAAAAATATTGTACCCATAAAATAACGAAATTGACACAAAGTTCAAAAGTGAAGAAAGACTTCAATACTTGAGCTCACTTTGTATCAACATCATCAATGGTGACTTCTATGAAAAGATAGATTGCACCAAGGTTTTTCAAAATGATTTTCAAATTGTTTTAAAACCTTATATTGGATCATATTCTTTGGGCTTAATGTATATGGCTTGAACATAAGCTTTCCCAATGATCCATCACTAATATAAGATGAGTTTGAGTTCATCTAGATGCAAAAACTATGCACCTTGAACTTAACTCATATCTTAGCATCTCACATGTATCTAGGGTGTATAAATACACATACATGTCAATGTAATGTGAGATGTAGGTTTTGTTCATCTTAATCTAGGGTTTCATACATTTTTCTAAGGCAACACTACTTGATTCCCTTATACATGGGACTTCAAGTCATATCAATTATCCTTAACTCAATTTATCAAATGCATGAATGATTATGGCATTAATGATGATATCAATAAGCATGTGCTCATAATCATGATGTCATGGAATAAAATAGAATCTAAGCATACATGACATTTAACCTTAATCCTAAACATGATCATGACATATTATATAATTAAAAATGGATATGATGTCATGACATGTTATTGTTGGATCGATTTGAAATGCTAGAGGGGGTGAATAGCGTTAAAACTTTCTTTTTGTTCGTTCATTTAAAAACTGAGTAAATAATTAATTTGCAGCGGAAAAGATGAGCAATAAAAAGAGAAGACAAATATTTTACTTGGTTCGTAGCCTTCGGCTACTACTCCAAGGCCCTAGTGGTCCTTGACTACGCACGGAGGGCAAAACACTAAACGAACTCCTCCTCGTTGGAGGTAGGAGTTAATCGATACAAGAAAGAACAAAACTTGAGGTAGAGGGGCACTCCCCCTCTCCTCGTTTACGATAAAAGCTCCGAAACAAGTAAATAAACAACTGATATAAAGCTAATACCGATGCACAAAAAATAACGAAAATTAAACCTAGACGTCGGAGAAGAAAGACTTCATTGTCGAAGAGTTGTAGCTTTGCGGAGGCTTTTGGAAGCTTGGAATTGATGAAGAAACCCTAGGATTGGCCCTCCTTTTATAGCCTTTGAGCCCCTTTTCGAGAGGAACCCTAGCCAATCACAATTGAGCACCAATCTCCTTGAAATGGGGTGATAAGCCTTGACTCCTCGAAGATGATCATTGACCATCAGTCGACTGATGGCCATCATCAGTCGACTGATGGCAAGATCGGGCCGAAAGTCGACTCCTAAGCGGTCGGTCGATTGATGGCAGTCGAGTCCTCCAAGCTGACAGTCGATTGATGCTTGCTGCAAGTCAAAGTTAGCTCAAAGAAAATATTATTTTGACGGCCTTCGACTGTCCGATCTCGACCTAGACCATCGATGGGATGTCTTTGGTCAGATCTACGCTTAAGACCATCCCCGTAAGGAGGATACGACCTCACTTACGCTCGCACACACGAGCTTACCTCGATACTTACCATGTCGCTTTTGCTTCCGGCCTTCCACTCGATTCCTTCGGCTCCCTCCGAAGTCACTCGAGTGTCGCCCGACCACCGCGGCTTCCTCCGGGTGTCGCTAGCCTTCAGCTCCAGCTTTAGCACTTTTCTGCACACTTGATTCAGCTCGTGAGATAACGATATATCCTTGACTTTGCGTCTTTTGCCATAATCAAAATATAGGTTCGACTTAGGTGCCCCTACACCAACAGTTATATGGAAAATCAAGCATGGCAAATAAAATACAAAGGTATATAATACCTAAATTTTAATATTTATTGTCATTTTTTATTATTAAATTCATTTTGCCATATTACTACTAAGCCCCCAAGTATGCTAAAAACCCAAATGACACACCTCAACCTCTAAACCTAAATTGTGCCAATTTGATTAATTCTTCATAATCTTCAAAGTATATTGGCACATCCTAAAATATTTTAGGATTATAATTCAAACCTATTTCCAAGGTATTCATAACCTTGAAAATGACCTAAAGTGCCACCTTTACTATGGTTAGGTTAACTACCCATCCATTTAAAGTTGGCACACCTAAACCCATCTAGCGTGAATCGATCACGCTCCTAGGAATCCAATACCTATTGGAGCTCCTTGGGTTAACTAGGTACTCGATAGGGATAACTTCCCTAGATACCCTCCTAATGACCCTCCTAGGCTTAGAAGCCTTGGTCATTTTGGTCTTACCTAGGTTAACTCTAGGGGTAACTCCCCTTGTAACATTCTTAATGGCTTCCCTAGGTTTCCTTGAAACCTTAGCCACTAAGCACACACCTTGGTTACCCTTAGGGATGACTTTCCTAGTAACCTTGGTCTTCCTAGACCTAGGTTATATTCCATAATTGAATGGAACACTATAATAGGCCTCCTTGGGCTTAGGTTTGTAACCCAAACCTTTCTTGCCCTTAGTTGGACCTTGCTTTCTCAACCCTAGGTTTTGACTCTTTGACCTAGATTTTTGATCCTTTGACCCTTGCATTTGATTTTGTATAATCCTAAGGGTCTTCTCTAGTTTCTCAAGTCTTGACCTCAATGCTTGATTTTCTAGTTCTAATTGTCTAATTTTTGATTTTTCATCTATTCTTTGGACATTGTTCCATTTCTTAGGCATATGTCTACCCTTCTTAGGGTTAATGCCTAAATGGTCTTCTACTTTCCTAATGGATTCCTTAGGTAGGATTTTTTTAGGGACATTAGTCTCAAATTTCTCCTTATTTGAAATGTTAACATTCTTAGCCCCTAAACAATAAGACCTATTTCTAGCATGCTCTTTTATGATAAATAGCAAGATTACTCCTAATATGCTTTTTCCTATTAATTAAGGAAGGAGAAAAATTAGAGGTTACCTTAGGGTTTGCCTTAGCTCCCCCTACATGTGTAGCTCCTTCTTTGACCTTCTTGCTCCCCCTAGGGCATTGACTCCTATAATGTCCTCTTTGGTTACATTTGAAGCATATGATGTGCTCCTTGCTTTTAATAGTGGGGGCATCGGCATCCTTCACTTTTTCATTGACTTTTGGTGGTGGAGGACTTTTCTTAACTCTTTTTGGACACTTACTCTTATAGTGTCCTTGCTCCCTACACTCAAATCATATAATGTGAATTTTATTCTTAATCGAAATGCTTGAGTTACCTAGGTCAATGGTGATGGAAAGGGCCTCTTGAGCTTTTTATCACTTCTCCTAGAAGTAGATGGCTCTCCTTGCTCTTGCCCTTGTTCCGGAGTAGACGGTCTCTCCTCCCCCTCAAATCTTGAAGTGGAGGCTTCTTCCATCTCTTCTTCCTCTTTCGATCCAGATGTTGATTTCCTATCAACCTCCGAATCCTCAAGCTCTTGGGATGAAGATGTGCTTGCTTCTTCTTGAGCTTGAGAGGATGAGCACTCCTTTTCTTCATCTTCTTCTTGGACTAGTGATGGATTTTCGTGATATTTTGCCAATTCGCTCCAAAGCTCCTTAGCATCCATGTAATCCTCTAGGCTACACAAGATGTCATTAGGAATCAAATCAAAAATAAATTTGACTACCTTCTTATTTTTATCAAACTATTGGAGTTGCTCCTCGGTCCATCTCTTCATCTTGAGGAAGCCTCCCTTTAGTCCTCTTGGATAGTTAAATCCCTCCATCAAAATGGATCATTCTTCAAAATCTCTCATCATAATGAAGTCTTCAATTCTTCTCTTCCATGAATTGAAGTCTTCTCGTCCATAAAGCACATATGGGACCTGTGTGTTGATGTCTCATCCTAATTGTTCTTCAAACTCCATCTTGTTCCTCTTCACCCTCTAGCATCTTTGCTCCCGATTGTTAATCCGTAGAAGAGCCCCGGGCTCTGATACCAATTGTTGGAACCTTTTGTTAGATCTTTGTAATGGCTAGAGGGGGATGATTAGCCTTTCTTTGTTTCTACAAAGTATGTTAGCGGAAGCAATACAAATATAAATACAAATAAGAATGAGAAACAAGAATACAATGCTAACATCCGATGTACGTGGTTTGGAGATGACGCTCCTACTCTACGGTAATCCGTAAGATGGATTAGCCCTAGCCAAGCTTCACTAAATCCTCCTTTGGATGAACCAAGGTGGAGAAACCTTGTCTTACAATGCACTCCTCTTCTTTACAATGATGGAAGATGAAGACTAGAGAAGAGGAGGTTTAGAATCACAAAAACACTTGGAGAAAACTTGGTGAGCACGAGGGTGTAGCTAGGAATGAGAGCACTAGTTTCACTAAGCTCCCCAAGGCCTCTTCTTATAGAAGAAGGGTTGTTTTTCCCGTTGAGCTTTGATCAGTCGACTGATGCTCACCATTAGTCGACTGTCGTCGAAGCTAACGTCTTCTGACAGAGCGGATCCCCGGGGATTCGCAGCCGCCATTTCCAACGGGAGGCCTATCAGTCGACTGATCACTTCATCAGTCGACTGATGAAGCGATCAGTCGAGTGATCACCGCGAGGAGTCAAGTGAGACTCCATTATGTGCCCATTTTCGACTTGATCAGTCGACTGCCAGTTCCTGTCAGTCGACTGATAGTCTGGTTTTCAGCCTGACTCAGTCGAGCACCTTATCAGTCGACTGCTACATCGTATCAGTCGACTGATACTAGTCAAGTATGAATAATTCATACTTGAATTGACTCCCTAGACCTAGACTTGACCTTCTAACTCTTCCTTCAACTTGTATGCGCCAAAGAGTTTCCTTCGGCCTCGTCATGTCTTGGGTTGCCAAAAGCTTGGACTTTACGCCGCCAAGACTACAAGCTTGGACTTATGCTGCCAAGACTTTACTTTGGACTTCTTTTGCCAAGGTTCACTTGGACTTTACGCTGCCAAGACTACAAGCTTGGTCTTACGCTGCCAAGTCCATCCCTTGGACTTCCTTTGCCAAGGTTCACTTGGACTTTACGCTGCCAAGACTACAAGCTTGGTCTTACGCTGCCAAGTCCATCCCTTGGACTTCCTTTTCCAAGATCATACTTGGACTTCCTTTTACCAAGTCTTCATCCTTGGATTTCCCTGTCACTTAAACATGTTCACAATTAGATCACAAAGCATTGCCTAACTTAGATGATTATCCAAACATCAAAACACATGAATGCTTGGGGCATTGTTGCACCAACAATCTCCCCCTTTTTGATGTTTGGCAATCATTTAAGTTAGGTCTTTACCATATGCATATAATCATATTTTTAATATGAATTCTAACTTAAACATTTCTTCTCCCCCTTTGACATACATCACAAAGAGAAGGATTCATAAATTTCATGAAGGAATTAAAGTTGTTGTATCTTGGACTAAGGTATAAGATTGATATTAAGCTCCCCCTTAATCCAAGATATGTTTCATGATGTGTGAATAACATTTGAAGCAAAGCATAACAATAGTTTGAAAGTTAAGTCCTAACTTTGCACCAACAATGTAAGTTTGGGGATGAAAAGATATATATTATGAAACTCCCCCTAAAACACTGCATTAAATAGTCCTAAAAATTTGTTTATACCCAATATTATCATGCTATAGTTTTAGGACATCAAAGATACACTAAATATCAGAAAATGGAGCTATTTATAAGAAAACACAGTGTATCTGATGGTTTCGAACTAGCCGATCACATACGCCTGAAATCCGAATTTCAGCCTTTTTAGCCCAACTTCAGAAATGCGTTAGAAATTCTAGAAACCTCGAAAAAGTACAAAATTTTGTGTACACATTTCTGAGATCATACTTTATTAAGGAAAAATAGTTTGAAAAATATATGTTTTCCAGATTTCAAGATTGATACAAACTTGGAAACTAACAAAAGTTCTAAAAATTTTACAAACTTTGTATCACTTTTGTGTTCCACTTGAAAACTGTTTTTCAAAATATGATAAACATAGTTTAAAATATGTTTTATTTGATATTTTCAATCATGTTCTTGGAGCTATGTATTCATTACTTGAATACAAGCCTTCCCAATGATTGGTCCATAAAGTATTCATGCCTCTAGGTGTGTCATTGGCTCATAGTAATGCATCATAACAAGCATGATGAACCAAGCACACCTTCCCTATCATCTCACATGTTCCTAAGTGTCTTAATACAAAAATCAAGGTTTCTTAAGGCTTTTGTGAGATGCATCAAGGTATAAGGCTAACATATGAATATGGAATCATGCAAACCTAGAATTTTACTCTACAAAGCACATACCAAGCTCTCTCCTTAATGATGAAAATTCGGTTTTGGGAAGAGATTTGGTGAAGATATTGACAAGGTTGGACTTAGATTCTACATAATTAAGTTCAATGTCCCCTCTTGCCACATGATCTCTTATGAAGTGATGTTTCACTTCAATGTGCTTAGTCCTATAGTGATGTACCGGATTTTTGGTCAAGTTGATGGTACTCACATTGTCACAATAAACTTTAATGTTAGAGTAGTGTAGCTCATAGTCCTCAAGAGTATGTCTCATCCAAAGTAATTGAGCTACACAACCACCCATAGCCACATATTCGGCTTCGGTGGTTGATAAAGCAACACAATGTTGCTTCCTACTACTCCAACTAACTAGGGAGGACCTTTGAAATTGGCATCCACCACTAGTACTCTTCCTATCCAATTTGCAACCGGCATAATCGGAATCGGTATAGCCAAGCAACTCAACGGACTTAGTCCTAGGATACCAAAGTCCTACATTTAGGGCCTTTAATATATCTTAAAATTCTCTTAACGGCTACTAAATGTGATTCTTTGGCACAAGATTGGTATCTTGCACACATACCTACCGCAAATAAGATATCGGGTCTACTAGAGGTTAGGTATAGTAGGCTACCAATCATACTCCTATAAAGTTTAAGATCAATTGATTTACCATCATGATCACTATCTATTCTAGTGCTAGTGGCCAAAGGAGTGGTTACAATTTTGGCATTTTCCAAACCAAATTTCTTGATCATTTCATTTGCATATTTGGTTTGATAAATATGAATCCCTTCATTGGTTTGCTTGACTTGTAACCCTAGGAAAAAGTTAAGCTCTCCAACTAAACTCATTTCAAATTCATTCTCTATGTTTTTTATAAAGTCTTGAAGAAGATCATCATTTATTGACCCAAAAATAATGTCATCAACATATATTTGGGCTATAAAGATATCCTTTAATGTTGACTTTATAAACAATGTTTGATCTACTTGGCCCCTTCTAAAATCCTTAGAAATTAAGAAAGATGACAATCTTTCATACCATGCCCGGGGAGCTTGTTTTAACCCATATAATGCTTTCCTAAGCTTATATACGTGGTTTGGATAATCTATGTTCTCAAACTCGGGTGGTTGTTCTACATATACTTCTTCCTTAATATAACCATTTAGGAATGCCGATTTAACATCCATTTGATAAAGTTTAAATCTCATATAGGAAGCATACCCTAAGAGAATTCTAATAGATTCTAACCTAGCAACCGGGGCATAAGTCTCATCATAGTCAAGCCCCTCAACTTGATTGAATCCCCTAGCAACCAACCTAGCCTTATTTCTAGTGATATTTCCTTGGTCATCTAGCTTATTCCTAAAGACCCATTTTGTAGTAATTATGGTGCTATCATTGGGTCTAGGAACTAACTCCCATATTTGACTCCTCTCAAATTGAGCCAATTCATCTTGCATTGCCAAAATCCAATCCGGATCATGTAATGCATCATTGATCGATTTGGGCTCAATTTGTGAAATAAGAGCAACTTGACTAGTAGGAGCTCTATGAAATGACCTAGTTATTACTCCTTGAGATAGATCTCCTACTACTTGGTCAAGTGGATGATCTTGATGAATTCTTAGGGTTCTAGAAGAGGTTTCAAATTGATCATTGTTATCTTCTACCCTCCTTTCATCATCGGAATTTCCTCTTCCTCCCCCTTGATCATTACCCCTTATGGTCAAATTTTGAAGTTTTTGGGTAATTTCTTAATTATTGTCATTAATATCCTTATCAATGGAGGACTTTCTAGGGTAGGTACTAGTGGTTTCATCAAATTGAACATTAGAGGACTCCTCAATCCCTTGGGTTCTCTTATTGTAGACTCTATATCCTCTACTCGTGGATGAGTATCCAACTAGGATTCCCTCATCCGCTTTGGATTCAAATTTTCCTAAATTATCTTTGGTGTTTAAAATATAAACTTTACATCCAAAGACTTTGAAATAATGAATTGTGGGAATAGTCCCATTCCATAATTCAAATGGTGTCTTTCCTAAAAACCTATGGATTTGAACCCTATTTTGGATATAGCAAGCAATATTAACCGCTTCCGCCCACAAGTAGCTAGGTAGAGAGTATGCATTAAGCATAGTCCTAGCCGCCTCTTATAGGGCACGATTTCTCCTTTCCACCACTCCATTTTGTTGGGGTGTTCTAGGACAAGAAAACTCATGCTTGTACCCTTGCTCTAAATAAAATTGTGAAAATTTAGAATTCTCAAATTCACCGCCATGATCACTACGAATCCGGTTGATTTTGAGACTCTTTTCATTTTCAACCCTTTTACTAAATCCTATGATTATTTTTAAAGTATCATCCTTATGTTTCATAAAATAGACCCAAGTATACCTAGAAAAATCATCTACTATAACTAAAAAATATTTGCTACCATTTAAAGAAGGAGTACTATGGCAATCAAATAAGTCAAGATGCAATAGTTCTAACGGTAAAGAGGTATTCGTTAAGGTTTTACCTTTGTGTGATGTCTTTGTTTGTTTTCCTTCTTGGCATGCATCACACATTTTGTTCTTGACATACTTGATCTTTGGTAGCCCTTTGACCAACTCCAACTTGGCTACCTTGGCTATGTTTTTCATGTTGATGTGCCCCAATCTCCTATGTCATAGCCAACTTTCTTCTTCTTTTGCAACAAGACACTTAGTAGAAATGTTAGAAGCATATGAAAGATCAACATAATAAATATTTGATTTCCTATATCTAACTAACATACAATCATTTAATTCCTTGTGTCTAATCATGCATTTAGAATATTCAAAAGAAACATGGTAGCTTGCATCACAAAGTTAACTAACACTTAATAAATTGAATTTCATATTTTCAACTAGTAAAACTTTGTGAATGACGATTTTGGGGGATACCTCAATTGTATCTCTACCTAATATCTTGAGTTTTTCACTATTTCCAAAAGACACCGCTCCCTTCTTCACATACTTAATTGTGGAGAACTTACTCGCGTCCCCGGCCATGTGTGTTGAGCAACCGCTATCCACAATCCACATACCTTGCTCTCCTACCTAAATCACAAGAAAAACACAATCTTTTGGTACCCAAACATTAGGACCGGTAACATTAAGTAAAAACTTCTTAGGTACCCATGCTTTCTTAACCTTACCCTGAATGGTTGCTTTTCTATTAATCAATGAGATATAAGCAACTTCTTTTTCTTTTGACTTATATCCTATACCGGCCTTGTTGTAAACGGCTCTTTGTCGGCTAAGGATCATGTCAAGATATTTTGAGTCATTCGTAAATTTCTCTAAGCATGCCTTTAAGTCACTAACCTCATCCTTAAGTTTGTCATTCTCTTCCTTAAGTATGCAAGAATCAACATGTGAAGGTTTTTTATTCCTAATGGCCTTTAGTTCTACCTTCATGCTTCTAACCTTAGATTTAGACTTATCTAGAGCCTCTTTAAGATAAGCAATTGATTTATAAAGAAGCTTAACTTTAGAAGAGTTTATTACCTCATCGTCACTAGATGACGATTCATCACTTGAAGAGTCTTCTTCTTGGCTTGATGTACCGGAGTCATCTCCTTGAGCCATGAGTGTCACATGGCGTGTGACGTGGAAAAGCTCATCATCAGAGGAGGAATCTTTAACACTTGGTGTGTCCCATGTGGTTTGAGCCATCATGGCCTCTTTCTTCTTCTTATCCTTCTTTTTCGTTTCTTTTTCTTCCTTCTTCTTTAGCTCCGGGCAATTTGGCTTTATGTGCCCCTTCTTATTGCAAGCATGGCAAATCACATTATTGTTAAAATTTGAATTACCACTAAACTTACCTCTTGAAGAATGGGACTCCTTCCTTGCTTCTCTATTCTTGAACTCCTTTGATTTTCTATAGAGCTTCTTGATAAAGTGGGTCATCTCACTAGACGAGTCTCCATCACTACTTGAATCATGCTCCGACTCGGATGATGATGACACTTCTTTCCTTTCTTTCTTCTTCTTTTCCTTCTTTTCAACAAATAAAGCTAAACCCTTTTCCTTAGAGGACATGTTAGTTTGCTCATGCAATTCAAACTCACAAAATAATTCATCAATTTTAATTTGAGAAAGATCCCTAGTTACCTTAATAGCATCAACTATAGAAGTCCATAGAGAAGTTCTAGGAAATGCTTGAAGAATGTACCTTACCAAATCCCGGTTGTCAACTCGCTCACCTATGATGTGGAGTCCATTCACAATCTCCTTAAACCTTCCGTGCATTTGGCTTACGGTTTCATGCATCTTCATTTGGAAGGCTTGAAGTTGTCCAATTAGCAAGTCCTTCTTGGCCCTCTTTGACTCCTTGGATCCTTCATTTAGCTCAATGAGCTCTTCCCATAACTCCTTGGCGGATTCGAAAGGTCCCACCTTGTTGAGTTGCTCCATTGTAATACCGCATTGGATGGTGAGTACCGCCTTTGCATTTGATTCGAACCTCCTATTCATTTCCCTTGTCCAATCCTTGCTTGGAATAGGGTTTCCATGTTCATCCACCGGTTCCTCAAAGCCATCTACAATGCTATGCCAAATCTTAATATTACTCATTAGATAATACTTCATCCTACCTTTCCAATACGCAAAGTGACTCCCATCGAAGAGCGGTGGCTTGGCAGTGCTATATCCCTCTTGAAGAGCCATTGATGCCTTGGTTGATGGTGAAATCTTCCAAGCTATCCGGGCTCTGATACCACTTGTTAGATCTTTGTAATGGCTAGAGGGGGGGATTAGCCTTTCTTTGTTTCTACAAAGTATGTTAGCGGAAGCAATACAAATACAAATACAAATAAGAATGAGAAACAAGAATACAATGCTAACACTGATGTACGCGTGGTTCGAGATGACGCCCTACTCCACTCAGAATCCGTAAGGTGGATTAGCCCTAGCCAAGCTTCACTAAATCCTCCTTTGGATGAACCAAGGTGGAGAAACCTTGTCTTACAATACACTCCTCTTCTTTACAATGATGGAAGATGAAGACTAGAGAAGAGGAGGTTTAGAATCACAAAAACACTTGGAGAAAACTTAGTGAGCACGAGGGTGTAGCTAGGAATGAGAGCACTAGTTTCACCAAGCTCCCATCACCATCACGATCGATGACGATCCGATCAGTGATCGCCGAGCAATGAGTCGACCGCACTCAGGCGATCTCGATCGCCGACATCGATCGTTGATGATCACGATCGATCACCGATCGATTTTCGTAATGATTCGATTTTAGTCCGACTCGACCGAGAGCACCTTTATCGACTGGCCGATCGTACATCGATCACGATCGATACTAGTCAAGTATGAATAATTCATACTTGAATTGACTCCCTAGACCTAGACTTGACTTTCTAACTCTTCCTCTTGCGCCTACCTTAAAGAGTTTCCCCTCCTCATGTCTTGGGTTTCAAAAGCTTCGACTTTACGCCCAAGACTACAAGCTTGGACTTATGCCAAGACTTTACTTTGGACTTCCTTTGCCAAGGTTCACTTGGACTTTACGCTGCCAAGACTACAAGCTTGGTCTTACGCTGCCAAGTCCATCCCTTGGACTTCCTTTGCCAAGATCATACTTGGACTTCCTTTTACCAAGTCTTCATCCTTGGATTTCCCTGTCACTTAAACATGTTCACAATTAGATCACAAAGCATTGCCTAACTTAGATGATTATCCAAACATCAAAACACATGAATGCTTGGGGCATTGTTGCACCAACACCTTTGTGACCGCTAGAGGGGGTGAATAGTATCGTGGCTTGTCGATGGAATTGATTCGCATTTTATCGTCTACACTCTTGTTAGCACAGCGGAATAGTAATGACAAATAGAAATAATAAGAAACACAATCACAATGCAAGATGTAACGTGGTTCGGAACCAAATGGTTCCTACTCCACGGATCGAGCTCAAACGAGCTCTAGCGATGCATACAACACCACTAATCAAATAAACTCCTTCTCGGAACAATCCGGAGGTGAAGAAACCTCGTACAAGTGATTACAATAGTAAACGAATAGATACAAGCAAATACAAATATGAAATACACTATAAGTAAAGGAAAAACACTTTACAAATACTCTTTTGATTGCTTGATCTTTGGTTGCTTAAATTGCACTTTGAGACCCTGATTTGCATCATCAAATCACCCCAAACACGTCCAAGAACCAGTGCCAAATCCTCCCTCTACGAGATCCCTTTAAAGTTGCTCCTTGGGCTGGATTTCGCCTAGCAGCCGACTGATCGGGACCATTAGTCGACTGCCCATGTAGCCGTTGTCTCATAACGACATGAACCACGTCAGATAAGTTCAATGGATACATCATCATTCGACTGATTATACCCATCAATCGACTGATGTCTCAATCAGTCGAGTGCTCGCGCCGATCACTCGACTAAAGAGCATTCTGTGCTCAACATCCCGATGAGCAGTCAACTGATCTCGGATCGATCATTGCCGATCGGATCGGCTCCGATGTTGGCGATTGCTACTAAGTCATCTTTCCGTAGTCAAACCCTAGTTGACTCCCATCAGTCGACTGACCATAGTCCCAGTCAACTGATACACCTCAAACATGAGGTTTTAACCCAAGTATGGTGCCCCAATACTTGCTAGACCACCCTTAGCCTAGATCTAAGCCTTCTAGCCATCTCCATCAGCCTCACGCCTATCAGATCCCTCCAAGTCATCCATGACTTGTTCATCCATACACTAGCCTTCAAGTGCTTCCATCGGCTATGTCATGCTAAGTTGATTTATACCGCCAAGGCACATTGGGCTTACGCTGCCAAGACTTCGCTTGGACTTTACGCCACCAACTATTGGACTTATGCTGCCAAGACTCCCGCTTGGACTTTACGCCGCCAATATTCCCCTTGGACTTCTCAATTGCCAAGACTCAAGCTTGGACTTTCGCTTGGCAACCTATGTTCGACCTTCCATGTCAAGACCCATGCTTGGACTTTTTCTTGCCAAGACATGTTGGACTTTTCATGCCGAGTATCATTCTTGGACTTTTTTTGTCAACCCATGTTGGACTTTCCATTCCAAGACTCACAAGACTTGGACTTTCCCATGATGATGGTCAAACCATCGTCAAACATCAAGTATGACCTGGGTTGATTGCATCAGCAATCTCCCCAACACATGTCAAACAACAAAATACTACTCGAGTCAAACTAGAGTCTAGTCAATCGTGACCTGGGCAGATTGCACCAACAAACTACACAAATGCAAGTAAAGAAAACTTTACACAATGTGAACTTGAATGCTTGCTTTTGGTTTCTTGAGAAGAGCCTTGAAGGTTTGGATTGCAGCAGTAAATCCCCTCCAAATCGCCTCAAAGAACCATTGTCAAATCCTCCTCCACAAGCGACTTTTATAACCTGCATTCGAACTGGATTACGCCTAGCAGTCGACTGATCGTGACCATCAGTTGACTGCTCCTGTAGTCGTTGTCTCACAACGGTTCGAGCCACGCTAGATAAGTTCCAACGGATAGACCATCAGTCGACTGATCATGCTTACACTCGACTGTCAAACCCTAGCAGTCTACTCGGAAACATTTTGTACCCGTTTCCTCAACCATCAGTCGACTGACCTCCACGTCAATCGACTGATCAAGCCATCCATCGACTGTCTAATACTGGTAGTCGACTGTCAAGGCTTTTTATCGCAGTCGAACACTAGTCGACTCACGATAGTCAACTAGTCATAATCCCAGTCAACTGCTACACGTCGACTCGGCTGCTAAGTGTCAAAATATTTGACCAATCAACTAGTCCAAAGCCCCAGTCGACTGATAACCTCAACCATGAGATTTAACCCCAAGTATGATGCCCTCATACTTGCTAGACCACCCTTAGCCTAGACCTAAGCCTTCTAGCCACCTCCGTCAGCCTCACGCCTATCGGATCCCTTCAAGTCATCTATGACTTGTTCATCCATACACTAGCCTTCAGGTGCTTCCATCAGCTATTGTCATGCTAAGCTGGCCTATACCGCCAAGGCATATTTGGGCTTACGCTGCCAAGGTTACCGCTTGGACTTTACGCCGCCAAACCATTAGACTTATGCTACCAAGACTCCCGCTTGGACTTTACGCCGCCAATACCAACCCTTGGACTTCCCTTGCCAACCCATGTTGGACTTTCCATTTGCGAAGACTCAAGCTTGGACTTTCCCTTGCCAAGACCCATACTTGAACTTTTCATGCCAACCCATGTTGGACTTTCCAATTGCCAAGACTCAAGCTTAGACTTTCCCTTGCCAAGACCCATGCTTGGACTTTCCATGCCAAGTACACAAGACTTGGACTTTCCATGCCAAGTACACAAGACTTGGACTTCTCCATCATGGTCAACCCCAAGTCAACCATCTAGTCAACCCATTGTCAAACAATGATCAACTCATTGTCAAACATCAATGTCAAACATCCAAATACTAACATCAACCACTATTCGAGTCTGGTCAATTGTGACCTGGGTCGATTGCACCAACAATCTCCCCTTTTTTGATGTTTGACAAAAACCAACATCTTTGAGTTAGAACACTAACTCGACCACTCCTCCCAATTGTCCAAATTGGGAATTCCATTTTCTCCTAATTCTCCCCCTTCTTGATATACATCAAAAAGGCTCTCCCCAAAGGTGTCAATGTCTCATATCCCAATGAGATCTTACAATCTCTCCCTTGGTCCAAAAACATTTAGGATGCCTTCACTCTTCCTTGTGATAAGTCTCATATCACTAAAGAGAGACAATCCTTACTTCTCCAAACTCTCCAAATTCTCCCCCTCATGAGGAAGAACACATTCATCATTCCATGATGGATAACCTCCCCCTAAAGACTTACTCCCCCTTGACCATTGCACCAACAATATCTTTGGAGAGTCCCTAAGTCTATAGGAACACTAAACAATCGAAATTAAGGGCAAAGATTCAACATTGAACTTTCACCTCCCTTAAAATTCGATACACACCCTAAACAATTCTCCTAATTCATATCCAATGGATTTTTATCCTTTCTAATATTTTCTAAAGCATATCCTAGGGTTAGGAGCAGTTAGGGTAACCTAACACGGCTGAAACATAGGTTAAATATCCTTGTTTATCCAAAATCAGCATTGTCAGTCGACTCTGACAGTAAACAGTCAACTGCCCTATGCATCAATCGACTTCCCACAAGCTGCAGTCGACTGATATTTGCAAAATGCAGAAATTAGAATTTAGAAATGGATTTTCAAAATACATAAGTAATTATATGTAGTTTGAAAAATAGTGAAACTTCATATGTATAATACTTATAACAATCATAATGGTTGAAAAATATTTGAAAAATAAAATACCCATTAAATAATGAGATTGACACAAAGTTCAAAACCATTGAAAAGTTCAATGTTTTGACCCTACTTTGTATCAACTCCATTAATGGTGATTGTTATCAAAAGGTAGACTTCACCAAAGTTTTCTAAAATGATTTTGAAAATCTATATTGGATCATGATCAATGGGCTCAATGCACATTAGCTTTCCCCATGATCCACCCATGATATAAGATGAGTTTGAGTTCATCTAGATACAAAAACTATGCACTTTGAACTTAACTCATTTCCTAGCATCTCACATGTGTCTAGGGTGTATGAAAACACACACATGTCAATTTGATGTGAGATGTGGGTTTTGTTCATCCTAATCTAAGGTCTCATGTATTTTTCTAAGGCAACACTACTTGATTCCCTTATACATGGGACTTCAAGTCATGTCATAGTCCTTAAATCGATTTTAATTACCTTAAATGCATGAATGATGATTATGGTATATAATGATAGCATAAATAAGCATGTGACAAAATCATGATGTCATGACATAAAAATGAACCTAAGCACTCATGACATAAAAACTTAAACTAAACATGATCATGACATATTATATGATAAAAATAAATATAATGTCGTGACATAGCATATGACAAATAAAGCATGGCAAATAAAAGGTATAGGTATAACAATACCTAAATTTCAATATTGACTGTCATTTGTTATTATTAAGTTCATTTTGCCATATAATCACTTATCCCCTAAGTGTGTCAAAACCTCAAAATGGCATACCATGACTCTAAGACCTAACTTGTGTCAATTTGATTAGTTTTTCAAACTTCTTAAATGATATTGGCACATCCTAAAATTCTTTAGGATATAAGATCAAAAATTATTCCCAAGGTACCCATAACCTTGAAAATGACTTAAAGTGCTACCTTTACCATGGTTAGGTTAATACCCATCCATTTAAAGTTGGCACAACCTAACCCATTTCTCGTGAATCGATCATGCTCTTAGGAACTCAATATCTATTTGAGCTCCTTGGGTTTACTAGGTATTCCTTAGGGATAACTTCCCTAGATACCCTCCTCATGACTCTCCTAGGCTTGGTAGCCTTGGTCATTGTGGTCTTGCCTAGGTTAACTCTAGGGGTGTCTCCCCTTGTAACCTTCTTAATGGCTTCCCTAGGTTTCTTCGAAACCTTAGCCACTAGGCACTTGTCATGGTCAACCTTAAGGATGACTTCTCTAGTGACCTTGGCTCTCCTAGACCTAGGTTGTGTTCCATAATCGAATGAAACACTATGGTAGATCTCCTTAGGCTTAGGTTTGTGACCCAAACCTTTCTTGCCCTTGAATGATTCTTGTCTCTCAGGCCCTTGACTTTGACTCCTAGACCCTAGATTTTGGCAATTTGACTCTTTAATTTGATTTTGCATCTTTTCAAAGATCTTCTCCATTTTCTTAAGTTTTGACCTCAAAACTTAATTTTCTAGCTCTAATTGCCCAATTTTTAAATTTAGATTTTGTCTTTGGGCATTATCATTTCCTCTAGGCATATGTCTACCCTTTTTAGGATTAATGTCTAAATGGTCTTCTATTTTCCTAATACTTGCCTTAGGTAGGATTTTTCTAGGGACATTAGTCCTAAATTTCTCCTTAGTTGAAATAGGTCTAGAGTCATTATTTCTAGACTTGTCCTTAGATCTAAAATCAACATGTTTAGCCCCTAAGCAATAAAGCCTATTTCTAGCATGCTCTTTATGATAAATTGTAAGTGAATTAAAAGCATGTTTTTGATTCTTACATAAAGAACGAGCATTATGAAAATATACTTTAGGGTTTGCTTTAGAAGCTCCCCCTACATTGTTGACTTCTTCTTGACCCTTGGTTAGCTTCCTCCTAGGGCATTGACTTCTATAGTGTCCCTTTTGGTTGCATTTGAAGCACACTACGTACTTCTTACTCTTAATCATTGAGGCTCCATCTTCATTGGTCTTTTCTTGAACTTTTAGCGCCGATTGAGTCTTCTTGACTCTTTTTGAGAACTTACTCTTGTAATGCCCGGCTTCCCACACTCAAAGTAAATTATATGATTTTTATTTTTAACTAAATTGCTTGAGTTATCTAGGTCAATGGTGGAAGTTTGGGCTTCTTCATCTCTTCCGGTTGTTGATGGTTCTTCTTGATTTTGCTCTTGTTCCAGAGTGGATGGTCTCTCTTCCCCCTCAATCCTAGAGGTAGAGACTTCTTCTACTTCTTCCACCCCCTCTTTCTCCTCGGATGTCGAACACTCCTCGACCTTCGAATCCTCACTTTCTTGTGAGGATGAGCTTGCTTCTTCGGCCTCTTCCTCAAATTGAGCCGATGATGGTTCTTCATGGAGCTTGGCCAATTCGCTCCAAAATTCTTTTGCATCCTTGTATTCACCTAACTTGATCACAACATCGTTAGGAATTAAATCAATCAAGATTTTTATTACCTTATTACTTCTCTCAAATTCTTGGAGTTGTTCCTCAATCCACTTTTTCATTTTGAGGAATCCTCTCTTAGGCCCTCTTGAAAATTTGAATCCTTCCATCAAGGTGGCCCAATCCTTGATGTCCATCATCATCACGAAGTTTTCAATCCTTCCCTTCCATTGGTTGAAGTCTTCTCATCCATAGAATGCATATGGAATTGGGGTGTTGATGTCTCATCCCAATTTCTCTTTAAACTCCATCTTCTTCCTCTAGCGGTGCTCCCTTGGTTGTCAAACCTTGAAGAGTAGTCTCACTCTGATATCACTTGTTGAGAATTGGTACGTCGCTAGAGGGGGGTGAATGGTGCGTTCGTCGTTGCTTGATAGAATTCGATCGTGTGCTTGTCTACCTAGAGGCTCCCCCTACTTGTGATGCTTCAACTTGTTCCTTCTTCTTCCCCTTAGGACATTGACTCCGATAATGTCCTTTTGCATTGCATTTGAAGCATATGATGTGCTCCTTGCTCTTGATATTTGGGGAACCGTCATCCTTGACTTTTGGAGCCGGTGGAGCTTTCCTAATCTTCTTTGGGCACTTGCTCTTGTAGTGCCCAAATTCCCTACACTCAAAGCACATGATATTATTTTTATTTGAGATTGATGTGTTTGAGTTACCTAGTTCGGTGGTAGGTGCCGGAGTTGTATTTTGAGCTTCCTCATCTTGATTGGATGTTGAAGCTTCTTCTTGTTGCTCCGGTATGGAAGTTCTCTCCTCCCCCTCAATCCTTGAGGTGGATGCTTCTTCCGCTTCCTCCACCAACCCGGAAATTGACTCCCTATCAACTTCCGATTCTACTTCCTCTTCCTCTTTGGATGTTGATGATCTCTCAACCTCCAAGTCCTCACTTCCTTGTGAAGATGATGCATTAGCCTCTTCGGTCTCTTCCTCTTGGACCATTGATGGGCTTTCATGGAGCTTTGCCAAATCGCTCCATAGCTCCTTAGCATCCATGCATTCACCTAGGCTACACAAGAATTCATTTGGAATTAAATCAAAAATGAATTTGATTACCTTCTTGTTTTTCTCGAATCTTTGGAGTTGATCTTCACTCCATCTCTTCTTCTTGAGGAAACCACCTTTTGGTCCTCTAGGATACTCAAATCCTTCCATTAATAGAGACCATTCCTCGAAGTCCCTCATCATCAAAAAATCTTCAATTCTTCTCTTCCAAGAATCGAAGCCTTCTTGTCCATATAATGAGTACGGGACCGGTGTGTTGATGTCTCAACCTAGCTTGTCTTGAAATTCCATCTTTACCCTCTAGCGTATTGCTCCCGGTTGTTAATCCGTTGAAGAGCCACCAGGCTCTGATACCACTTGTTGGGAATCTGACGCCCGCTAGAGGGGGGGGTGAATAGCGTGATACCGTATGATGATGGAATTCTTTCGCGTTCGATCGTCTACAATCTTGTTAGCACAGCGGAATAGTAATAACAAATAAATATAACAAGACACACAATCACAACACGATCATATAACATGGTTCGGAACCACACGGTTCCTACTCCACGGATTGAGCTCTAACGAGCTCTAGCGATGCCAATGCAATCACTAATCAATAAACTCCTTCTCGACAACAAGTCGGAGGTGGAGAAACCTCGTACACAAGATTACAACAATAATCTAAAGAAATACAAGCAAATACAAAGGAAATGTAAAGAACACTTTACAAAACTAGGGTTTGAGCGCTTTGCTTGTTGGTTGCTTGGATGAGGTTGAAGGGCCCTGAAATGCACCTGCAAATCGCCTTCAAATTGCCTCAAGAAAGCTCCCCAAGAACTGATGCCGCAATCTCCATGAACAGCTTCCTTTTATCTCGCGGCCGATTTCGCGCGATCGCGCCATAAATCACCGATCATTGCGCCAACATCAGTGTGAGACAACGGCCAATCCACGTTGGACAAATTCCAACGGGACTCTCACCGATCGTGCCAACATTGGCGGCCGATTAACGCCCGTGGTCGGCCCGCCCGATCGGCTACGGAGCGCGTTTGCTTACCACTCGGCCGTGATCGATTGCCATCCCTTAGCGGATCGGTCATTGCCTGATCGGCTGCTCCCATGAAGCAATGATCGCCATAAAGCTCTCAGCCGGTCGAACTCGAGTCGACTAGAATGAGGTTTTAACCCAAGTATGGTGCCCCCATACTTGCTAGACCACCCTTAGCCTAGACCTAAGCCTTCTAGCCACCTCCATCAGCCTCACGCCTCTCAGATCCCTCCAAGTCATCCATGACTTGTTCATCCATCGCGCTAGCTTCCAGGTGCTTCCATCGGCTGTGTCATGCTAACGGTGTCTACACCGCCAAGGCACATTGGACTTACGCCGCCAAGACTCCGCTTGGACTTTACGCCGCCAAGACTCCGCTTGGACTTTACGCCGCCAATATCAATCCCCTTGGACTTCTCAAATGCCAAGACTCAAGCTTGGACTTTCCCTTGCCAACCCATGTTGGACTTTCCATGCCAAGACCCATGCTTGGACTTTCCATTTGCCAAGACCCATGCTTGGACTTCTCATTTGCCAAGACCCATGCTTGGACTTCCCATGCCAAGTACTCAAGACTTGGACTTTCCCAAATGCCAAGTGTCCCACTTGGACTTTCCATGCCAAGTACCCATGACTTGGACTTTCCCATAAACACATGGTCAACCCTAGTCAACCACCAAAGTCTCCCTCGAGTCAAACTCGAGTCTGGTCAATTATAACCTGGGTCGATTGTATAAATAATCTCCCCAACATATTAACCGACATTAATGTCAAACATCAATGTCAATCCTATGTCTAACATACTTTGTCAAACATACTTTGTCAAACATACTTTGTCAAACATCAAAACATCACTCGAGTCAAACTCGAGTCCTGGTCAATCGTGACCTGGGCCGATTGCACCAACAATCTCCCCCTTTTTGATGTTTGACAAAAACCAAATAAAACCATGAGTTAGAACACTAACTCAAATCCCTTACCAATTATCCCAAATTGGTAAACACTCACCAAATGTTCTCCCCCAAACATTCAAGTGAAAAAGTAAATCAAATGTTCTCCCCCAAACATTCTCCCCCTTTTTGACTAACATCAAAAAGGTTTTCTCTCCAAAGAGGTCAATGTCTCATGTCCCAATGAGATCTTACAATCTCCCCCTTGATCAAAAATACCTAGGATGTCTACCATCTTCCTAGTGATAAGTCTCATATCACTCAAGAGAGGCACTCCTATCTCACTCTCCCAATTTCCAAATTGGGTATCAAACACCCATCAATTTTCAATTGATAACATTCTCCCCTTAAAAAAAACATCCATCATCCCATGATGGATACATCCCCCTAACAGCTTGCTCCCCCTTGACCATTGCACCAACAATGTCCTTGGGAAGTACCTTAGCCTATAGGAACTCTAAACCATTAATATTAAGGTTCTAAGTTCAACATAGAACTTTTACTCACCCTAAATTTGATACTTTTACCTAACCCACCTCCTAATCCATATCCAATGGATTTTCACCCTTCATAATGCTTCCCAAAGCATATCCTAGGGTTAGGAGTGGTTAGGAACCTTACCATAGCTGAAACACGGGCTAAACAAACCTTGTTAACCCGAAATCGACCGCGATCGACTTCGGCGATTATCGATCATTGCCATTCTCATCATCGTTGCCCACCAAGTGGCGATCATTTCGTCTAAATTCGAATTTAATAATTATACGTAGATCGAAAAATCACGAAATTTGATACGTATAATACTTATGACCAAAACAATGGGTGAAAAATGTTTGAAAAATAATTTACCCATAAAATAGTGAGTTTGATACAAAACTCAAAACCATTGAAATTTTCAATGTTTTGACCCTATTTTGTATAAACTTCATCAATGGTGATTGCTATCAAAAGATAGACTTCACCAAGGTTTTTCAAAATGATTTTAAAATGTTTTCAAAACCTTATTTTGGATCATATTCCTTGGGCTCTAAGTACATGACTTGTACACAAGCTTTCCCAATGATCCACCAGTCATATAAGATGAGTTTTAGTTCATCTAGATGCAAACACTATGCACCTTGAACTTAACTCATATCCTAGCATCTCACATGTATCTAGGGTGTATAAATACACATACATGTCAATTGGATGTGAGATGTGGGTTTTGGTTCATTTAATCTAGGGTTTCATGCATTTTTCTAAGGCAACCCTACTTGATTCCCTTATAAATGGGACTTCAAGTCATGTCATTGTCCTTAAATCAATTTTAATCAATTTAGATGCATGAAAATGATCATGGCATAATAATAGAAAAATAAATCATGGCCAATGATCATGATGTCATGGCATATGATGAAATCTAAAAACACATGACATTTAATATCTTAATCCTAAGCATGATCATGACATTTAGATGATAAAAGTAAACATGATGTCATGTCATGGCATATGGCAAACAAATCATGGCATATAAAATATATAGGTATAATAACACCTAAATTTTAATATTAATTGCCATTTGTTGGGATTAAACATATTTTGCCATATTAATCTAATCTCCCTAGTGTGCCAAAACCCAAAATGGCACACCAACCTCTAAACCTAAATTGTGCCAAAATGATCATTTTATCAAACTTCATAATTAATATTGGCATATCCTAAAATCTTTTAGGATTAAAAACTCAAATATATTTTCAAGGTAACCATAACCTTGAAAATAACCTAAAATGTCACCTTTGTTATGGTTGAGTTAACTACCCATCCAATCAAGGTTGACACACCCTAAACCCATCTTAGCGTGAATCAATCACGCTCTTAGGAACCCAAAAACGATTTGAACTCCTAGGGTTACTTAGATATTCCTTAGGGATAACTTCCCTAGATACCTTCCTAATGACCTTCCTAGGCTTATTAGCCTTGGTCATTTGGGTCTTGCCTAGGTTAACCTTAGGGATTGCCTCCCTAACAACCTTCTTAGTGGCCACCTTAGGTTTCCTAGAAACCCTAGCCACTAGGCATATCCTTTGGTCAACTCTAGGGATGACTTCCCTATTGACCTTGGTCTTCCTAGACCTAGTTAGTGTTCCATAATCTAATGGGACACTATGATAAGCCACCTTGGGCTTAGGTTTGTGACCCAAACCTTGCTTGCCTTTGGTTGACTTTTGACTCTTAGGTCCTTGGTGTTGACTTTGACTCTTGGACCTTTGACTTTGATCATTAGACCCTTTAAATTGATTTTGCATAATGTTGAGGGTCTTTTCTAATTTTTCAAGCCTTGACCTCAAGACTTGATTTTCCTTTTCTAATTGCCCAATTTTAGAGTTTTGATTTAGATTATGGGCATTGGACTTCCTAGGCATATGCCTAGTCCATTTAGGGTAAAAACCTAGATGATCTTGTATTTTCCTAATTGATTCCCTAGGTATGATTTTTCTAGGGACATTTGGCCTAGGTTTGTCCTTAGATAAATTGTTTTTAGGGACATTAGTCCCAAATGTCTTCCTATTATCTAAGTGAATACTTTTAGCTCCTAGACAAAATTCCTTATGTCTAACATGCTCTTTGTGATAAATAGCAAGATTGCTAAAATTATTTCTAGCATGCTTTTTACTGAAATTTAAGTAATGAGCATTGTTTAAATATACCTTAGGGTTTGCCCTAGAGGCTCCCCCTACTTGTGATGCTTCAACTTGTTCCTTCTTCTTCCCCTTAGGACATTGACTCCGATAATGTCCTTTTGCATTGCATTTGAAGCATATGATGTGCTCCTTGCTCTTGATATTTGGGAAACCGTCATCCTTGACTTTTGGAGCCGGTGGAGCTTTCCTAATCTTCTTTGGGCACTTGCTCTTGTAGTGCCCAAATTCCCTACACTCAAAGCACATGATATTATTTTTATTTGAGATTGATGTGTTTGAGTTACCTAGTTCGGTGGTAGGTGCCGGAGTTGTATTTTGAGCTTCCTCATCTTGATTGGATATTGAAGCTTCTTCTTGTTGCTCCGGTATGGAAGTTCTCTCCTCCCCCTCAATCCTTGAGGTGGATGCTTCTTCCGCTTCCTCCACCAACCCGGAAATTGACTCCCTATCAACTTCCGATTCTACTTCCTCTTCCTCTTTGGATGTTGATGATCTCTCAACCTCCAAGTCCTCACTTCCTTGTGAAGATGATGCATTAGCCTCTTCGGTCTCTTCCTCTTGGACCATTGATGGGCTTTCATGGAGCTTTGCCAAATCGCTCCATAGCTCCTTAGCATCCATGCATTCACCTAGGCTACACAAGAATTCATTTGGAATTAAATCAAAAATGAATTTGATTACCTTCTTGTTTTTCTCGAATCTTTGGAGTTGATCTTCACTCCATCTCTTCTTCTTGAGGAAACCACCTTTTGGTCCTCTAGGATACTCAAATCCTTCCATTAATAGAGACCATTCCTCAAGGTCTCTCATCATCAAAAAATCTTCAATTCTTCTCTTCCAAGAATCGAAGTCTTCTTGTCCATATAATGAGTACGGGACCGGTGTGTTGATGTCCCAACCTAGCTTGTCTTGAAATTCCATCTTTACCCTCTAGCATATTGCTCCCGGTTGTTAATCCGTTGAAGAGCCACGTGCTCGATACCACTTGTTAGAATCGGCGCCGCCAGAGGGGGTGAATAGCGTGATACATGCGATGATGGAATTCTTTCGCTCGATCATCTACAATCTTGTTAGCACATGGAATAGTAATAACAAATAAATATAACAAGACACACAATCACAACACGATCATATAACGTGGTTGGAACCACACGGTTCCTACTCCAGATTGAGCTCTAACGAGCTCTAGCGATGCCAATGCAATCACTAATCAATAAACTCCTTCGACAACAAGTCGGAGGTGGAGAAACCTCGTACACAAGATTACAATAATAATCTAAAGAAATACAAGCAAATACAAAGGAAATGTAAAGAACACTTTACAAAACTAGGGTTTGAGCGCTTTGCTTGTTGGTTGCTTGGATGAGGTTGAAGGCCCTGAAATGCACCGCAAATCGCATTAAAATCGCCTCAACAAAGCGCCCCAATACCTGAGCCCGCAACCTCCATTAACAGCTTCCTTTTATCTCGTGTCGGTGGATTTCCGCTGGCGATCGAGCATAAATCACCGATCACGCTAACATCAAGCTGAGACAACGGCTCAATCCACGTTGGACAAATTCCAACGGACTCTCACCGATCATTGCCAACATTGGCGGTCTCGCTAACGCTGCCGTAGTCGGCGCCCGATCGGCTCACGGAGGCGTCTAATGCTTGCCACTCGGCCGTGATCATTGCCATCCCTTAGCGATCATTGCCGTCGCTGATCGGCTCTCCATGAGCGATCATTGCGGCTTCAAAGCTCTCAGCCGTCGAACTCGAGTCGACTCACGGCGGTCGAACCGGCCATAATGCGGTGAATGAGGTTTTAACCCAAGTATGGTGCCCCATACTTGCTAGACCACCCTTAGCCTAGACCTAAGCCTTCTAGCCACCTCCATCACCTCACGCCTCTCGGATCCTCCTCCAAGTCATCCATGACTTGTTCATCCATCGCGCTAGCTTCCAGTGCTTCCATCGGTGTGTCATGCTAACGATGTCTACACCGCCAAGGCACATTGGACTTACGCCGCCAAGACTCCGCTTGGACTTTACGCCAATATCAATCCTTGGACTTCTCAAATGCCAAGACTCAAGCTTGGACTTTCCCTTGCCAACCCATGTTGGACTTTCCATGCCAAGACCCATGCTTGGACTTTCCATTTGCCAAGACCCATGCTTGGACTTCTCATTTGCCAAGACCCATGCTTGGACTTCCCATGCCAAGTACTCAAGACTTGGACTTTCCCAAATGCCAAGTGTCCCACTTGGACTTTCCATGCCAAGTACCCATGACTTGGACTTTCCCATAAACACATGGTCAACCCTAGTCAACCACCAAAGTCTCCCTCGAGTCAAACTCGAGTCTGGTCAATTATAACCTAGGTCGATTGTATAAACAATCTCCCCAACATATTAACCGACATTAATGTCAAACATCAATGTCAATCCTATGTCTAACATACTTTGTCAAACATACTTTGTCAAACATACTTTGTCAAACATCAAAACATCACTCGAGTCAAACTCGAGTCCTGGTCAATCGTGACCTGGGCCGATTGCACCAACAGTTGCTTGATAGAATTCGATCGTGTGCTTGTCTATGATTATTAGTACGCAGCGGAATATAGAAATGAAACAAACAAATATACAAGACAAACACAAATACAATCCACAAGGCCAAATATAACGTGGTTCGGAACCTTAGAGTTCCTACTTCACAGATTGAGCTTAAATGAGCTCTAGCGATGCCAAACACCGCAAATAATCAAACACTCCTTCTCGACAACAAGTTGAAGGCGAAAAAATCTCGTACAAAGGTTCTTACAACAATAAGAAACAAATATAAGCAAATACAAGTAAAGAAAACTTTACACAATATGAACTTCAATGTTTGTTTTTGGCTACTTGAGAAGAGTCTTGAAGGTCTGGATTGCAGCAGCAAATCCCCTCCAAATTACCTCAAAGAACCATTGTCAAATCCTCCTCTATGAGCTGCTTTTATAACCTGCATTCGGGCTGGATTACGCCTAGCAGTCGACTGATTGCGACTATCAGTCGACTGCTCTTGTAGCCATTGTCTCACAATGGTTCGAGCCACGCTGAATAAGTTCCAACGGATAGACCATCAGTCGACTGATCATACTTCCACTCAACTGTCAAACCCTAGCAGTCGACTCAGAAATATTTTGTGCTCATTTCCTCGACCATCAGTCACCGATCGACTTCCACGCTACCGACCGATTGCATTAATCGATCGCCAATGCCGGGCAAATTAACCGCTAAGGCTTTTTGCCACAGTGGAACACTAGTTGACTCATGGCAATCGACTGGTCATAATCCCAATCGACTGCTACACGTCGACTCGGCTGCCAAGTGTCAAAACACTTGACCAATCGACTGGTCCAAAGCCCCTGTCGACTGATAACCTCAACCATGAGGTTTAACTCCAAGTATGATGCCCTTATACTTGCTAGACCACCCTTAGCCTAGACCTAAGCCTTCTAGCCACCTCCGTCAGCCTCACGCCTATCGAATCCCTCCAAGTCGTCTATGACTTGTTCATCCATACACTAGCCTTCAAGTGCTTCCATCGGCTATTGTCATGCTAAGCTGGCCTATACCGCTAAGGCACATTTGGACTTATACTGCCAAGACTACCGCTTGGAATTTACATCGCCAAACCATTAGACTTATTGTGTCAAATCTCCTGCTTGGACTTTACGCCACCAATTCCAACCCTTGGACTTCCTTTGCCAACCCATGTTGGATTTTTCATTTGCCAAGACTCAAGCTTAGACTTTCTCTTGCCAAGACTCATGCTTGAACTTTCCATGTCAACCCATGTTGGACTTTCCAATTGCCAAGACTCAAACTTGGACTTTCCCTTGACAAGATCCATGCTTGGACTTTCCATGCCAAGTACACAATACTTGGACTTCTCCATCATGATCAACCCCAAGTCAACCATCTAGTCAACCCATTGGCAAACAATGGTTAACTCATTGTCAACACCAATGTCAAACATCAAAACACTAACAACAACCACTACTCGAGTCAAACTCGAGTCTGGTCAATCGTGACCTGGGTCGATTGCACCAACAGATCATCTCGGAGAACAAGTAGAGAGTCAAACTAAGGGAAATCAATTCGGAGAGCAAGTAAAGGGTTGAGCTAAAGAAGATCAGCTCGGAGAACAAGTAGAGAGTCAAACTGAGGTAAATCAGTTCGGAGAACAAGTGAAGGGTTGAGCTGAAGAAGATCAGCTCGGGAAGTAGATGGAGGGCGGAGCTTAGAGGGAATAATTCGGAAAAGCGAGGTGAATAACATATCTGAAAGAGTGTGATTCAGAAGATAGATTGGTTAACGGGTTATGAGTTATTTAGGAAGGATGTTCCGTTATTGAGTTTCGTGGAAGAAATAATAAGAAAGGGAATAATATATTAATGGCCATGAGGCATCTTTGCGAAGATGAAAGCGATCAGGTTGTTATGAGGTGGGGACCTCATGAAATATTCCTTTATCAGTTTGTTACAACAAAGGTGTATTCGACTTCCTTTAAGATAAATGCGGGAGACTCTTCAAGGATCCGAGAAATGAATCATTCTCTAACGGCTTAAAAGGGCAGCTTCACCAGGTGCCATGGGGCTTTTCCACGTGGAGGATCGTGATCACAGTTGGTGACGCTACAACTTGCCCTAACGACAAAGGGGGGATAAAAGAGAGAGAGGGAGAAAGAAGGGGAGATCTTTTATCTCATATTGTTTTACATACACTCACTGTTCTATACGATATCCATTTTTTCTCCATTACTATTATTTTACAGCTACAACCTGCTTTCTTTCTTCCTCACACAAGTTCTAACTTAAGCATCGGAGGATCCCGTCGAGTAAGTCAGCGGTGGTCTAACGTGTGTTAACTTTTACATGAAGGGAGTAAGGAGACATTTTACTGCTGCAATCGGAGAGAATTCGCTCCCGACCATTCAATCTCGAGGAGAAAAATATATGTCACATTATCCTCCAAGTAAAAAGGGACATAAATATTCGATTGCACTCATGGTGACAAAAATAGTAAGACAAAGAGGAGGTTTTAGAAAAATAGTAAGGCAAAGAGGAGGACTTAGATCCAATGTTTCTCAATTATTATCCACTTGACATTAGCATCCAAAATTGAAAATTAAAAATTGAAATCAAACCATCAAGAACATAAACACCTACGAAAAAGATGGCATGAAATGGACAACTAGGAGAAGAAACCTACTCACAAATGCAATATAAAAAAACCTTTTAGTTTTACAAGTCATCGTCATAAATGCAAATTGCATCATCAATTGCGAGAGGGATGTTTTTAAGTTTGAATGAAACCAAACTCGAGAACATTTGAGCCTCTGTCACGATGGTCCACGCCACGTGGCCATTAAAGTCACGGGTCCAACGTGGATCCACGCAAGGGATTTTATCAGTCGCTGGAAAACAACCAGCGGATCCAACGGCTGGTATATTTCAACAAATACGACCTAATAAATCTACACCCGCCATTTATTCGCCGAGTGCGTCCCACCTCTGGCACGTCAACTCCACGTGCGCGTGGTATGCGGATCCGTGAGCCGCACAGATTGCGACGGCCAGAATCGCAGACGGTCGATCTCTCGTTCGGCACGCAAGGATCCATCCGCACGCACAGCCATAGTAGATGAACGCGGGAAGAAGTACGACGGCGGGGTGGGTCCCAGCTTGCCGTCGAAGTTCCTCCGTATGGCGAGTCGGTCATTGACGGAAGAAGATCGATGATGGTACACGGTAGTGGGTGAAAATGGGAGAGGCACAACATTAGCAAAGGGAAGACGGCGATGGAGGATGAAGTCACAACGTCAAACTTGGAGAAGTGAAACTTGATCTAGAGTCCTAACCAGAGTTGATCTCTGGTCCGCAAGGACGCAAATTCGCAATGTACATATAATCTTTTAGGTGTAAATTTTATGAAATTTAATTGTTTCCGCTTCACACCATGTGACTAACATGTTTGCAAAAGTAATACGGAGATATTTATAGAAGTGATATAGATCGATTTCAGAGGAGGTTTAAAATCTTTTTTTTTGAATTAAGATGACTCCCACATATCTTAATCACCATGTCAAAGCTTATAAAATTTTCCGTGATTTATCTCCTTCATAGTAATCGTGGAACAGGACGATGGAGATCGTTAGATTGAAAGTTTCAATCTTTTATGAAATATCCTTGCAAAAGTAAATTTAATGGTAAAATATTAAAAATAAATATTTACTATGGTATCTCATCTTCGTCAAGCACGTGCCCTTGCAAAGTGTTCATCCACCTCCTCTTTCATTTTGTTATTATTGTTTTTTATAATTTAAATGTCCAAAATGTTAACCTAAATAATTCTGAAATAAAGGACCTAATTTTATAAAAAAAATTATCGATTATCAAAATACAGATAAGTCTTGATAGATGATTCAACGATACAAGTGATTCGAAATTCAAATTTAAAAATTTCAAAAAAAGATCCCCGATGAGAATTTAATCCTCGTGACATGAAAGTTCATCATTATCATTTATCATCACACAATGCCTCGTGACATCCTCTCCTCTTTTTATGCTCCTTCTCATTCTCTTCTTTTCGAGTAGACTCGACCACGATTTAAAATCGACGATTTTATAGTTCGAAGCTGACGATTTAATAGTTCATAAAAAATTAACCCTTAATCTTAACTGGCTAAGATGATTATGATTCACATTTCAGAATTGTCAACTCACGGCTCGATTTGCGATTCAAAATTATCGATTCACAGTTCAAAATTGTCAATTTACCATTTGATTCATGGTTCAAAATTATTATTATTTATTTAAAAAAAATAAATAAATAAGGGTTTCACTCATTTAAGTTGTCTACATATCCTTAGGGTTTAGAAAAATCAAATCACACATAGTTCTCTTATATTTTTATCATTTTTTTATCTTAGAAAGTAACATTATTATTCACTTCTATTTTCTATTTCCATTAATTCCTTTGATATCGAACTCCTTTGCTTTGTCTTCAAAAAGTTACATTACTTGTATTTTTCTACTCTTATTAAATCATCAAGCAATAATCAAGAGAAAAATTAGAACGTTGTTTGTCCAATATGTTCTCTCTAGAACCGAATGTTGTTCTACAACAATAGTTGCATAACACTAGACAAGTTAAGATTTCTTTTGTGATGATGGAGAGGATATGAAACTTTGAGTCTTCTACGACCATCATTGTAAAATATCAAATTTTGTTTCACTATCTATATCACTCAAATAAAAAAAAATTCAAATAATTCTCAAGTTCCTATTTGGACATTTCGTCTGTTCTTTTAATAAAAATTATCTTTTTGTAAATTTTAAATTACCACTACTAATATTTTGAAGTTCTGATACATTACTTTCTAATTCATATTTTACACTATATTCTTTATAAATTATTTCTCATATTATGTACTATAATAGTTGGACAAGAGAAAAGAAATATTTTATTGGAATTAAAACATCATAATGTTGGTGCAATCGACCCACGTCACAATTGACCAGACTCGAATTTGACATGAGCAGTATTTTGATGTTTAACAAAATATATGACAATGTGGTTGTCATTGAAAAGTCCAAGTATGGGTCTTGGTATGGAAAGTCCAAGCATGAGTCTTAGCATTTGGAAAGTCCAAGCATGGATCTTGGTATTTGGAAAGTCTAACATAGAGTTGGCATTTGAGAAGTCCAAAGGTGTGATATTTGCGGCGTAAAATCTAAGCTGTAGTTTTGGTAGCATAAGTTCAATGTTTGGCGGCGTAAAATCTAAGCGTGTGTCTTGACGGCGTAAGTCCAAATGTACCTTAGCGGTGTAGACTCAGTTAGCATGATAATAGCCGATAGAAGCACCTGAAAGCTAGCATATGGATGAACAAATCATTGATGACTTGGAGGGATATATCTAATAGGCTTGAGATTGATGGAGGTGGCCAGAAAACTTAGGTCTAGGCTAAGAGTGATCTATCAAATATGAGAGCATCATACTTGGGTTAAACATCATGTTTGAGGTATATCAGTCGACTGGTCAAGTGTTTTAACACTTGGCAGACTAGTTGACTCTAAGCAGTTGACCGGGGTTATAACTAGTCAACTAGTCGAGAGTCGACTGAAGCTCGACTGCGACCGCGTGACCTTGGCAGTCGATTGCCAGTCTTGGGCAGTCGACTGCCATGGAGGGGTAGTCGATTGCTGTTTGCGACCACGAGAATAGAAAGTTTCGTAATCGACTAAGCAGTCGACTGATGAGCTATCTGTTGGAGATTTTTCAGCGTGGATTAAGTCGTTATCTCACAACGGCTATAGGAGCAGTCGACTAATGGGTATGGACAGTCGACTGCTAGGTGAAAATCAATCTGAATTGTAGCTTTATAAGGAGAACGAAAGGGAGGATTTTTTCAGTAGTTCTAGGGGAGATTTGAGGCAAAGTGTTGGTGCATTTCAGGGTCCTTCAAACTCATCCAAGCAACCAATAAGCAAAACATTCAAAGCAATCTTGTGTAAAGTTTTCTTTACGTTGTTTGTTATATTTCATTTGTACTTGCTTGTATTTCCTTCTTATTATTGTAAAAGGTTTTCTCCACCTCTAAAGTGTTTTTCGAGAAGGAGAGATTGATTAGTGGTGGTTTGCATCACTAGAGATCATTTGAGCTCAACTCGTGGAGTAGAAACCCTAGGTTCCGAACCATATTACATCTTATGTTTGTGGGTGTGTTTGTCTTTGTTTTAGTTTATGCTTTCTATTTGTATTTTCGCTGCGCATACTAGCGATTGTAGACAAGAACGATCGAATTCCAAGCGTTGAATCGAAACCAATATTCACCCTCCTCTAGGGCGTCACTTACGGTCCTACACATAATACATAACTGATATTTCATATAAAACATCTAACTTTAATATAACATTTAAAGCAAATGCAACTAAATAAATATAAAAATATAATAAAAAATAATTTTTTTATTTTACTTTCATTGTTAATATACATGAAGATAAAAAATTTATCGTTAATATATTCATTTAAAATTAAAACTATGTTATAAAAATTTATCATACTTAAATGAGAAGTAAAATAATAAATATCGGAAAGCTGTTCAGTTGCATTATTAAATATTTTTAAAATTTTACAAACACTATTACATATATTCCATTCATGTAAACATAAATATATATTAGAATTAGTAATTGCTTGAAAAAAAATTAAACATAATAATTCTTTGTTTCGAAATGAATTTGATAAGTTGAATTTCAACATATTAGTGCATCATGTGGAAATTTTTTAGGTCTCATTCTATTAATTTAATAAAATTTACCTTATTATTTCATTATATTAGGATGTGACTATAAATAAGAAATTTTAATTTTAATTAGTTTTATTTGTTTTTTAAAATTTTAAATTCATCTTAAACATGTAAATTTAAAATTTGTCATACACAACAAATATGAAAAAATATACCATTAATAATAGATTGACAAATTCATTTAAGTTCATCTATACTTATGGTATTAAAACTAATATTATCAAATGAAATTGAAAATATTTTATTAGTTAATTCATATTCTTCTAAAATTAAATATAATATTGAAAAATATTATGAGTAGTATGTGATTCGTCAAAAAATCAATATACTAATAAATTTTTTTATATTGTTCATGAGTTGTCAATCCAATGACAAGTCATACTCATATATGAATGACTTTGCTAATGATCACTCTAAATATTTGAATATAAAAATATTTTTATTATTTAATTTATTAAATTCTTCAATTAAAATTTTTTTCTTGTCTAATTAATTTTTTAATTGTACAAATAGGTATAGTTTCAGAAACATATTTAACAGATATATTAAGAGATTCTTTGATAAAAATATTCAAATGTGCATTTAGACTCAAAACTAAATAAAAGATATTCTACATAAATAAATCTTGCCAATTGATACTACTGGTACCTTCTCTACATAATCCCCGATAGAGGGGTTAGCGGGTGACCTGAGATCCGATCCAAAATACATGGCTCAGCTAAGAAAGGAAAGGAAAATTGGCGCGGGCGAACCTCAGAAGCCATTGGCGCGGGTGAAACGCGGAAGCCATTGGCACGGGCGAACATCAGAAGCCATTGGCACGGGCGAACATCAGAAGCCATTGGCAAGGCGAATATTGAAAGTCATTGGCACGGGCGAACATCAGAAGCCATCGGTACGGGCAAATATTGAAAGCCATTGGTACGGGAGAGTTAATGAAAGCAATTGATACGGCAAAGGAGAGGCGGAAGGTGCTTCGCCAAGAGGCCAGTCCAATCTGATCAATACAAGGGGAATTTGACACGGGAAAAAGAGGAGTTGGTTCGGGTTGATAAAAAGCCTTAGAGCTAGGTCACCCGTGGGCTATAGACCTAAACTAGCTTCCCTCAACACGAAAGGTTGAGGGAGATAGTCTAGCCTAGTTTCCCGAAAAATAGAGGAAAGGGTGTTAGGCAACGGCCTGGGAGGCCCCACATAATATTCCAAGGAGTCTTCACTCTTGATATCTGTAACAGAATTATTCTCCAGGGAAAGGTGGTGGACACGTGTACGATGGAGATAACCTACGACGTTATGATGAAGGAAAGAAAAAGAGATAAAAGGGGAGGAAGCAAGGAGGGAAAGAGGATCCGCAATCATTCCGACGCAGCAAGAGAGAAGAAGAGGCAAGAGGAGAAGGAAAAAAGGGAACAACCATCTCGCCGGAGAAGAAGGACGGAGATCAGCCATTGCTACATCTCTTGTATTTTCCTCATCTTGTAAGATCATTGTAAGAGGTCTTTCTCCTCCACCTACGGAAACTTACTTTCTGTAAAGGAGGACCTTCATAGTGAAAGTTCTTAGGCACTGCATCTGGTGAGAAAACTCACCTCCATGGAGTAGGAATCCTCATTCCGAACCACGTTACATCTTGTGTCTGACTCTCGATTGATGGCGTCAGTTTTTTGCGTTTCATCTACTTCATCCTCTTATTCTCATCGACATGGCCGGAGAATCCTCCGAGACCTCCTCGCTTCATCGCATTGAAAACGGAGCGACCGTGATTGTTTCTCATACCCGCATCGGGCAGCGCCGTCTGGGAACATTTGAGCCGGATGTCGAGATGCAACTCAAGAAATACAACAACTGATACTACAATGGAGGAGCGCCTATCACCCTTTTCTACCATCGCACCAAAGCAAAGTGATGGATGACGCTATTATGTAAGCCCTCGCCAGGAAAGGAGAAGGACCGGATATTTGCATCCGACTCGGGAACCTTCTTCCAGAGGCCCACTAAATGCCTCCTCCTCTCAGACACGCCAATGGGGAAGTATTGCTTGAGGCGGACTTGGGGAAGAACGCCTGTAATACTATGCCCTTCACCCAAACGCGCAGAGAGGAACAGGTGAAAGTCAATCAACCAGACTCCGAAGTATATGAGCCTAGTCCTTCACGATGGACATTCTCACCGAGCTCCTCCATCCTACTTCCTAATCCTCGTGTCAATAAGTATGATGGTTCTACTGGATCCTCAAGAACACATATCTCAATTCGACGGAGCGGCCTCGCTATAATCGACGCTGCGCCGAAGTCTTCCGAACCACTCGACCGCTCTCGCAAAAGTAGTTTACTACTCGCCTCGGTCTATCAATTGCTACGACTTCCAGAGAATGTTCAGTCGAGAATTTGTCAGTTGCAAGGCGTATAAACAAGATGCATCTATGTTAATGCATATCACCCAGGACCTTCTAATCCCTTAGGGTATATTCATCGAGCACTGGGAATCCCCGCCACCCGATCCAATCTTTCAGAGGCGTTATTCAACATGGGTCGAGGAGGGCCTTCCTTCGCCTTCCTTGTTAAGACAACCTACGGATAGTTACGAAGAGCTACCGAGCCGCATGTGAGCAGCTTTATCCGCCAAGAAGAAGGATTAAAGTACGGAGGGTAACGGATCGCCACGATCCCAATCGAAAGAGTTCGTCCGCTGCTCCTCAAGCACCCTCGGGAGTATACAAGACCTTTTCGGCGGGAGGTTCCGAGGCCTCGCCCAATCGCAAGGTGTTCGCCCCACCCCGCCATTACAAATCATGGCTGAAGTGCTTCCTCCCGCGAGGACATGGAAAGAACGTGAAATGGAATTTTACGACCGCCAGGGCTCGCCATAACGACTTGGGACACGTGGGGATCCCAGAACCCCCATCGCTTCTTTTGCCAATATCATACGTAATACGGCCACATGAGTGGTCGATGTTTCAAGTTACAAGAAGAATTGATCGCTCCATACGCATATCCGCAAGTAAGGTTTCAGCAGAGGGTCGCGGGTGAGGCCTCGACCTAATGTAACCCGGCCCAGATCAGATAATCAACAACCCCGGTCACTTTCCCCAAACGCCGCCCCAGGAGGTTGTCTCTCAAGAAGGTCCATCGTGAGGGCCCTTCATCCAATCTAGATGACATTCCCACTGGGAGTTATTCATGTTATAGCCGGAGGACCTCTACTGACGGACTCCAACCGGCGCTAAGTCGTGACGCCTGCTTCATGGAGAGTTTGGCCATCGCCACCGACTGCACTATTCAAGTTGCACCGCCTGCTTGCTCGGGCCAAGATCCGCAAGGTGTCTCACGCCACACGGATGCCTTGGTTATCCGTATATCCCTGGCCAATTATGAAGTGGCTCGGGTACTAGTTGACTCGGGAAGCTCTGTTAACATCCTTTTCCAGGAAGCCTTCGGACAAATGCAGCTGGGAAATGCCCAATTAGAAGATGTGTCCACTCCCCTCTTCGGATTCGCAGGGCACATGGTTCACCCGAAGGGACAGATATCATTGCCTTTAACTCTGGGTGTAAAACCCAACCAAAAAACCAGTATAATTCCTTTCTTTATTGTGGATGCTCCGTCCACTTATAAGGCTATTCTTGGGCATCCTTTCTTCACCCTTTTCAGCAAGGTGGCTTCCCATACCACCGTGTCAAATTTCGTAGGGCACCTATGAGCGGGTTCGTGGAGAACAGAAGGCCTCTAGGAGCTGCTACGTGCAAATGGTTCGGGACGATCAGAAGAAAGCCCGAACCGAGGACCTAAAGGGCAAAGCTGTCATCATCACTGATGTTTGCGTCTTGGAGGAATCCCCCTCCCCAAAGTTGATAAAATAGAGGAGGGAGAACTGGTGGAAATCGCTTCAGGAAAGGCCACACGGATAGCATAACAGCTGGATGTCAAAGAAGAGCTGGTGGCTTGCCTGAAGGAGAATGAAGACATCTTTGCAAAAGATGTGCATGATCTCACGGGGATCCATCCTCAAGTGGCGGAACATCATCTTAATATCATTAAAGGAGCCCGACCCGTCCCAAATGTAAGAGGCATTTTGGACCAGAAAAGGACAAAGTCATAGCAGAAGAAGTGGACAAACTACTAAAAGCGGGTCATGTAAAGGAAATCCAGTTCCCCGAATGGGTTTCTAATGTAGTCTTGGTCCCCAAGCCTTCGGGGCAATGGAGGATGTGTATCGATTTTCGTGATTTGAATAAAGCATGCCCTAAAGACTGCTACCCCTTGCCTCGTATTGATCAATTAGTGGATTCTACTGTGGGATATGAAGTGGTGTCTCTAATGGATGCATATCAAGGGTATCATCAAATACCTTTGCCCCAAGAAGATCAAAAGAGGGATAGCTTTACATCGGGGGTTATACGCTTATGTGGTAATGCCGTTCGGACTAAAGAACGCAGGAGCCACCTATCAGCGCCTTATGGACAAAATCTTCGCGGAGCAGAAAGGGAAGAATGTGGAGGTCTACGTGGATGACATCTTAGTCAAATCGAAAGCCACTCGGGATTTAGTCAAGGACTTACATGAAACCTTCGCTACATTAAGGCGGTTCAATATGAAGCTAAACCCTAACAAATGCTTGTTCGGGGTAAAGAGTGGCAAGTTCTTGGGGTACATAGTAACGGAGAAGGGGCTGCAAGCCAACCCTGAGAAAGTGCAAGTCCTATGCAACATGAAATCACCTGCTAATCTGCGAGAGACCCAAAGGTTGGTGGGTAGGATTGTTTCTTTATCCCGATTTATAGCCAGATCGGCGGACAAGGGGCTGCCTTTTTTCAAGATTTTCAAGTAAGATCGCTAAATTTCATGGGATGATCAATGTGAACAGTGCTTTTCAGAGTTAAAGAAATATTTGGTGGACTCTCGCTAGCTAAACCAATACCGGAGAACCATTATGGATGTATCCGCCGCCCTGAGGAGCCGTTAGTTCGATTATCAAACAAGAAGGTTCTCACCATCAACCTATTTATTATACCAGCCATATCCTGAAGGGGGCAGAATTCCGTTATACGGAGCTAGAGAAGTTGGCATATATCCTAGTACTAACTGCCCGCAAATTAAGGCCGTACTTTTTGGCTCATCCTATCACCGTTCTAACACACAGCGAATTGGGTAAGGTTGCCACTAAGCCAAATTTCTTTGGAAGATTTGCCAAATGGGTGGTAGAACTAAGCGAGTATGATATTCACTACCAACCTCGAACGGTTATCAAGGCCCAAGCACTCGCTGATTTTCTGGCAGAGGTACCTTGCGGCGTGGAAGATGGTTCGGCAACAAAGGAGGAGGGATCAGAGGCATGGAATATATTCGTAGACGGTTCTTCAGGATCTACAGGCAGCGGCGTTGGTATTTTATTAATTTCCCCGGAGGGTGAAGAAACTCGATTAGCAGTTCGCCTGGAATATCGGGCATCTAATAATGAAGCGGAATATGAAGTCATTCTAGCGGGACTGCAGGCTGCTAAAGCGGTGGAGGCTTCTTCCATTGTGATCCACTCGGATTCCCAGTTGGTAATATCACAACTTCAAGGTTCTTTTGCGGTTCGGGAGGAAAGGTTGCGTAAGTACTTGAAGACTTTTGAGAAAGAAAAAGCTCAATTTCGTCGGGTCCTCTTGAAGCAAATCCCGCGGGAGCACAACGGGAAGGCAGATGAATTGGCTCGGATGGCTAGCGCTATGGGAGGAATAAAATCCTCGGAAGCGATCCATACGTGAATTCATACTTCCTTAGCAATATGCAGCGTGGAGGGAGACGTTCCTGAATCAAGCCTAACTCTTGATTGGAGGACCGACATCATAGCTTATTTACGGCACAGGAAGATCCCTAAAGGGAAAATAGCGGCATCCACTTTAATAAACCGAGCCAAGCGGTTCATCCTCTTAAATGAAGACCTATACAAGACCTCTTTTGGGCGACCCTTGTTAAAATGCCTGGGAAACGAGGATGCGGAATGGGTACTCCGGGAGATCCATGAAGGATGCTGTAGCAATCATTTAGGAGGGAGAGCTTTAGCAAGAAAGGCCTTATTGGCAGGATACTTTTGGCCTACTCTTCAGCAAGATGCTGCTCATATAGTGCAAACCTGCATCGCTTGTCAGAAGCATAGCAACCGTTCTGAACGGCCAGCTGAGTTAATGAAAGCCGTAATCTCTTCTTGTCCTTTCGAACAATGGGGAATAGATATAGTAGGCCCGATGCCGGCGGCACCTTTACAGAGGAAGTTTTTATTGGTAGCTGTGGATTATTTTTCTAAATGGGTGGAGGCAGAGCCCTTAGCCAAAATTACTGAGAATGCCGTAATACAGTTCTTATGGAGAAGTATCATTTGTCGGTATGGTATCCCTCGGAAAATAGTCAGTGACAATGGACGACAATTCCAAGGAAAAAAGATCCAAGAATGGTGCCAAAGTCTCAACATTCAGCAGGCTTTCACTTCGGTAGCCCATCCTCAAGCGAATGGGCAGGTGGAGGTAACTAACAGGATCCTCATTCAAGGATTAAAGACCAAGTTGGGTGCTCAGAGGGGAAACTGGGTAGAAGAGTTATCTGGCGTCCTGTGGGCCTATCGAACCACACCCAAGACAGCAACAGGAGAAACTCCCTTTAGTTTGGTATATGGGGCGGAAGCCGTTATTCCGGTCGAGATTTTGTTGAATAGCGCTCGGATAAAGGCATACGAACCAAATCAGAACCAACTTATCCGAAGCACCGAATTGGACTTGGTGGAGGAAAGGCGGGAGATGGCACGGAGGCGAGCGGAATTTTACAAGCAAAGAGTGCAGCGAGCCTTTAATAAGAAGGTGATGCCTCGGAGATTTCAAGAAGAGGATTGAGTTTTGCGTAAAGTCAATCCCGCTGGAGACCCTGGAAAGCTGGCTCCCAACTGGGAAGGACCCTATGAAATAACACGTTGCATAGCAGGGTCAGCATATTATCTGAAAGATGATAAAGGCAAAGAGCTTCCACAACCTTGGAATGCCCTTCATTTAAAACTCTTTCACACTGTATGAGAAACATGGAATAGAAGAAGGAAAATTATGAAACTCCGAAGGGGGTGCTTCTTAAATTGATTACGTTAATTAGATGTCAAGTATTCTCCAAATTTCATTAAGGGGTTATTTATAAGGGCAATATGGTATTATCAATACATTTTGAAGAAGAAAAAGCAAAATAGAAAGGAAATTCCCGTGTCAAAATGGGATATTAAATTACAGCTTAAACCGATCGAGAGGATAACGCAAAACCAAATTCTCCCAATTTAAAGAAAATGAAGGATAAGTGGGAGGAGGTAATCCTTGGGCAGCATACTGCTGAATCGCGTCATTAAATCCGTCTTGATAGGTGGCGTGCATTAAAATGATGAGTCGCTCCTCGCGGTTCGGACGGTCAGGGCTTCGCTCTCGATGCAGCCTCTCGCATGTTTCTTGTTGCTCTTGAAGATTTTGACGCACGTCCACATAGCGCCGCGACACCTCCATAATAGCATCGGCCAAGATGGAGACATCATCGGCTCGGGAACTTTGGTCCTGCTGCACAAGGTGCGTCATCTCCACCATATTTTGACGCATGGAAGCTGAAATCCCCTCCACTGCTTCGGAATACGATCTGGTTCGGGCAAGTTCAGTGCTTATCCTCCGAGGGAAGTTTCTTGCTGCGTAGACGCATGAGCATGCGCCCGAATTTATAAGGGATGAGTTTTCTTGTACCTCCTTGCACAAGCGAAAAGCGAAGGTCCCCTATCTTATCTTGTGCTCACGATATTGAACTCAAGGCGAGCGATGACATCGTAATCTGTTGCTTCCCGGAGGAGTTCTGCCACCGCCTTTGAAGACGAGTAACTCTTGAGCCGAGGAAGATCCCCGTCAAGAGAGGCCGACCGACTTCCCGCCGGGGACAAGTGGCTCGCACCGGACGTGGTTGCTCCTTTAATCGCAATAGTGTCGATCCTTGGCCGGGCGAAGCTTCGCTAATTGCTCTTGACAGTGCAATTGTTGTAATAGAGTCGCCTCGATTCTCGAGCATTCGCCAAGCCTTCCCGTTGTCGCTCCCATTCTTGGGCTCGAGCTCGTATTGATGAAGAGAGCGATCCAATTCTTGATGGTTGGTCGGCCTACATACCATTGTGGGAAAAGAAATTGGTCACCGGACAAAGCTAAGGAAGTGAGTAAGAAAACATACCAAGTCGAGCATGACGCAGTCTTCCATGCGAGGAACCACTTCTCTAAGTTCAATCCAAGACTCCTGGGAGAAAGGGAAGAAGATGGGACGGAAGATGCTGAAAGAGGAATCTCGCTTATACAGGGGAAAATGGGGGCGGTATCCATTGGTTGAGAATGGAAAGAAGGAGGAGTATCATTCGGACGACCCATGGAGGTGGTAGTCAGGGGCGGCATATACGGAGTTGCGGGGAGAATGGGTGTCCCGCCTGGTTGGGGGTTGGGTTCGGAAGGAAAGACGGAAGGAGGCTGATCAGAGGAGGGATCTTGAGAAGACAAGACGATGAGCATTGGGCTGGAGGAGCCTTCGATGGGGACGCAAGAAGTAGAGGGACTCTGGTTAGGGTCCACAGGAGGAGAGGGATTCTTCAGACGATGAACGAAGGGGGAAGTTGGCAGTGAAGGAATATCAACCGCCATGGGTTCAGAAAAGGAATGACGTGCCGGGGAAAGAGAAGACATGGGTGATCCAGCCTCTGTCATTGGCTGACATGGGAATACATCCTCCCCAGGTTCATTCCCAGGTTGCGGGGAAGAAGAAGGCGATTTCTGAACGTCGTTGGCGGAAGGAGAAAGAGTGGGAAAGTTAGGGCTTGTAAAGACCGGAGGAAGTGAGGAGAGACTAATGACCCTGGCTTCCTCTGGGATGGAGGTAGCGAGGGTCGCCAGAGGAGGAGAGGGAGAACGACGAGGTGAATCAGATATGGTGGTGATCGGAGAAGGTGAAAAGGAAGAAGAAGCGAAGGTGACTCAAAGATCCTGCTTATGATTCGTAGCGGCCCGCTATCTCTTGGAGGAAGTTAGAATGCATCTTGGGGTCTAAAATAAAAGGAAAAGAGGGTTTGGGAAGAAAGGATCGAGAAACGAGGTTTCAAGTGAGAGGAGCAAGTGATGAAGAAAAAGGAGACCAAAAGGCGAAGGGATGAAGATGGCGTAAGAAAGCGAAGATAAAAAGAACCCCCTATAAAAGGGGGGAAGAATGGGCTTGCAGCCATTAGTGGGCTTCTCGTCTGTGGTGAAAGGGAAAGAAGGGTTTATATTTCTAAATGACCCATTATGTGATAAAAGCCCCCCATCTGCAGGGGAAGGGGCGGACATAGGCGTTCCCCCTTCAGGAGGAGAGCCAAAAGAGGAATTATATGAAGGCGTTGCCTCCTTTATGCTGATGGCCTTGGCACTATACATAATAAATTTCTATCCCCGCAAGGCAGAGCGGAAGCTATCCCCGTGTGGTGGTGGAACGGAAGAACCGATATCCTTCGGTTATTATTTACTCTATGTCTAAATTTCTATCCCCGCAAGGCAGAGCGGAAGCTATCCCCGTGTGGTGGTGGAACGGAAGAACCGATATCCTTCGGTTATTATTTACTTTATCTATAAAATTCTATCCCCACAGAGCGGAAGCTATCCCCGTGTGGTGGTGAAACGGAAGAACCGATATCCTTCGGTTATTATTTACTTTATCTATAAAATTCTTCCCCGCAGAGCGGAAGATATCCCCGTGTGGTGGTGGAACGGAAGAACCGATATCCTTCGGTTATTATTTACTTTATCTATAAAATTCTATCCCCGCAGAGCGGAAGATATCCCCGTGTGGTGGTGGAACGAAAGAACCGATATCCTTCGGTTATTATTTACTTTATCTATAAATTTGTATCCCCGCAGAGCGGAAGATATCCCCGTGTGGTGGTGGAACGGAAGAACCGATATCTTTCGGTTATTATTTACTCTATGTCTAAATTTCTATCCCCGCAAGGCAGAGCGGAAGCTATCCCCATGTGGTGGTGGAACGGAAGAACCGATATCTTTCGGTTATTATTTACTTTATCTATAAATTTCTATCCCCGCAGAGTGGAAGATATCCCCGTGTGGTGGTGGAACGGAAGAATCGATATCTTTTGGTTATTATTTACTTTATATATAGATTTCTATCCCCGCGAAGCGGGAGATATCCCCGTGCGGTGGTGGAACGGGAGGACTGGGACTTCCTCAGTTGTATATCACTTTTTGTCCCCGTAAAGGGGGGGAGTTGAAATTCTTGTTTAACTTTATATTGTTGTATTCCTGTGAAATAGCAGGGTTGACTCATTTAAGGGTTCCATATACCCGGCAGATTAAAAAGACGGAAGAGTCGAAATATACAACTCAGAAGATACTGGAGAAAGGAGATAAACTAGGAAAGTTCATTAATGTGAGAGAATTACATATTCTTAGTCATCTACAAGGGAAGATAACAAACAGCAACCCTTATATATCCCGGGCGTTACAGTTCTTTGTTAGGAGGGACAGAGGGAGTTCCCTTGTATGGTTGAGGTTGGCACCATAGTTGACGCCGATAGGATTGCTACAAGAAGGTCTGCTTGGCCAGTTCCTTTTGGGACCCGACCAGTTGTTGGCGTAGGGAGCGATTATTGGCGTAAGTTTCCTTCAGCTGTTGCTGTAAACACTTCACTTGTTCCTCCAAGATAGCTATGTATTGACGATCATTTATCTGTTCTTTAGAAGGCGAAGAACTGCTACCCTGTTCCGATATCTTGTCCATGGCAAGCAAAGGAAAAAGGAGAGTGATGGAAGCTATCAGGTAAAGGTCGGGGGTTTTTATGGCAACAAAGGGGAATAGTGCATTTATTGGTGGAAGAAGTAGCGACCATAAATGCCAGTAAAGAAGAGAGAACGTGGGGGCAGTAGTGGGAAGGTCGACGGGACTATAATTGTAATTAAGAGGGTCCGAATCCCCGAGAAATGACAGAGGAAGGTATGTTCGGATCAGACTACCGTCCTTTTGGAAGACAGAAATCTTACTTCTACAGCAAAAAGACAAAAACAGATATCATTTGCCTCCCTTATTTTTTATTAACATATTTGAAATGATTACATTAGCTTGATCTATAAAGACTTTCCATGATTACTCCTAACAGATGAAACGGGAGATGTCTCTTTGGGGGGAGAAGGAGCTAATATGACTCAAGCGCTCGCTGAGGGGGAGGAAGAACTGTGGACCTTCATCGAAAGGAGAAGGATGAGTCCTCGGGAATCGGGACGAAAGCCGCGGCCGTGGAAGTGGGGGAAGTTCAAGAAGAAGACGAGGATCTCCCATCAGATACTCCCACGTGAAGGGAGGATTCTACACTGCCAAGGAGGGAAAGGAGCACGGAAGGACCTCCCTGTCGGAGGGGTGGGAGCTGGACGGAGAGGCGGAAACGGAAGGGGGCGGAAGGCTGAAGTGGCAGTTGAGCGGGTCTCCGAATCTTCAATATCCTCAGAGACCCAATCTTGTAGTTCAAAAGATTCTGACTCTGAAGAAACTTCGATGGGATGCCCCGCTGAAGCCATAATAGAAAGATAGCAGGACGAAGACATGGGGGACGAAAGATTTATAATGGAAGGAAAGGGGCAACAGAGGTTCTGGGAAAGGGAAAGAAGACGAAGAGGTTGATATCATTTCCAAAGAAGTAAGAGAGATAGGGAAGATCAACAAGCAGGAGCTGTTTAAAGCGTCGCCCGAACCAGAATCGGGACGGGTATGAATGATGTCAGGCAGAGACCTTTCAAGCGAATCCCCGAACCAAAATTAGGGTGGAGGGGAATAACGGTATTCTACATCTCTCCGATAAACCCGAACCGATAAGGTTATTGCGCCGTACTACGCGGGGAAGGAGATAACAGTGTAGAGCGAGACCAAGTTAAAATTGGTTCAGAGTTCCCAATCCCTCAAGGAGCATAACAAGAGGATGATAACTAGTTATAGGGATAAAGGTATCGTTCAAAAGCAAGCGAGAAGCCCTCAGGAAAGTTACTAAAAAAGAGAATGTTATAAGTTACAGTTCAAAGAGATCGGGCGGACACTTGGCTAACGCCCTTACTGGATCCAAATAACTAGTGTCCGCACCGGGTATCCTCCGGCGTTTTGAGTCGAGGACCCTCAAAGCCTAATACAAATAAATCTACCCCTTCTTCACATAGCGCCTTTTAAGATCGGTCCGCTTCTTTCATCCGATCTCGGATTGGGCTAGTTGAGCTCGACTTTCCGCCATCACCCCAGAGCATCTTTTCAATGGTCGCTTGATGGCTCGCCTACCCAGAGTCGAGAGGGCTTCAGAGTATTCTTGGTGAAGGATGGATTGCTGAGCCACCGATGATAAGGTTCGGGGAATAGCCACTACCATGGAAAAAAGCTCCTGACACTTCTTCGCACAGATTCCTCGGTGATCGCCCAAGCTCGACGCCTAGGTTAAAATGATGACGCTTGTTGAAGCGTGGTGATAGTAGCCAAGAATCAAGATCCGATCATGGCGCCCATAAGATATCTCTTATACTCTTTCTTCCTCGAGTCGATATCTACCGCTGTACCGCTAGATCGCAAAAAGAGGCGCTGCTCTAGTTCTCATTTTTCATTGCAGCCTTCTCTTCTCGCTTCAACCAAGGCTAGTTGCATCGTGGCATCTTCGATCGCCCCTAAAGTCCGCCTCCTTTGCCTCTTGCTCGCTTAACCGTCGTGCGAAGCTCTTTCGCTATGACATACGGCAGAAAATGGCGAGTCTCCACACTAGATCGAATCGGCCAGATGGGCTACCATGTTGTTATGTTGGGTGGAGGCCTAAAAGGAGAGGAAAATTATCAGCCTACATCAGTATAGGGAAATACCCATAGCAAAGAGGAGGAGAAGAAGGAGTAAATACCTCTACCAACAGTTTGCTCACTTTCTCACACGGGCCTTGTATACCCGACTGGTTAAAGAATTTTACCTCCGAAGGGTGCCGAATCTTCAACAAAGATCCCAGAGTGGCCCTCTGAGGAATCGAAGGGAAGGATCTTCTCCTTCCAAGAAGATGGGGCCTACGGCCAAGATGGATAGGAGCTGCTTCTAGCCTAAGGTATTGGAGCTTGGAGGGATTCCGTATGAGAAGGCAGGTGAATTCTGTATGAGGGGGAAGAATGCAAATTGGGAGGGAGAATCTCCTCCTTGGGAGCTAAAGAAGAGGCAGGAGGTGTTGCCTTCTTCGGGTTCATAGATGATTAGGGTTGAGCTTCCTACCGGTGGGAAGACAAGGGAAGAAGAGCCGATGAACTCAAGCTCTTTCTTGATAAGCCGCAGCTTCTTCCGAGGAGATGACGGAGCTGTTGTGGATTTGCCTCTTTTAGTTAGGGTTTTCTTCTTCTTGGCAGCCTCGATCGACTCCCCTTCCACCAAAGCCTTCTGCATCAGATTATCTACAAGATATACTAGTAAGAAAGATGAATGCCCTAAAAAGGAAGTCGTCAAAGGTAGAGGAGACAATCCAAAGTGGCTTAAGAGGGGAGTTTCTATCAGATGGTTGGAGCAGTAATGTAGCTCTCCTAAGACTCTATACACTTCTGGGAAGGGACATTTGGTTCTCATTTCCCGGAAAGAAGGCAATTCAGGAAGGTCTACCTTCCAAGTATCAGAGTAAGGTAAAGACTCTGGAAGTTGTACAAAGAAATATAAGGCTTCCCAACCCTTGTGGGAAGTAGGCAGGTTCACCAGGAATTGGCAGTCGGAACGACTAGACAAATAGAAGAGGTCTGCCTTAGAAGACTTTAACTGGAAGAAGCAATGGAATATTTTGGGGGTCAAAGAGAGGTTCTGTTGGTGCAACAATGCCCCAAGCATTTATATATATTTTGATGTTTGGATAATCATCTAAGTTAGGCAATGTTTTATGATCTAATTGTATACATGTTTAAGTGACAGGAAAATCCAAGTATGAAGACTTGGTAAAAGACAAGTCCAAGTGTGATCTTGGCAAAGAGAAGTCAAGGAAAGGTCTTGGCAGCATAAGTCCAAGCATGTAGTCTTAGCGGCGTAAAGTCCAAGCAGTCCTTGGAAAAGGAAGACCAAAGGAAAGTCTTGGCGGCATAAGTCCAAGCATGTAGTCTTGGCGGCATAAAGTCCAAGCGTACTTTGGCAAAGAAGAAACCTAAAGCATGACGAAACCGAAGGAAGCTTTTGAAGGTAAGCGCATGGATGGAGTCGTGGACTCAGAGAAATCCTAGAGGCGCAAGGCTGATGGAGAAGCTAGAAGGTTAAGTCTAGGCTTAGGTTATGTTTTCAAGTATGAATTAGTCATACTTGAGTGTGCCGATCATTGGAACATGGTGTCGGTCGAACTGGCCTTTAAAATATAGCATTAGAGTTTGGAAGGCTGTTATCACGGTCATTGGTGGTTATCCGCGATGTGGCGATCGACTCGACTCATGCGGCTACAAGGCGGCCGATCGCCATCATTGGCGATCGGATCGACACAAGCGATGGCCCGTGGCCAGGCGGCGGCCACTGGCGGATCGATCGCCATCATTGGGCGATCGATAGTCTTCCCGTTGGCGATGACGACGGCAAATCCCGCGAATCCGGCTGTGCAGAAGCCGTTAGAATCGGCGGCAGTCGACTGATGAAAGTCATCAGTCGACTGATAGACCTCCAACGGGAAAAAGAGGCTCTTTCCTATAAAAAGAGCCCAAGGGGAGCAAGAAGAGCCTAATGCATATATTCTGATCCTTCTTCTAAGCTCCTACAAGTTTTCCAAAGCTTTCTAAGTAATATTAATCTCTTTTTCTCCTCTCAAATCTTCATTGTCATCTTTTGTAAGAAGAGGAGATCTTTGTAAAGAGAAAGCTTCATAGTGAAATTGCTTGGGTTGATCCACCTTAAGGATCGCCGTGGAGTAGGAGCGTTATCTCCGAACCACGTAAAGGCTTTGTTAGCATTGGTTTTTGTTTTTACATATATTACTTGTGTTTGCTTCCGCTAATTATTTTTGTAGAAACGAAAAGAGCTATTCACCCCCCCCTCTAGCCTTCAAACGATCCCTTACAAGTGGTATCAGAGCCCGGATCGCATCGGAAGATCTAGCAATCAACCGGAGCAAAGATGACATTTCAAGAGGGGTATAGCACGGCGAGGCCTCCGTTCTTCGACGACAACGATTTTGGATATTGGAAAGGTAGGATGGAGTATTATTTAATGAACGATATTGAAAATTGGTTTAGCATTGTAGATGGTTTTGAGAAGCCGGTCGATTTAATTGAGCACCACTACCAACAAAGGATTGGACAAGAGAGATGGCCAAGAAAGCACAAGCGAATGCAGCAACGACCACACTTCAATGTGGTCTATCCCAGGAGCAACTATCTAAGGTCGGGCCATTCAACTCCGCAAAGGAGCTTTGGGAGAAGCTCATCGAACTCAATGAAGGATCCAAAGAGACAAGAAGGGCCAAGAGGGATCTTTTGATTGGCCAACTCCAAAGCTTCACTATGAAGACAAATGAAACGGTGAGCCAAATGCATGGGCGCTTCAAGGAGGTAGTCAACGGACTACACGTTATAGGTGAAAAGGTCGACAACCGAGACCTTGTGAGGTATGTACTACAAGCCTTCCTAGGACCACCTTATGGGCCTCAATGGTAGATGCCTATAAGGTCTCTGGGATCTTTCATTAGTTAAATTAGATGAGTTATTTTGTGAATTTCAATTGCATGAATAAGCTAACACTTCATCCAAAGAGAAGGGTATAGCTCTTGTTGTAGGAAAGAAGGAGAAGAAGAAAAGGAAAAGAAGGAGGTGTCTTCCTCATCCGAATCCGAGGAGGACTCATCAAGTAGTGAGGATGAGTTGTCGGCAAGTGAGGTAGCACACTACGTCAAGAAATTTGGTGGGAAGTCAAGGAGGCTCACCAAGAAGGATGTGAAGAGGATGTTTCAATCCTCAAGAGGTAAATCTTCTAACAATTCAAATTCTATCTCTAACGTGACGTGTTTTGGTTGCAACAAGAAAGGGCATATAAAGCCCAATTGCGGAACTAAAGAAAAGGAGGAGAAGGATAAGAAGAAGAAGGAAAGAAGAAGAAGGAGGCGATGTTGGCACAAACGTGGGACACTCTAAGTATGGAGGAATCTTGACGGTGAAGAAGTTTGCCATTCAACCCGAACTTAGCCCTCATGGCATTGGAAGAAACCGAAGCTCAAGCGAGAGTCTTCTTCCTCTTCAAGTGATGAATCATCATCAAGTGATGATGATGAGGTAAATGACTCACCCAAAGTAGATTTACTTTATAAGACTATTGCATGTTTACAAAATGCTTTAAATAGATCAAAAACTAGGATTAAGGATCTAAAATTAGAAATCAAATCATTTAAGAATATAGATACATCATGTGATAAATCATCTAGTGATGATAAGTATACTCTTAGGGATGAAAATGATGAGTTAAGAAAAGAAATAAGTAAATTAAGAACATGCCTAGAAAAGTTCACTAATGGTTCCAAATATCTAGATATGATTATTAAGGACCAAAGGGCAATTTACAATAAGGCCGGTTTAGGATATAAACCTAAGGAGAAAGAGGTAGCATTTGCATCCCTAGTTAGTAGAAAATCCATGATTAAAAGTAAGGGGAGAAAAGCATGGGTACCAAAGAAATTTATAACTAATGCTAGTGGTCCTAAGATTTGGGTACCTAAGGATTGTGTTTTTCATGTGACATAGGTAGAAGATCCAAGCTTGTGGATAGTTGATAGTGGGTGCTCAAAGCATATGACCGGGGATGAGAGAAAATTCTCCACTATCAACCACACTAGCCAAGGAAAAGTGTCTTTTGGTAATAGCGGCAAACTTAAAATCTTAGGAAAGGGCACCATTGAGGTATCTCCCAATCTTGCTATTCATAGAGTTCTATTAGTTAAGAATATGAAATTTAACTTACTTAGTGTAAGCCAATTATGTGATGCAAATTTTGATGTTAAGTTTGATTCCTCAAAATGCTTTATAAGACACAAAACTATAAATGATTGCATGTTAGTAGGCTTTAGAAAATCAAATATATATTATGTTGATTTATCTTATGCTACTAATCCTTCCACTAAGTGTCTTATTGCAAAAGAGGAAGAAAGTTGGCTTTGGCATAGGAGACTAGGTCACATAAACATGAAGAATATAGCCAAAATAGCCAAATTGAAGCTAGTCAAAGGATTGCCTAGAGTCAAATATCTTAAGGACAAGATGTGTGATGCTTGTCAAGAAGGGAAACAATCAAAAACATCACACAAAGGTAAAAACTTACTTAGTACCGCTTTACCATTAGAATTGCTACATATGGATTTATTTGATTGCCATAGTACCCCATCTATAATTGGTAGTAAATATTTCTTGGTAATAGTAGATGATTTTTCTAGGTTTACTTGGGTGTTTTTCTTGAAAAATAAGGATGAAACCTTAGAAATAATCATAGGATTTAGCAAAAGAGTAGAAAATGAAAGAAAACTCAAAATCAACCGGATCCGTAGTTATCATGGTGGAGAGTTTGAGAATACTAACTTTTCAACATTTTGCTAATAACAATTTTAAAAGCATGAATTTTCTAGTCCTATAAAACACCAACAAAATTGCGTTGTGTAAAGAAAAATCGTGTGTCCTACAAGAAGCGGCTAGGACAATGCTTAATGCATATTCCTTACCTAGCTACTTGTGGGCGGAGCGGTTAATACTGCTATATCCAAAATAGGGTATTAATTCATAGGTTTTAGGAAAAACTCCATTTGAATTGTGGAATGGTACAATTCCAACAATTCATTATTTTAAGGTCTTTGGATGTAAAGTCTATATCTTAAATACCAAAGACAACCTAAGTAAATTTGAGTCAAAGCGGATGGGAATCCTAGTTGGATACTCATCCACTGGTGTAGGATATAGAGTCTACAATAAAAGGACTCAAAAGATTGAAGAATCATCAAATGTTCAATTTGATGAAACTTCAAATACATACCCTAGAAAATCCTATTGATGATGACATAAATAATGAAAATCAAGAAATTACCAAACAATTTCAAGATTTAAACTTAGGGGTAATAATCAAGAGGAGGATTGGATCAAGGGAAGTAAGGGATGATTCCGATAATGAACATAGAATTGAAGTAGATCATGATCAAACTCAACTTGATACACCTCCCGAACCATAAGAGTTCATCAAAGTCACCCATTAGATCAAATTGTGGGTGAATTATCTCAAGGAGTTAGGACTAGGTCATTCCATAGGGACCCCACTAGTCATATAGCTCTAATTTCTCAAATTGAGCCCAAAACATTAAAGATGCATTGCTTGATCCGGATTGGATCTTAGCAATGCAAGATGAATTGGCTCAATTTGATAGGAGTCAAGTGTGGAGTTAGTTCCTAGACCAAGTGAAAACACTATTATTACTACAAGATGGGTCTTTAGGAACAAACTAGATGACCAAGGGAATATCACTAGAAATAAAGCACGATTAGTTGCAAGGGGTTTTAATCAAGTTGAAGGACTTGATTATGATGAAACATATGCCCCGGTTGCTAGATTAGAGTCCATTAGAATACTTTTAGCATATGCCTCCTATATGGGTTTCAAACTCCATCAAATGGATGTCAAATCGGCATTCCTAAATGGGTTTATTAAGGAAGAGGTGTATGTAGAACAACCTCCGGTTTGAAAATATGGACTACCCAAACCATGTATACAAACTTAGGAAAGCCTTATATGGTTTGAAACAAGCTCCCGGGCTTGGTATGAAAGATTGTCAACTTTCCTAATCTCCAAGGATTTGAAGGGTAGTATAGATCAAACTCTCTTTATAAAGTCAACATCTAAGGACATTTTGTAGCCCAAGTGTATGTTGATGACATTATCTTTGGGTCAACAAATGATGAGCTTCTTGAAGACTTTATTCAAAATATGGAAAAGAGTTTGAAATGAGTCTAGGAGAATTAAATTTCTTCCTAGGTTTGCAAGTTAAACAAACTAGTGAAGGAATTTACATTTATCAAACCAAATATGCTAAGGAAATGATTAAGAAATTTGGTTTGGAAAATGCTAAGGTAGTGTCAACTCCAATGGCAACCAATGCCAAAATAGATAGTGATAGTGAAGGAAAACAAATAGATCTTACCCTTTATAGGAGCATGATTGGTAGCCTCTTGTATTTAACCGCTAGTAGACCTGACATATTATTTGCGGTTGGTATGTGTGCTAGGTATCAATCATGTGCTAAGGAATCTCATTTAGTTGCGTTAAAAGAATTTTAAGATATGTCAAGGGCACACTAAATGTAGGTCTATGGTACCCTAGGACTAGGTCATTTGAATTACTTGGGTATACCGATTCCGATTATGCCGGGTGCAAATTGGATAGGAAAAGTACTAGTGGTGGATGCCAATTTCTTGGGTCCTCCCTAGTTAGTTGGAGTAGTAGGAAGCAACTTTGTGTTGCTTTATCAACCACCGGCGAATATGTTGCTATGGGTGGTTGTGTAGCTCAACTATTATGGATGAAACATACCTTAGAAGATTATGAGCTAACTTACTCCAACATAAAAGTACTTTGTGATAATGTGAGCACCATTAACTTGACCAAAAATGCATCACTCTAGGACCAAGCACATTGAAGTGAAACATCACTTCATTAGAGACCATGTGGCAAAGGGGGACATTGAGCTTAATTACATTGAATCTAAGTCCAACCTAGCCGACATCTTTACCAAGCCTCTCCCCGAACTAGAATTTTCATCACTTAGGAGAGAACTTGGGATGTGCTTTGTAGAATAGAAGTGTAGTTTTTGCATGATTCTATAGAAATACTAGGATTTATACCTTTAACCATCTCACAAAACACTTAGGAAACCATGATTTTTGTATTGAGCCACCTAGACAACATGTGAGATGTTAGGAAGATGCACTTGGTTCATCATGCTTGTTATGATGCATTACTATGAACCAAAGTGTCATCTAGAAACATTAATCCTTCATTGGACCAATCATTGGGAAGGCCTATGTACGATTAATGTGCATATAGCTCCAAGAATATGATTGGAAATGTCAAATAAAATAAAATATAAACTATGTCTATCAAACCTTGAGAAACAAATTCCTATTGATAAGCCAAAGTGATACAAAGTTTTGCAAAGATATCATAACTTTTGCAAAATCTCAAGATTGTGTCAATATCAAAATCTAGAGGTAATATACCTTTAAAATAATTTTTCCTTGATAGGAAATGATCTAACAATATTACCCACGAAATTTCGTGATTTTTTGATCTTTATTGAATTAATTCGATACGCCAATATCGAACCAAGCTCAGCCGACCGCCATTTATGGCAATGACCGACGCGCATGTAATCGGTTCGATGCGATCGGGTCGGGCCGATCGATCACCATCGCTGATCGCCATTTACGGCAATGACCGACGCGCATGAATCGGTTCAGATGCGATCGGGTCACCGATCGATCACCATCGTCGACCGCGACTAACGGCAATGATCGTGTCGCGTTTTTAGGGCTTTCCACCGTTGACTCGCCGTAACCTCTCGACTTCTCTCTTTCTTTCCTCTTCCGACGATCGCCCACCGCACCTCTTTCGCTGCTCCTTTTGTTTTTCGGCGACTCCATCGTGCTCCAACTCGAGAAGCTTCTCGTGTCCCTCGGTCGCGCTCTAGGGTCCGACACTTGGCTAGGGTTTCGTTGTCAAGCACTAATCCTTGTCACCATGCCACCTAGGTATATTTTCTTTCATGATCATTATTTTGTTTTGTTCCTATGATTTTCACTAACCCATGCTTATCTTGCTCATGCATCATCAACCTACATTGTGCATTTTTGTCTTCTCGCCATTTAGAATTAAGCATGTTGCTACTAAAGCGCACCGGGCACCTCAGGCCAATGAGGGCCGTCAGACCCTCAACCATCTGTTGATCCTAGATTTCCAAATTCCGCCTTGAAAGTCGTTTCATAAAAACAAATTCGACTTATTCCACCTAGGTCAATGGATTCCAAGTTTCTTAAAGACTTTTGTTTCGACATAGTTCAAATCATCCAACATTACAACCTCGAGTCGTTGGTCTTCTGTGAACATCACGTAAACATCACCCTCCTCTCGAATTTTCAACAACCTACGGCCAGGTTGGAGATGGGGTGAGATCGGACTCGCGTTGCTCGGTAGCGATCCGGATTCGATCCCGGATCTGACCGATTTTCTCGGATGTCTTCCTTCCGAGAGTGATTTCACTCTATATCCATCTTGAGTGAACCTCTTCCATCTCCTTTGAGGAGATTTCTTTAGATTCCTTCATGATACCTTCTATCACTATCCTCGACCTTTGAACACCAATTTATTTCAATCACAAGAATCGCTCGCTTCGACAATGTCCTTTATAAGGTCATTGCTCATTGTCTTCTTCCCATTGTTACCCGTGGTTTGGCCTTGGTTCGCCTCCACATCTACTTCTCATGCATTTCTTTCAATACTTAGACATTGACATTGGTCAAAATACCTTCCAATGCATCATTCATTTCATAAGACCAAACAATGGGAAGGTTCACATACCATTTGAAATGTCCTCACCAATGGCTCACTGTAGGCATTGATGTGAATATAGGAGTCATTAAAATCATGAATAGGAAATATGATCGGATGACTCGAGAGTTTCTCATGGCGGGCCTCGAAGGCCGGGAGGATCCATCTTCCGGGACCCAACACACGGTAGCAGTGCCGCTCGGCACCAGAGGATGCCGGCGGAAGGTGTTCGAGGATGGTGCCGCAGGAGTAGCCGAGGGTGGTGCCGCAGTGTTCCGAGGGGAGCTGCAGGGAGAGACTGCCGCAGCGATACTAGTCTACAGACATCCCTGCGCCCGCCTGATGCTTTGCGAGCGGGTGGACACATCGCCTAGAGGAGCCGCGCTAGAGCATCAGGAGCTCCTCTCCCTCGTGAGAGAGGTGCATCGGCAGCAGCAGGACATCTTGGCGATTCTTCGCCCTGCTGCACCTGGACACCCACCTCACGATGGTTCGTCATCGGCACCGATGGATGCTGACGACGACGATCGTTAGATCGCTTATTTTCTTGTTATTCTCTTTTTGGCCGTATGTACGGCATAAACTCCTACTTATGTAATGACTTTTGATTGATGATATGAAATTGTTTTTATTCACTTCTATTAGTGCCTACAATTTATTGTTTATCAAGTTTAGAAGTTGAGAATATAGTACGAAGTTTTGAATGTTGATACGATACAATTACACTTTTTGTGTCATGATTTTTGTTGTTTTAAATATCGTATCAATCCATCAATCTGATGAACATGTTTTTCGTCTAATATTTTTCATATGTTATACTAGTCGAATAGAATGTGTATGCCAAGTTTCGTGATTTTTGGACACCCACGTAATTTTCTACGCATTTTCAAACTTTGACTGAAAAAGTTATTCCGATCGGCTATATCGATCGGCTTGATTATTCTTGCTGTTCGATCGAATCGTGTCACTGCTTTTGAATGGAAAGTGGTTTTTTCATCGGTTAAAAGGTTCAATTTTGGACATTATACAATTTCCACAATATATATATGATACCTTGTATGGAAAGGCGGATTTTCTTGGTGCACTGGTTTAGGGGGAGCTAAATCCCTTATTTATATTATTGTTGGTGCAAGACTAGGACATATTTGCCTATTGCTTATGTTTTGTTTATCATGAAACATGTCTTGGATTTAGGGGGAGCTTCATATCAATTTTATACCTTTGTTCAAGATGTGTTAATTATAATTCTTTCCTGCACTTATTGAATAACCTCTTCCCTTTTTGTTGTATGTCAAAGGGGGAGAAGGGACATTGAAGTTAGAATTCATATTGAAATATGTTTATGTATTAAAGGTCTAACTTAAATGATTGCCAAACATCAAAAGGGGAGATTGTTGGCAACAATGCCCCAAGCATTTATATATATTTTGATGTTTGGATAATCATCTAAGTTAGGCAATGTTTTGTGATCTAATTGTATACATGTTTAAGTGACAGGAAAATCCAAGTATGAAGACTTGGTAAAAGACAAGTCCAAGTGTGATCTTGGCAAAGAGAAGTCAAGAAAAGGTCTTGGCAGCATAAGTCCAAGCATGTAGTCTTAGCGGCGTAAAGTCCAAGCAGTCCTTGGAAAAGGAAGACCAAAGGAAAGTCTTGCATAAGTCCAAGCATGTAGTCTTGGCGTAAAGTCCAAGCGCATTTTGCAAAGAAGAAACCTAAAGCATGACGAAACCGAAGGAAGCTTTTGAAGGCAAGCGCATGGATGGAGTCGTGGACTCAGAGAAATCCTAGAGGCGCAAGGCTGATGGAGAAGCTAGAAGGTTAAGTCTAGGCTTAGGTTATGTTTTCAAGTATGAATTAGTCATACTTGGAGTGTGCCAGTCGACTGGAACATGGTGTCGGTCGAACTGGCCTTTAAAATATAGCATTAGAGTTTGGAAGGTTGTTATCTCCGTGGTGGTTATCCGATCGGCGATGACGATCGACTCGATTCGGCTAGCCTAAGCCGGGCGATCGCCATCATTAGCGATCGCATTAAAGAAATGGCGTGAGCCGATCGGGCCGGCTATTTAGCAAGATCGGCCGAATCGCCATCGTGGCGGGGCCGATCGATAGTCTTCCGTTAGCGATGACGGCGGCAAATCCCGCGAATCCGGCGGCGGAGAATCGGCGTGATCGGTGATGAAAGTCATCAGTCGACTGATAGACCTCCAACGGGAAAAAGAGGCTCTTTCCTATAAAAAGAGCCCAAGGGGAGCAAGAAGAGCCTAATGCATATATTCTGATCCTTCTTCTAAGCTCCTACAAGTTTTCCAAAGCTTTCTAAGTAATATTAATCTCTTTTTCTCCTCTCAAATCTTCATTGTCATCTTTTGTAAGAAGAGGAGATCTTTGTAAAGAGAAAGCTTCATAGTGAAATTGCTTGGGTTGATCCACCTTAAGGATCGCCGTGGAGTAGGAGCGTTATCTCCGAACCACGTAAAGGCTTTGTTAGCATTGGTTTTTGTTTTTACATATATTACTTGTGTTTGCTTCCGCTAATTATTTTTGTAGAAACGAAAAGAGCTATTCACCCCCCCCTCTAGCCTTCAAACGATCCCTTACAGGTTCAAATGTTGGAACACTATGTGGGCTCCCGACAGAATCCAGAAAGAGTTGGGGGTGAATTGGTTCAGGGGTAGTCCGTAGAAGTTTAGGAGGTCCAAATAGACCTGTGGTACCGGCAGGGATAGGCCGTTAAGAAATTGTTCATAGAAAAAGCATGTCAAGCGGGGAGGAGGTTTATGAGGCCGATGCAGTTTGGTCGTGAAACAACATTTTATAGAAGGGTCTATGTAGTTGTTCTTCAGGTTAAAGAAATAATGGTTGCAATCTAACTGAGTTATGGTATGTTCATACCAGGCGGGTGAAGAGAGGGTCCTAGCAGCCATGGGTGTGAACAAAGCAGAACACTTACTCGGAGGATAAGGAAGAATCGTGTGAGAAAGGAAGGACTGGATCGCCGCAACGCCACCGGTGAGAATCACGGGAGAAGAAGAACAGATTGGTTTATCAAGCACACTAAACGATACCTAAAAGAAGAAGGTGAGGGTTTATATAGGGTTTTCCGTGACGATTCAGCTGCACAGAAGGAGAAGGAGAAGCGGAGCCAATGGGCCCAGCGGGCCTCCTTCAATATGCTGGGGGGGAGTTATAAGGGAACGGATGGATTTAAGTCGAGAAATGAAGAATAGGTCAGAAACTTTATGTACATTAGGAAAGTCAAGCTTATAACTTCGCTTGACTATTTTTCGGGGTTAACTAATGATACTACTGGTACCTTCTCTACATAATCCCCGATAGAGGGGTTAGCGGGTGACCTGAGATTCGATCCAAAATACACGACTCAGCTAAGAAAGGAAAGGAAAATTGGCGCGGGCGAACCTCAGAAGCCATTGGCGCTGGCGAAACGCAGAAGCCATTGGCACGGGCGAACATCAGAAGCCATTGACACGGGCGAATATTGAAAGCCATTGGCACGGGCGAACATCAAAAGCCATTGGCACGGGCGAATATTGAAAGCCATTGGCACGGGCGAACATCAGAAGCCATCGGTACGGGCAAATATTGAAAGCCATTGGTACGGGAGAGTTAATGAAAGCAATTGATACGGCAAAGGAGAGGCGGAAGGCGCTTCGCCAAGAGGCTAGTCCAATCTGATCAATACAAGGGGAATTTGACACGGGGAAAAGAGGAGTTGGTTCGGGTTGATAAAAAGCCTTAGAGCTAGGTCACCCGTGGGCTATAGACCTAAACTAGCTTCCCTCAACACGGAAGGTTGAGGGAGATAGTCTAGCCTAGTTTCCCGAAAAATAGAGGAAAGGGTGTTAGGCAACGGCCTGGGAGGCCCCACATAATATTCCAAGGAGTCTTCACTCCTGATATCTGTAACAGAATTATTCCCCAGGGAAAGGTGGTGGTCACGTGTACGATGGAGATAACCTACGACGTTACGATGAAGGAAAGAAAAAGAGATAAAAGGGGAGGAAGTAAGGAGGGAAAGAGGATCTGCAATCATTCCGACGCAGCAAAAGAGAAGAAGAGGCAAGAGGAGAAGGAAAAAAGGGAACAACCATCTCGCCGGAGAAGAAGGACGGAGATCAGCCATTGCTACATCTCTTGTATTTTCCTCATCTTGTAAGATCATTGTAAGAGGTCTTTCTCCTCCACCTGCGGAAACTTGCTTTCTGTAAAGGAGGATCTTCATAGTGAAAGTGCTTAGGCACCGCATCTGGTGAGAAAACTCACCTCCGTGGAGTAGGAATCCTCATTCCGAACCACGTTACATCTTGTGTCTGACTCTCGATTGCTGGCGTCAGTTTTTTGCGTTTTATCTACTTCATCCTCTTATTCTCTACTGATTGCGGTCGGGGAGAATCCTCTGAGACCTCCCTCAGTGCTTCACTGCATTGAAAACGGAGCGACCAGATTGTTTCCCATACCCGCATCACCAATGATTCTCTTAATTTAATATTAGAATATTTAAATAAAGTTGTATCTGTATTTTTGTTAGATGAAGAAAATTTAAAAAGTTACGTTTAAAAATGATCAATCTCAAATTCCGTCAAGTACTATGTGTTTGATGTGTCTCTTTAACGACCCGTAACCGTCGAGCGATTAGAATTTATACGAGTCATTGCAATATTTGCATTTTATTCGTATTTCTCCGAAGAGAAGAACAATTTTCTCAAAAATTTTTATTAAAAATTGACAATTTCAAAAGTAAAGGATTTCACACCTTGAAAATCTTGATACTTCCTTATGCGTCGATTGTTGAAAATTAATATGATTTATCATTGATGAATTGAACCTCCTCAGACTTGGAATCAACATTCGGAATGAAGACGTCATTGTCTTTTTGAGATCGAGCTGAATCATTTTTCATTGAAATTAGAGTTGGGAAATGAAAACCGATTGAAATCGGAGAATTGAAAGTGTTTGAAATAGAGAAATTGAGAGAAAAGGATAGAGAAGATATGATAAAAATGATAAAATAAATCTTTTATATATAGAATTTGGAGATACTAAATCATAATCATTAATAAAAAAATAATCAAATGATCTTGATCTTAAAAAAAACTCATTTTACCCATTAAAACTTTGGATTCCAATGTCAAAATTATAAAATAATTGTGCTGAATTGGCCGTTTGAATCGTCGATTCAGTGATTTTGGATCGATAGAATCGAAATATATCGGCCTGACTCGATTGATTTCGATTTTTATCCAATAATCCAGATCAATAGATAATCAGTCCATTGACTCAGTTATAAGCCCAGGCCAAATGTGGGGTGAATTTGACCCGTGGTCTGATCTATTTCGGCTTCTCTCCCGCGTGGTAAACAGACCCCCAATCTTTTTTGTCCCCGATTAGAGCTGTAAACGAACCAAGCGTTCATGAACGAACTTGGTGTTCGACTCAGTAAGAGCTCATTTACGTTCGTTCAATATGCATCAAAGTCAATTAATAAACAAACTTGAATACGTATGTGCTTGACTTGTTAATGTTCGTGAACAGTGTTCGTGAACGGTGTTCGTGAACATTGTTCGTGAATAATGTTCGTGAACATTAACAAGCCGATTTATGATTATACTCTTTTAAAAATTATTTTTGAATTTATTTATACTCATTTATAAATCAGGATTAAATTAATAAAATTTTAAATAAACAAAAAAATTTGACTTAGATTGATAACGTTTAAATAAAAGTTTGAATCGAAATCTCGTTAAACAAGCAAACTCGAATTGAGCTCAAACCAGGCTCCAAATTAAAAAAATACCAAATCAAATTTGAACAGATTTTTCAATAGCTTAATTAACTTGATTTAATTCGACTCGTTTAAAATCCTATCCCCGATTGAGAGAGTTGTTTATGTGCTTCGTAACCAGTCGTGATATATATTTGGAGTTAAATCTCGAATACGTATTAATTTAAGCATGTTCTCGAGGTCACCCTCGCCGTTGGGCTGTTTCTTTTGTACTTGCCCACTTGATTAACTCGCCAATAGAAAATTTGATTCGACTTCTTCCCCTCTCTCTCCCCTGCCCTTTCATTTGCTTTGGCGACATACTTAACGGACATCAGCTGCTCGCCGAATTGGGTTGGGGGGCCTTTGTCTCGAGATCCGGTCATCGCAATCTAGAGGCGTCGGTCGCGGGGTGGCAGCCGGCGGATGTATGAGCGCCGCCTTGGGGAGCAGAGTAGGTCACTGATCGGGAGCTGCCTGCCGGCCAGCGGCGGCGATAGATGCGCCTCCACATCGATCTAGGTTTTTCAGCAGCGGCGCTGCTTCTGGTCCTCCTCGTCGGGCCCGTGGTTGCGTTCGTAGTTCACCAGCAATGGCGCCTGGCGGAGGCGAGGCAGGCGGAGGTCCGGCGCCTGGCGCTGCTCGCAGCGCAGGAGGCCGACGTCGCGGAGATGGAGGCCATGGCATCCTACTCGGCCACATCAGGTGCTGGTGCTTATTCTACTTCTGTTGCTAAGGAGCCCTCGGTGTTGCCGGAATGCGCTGTGTGCTCTGTTTTCGCCGCAGCGAGATGTTCCCGTTGCAAGATTGTCAGATACTGGTAAGTAGAATTGAGTCCCTTTTCCCCCTTCTTTCTTTGACGAAATTCAATCGTTTTATTTCTGTTCTTTATGGGTTTTGGATTTTTTTATTTTTATTTTTTATTTACCTATGACCGAGTAAGACTGTAAAGATGCTAACTTGGAGTTTAAGAAAAACCTTGTTCAACGTATCTGTTAGAGTAGAGAGCTTATGCCCTAGTTTGCTATCCTGAACGAACCTAACTCTATTGTCGTCGAGTTGTCAGTGGAATAAAGCGTGGCACATTTCTTTGTTGATTAGTAAAGATGAAGACATATTTTTTCCTCCTTTCAATCTGCAGAGAAATTGCCTCGTTCCCTATTTCGTGGCTTTGAATAGTGACGTGATGTTAGGCTCTCGGTTTTAATATATTGAAGCTTATTCTTAAGCTAATTCTTACTTATCAGTGTCATGCACTGGTCTAGGCTCTATTGGTAAAATAGGTCCATCAAGATATGCTGCATCGTGTGTCAATGTTATTCATATGGCAAATACCTCTATGACCTCATTTAACTTTACGTCTGTGTAGCTTATTGACAAGTGTTGAGTTAGTGACATCGGGATACAAGTATTGCTATTTCCTCTCTGTATAATTTTCATTGTTGGTTCTTCCGGTGCCATGCTCATATTTAAGCTTGGAAAATCCTTTATCTTTCTAGACGATCTCCTCCTACATTATAAAGGTGAAGCGCTGCCTTCTTGTTCCAGATATTCATTTGTTCTAATGTGAACAGAGTGAGATAACAATTGAGACCATGCCAAATTTAAAACTTTGGATATTTTGGCCCCTTTTTTTGGTGGTTAAAAATCTATGTTTATTTAATTGAAAAGAAATTGTGTGCAGTTAATGCAGTTGTTATTTTTTATATTATTTAGGACAAAATTTTAGGACTGCTGTATTTGTCAATTTTTTCAATTAGATTATGGCCATAGTCTTTTTTTTTTTTGGATTGGATAAGCTATATCAGGTCTAAACTTATGACGACCAACAACATGCTACATTATGTTATATATAGAACAACATCAATCCTCCCTGATCTCATTTGGAGTTATGACAGTACAGCTATGCTGCTAGCTTTTTTTAATTGCTGAGTAAGCTACATCAGTGTATGGTTTACAAATGAGACTCCTCCCTCAGATGTAGTTATGCATAACTTTGTTCATGCTCGTATCTACTCTTTGCAAATCTTACATCTCTTTAGCAAGGTCCTCTTAGTCAACATAAATCTCTTTCTTCTACATTGATCCAGTTATTTATTTTTTATTCTGGAATGAAGTGGAACTATGTGGTGTTATGTAAGATAGTCATAAAGAATACTCTCATTTCATACGAAGAGGGTAATAATCAACTAGGTTAAGCTAGTTAAACAATTTTCATTCTATCATTTTAACATATAAACAAAGATCTATTTCTTAGTGGAGACCCATATTCTAAAAGCAAAATATCAAATCATTTAGACACCTACCTAATTCTTGTTGAGATTTTGGTGCCTCTAAAAAGGGATGAATAGGCGTAACTTGTAAAGTCAAATTCTTTTCAAATGCTCTTGCTAATTCAAGACTTTAGCAATAATGCATTAGGCAGAATTCACTAGTTGAAAATACTTCTAGCTAGACCAAAGGTCCTTTTTAGATTGAGTCTAGTACAATATCAACAAATGGGATACAATGAACATGAGAAATAGTTGCCAATGTGATGTAACTAATTTTTTTGGTTGTAGTGTCTTTGCTCAATATTTATATTATAAAACTAATTGTCATTAATCGACTGAATTAACCTTAATAGTTGACAAACCACTAATCTTGGAACCTATTTGCAACGATCGTTGTTCAACTCAAACCTGTTATTTTGATTGGTTAACCCTTTAGTCAACTCAGATGCCTTCCACTTGACTCCTCTGGATAACCTTCAACACAATGTACTGATCCATGACTCTTACATTTAGGTTGTGATTAGTTTTGTTGGCGACTCTATCGAGTACTTGTGCCTTTCGATTGAATTAGCGATCTTGGAATCCTATCCATAGGATTGATGTTCATCGAGTCGACTCAAACCTGTTGTTAATTGACTATGTTTAACCCTTTAGTTGTCTCAACTGCCTTCCACTCAATTCCTCTAGATCAACCTTCAGCACGGTCGTTTGATCCATGACTGTCTCGTGTGGATTGTGATTACCTTCAATCAAATGATCCAACTAGATTTGTGAGTTGATCTTCAAATGACTGTGTCATCAATTGACTCACATGGATAAATTTTGACTCTTTCACTATTGCCACAATTTCAATTGCCTCCAGTCGACTCATGTTCCCTTTCAAGTTTATCTTGCAGAGATAAAGTCAAACGCCCATTTTCAATTGAATTCAACCATATAAATTGATTCAATAGTCAGGCTACTTTAGTTGACTACTTTACCATTTAGTGGATTTAAGCCAGATCAGAAATCCTTTCTCTTCTCAAGTAACAAACCATCGGTTGACTACATCATCAACACAACTAACCAATCGGTAGAATATGCATATAGTCAATTGAACTTGCTTGGCCTTAAATAAACTTATCATCTTTGACCAAGAATACTTGTTTACCTATTCTCTAGTTGAGTATAAGCCTAAGTAGAAAAGTTTCTGCCCAAAAGCACTCTCACTTAATTCATATGTCTTTATGCTAACCATGCTCCATCCCTTAAAATCCCCTCAATGAGCCTTCAAGAGATCCCTCAAAACCCTAAGGGGACAAGCATCTCTTCGAATTCGTAGATGATCTTTAGCATCCACGGAACCTACCTGGAGATCCACCTAGCGATCTCAAACTACCAAGAGTTCTTGCTCTATGACTTCATGCCAAGCATTTGATCTTTCTTGACTTGTCAGGATTTCAACTTACCAAAGCTTACTCTTCATGACTTCTGGCCATACATTTGGTTGTCATTGATTTGTTAGGACTTCAACTTCCAAGAGCTTACTCTTTGGAACTTTTTGCTAGACATTTAATTCTCATTGCTAGATATTTAATCCTCCTTGACTTGCCAAGATTTCAACTTGCTAGGATCTTATTGTCCAAGACTTTTTGCCAAACATTCAATCCTCTCCTTGACATGTTGGGACTTTTCTTGGTAGGAGTGCGTTCTTGGACTTTCTCTTACTAAATTGGCCTATCTTCACCTTTAGTTACTATTAAGATTCTGACATAAGTAAAAATATCATATTAATTTTGTCCAACATATTTTGTATAACTTATTGAAGAGGAGAGTTGTGTAACTTGATGATGGTCATGGGTTCGAGTCATGGAAACCACCTCTTGTAATACAGGATAAGGTTATATATAATAAATCCTTCCTCGAAATCCACATTACTGGAAGTTTTGTGCACTGAGTTGCCCTTTATATTTTGTATAACTTAAACAATATGCCAATGGATTCGTCAACAACATAAGAAAGAGCCCAACTCAAGTGTGGTTGTATCTAATAGCCTCCCCTTAAATCAAGCTTCTTAGATATTGATTGCACACACAATTTCCCTAATTTCACCAACAATTCTTTTGCTATCTTTGATCCCTTATCTTTATTGCTTTTCTAGTTCTTCGAGATAACTTTAACTGTTTGGTTTTGGTGTAGACATCACATTGGTAAAGAGAAAATTTTTTCCTTTTAAAAAGGAAATCTTTTTTACATAATGTATTATAAGATACAACACTAAATACAAAATTATACTATAGATGTATGCATGTAGAAAACTTTATTTTGAGACTTAGTAATTTTGTTTCCGTAATCTAACCGGTATTGATAATTCAACAACTTTGCATCAGTTGAATTAATTTATGCCTCTTGGTGTTTGAAAAGAGAAATACTGTTTATGTTGGAGATTGATGTTCAAAACCTGAAGGTTTGCATTTTTTCCTACTTCCTATTAGTTTAAAATGTCACTTTCTCTTTCAGCAAAAAGTAGAGCAATGTAAATTCACATGGTTTATATTTTGTTCAATGATCATTGCAGCTCTGGTAAATGTCAGATTATTCATTGGAGGCAAGGCCACAAGGATGAATGCCAATCTCCACCTGTTAATGATAAGTATAATAGGGAAGATGAATTGGGTCTTGAAGGAGTTCAATCTGAACTGTCTGGTTTACCGGAGAAGATGCTAGAACCCAAAGAGGGTATTGAAGAAGTTGGGAGGTTTTCTAAGAGGTCTGCTGCATCTATATCCTCTTATTCCATGAATAATATTGATAGGGTCCACAATGAAGGTACTAGTTTTAAGGATGTTTCTGTGAAGAAAAACATTTCTGATTCATTCTCTGCTCCATCAATAATATCTGCTAATTCAACATTTTCTCATACCATTAATTCTCCTAATGATGCCTGGTATGATGGCAAATCACTTCCAAATATTGCTGGGCTAGGAGAATCTTCATCTTTTACCGGTGGCCTTAGAACTGTAGCCGACACTGGCAATGAAACTACTATAATGTCTTCAACTCTTCAACTTGCTAGATCAAATTCTTTGGCTAATAACAGTATGTTCTCCGGTAATTTAAGGGAGATTACATCTAAAGTAGAGGCAGATGATTCAATCCCTAGTGACTCATCTGACTTAAAAGCGACTTCTTCACTCGATCATGCAAGTAATGAAGTATTTGTGAGGGTTGGTAATGGGTTTCATCCAAGTACATCCTCGATATCTGAAAATTCTTCTTATGAATCTTCATCATCAGAAGCTAGATCTAACTTGGAAAGCAATGGAACACTAGTTTCAAACAAGAAAATCTCAAGATATGTTGCTAATGGAGGAAGCACTGAAGTAAAGCCCATAAATTCCAAAACCTCCAGATCCGCTGCAGCTACTTTAGATAACTATTCTACTAATGGAGTTACTCAGTCTCTTTCACGCAATGAATCATCCTCAAATGGTAATGCTCATAGAACATCTTCTAAAGTTTCAAGGCACTACTCTTCAGAGTTGGTAAGTGGCTCTTTTAAATTTACATAAAGGTATAGAGAGACATGCTTACTTTTAGATTGCTCAAACCTTGTCTATGCAGATGCTTTTTCCATATGACCTTTTCATCAAATTCTACAACTCCGACAAGGTTGATTTGCAGCCCTGTGGTCTTACTAATTGCGGAAATAGGTATAAACCTAGTGCATGCCTGCATAAATTCTAACAATTCCTCTGATTCTTGCCTTGTTAGTTCCAATTTTTTTAAAATTCATGCAACCTTGTTTTACCATTTCTTATATCTTTTCCAATCAAATAGATTTTTGAGCTTTATTATCAACTATTTGACTGAATTGCTGTGCAAATGGACATGCCACTTAGTACTGATGCCTAGTCATGACGCTTGTATACTGGGGTCAGTTAATTAGCATATTTAATGTTTGCCACACAAAGTTATGATGTGAATTTCTTGCAAAAATAAAATAAAAAGCTATTGTTAGTGCTGCCATAACATGTTAGTCCAACCGATAATAGCATTCAACCTTTAGTTATTCATTGGAAAAGATTAGCGTGAGTTCTAAATTTGGTACCATTAATTATTTTGAACCCTTCTAAATATCTTAACTTTAATTATTGGTTCAATTGGTTGCCTTTGTCCAATCTATTTCTGTTGCAGCATGCCAAAGAATTATTTGAGATTCATATGTACCTACTAAAGAAACTTAGAGGATTCTTATTAGCCCTAAACAATTGGAGCTTACTTAAGAAAATATAATATTTTGCTTGAAGAGTAGCCTGGTGCACGAAGCTCCCATCACGTGGGATTTCGGGGAAAGATCTATTGTATGCAATCTTATTCTGCTTTGTAAGAGATTATTTTCCTAACTTGAATCAGTGACCTCTAGGTCACAAGGCGACAACTTTACTGTTGTGCCAATGATCTCCTTCAATATTTTGCCTAACCAATAAAATATTATTTAGAAGATTCACCAATCCTAGCCCATATTATCGGAATCATAGCTTGTAGTGGTTGAATGTTATGATTAGACTCATTTCGTCCCATATTACTGCAATCATGCCTAAGTGGTTATGTTCAACTAAGATGTTTTGATAGGTTAAGGTGGGTTTGTCTGTGTTACTCATGCATGCATGAATTTGGTAGGATGCACACAAAGCTTGTGGAGATGAGCTCAAGTTGTTTTTGTTGACTTGGTGTGGCCAAGTGGATGTCCCTCAACGAGGTCGAGTTGTGGTTGATAACTTAGCACAATTAAGTTGGTTTGAGTTGATGGCTTAGAGATCCATTGAAGATCAACATAGGATAAGGAGCCTTAAGTAGGATTGATAGTTTTGACAACAATCGCAAGAGGTGAACTACATATGTGATCTAGCAAAAGATGACATGTGGAGCGAACTAGGGGCTTGATGTGTTCAAGGTTGAGGACTTGTTCTGAGGTGAACTCGTAGGCAATACAAAGCTACAACAACTTGAGATCATCTTGGTGGGATGTAAGAGATTACAAAAAAAAATGTGTTAATGGATTTTTAGTATATTTCTACTTAGCCATAAACTCAACAAGAAATAAAGTATTTCAGGATTAGTCGATAATGCAATCATCTAGAGAGTTGAATTAATCAACTAGGTAGTTGACATATAATATTCTATTTGCAAACATAATGCTTTTTATTTCAAGCTGAGTGGACTAAAAGCGATTTCAGTTGATTAGTTTGAGTTAGTCAATTGATTGGTCGGCTGAAGTACTATTTGAATTTTGAAAATAAGATCATTCAAAGAGAAGACCTTATCCAATTGAGTTGACTGATAATTATTCAATTGATTAGGATAGATTTGAGTTAACTGGAAGATAATAACTGCTAGATAAGGATCTTGTGATCAACATTTTAATCGATTAGATGAGTCAATTGGAATTAAACAGAGTGAAAGAGTGATGCAGACACATCCAACATCTTGATCACCTTTTATCATAAAATGCGATCCCGTCTTTCTCTAAATCATGACAAGGAGAAATTGAGCCATAAAATGAAGATTTCAATGCCTTCATGGCCCCCTGACATAGATATCCTTCATTTTGGATTAGAACAAGATGTAAAGGAGTTCTTAGAGGCTACCATGGCCTACCCGTGGTTACCACCACGAGCGTGGATTATTCCATGGCTTGACACGGTGATGCAGGGACATTTAATAGTAAATGCGATCTAGATGCACTAAAATAGGGTTTTGACTTTTTCTATTAAAGTTTGTTTATTTTTCGATCTAGATAGGGTTTTGACTTTTTCTATTAAAGTTTGTTTATTATTTTTATTATTCGACCTAGATAGGGTTTTGACTTTTTCTATTAAAGTTTATTTATTTATTTATTTTTTGCTTTCTTGTTTTTGAAGAAATTTCTGTTAAAATTATTTTATTTTATTTTTAAGAAACTTTATCTTTCTCTAAGCCTATTTAAACATAAGTTTAGGCTCTCATAAGACATTCAATTTTTGATTAATAATATTCTTTTCGTTTAAACTAAGAGGTGATCCTCTTTTGTTTACGAATTTCTCCTCTCCTTTTATTCTCTCTGCCCCTCTCTATTCTAACCTCATGCATGGAAGATTTTTAGTGTCGCCTCGCTACCCCGCCTGCGTCAGTTGGTATCAGAGCCCTAGATCCATGGAAGGTCGACGAAGACATGGTTATGGTCGTGATCGATATGTTCTGATTGAGGAAGTCGCACCCCAGGATCAAAGTACTCGCGAGCTCATCGATCTACATAGACCAATCACGGAGTTATCTCGGCGATCCATGAATGGTTATCATGGTTATGGTTATGGATGTGATCAGCAGGTTCCGATTAAGAAAGCCGCACCCCAGGATCGATGTTCCCAAGAAACCATCATAGATCTACAAAGACAAATAACAGAGTTATCTCAACGTCTAAATCTTAAAGATCGTAAGGTATTTAATCGACACACTATTTTGAATTTTGAACAACCGTATCATCGAGATCACCGTAATCGTGAAGAATGGTATGAAGACCTTGGTTTTCACATCAAGCTTCCTGAGTTTTTCGGCGCATTACACAAAGAAAATTTTATCGATTGGATTGACGAAGTCGAACATATTTTTTATTTCGAAGAAGTTCTCAATCATGCTAAAGTAAAGTTGGAAGTCATGATGCTTAAGGGAGAAGCCTTCGCTTGACGGTTACAATTGAAGTACTCTCGCAAGAAACATGACAAGGCTAAGATTACAGATTGGGAGAAGATGAAAGGTCATTTCCTTCCTCTTAGCCATACACAATCATTATTTCACCTTTCTATCTTGGGACAGGACACCTAAACAATCAAGGAGCAATCTCTATCGATTAATGAAGAGGTCGTGCATAGATAATGACCCCAACTCGAACTTAAGGTCGAGTTCTTTCCAAAATGAGGCGAAGGATGGAGGAACACTACTTGATTGAAGAAGACACAGGAGACTCCATCTACAATGATAAGGAAGATATATAATATCTCGACTACGATGAGGACGACCTTGAGAATACTGAATGTAGGAACTTCGGTGAACGCTAGAGGGGGGAGGGTGAATAGCGTTGTGCTATGTTCACTTGATGGAATTCAATCGTGTTTGTGAGCTTGTCTACAATTCTTGTTAGCGTAGCGAAAATGATAACAATAATAAATTAAGACAAACACGCAACACACAAACACAAACGATGTAATGTGGTTCGGAATCCTAGTTCCTACTCCACGAGGTGAGCTCAATATCGAGCTCTAGTGATGCACACCACCACTAATCAATAACACTCATTCTCGGTGACACACCGGAGGTGGAGAAACCTCGTACAAACGTTTACAACAATAAACAAGATATAACAAGCAAATACAAAGTAAATACAACAAATAACGTAAAGAAAACTTTACAAATGATTGCTTTGAATGCTTGCTTGTTGATTGCCTTGGAATAGCCTTGAAGGACTGGAAAGCATCAACTATTCCCCTTCAAATCGCTCAAGAAAATCGCTATGGAAATCCTCCCTGTCGAGCTCCTTTTATGCCTCCGTGCGACCTGGATTTTCGCTTGGCAGTCGACTGCTAAAAGACCCCAGTTGACTGCCAACAATGTCGTTGTCTCACAACGGACTTGATCCACATTGATCTGCCAACGGATACACCGACGATCGCCATTATCGCGATCGCTAAGCTCGTCGAGTGCTCACGGCCATCGAAAGCATTCTACGCCGCGACCAACACCGAGCGGCCGACTACCCTCCACGGAAGTCGATCGCCTAATCATCGGTGATCGCGAGGCCATTCACGCATCGAACGCCACCGATCGGTCATAATCCCATCGATTGTTCATCGTCGACTTGCTAAGTGTCAAACACTCACCACCGATTGGTCTATAACTCCAGTCGACTGCTATATCTCAACCTTGAGGTTTACCTCAAGTATGATGCTCTCATACTTACTAGACCACCCTTAACTTAGACCTAAGTCTTTTAGCCACCTCCATCAACCTCACACCTATTGGATCCCTCCAAGTCATTCATGACTTGTTCATCTATACGCTAGCCTTCAGGTGCTTCTATCGGCTATTGTCATGTTAAGTTGGTCTATACCGCCAAGGCACATTGGGCTTACGCTGCTAAGATCCACGCTTGGACTTTACGCTGCCAACCATTGGACTTATGCTGCCAAGACTCCACCCTTGGATTTTACGCCACCAATATCATACCCTTGGACTTCCCAAATGCTAAGTACCCATAACTTGGACTTTCACCGCCAAGACTACACGCTTGGACTTACGTGGTCAAGACTACACCCTTGGACTTTCCATGCCAACTCTATGTTGGACTTTCTAAATGCCAAGACCCATGCTTGGACTTTCCATTGTCAAGTACCCAAAACTTGGACTTTACCATTGCCAAGACCCATGCTTGGACTTTCCATGCCAAGTGTCCCACTTGGACTTCTCTATCATATGGTCAACTTCATGTCAACCATATAGTCAACCCATTGTCAAACAATGGTTAACTCATCGTCAAACATCAAAACACTACTCGAGTCAAACTCGAGTCTGGCCAATCGTGACCTAGGCCGATTGCACCAACACTGAAGACATGGAAGACCCCATCTACGACAATGAAGATGAGGTGATTGAAGAAAACCTGGAAGACCCCATCAACGACGATTATGATATTGATGAGGTAATAGAAGACCCCATCTACGACGATTATGATATTGATGAGGTAATAGAAGATCCCATATATGATGACTATGATATTGATGAGGTAATAGAAGACTCCATCTACGACAATGATAATGTTGACAAGATAATTGAAGACATGGAGGATCCTATCTACAACGATGAAGATGAGGTGATTGAAGAAAATATAGAAGATCCCATCTATGACGAGGATGATATTGACAAGGTCAAATACGAAGATGGACATGAGAACACCGAGAGTAAAATTCAGTTGATTGGAGAAGTCATGGTCAACCTCATCAACAATGATGACGAGGTACTTTATAGAGATAACTATGATACGATGACTGTTCAAAAGAATCTTCTCCTCCCTAATAGAGCTGTCAAGTTGGGTTGGACCCGTCGAGTTGGCCCGCCCCACCAAATAATTTAAGCGAGTTGGGTTGAAATTTTATCAACTCGCCATTTTGGCAGGCCTAAACGGATCGACCCGCGCAGGTTGCGGGTCTAGACGGGTTAGCCCGTGGGTTGAGAAATGTCAAAAGATGGAACATGTGAAAATAAAATTGTATAAATTTTTTGACCAATATTTTAATATTAACTTGACAAGTTTTTCACCATCACAATTTTCTTCTATCACACATACATCTCAACAAAGTATAAAAGAAGTTAAGAGGAAAGAACAAAAGAATATTTGATGAAGTACTCTATTTTTTTTATACTCTAATTATTTTATATTATCTTGTCACTACTATTTTAATCAATGTAGGAAATAATGACATATCAAAATCAAATAATTATAAGAACTAGAAAATCTCAATTGAATCTCTATTTGGAGGAGCAAAAGTTTACATTTGCATAGTTTCAAAATTTGGATATTTTGGAACATTGGAAAGGAATAAAAAATATTGGTACTCAACTTTGTAGATCGATAATTGAATCTCAATTATTAGATTTTAGTTACTTCAAATGCTTATTTTTTAATTATGGTACCCTATCTGCCTTACCGATCATTGTCTCAAGCCCTCAATGTCTCAGTAATTTTAGATATATATATTTTTAATTTTTTGGCCCGTGAGTTGACCCACCTAATCCATAACCCGCCTTGGGTTGGAGATTTCTCAACCCGTCGAGATGGCGGGTCAGCCCGCCCGTCCCCACTAAATATTGGGTTTACGATGGGTTAGCCCACCCTGCCATGGGTCTGCCCGTTTGACAACTCTACTCCCTAAGGTTGAAGTAATGGTTGCATGTTGCATATTATTGAAACCACCTTGGTCTCCTTATCACGAAGCTATACATGATGGACAGAAAAACACTTATATCGAACGACAAAACATTATACTCCAGCGAGAGGATCTCACTCTTATTTTGGTATCTTCTACCTCTCCTTTCCTTTATATGTCCAGGTATTTGGAGATAATCGCACAAGATGTCCTACTACTTCTCCTGAGCAACATTTTGGATTTAAAAGCAAAGCGATCGGTGATGGAGCTAGTGGACAAAAGAGGGAGCATGATTCCTTATTCCAAAGAAGAGGATGACACTGGTTCGAACTCGAGGTCGAGTTCTTTTCAACCCCGGGTGACTGATGCAGGCGCATCCAACATCTTGATCACCTTTTATCATAAGATGCAATCCTGTCTTTCTCTAAATCACGACAAGGAGAATTTGAGCCCTAAAATGAAGATTTCAACGCCTCCATGGCCCCTTGACATGGATATCCTTCATTTTGGATCAGAACGAGGTGTAAAGGAGTTCTTAGAGACTACCACGGCCTACCCGTGGTCACCACCACGAGCGTGTATTATTCCATGGCTTGACACGGTGATGCAGGGGCATCTAACAGTAAACACGGTCTAAAAGTACTAAAATAGGGTTTTGACTTTTTCTATTAAAGTTTGTTTATTTTTCGATCTAGATAGGGTTTTGATTTTTTCTATTAAAGTTTGTTTATTATTTTTATTATTCGATCTAGATAGGATTTTGACTTTTTCTAGGGTTTTGACTTTTTCTATTAAAGTTTATTTTTTTTTTTTATTATTCGATCCAGATAGGGTTTTGACTTTTTATATTAAAGTTTGTTTATTTTTTTATTTTTTGCTTTCTTATTTTTTAAGAAATTTCTGTTAAAATTATTTTATTTTATTTTTAAGAAACTTTTTTTTTCTCTAAACCTATTTAAACATAGGTTTAGGCTCTGGTAAGACATTCAATTTTTGATTAATAATATTTTTTTTGTTTAAACTAAGAGGTGATCCTCTTTTGTTTACGAATTCCCCTCTCCTTCGATTCTCTCTGCCCCTCTATTCTAACCTCAGGCATAGAAGGTTTTTAGCGCCGCCCCGCTACCTCGCTTGTGTCAAAGAGCAACTCCGTAAGCTTATCCACGCATAGTGACTATAAATAGAGGAGTAAGGGGAGCTTGATCAGGAACAACAAAGCCATCATTATCAAGCATCTCCTCCACTCTATTTCTTAAGATTTATACCTTTGAACCCTTAATCTTTTTATACAGTTGTTGGTTTTTTGCATTTTATCTGTATTGTTCAGAATAGTTTTCTGCCAGGCTTTTCCACCTTTGATAAGGAGAAAGATAGTTGGTTTTAGATGGGTAACTCATCTTAATAGCTCATAAGTCGTGGAGTAGAAACCAAAGGGGTTTGAACCATACAAATTCTGTTGTGTTAGTGCACAAATTATATTGTGTTAGTGCTTGGATTTCTTCTCCATATATTTAATATTTCGGCTTGTCTTGCAATGAACACGAAAGAGAAAAGGATTTTTTTCATTTTCAGTTCAAGCACTATTCACCACTGCTAGCTCTTTGACCTTCCTTGATTCTCACATCAATATCCCATACCTATGTCCACATGATGTGACATGGGTACGGCTGTGAAAAATGTTTCCAACAGACAAATCCATGCATTACCTTGGACAACTTGAGCAAAGGATGAACAAAGAAGCCAAAAGGGTAATGTAAGAGAGAAATGGGAGTGGAAGTAAAAAGAGGAAGAAGACGAATAAGAAGAGGAGACTTATCTCGTGTGTCTTGCCAAGGAAGACAAAGGAGCATCACACAAGGAGAGAGAAGGGGCTGCTACTCTTGCCAGGAGAGGGGTTGCTCTCATTGTTGGGAGGGCATATATAAATTATATATATGTTAATAAGTTTTAAATTTTTTCCCCTTGTTCTAGTGTCCAAAATTTGTGCCCCTTTTGACTTGTGTTGGATCCATTCTCGTCTTGGATACTTGTATTTATCTTTGTGTTTGAGTAATATATGTCGTTGATCTACTAGTTGCCTTAGATGCTAATTTAATGAGCTCAATCAGGATTATTGATATCTAAGAATAGTATTGCTTAAATGTTAATAAGAAATTTACTAGAAATATTGGGAGTAATTGCTAGTAATTGTTCTACTCAAGTTTCTTCATCTTATGTATGATCTAGAGTGCATGCTTGCCCAATAAACAGATGTTCTTACTGAATATATTCATCTTTTTTGATGCAGCTGCTATGCTAATGCAGTTCTCCAGTGTTTGATATTTACTCGGCCATTGACTGCATATCTTCTGGAAGGTTTTCATTCTAGAATATGTATGCTCATACCTACTTCTTTTTTTAATTTTTTTTGTTCCAAAAAGAATGACCTTTTAAGTATATTTTGTACAATTATTCCAGGTTCAAAGCAGGAATGGTGCTTTACATGCGAACTTGAAAACCTTGTGAGGGATGCAAAGGAAGGGAAATCTCCTTTATCTCCAATTGGAATTCTGTCTCATTTGCAGAACATTGGAAGTAAGTTTGGCCATGGACGGCAGGAAGATGCCCATGAATTCTTAAGGTGAGTTTTAATAACACTATGTCTTACAAAGTTGCTGAATACTAATCCTCACTTACCTGGATCCTCTCATCTTATTGAAGCTGATATGATTAATGTTGAGATAAACACCATAAGCATAGTGCTATGGTATGTGCATAAAATGTATCATATGGCATTGTATTTTTCATTTTTTAGGATAATTGGTTAGTATTATCCTAATTCATGAAGATAGCACGCATGAAGATAGCATTCTCATGTAAAATTTGGATCATAAATTCATGATTTGTCATGACCAAATCTAGATGATGAATCATGAATGTTGATACGAACTCTATGAGCCTTCATTGTATTTTTTTTATTAATTATTACTATTTTCATTCTCTTTGGTAATACTCTGTTTATAAATCTGGATTATTGAGTCATGATCTGGAATGATCACTTTTCTGTTTGCTTGGTTTCATGTGCTGTGATTCCTTGGATGCAAAATGTTGGTATTTCTTTGTGAATATATTTTCTTCTTATTTGAGCTTCATGATTTATGAAAAGAATGAATCATGAAATAAATCTTCGATACATTCTAGAGATAGTTTCAGTTCTGTTTTACATTTTGCATCTCTTTCTCATGCTTTTTGCATATCATGTAACATTTGACTCTTATACTGCACCACAAATTAGGGCACAAAGTAAATGGTCTTTCCATGCATGGGGATGTACAGTGTGAGTTAATGTTTCTCGAATCTATGGTAATTAAAGTCGTGATTTGGTCGTCACATGGACTTGGACCAAGTCTAGGTCAAGACTCAAGAGGGAAGGGTAAAGGAGAAGATTTTAGGATGAAGAACAGAAGGATGAGAGACTGGAGAAGTTGAAAGTGGAAGCTGGTGAATATAGATGACAAAATGAGGTGGTTTTCCAATGCATGTCCTGAATGAATGTCTCCAAGAAGGATTCAGCTCCAAATACTTCAACAAATGTGATCATGATCTGACAAGTGTGTTGACTAAGACAACAAATATAGCAATATATTAATATACACATTTGTATACATGTATATATAATATAGTATAATATACACATTTATTTTTTAACTCATGTAGGAGATTAATGTATATGATGCATAAAATAATATACAATTTTCAGTAGCATAAAATCACATATAGTGTTTGGAGTTTGCTTAAACACAATGAGCGTACATCAGAAATAGATAGAAATCATTGGTAATGAACTTTACAAGAAGCATCAGTATCATGTTTTCTACTTTATTCTAAGGAATATATTAGATTTCACTGAATTATAGACTTATGGTCTTAAAGTCCAATTCAAAGATCCAAGTGTATAAATCCTCATTTGATCATATCTAGGAAAATGATTCTTGATTGTCCTGCTCCTACCTATTTGGGCCTGTTAGAATTAACTTTGTTGTGTTTGGTTTGCTAAACTAAATATGTATGTTGTGGAGCATCCTGTATTACAAAGTACTTTGCAAACTGAAACTGAATTTATACAATTATAAAATATTTGATCCCAAGATGTACTTTTGCAATTAAACATATCCTTTTTCTTAAATGCTAAGTAAGCATCTATTGAGTGTTCTATGTCAGGTATGCTATCGAAGCCATGCAGTCTGTTTGCTTAAAGGAAGTTGTAGCAAAACCAGATGGATTATTGGCAGAGGAGACAACACTAATACAACAAACTTTTGGTGGCTATCTGCAATCCAAAGTAACTTAGTAGATTAGCTTCCTGTGATAATTAACAGTTGTATTTGAAATTCTAATCTTGTTATTATAGCTGGATATGGTTAATGGTGGATGATAAATATGCAGTTACGATGTGCTAGATGCAAGAGTAAGTCTGAACGTTGTGAACGGATGATGGATCTTACTGTCGAGATACATGACAATATTTCAACTCTTGATGAAGCACTACATCGTTTTACATCCTCAGAAACTTTGGATGGGGAAAACAAATATAAGTGTGACAGGTTGATTTTTTTTATGGTTTCTAAATGATTGAGCTGAACATGACCATTCTATATTGACAATCTATAAATTTTTGTAGGACAGAATTTTTCTATACATTTTAAACAGTCTTCTTTGGATGGTTCATTCCCTTGTACTGAAAAATTCAATTATTACTTGATTCCTAAGTGCATATCATCTCCATTTCTATATATATTATTTTCCACAAATGTCCATGATGATTCTGGCTGACAGATGCAAATCCTATGAGCGAGCAAAAAAGAAATTGACAATATTGGAGGCTCCCAATGTCCTCACTATTGTGTTGAAAAGATTTCAGGTAATTAATCATAAAATCATGTTTCTGTTTGACATTCACGTTTTGGTTCAGTAGGAGTTTTGTTTGCTTGTGTTTTGTAACTCTGATGCTGTTTACAGTCTGATAATTTTTGCAAGATCAACAAAGCTGTCCAGTTTCCTGAATATCTCGATTTAGCTCGTTATATGAGTGGCGATGACAAATCCCCTGTTTATCGGCTTTATGCAATAATTGTTCACTTGAATGTCATGAATTCTTCCTCTTCTGGTCACTATGTCTGCTATGTGAAGGATAGACAAGGCAAGTGGTATGAGATTGATGATAGCAAGGTATATTTTATTAATTCCTAATCTGTGTGCTTTGCTTTTTGACATAATTGACTGAAGCATTTAATAGAGGTGTAGACTTTTGTTAGAGTTATCTGAATTCCTTATCAACTCTTTCAATTTCATTTGGGATTGAAATAATTCCATTTAATATGCCTTGTTAGTCAATATAAGATGATGAGTATGCTTGTTAGATAGTTAAAAAGTAAATTCTTGAAATTGTCCATAGCATTTGATTTCTGTTAAACTTGAGACGAAAAATAACATATCCATTATTGAAGAGTGAGTCTCATTTATATATAAAATATTCTATCTTAGGAAATTAAGGATCCTATAATTAAGGATATGATCCTATAATTAAGGATCTAGATATGTATTAGCTAATATATATAGATGTATATAGCTAATACTTCCCCTCAAATTGGAGCATAGATATTAATCATGCCCAATTTGTTACAAAGATAATCAACCTGAACACCATTTAAAGCTTTTGTGAAGATGTCCCCGAGTTTTTCTCCAGTCTTCACATATCCTGTAGAAATCAAATTCTATTGAATTTTTTCATGAACAAAGTGACAATCAATTTCAATGTGTTTAGTTCGCTCATTAAAAACCGGATTTGATGCAATATGAAGAGCTGCTTGATTATCACACCATAGTTTTACTGGTATTGAAATTTTAAGTCCTACCTCAGTTAATAATTGACATATCTATATTATCTCGCACACAGAATGTGCCATAGTCCTATATTCTGACTCTGCATCGGATCGTGATACAACATTTTGCTTGTTACTTTTCCATGTGACTAAATTTCCTCCAACAAAGATACAATAACCTGAAGTAGATCTTCTATCCATTTTGGAACCTATCCAATCTGCATCTGAGAAACATTCAATATGATTATGACCATGATTCTTATATACGATACCCCGTCCGGGGTGCTCCTTTTAAGTAACACAAAATTTGCTCTAATGCTGTTCAATGATGAACTGTTGGAGATGACATAAACTGACTGACAACTAATTGAATATGCGATATCTGGACGAGTTACGGTAAGGTAATTCAACTTCCCAACCATCCTTCGATGTCTCTCAGGATGTTTAAATAGTTTTCCATCTTTTGTGAGGTGCATGTTTTGAGTCATTGGAGTACAACAAGGTTTTGCCCCTAATTTTCTTGTCTCAGTCAATAGGTTGATGACATATTTTCTTTGAGATAGAAATATACCTTTCTTACTTCTTGTAACTTCAACACCCAAGAAATACTTGAGCACCCCAAGTCCTTCGTATGAAATTGAGTATGAATGTAAGATTTAAGAGATGAAATTCCTGTCGTATCACTTCCAGTGATAAAAATATCATTCACATATACAACTAACAGAATGATACCAGCTTCTGACTTCTTGTAGAACACAGAATAGTCAGACTTGCTTTTCATCGTACCAAATTGTCTAACAATTTGACTAAATTTTCCAAACCAAGCATGAGGACTCTATTTTAAACCATATAAAGATTTTCGAAGACGACAAACTCATCCCGACTCCTCCTGAGTAACAAAACCAGGAGGTTGCTCCATATACACCTCCTCCAGAAGATTACCATGAAGAAAAGCATTCTTGATATCCAGTTGATGTAAAGGCCTGTGATGAGTAGTAGCCATTGAAATAAAACAATCGAATAAACGCCAATTTTGCAACAGGAGAAAAAGTGTCAGAATAGTCCACACCATAGGTCTGAGCATAACCCTTAGCGACAAGACGGGCTTTCAATCTGGCAACTGACCCATCTAGATTGACTTTAACTGTGAAAACCCATTTGCATCCTATAGCTTGTTTCCCTAAAGGTAAATTGACCAAGTCCCAAGTTCCATTGTCATCTAAAGCATTCATCTCTATCATGACATCTTTCCAACCAGGATGAGATGCGGCCTCACGGACAGTTTTAGGAATAGAGATAGAGTCAAGTGCAACAGTAACAGAACAAGAGGAAGATGACAAGTCGTTATAAGAAACAAAAGAAGAAATAGGATAAGTACATTGGCGCTTACCTTTGTGTAACGCAATAGGAAGATCATCGCTCGGGATTAGATCTGATGACAAAAATGTAGGCGCAAGACATGAATCAAGAGGTTGGTGCCTGGAGTATACTTGAATAATAGAAGGCTTGTCCGGAGCTGGTTCCGAGACATGTGTAATAGAATATATCAACAAATCATCTTGCTCCTTTTGACTAGTCGGAGGCGGTGAGGACGAAAAATAAGGTGTGTTTTTCATGAAGACAACATCGATTGAGACCAGATATTTATTAATACCGGAACAATAACACCTGAAACCTTTTTGAAGACGAGAATAACCAAGAAAGATACACTTCAAAGACTTAGGATCTAATTTAGTGACATGCGGACGAACATCTTGAACAAAACAAGTGCTCCCAAATACCCTAGAATTAATAGGAAACAATGGCTTATTGTGAAAAAGGATTTTGCAAGGAATCTCACCATGAAGAATAGAGGATGACATGCGGTTAATGAGAAAACATGCAGTAGAAATCACATCAGCCTAAAAAGATTTGGGAACATTCATTTGAAATAGAAGTGCCCTTGCAGTTTCAAGAAGATGTCTATTTTTACGTTCTGCCACACCATTTTGGGATGGAGTATCAACACGACATTTCATGAAGCATGCCATTCCGACTCATATAAGATTGGCATAAACTGGATGTATATTCTTTGGCATTATCACTTCGCAAAGTACGGATAAACACGTTGAATTGAGTTTTAATTTCAGCATAAAAAGCACAAAACAAAGAGAATAATTCAGAACGATTTTTCATGAAATACAACCAAGTTACACGGGAATAATCATCCACAAAAGTAATAAAATACCTAAACCCAGGTATTGACAAAATAGGACAAGGACCCCAAATATCAGAATGGATTAATTCAAAAGGAATAGTAGTATGTTTATTTATTCTAGGACTCGAACTAAGACGGTGATGTTTTGCAAATTGACACGACTCACACTCTAATGAAGATACCTTACTGTACTGTGAACAAAGCTTCTTGAGCAAAGGGAGAGACGGATGACCCAACTTACAATGAGCCTCGAAAGGAGAAGTGATACTTGAGCAAGCAAAAGATTTTGGTATATGTGTGTCAAGAACATAGAGGCCTCTAGACTCATGTCCTTTACCAATAATCTTCTTCGTTAAAAGATCCTGAAATAAACAATGATTAGGAAAGAATGAGATGCAACATTTAAGATTACGAGTTAGTTGACTGACAGAGAGCAAATTAAAGGATAAATTAGGTAAATATAAGACCGGACAAAGGAAGCAAAGGGGTAGGATTGATAGTGCCATACCCATGAACAGGAGATGGAGATCCATCAGCTAAAGTAACGGTAGGAGTGTTAACTTTAGATGAAAAAATAGAAAAGAGATTAGAATTACCTGTAATATGATATGTGGCACCAGAATCAATGACCCATTTAGAGGATGAGAAAACAAGGCATGCATTGTACTTACCTGAATCAACAATAGCAATGACAGAGGAAGATGAAGACTTGAGTGATTCCTGATACCGAGAGAACTTGGCAAATTCATCTATAGAGATAAGAATCGATTTATCCGAAGCATCTTTATTGGTAGCAATATGGGCCAAGTGTTTTTATTGATTTTTATACTGAAGTTTTCTACACTCAAACTTTGTATGGCATGACTTTCGACCGTAGTTGCAGACAATACCACCAAAATTCTGCATATGAGTTCCAAAGTCCTGTGAGCCTCCTTTGTTTCCATTGTAACTAGTTGATCTTTCTAGCACATAATTAGTGTTGCGGCTTACCAAAGCACCACTAAGCAGAATGGGTGGAGTACTTTCTGTATGGAGTACGCGACTAAATACATCTTGTAAAGAGGAGACTTCAGACCCGAAAAGAACTTGTGACTTAGTAGATTTAAATTCACGTGATAGGCCAGCAAGAAAGCTCATGATGGCCATATGTTCTCGTTGATGCTGTTGAACTTTTACATCAGGGCTAAAGGACAACAACATATTAAGCTCCTCATATATCCTTTTGAATGCCATAAAATAATTGATTAGAGGTTGTTCATGTTTTTCCACTCGGTAAAAATCTTTGCAAACCACATACATACGAGAGAGATTCTCTTTTCCAGAGTACAAAATTCTAAATAATCTATCAGTTCTTTAACAAATTCACAGTGATTAATTAAACCAATTACCTCACTATCAATACAATTCCGAATCTGAAGGAACAAGCGAGCATCCTCTCGAAGCCATGTCTATTTTGAATCATCTTTAGGAGGATCATCAGTCAAAGGACCGTCTTTATCAATACTCTGTAGATAAAGAAGAACAATCTTACTCCAATCCAAATAATTCGAGCCATTTAATTTATGATCCATGATTTTAGACATCACAGGCACCACATCCATCGTAACAGAAAACTTATTTTCGGCTATAGGTTTTATCCCAACTAAAGAAAGACGAAGATCCACCAAGATGCAACAACTGAAAGGCGACTAGTCCATGGTTCGTGGTATGATGGAGATGCGGTGGATTCAAGGTGATGGGAACGGAGAAAGAAAGAAAAAAAAACTAATTTCGAATCTCTAATGCTCTGACACCATGTTAAAAAAATAACATATCCATTATTGAAGAGCAAGTCTCATTTATATACAAAATATTCTATCTTAGGAAATTAAGGATCCTATAATTAAGGATCTGGATATATATTAGATAATATAATATATTAGCTAATATATATAGATATATACAACTAATAATTTCTAACCTGTAAAATGAGTCGATTTTTTTTTCATAAAATGATGGTATACATTTACATTGTTGGTGCAATTGCTCTCTAGTCAAAGTTGACCAAGGTCGAGTTGGATTTTGATATTTAAGCCATATGTGGTGATGACTGAGTGATACTGTAGAGGGAGATTGTTGATAAAGAGTGACTAAGCTCAGTGTAGAAGAGAAAATTATTAGAGAGGGAGATTGCTGGTGTAATTGACATTAGATTAGGTTGGCCAATACGGATAAGAATTTTAATGTTGATGGTTGAACAAGAAGTCCAAGTGGGTTCCGATTGACCGGACACTTGGTAATTAAAAATCCAATAAGGAGTTGGTAAGTGACGAAGTCTAAGTGGGTCATGGTTGACCGACCATTTTACACAAGAGAAATGAAGCTTAAGTGGAATGCGGTTGACCAGACACTTAACACGAGATGAGAACGGAAGTTCAAGTAGACACTTGACACGAAATGGATGAAGTTTAAGTGGATCATGGAGAATCAGATACTTGGTAAGTGACGAAAGTCTTAACAAATCATAAAGAATCGGATGGTAGATCTGCAAATGGAAGCCTTAACAAGTCAGGAAAGACCGCATGTTAGGTATGAGATGGGAAGTCTAAACACATTAATGAGAATCGGATATTTGACAATGGTGAACTCGTGGTTAGTTAAGGTTGACTGGATGCTTGACACGAGAAGTGAAGTCCAAACAGGTCAAAGAGGATTGGATGCTTGATAATGGTGAAGTCTCGTGAGGTTAAGATTAATCAGATGCTTGGCACAAGAAATAGAATCCAAACGGGTGAAGAAAAATTGGATGTTTAACAAGGATCAAGTCTTGGCAAGTTAGGGTTAACCAATTACTAGGTGAGTGAAGTCCTAGCAGGTTAAGATTGATTAGATGCTAGGCGAGTGGAGAAGTCCTGCTGGATTGTGATTAATCGGATACTAGGCAAAGTGAGATTTCAGACTTGGAAAGGCTGAAATAGGAGTACCAGTCGATTAGTTTGGAGTAGTGATCGACTGATGAATCGTAAACCTTAAGATCAGGGTTTGAGGGGGTTTATTGAGGTTTTGGGTGTATCAATCGACTATTGGGATTAACAGTCGACTGATAGTACTATTCGAGCGAACAAAGAATTTGAAACTTGACTATTTAACTCGATTGATTGTGATCAATCAATTGTTATGGAATAGCAATCGATTGATGTTATTGTTCGAACAGATAAAGAGTTTGAAACTTAACTGTTCAACTTGACTGATTGTGATTAGTCGACTGATGGAGTGGAGCGGTCAACTAATAACATTGTAGCAACATACAAAAAGTTTGACAATCGATAGGGAAACTTTACTATTTGGGCATCAGTTGACTGATGGTAATGATCTATCGATCGATATTGATCAAAGATGAGCTTGAAGAGCTAATATGCAGGTGCAACGTTTGGATCTACAGTGAATCAATCAATTGATGGGTTATACAAGTTGATTGTTAGGTTGAAATTAACTCGATCTGTAGCTTATCAAAGAGAGCTTTGGGATGTTTGAAGCTGTCGATTCTTGGAAACTTGGAAGGAAAATTGCTGCTGCATTTTAGACCTTCAAAAAACATTCCAAAGTAACTAGACAGTAAAAAACAAAGATCACATTTGTAAATTATTGTTTACATTATATTTTATGGTTCATCTGTATCATTATATTTGTGCTTGTATTTGGTTGTGAAAAAAGAACAAGTAGCAAGAAGTTTCTTCCCCGCTGGAAGGTATCCGATAAAGAGAAATTGTAGTGGAGCATCATTAGGATTCTAGGCTGTGTAGTAGGAACTAGAGGGTTTCGAACCATGTAAAAATTGATTTGTTGTGCTTGTGTTGTTTTGCGTTTATTTTCACTGCATACTAATTTGGTGTAAACGAGCTCATGTAATCAAATGATCGATGCAAATCGTTATTCATCCCTCCGACGACGTCAACAATTTCAACAAATGGTATCAGAGCAAGACTTCACTGGACTAACTGTCGAGTGAGCACAAGCTAGAGGAAGAAGGGAAAGCTGCGATAAGAGAGTTAAATGGAGTTCGAAGTTGGGTTCGAATTTGACACTCGATTTCCACCACCATATAGATTAGGAGGATTTGCTCAATAGAAGGAAAGAATTGAAATGTTCTTCCAAATGAATATAGAAGAGTGGTTTGCCATAATAGAGAGATTTTAAGCTCCGAAAGGTAAAAGGAAAAACCTTTTCGGAAGAACAAATAGACCATGGAGCAAGTCAAAAGAGCTAAGGCACACGATAAGATAATCAAAATTTTAAATAATTTAGTGCTTAATGATATCTTGTGTAAATTAGATAAATACAAGGATGTGTTTGACCAAGCTCCATGAAGATCCATCATCGATACAAGATGCGGATGAGTTGGAGATGAAAGACTCACATTGACTCAAGAGTTTGAGGGGGAGGATAGGTCATTGACATCGGAAGGAGAGACTTTTAACGTCCAGAGCTAATGAAGGCATAACACATGTCATTCCCACTCACTTAGAGAGTATAAAAATTTGAACGGTTAAAAATAAAGATTACATTATGTGTTTTGAGTGTAGGAAAACGGATACTAGTAAGTGTTCACTATTAATGAAGAAAAAGACTCTTGCAACACCTAAGGCTAAGGAGAAGCTAAAGGAAGCATGATCATTGGTACAAAAGGGCAAGGAGTACATTGTATGCTTCTTATGCAACCAACGAAGGCACTATTGGAGTCGATGTCTAAGGGGGAAGAATCCGACTAAGGACAAGGGAGGAAGCTCGAACCTAGGGGGGGCTCCTAAGGTAAAACCTAATGTATCACTATTTAACGGAATTTCTTTGATTCATGATAAGAAGCATAGTAGAGTTAAATACTATCATTTTAGTGCTAATTATTATGAAAATAAAAACTTTGATAGCTACTAAGAATAATTTTGGATTACATAATGCTAGATTTATTATATCTAAGGATTAGAAGGTAGAGAGTAATTTAGATGAAAACCCTAAAAAAAAAGGTAAGACATATATCCAAGAAGAACAAGGTTCAAGCTAAATATGGAAAATTAAAAATTCAGGATTTAGAAGTGGAAAATCAAGTTTTGAGGTCAAAGATTTGATAAATTAAAGAAGACCCTTAGGAAAATAACAGATATTTGAATGGTCAAAGAAGTGAAATTAGGGTTAGATAGGTAAGAACAATTTAAGGACAAGAAGGATTTGAGATAAAATCTAAGGCAGTGTTTGGTATGTGGAAAATACTTCATTTTCCATTTTCATTTTCTAAGAAAATGGTTCGCGTTTTCCAGCTGTGTTTTCCAGAAAACAAAGAAGGATTTTCTGGAAAACTAGAAAATGGAGAAAAGTCATTTTCCATTTTCCAGAAATGGAAAAGGCACTGAGAAATCAAACAACGCCTAAGTTTAAGGAAAGTGTTTCCTCGTATCATAGAATTTCATATAACTATAGAATCGACCTTAGGTTTAGGTTTAAAGTCAAGATTGGCTTCCAAGAAGCCTACGAGGGTAATTGGAAAGGTATCAAGAGATGTTATTCCTAGTGATGAACCCAAAGAGCTTCAATAGGTATTGGATTTCTAAGAGTGTAATCCCTTCACACTAGATAAGTTTAGGACGTGTCAACTTTGTTTGGAAGGATAATTAATCCTACCAAGATAAAGTTAACATTTTAAGGCATTTTTGAAATATTGTGATACCTTGAGAATGAATATCTAAATCTTATTTTAGAGGATTTTAAATGTGCCAACAAGAATTTGACTCGATTAAAATTGCATGGTAGGATAAAATCTAAAGTTATGTCAAATTTTAAATTTTAAGCACACTCGAGGGAGTTTATTTTGTTTGATGTCAAATTGTTTATTTGACATAATATTAGATGATACCACTTAGATTGGAGATTTAGGTATTTCTATACCATGCTATTTTGTACTTACTATATTTTGTGTGCCATGATACATCCCTTGACATCATATCATACATCTTATTTTTCTTACATATATTTGAAAATGTTTGCCACGTTATACATACATCATTCAAACGTATTAGATTTTCTTTAGAAAGTTATGCATTTGATGTATGTCATTGTCATTCAAATATATAAATTTAGTTTATGGCAATTAAGAAAAATTAATATTATTTGACATTCTAGATAGGATGATCAAATTAGGAGTGTTTAGATAGAAATGCATAATCTCTTTGTTTACAGAGAACTAATTTTACATCTCATAAGAACCATAGGATGCCTTATGTGTGTATTAAGATGGTATTAGACACAAATAAAATGTTAGAATGATGAGCTAAATTTAAGGTGCTGATATGGTGCATTTACATCAGCTAAGAATCATCAAATTGTATATATTTTACATATATCAATTATGGAAAAAGTTAATGTACAAGTCATGTATACATAATCTATAGATGATGATTAGAAATTGATTTTGAAAATACTTTTAAAATCATCTTTGAAAATTTTGGTGAACTTTATTTATTGATAGAAATTAACCACTGATAGTATGAATACAAAATTAGGATGAAATATTAAAGTTTTTAATGGTTTTCAACTTTATGTAATTCTTTGAAAATAAAAGGTATTTTATAGAAATCTATTTTCCTTTTGATATAAGTAATTTTTATATGAAATTTCATGATTTTTCATAAATTATGAGATTACTTGTGCATTTCTGAAATTCAATTTAAAAAGTATCATATATCTGTCGATTGATAGCATTATCAATTAAATGATAGAAGACATCAGTCGATTGTTGCTGAGGATTTTAGTTGAAATATAGTTGTTTCAGTCATTTGACTTACCCTAGGTATTTTAAGCTCGGGATTACAGATCCTTCGCCAAGGTTGATGCCTGAAATTCTCTTGGTGAGATCGTCGATGGCTTCCTCAAGTTCTTTTGATGGTCCAGCAACTGGAATAGCTGATTGCCCTTTTAGTTGATTTATTTGCACCTTCAGGTCCTGCACCTGCCTGTTAATATCAATTAATAGTGATATTAAAGTATTGTTTTGTTTGATCAGGGTTCTTTGGAATTCAAAGGCTGTCTTATAGTGGGATGGTACTGCAAAGCCTATTGAAGGCTGTTCTATCAAGTCGGTTGCTTTTAAGACCTTTATATAGGAGATATCAGTGGCTTGGTTTTCTAAATTGCTCATCCACCTATTAGGCTCTTGACTTCTTATAACACTTGCTCAACTTTTTTCACACTTGACTTAAGCTCTTTGGCTAAAGCTTCTTCTTCAGCTAGGATTGGCTGAATTAGGGTTTTGATTTCCCCTAATTTTGGGCTCCTATTGTTAATAATTTCTTTTTCAAGGGAGGCTATTGTACCTCGTAATTGGGTTATTTCCCCTTTCATCTTGGCGTTCTCTTCTTCTTATAGAAAGAAATGCTTTAATGCGACTTTTGACAGAAGTGAAACTCTATCAAAGACAACTTCAAGGTTATTAGCTAGCAGTGAGATTGTGGGTTCTGGGTTTTTAGCAAGGTCAAGATATTCCAGGCTTTGGGTTTGGGATTTTTCATACCACTTCCTTATATTCTGCTCAAACTTATCGCTCATCTATTTGTTTTAACTTACTTACGGCTTAGGACTCTGTAGAATTTTCTTGCTCATCTGACGGGTCACGGCTCTCCCTAGAGACTTACGTACACTACGGCCTTTTGCAATCAATTAACAAAGTTGTTCGCTAATCTGGAATGCTATCCGGAATTTTATTTAGAGGAAAATTCATTATCATTACTTTGGTATCAGAGCCATGTTTCTTAGAGGAAAATTTTTTTACTTTGGTATCAGAGCCATGTTTCTTGGCTAATTTCTTCAAATATTCCAGGAAGAAGGTACAGGTATCATCCATTTTTCCTTATTTCAAAACTACTTTAAGTCTTAAGTTATGACTTATGATAAGGCGAACGACTTTGTTAATTGATTGCAAAAGGCCGCAGTGTACGTAAGTCTCCAAGGAGAGCCGTGACCCGTCGGATGAGCAAGAAAATTCTACAGAGTCCTAAGCCGTAAGTAAGTTAAAACAAATAGATGAGCGATAAGTTTGAGCAGAATATAAGGAAGTGGTATGAAAAATCCCAAACCCGAAACCTGGAATATCTTGACCTTGCTAAAAACCCAGAACCCACAATCTCACTGCTAGCTAATAACCTTGAAGTTGTCTTTGATAGAGTTTCACTTCTATCAAAAGTCGCATTAAAGCATTTCTTCCTATTAGAAGAAGAGAACACCAAGTTGAAAGGGGAAATAACAACTGGATCTTCAAGTGTGATGATTCTTCTGATTTGAGATAACACATTTTGTGTTTCATCAGCTGTATTTATCAACTTGTCATACTGGTCTGGAAACATCATTCTCCATTGAATAAATGTCTTCTTCTCGATCTCTCATAGTAAGTTCTCAATGTACAATACTTTGGCTCTCTTATCAGCCCAGATCTTGGAGTCGATGACGTTGGTTGTGATAGATTTCCACCTGGCAATAACATCATTATATAAACCAATATTGCTAGGTAAGACCAGTAAAGAAAAGGGCAATCAGCTATTCCAGTTGCTGGACCATCAAAAGAACTTGAGGGAGCCATCGACGATCTCACCAAGAGAATTTCAGGCATCAACCTTGGCGAAGGATCTGTAATCCCGAAAAAGAAAGACTCTATTTTGGTATTCAAAAACCCCTCAGAAATTCTCCGGAACGAAAAGACTAGATAATGTCTTCAAGCTCAAGACACTCAACAAGTACCAGGCCACCTGTTGTTGGTACATCTTCAACACTGCAAGTTCCAAGCTCAGAGAATCAAATTAGAGATTATAGACAAGGGCAAAGGATGTTGTATAACTTGCAAAGAAGAATACTTCCTAATCAAAGAAGATTTAGAAGGACAATTGAGAGTCAAGTAGACCCGGAAGAACAGCTTGAAATTTCCAGAACAAGAAGAGCAAATATGGTTCCAGCAGAAATCTTATATTCCACAGGATTTCAACCTGCAAATCATAGAGTATATCAACATTACTTTGAAGAAGATCTTCTCTGCATAGAAGAAAATCAAGTGGATCTCCCACTTGTAACGGAAGAAAGTCACCAAAGACTTCGTGATGCAGGATTTCATCATATTCATATGGGACTTGTAATGATAAGAATTCATGCACTACATCGAAGAAACACAGGAGCTGTTGTATTAGTGGTACTCAGAGATACAAGATGGTGAGGAGATAGATCCATAATAGCCACAATGGAAATGGATCTCAGTAGAGGAGCCCAGATGGTCTACGTCATTCCAGACCTGATGATCAATGTTGAAGACTTCGCTAATTCCAATGTCATGAGACTTAGCGATGAAGTAACTTTGTTTTGGTCCTTCCAAGTGTCTTTTGCAAATAAAGTAAGATTCCTTTACTTGCTGAATCAGCTCCAGCTCCTTGAAAGCGGTAGTGAGCTGATTGATGGCATCTTCTTCATTGCCTGCCATCTCCCTTCTTTTGTCGTGTTCCTCAGGTTGAAGACTTCGCTAATCATATTGAATTATCCATACAAACACATGGATACCAAGAATGGCAAGGCGGAACCAATAATGGGGGGCATTCCGAGAATCTGTCACAACCAACGTCATCGACTCCAAGATCTGGGCTGATAAGAGAGCCAAAGTATTCTTAACCCTAGAACATGCTTAGATAAACATTCAAAAGGTGAATTTTTTTATATAATCTAAAAGGGGGAGAAATGCAAATTGGAGAAGAGTGTATCAAAGTTGATACATTGAGGAGGAGGTTAAGGTTCATGGTTGAATTTTTAACTTTACAACTTAGAATTTGGAATTTCCTAAAGGTTTTGGAACTCCAAAATATTGTTGGTGCAATGATTGAGGGAAGCATGCTTTGAGAGGAGGTTCTCCTTAAAAGTATATGAAATGAATTAGGGGGAAAGATATGTAAGATGGTGTGCTCATGGTTGAGCATGGGAGAAAATAGAAAATAAGAAACCTCCATTAAAGTGTTGGCAAAAATTAGGAATGAAAAGGGAATAATGAAGGAATTCAAGTGTTAATGAATGACAAAGGAGTTAGGATTTTAGAGACTTTTTGATGTATACCAAAGGGGGGGGGGGGGATGAATAGTTGAAGTTAGGAAATTTTCATTATGCTTTGACATAAGTAATGACAAGTTGGGCTAATGGGCTAGTCTAATTTAAATATACTATCGAATATAAAAAAGGGAGAGAGTATTGATGCAATCGATCTCTAATTAAGATTGACAAGTTCGAGTTGAGTTTGAATTGCATTTTGATGTTTGAACAATATGTGGTGATGACCGAGAGATACTCTCTAGAGGGGATTGTTGGTTAATAATGACTAGGCTCGATATAGAAGAGGAAATTGTTGGAGACAATGATTGTCGGTGTAATCAATCTTGGGTTAGGTTGACCAAGACGGATAAGGGTTTCAATATTGATGGTTGAACGAGAAATCCAAGTGGGTCATGATTGACCGGACACTTGACAATTAGAAGTCCAACAAAGAATTGACAAGTGGCAAAGTGGATTGTGATTGATCAGACACTTGACATGAGATGAGAATGGAAGTTCAAGTGGGGTTTTGAAAGATTAGACATTTGGCACATGGTCACGAGATGATAAAATTCAAGTGGATCATGGAAGATTGAACACTTAACAAGCGACGAAAATTCTAACAAGTCATAGAGTATTAGATGTTAGACATACAGATGGAAGCCTCAACAAGTTAGGACGGATCGGATGTTAAGTGTGAGATGAGAAGTTCAAATAGGTCAAAGAGGTCCGAATGTTTGACAATGGTGAAGTTTTGACCGGTTAAGATTGACTAGATGCTTTGCACGAGAAGTGAAGTCCAAACAGGTCAAGAGGATCGGATGTTTGGAAATGGTGAAGTCTCGACATGTCAAGGTTGACTAAATGCTTGATACAAAAAGTGAAGTTCAAACAGGTCAAGGAAGATTGAATATTTGACAAGGTAAAGTTCTAGCAGGTCAAAGTTGATCGGATGCTAGGCGAGTGAAGTCTTGGTAGGTCAAAGTTGATCTGATGCTAAGCGAGTGAAGTTTTAGCAGGCCAAAGATGATCAGATGGCAAGTGAAAGAAGTTCTAGTAAGTTGTGATTAGTCGGATACAAGGTAAAGTGAGATTTCAACTTTAGAAAAGCTGAAATAGGAGTATCAAGGGGACTTGATTGTTTGAGCATTAGTCGACTGATGGTAATGATCAATCGATTGATGTTAGTTAAAGCTGAGCTGAAAGAGCTATTTTGCAGGTGCAACGTTTGGATCTACTATGAATCAATTGGCTGACGAGTTCTACTAGTAAGTTGTTAAGTGAAAATTAGCTCAATCTACAACTAATAAAAGAAGCTTTGGGGATGTTTGAAGCTGTCAATTTTTGGAGACTTTGAAGGAAAATTGCTATTACATTACAAGATTTTAAGAAACATTCCAAAGTAACCGAATAGCAAGGAAGTAAAGATCACATTTGTAAATTGTTGTTTGTATTGCATATCATATTGCATTTATATCATTATATTTGTGCTTGTATTTGGTTGTAAAAAACGAGATTATAAGAGGTTTCTTTGCCTCCGAAAAGTATCTGACAAAAAGAAAGAATAGTGGATTATCGCCATGACCTTAGATTGTGGAGTAGGGATTGGAGATTTTGAACACGTAAAGATCGATTTGTTGTACTCATGTTGTTTTGTATTTTATATTTATTTTTGTTGTGTACTAATCTGATGTAGACGAACACGCATAAGTAAACAATTAATATGAATCGTTATTCATCTCTTCGGGGTCCCGACGTACATAACCCATAACCAATGTCCTGATTTCGTCTGATCTGAATCACTATACTAATGGCAAACATGTGCACCCAATAATAAATGGACCTCTGATATCAACATTCTATTGGTACAGGTAAAGCCTGTGGAACTTGAGAAGGTTTTGTCAAAAGGTGCATATATGCTTCTTTTTTCCAGGCGAGTAAAATTGACTGAAGTTACATCTTCATTTTGGTGTTTTCTGAATTCTGAATTAATTTGTCTTTCTAACTAGGTGCTTGCCTCGTGCTCCAAGTTCTGTGAGGAAAGCGAGGGCTCATGAGTTTGTACGAGCAAGGAAGATCACGAGGGACGGCAACGGAAAGCCTGGTGGTTCATCACTTTCTCACTTGGGGGAACACTTATATCCATATCGATCAGATCTCTATGGTCACCTGAATGATTCTGCCAGTGATAATTCTTCCCTCTTCGATGAAAGCTCCACTTGCAGCACAGAGAGCACAAAGGAGTCGACAACCACAGAAGACTCTTGGGAGCACATGCTTGGAGAATCAGGCTGTGTCAGCACTAGTAGCCCCGTGAGAATCTCTGAGAATTATGACGGATATGCTTGCTCTCGGCATTCCTCCAATGCAGATGTCACCACACCAGTGACAGATCCTGGACGAAATGCTAGTTCCTCAGGAAGGGAAATTGATCAGACGGTGGTAGAGATGGGGTCGTTTTTGTATTCTGACGATAGTGAACATAGTAGGAATTTTAGTGAACATTGTAGGACTGTAGAGATTGACACCAATAGGCAACGTGAGGGGAATTCTGATGCATTATGGAGAAGATCGGCACAGAAACGAACTCCCCAAACATTTTGTTGATCTGTTTGGGTTGTAGAGAATGTATACTGGTCTAATTTCGGCCATTGCAAATTAAGTGGAAGGAAAAGAAGAGCGTAGGATTTTAATTTACTTTTTGATTTTCTTACAACCATTGTTGTCGTGTGTGTGTGTATATACTGTTAATCATCCGACTTTGTCCCCTAGATTGTAATCTGAATGTAGAATTGCCTTTAGTTTATTTTTTCTCGACAGGAGCGTGATAACGTTTAAGGATTTGAAAAATGGAAATAGGTGGAAAAGATAAAATGAAAATATAGGGTGGAGATGAAATCCATTAAATTATTATTTATATAAAAATGAAGATGATATTTTTTATAATAAAAAATGAATGTTTAATTTTAAAATTTTAAAAAATATTTACAATCCATTTTTAATTATCCTTTTTAAAGAAAGTTTAAAAAACATCTAATTTAAGTATAGAATTCTAAATAAATATTTTTTAAGAATTTCATTTTAAATTGAGCTTCGGTTAAATTTAATTGTATTTTCAAATTTTAAATTAAATTCAAATGCTATGTATATTTTTCAAGCTCAAATTTGGATATTAATATTTTTTTTACTACTCTATTCAGTTCCGTTGCACCCCAAGCCTCCGCATTCTTTCCAATTCAGTTACTCATTCAGTGTGTTTTTAGGACAGTAGTAACATTTGGGAGTTGTTTAGGGTTTCTCTCCCCATGTAAACAAAACGTAAAGGTAGGTAAATAGTCACGGGGCATCTTTTATCTTTATCCCTTTCCTCTTGGAAGCCTCCGTACCAGTCACTCTCTTCCTACGAAAGAGCAACGACGGGAAGGCGGTCAGCTCGAAATATAGAGATCGAGAGACTTCAACCACGTACTTAAATTCTTTGCCAACTCTCTACTATTTTCCATTTAATTTATCCTTATGCTCCAGAGTCCAGCCTCATCTCTCTTCTCCTCCTTTCCCTCAACTGAACACCCTTCTACGTGCTCCAAAACCACTAAAACCGATCTAAACCTCAGAAACCTTTACAGTTTCCTTGCAGCATGAAGGACATACCACCCTTTCAGCAGCAACAACGACAGACTAGTTTCTGCCATGAAGTAGCCAGTAGCCTGAGCAGCGGCGAGGCGAAGAGGTTATATCCCGACGTGGGGCCCAAGGAGAAGGCAGGAGATGAGTCCACCATCGAGGTGGCGAAGCGGCCGCGTGGACGGCCGCCAGGGTCCAAGAACAAGCCCAAGCCGTCCATCGTCATCGAGCGCGAGGCCGAGCCCTCCGCCGCCATGCGATCGCACGTACTCGAGATCCCCTCTGGACACGACGTCGCCGACTCGCTGGCCGCTTTCTGCCGCCGCCGTAACCTCGGCCTTTGCGTTCTCTCCGGCACCGGAGCCGTCGCCGACGTCGCTCTGCGCCAACCCCATGGAGGCACGGCGGCCGCGGGGCCGGCCACGATCACTTTCCGCGGCCGCTTCGAGATCCTCTCCGTCTCGGGTACCTTCCTCCCTCAGGCGATGGCGGTTCTGTCGCCAGCCGCCCGGGGCGCAAGCATCTCGATCTCTCTCGCGGGGCCGCGGGGGCAGGTGATGGGCGGAACGGTGGTCGGGCCGCTGGTGGCCGCGGAGACGGTGGCGTTGGTGGTGGCGGCATTCGCAAACCCGACCTTCCACCGTCTACCCGCTGAAGGCGGCGAATCGGTCTGTGCTCCCTTCTCCGGCGGCGGTAGAAGCCGCATGCAGGAGCACGACCAGCACGTGCACGCCCAGCGGTGGCACCAAGGGCCAGCGGCTGAGTCGGTCGGCCTGTTGATGTACGGTAGCCACGTGGCATCGGACGCGATTTGACCACCCATCTCTCGTCAGCCACAACATCCCCCATTCAAAATGTCTAATTAATTAATTACTCCTCGCACTTTCCCTACTTTTCCAACCCTGAGAAGAGTTCAAGACTTCGATTTTTATCTTTAATTAGCGTTGATTGGATTGTCAAGGTGATTACTCCGATTCCTTGTTCCCAATTATGTCTCTCTATTTGAGAAATGCGCAATGGATTTAATTGGTCTAAGCAACATGGCGTGACTGCCACTGGGGAGCCGCAAGACCATCTTTGGCACCTTTTCTGGGGATCTTTTAGGAAACAAAGAATGCTGTGCTGTCTCTGAGAGGAGATGTAGCAAAACATGCACGAATGGCTAGGGTGTGCTCGTCAGATTCCAGGTGGGGGGTAGCAGAGCAAGACAGTACAGACAGAGATACGCACGCGATCTGTTCCTCGATGGATCACCTCTCACGATATTATTTGGTTCAGCACTGGATCTCCTTCCTCGTCTACCATGCACCATCAATACCCTCTATGGTACTAGTTTGGCAGGGGCGTGTACTTTTTGGTTCGACAAGGGATATTGGATCAGCTGCGAGGAATAAAAGTTCAAGAGAAGCATTGCTGGGTGCTTCGGAAGAAGGCCGGAGTAAGATAAAACATTTCCTGGAGAAATTGGAGGGTTGCACTTTTTAGCTGAACGTATCCAGCTCGAGGAAAGTAAAGGCAGTGAAATGAGATCACACGAACACGACACCTTTTCAGCTCTCGTTCCATTCTCACCTTCTTTCTTACTTTACTAAGCATGGCCAGTTAGATGCAAAGGAAGTCTCTCAAGCAAGCATGCAAAGCTGTGACAGAAGGGCGGCCGCGCACACATGCATGACAGGCCTGGCTTTGCTTCCAAGCTCATCTCCGGCTCATATTCAGAATAGGAGGCTGCTTCTCTTTGCAGGAGGGTTACTGTCGTTGCTGGATCCCACCTCACATGCTGGCATTCAATTGTGACAGTGGGCCTGGCCTTAGCTTCCCAGGGACCATAGCTGAGCTGGATCATGTGATGCTCCCGAGCAGAGCAGAATCGAGCCAGCCCCATGTTAGTAATATATGAGAGATGTCCTAAGGCAATCGCCTTATGTATGAACCATTTATATGATAAATGAAGATTCACTATTTGAGTATACATATTTTATGTATTTGATTGGATCTTAAACTCATTTACTGAATGTCCACGATACGATTCACAGCATGAGAGAATTTGTGATTGGATCACAACTAGTGAGTATCTCTACATTTGTAATTGTGATGTATCGGAATTATCCCTAGTCGATGAATTGATGGATTTGGACACCATCAATTCTGTCGAGACTATCACGAGGTATACTCCTGTGGTATCAGCGATTCTCACTTTGGGCCGAGACATAGTGATGTCCGGAGTTAATCGTGGATGCTAGTTATGGTAACTAGTTCATTGGAGTGACCAACCGTAAGACTTCATATGGTTTTCTGCATATATAGATATGTCAATGAAGTTCTTACTGTGGCTTAAGTGCGATGTTCCTTTGACTTGCGGTATTCAAGTCATCTTGATCATAGAGACTTATGCTTTGACATCTTAAGCAAACATCTCCGAGGAGATGTGGACCCGGGATGATTGGGTATAAGTCGAAGTGATCGAAGGTGTTTGAATAGCCTATAAAGGATTCACCACTCCTTGCGAGGAGATGTATACCCATGGCCTCTCGTCGGATTGTTACTAAAGTCTTTGGCCAAAGCATTACATGTTTAGAGTAAGGTACTCTTCGATACATGAGGAGTAACTAGAATCCGTAGGACGAGGAAATGATACTTGGGCTAGGTGTGACGTAGTCAGCCTAGTGGGGACTGACACTATAGACCATGTCCTGAACCAAGTGGGTATAAGATGAGTGAAGGGAATGGGGCACGAATCATTCAAGCTACTGAAGGGTTTCAGAAATAGTTCGGGATCAACCGTTGATCTTTTCGATTAATTGGGGATCATGATGTACTACTAGGTGCCACTCATGATCGTTCTATAATTAATGGTTAATTATAGACGGCCAACATAAACCGAGAACCTATTTGGTCACACGCACAACGAGTGTAATCCAAAGGATTTAAAACGAGCTTGAGAAAGGGATTCTCAGACCGAGAGAAACTATGTTTGGTTGGACGAAACATAAAGCGAGCTTGAAATTGTTTCAGTCGCAATGGAAGCGTGGATGGGCAGTGTCTTATGAAGACATAATGGATGGACCAAAATGGTTTGGTTCTAATCCAATGGATAAGAATAAACCAAAGGGTTTGGTTTATTTTAAACGAATGAACCAAAAGTTGGTTTGGTTTGTTTTAACTTAAAATAAACCATCTTGGTTTGGTTTATTTTAACTTATCTTAATGGAGCGGGTTAACGGGCCTAATGGTTATGATTTAATAACCATTAAGAGAATTGGTTCTCTATAAAATATGGCTTAAGGGTTTTTGTAAAAACCTAATTTTTTGAGGCAACCCTAATTGGCGCCCACCCTCTCTCCCTCTTGTTGTTGGCGTCGACAACAAGAAGCCTTAACCTCATTGGTCTGCCATCATCTCTTGGCGTCAAGCCCGGCCGGTGGACCTCGGCGACCCTCGGTGATCTCCCTTGGGTTCGGTGTAAAGGTGAGCCTCCATCTCCTCTTTAGCGCGCGCTATATCCTCCACCAAGCTGCTCGATTTACGGACAGCTTCTTCTCTCGTCGGAGCGTCGTTTGGGCGACGTTAGTGCTCGGCGGCTAACATACCGGGGATTTGATCTCCGGTAATCCTCTGAGGTGGAGGACGAAGGATTCGTCAATCGGTTGACGAATACCTCTCCGGAGAAGCAAGTCTTGAGGACTTGTTTTTAGGTCCGAATTTGGATTCGGATTGTGATCATCTCTCGATCACGTCGTCTTCAACACGAGGCTAGTAACCCGTACGAAGACGAAGCTCGTGACTTAGCGAAGTCATCCCGAGGAGCTCGGCGTGGATACGGATAGAGACGATTCTTACGAGGATCGTTCCGGTTGATGCCGTTCCCGCTACACGTCATACGGAAGGTATAACGTAGTTTAATTTCCTTATATTGCAAATTTTAATTTACGGTTATGTCTACACTTGTTGTAATAGCATGCGTGTGTTGTGTGTGTTGTAATAAATATAGATTTATTATTTTTTAATTGCTTCCGCTGTGCTCATGTTTACGAAACATGATCGAACACACACACGCCGCGGTGCCGGAAACCCAACACCCCAAGGCGACGTGTGCGTGTGCCGTCCCGAGGCCTTTAGTTTAATTTGATTAATTTAGAAATTTATTTTTTTTATATAAAAAAATATTGATTATTTCGATTTTAAAATTTTAAAATTAATTAAATCAAATTGCTCAAAAGCCATCCATGGCAAACATAAAGCATAATAATGGTCTCCACGTGGACGGCGCGATGATAAGGTAAGGTGTTATTTGTAGATTGAGTAAAGTTTGATTTTGGATGAAGAGTTTAAAATCTCTTCTGACTTTAGATGAATCTCTTCCTGTTTTATCGTCGTGTCAAGGAATTTTGTTTCTTCTGTGATTTATCTCCCTCTCGTCAGTGTCTTGGAATGGGTGACAAAGAATTACTACTTGAGTAGATTTCCAACTTTGTAGATAAAACATAACAGTGTGTAAGAAAAGATGGATGTGACATGAGAGAAAATGAGTAATTTGGTATGAATCTATCCATTTTAAAGTTTTTTTTGACATTATTTGAGGTGAGAAGATGTTTGCATAGGTTAAGAATTGTGTTTGACGTTTATCTCATTTTAGTCATTTGACTACTATTGATATTCCTTGGGAAAAATATAAGAGGGTGTTTGGTTCGTAGAGAATTTTTTATTTTCTGTTTTCATTCTCTCTTTTTTCAGAAAATAGAAAACGATTTTTTTTTGTTTTCCAATTTTCTAAAAAATGTTCTTTTATTTTTTAGAAAACGAAAATGGAAACAAAAAACGATTATTTCTTGTTTTCCAGTTTTCCAGAAAATACTCCTTTATTTTCTGGAAAATGAAGATGAAAAACACGAACCAAACACGTTTTCTCGTTTTTATAAAAAATAAAAATAGAAAATAGAGATAAAAATGCTTATCAAATACCCCCAAAATTTTTTGGATGTTAAAACTGTCAATACGATTCGAAATATTTTTCTAGTATAGTTATGTTTGCATAGGCTAAGATAGAGAAGGAAATGGACTGACAAAGAAGATGAACAAAAGCACTAGACGTGGGATGTATTTTCTAAGAGTGAAAAAAATAATAATAAAAGGAAACCGTATGATAGATTTTTCAGTAACATTTCCTATTTTGTAAAAAATTATAATTTTTCTCTATAATTCCTTTTGTGTGAAAAACTCACTTTAATATGAAAAAAAAATTAAATTCCAATTTTAAATAATTAGTTTTTTAAAACACTTTTAGTTATGTTTTCATTTTTTTATCTTTGAAAAATAAAATTTTGTTAGTGCTTATAAAATTAATATATATCCACAATACGATATTGTCCACTTTGAACTTAAATTTTTATGGTTTTATTTTTGAATTATATTCAAAAGATCTTATACCAATGAAGATATATCTTTTAATCTTATAAGTATATGATCTTTTTCATGTCTTGTCAATGCAAAATTTTAATTGTATTTCTAATACTCCTAATAATTCCCTCTCAAACGAAGGGTCACATTAGCCCTCCTCAAGTTTATCCATCCTCGAAGGATTTTTTTTACTTGATGTTTGATCCTCAACCCACCAGGTCTTCCTGTCAACTATTTGGTCCTTCTGACTCAGTTGAATTTTCTGTCAATTGTCCGGTCCTTTTGACCTAACTGGACTTCTTGTCTGGTATCTGGTTCTCTTGATCCAGACATGAGAATCTCATTTTCTTCGTTTGAGGTGCATGACTTGACATGGATGTTGGTGCAGTAGACACATAAGTCGAACCTGAGTTTTGATTATAGCAAATGATACAAAGTTAAGATCATATCGTTTTCTCACGAGCTGAATCGAGTGTGCAGAAGATTGCTATAGCTGGAGTTGAAGGCTAGCGACACCCGGAGGAAGCCGCGGTGGTCGGGCGACACTTGAGTGACTTCGGAGGGAGCCGAAGGAATCAAGTGGAAGGCCGGAAGCAAAAGCGACACGTAAGTATCGAGGTAAGCTCATGTGTGCGAGCGTAAGTGGGGTCGTATCCTCTTTACGGGGATAATCTTAAGCGTAGATCCGACCAAAGATATCTTATAGGTGGTCTAGGTCGAGATCGGATGGTCGACGACCATCGAAATTATGTTTTTGTTAAGCTAATTTTGACTTGCAGCAAGCATCTGTCGATCGCCACTTGAGGACTCGACGTCAAACAATGATCGCCGGAAGGTCAAGAATCGATCGATGTCGCCATCACGATCGATCGATGATGGCCATCACCGATCGTGATGGTCAATGATCAGATTCAAGGAGTCAAGGCTTATCACCCCATTTCAAGGAGATTGGTGCTCAATTTTGATTGGCTAGGGTTCCTCTTGAAAAGGGGCTCAAAGGCTATAAAAGGAGGGCCAAACCTAGGGTTTCTCAACAATTCTAAGTGCTCAAAAGCTTCCGCAACACTGCGACTCTCCGACGACTCTACGACAACGAAGTGCTGCCAACAACCCTAGCTTAAGGTCTTTCCTTTTAGTTGTTGGTATAATCCTTGTTATTGTTTTCAATATTACAATTCTTTTACTCGAGGTTTTTCTATCGTTGCATTTTACTTTAATAGAAGAGAGGGTTTGTCTCTCTATCATTTTGCTTCGAAAGTTTTTTTGTAATCGTCAAACTCCTACCTCCAACGAGGAGGAGTGTTTTAGTGAATTGCCCTCCGTACACGGTCTAGGATCGTTAGGGCCTTGGAGTAGTAGCCGAAGGCTACGAACCAAGTAAAAAATAAACTTGTCTCTTTTTGTTTCATTTACTTTTCCGCTGCACTCAATTCTTTTGATACGAACTCGAAGAAAAAGGTTTTTCGCTATTCACCCCCCCTCTAGCGAACCGCATTGATCCAACAATTGGTATCAGAGCCGGGGGTTGCTAAGATTTGGTGAAACCACCAATCTAGCCATTTTTACAGATTTATTTTTCTTTTAATTCTGTTTTTTTTATTTATTTCGCTTTGTTAGGTTTTTCTCCCGCACTACTAATCCAAGACGCGAGTCTTGGTACTTGTTTTTGTGTTTTTGTCGTTGCTAGTTTTTTCGTCTTCGTCTCTTTTTGTCTTTCGTGTTAATGGCCCATCTCGAGTGCTTTAGCACCGTCCGACCACCGTTTTACAACGGTGACGATTTCCGTTACTGGAAAGGTCGGATGGAGTGCTTCCTAAAAACCCAAATAGAGATGTGGATTGTGATCCAAACCGGGTTCACCCTTCCTACTAATGAAGAAGGTGAATCCTTGGATTACAATCAGTGGTCCATTGCCACTAAACGACAAGTCGAGGCAGATGCAAAGGCGACTCAAATCCTGCAGTGCGGGCTATCCAAGGAGGAGCTGAACCGAGTCGGACCCTTCATCAGCGCAAGAGATCTCTGGACGAGGCTGATCGAGTTACACGAAGGATCGGATCAAGCTAAGGTTTGCAAACGTGATTTGTTGTTCAATAAATTGTACACACTAAAAATGCAGGAACACGAGACGGCAACACAATTGCACGCCGAGTCGTGACATCGTCCAACAACCTACACGCAATCGCAAAAGGTCGAAAACCGCGACCTTATAAGGTATGTTCTAAACTCTTTTCGAGGACTACCTTGTGGCATCCATGGTCGACGCCTACAAGGTTTCCAAGGACCTTTCTAAAGTTAGAATAGACGAATTATTTTCTCGATTTCAATTACATGAGCAAATCAACTGAACCCGAGAGGGGTATAGCCTTGTTTGCGAGTTCAAAGAAGAAGAAAATCGCAAGCAAGCCACCACCAACCGAGGAGGAAGACGAATAAGAAGAAGTTGACCCGAGTTGATCACGAACTAATGAACCTAGCTCGAAGGATAGCCAAGGGACGAAAGCGAACCACGACTCGACCCAACCAAGGTAAGCCTAAAAGTTCTAATATTAGGTGTTATGAGTGTAACAGGCTTGGACATATCAAGTCCGAGTGCCCCAAGCTCAACCACCAAGTACCTAAGCACAAGAAGGCCCTCAACGCGACATGGGAAGAAGCGTCATCCGAAGAAGACGAAGACCACGTCTTCATGGCGAAATCAATTGAGTCAGACACGGAGACCGAACCTGAACTTGAGTCAACACGAGGATGACTTTGACCACGGTTACCTTCAAGTCAAGCCACGGATACGCATCCGGTTCAAAAGATACCCTTAAAGTAAGTCGAACTTTATTTAATACTTTACAAAATACGGTTAGGTTTTTGTCTAGGAAATTAGTTAAATCCGAGTCCAAGGTCGAGACCCTAGTTGAGGAGGTCAAACTCCTCAAACACAAGGTCTCCCTAACCTCTTCGACTAGTCGAGTTCAAGAGAAGGACTCAACTCGGGTTGAAAAACTCGAAGTTGAGAACTCACTCTTGAAAAGTCAAGTCGAAGATCTTAGGAACACGTTGGAAAGGTTCACTTCGGGATCCAAAGGACTTGACCTCCTACTTGGATCTCAAAGGGCCGTGTACAACAAGGCTGGACTAGGGTTTAACTCAAACACGACTAATAGGTCATATATGTCGATTGTAAGTCGACATAGGAAACATGTCCAAGCATGGGTCCCTAAGAACCTTTTGATTTCAACTCTAGGATCCAACCCGTACTGGATTCCCAAGGACCAAATCTACTATGTGGATAGACCGAACCGATTCAACGGTCTAGGGGGAGCCAGTACAAAACATGTTTGTGCTTTAACTTAGAAATTGCATGTTTTAACTTAGAAAGTTTGTGCTTTAACTTAGAAATTGCATGTTTTAACTTAGAAAGTTTGTGCTTTAACTTAGAAATTGCATGCTTTAACTTAGAAAGTTTGTGCTTTAAAACTTGTGAACTCACTTAGAACACGAACATAACCAACTAAAATTCTTCGAAAAGATTGAGCCTCGGGGAGCCTCTTTTCAAAAACATAACCAACTAAAATTCTTCGAAAAGATTGAGCCTCGGGGAGCCTCTTTTCAAAAATAACCGGTTAGACTAGGAATAGTCTTAGGAGTCAAGTCATCATTTTCTTGAAAATGGCTTTGTCTAAGGAAGTGGTCGATGATCCGATAAAAGAAGGCCTCTGCCCGCCATGACCTGGAAGCCATGATCTTGAAAAGGTAAACTTGACAAGCCTAGGGTCAAATCCAAATCTAACATAAAATTACTTGAACCTAAATCCACTTAATCAACTTAATTGGAAGTCATCTCACAAAAACCACATAAGTATAACATGCTTGATCATATAGACACAGGTGAGATGACCTAGGTTTAACAACTTACAACCAATTTTTTTTTTTAAAAAAATCTAACATCCAATCCAACCACCTTGTGTGTAGGATCAATGGATGTTGGACAACGGTTGCTCGCACATGACCGGGGATCAACTCAAATTCACGAAGCTTCGATTCAAACGACAAGGATCGGTAGCCTTTGGGAATAACGACAAGCTCAAAATCATCGGATCAGATGATATCGAGCTTAACTCGAATTTTGTTATTAAAAATGTATTACTTGTAGAGAATTTTGAATATAACCTGCTTAGCGTAAGCCAATTATGTGACAATAACTATAAGGTCGTATTTTTAGAAAATGAATGTGTAATTAAAACAAATAAAACAACTAAAACAATACTCAAAGGAACTAGGACAAATAACATTTATACAATTAACTTAATCAAATCCTCAGCCAAATGTCTTATGACACAGGAAGAGGAATCATGGTTGTGGCACCGACGACTCGGTCACTCGCACCCAAGACTCGTCCACAAGATGAGTCAGAGTGGCTTAGTCAGAGGCTTACCCAACCTCAACAATTTAGTTAATAAAATCTGTAATGCTTGTCAACAAGGAAAACAACCTAGGACACAACACAAGTTAACTAACCAAGAACGAACCTCAAGTGTACTTGAGCTCCTGCATATGGATCTATTCGATTCACATGGAGCCAAGTCACTCAATAGAAGTCAATATTGCTTAGTCATAATTGACTACTCCAGTGTTTACCGGTTAGGTTCATCAAACATAAAATGATACTCTAGATCAATTAATCAATCTATTCAAATTAATCGAAAGAATCAAAAACCTTAAGGTTAAAAGACTTAGAAGCGATCATCATGGCGGTGAATTCAAAATCAAAGGTTCACCAACGTAACCTAAACGGATACCACCATGAATTCTCTTGCCCTAGGACCCCTCAACAAAATGGCCTAGTGGAGCGGAAAAACCGAACTCTACAAGAAGCCGCTAGGACCATGTTGAACGAATACGACCTACCTGATAGGTTTTGGGCAGAAGCCGTTAGCACGGCTTGCTATGTCCAGAATAGGATCCTTATGGTAAAGAGGCACCTTAAGACCTCCTACGAGATTTATCACAATAAAGTACCCAACATCAAGTACTTTAGGGTATTTAGATGTAAAGTACATATCTTAAACACTAAGAACCACCTAGGGAAATTCAAATCCAAAACCTCCACCGGAATCTTCTTAGGATACTCGACTACAAGTCGAGCCTATAGGGTATATAACCACGATACCCTTAAAGTCGAAGAGACTATTAATGTAGTGTTCGATGAAGTACCCGAACCTACAAAACCCTTAATGACCCTAAGTATTGAGCCCACTGATACCAAACTCGTCTCCGACCCTGAGATCGAGTCTAATCCACATCAACCAACTTCTCTTGTCGACCAAGTGACAAGTGATCCGAGTCAAACTAGTGTTCAACCAAGTCACCCCATTGATCAAGCATTAGGTGACACAAACCCAACCCAATCTAGGATTCAGACTAACCACCCTATCGATCAAGTGATAGGAGATCCTAATCTAGGAGTTCGAACTAGAGCATCTTATAGGAACCTTAGTCAAATTTCCTTAATTTCAAAGATAGAACCCAAATCAATTGAACAAGCTCTTCTTGATCCCGATTGGATTATTGCAATGCAAGAAGAGCTAGCTCAATTTACTAGGAATGAAGTGTGGGAATTAGTACCACCACCTAAAGACAAAACGATAATTGGAACAAGGTGGGTGTTTCGAAATAAGCTTGATGATAAAGGTGAAGTAGTTAGAAACAAGGCTAGGTTAGTCGCCAAAGGGTTTAGTCAAGTCGAAGGCTTAGATTACGACGAAACCTATGCCTCAGTAGCTAGACTCGAATCCATTCGAATGTTGCTAGCTTATGCCGCACATCGAGGATTTAAGCTGTTTCAAATGGATGTTAAGTCGGCATTCCTAAATGGATACATTAAAGAAGAAGTTTATGTTAGCCAACCCCCCGGATTCGAAAATCTAGATAAACCCGATCATGTTCTAAAACTTAAGAAAGCTCTCTATGGACTTAAACAAGCTCTTCGAGCTTGGTACGAGAGACTTTCAATCCATCTTAAGTCAAAAGGGTTTAACCAAGGCTTAGTTGACCCAACTCTCTTCGTAAAAACCTTAGGTAAAGAAATATTCATTGCTCAAATTTACGTAGACGATATAATTTTTGGAACCTCTAACTCATCCTTACTAAATGAGTTCGTTTCGCTCATGGAAAGTGAGTTCGAAATGAACTTGGTAGGCGAGTTAAGTTTCTTTTTAGGTCTACAAATTAAACAAACTAAGGATGGTATATACCTATATCAACAGAAATACACTAAGGAGTTAATTAAAAGATTTGGAATGCAAGACGCTAAGATAATAAACACCCCAATGGCGATTAATGTTAACATAGGAGAATACCCAGAAAGTAAGTCCATTGACTTAAAGTACTAAAGGAGCGCGATAGGAAGTCTCCTATACTTAACTGCGAGTCGACCCGACATCCTATTCGCAGTAAGTATGTGCGCCAGGTTTCAAACCTGTGCTAAGGAGTCTCACCTAACCCTAGTTAAGCGTATCCTTTGATATCTTAAGGGTACACTTAACGTTGGTATTTGGTACCCTAGATCTACGGAGTTCGAACTAATCGGCTACTCCGATTCGGATTATGCCGGTAGTAAGCTCGATAGAAAGAGCATGAGTGGTTGTTGTTAACTTCTCGGCTCGAGTCTAGTGAGTTGGTGCAGTAGGAAGCAACACTGTGTTGCTTTATCTACCACCGAAGCCGAATACATCGCGATGGGTGAGTGTGTCTCACAGCTCCTTTGGATGAAGCACACTCTCCGCGACTTTAAGTTAGACTTTACGAATACTAAACTTCACGTAGATAACATTAGTTCAATTAATCTTACAAAGAATCCGATATGTCACTCTAGGACCAAACATATAGAGGTCAAACACCATTTCATTCGAGAACATGTGGCCAACGGAGCCATACAACTCGAATACGTCGAATCGAAGTCCAACTTGGCAGACCTATTTACTAAACCCCTACCCGAAGCCGAATTTAGTCTATTAAGATGAAAATTGGGCATGTGCGTAATAGAATAGGTACTTGCAAATTATATGTTCTTACTATTATTTCTTTATTTTTCATTATTATGGAACTAGCATAGGACATACCTTAGATATCATGCACCTATAGATTTAAGGAGCCAATACATCTCACAACACATATGACTAATGTGTTTGTGTACTTAGCCACGTAGATGGGTGTAAGATGTTAGGACCTTACTCCTGGTTCCAGATGTAGAGCTAGTGCATCGTTATGAACCACGGAGTATAATCATACATACTAACCGACTCTGATCAGGACTGGTTGATCCTTCATATCAATCAAGCCAAATATGAGTCGAACATTTTATAGATGAAATTATTTTCGAAATAATGTGGACCATGCTTGGACTTTAAAATTAATACTTATTTTTTTATTCACACACCCTTACTCTTTTCGATATCTGGCAAAGGGAGAAAAGGCGAAGTGGGATCGACCAAAGTTAAGGGATCATCCAAAGTTAAGAAATCGGCCAAAGTTAAGGGATCAATTTTTTTTTATGGCCAAGGCTTACTTAACTTTAAGTTAACAAAACAAGTTAAGGGAATTCTTAACTTACAAGTTAAGGGAATTCTTAACTTAAACATATTTAGTTAATTTGTTTTAAGGGAATTCTTAACTTAAACATATTTAGTTAACTTGTTTTTGTTAACAAATAATTTACTTAACTTTAAGTTAACTTGTTAACAAAACGAAAGTAAAGGCCAAGGTTAAGAAATCATTTTCTTAACTTAAAACTTATTTTAAATACTATGGCCAATATTAAGTAATTTCGGTTACTTAATTCTTTTTTAGTAGCAAATATCAAGGGGGAGAGTTAAAACTCTTTCTCAAGTACTCACCCTCGGTCAAGGGAGAGGATTCCTCAAGGGGGAGCACTTGAAAAAGAGTTTTTATATACTCCTGCTCATTCATGCATATCTCTTACTCATTTTACTTAATGCACTTAATTTATTTTTCTTAACTTTGTATGCGGGTTTGCCATAAATCAAAAAGGGGGAGATTGTTGGTGCAGTAGGCACCTAAGTCGAACCTGAGTTTTGATTATAGCAAACGATACAAAGTTAAGATCATATCGTTTTCTCACGAGCTGAATCGAGTGTGCAGAAGATTGCTATAGCTGGAGTTGAAGGCTAGCGACACCCGGAGGAAGCCGCGGTGGTCGGGCGACACTTGAGTGACTTCGGAGGGAGCCGAAGGAATCAAGTGGAAGGCCGGAAGCAAAAGCGACACGTAAGTATCGAGGTAAGCTCATGTGTGCGAGCGTAAGTGAGGTCGTATCCTCTTTACAGGGATAATCTTAAGCGTAGATCCGACCAAAGACATCTTATAGGTGGTCTAGGTCGAGATCGGATGGTCGACGACCATCGAAATTATGTTTTTGTTAAGCTAATTTTGACTTGCAGCAAGCATCCGCCATTGCCGGCTGGAGGACTCGACCGCCACAAGCGATCGACTCTAGAAGAATCGATCGATCGCGATCGCCATCGATCGGCGATGATGGCCATCGATCGATGGTCAATGATCATATTCGAGGAGTCAAGGCTTATCACCCCATTTCAAGGAGATTGGTGCTCAATTTTGATTGGCTAGGGTTCCTCTCGAAAAGGGGATCAAAGGCTATAAAAGAAGGGCCAAACCTAGGGTTTCTCAACAATTCTAAGTGCTCAAAAGCTTCCACAACGCTGCGACTCTCCGACGACTCTACGACAACGAAGTGCTGCCAACAACCCTAGCTTAAGGTCTTTCTTTTTAGTTGTTGGTATAATCCTTGTTATTGTTTTCAATATTACAATTCTTTTACTCGAGGTTTTTCTATCGTTGCATTTTACTTTAATAGAAGAGAGGGTTTGTCTCTCTATCATTTTGCTTCGAAAGTTTTTTTGTAATCGTCAAACTCCTACCTCCAACGAGGAGGAGTGTTTTAGTGAATTGCCCTCCGTACACGGTCTAAGACCGTTAGGGCCTTGGAGTAGTAGCCGAAGGCTACGAACCAAGTAAAAAATAAACTTGTCTCTTTTTGTTTCATTTACTTTTCCGCTGCACTCAATTCTTTTGATACGAACTCGAAGAAAAAGGTTTTTCGCTATTCACCCCCCCTCTAACGAACCACATCGATCCAACAATGGACTATGACTCTGATACAAATTGTTAGTGCATATTAGATTCATGTATCTCTACAATGATATGATATTGTCCATTTTGAACCTAAATCCTCATGATTTTATTTTTGAGTTATATCCAAAATGTCTTATACCAATGAAGATATCTTTTCATCTTATAAACATATGATATTTTCTATGTTTTATTAATATAGAATTTTAATTCTATTTTCAATACTCCCAACAAATTTTATCTCTTACAAGAATCAAATAAAAAATATTTGATAAATTGAGTTATACAAATATATCTTGAAAATTATTTATGTAAATCTTTAGCACAATTATATAGATTATGTATATTTTACTTAAAATAATGATAGTGAAAGATTGTGTGGCCATTGATTTCTATCTTAGTACACCTTGAAAAAAAAGGAAAAAAAATCTAAGATAAAACTTCAATTTCTTTATTAATTCACAACATTTTCTAAGATATAATAGAGTTTACATATAAAGTGACGAAAACGAGCAAATGAACCTTAGTTAAATATGAAGTACTTTTTATAATAATTTGAGAATATATGTGTGTATCCAACATAGTGGAGAACATAATGTCATTTCCATTATCTACATTTTTTTTTTGTTTCTGGAAGTGAAACTTTGCTCCATATGTAAGCGGGGGACATATCCTACCATAGTTTTATCCAAAGGTCAACACAAATTTATAATATGGATGCCAAGTCTACTTTACAATAAGCATAAAGTTATCATTAGTGCAAAAGAAGATTAACTCGATCGCTAAATATCTCCATCAATTAATTTTACAGTCAACACGAACGAGATAAATAATAAAGAATATAATATTATAGGAGAATAGACATCTCAAAAAATTTATAATTTTCGAAGATTAATTCTTTTTTATTGGTATAATTTTATTGTCATGCTAATTACAAGACTCTTTCGTGGGACAACAACTAAAGTTATTATGCGCTGAGATCTCGAGGACAATCTTATATTATTTCAAACTTAAAATGACTTGACATAATAATTATCATGTACATCGACACAAAGTACAAAAGGCAAGGGTTAGCTAAATGTCATATCAATATTCTCAAACTCGATCCCAATCCATGATATCCAATTAACAGTATATTGAACCAAGCTCTCATTGGCTTAGTGGAATTGATACTCACATAGTTATTACTATTAATAAGGTAGGAGTTGATCATTGAGATTTGTTCTCTTGAGATTAATTATCCATCCAGATAGGAGGTCACTTTGTTATCATGATTTATCTTTTTTACGATGACTATAGAATCGATAGACAGAGACACTTGGGGCAAGCAAATTAATTTTTGCTACCAACAATATATTAAGCCAACATCATGTAAAGCCAAAATTATTATCTTCCAATTTATCATGTACATACATTAAAATAGACAACTTCGTCGACTATCGTGGTCGATCTCAAGTCTGGATGAGAAAGAAAGAGAGTTGTATTAGATTGTCAGCCAACGTTGAATTTCAATAAATTTCACTGAATTGATTCATCAAGATTTGTGTTAATGCTAAAATGTTCCTTCGAAAGAATTGTTGCAAGGTTTGGCTGTCACATTTCAATAAGGAATGCTACATCTCTATGAGAATTTGGATGTAATATTAAATATAGAAGAGTTCCCACACCATAGGTTGGATAAAAATAAATATTATAGAAAAATTGATTGTTTATAATTTGGAACATAAAATATAGGAATATTTTTTCATAAAACAATAGAAATAGTAGATACTATGATTAAAAGAGGAATTAATATTATAAATTTATAAGAGACAAAATGAGTAAGAAAGAAGACAAAGATAATAGAGATGTTAGGTTTTAAATTATGGTACAAAAAAGAGAGTAGAATACAAAAAGGAGTAACTATTGTTGTAGATAGTTTATTGAATGATAAAGTAGTAGAAGTAATTAAAAAAAAAAGGGATAAAATTATAGCTCTGAAGGTAATGATAACGAAATAAACTATTAATATAATTAGCATATATACACTTTAAGTAGGTTTAGATGAAGATATTAAAATTAGATTTTGTAAAGACTTATATAAGGTATTATAAAGAAGTTTGTTAAATGAAATAATTTTAATAGATAGAGATTTAAATGGATATATAAGAGTAAAAAATAAGGAATATAATAGGATGCATGAGGGTTATGGATTTAGAACAAATAATGAAGAAGGAAAAACTATATCAGATTTTGTGATAACATATGAACTTATATTAGTTAATATATATTTCAAAAAAAAAGAAGAGAAGAATACTTGGTCACATTTAAAAGTGGAAATAATAAGTCCCAAATTGAATTTTTATGTTAAGGAAGAAGGATAGAAAGATATATAAAGATTGTAAGGTTATTTTTAGAGAAAACTTAATTAACTATCTAATATACACTACAACAAAAATGAAAAATAGCGACGAAATTTTTTCGTCGATAATATCAAAAATTCGTCGGTAAATAAAATTTTCGACAAAATAATTTCGTCGCTAGAGTTGTCGTAATAAGTTTGTCGCAAAGACAAATTAGCGACTAATTAAGACTTTTTCGTCGTTAATATTACCGACAAAATAAAAAACGTCACAAAAAATAAAACTTTCGTCGCAAAATCCTGAATGTCAGAAAGAGGAAAATAAGTGATATTCGCGACAAAATATCACAATTTCATCGCTAAACATCAGTCGAGTGACCCGATAAAGCAATCGACTGCCAATTTTTTTGTCCCACCACAGAATCGAGAGAGACTCGACCAACAACTCGACTGACACATTAATGATGATAAAACCTCATTTCATCGCTAAATATCAGTCGATTGTCGCAAGAAATGACTCGACTGTCTTTTTTTTGGCCAGCCACAGAATTGGGAGACCCTCAACTGACGACTCGACTGGAGACTTATTTGCGACGAAATATATAAGTTTCGTCGCTAATGTCCTGCAGCAAGCGAGCGCGTCAACTAGCGCCTCGACTGATACACCAAACTTTAGAGACGAAATTACTAATTTCATCATTAAACCTCAAATTTATGATGTCGTATATTGAAAGTTAGCGACGAAATGGAAAATATTCGTCGCTAACCATGAAAATACAGATTTCTAGAATTCATTTAATTTGTATTCGAAATCCTGTAATACAATATCAATAATAATTTAACTTACAACATACAACTCAAATAATACAACCAACATATACATTTAAAAACAACTAACGTAACATCGAATTTAAGGTCCAAAACATCCAATTTAAACTCCAAAACATCCAATTTCACAAATCTATAGTATTCAAATGCAAAAACATTAAATGTTACAAACTCTAAGATGGAGGAGGAGGTGGAGCTAAAGATGACTCGTGCATCAATGATTGTAATGCTCTAGGTGCAAGCCGATTCAGAATTGCTTCAAACATATCTTATTTTGATCTCATTGATGCCAACTCATCTTGGGTGCTAGCTAATTGAGCCCGAGTGTTTGCTAGCTCCTCTTCTATCCCTTCTAATCTTTGCTCGGCAAATTGAAGTTGTTCATGCAGTGCTGCGTTAGTTGTTCTAGAGGAGGAACTGGCATATGAAGAAGTGGACCTAACTGGTTTTGGCCCACTTCTAAGTCCTCTAATATATCTAGAGCGAACACCGAGGACTTGATCATAAATCTGATCTGCAATCTGAACAACATCGATGTCATCTCCGATTTCTTGTGATTGGATGTGTTCATCTCGCAGTCTCACCATATCACTCTAAGAATAACAAATATATTATTAATATATTTACAAATAATTATGCAAATTTAAAAATAACTTTACTAAATTTTATCGATTATATCTTACGTATGCAGCCTCGGCTCTCTTCCCACTCCACCCTTTTGACGAGTTACAGTGGGTTGTATTGAAGACAGCAATCCGATCTTTTCTTTGAGACTGATCGGTCTGAAAAATATTATAATGTGTTAATATTTAAAATATCAAACAATATACTGTAACCATAAAGTTTGTACTTACACCATCGTAACTGTATTGGATGAATGATTTAGAGCCACCTCGATGGGTAAATGGTAGTTGTGCTCGATTTTGGGCATTTGTTGCCGATCGTGTCTACAATATAAAAATTTGTTAAGATAAAACATAAAACATGAGTTATAGAACAAATATTTTAATTTATATAGATTGAGTTACCTGAAATTTCTCTGATTCAAACAGATCACACATATAGTTCCAATCTTCTTGCGTCTCACAATACTCGATCGACATATGATGTCGGTGCTCGGAAGGGAGAAGATGCAGTAGACTCTTATAATGAATGTGCATCTTATTTCTATTGTCTCTATACCTTGCACTCATTAGCCTGTCAGTCTTCTTTCTTACCGACGTTGCCTCGTTGGCAAAATTGATATCGAAAGCATCCTGAAAAAAAATACCAATATTGAAATTTATTAACGAATGATGGTTGATTATATAAATATCAAATTACTTGTACTTACTGCTAATCGGTCATATATCTTTTGTTTATTATCCGCAGGGATATATATGCTTCCAGCTCTTAGCTTGTAAGGGAGCGAACTTCTTAATTGACAACCCTAACTCTATCATAAAAGTAGCTGTATTTGTCCCGATAGGCTGACCATCGCTCTTACGGAAGGTAATGGGTAATCTGTCCCGTTCCTCGATTTGCCATGTGAGCCGATCGGAGTGTGCACCTCGTGTATCTCTACGTGTTGGATGAACTGTAAATCAAAGAATGTTAACAATTAACAAGTTAAAAAAATAGCATACAAAATATACATATATAAAATCACATAACTAACTAGTAGGAGCAGGAGCACTATCATCGTCAGGCGTAGACACAACTGGGGGGCGCTCAATTCTCAGGCGGCATAGTTGTGACATAAATCATTATATACCGATCGACGTATAATAAAAAATTATATTAAATACATAAATTATAAATGAAGAACAATATAAATACCATGTACATACATCTAATCACTATCATCATCTAAAAAGGATAAATAATCATCCACCTCACTATCAATTTCACTATCATCATCATCAGCAATACAATTACTTTGAGTGCCCATATCCAGATCAACTTGTGCATTTGCCATATTAATTTGGTGATGCTCAACATCTAATCTACAAAGTTGAGTTATTGCTAAGTCTTCACCGACTACTAACGTTGAATCATTGGATGAAATCTCTTGGTTTAGCTCCATGATCAAGATATTACCACCTTCAAAATCTTTAGACACTTCATCAACTTCAGTTACTTCGTATATATCTCGGTGGTGAACCCTTTGCACGACCTTCCAATGACCTCAACGTTTGATATCATTCAAATAATACACTTGATTTGCTTGGTTAGCCAAAATGAATGGGGGCTTCATTATTTTTCATGGTGGAAAATTATAATTCATAAGTATAACAGGCCACATACTATAAGCATTTGACATGTTTCCAAATGGATTAAACCCATTAGTAGCCAACCCTAAGCGAATATTTCGTGGATCATCTGCAAATATTTCATGTGCATTGGCAAATTCTTTCCATGATTCACTATCAGCTGGGTGTCTTAATACACCATCTGTTTCAACTCATTTTTCTTTATGCCATCTCATCTCTTTAACTGTATGTTTCAAAATAAACAACCTCTTAAGTCTCTATTTTAGAGGAAAATATCGAAGAATTTTTTGAGGGTTCTTTTTCTTATTCATCCATTCGTACTTGTATCTGGGTTTCTTGCACATTGGACATTCATCCTTATTCTCATGCTCATCCCAAAATAATCTACAATCATTCTTACAAACATGTATCTTCTCGTATGTCAATCCTAACTCTTTCAATAATTTTTTGGCTTCATAATAAGAGTTTGGAATTACATTCGGTTTAGGAAATGCCTCTTGCAATAACTGAAGTAATATATCAAAAGATTTATTGCTCCAGCCATTTAACACATTCACATGCATTAGCTTCACCACAAAATTGAAGACCAAAAAACTAGTACAATTGGGATAGAGTTCTTTTTGTGCTTCTTCCAACATTGAAATATAACTTCATCTACAATCATTTGCATTTGTGTTTATATTTATATCATCTGATTGAGGCTCATTGTTGGTTATATTTTTTGTATTTTGTAAATCAGTAAACATGTCTTCAAAATCATCTACTTCAATATCAAAATCATTCTCATCTTGATCGACAATATTTATACTACCGGATGATATAGAAGCTTCTCCATGAAAGTTCCAGACTTTATATAGTCTATCGAATCCCCACCTATACAAATGCCCTCGCACATAATCCAATTCAAACTGAAACAAATTGCCACACTGTTGACATGGACAACGAATTTTCGATAAATTCAGACTGATCATGTAATTTTCTGCCATACTCATAAATTGATTCAACCCATTTATATATTTAGGACTAATCTGGTTCTGAATCATTATCCAACTTTTATCCATATTTTTGAACCCTGGTTAAACATATATTAAATAATTTATCAACTTAAGTGTAGTTATCACATACAAAATAATTAAAAAAAATTATAATTTAAACCTCACACAACATAACTTACAATTTGCATTATAACTTTTGTTTGTCATCGAACATTATAATCTAAGAATAAGAAAACCCTAAACTGATCCTATAACCTGAGACAGTGTGTCTTGCGAAAAACAAAACACAATGAGTAATTAATCCTACAAAAAATAACACACAATGACCTCTTAACCAAGTTTGAGATACTATTATTGAGCACAAGTTGCATGAATTTAAAAGTGGCTAGCTTTGGATCGACAAGGTTAGGTAGTGCACTAGTGTAGAAAGATGGCTCCCATTCAATTACACAAATTGAGTTTAATTTTACCATGAATAAGTCAAAATCTAAATGATAAAAAACCCTAAATTCTTCATCTAATCCCATTCAAAATCCTAATGATATATGATTAATCTACAATAACCTTATACCATAACAAAATCCTAAAGTCATCATCTAAATGTTAAATTTATCATCTAATCATAATAACAATATAAAATAAAACCTAAATGTATTATAAACCATGAAAAAAGAATTCGGGAAAACCTAATTCTTCGCGTGGATGAACTTGATGTTGGAATGTATACTGAAAGCCTAGCTCTTTTTGTATGAACATTTTATTTTGGAATAAGAATCACATGATCATTGTTTGCACTTTATATATTTATTATATATGTGTGCATATTGTCTAATATTTTACATTGTAGATAACATGGTGCTTGGTGTGGTACAGAAGATCATGTTATCAGTCCCTTGTAAAATATAAGTAGAGGCTCACAACCAAGATGAGCTGACAAACCATTGGTACTTCTTGTGTAAAGCTATGGAGCAACATGTAACTGAAACATAGAGTTACACTAGTACACTTAGGTGTATTGAGCAGGACAGACATAGAGATGATTCAATTAATTGTTGACTACATAATTGAATCAGACCTCGGATATTATGTTGTACATGCTCTTAATCCCGATATAATAACCAACTAGAAGAGTTGTGTTGCTTGAACAACTAGTTTGTTCAAGAGACCACTCAAGTTGTTAGCACGACGACGAATTGGTTGTGCTAAGGAAACTCATCCCTTACGGATTAATTCTTTCATTAGTGAAAATTTTAATCCGGGGACATGGGAGCCAATGAGCCTCCGAGGCAACTCCCTACAAGTGGTATCAGAGCCACGGTTTCCGGTTTTGTGTGTTTTGGATTCGGTTACTTTAATGCACATATCATATATTGAGTATGCCGGATAATAGTAGGATGTGCGTAGGCTAACTTTTTGGTTGCAGGCATAAGATCCGACTATTATGACTATTTGGTTGTATGTGATTGTATGTATATTATTTGAATCCTCGGGGTTGACGAGGCTAGATTAATATTTAATTTTTGTAATTAAATACGACATTGTTTAGCTGCTTATTTTAGTTTACTTTCGATCTAGATTATTTGTACACTCCTTCGTGGAGTATAGGATCGATGGATGTAAATTAAAATGATTTATCTCGGCTCGGATCTCTTTGGTGACTTGCGCACGGGAAAAGATGGAGTGGACGAGGTGGCGACACGACGGGATGCGTATTGGAGGACAATGCCATAATAGTTGGAAAAATTCTATTTTTTTCCATATTTATTGCTTATTTGTTTTATATGCATGTTGTGTATGCTTTAAAATTCCTCAATTTCAATTTACTAAGTGGGAGAGGGATATTTTAATTAATTCCCGTGGCCTCCATTACAATTTGACGTGTGATGCAACAAACTTGTGTGTCGTCTCTGAGTGCCTTCCTCCATGCGGACGAGTTTGTTTGCGGATCACTAGGTCAAATAATGGTTATAGGAATTATCTAGGAGCATGTGTACTTCCACAGCGGTAAGGCACATAATCCGAAATAATTCCCTTAATTAGTATCGTGTAATAGTGCACACTTAGATGCAAATAAAAGTATCCTCCCCATCGGAGTCACTGCTTTTATTTGTAGGGCCAAAGAGGAACCAACTATTAATTTTATTTGTCAAAAAGTAAGGTTGACAAGATAATAAAATTAATGGGTAAAACCTCCTCTTACAAATGTAGAATTCGTATACGTCCACATAGCGTGGCATGTGATATTCTCGGTGATTTGAGGTGTTGGTTGATTTCGGGATTTTATTGTTTTGAGGAATCAATAATATTTGAAATCTAATATTTTAATCATTGTGATTTTTAGGATTTTCAAATGGCTTTCAATCCACTTACTATGGTACTAAAGGAAACAAACTTACTGTCCCCAAACAATAATGATTGGAAAAGAAATATGGATAGTGTCTTGACTGTCGATGAGTGTCCTCCTAGGCCTACGGATGATTCTGGGGAAAAGGAACTTTTCGGATACCAGAATCAGGCTGCTAGGCAGGAAGCCATGGTTGCTCAGAAGGTTTCTACTTCTATGCCGAAAGGCAAAAAGAAGAAGAAACAAGGTGGAGCAAAAATGGCGGGTGGACCTCAGGGAAGAGTGAAGAAGCCGAAAGGCAAGTGCTTCACTTGTAGACAGACTGGACATGGGAAGAAAGATTTCCCCAACCTAAAGCAGAACAAAGGTAAATCTTCTGCCTTAGTCGTTGAAACATGTTTAGTGGTGTTATCTACCGGTACCTGGTGTGTAGATACAGGAGCCACTGATCATGTCTGCAATACTTTGCAGGGGTTTCAGGAAACCCGACGACTAGCTGAGGGAGAGATTACCGTCTTCATGGGCAATGCTTCAAAGGTGGCGGCTATTGCAGTGGGAGACGTTTATTTATCTTTTGATAGGAATAAAGTTTTGGTTTTGAGAAATTGTCTTTATGTACCTACTTTTAGAAAGAATTTAATTTCAGTTTCTAAATTATTTATGGATGGATATTATGTTTCTTTTAATGACAAAGTGGTTATAAAAAGGAATAGGGAGATTATCTGTTCTGGTACATTGGTTGGCAATTTATATACTCTTGAACCGAAAACTCCCACGATGCATATATTAATCAATAACTCATCTTCTAAGTCTAATAAGAGAAAAGAACCTTCGCAAATGAACCAGACATATCTTTGGCATCTAAGGCTTGGTCATATTAACCTAAGCAGAATTCAAAGGTTGATAGCTGATGGACCTTTGGGTTCATTAGTGGTGGAGGATCTCCCAACCTGCGAATCTTGCTTGGAAGGTAAAATGACCAAGAGGCCTTTCAAGGCCAAGGGGTATAGAGCCAAAGATGTGTTAGAATTGATTCATTCTGATTTGTGCGGTCCTATGTCTATCCAGGCAAGAGGTGGTTTTGAATATTTCGTCTCTTTTATAGACGATTATTCAAGATATGGATACATTTACTTGATGCGCCGCAAGTCTGAATGCTTTGACAGGTTCAAAGAATTCAAGGTTGATGTGGAGAACCGTCAAGGTAAAAGTATCAAGACATTACGATCTGATCGTGGTGGCGAGTACCTCTTGGGAGAGTTTAGGAATTACTTATCGAGGTCGATTCAATCCCAATTGTTGCACGCACACACCCAGAATGCAGAATGGTGGACTCTTATGGAGATGGTCAGATCGATGATGAGTTATTCTGAGTTACCTATTTCGTTCTGGGGGTATGCGCTGGATATGGCAATGTATACTCTGAACTTGGTTCCATCCAAATCAGTACCTTCTACCCCTGTAGAATTGTGGACTGGGCGAAAGCCTAGTCTGAGACATATTCAGATATGGGGGAGTCCAGCACATGTGCTAAAGGCTAATACTGGTAAGTTGGAACCTCGTACAGAAGTGTGCATGTTTGTTGGCTACCCTAAGGGAACGAAAGGTGATTTGTTTTATAATCCTAGAGATCAGAGGGTGATCGTTAGCATGAACGCCAAATTTCTAGAGGAGGATTATGTAATGAACCACAAGCCCAAAAGTAGGATTGTTCTTGAGGAGTTGACGAAGTCCACTTGATTACCAGCACAGAGGAGATACACAAGTCAACGCCTGCGTGTCACAGAGCATACACAGGAGGCACCTCGTCGTAGTGGGAGGGTTGTTAGACAACCCGAGAGATTCATGTTTTTGGGAGAGTCTTCGGACTTAGTCCCTGGTGAACATGAACCTGATCCCTGGACATATGGCGAGGCACTCCAAGATAGAGATGCGGTATCTTGGCAAAGAGCGATGAATTCAGAGATAGAATCTATGGATTCTAATCAGGTCTGGGAGCTAGTAGAGCCACCTGATGGTGTAAAAGCCATTGGATGCAAGTGGATCTACAAGAGAAAGAGAGGAGTAGACGGGAAGGTTGAGACCTTCAAAGCTAGGCTTGTTGCGAAAGGGTATACTCAGAAAGAGGGTATCGATTATGAGGAGACCTTTTCACCGGTAGCTATGCTTAAGTCTATCCGGATTCTCTTATCTATAGTTGCTCATATGGATTATGAGATTTGGCAGATGGATGTCAAGACAGCTTTCCTTAACGGAAGTCTTGAGGAGAACATCTATATGCGACAACTAGAGGGATTCATTGCTAAAGGTAAAGAGCATCTTGTATGTAAGCTTAATCGGTCCATTTATGGATTGAAGCAAGCTTATAGATCTTGGAACATCCGCTTTGATGAGGTAATCCAGTCATATGGATTTATTCAAAGTCCGGATGAGCCTTGTGTATACAAGAGATGTGACGGAAACATAGTGGTATTTCTTGTACTATATGTAGATGACATTTTGTTAGTTGGCAACAATATCAAAGTGTTATTAGACGTAAGGGTATGGTTGTCCAAACAGTTTGACATGAAGGACTTGGGAGAAGTGGGACACATCCTTGGGATCAAAGTAATAAGGGATCGCAAGAAAAGGATGTTGTGCTTATCTCAAGCTTCATACATTGACACTATCCTTGCTCGTTTTAGCATGCAGAACTCCAAGAAAGGTTTTCTACCTTTTAGGCATGGAGTTCCTTTATCTAAAGAGATGTGTCCCAAAACATCAAAGGAGATAGAGGACATGAAGGCGGTTCCTTATGCTTCGGCAGTAGGAAGCCTCATGTATGCTATGCTATGTACGAGACCAGATATCTGCTTTGCCGTGGGCATGGTTAGCAGATATCAGAGTAATCCTGGACAGGGACATTGGACTGCGATAAAGCATATATTGAAGTACCTGAGAAGGACTAGGGATTATATGCTGGTTTACCGGGCAGATCAATTAGTCCTTGTAGGTTACACGGATTCAGATTTCCAATCAGATAGAGACAACAGTAAGTCTACCTCGGGTTTTGTGTTTACTTTTGGAGGTGGAGCCATAGTATGGAGGAGTGTCAAGCAGAAATGCGTGGAGGACTCTACCATGGAAGCTGAGTATGTGGCAGCCTCTGAGGCAGCCAAGGAAGCTGTATGGCTCAGGAACTTCTTGATGGACTTGGATGTGATTCCTGGTTTGCCCAGAACTATCACAATTTATTGTGATAACAGTGGTGCAGTTGCAAACTCGAAGGAACCACGAGCCCATAAGGCGAGTAAACACATAGAGCGCAAGTACCACCTTATACGAGAGATCGTAAAGTGAGGAGAAGTTGCTGTCGCCAAGATTGCATCAGAGGATAACCTGGCGGATCCATTCACTAAGGCCCTTCCAGCGAAAGCGTTTGATAGGCATGTGGAGGACATGGGGATCAGATGTATGGCAGTGTGATGATGGCATAGTCTTTTAGTATACTGAAAGCCTAGCTCTTTTTGTATGAACATTTTATTTTGGAATAAGAATCACATGATCATTGTTTGCACTTTATATATTTATTATATATGTGTGCATATTGTCTAATATTTTACATTGTAGATAACACGGTGCTTGGTGTGGCACAGAAGATTATGTTATCAGTCCCTTGTAAAATATAAGTAGAGGCTCACAACCAAGATGGTTTTGGACAAACCATTGGCATGGTTGTAGTGTAGCTTGGTATTGTTTTGTCTTGAACATAGAGTTACACTAGTACACTTAGGTGTATTGAGCAGGAACGACATAGAGGTGATTCAATTAATTGCTGACTACATAATTGAATCGGACCTCGGATATTATGTTGTACATGCTCTTAATCCCGATATAATAATGGGCACATGTACTTAGTATTTATTTCTTTGATTTACCAGAGGGTGAGATTTAGATGGATTAAATCAATATGCCCGGTAAGTTGGAAAATGATATTATTTACATGGTGTGCCGTTGATTATAGGAGGAAACCGTGTCCTACATATTAGGTTGATGATGTCCCCTTGAGGAGCTCATAAGGGTCATCATGTAAACCCAGCTGGTTGACTTAGTCAACATGATGATAAAGTTGAGTGGTACTACTCGAGGAGTTAGATGTTAATTAATTGATGGTCAGTAAATCAATTAATTGACGGACATTCGATATCTTAAACACGGGGAGATGAATGTACAAATAATATATGGAGCCCATATTGATTTATGGGGGTTGGTGAGGTAGTTCAATGATGATCCTCTAGTGGAATGGAACATCATTGATGGATCAAGTTTGTGTGGTTCCGATCCATCGGGTGGCCAAGATCCAACTCCTCCTTATGGTCCATATCGTAGCCTAATATAATCCTCGTGAAGTCTAGATCCAAGGATGTAAAACAAAACTCTAGAACCAGCGGTTGGATTAAATCCCTAGATCCGATGGTTGGGATGAAACCCTAGAACCAACGGTTGGGATTAAATCCCTAGATCCGATGGTTGAGATGAAACCCTAGAATCGACGGTTGGGATTAAATCCCTAGATCCGATGGTTGGGATGAAACCCTAGATCCGACGGTTGGGATGAAACCCTAGATCCGACGGTTGGGATGAAATCCTAGATCCGACGGTTGGGATGAAACCCTAAATCCGACGGTTGGGATAAAACCCTAGATCCGACGGTGGAGATTAAATCCCTAGATCCGACGGTGGAGATTAAAGGAGGCTTAAGCCCAATTCTATAAATAGAGGGCTTAGGTTGGGCGGCAAAAAATGGTTCAATTGGAGTTAGGGTTTTAGGTTGGGCGGCTAGGGTTTGGAAGCTTTGGCTTGGGCGGCAACTCTTGGAGAAGAAACCGGCGCCCATCTTCTTCCAACAAAGTGTGGCCGACGCCCATCTTCTTCCATCAAGACTTGGCCGGCACCCATCCTCTTGGTCCCTCTCTTATTCCTTGGCCGGCGGTTCCCCTTACAAGGTTGGCCGGCGTTCACTCCTCCATTCTCTCCAAGGTGGCCGGCGGTTCCCCTTACATTGGTGGCGGGTGCTTCTTCCATTCGTTCCTTGGCCGGCGGTTACATCAAACTCCCTTACTTGGTGCCCGGTTCTAGAAAGGAGAAGTTTTTTCGGTTCTTCTCTTTGTTTGCAGCAAACAAGGAAGGGAAGAACGCGATCTAGAAGACTTCTACTCGTGGAGGATCTTCGCCCACACGTCGTCCGCGAGGAGGATAGGACATACGGTAGAAGATCGTGAGGTATAAAAGTTTTACAACTTTATTTTCTGATCTTAGCATGTTCTTTTATGTGTTGAATATACAAGTGTGCGTATGTATATATTTTGTATAATCATGGACCCCAAAGACAAACACAAAAATCGGCGATCCGTCCGTCGTCTCTTCCGCGGCTAACCAACTAGAAGAGTTGTGTTGCTTGAACAACTAGTTTGTTCAAGCGACCACTCAAGTTGTTAGCACGACGACGAATTGGTTGTGCTAAGGAAATTCATCCCATACGGATTAATTCTTTCATTAGTGAAAATTTTAATCCGGGGACATGGGAGCCAATGAGCCTCCGAGGCAACTCCCTACAAGTGGTATCAGAGCCACGGTTTCCGGTTTTGTGTGTTTTGGATTCGGTTACTTTAATGCACATATCATATATTGAGTATGCCGGATAATAGTAGGATGTGCGTAGGCTAACTTTTTGGTTGCAGGCATAAGATCCGACTATTATGGCTATTTGGTTGTATGTGATTGTATGTATATTATTTGAATCCTCGGGGTTGACGAGGCTAGATTAGTATTTAATTTTTGTAATTAAATACGACATTGTTTAGCTGCTCATTTTAGTTTACTTTCGATCTAGATTATTTGTACACTCCTTCGTGGAGTATAGGATCGATGGATGTAAATTAAAATGATTTATCTCGGCTCGGATCTCTTTGGTGACTTGCGCACGGGAAAAGATGGAGTGGACGAGGTGGCGACACGACGGGATGCGTATTGGAGGACAATGCCATAATAGTTGGAAAAATTCTATTTTTTTCCATATTTATTGCTTATTTGTTTTATATGCATGTTGTGTATGCTTTAAAATTCCTCAATTTCAATTTACTAAGTGGGAGAGGGATATTTTAATTAATTCCCGTGGCCTCCATTACAATTTGACGTGTGATGCAACAAACTTGTGTGTCGGCTCTGAGTGCCTTCCTCCCTGCGGACGGGTTTGTTTGCGGATCACTAGGTCAAATAATGGTTATAGGAATTATCTAGGAGCATGTGTACTTCCACAGCGGTAAGGCACATAATCCGAAATAATTCCCTTAATTAGTATCGTGTAATGGTGCACACTTAGATGCAAATAAAAGTATCCTCCCCATCGGAGTCACTGCTTTTATTTGTAGGGCCAAAGAGGAACCAACTATTAATTTTATTTATCAAAAAGTAAGGTTGACAAGATAATAAAATTAATGGGTAAAACCTCCTCTTACAAATGTAGAATTCGTATACGTCCACACAACGTGGCATGCGATATTCTCGATGATTTGAGGTGTTGGTTGATTTCGGGATTTTATTGTTTTGAGGAATCAATAATATTTGAAATCTAATATTTTGATCATTGTGATTTTTAGGATTTTCAAATGGCTTTCAATCCACTTACTATGGTACTAAAGGAAACAAACTTACTGTCCCCAAACAATAATGATTGGAAAAGAAATATGGATAGTGTCTTGACTGTCGATGAGTGTCCTCCTAGGCCTACGGATGATTCTGGGGAAAAGGAACTTTTTGGATACCAGAATCAGGCTGCTAGGCAGGAAGCCATGGTTGCTCAGAAGGTTTCTACTTCTATGCCGAAAGGCAAAAAGAAGAAGAAACAAGGTGGAGCAAAATGGTATGGTGGACCTCAGGGAAGAGTGAAGAAGCCGAAAGGCAAGTGCTTCACTTGTAGACAGACTGGACATGGGAAGAAAGATTTCCCCAACCTAAAGCAGAACAAAGGTAAATCTTCTGCCTTAGCCGTTGAAACATGTTTAGTGGTTTTATCTTCCGGTACCTGGTGTGTAGATACAGGAGCCACTGATCATGTCTGCAATACTTTGCAGGGGTTTCAGGAAACCCGACGACTAGCTGAGGGAGAGATTACCGTCTTCATGGGCAATGCTTCAAAGGTGGCGGCTATTGCAGTGGGAGACGTTTATTTATCTTTTGATAGGAATAAAGTTTTGGTTTTGAGAAATTGTCTTTATGTACCTACTTTTAGAAAGAATTTAATTTCAGTTTCTAAATTATTTATGGATGGATATTATGTTTCTTTTAATGACAAAGTGGTTATAAAAAGGAATAGGGAGATTATCTGTTCTGGTACATTGGTTGGCAATTTATATACTCTTGAACCGAAAACTCCCACGATGCATATAAAAGTCAATAACTCATCTTCTAAGTCTAATAAGAGAAAAGAACCTTCGCAAATGAACCAGACATATCTTTGGCATCTAAGGCTTGGTCATATTAACCTAAGTAGAATTCAAAGGTTGATAGCTGATGGACCTTTGGGTTCATTAGTGGTGGAGGATCTCCCAACTTGCGAATCTTGCTTGGAAGGTAAAATAACCAAGAGGCCTTTCAAGGCCAAGGGGTATAGAGCCAAAGATGTGTTAGAATTGATTCATTCTGATTTGTGCGGTCCTATGTCTATCCAGGCAAGAGGTGGTTTTGAATATTTCATCTCTTTTATAGACGATTATTCAAGATATGGATACATTTACTTGATGCGCTGCAAGTCTGAATGCTTTGACAGGTTCAAAGAATTCAAGGTTGATGTGGAGAACCGTCAAGGTAAAAGTATCAAGACATTACGATCTGATCGTGGTGGCGAGTACCTCTTGGGAGAGTTTAGGAATTACTTATCAGAGGCTGGGATTCAATCCCAATTGTTCAGACCGACACACCCAGTGAGAATGGTGTAGCGGAGCGAAGGAATAGGACTCTTATGGAGATGGTCAGATCGATGATGAGTTATTCTGAGTTACCTGTTTCGTTCTAGGGGTATGCGCTGGATATGGCAATGTATACTCTGAACTTGGTTCCATCCAAATCAGTACCTTCTACCCCTGTAGAATTGTGGACTGGGCGAAAGCCTAGTCTGAGACATATTCGGATATGGGGGAGTCCAGCACATGTGCTAAAGGCTAATGCTGGTAAGTTGGAACCTCGTACAGAAGTTTGCATGTTTGTTGGCTACCCTAAGGGAACGAAAGGTGGTTTGTTTTATAATCCTAGAGATCAGAGGGTGATCGTTAGCACGAACGCCAGATTTCTAGAGGAGGATTATGTAATGAGCCACAAGCCCAAAAGTAGGATTGTTCTTGAGGAGTTGACAGGGGAAGTCCCGACTTCAGTACCACCGGTACAAGAGGAGATACCACAAGTCACTGCACCACGTGTCACAGAGCATACACAGGAGGCACCTTGTCGTAGTGGGAGGGTTGTTAGACAACCCGAGAGATTCATGTTTTTGGGAGAGTCTTCGGACTTAGTCCCTGGTGAACATGAACCTGATCCCTGGACATATGGCGAGGCACTCCAAGATAGAGATGCGGTATCTTGGCAAAGAGCGATGAATTCAGAGATAGAATCTATGGATTCTAATCAGGTCTGGGAGCTAGTAGAGCCACCCGATGGTGTAAAAGCCATTGGATGCAAGTGGATCTACAAGAGAAAGAGAGGAGTAGACGGGAAGGTTGAGACCTTCAAAGCTAGGCTTGTTGCGAAAGGGTATACTCAGAAAGAGGGTATCGATTATGAGGAGACCTTTTCGCCGGTAGCTATGCTTAAGTCTATCCGGATTCTCTTATCTATAGTTGCTCATATGGATTATGAGATTTGGCAGATGGATGTCAAGACAGCTTTCCTTAACGGAAGTCTTGAGAAGAACATCTATATGCGGCAACCAGAGGGATTCATTGCTAAAGGCAAAGAGCATCTTGTATGTAAGCTTAATCGGTCCATTTATGGATTGAAGCAAGCTTATAGATCTTGGAACATCCGCTTTGATGAGGTAATCCAGTCATATGGATTTATTCAAAGTCCGGATGAGCCTTGTGTATACAAGAGATGTGACGGAAACGTAGTGGTGTTTCTTGTACTATACGTAGATGACATTTTGTTAGTTGGCAACAATATCAAAGTGTTATTAGACGTAAGGGTATGGTTGTCCAAACAGTTTGACATGAAGAACTTGGGAGAAGTGGGACACATCCTTGGGATCAAAGTAATAAGGGATCGCAAGAAAAGGATGTTGTGCTTATCTCAAGCTTCATACATTGACACTATCCTTGCTCGTTTTAGCGTGAAGGACTCCAAGAAAGGTTTTCTACCTTTTAGGCATGGAGTTCCTTTATCTAAAGAGATGTGTCCCAAAACATCAAAGGAGATAGAGGACATGAAGGCGGTTCCTTATGCTTCGGCAGTAGGAAGCCTCATGTATGCTATGCTATGTACGAGACCAGATATCTGCTTTGCCGTGGGCATGGTTAGCAGATATCAGAGTAATCTGACAGGACATTGGGATGATAAAGCATATATTGAAGTACCTGAGAAGGACTAGGGATTATATGCTGGTTTATCGGGCAGATCAATTAGTCCCTGTAGGTTACACGGATTCAGATTTCCAATCAGATAGAGACAACAGTAAGTCTACCTCGGGGTTTGTGTTTAATTTTGGAGGTGGAGCCATAGTATGGAGGAGTGTCAAGCAGAAATGTGTGGCGGACTCTACCATGGAAGCTGAGTATGTGGCAGCCTCTGAGGCAGCCAAGGAAGCTGTATGGCTCAGGAACTTCTTGATGGACTTGGATGTGATTCCTGGTTTGCCCAGAACTATCACAATTTATTGTGATAACAGTGGTGCAGTTGCAAACTCGAAGGAACCACGAGCCCATAAGGCGAGTAAACACATAGAGCGCAAGTACCACCTTATACGAGAGATCGTAAAGCGAGGAGAAGTTGTTGTCTCCAAGATTGCATCAGAGGATAACCTGGCGGATCCATTCACTAAGGCCCTTCCAGCGAAAGCGTTTGATAGGCATGTGGAGGACATGGGGATTAGATGTATGGCAGTGTGATGACGGCATAGTCTTTTAGTATACTGAAAGCCTAGCTCTTTTTGTATGAACATTTTATTTTGGAATAAGAATCACATGATCATTGTTTGCACTTTATATATTTATTATATATGTGTGCATATTGTCTAATATTTTACATTGTAGATAACATGGTGCTTGGTGTGGCACAGAAGATCATGTTATCAGTCCCTTGTAAAATATAAGTAGAGGCTCACAACCAAGATGGTTTTGGACAAACCATTGGCATGGTTGTAGTGTAGCTTGGTATTGTTTTGTCTTGAACATAGAGTTACACTAGTACACTTAGGTGTATTGAGCAGGAACGACATAGAGGTGATTCAATTAATTGCTGACTACATAATTGAATCGGACCTCGGATATTATGTTGTACATGCTCTTAATCCCAATATAATAATGGGTACATGTACTTAGTATTTATTTCTTTGATTTATCAGAGGGTGAGATTTAGATGGATTAAATCAATATGCCCGGTAAGTTGGGAAATGATATTATTTACATGGTGTGCCGTTGATTATAGGAGGAAACCGTGTCCTATATATTAGGTTGATGATGTCCCCTTGAGGAGCTCATAAGGTTCATCATGTAAACCCAATTTGGTTGACTTAGTCAACATGATGATAAGGTTGAGTGGTACTACTCGAGGAGTTAGATGTTAATTAATTGATGGTCAGTAAATCAATTAATTGACGGACATTCGATATCTTAAACACGGGGAGATGAATGTACAAATAATATATGGAGCCCATATTGATTTATGGGGGTTGGTGAGGTAGTTCAATGATGATCCTCTAGTGGAATGGAACATCATTGATGGATCAAGTTTGTGTGGTTCCGATCCATTGGGTGGCCAAGATCCAACTCCTCCTTATGGTCATTATCGTAGCCTAATATAATCCTCGTGAAGTCTAGATCCAAGGATGTAAAACAAAACTCTAGAACCAATGGTTGGATTAAATCCCTAGATCCGATGGTTGGGATGAAACCCTAGAACCAACGGTTGGGATTAAATCCCTAGATCCGATGGTTGGGATGAAACCCTAGAATCGACGGTTGGGATTAAATCCCTAGATCCGACGGTTGGGATGAAACCCTAGATCCGACGGTTGGGATGAAACCCTAGATCCGACGGTTGGGATGAAATCCTAGATCCGACGGTTTGGATGAAACCCTAAATCCGACGGTTGGGATAAAACCCTAGATCCGACGGTGGAGATTAAATCCCTAGATCCGACGGTGGAGATTAAAGGAGGCTTAAGCCCAATTCTATAAATAGAGGGCTTAGGTTGGGCAGCAAAAAATGGTTCAATTGGAGTTAGGGTTTTAGGTTGGGCGGCTAGGGTTTGGAAGCTTTGGCTTGGGCGGCAACTCTTGGAGAAGAAACCGGCACCCATCTTCTTCCTACAAAGTGTGGCCGGCGCCCATCTTCTTCCATCAAGACTTGGCTGGCGCCCATCCTCTTGGTCCCTCTCTTATTCCTTGGCCGGCGGTTCCCCTTACAAGGTTGGCCGGCGTTCACTCCTCCATTCTCTCCAAGGTGGCCGGTGGTTCCCCTTACATTGGTGGCCGGTGCTTCATCCATTCGTTCCTTGGCCGGCGGTTACATCAAACTCCCTTGCTTGGTGCCCGGTTCTAGAATGGAGAAGTTTTGTGGGTTCTTTTCTTTGTTCGCAGTGAACAAGGAAGGGAAGAACGCGATCTAGAAGGCTTCTACTCGTGGAGGATCTTCGCCCACACGTCGTCCGTGAGGAGGATAGGACATACGGTAGAAGATCGTGAGGTATAAAAGTTTTACAACTTTATTTTCTGATCTTAACATGTTCTTTTATGTGTTGAATATACAAGTGTGCGTATGTATATATTTTGTATAATCATGGACTCTGAAGACAAACACAAAAACCGGCGATCCGTCCGTCGTCTCTTCCGCGGCTAACCAACTAGAAGAGTTGTGTTGCTTGAACAACTAGTTTGTTCAAGCGACCACTCAAGTTGTTAGCACGACGACGAATTCGTTGTGCTAAGGAAACTCATTCCATCCAGATTAATTCTTTCATTAGTGAAAATTTTAATCCGGGGACATAGGAGGCAATGAGCCTCCGAGGCAACTCCCTACACTTGAGACGGCGTCAAGAAGAAGCCGGAGGTGGAGACCGAGCTGGAGGAGGAGGTCGGAGGTCGGAGCTGGAGAATGAGGCCGGAGCTGTCGCTGGAGCTGGTTGCCGTAGAGATAAGTTTTGAGAAGCTAGAAGTTGTGCGTGAGTGGAAGCTAGCTAGGGCACCGGAGCAATCGCCGAAGCTGGTCGCCGAAGAGTCTGACAGAGAATCACCGAAGAATCGATGGATAATCACCGGAGATCAGAAATTCACCGGAAGAGAGGAAGTCGATCGCGCGGAGAAAATGGGAGATTTGGCGCGGGGTAGGGTTTTTCCACGTATATTAGCGACGATATAGATTTATTTGTCGCTAATATTTATTGTCTTAGCGATGAAAATTTAAAATTTCGTCACTAAACCCTAAAAATGTCGGGCCATAGAATCGAGTAAACTCGACTAGTGGATCGACTGAATCTTTCACGATGAAATTTAAATATTTCGTCGCCAATTGTTAGTCGACTCGCGGCTCGACTGAAGGTTTTACGATGAAATATCATTGGTCGTCGCTAAGTTGTTTACGACGAATACTTATATATTCCGTCGCTAAGTGTCAATTTACGACGAATATGTTTATATCGTCGTAAATGTATATTATGTTAGCGACGGAAAACTAAAGTTTCATCGCAAATAAAAGATTATTTGCGACGATAAAGAAATTTGTCGTAAATGTTTAGTTTTTGCGACGAATTAATATATCGTCACTAATATTTCGTCGTCATTTTCCTTTTTTCTTATAGTGATAGATGGGTAGTGTTGGATATGTACTTTAAATTAATATTAATAGAAAAAAATATGTATAACTCCTAGAATTAAATGATGGAAGTTAAAAGATGAGAAACAAAATATATTTAAAGAGAGAGTCGGAGAACAAGTATTAAAAGAGATACACGATGACTCGAATATGATATGAGATAAAATGATATTAAAGTTAAAAATAAAAGCTAAAGGTGTACTCGGTGAGTCAAAAGAATGTGAATTACCAAGTATAGAATTTTGATAATGGAATGAGAAAATACAAAAGAAAGTGAAAGAAAAGTGAATAACCTATAAGGTATTATACACTGTTGGAACACATGGTATCATCAAGATATATCCAACAAAACTATAATACAACTTGTTGGAATCTTTGAGACACAAGTGCAATGGAAAATAAAAAATTTACATTCATCTTGAAGATCTGCTTGCCGAGATCTCTTGTCTTTGACATAATCATATGAAATAAGGAAAGGAGAGTCCAGATTTCATACCTTCGAGATTCTATAGAATCTGTAGAAATCACGAGCAAGACTAATGAGCCTTGCTTCTATCGGTATCCATGCTAGATCTTTGGAGATAACTTCACGAAGGCAACAAGCCTTCCTCTTCGATTAGTGCTAACTGAGCGTGGAGAATAAGAACGAGATGAGGAAGAGACTATTGGGACTGATTGGATGCGCTAGGGGGGAGGGTGAATAGTGATCTTAGATTTCTCTCGATCTCTCTCGTCGTGATTGTTTTGTGCTTGTCTACAAAATGGTTAGCAACGGAATACAAATACAAAGAAAACAAACACTACCATGACACAATGTTTTTACGTGGTTCAGAACTCAAATTTCTACTCCACGATCGAGCTTTGTGATCCACACCCACTAACTCTTCTCCTTCTCGGAAACACTATGGAGGTGGAGAAATCTCATACAACAAAACTTATACAAAACAAGTAACCAAATACAAGTAAAAGAACATACAAGTAAGAAATAACTTTAAACGAAGAATGCTTTTGCATGATCTCTTTTGGTTGCTTTGAAATGCCTTGAAGGTCTGAAAAATAGCAGCATTTCCCCTTCAAATTCCTCAGAAACCCGCTGCAGAAATCTCTCCATCGAGTTCCTTTTATACGCTCTGTGTCAGGCTGCTTAGTCGCTGACCAGTTGAATGCTCATCACCCCTAATCGACTGCCGCTCGAATCCAATGGCTACTGCCGCCGCCATTTTTCTGGATCACCGCTCAACGAATACATAATAGTCTACTACTCACAACCCCAATCGACTATTGTCCTCATAGTCAAGGCGTTGGTCGAGCGCGCGTTACTTTTGACCTGCAGCTGTCAAGCATCTAGTCGATTTCTCTACCACAACAGTCGACTACTTGTCTGAGCTACTGTTTCTCACTTCGCCCGACCACCCTTCAGACTTCCCAAACACTAGCGGCCAGTCGATTGCTCTCTAACAGTAGTCGACTATCGAGCACCTAGCTTGTTTGCAGGCTCACCAAGTGCCAAGCACTTAGTCTAAGTCCTAAGCTCACAGTGGGTAGTCAACTGCCTCTCTACGGTAGTCAACTGCCTCTCTACAGCAGTCGACTACCAAGCACCATTGCTATTTCCCGAGCCGCACAGTGCCGAGCATCTAGTCTGAAATCCGAGCCCCACAATGGGAGTCAGCCACACTAGACTAGTCGATTGGGCAAATCCTCCAATCGACTGTTAAACCTCAGAACCGAGGTTTAACACATCAAGTATGATTCCTTCATACTTGACACTCACACTTAGCCTAAACCTAAGTCTTCAAGCCATTTCCATCAGCCTCACACCCTCAGGATCTATCCGAGTCCTCCATGACTCCTTCACCCTTTGTGCTAGCGTTCAAATGCTTCCATCGACTTAGTCATGCTATTGAGTACCCTTAGCCTAGACCTAAGCCTTCAAGCCAATTCCATTAGCCTCATGCCTCTAGGATCCATCTGAGTTCTCCACGACTCGTTCACCCTTGTGCTAGCCTTCAAGTGCTTCTGTCGGCTTCGTCATGCTAACAAGTCTACCTTTGCCAAGACCAAGAGTCCTCACCTCCGAGACTTCCATTGCTAAGAGGTCGCGCCTCCATGACTTCTATTGCCAAGGCTCCATCCTTAGACTTTTCCTTTGCCAAGTATCCATACTTGGACTTTCTGTTGGATCGAAGTGGATGACTAGAGGGGGGGGGGGTGAATAGCGATAAAACCTTTTTTTCTTTTCTTTTCGTTCGTTCGTTAAAACCCGAGTAGATAATGAATTGCAGCGGAAAGATAAGCGATAAATAAAAGGAGACAAATATTTTTTACTTGGTTCGTAGCCTTCGGCTACTACTCCAAGGCCCTAGTGGTCCTTGACCATGTACAGAGGGCAAAAATACTAAAGAACTCCTTCTCGTTAGAGGTAGGAGTTAATCGATATAAATAAAACACAAAGCTTGAGGTAGAGGGACACTCCCCCTCTCCTCGTTACGATAAAAGCTCCGAGAAAGTACAATAATGAACTGAAATAAAAACTTAAACCGACGTAACAAAATGAAAGCAATTAAAACCTTGACGTCGGAGAAGAAACACTTTGTTGTCGGAAAGTTGTAGCTTGGCAGAGGCTTTTGGAAGCTTAGAATTGATGATGAAACCCTAGAAGAGGCCCTCCTTTTATAGCCTTTGAGCCCCTTTTCGAGAGGACCTTCAACCAATGGAAATTAGGCACATGGCTCCTTGAAAAATGGTGATAAGGCTTGACTCCTTGAAGCTGATCCTTGGCCATCAGTCGACTGATAGCCATCATTAGTCGATTGATTGCGATCACGATCATTGACGACCACATAGACGATCGATTGACAACATGAGTCCTCCAAGCCGGCGATCGATGCTAGCTGAAATGATAAGTTAGCTGAACAATAACATTATTTCGATGGCCTTCGACCATCCGATTTCGACCTAGACCACCGATGGGATGTCTTGGGTCGGATCTACGCTTAAGTCTATCCCCGTAAAGAGGATATGACCTCACTTACACTCGCACACACACGAGCTTACCTCGATACTTACTGTGTCGCTTTCGCTTCCGGCCTTCCACTCGATTCCTTTGGCTCCCTCCGAAGTCACTCGAGTGTCACCCGACCACTGCGGCTTCTTCCGGATGTCGCTAGCCTTTAGCTCCAGCTATAGAAATTATCTGCACACTCGATTCAGCTCGTGAGATAATGACATGAGCTTAACTTTGTATCGTTTGCTATAATCAAAACTCAGGTTCGACTTAGGTGCCTACTGCACCAACAATCTCCCCCTTTTTGATTTATGGCAAGCCCACATACAAAGTTAAGAAAATAGTATGCATGAAGAATAATAATGTGTATGAGAAACAAAAATGAAAACAAAAATGAAGATTAAGTTGGTGTAGTAAGGATTTTCTTCAAGTACCCCCCTTGAGGAAACCTCCCCCTTGACCGAGGGTGAGTCTTGAAGAAAGACCTTAGTCCTCCCCCTTGAGGGTTGCTATTTAGGAAGAGTTTAAGTAATTAACATTACTTAAAGTTGGCCTTAGTAAAGCGTTTAAGTTAAGAGGACTTCTTAATTTGGTCCTTTCTCCCCCTTAAGTAAAACATTAAGGTTTACTTTTTTTTTGTTAAGAATAAGTTTTTAAGTTAAGAATTCTCTTAACTTAGCTTTTACTTCCTTTAAAAAAAAAAGTTAAGTGAATTTTCAAGTTAAGTAGATTTTCAAAACTTAAAGTTAAGTAAACATTTACTTAACTTGTGGCCATGTGAATAAATATGAAGTGAGTTAAGGGAAAATTTTGATCCCTTAACTTTGGCCTTTTTCTCCCCCTTTTGCCATATATCAAAAAGAGTGGGGGTGTGTGAAAGACAAAAATAAGTATTAAATTTAAAGTCCAAGCATGTTCCATATTATTTTGAAAATAATATACTGAAAATAAGCTCATCTATAAAATGTTCGACTCATATTTGACTTGATTGATATGAAAGATCAACCAGTCCTGGTCAGAGTCGGTTAGTATGTATGATTATACTCCGTGGTTCATGGCGATGCACTAGCTCTACATCTGAAACCAGGAGTAAGGTCCTAACATCTCACGCCCATCTACGTGGCTAAGTACACAAACACATTAGTCCTATGTGTTGTGAGATGTATTGGCTTCTTAAATCTATAGGTGCATGATATCTAAGATATGTCCTATGCTAGTTCCATGAAAATAAAAAGTAAGAAATAGTAGTAAGAAAATATAATTTGTAAGTTCCTATTCTATTAGGCACATGCCTAATTTTCATCTTAATAGACTAAATTCGGCTTCGGGTAGGGGTTTAGTAAATAGGTCTACCAAGTTGGACTTTGATTCGGCGTATTCGAGTTGTATGGCTTTGTTGGCCACATGTTCTCGAATGAAATGATGTTTGACCTCTATATGTTTGGTCCTAGAATGACATATCAGATTCTTAGTTAGGTTAATTGAGCTAATGTTATCTACGTGGAGTTTATTGTTTGTGAAATCTAACTTAAAGTCTCGGAGAGTGTGCTTCATCCAAAGAAGTTGAGTAACACACTCACCCATCGCGATGTATTCGGCTTCGGTGGTAGATAAGACAACACAATGTTGCTTTCTACTGTACCAACTTACTAGACTCGAGCTGAGAAGTTGACAACAACCACTTGTACTCTTTCTATCGAGCTTACTACCGGCATAGTCCGAATCAGAGTAGCCGGTTAGTTTGAACTCGGTAGATCTAGGGTACCAAATACCGACATTAAGTGTACCCTTTAGATATCTAAGGATACGCTTGACTAGAGTTAGGTGAGACTCCTTGGCACAAGTTTGGAATCTTACGCACATACTTACTGCAAATAAGATATCAGGTCGGCTTGCAGTTAAGTAAAGGAGACTCCCTATTACGCTCCTATAGTATTTTAAATCAATTGAATTTCCGATTACATCTTCTATATTTACATTCGTTTCCATTGGGGTATTAATAATTTTAGCGTCTTGCATTCCAAAGTGTTTAATTAATTCCCTAGTATATTTGCGTTGATGTAGGTATATTCCATCTTTAGTTTGTTTAATTTGTAGACCTAAGAAGAAACTTAACTCGCCTACTAAATTCATTTCAAATTCACTTTCCATAAGTGAAATGAACTCATTTAGTAGAATCGAGTTGGTGGTTCCGAAAATAATATCATCTACGTAGATTTGGGCTATGAATATGTCTTTACCTAAGGTTTTTACGAAAAGGGTTGGGTCAATTACACCTTGGTTAAATCCTTTGGACTTAAGATACACCGAAAGTCTCTCGTACCAAGCTCGAGGAGCTTGTTTAAGTCCATAGAGAGCTTTCTTTAACCTAAGGACATGATCGGGTTTATCTAGGCTTTCGAAACCGAGGGGTTGACTAACATAAACCTCTTCTTTAATGTATCCATTCAAGAATGCTGATTTCACATCCATTTGAAACAACTTAAATCCTCGATGTGCAGCATACACTAATAGCATTCGAATGGACTCTAATCTAGCTACTAGGGCATAGGTCTCGTCGTAATCTAAACCTTCGACTTGACTAAACCCTTTAGCGACTAGTCTAGCTTTATTTCTAACTACTTCACCTTTATCATCAAGTTTATTTCTAAACACCTACCTTGTTCCAATGATTATTTTATCTTTAGGTGGTGGTACTAATTCCCATACTTCGTTCCTAGTGAATTGAGCCAGCTCTTCTTGCATTGCAATAATCCAATCGGGATCAAGAAGAGCTTGGTCAATAGTTTTGGGTTCAATTTTAGAAATCAAGAAGATTTGACTAAGGTTTCGGTATGAGGCTCTAGTTCGAACTCCTAGACTTGGATCACCTATCACTTAGTCGATAGGATGATTCATTTGAGTCCTAGTTGGATTTGGGTTTGAGTCTACAACTTGATCAATAGGATGACTCGTTTGAGTTCTAGTTTTGTTAGAGTCATCTATCACTTGGTCGATAGAGTGACTTGGTTGACTTAGGTTAGGATTACCACTAGACTTGATCTCCGGATCGGAGTTGAGTCTGGTATGAATCGGCTCGCTAATTGGGGTTGCCGGGGGATTCGTAGGTTCGTGTCCTTCATCAAATACTACATTGATAGTCTCCTCGACTCTAAGGGTGTCATAATTATATACTCTATATGCTCGACTCATAGTCGAGTATCCTAGAAAGATTCCGGTCAAGGTTTTGGATGTAAATTTTCCTAGGTAATCCTTAGTGTTTAGGATATGTACCTTACACCCGAATACCCTAAAGTACTTGATGTTAGGTACTTTATCATGGTAAATCTCGTATGAGGTCTTAAGGTGCCTCTTTACCATAAGGATCCTATTTTGGACATAGCATGCCGTACTTACGACTTCTGCCCAAAACCTATCGTGTAGATTATACTCGTTTAACATTGTCCTAGCGGCTTCTTGTAGAGTTCTATTTTTACGTTCTACTAGGCCATTCTGTTATGGGATTCTAGGGCAAGAGAACTCATGGTGGTATCCATTTAGGTTACAGAATTCTGTAAACTTGTGGTTCTCGAATTCACCACCATGATCAGTCCTAAGTCTTTTGATTTTAACGCTTTGTTGATTTTCTACTAGTTTAAATAGGTTGATTAATTTATCTAGGGTGTCACTTTTGTGTTTGATGAACCTAACCCAAGTAAACCTAGAATAGTCATCAATTATAACTAAGCAGAATTTACTCCCATTAAGTGACTTAGCTCCATGTGAATCAAATAAATCCATGTGTAGGAGCTCAAGAAGACTTTTGGTTCGTTCTTGATTAGTTAGTTGATGTTGTGTCCTAGATTGTTTACCTTGTTGACAAGCATTACATATTTTATTGTTCAAGTTATTGAGGTTAGGCAAACCTCTGACTAAGTCACTCTGACTCATCTTGTGGATGAGTCTTGGGTGTGAGTGACCGAGTCGTCGGTGCCACAACCATGATTCCTCTTGCCGTGTCATAAGACACTTAGTTGAGGAGTTAGTTAAATTAATAGTGTAAATATTGTTATTTCTAGTTCCCTTAAGGATTGTTTTAGAAGTTTCATTTGTATTAATTACGCATTCATTTTCTAGAAATATGACCTTATAGTTATTATCACACAATTGGCTTACACTAAGTAAATTATATTTAAAATTTTCTACCAATAAGATAATTTGAATAATAAAGTTAGAGTTGATCTCAATATCACCTGATCCGATGATTTTGAGCTTGACGTTGTTTTCGAAGGCTACCGATCCTTGTTGTTTGAATCGAAGCTTCGAAAACTTGAGTTGATCCCCGGTCATGTGTCGGGAGCAACCACTGTCCAACATCCATTGATCCTACACGCAAGGTAGTTGAATCAGATATTGGATTTATTAAAGATTGGTTGCAAATTATTAACCTAAATCATCTCACCCATGTCTACATGATCAAACATGTTAACCCTATATGTTCTTGTGAGATGATTTCCAATTTTACTTAAATTTAATGACTCGAACACTTGTCAACCTTGTGTTAGATTCAAATTTGACCTTAGTTTCATCAAGTCACCTTTTCAAGCTCATTGCTTCCAGGTCGTGGCGAGGCACAAAGGCCTTCTTTGATCGGAACAATGACCACTTCCTTAGACAAAGCCATTTTCAAGAAAATAGAGACTTGACTCACCTAAAACCACTTCCTGGTCTAACTAGTCTAGGATACGACGAGGTAGCTTCAGCTAGTTCCGCTCGGTCAAGTGCACCGAACTAGATACACCTTATCTAGCCCGAATACACAAGACTCTGCTTTCCTAGCGTACTATTATCTCGCCGTGTCCTGGTACTATGTTATCAAGTATTGATGAGTTATAGTCCTATCTAGCCATTCTAAAAAGAAAAATCAAACAAAATAAAGAACCTAAGCATGCAATTTTCTAAGTTAAAATACACACAAGTTTCGTACTAGCTCCCCCTAGACCGTTGAATCGGTTCGGTCTCTCCACATAGTGGATTTGGTCCTTGGGAACCCAGTACTGGTTTGATCCTAAGTTTGAAGTTAAGGTGGTCTTAGAGACCCATGCTTGGATACATTTTTTATGTCGACTTACAATCGACATATATGACTTGTTGGTTATATTTGAGCTAAACCCTAGCCCGACCTTATTGTACACGACCCTTTGCGATCCAAGTAGGAGGTCAAGTCCTTTGGATCCCAAAGTAAACCTTTCCAACGTGTTCCTAAGATCTTCGACTTGACTCTTCAAGAGTGAGTTCTCAACTTCGAGCTTTTCAACCCGAGTTGAGTCCTCCTCTTGAACTCGACTAGTCGAAGAGGTTAGGGAGACCTCGTGTTTGAGGAGTTTAACTTCCTCAACCAGGGTCTCGACCTTGGACTCAGACTTAGCTAATTTTCTAGTTAAAAACTTAATTGCACTATATAGTGTACTAATGAGGGATCGACTTACCTTGAGTGTATCTTTTGAACCGGATGCGTATCCGTGGCTTGTCTTGAATAGTGCTTCACAGTCTGACTCGTCTTCGATTTTCGATTCATGTTCTGGTTCCGACTCTGTCTCCGATTCCACCGGTTTAGCCATGAGAACATGATCATTATCTTCTTCCTCGGATGCTTCTTCCCAAGTAGCATTGAGTGCCTTTTTGTGATTTGGTGCTTTGCTCTTGAGTTTTGGGCATTCAGACTTGATGTGTCCAAACCTATTGCATTCGTAACATCTAATATTTGAACTTTTAGGCTTACCTTCGTTGGGTCGAGTGATGGTTCATTTTCTGCCCTTGACTATCCTCCGAACTAGGTTGACTAGTTCGGCCTCCATTTCCGAGTCGACCTCCGAATCAGACTCATCCTCTTCTTCCTTCGGGGGTGACTTGCTTGCGGTTTTCTTCCTCGAACCTGCAAAAAGTGCTATACCCTTCTCGGGTTCTGAGTTAGACTGCTCATGAAGTTTAAAATCAGAAAATAATTCATCTAACCTAAGTTTCGAAAGATCCTTGGAGACCTTGTAGGCATCGACCATGGATGCCCATAAGGTAGTCCTCGGAAAGGAGTTAAGAACATACCTTATAAGGTCGCAGTTTTCGACCTTTTGCCCGATCGCGTGTAGATTATTGACTATGTCTTGAACGCGGGTGTGAAGTTGAGTCGCCGTTTCGTGTTCCTGCATTTTTAGATTATACAATTTATTAAACAAAAGATCGCACTTACATACCTTGGCTTCATCGGTTCCTTCGTGTAGCTCCACTAGCTTTGTCCAAAGGTCCTTTGCGCTGATGAAGGGGCCGACACGATTAAGCTCCTCCTTGGACAAGCCGCATTGGAGGATTTGAGTTGCCTTGGTGTCGGCTTCGACTTATCTTTTTGTCGCAATGGTCCATTGGTCATAATCCAAGGATTCACCCACTTCGTTAGTCGGAAGTGTGAATCCCATTTGGATTATGATCCACATCTCGATTTGAGTTTTAAGAAAGCATTCCATCCAACCCTTCCAATAACGGAAGTCATCTCCGTTGTAAAATGGAGGTCGGACGGTGCTAAAACCCTCGATATGGGCCATTGAAACAAAAAGAAACAAGAGAATGAAGACAAAAAACCTAACAACAACACAAACAATCGAAAAGTACCAAGACTCGCGTCTTGGATTAGTAGTGCTGGAAAAAAACTAAACGAATGAAATAAATTCGAAATAAACAGAATAAAAAAGAAAAAAAATCTATAAAAATGCTAGATTGGTGGTTTCACCAGATCTTAGCACCCCCTGGCTCTGATACCAATTGTTGGATCGAAGCGGATCGCTAGAGGGGGGGGGGGGTGAATAGCGATAAAACTTTTTTTTTCTTTTCTTTTCGTTCGTTTGTTAAAACCCGAGTAGACAATGAATTGCAGCGAAAAGATAAGCGATAAATAAAAGGAGACAAATATTTTTTACTTGGTTCGTAGCCTTCGGCTACTACTCCAAGGCCCTATTGGTCCTTGACCACGTACGGAGGGCAAAAACACTAAAGAACTCCTCCTCGTTAGAGGTAGGAGTTAATCGATACAAATAAAACACAAAGCTTGAGGTAGAGGGACACTCCCCCTCTCCTCGTTACGATAAAAGCTCCGAGAAAGTACAGTAATGAACTGAAATAAAAACTTAAACTGACGTAACAAAACGAAAGCAATTAAAACCTAGACGTCGGAGAAGAAGCATATCAAGAGGAATTCAGGAAGAGGAGAATGAAAGTAGAGAGGCATATCACTCAAATAAAGATGTCTTTGCGGTAGAAGAAGAGATTGGACACACTATGTTTGAGACAAGAGACTACGAGTTTCACTGATTGTATAACTTACATAAAATTGTCAGCAGTCATCACAATATACAATTATAAGTCTATTAATGGTCACACTGATAATAGTTTCACTATGCTTCTTAAGGTCTTAGGCGGTATGCTTCCAAAAAAAAATACTTTCAGAAAATATTTACGCAATGAGAAAGATGTTGAAACCATTTAATTTAGGATATGAAAAGATTCATGCCTACTCGAATGATTGTTGTATATTTAGAAAGGAGCTTAAAGATTTATGTTGGTGCAGAGAGAAACACTCTTAGGTTTTGATGTATGCACCATGATTTAAAGTTAGGAATTACTTGTGATTTGATATGAATGTTAAGTGTGCAGACTTAACAAAAAAAGTCCTAGTAGGTCAATTGACCGATACTAGGCATAAGTCTTGATGGATCAGAAGGATCGGACACTAGACAGGAAGTCCAGATGAGTCAAGTGGACCAGACATCTAGCAGAAGACCAGTTGGGTCAGAAAGACCGGACAATTGGCAGGAAGATCAATTGGGTCAGGAGGACCGAGTAGCTGGTAGAAAGCCCTAGTGGGTCAAGATCGGACGTCAAGCAGTGTAAGTCTAAACAGGTCGAGAAGACTATATGTTTGGCAAGTAAACTCTTGATTGGAGGATGAGACCGAATCCTTTGTTAAGGACAAAGGTAAGCGTCGATTCGACGGAGGGTCATAGTTGGTCTCCAAAGTCGACTGGATAGGGTCTAGGCGCCTCAGACCCAGTCGACTAGATGAGGTATAGGCAACTAGGATGCCGAGTTGGTAAAATGAGGTGTCGATCATTGGAGATTGTGTGACCTAGATGGCAGGTACTCCAGTTGATTGGAACGGGTCCAGGCGACTGGAATGAGAAAATTCTAGAACTGTGTCAGAGTGGATAAGGGTGACTTGGAGTCGCCTAGACCAGGTCCAGGTGCCTTGAAAATGTTTATAAAAGAAATGGTGATGCAACTCTGAAAATAGATTGACTACTACTCATCCAATTTTTCGGTGTGTGTTTCATCATGTTTTGTTTTCCACAAGAGCTCCATCGTGCCAACACTCCGATACTACTTACCTATCTTCGAATCCTCAAGTATCAATATAAATTTATTGTATTATTGTTTCACTTTATTTTACTTAATTTAAAGGGAAGGTAATGTGTTACCTTACCCTCTCATTCTTGTAAAAGCAAACCCCTCCGAGGTTGAGAGTTCTTGAGTCGGATGGACCTTAGTGATTACCTGACGAAGTAACCCTAGGAAGGGTTACAAGTGTTAGAGTAGTAATTTGGTTCGGATTGTGAACCAAGTAAAAAAAAAAACTTGTGTACTTGTCTTTAATATTTCCACTGCATTACTTTGTTTTCAAAATATATAAAAAAAATTGTTTTAAAAATTAAATTGAAAAAATTATGTTTCGAAATTCACCCTCCCTCTCTCGAGAGCTTCGATCCTACAATTGGTATCAGAGCGGAGGTGCTCAAATTTGGTGCAACCATCGAATCGAACAAAAAGAAATTTTCTCTATTTTTAGTATTTTAATTAAAATTTTGTCTAAGTTTAATTTCTACAAAAAAATTTAATTTTTGTAAATGTTAATGTCGCATCAGGAAAGTTATAACTATTAGGACCTTGTGACGTGCTAGGAGGGGGGGGGGGGTGAATAGAGATTCTTTGATTTATTCTTCGATCGTGCTTGTCTACAAGTGTTATACATAGCAGAATACAAATACAAATATAAATATAAATATACAACACACAAGCACAAGATAAGATTTTACATGGTTCGGAACCCTAGTTCCTACTCCACGGCCAAGCTCTAGTCGAGCTCTAATGATGCACACCACCACTAAATCTTTTCCTTCTCAGAAACACTGGAGGTGGAGAAACCTCTTACAATAGAGCTTATACAAGAAACAAACAACCAAATACAAATGAAATATAGAACAAAGAAATAAAACACTTTACAAGAAGTGAGGTTTGCTTGCTTGATGATTTAGTTGCTTTGAATTGAAGGTCTGGAAAGTAACAACTATTCCCCTTCAAAAGCTCCAAGAATCAACAACTTCATCCTTCATCAAAGTCTCCTTATAAAGTTATAATTTGGACTGATTTTTACCTAGCAGTCGACTGCTCTTACTCACCAATTGACTGCTCACTTGACTGTTGTCTCACAACAAACTAATCCACATCAGAAAGTGTTCGATCAATCGCCTGCCCTAACCCAACAGTCGACTGTCATAGCCATTAGTCGACTGTCATGGGTTAGCAGTTGAATCCAAAACATTCTATGCCCTGTCCACTTAAAGTCAGTTGACTGCCTGTGGCCAGTCGACTGGAGCCACAGGTCAATAGTCAAGCCTCATTTGACTACTCAACCAGTCGACTGGATCATAACCTCTAGAGTCAAACTGAGCTCCCGAGTGCCTTGCACTCAGTCAATCAACTGGTCCATAATTCCAATTGACTGCCAAATAATCTACCTGATTGTTTTAGTCCACCAGTCGATTGAACTAAGGTCCAGTCGACTGGTAAACCTCAAAATTGAGGTTTAACCCAAGTATGATCCCCTCATACTTAACAATCATCCTTGACCTAGACCTAAGCCTTCAAGCTACTTCCATCAACCTCATGCCCTTAAGGTCCATCTGAGTCTTTCACGACTCTTTCACCCTTCGCACTAACCTTTAAGTGCTTCCATTGGCTTTGACATGACATCGGATACCCTTAGCCTAGACCTAAGCCTTCAAGTCACTTCCATCAGCCTCATGCCCTTGGTTCAAGTCCATGACTCCTCACCCTTAGTGCTATCCTTCAAGTCCTTTCGTCGGCTTTGTTATGCTAATGGGTCTACTTTTGCCAAGAGGTCACGCCTCCAAGACATATATTTCCAAGTTTCCAAACTTAGACTTTTGCTACCAAGACTACACCATTAGACTTACATGATCAAAACTACACACTTAGACTTTTCCCTTTGCCAAATATCCATATTTGGACTTTCCATTGCCAAGACTCTACCCTTGGACTTTTCCTTTGCCAAGTATCCATACTTGGACTTTCCCTTGCCAAGAATTCATCTTGGACTTTCCCTTGCCAAGAATCCATTCTTGGACTTCTCCATTGCCAAATATCCATACTTGGACTTCCACTCAAGTCTCACTTGAGCTTAGTCAATCTTGACCTAAGATTAATTGCTCCAACAATCTCCCTCATATGACCTTGGATGTCCAAACCATCCACTAGTCATATGATCATACGCATAGTCCAATGTATGGTCAAACCCATTATCAAACGTATTGACAAATATCAAAACACTACTCGAGTTCCACTCGAGTCTGGTCAACATTGACTTGAGGTCAATTGCACCAATAATAACATTGTTCGCCCTCCTCTCTTTAACGGAGAGGACTTTAGTTATTGGAAGAGGCGAATGGAGTGCTTCCTAAAAATCGACCTAGATGTATGGTTTAGTATTAGGAAAGGGTTCGTAGCTTCGGTTGATGACGCGGGAGAGTTATTAGATCCGGAGAAATGGACCTTAGAAACTAGGGAAAAGGCTCAAGTCAATTACAAGGCCTTGAACACCTTGCAATGCAGACATACAAAAGAAGAGCTTAATAGAGTCGGACCATTTGAAAATTCGAAAGAACTATGAGAAAAATTAATTGAGTTACATGAAGGGACTAATGACACTAGAATAGCAAAAATAGATATTTTACAAAATAAACTTTTTAATAGTAAAATATTAGATGGAGAAAGTTCGAGTCAACTTCACACTAGGTTTAAGGACATCCTAAATGGTCTACACCTAATCAGTCATCAAGTAGAAAACTGGGATGCAATTAGATATGAACTCAAGGCATTTCTCTAGAACAACTTGTGGGTCTCGATTGTAGATGCATACAAGGTGTCTAGAGACCTTTTCTTAATTAAATTAGACGAGTTGTTTAGTAAACTTGAACTGCATGAACAAACTAACTCGGGTCAAACCGAGATAGGTATTGCCTTAATTGCAGGTTCGAACAAAACCAAAGAAGGAAAGAAGTTCCACCCGAAACATGAGTCCGATGATGAATCAGAATCGGAGTCAAATGGAGAAGAGGAGATGGCAAACATGGTAAGAAAGTTGTTCAACAAGAAGAAAGAGTTTATGAAGAGGGATGCCAAAAAGGTGGTGGAGAACCGACCGAGCCAACCAAGGTCCAAAGTCAAATGCTACGAATGCAATGGAAAATGTCATTACAAGTTTGAGTGTGCTAATCTAAAAAGGGAAGAGAAGCCAAATAAAGAAAAGAAAAAGAAGGCACTAAAGGTAACTTGGGACGAGTCATCATCGGAAGATCCGGATGCAGAAGTACCGAAGACAAGCTTAATAGCATTCATGGTCATCGATGAGTCCAATGTTGAGTCAAGCCAAGGGTCTGAGTCTGAGTTTGAGTTGAGCCACGGATCCACATCCATTTCTAAAAATAACAACATGTTTAAGTAGGAAATTGGTTAAATCCGAGAATTGAGTTGAACTGCTCATTAAGGAAGTTCAAGTACTTAAAGAGCAAATCAAATCGAAGTCTTCAACTTGCCAATTTCAATATAGAGACTCAACTCAAGTTGTGAAACTTGAGGAAGAGAACTCTAACTTGAAAAGTCAAGCAGAAGAACTCAAAGGGTTGTTGGAAAGGTTCACCTTGGGTTCAAAGTATCTCAATATGATGCTTGGGTCTCAACGAGCCGTGTGCAAAAAATCCAGACTTAGATACAAGGCCAACTCAACAAACAAGTCATACATGTCTTTACTTAGATGAAATGCTAAAAGTCAAGTCCAAGAATGGGTTGTTGGGACCATTTGGTGTGCTAGAGAGGGAGGGGGTGTGTGAATAGCGATTTCTCCCATTCAATCATTGTTCGTGTTCATGCTTGTTTACAAGTGTTAGTATGTAGCGGAATACAAATACAAATACAAATATACAACACACAAGCACAAAAATAAGATTTTACATGGTTCAGAACCCTAGTTCCTACTCCACGATCGAGCTCTCTTTGAGATCTAGTGATGCACACCACCACTATAAACTTCTCCTTCTCAAAAATAACTTGGAGGTGAAGAAACCTCTTACAAGAGTTTATACAAAGAAAATAACTAAATACAAGTAAAAACAAACTACAAATGAGAAATACTTTACATAAAGATTGTTTTTGCATACTTGATCTTTTGGTTGCTTTGAGATTCTTTGAAGGTCTAGAAAGAAACAGTGTTTCCTCTCCAAGAACTGGCTTTAAAATCTTCCATCGCGATCTCCTTTTAAAGCACCCATCAGACTAATTTTTTACCAACCAGTCAACTAGCCTTACCCACCAGTCTACTGCTCACTTATTCGTTGTCTCACAATGGACTAATCCATGTCATATTTTTGACCGACTAGTTGACTACTCTGACCCAACAGTCGACTACCATAGCCACCAGTCAACTATGAGACATCCGTGCCATTTCCACTTAAGGCCAGTCGACTGCTCTACCCTAGCAGCTGACTGCCAACGACTAGTCGATTGGTGCAAGCCACCAGTTGATTGCCAGAGCAACAATCCAACAGTCAAGCCTCAGTCGACTGGGTCATAACCCCAGTTGACTGCTCGAGTCAACTAAGTCTCTAGAGTGCAGTGCACTCGACCAATCGACTGGTAAATATCAAAATTGAGGTTTAACCCAAGTATGATCTTCTCATACTTGATAATCACTCTAGACCTAGACCTAAGCCTTCAAGCCACCTCCATCAGCCTTACGCTCTTAGGGTTTATCCAAGTCTTCCATGACTCCTCCACCCTTCGTACTAGCCTTCATGTGCTTCCATCAGCTTCGTCATGCCATCGGGTATCCTTAGCCTAGACTTAAGCCTTCAAGCCACTTCCATCAACCTCAAGCCCTTGGTTCGAGTTCACAACTCCTCGCCCTTGGCTCTAGCCTTCAAGTGCTTCTGTCAACCTTATCATGCTAACGGGTCTACCTTTGTCAAGAAGTTGCGCCTCCAGAACTTCCAATGCTAAGTCTCCAAACTTGGACTTTCGCCACCAAGACTACACACTTGGATTTACACGACAAAGAGTACACCCTTGGACTTTTCCCTTTTCCAAGTATCCATATTGGACTTCCGCCATCAAAACTACACACTTGAACTTATACGACCAAGACTACACTCTTGGACTTTTCCCTTTGCCAAATATCCATATTGGACTTTCCCTTGCCAAGACTCCATTCTTGGACTTTTCTTTGCTAAGTATCCATACTTGGACTTCTCCTTGCCAATAATCCATTCTTGAACTTCTCCATTGCTAAGTATTCATACTTGGACTTTTCCTTGCCAAGTCTCCAAACTTGGACTTCCACTCGAGTCTCACTCGAGCTTGGTCAACCTTGACCTGAGGTTGATTGCTCCAATAATCTCCCTCATAAAAATTCCTCATATGACCTTGGATATCTCAATCATCTACTAGTCATATAGTCAAGATATGGTCAAACCATATTGTCAAACACATTGTCAAACATCAAAACCCTACTCGAGTCCCACTCAAGTCTAGTTAATCATGACCTGGGTCAATTGCACCAACAATCTTTCCATTTTTGATGTTTGACAATATCTTTAAGTTAGACTAACCCATAAGCCCAACTTGACTCTTCTTATGCCAAGGCATAATGAATGTTTACCTAACTTAAACCTTTTATTTCTCCCCCTTTGGCATACATCAAAAAGCCTCCAAGACTTTCAATGTCTCATCTACCAATGAGATCATTCATTCTCCCCCTTGGTCCAAAATCATCTTAGATTCCTTCACTTTTCTTAGTGACAAAATATTTATCACTAAATGAGAGACAATCTTTCATTCTTCCCCTTTTTAACATCCATCATCCCTTGATAGACAAACTCCTCCTAAAGGCTTTCTCCCCCTTGACCATTGCACCAACAATGTCCTTGGAGAGTTCCTAAGCCTATAGGAAATCTAAACCATCAAAAATAAGAATAAAAGTTCAAACTTGAACTTTAACCTCCCTAAAAATTTGATCTTCACCCTAATCAACTCTCATATTCATTTTCAATGAACATTTCCCCCTTCCAATGCTTCTCAAAGCATATCATACGATTAGGAGAAGTTAGGATACATAGGGGGTGCTAATAAATAGATAAACAACCATTTTTTAGCCAAAATCAGCATTAGCAGGCGACTTCCACTCTCACTAGTCGACTGCCTACATGCAGAAGTTGACTGGGGTCTTGATGCATGCGAGCACAACCCTAAATCATCGATGAGAATCACTAGTAGACTCGATGCGTGCGCTTGCACTCAACGTCCGCAAGTGCATAGTTATCATCAAATTATAAATTATGTATCAATCTCACAGGGATTGTGATTTGAGTACTATTTGTCCAGTGAATTTTGTTTGTTTGGATTGAGTCTCTTGTGAGTCAGAAGTGGGGTTGACAATGGTCCTAACTTAAATACGGTGTCACTTGGAGAAAACAAAGAGGAGCTCAAAGTTGCTTGAAGGATTCCAAGATTTCTGTTTCACTTGTGCGTTGTTGAACATGCTATCAATTTAATGCTCCTAGGAACTCTAGTTAGGATTTTGCAAAGGATCATTGTGTGTAATCCCGATGAACTTTTGCTTCCACTAGGAACTACCTATTCCTAGCCAAGTTTCCCTTTTGTATCGTCAGAGCTCAGGGGGTTGATATCTTTGGGAGCCCCCTGTCACTGGGGTCCCTCAACCCTTCTAGAGTTAATGTCTCCTACTTTGGGCCTTTTGTTGGAATAGGTTCATGGGGTTCTAGGATGTTTTATTGATCCCTATGAATAGGTGGATCATATTTCATATCATACTCTTTCACAGCTGAGCTACTTCCTATGGTTTTGGGAGGGAGGATGACCGTAAGGTTCCTCTTTGGTTCTCTTAGATTTTGATACAAAGACTTTTCACCCTTTTATCGACTACGTATGGTAGAAATAGAATCAAGACATAACTTTCATTTATCTAAAAAACATAAATTGCAAATATAATTCAAAAGCAATGAATAGATATTTGAACTAGCATGTCCAACATACACAAGTTACTCCCTAATCTTAGAATCAAAGTATCTACTCCATGAATAAGGAAGAACAAACATAAGACATATTTTTATAAATCATTACAGTCCAAATAGAATTAAGAATAGAAATATAGATCTGTTCGATCCAATGCGATGTCTTGGTCGCTCTTCATGATATTGGAGCGTCGATTTGGGTCTTCGAGCTGCTTCCTTCCTCCTCGCTGCGAGCCTTCGGTGCTTTTTAGGGCACCTTCTTGCCGTCCTAGCCGTCGAGCCTCCTCCTAGGGTTTAGACGTGGCCATCTATATATAGGAGTGAAGCTAGCTTTCCTTATTTGCCCGTAAAACCCGAGGTTGCATAAGTTGAGCTATCGCCACACGACCGTGTGAAATTCACACGACCGACCATGCAGAAGGCTGGAAATCAAGCTCTGAATCTGGTGTTTGGAATGGGAACGATTGTGTGAGATTCACATGACCGACCATATCCTCCTCTGGAGCTCCAAACGATTGTCCTCTTCTAGTCCAAAGCGTGTCGTGTCTCTGAGACACGACTAGAGTATGCTTGCCTTCCTTGAGCTCCATTTATTTAGCCATTTTGCCTCCAAAATGCCGCTCTGCATATAAAAATAACAAAAGCAGTTCTCCAAACTATAAAATAGTAAATGAATGCAAAACAAGTGAGAATATGCATGAAACAAGTATTAAATGCAATGAGATATGTGCTAAAACTACTCTTAAAACCCTATATGATTTGCACACATCAAAATTTTCCGGACTTAGATCTTTGCTTATCCTCAAGCAAACCTCAGGGCCATGGGTTTTAAAAAGTATTGTTTCCATACTTAGCATGTTTACAAAACTTATCAAATGGTACTTTCAATCAAAGCAAATAGATATGTTCTAAAAATTCACTAGGTTAGCTTTTCGTGCATATGCCCAGAGAATTTTTTAAGGGGTTCACATTCCATGTTGAGTTAAGTTGTCATCCTATAGATTTCCCAAGGTTTTTGACTTTTAGGCACTTATCTTCCCTAAGTGAGGGTCATTTACTAGAGTTAGCATAAAGTCTCAAAGGTATGCTCGGTATTGAGAGAAATTGGTAGGTGTTTCTCCAGTAACCTAACTCGGTCTCAAAGGGGCACCTAATCATTTCTACCCATGATAATTATTTTTTTCAACCCTCATTTTTTTCTCTCACTTATTATTATTATTATTATTATTATTATTTCCTTTTTTTCTCTCTTTTTTTTATTATCCTCACTAACATTTTTATTTTTTCAAATGGGCTTACACAATCCAAGCATCTCTAGTAACTAAAATGCTAATCTAGAGTCACCTATGGATTCCAAAGTACTAGACTATTGAGATGAATCATAACTAGGTATGTACTAGATTCTCCCTTTCAGAATATTCAATTAGTGTAAATGTGAATAAAAGCTAACAAGTGAAAATTTAGGACATCCAATAAAGCATCTCAAAATAAAGTACCAAGAGATAAAAGAAAACAAACTACCTATGCATGAGAATATAATGTCAAGGTTTTCAAAAATATCACTGAGGCAACTTACAAGAACAAACAACTAAGTGCTGAAAAGAAACCTCAATATTACATGCATGAGCAAATAAATGCAAATAATCTAGCAAAGCAAATGAAAACTAAACCTAAATGACATAGAACTAAAACTAGCATAAGAATATAGCAAAATGTAAGTCCCCCCCAGACTTTTATAAAACTGTACCTTTAGCGTGGCGACCTAGGCAATTAGTTTGGCAGTCTTGCAATGTCAGGCTAGTGGGAGAATCGCGTGCTCAGCCATTGGTGCCACATGTACATGTGGTCAATCTGTGAACTGGTGGGCACAGCGGCTACTCTATGCTCTTCCTCCGTAGCCCACTGTGAACGTGTATCTCGCATGAACTGTTGTACCTCCTGGCGATAGGTGACCTCCTCCTGAAAATAGTGCTGGGCCTGATTGTAGAATTCCTCGGCTTGCTAGAAATGGTCTTGTAGGCCCTAAAACTCAGTCTACGTGTAGGTCCTGTACTCTTTCCATCACTGCCCCTGTGTCTGCTGCTTGATGAAGATGTCATCGAGGCATGATCGGAACTCCAAGAAGTCGTAAGAAAACATACCTGTATCCTACTCAAAAGAATGAAAAGAGTGCGGTCTAGGTGGAGGATTGGGGAGTTGACTAGGGGGACTCCTATGCATGGGAGGATCCATAGGTTAGTGATGAGAAGGTGGAGAAAGAGGTTCATGGGTAGAGGGTCCCTCTTGTGGTGGAGACTCCACTTCCCTATCCAACCGCCAATTGGCCTGGTTAGTGATGGTGGTACAATCAGTGTCTGGAAGTCTAAGGGGTGACAAGTTCTTCCTCACAAAACAAAAATAATTACCCTCTCTCACTATCATCATCATTGCCATGCACACCTCTAGGCCTATGCTAGGGCTCCCTTCTACTCTATCTAGATCCTCACAATTGTACCCCATTGAATTACAAATATGGGTCAATAAACCCCTTAAAATAATGTCCCCCTTTTGTGCTTTACCTACTTAACTAAGTGTCTAATAAAATGGGACCCCACATCAATTGTATTCTTCTCTTGCAACATGTCCCATAGGCAAAGGAGTTCACTCAACCTCATGACTCCATCACTCTCTCCCCTACCAAAAATAGTACTAACCATAACTCGGTGAATATATCAAAAAATTGAATTTTGGAGACAGGAGGCTTTGGCTCTAGATGGGTCGTATTCATTTTCCCTGTCAAATTGAACTAAAATAATCTTGCATTGAACTCGGTAGGGGTTCTCCTTTCTCCCCTACTAGGTAATCTGAAACAAAGGTTCCATTGGTGTAGGGTCCACTCATGTTCTAGGTTAAATAGCCTAAAAGTGATCTTACCCTCTCTACTATCTACTCCTGATAAGATCTTCGCATCCACCGAGCTCAAGAATTCTAGGACTACCCTAGGGTAAGTTGGGCATCTAACTCCCATGATCTCCTCCCAACCTAATTTTGCAAGCAATCCTTGTATATCCCCAAATAGACCTAGGTTTTCTAAAAGAGTGGCATCTAGATAGTGAGTAGCAGTTATTTTGCGAGAAGAGAGCATGTTAAATCTATCCCTATGAGCATTATCTCAGAAAATGATGCCAAGAGGGGTGTTATCTTCCTCCGGTTCTTGTTGGTTGTTTCTTCCCCTCATCCTTGGCCTTGAAGGGGAAACCCTTGTTGCGGTGTGCTTTGTCTTCTTCATTGTTGCTTCTTGAATGTTTCTTGAAGGTTATAGATGGTTGTTTGGAGGTTGGAGATGAGGGAAATCAAGACTTTAGGCAAGGGATTTGAGTCACACGACCGATTTGGGGTAAGCACACGCCTCACACTCCTTTTAAAGGGGCGTGACACGGCTGTGTGGAATCCACACGATCGGCCGTGTGTGGCTCTGCCTTGGGCGCTCGGGAAAAGTTCAGAAATAAGCATGGTCATGTGAAATTCACATGGTCGGCCACGTGCGACTCTGGAATTCTCCTGGAGTGCCACATGGTCCAAGACTTCCCACACACCCTGCCGTGTGCTCTTCTGCCCATTGGACACGACCGTGTGGAATCCACACGACTACTCATGCTTCCTTATTAGGTTCTAAAATATATTCTTCCTTCTACCTGGCAACTCCTATATGTGCCTAAGCACACTTAAGGATTATAATGGACAAAAATTTAAAGCCTAAACCTAGAACGCATGAATGTAAAAGAAAACTAAAAACACATAAAGTTAAACTTGGGTTGCCTCCCAAGAAGCACTTGTTTTAGGTCTTTGGCTCTACTATACTCTTGTACTTGAACTTGACTCTGGTGGTTCAGTGAACCTCCACTTATCGACATTGAAATTTTGATACTCCGATGGCAGCTTAGTAGAGCCATCAAGTTGGGTTAGGCTCGTCGGGTTGGCCCGCCCTGCCAAGTAATTTAAGCGGGTTGGGTTGAAATTTTATCAACCCGCCATTTTGACGGGCCTAAATGAATCAATCCGTGCGGGTTGCGGGTCTAGACGGGTTGGCCCGCGACGGGCTTGGGTTGGCTCGCGGGTTGAGAAATGTAAAAAGAAGGTAAAACTTGTGAAAAAAAGTGTTTACGCTTTTTAACCAATATTCTAATACTAACATGACAATTTTCTCATAATCCCATTCTAATTCTATCACATATATACATCGGTAAAGTGTAAGAGAAGTTAGAGAAAATAATAAAAGAATATTTAATTTAAGTACTCTAATAATTTTTTTTTATATACTCTAATTAATTTATAATTATTTTGTCATTACTATTTCAATTAATATAGGAAATGATGACATATCAGAGTCAACCAATTACAAGTGTTGAAGAATCTCAATAAGATCTTTATTTATGTGAGCCAAAATTTGAATTTGCATATTATCAAGATTTGAATATTTTAAATTATAGGAAGAATAAAGAATATTGGTACCTAATATTGTCGATCGATAATTGGATCTCAATTTTTTAGTTGCTTCAAATGCATGAACTCTTATCATGGTATTCTATCTTCCTTACCGATTATCGCCTCAAGCCCTCAATGCCTCAATAATTTAGGATTTTTTTTTTATTTTCTTGGCCTACGGGTTGGCCCGTCTAATCTGTAACCCACTTTGGGTTGGGTTGGATTGGAGGTTTCTCAATCTGCCAGGATGGTGGATCGGTCCCTCCCTCTCTACCAAATGTTGAATTTACGACGGGTTAGCCCACTCCGCCATGGGTCAGCCCGTTTGACAGCTCTATAGCTTAGCTATCCGGCAAGATGAATATCATGCTAAAAAAGGGTCATCATACCCTGACAAGTCAAACTGTAGGATCTCATCTTCCACTTTAAAGGAAATCCTATGCTTCTTTACGTCGATGCAAGTTCCAGCGGTAGCTAAAAATGGTCTTCCCAAGATCAGTGGCATGGTACGCTCTTCTCCCGTGTCTAATACAATGAAATCCATAGGTATGCAAAAATTCTCTATGACTACAGGTATATTCTCCAAAATGCCTATGGGAAATGGTGTCATCCGCCATTAGAAGAGCCATACTGGTGGGCTTTACTCCTGTTAGCCCCATCTCCTTGTAGAATGCATAGGGCATTATACTAACGGCTAATCCAAGGTCGCATAGTGCGAGTCAAAATTAAACCTGTGAATCATGCAAGATATGATGAACTCTCCTGGGTCCTCTAGCTTGGGTGGAGACTTATTTTCGATTGCAATCAGGCTCTCTAATGTCAAAATCATGGCGGTGCATCTCTTGGTGCCCCCATTTGGCAGTTTCACTAATTCCTTAGATGACCCGTCATGCTCCTCAACATTATGATATTCCACATGACTTAGATCAAATTTTCTTAGGGGTCCCCTCTGTGATTTGCGATGATGAATTGACTATTTGGTCAACTTGCATTTCTAGCATCTTGGTGTGGCTCGTGAGACCTTCTATAGAGGTCTTTAACTCTTTCAACACTACTTATGTTTTCTGATGTCGATGCTGGAATTCTGCATTAGCCATTGTTTGGGTCTGAATAAAGTTCTCCATCATCTGCTCCAACCTGGATTTAGGTGGTTGATGTTGCTCACCGCCTTGCTCTTCGTACCCACTCGACTATTGGAAATTTTCCGAATTATTCTTATAGGAAAAGTTTGGGTGGTTCATCCATCCGAGATTGTATGTGTTCAAATATAAATTGTTGGGCCTATGATTATAATTGCCCACCGCATCGATGTGCTCAACCTGCCCTGCAGAAATGTATTGCCCCCCCATAATGGTAGTCCTCTTGATCTCCTATCACTCCATCACCAGCAGAATTAGCCATATATACAGAAGCAGGGGTTAGTAAATCGAACCTTCTGCTCAGTGCATCCATCCTTGCTGCTAGATGATAGATAGAGTTGATAGCATATTAATCCCTTACAAGTGCTGGGTGACTACGTTCGGAAGCCCACTGATGGTGGTTTTGGGCCACCTCCTCAATAAGTTTCTTTGCTTCCTTAACAGTCTTATTCATTAAGGCTCCTCCTATAGCAGAGTCCAAGGAAGCCTTTATGGCGTACGTAATCCCATTGTAGAATATATGGATCACAAGCCACCTTTCAAGACCGTGGTGGGGGCACTGATGAAGCAACCCTTTGTAGTGATCCCAGGCTTCAAATAGCGACTCTTTTTCCTTCTGACGGAAGCTAGTGATGAGGTGGCGCATGTGAGCTATTTTACTTGGTTGGAAAAACTTGTTCAAGAACTGATCCTCACATTTCTCCCACGTTGTAATGCTTCCCAAAGGCAATGAGTGTAGCCACATTTTTGCCTTATCACTTAATGGGAATAGGCTCAAATGGATCACATCCATTGGTACCCCATTAAATTTCAGCATTGAGTAGATCTCCAAAAATGTCTCCAGGTGCTGGTTGGGATCTTCGATTGCAGCTCCTCCAAATTGACTCTGCTGGATCATGCATATGAGTGTAGGCTTAAGTTTAAAGTTATTAGCAGTAATGAGTGGTCCAACTATACTAGGTCTATATCCTCTGGCACTAGGAGTTGCAAAATCTTGCAAGGGGCAGTTACCTAAGTTCACGAGAGGAGCCACGTGTTCCTCATTCTCTTTCTATTCTGCCCTGAGATAATGATAGGTACGGTCTATCTCTAGGTTGATCGGAAATAGATTTTTCGATCTTATGCGCCTGAGCATAAGCTAAATACTGCAGCCAAATAGGAGTATCTATGCTACTTACTAAAGAGGAAATCAAATAAAATGAAAGTAATGAACTAAATAATAAAAAATTTAAATTGAATTGAAATTAAATTAAGTTGAAAATGAAACATGACTAATGAAATAAATCTACACTCGAAAGAATAACAAAAAAAAAATGCAAAACTTAAATAAAGTAAAAGCAAATCTAAACTAGACTAGAAAGAAATGATAGAAATCGAAAACCAAATAACTAGAAAAAGAAAATCTAAACTAGGTCTGATCCAAACTATTCACTTTTAATTTAATATCGAATCTACAGTCCCCGACAACGACACCAAAAACTTGATGTACGTGAGTACAACCCCAAATCGCCGACGAGAATCATGGTAGGCTCGATGTGTGCGCTCGTGCTTAATGCCTACAAGTGCACGGTTATTGTCAAGTTATAATTATATATCGATCCCACAGGGACTGTGATTCGAGTACTGTTTGCCCAGTGAATGTTGGTTGTTCGGATTAAGTCTCTTGTGAGTTAGAAGTGGGGTGGATGACGGTCCTGACTCAAATATGGTGTCACTTGGAGAAACCAAAGAGGGGCTTAAAGTTGCTTAAAGGATTCCAGGATTTCAGTTTCACTTGTGCATTGTTGAACATGCTATCAATTTAAGGCTCTTAGGATCTCCAGTTAGGATCTTGCGGGAGGATCATCGTATGTAATCCCGATGAACTTTTGATTCTACCGAGAACTACCTATTCTTAGCCAAGTTTTCCTTTCGAATCGTCAGAGCTTAGGGGGTTGATATCTTTGGGAGCCCCCTGTCACTGGGGTCCCTCAACCCTTCTAGAGTTGATGTCTCCTACTTTGGGCCTTTTACTGGAATAGGTTCATGGGGTTCTAGGATGTCCTATTGATCCCTATGAACAGGTGGATCATATTTCATATCCTAGTCTTTCACAACCTACTTTCTATGATTATGGGAGGGAGGATGACTGTAAGGTTCCTCCTTAGTTATCCTAGATTTCGATACAAATGCTTTCCACCCTTTTATCGACTACGTACGGTAGAAATCGAATCAAGACATAATTTTCATTTATTTAAACAACATAAATTTCAAATATAATTCAAAAGTAATGAATAGATATTTGAACTAGCAAGTCTAACATACACAAGTTACTCCCTATTTCTAGAATCAAAGTATCTACTCCATGAATAAGGAAGAACAAACATAAGACATCTTTTTATAAATCATTGTTGGTGCAGTAGGCACCTAAGTCGAACCTGAGTTTTGATTATAGCAAACGATACAAAGTTAAGCTCATGTTGTTATCTCACGAGCTGAATCGAGTGTGCAAAAAATTTCTATAGCTGGAGCTGAAGGCTAGCGACACCCGGAGGAAGCCGCGGTGGTCCGGCGACACTCAAGTGACTTCGGAGGGAGCCGAAGGAATTGAGTAGAAGGTCGGAAGCAAAAGCAACACGTAAGTATCGAGGTAAGCTCGTGTGTGCGAGTGTAAGTAAGGTCATATCCTCGTTACGGGGAAAGACTTAAGCGTAGATCCGACCCAAGACATCTCATAGGTGGTCTAGGTCGAGATCGGACGGTCAACGACTGTCAAAATAATGTTTTCTTTAAGCTAACATTGCCTTGCACCAAGATCCCGATCGCCAACTCAAGGACTCGATCGCCCATCACGGGTGACTACGGCTAGCACTCGATCGATCGCCAGCAATGATCGGGTGATGGCCATCACGATTGCCGGGTCAAAGGATCAGCCTCGAGGAGTCAAGGTTTATCACCAAATTTCAAGGGGAATGGTGCTCAAATATGATTGGCTAGGGTTCCTCTCGAAAAGGGGCTCAAAGGCTATAAAAGGAGGTCCTAACCTAGGGTTTTCACAAGAATTCTAAGTGCTCAAAAGCCTCCGTTACGCTGCAACTCTCCGACGACTCTACAACAACGAAGTGCTGCCAACAACCCTAGCTTAAAGTTTCTTTTGTTTAGTTGTTGGTATAATCTTAATTTGTTATTGCTTTCAATATTGCAATTATTTTCAATCGAGGTTTTTCGTTGCATTTTACTTTAATAGAAAAGAGGGTTTGTCTCTCTATCTTTTTGCTTCGAAGGCTTTTGTAATCGTAAAACTCCTACCTCCAACGAGGAGGAGTGTTTTAGTGAATTGCCCTCCGTACACGGTCTAGGACCGTTAGGGCCTTGGAGTAGTAGCCGAAGGCTACGAACCAAGTAAAAAAATTATTTGTCTCATTTAGTTTTTATTTACATTTCCGCTGCGTTTAATTGTCTATCGAACGTTTTAAAAGAAAAGTTTTTATCGCTATTCACCCCCCCCCCCCTCTAACGATCCGCTTCGATCGAACAATTGGTATCAGAGCCGGGGGTTGCTAAGATTTGGTGAAACCACCAATCTAGCCTTTTTTACAGATTTATTTTTCTTTTAATTCTGTTTTTTTTATTTTTTTTTATTTCGCTTTGTTAAGTTTTTCTCCCGCACTACTAATCCAAGACGCGAGTCTTGGTACTTGTTTTCGTGTTTTTGTCGTTACTAGTTTCTTCGTCTTCGTCTCCTTGTGTCTTTTGTTCTAATGGCCCATATCGAGGGTTTTAGCACCGTCCGACCTCCGTTTTACAATGGAGATGACTTCCGTTATTGGAAGGGTCGGATGGAATGCTTTCTCAAAACCCAAATCGAGATGTGGATCATAATCCAAACGGGTTTCACACTTCCGACTAATGAAGTGGGTGACTCCTTGGATTATGATCAATGGACCATTGCGACAAAATGACAAGTCGAAGCCGACGCCATGGCAACACAAATCCTCCAATGCGGCTTATCCAAGGAGGAGCTAAATCGCGTCGGCCCCTTCATAAGCGCAAAGGATCTTTGGACAAAACAAATCGAGCTACACGAAGGATCGGATCAAGCTAAGGTTTGCAAACGCGATTTGTTGTTCAATAAATTGTACACACTAAAAATGCAGGAACACGAGTCTGCGACGCAACTCCACGCCCGTGTCCAAGATATAGTCAACAACCTACACGCAATCGGGCAAAAGGTCGAAAACCGCGACCTTATAAGGTATGTGCTAAACTCGTTTCCGAGGACTACCTTGTGGGCATCCATGGTCGATGCCTACAAGGTCTCCAAGGATCTTTCTAAAATTAGGTTAGATGAACTCTTTTCCGATTTCAAATTACATGAGCAGTCCAACTCGGAACCCGAGAGGGGTATAGCCTTGTTTGCAGGTTCAAAGAAGAAGAAAATCGCAAGCAAGCCACCACCAACCGAGGAGGAAGACGAGTCCGAAGAAGAAGTTGACCCGGAATTGACTGCCGAACTAATGAACCTAGCTCGAAGGATAGCCAAGGGACGAAAGCGAACCACGACTCGACCCAACCAAGGTAAGCCTAAAAGTTCTAATATTAGGTGTTATGAGTGTAACAGGTTTGGACATATCAAGTCCGAGTGCCCCAAGCTCAACCACCGAGCACCTAAGCACAAGAAGGCCCTCAACGCGACATGGGAAGAGGCGTCATCCGAAGAAGACGAAGACCACGTCTTCATGGCGAAATCGATTGAGTCAGACAGGAGACCGAACCTGAACTTGAGTCAGAACCTGAGGATGACTCGGACTACGAAGCTACCTTCAAGTCAAGCCACGGATACGCATCCGGTTCAAAAGATACCCTTAAAGTAAGTCGAACTTTATTTAATACTTTACAAAATACGGTTAGGTTTTTGTCTAGGAAATTAGTTAAATCCGAGTCCAAGGTTGAGACCCTGGTTGAGGAGGTCAAACTCCTCAAACACAAGGTCTCCCTAACCTCTTTGACTAGTCGAGTTCAAGAGAAGGACTCAACTCGGGTTGAAAAATTCAAAGTTGAGAACTCACTCTTGAAAAGTCAAGTCGAAGATCTTAGGAACACGTTGGAAAGGTTCACTTCGGGATCCAAAGGACTTGACCTCCTACTTGGATCTCAAAGGGCTGTGTACAACAAGGCTGGACTAGGGTTTAAGTCAAACACGACTAATAGGTCGTATATGTCGATTGTAAGTCGACATAGGAAACATGTCCAAGCATGGGTCCCTAAGAACCTTTTGATTTCAACTCTAGGATCCAACCCGTACTGGATTCCCAAGGACCAAATCCACTATGTGGATAGACCGAACCGATTCAACGGTCTAGGGGGAGCCAGTACAAAACATGTTTGTGCTTTAACTTAGAAATTGCATGTTTTAACTTAGAAAGTTTGTGCTTTAACTTAGAAATTGCATGCTTTAACTTAGAAAGTTTGTGCTTGTGAACTCACTTAGAACACAAAAACATAACCAACTAAAATTCTTCGAAAAGATTGAGCCTCGGGGAGCCTCTTTTCAAAAACATAACCAACTAAAATTCTTCGAAAAGATTAAGCCTTGGGGAGCCTCTTTTCAAAAACATAACCAACTAAAATTCTTCGAAAAGATTGAGCCTCGGGGAGCCTCTTTTCAAAAATAACCAGTTAGACTAGGAAATAGTCTTAGGTGAGTCAAGTCATCATTTTCTTGAAAATGGCTTTGTCTAAGGAAGTGGTCGATGATCCGATAAAAGAAGGCCTCTGCGCCTCGCCACGACCTGGAAGCCATGATCTTGAAAAGGTAAACTTGACAAGCCTAGGGTCAAATCCAAATCTAACATAAAATTACTTGAACCTAAATCCACTTAATCAACTTAATTGGAAGTCATCTCACAAAAACCACATAAGTATAACATGCTTGATCATATAGACACAGGTGTGATGACCTAGGTTTAAAAACTTACAATTTTTAAAAAAAAAAAATTATAAAAAATCTAACATCCAATCCAACCACCTTGTGTGTAGGATCAATGGATGTTGGACAGCGGTTGCTCCCGACACATGACCGGGGATCAACTCAAAGTGAAAAACTTTAGGGTATTTGGATGTAAGGTACATATCTTAAACACTAAGAACCACCTAGGGAAATTCAAATCCAAAACCTCCACCGGAATCTTCTTAGGATACTCAACCATGAGTAGGGCCTATAGGGTATATAACCACGATACCCTTAAAGTCGAAGAGACTATTAATGTAGTGTTCGATGAAGTACTCGAACCTACAAAACCCTTAATAACCCCAAGTGTTGAGCCCACTGATACCAAACTCGTCTCCGACCCTGAGATCGAGTCTAATCCACATCAACCAACTTCTCTTGTCGACCAAGTGACAAGTGATCCGAGTCAAACTAGTGTTCAACCAAGTCACCCCATTGATCAAGCATTAGGTGACACAAACCCAACCTAATCTAGGATTCAGACTAACCACCCTATCGATCAAGTGATAGGAGATCCTAATCTAGGAGTTCGAACTAGAGCATCCTATAGGAACCTTAGTCAAATTTCCTTAATTTCAAAGATAGAACCCAAATCAATTGAACAAGCTCTTCTTGATCCCGTTTGGATTATTGCAATGCAAGAAGAGCTAGCTCAATTTACTAGGAATGAAGTGTGGGAATTAGTACCTCCACCTAAAGACAAAACAATAATTGGAACAAGGTGGGTGTTTCGAAATAAGCTTGATGATAAAGGTGAAGTAGTTAGAAACAAGGCTAGGTTAGTCGCCAAAGGGTTTAGTCAAGTCGAAGGCTTAGATTACGACGAAACCTATGCCCCAGTAGCTAGACTCAAATCCATTCGAATGTTGCTAGCTTATGCCGCACATCGAGGATTTAAGATATTTCAAATGGATGTTAAGTCGGCATTCCTAAATGGATACATTAAAGAAGAAGTTTATGTTAGCCAACCCCCCGGATTCGAAAATCTAGATAAACCCGATCATGTTCTAAAACTTAAGAAAGCTCTCTATGGACTTAAACAAGCTCCTCAAGCTTGGTACGAGAGACTTTCAATCCATCTTAAGTCAAAAGGGTTTAACCAAGGCTTAGTTGACCCAACTCTCTTCGTAAAAACCTTAGGTAAAGAAATATTCATAGCTCAAATTTACGTAGACGATATAATTTTTGGAACCTCTAACTCAGCCTTACTAAACGAGTTCGTTTTACTCATGGAAAGTGAGTTCGAAATGAACTTGGTAGGCGAGTTAAGTTTCTTTTTAGGTCTACAAATTAAACAAACTAAGGATGGTATATACCTATATCAACAAAAATACACTAAGGAGTTAATTAAAAGATTTGGAATGCAAGACGCTAAGATAATAAACACCCCAATGGCGATTAATGTTAACATAGGAGAAGACCTAGAAAGTAAGTCCATTGACTTAAAGTACTATAGGAGCGCGATAGGAAGTCTCCTATACTTAACTGCAAGCCGACCTGATATCTTATTTGCAGTAAGTATGTGCGCCAGGTTTCAAACCTGTGCCAAGGAGTCTCACCTAACCCTAGTTAAGCGTATCCTTACATATCTAAAGAGTACACTTAATGTCGGTATTTGGTATCCTAGATCTACCGAGTTCGAACTAATCGGCTACTCCGATTCGGACTATGCCGGTAGTAAACTCGACAGAAAAAGCACGAGTGGTTGTTGTCAACTACTCGGCTCGAGTCTAGTGAGTTGGTGCAGTAGGAAGCAACATTGTGTTGCCTTATCTACCACCGAAGCCGAATACATCGCGATGGGTGAGTGTGTCTCGCAGCTTCTTTGGATGAAGCACACTCTCCGCAACTTTAAGTTAGACTTTACGAATACTAAACTTCACGTAGATAACATTAGTTCAATTAATCTTACAAAGAATCCGATATGTCACTCTAGGACCAAACATATAGAGGTCAAACACCATTTCATTCAAGAACATGTGGCCAACGGAGCCATACAACTCGAATACATCGAATCGAAGTCTAACCTAGAAGACCTATTTACTAAACCCCTACCCGAAGCCGAATTTAGTCTATTAAGACGAAAATTGGGCATGTGCGTAATAGAATAGAAACTTGCAAACTATATTTTCTTACTACTATTTCTTAATTTTCATTTTGATGGAACTAGCATAGGATATACCTTAGATATCATGCACCTATAGATTTAAGGAGCCAGTACATCTCATAACACACAGGACTAATGTGTTTGTGTACTTAGCCACGTAGATGGGCGTGAGATGTTAGGACCCTACTCCTGGTTCCAGATGTAGAGCTAGTGCATCGCTATGAACCACGGAGTATAATCATACATACTAACCGACTCTGACCAGGACTGGTTGATCTTTCATATCAATCAAGCCAAATATGAGTCGAACATTTTATAGATGAAATTATTTTCAGTATATTATTTTCGAAATAATGTGGAACATGCTTGGACTTTAAAATTAATACTTATTCCACACACACCCTCGCTTTTTTTCGATATATGGCAAAAGGGGGAGAAAAAGGCCAAAGTTAAGGGATCGGCCAAAATTAAGGGATCAATTTTTTTTGGCCAAGGCTTACTTAACTTTAAGTTAACTTACAAGTTAAGGGAATTCTTAACTTAAACATATTTAGTTAACTTGTTTTAAGGGAATTCTTAACTTAAACATATTTAGTTAACTTATTTTTGTTAACAAATAATTTACTTAACTTTAAGTTAACTTGTTAACAAAACAAAAGTAAAGGCCAAGGTTAAGAAATCATTTTCTTAACTTAAAACTTATTTTAAATACTATGGCCAATATTAAGTAATTTCGGTTACTTAATTCTTTTTTAGTAGCAAATATCAAGGGGGAGAGTTAAAACTATTTCTCAAGTACTCACCCTCGGTCAAAGGGGAGGATTCCTCAAGGGGGAGCACTTGAAAAAGAGTTTTTATATACTCCTACACATTCATGCGAGTTTTTATATACTCCTACACATTCATGCATATCTCTTGCTCATTTTACTTAATGCACTTAATTTGTTTTTTTTCTTAACTTTGTATGTGGGTTTGCCATAAATCAAAAAGGGGGAGATTGTTGGTGCAGTAGGCACCTAAGTCGAACCTGAGTTTTGATTATAGCAAATGATACAAAGTTAAGCTCATGTTGTTATCTCACGAGCTGAATCGAGTGTACAGAAAATTGCTATAGCTGGAGCTGAAGGCTAGCGATACCCGGAGGAAGCCGCGGTGGTCGGGCGACACTCAAGTGACTTCGGAGGAAGCCGAAGGAATTGAGTGGAAGGCCGGAAGCAAAAGCAACACGTAAGTATCGAGGTAAGCTCGTGTGTGCGAGTGTAAGTAAGGTCGTATCCTCGTTACGGGGAAAGACTTAAGCGTAGATCCGACCCAAGACATCTCATAGGTGGTCTAGGTCGAGATCGGACGGTCGACGACTGTCAAAATAATATTTTCTTTAAGCTAACATTGCCTTGCAGCCGATCGGGCCGATCGCTAACTGAAGGACTCAATCGCTGCCCATCACGGGTGATTACGGCTAGCACTCGATCGAGCCAGCCGTGATCGTGGTGATGGCCATCGATCATCGCTTGTCAAAGGATCAGCCTCGAGGAGTCAAGGTTTATCACCAAATTTCAAGGGGAATGGTGCTCAAATATGATTGGCTAGGGTTCCTCTCGAAAAGGGGCTCAAAGGATATAAAAGGAGGTCCTAACCTAGGGTTTTCACAAGAATTCTAAGTGCTCAAAAGCCTCCGTTATGCTGCAACTCTCCGACGACTCTACAACAACGAAGTGCTGCCAACAACCCTAGCTTAAAGTTTATTTTGTTTAGTTGTTGGTATAATCTTAATTTGTTATTGCTTTCAATATTGCAATTATTTTCAATCGAGGTTTTTCGTTGCATTTTACTTTAATAGAAGAGAGGGTTTGTCTCTCTATCTTTTTGCTTCGAAGGCTTTTGTAATCGTAAAACTCCTACCTCCAACGAGGAGGAGTGTTTTAGTGAATTGCCCTCCGTACATGGTCTAGGACCGTTAGGGCCTTGGAGTAGTAGCCGAAGGCTACAAACCAAGTAAAAAAACTATTTGTCTCATTTAGTTTTTATTTACATTTCCGCTGCGTTTAATTGTCTATCGAACGTTTTAAAAGAAAAGTTTTTATCGCTATTCACCCCCCCTCTAGCGATCCGCTTCGATCCAACAATCATTACATTCCAAATATAATTAATTATAGAAATATATATCTGTTCGGTCCAATGCGATGTCTTGGTCGCTCTTCATGATGTTGGAGCATCGATTCTGGACTTCAAGCCGCTTCCTTCCTCCCCGTTACGAGCCTCTGATACTTTTTAGGGCACCTTCTTGTCGTCCCAGCCATCGAGCCTCCTCCTAGGGTTTAGATGTGCCCATCTATATATAGGAGTGAAGCTGTCTTTCCTTAGTTGTCCGCGAAACCTAGGGCTGCATAAGTTGCGCTATCGCCACACGACCGTGTGGAATCTACACGGTCGACCATGTGGAAGGTTGGAAATCAAGCTCTTAATTTGGCATCTGGAATGGGCATGACCATGTGAGATTCACACAGCCGACCATATCCTCCTCTGGAGCTCTAAACGAACATCCTCTTTTGATCCAAAGCATGCCTGTGTCTCTGTGACACAACCAAAGCATGCTTGCCTTTTTTGAGCTCTATTTATTTAGCCATTTTGCATCCAAAATGCCACTTTGCATACAAAAATACAAAAGCATATCTCCGAACTAGGAAATAGTAAATGAATGCAAAACAAGTGAGAATATGCTGGAAACAAGTATGAAATGCAATGAGATGTGTGCTAAAACTACTCTTAAAATTCTATATGATTTGCACACATCAAGTCTGATTTTTCAGAAATCAGACTTTCAGTTCAGATTTTGAAAAATCATAAGTAATTATATGTTATTCAAAAAATCTTAAAACTTCATACGTACAATACTTATGTTAAGTACAATGGGTGAAAAATAATTTTATATTAAAATATCTATTAATTTCAAAGAATGATACAAAGTTCAAAAATATTGAAACTTTCAGGTGACATTTGGTTTGAGTGTGGGAATTGTTGGATCGAGAAAGACGCTAAAGAGGAGGGAGGTGAATAACGTATTTTGAAAAACTTTTATTTTCGTTGTTAAAATCAAAGATTGTAAAATCAAAGTATATTGCAGCGGAATAGTTAAAGACAAAAAGACACAAGGCACCAAAGAATTTACTTGGTTCACAGCCAACCGATTGCTAATCCAAGGCACTGCGATCCTCGATCGCTTCTAAGAGGCAATCACTGAAAAGTCTCTTCCTCGTTGGAGGTAAGAGACACACGATTACAAAATGATGTAGAGGAAGAGGTAACAAATCTACCTCTTCTCTTAGCAAGTAAAAAGTAAGAAGTAAAAATAAACAAAGTACCGACACAAAAATATGAAGGAGATGAGCTTTTTGCCGGCATTACGATGTTGCTGCACGAACTTGGAGTGATGGAGCACTTGAGATATTTTTGTTAATGAATGAAGGGTGCCTCACCTCTTCTTTTTTAGCTTTTCCAAACCCTAGCTCATAGAGATCTAGATCTGAGTCAAACAAGCATATCATCCCTCATTTTGTAGCTCTTATCTTGACTGTCCTCGAAGTCACCAGATTCATTAGCAGTCGACTAAATCTTCCATCATTCAATTGATAGTGATCCAGTCGACTGATGGCTTGAATATTCACCTGAATTACATGGTTAGCATAAGAACTATATAGTGAACAATGAGACGGTCCTATACTATCCAATCTCAACTTAGACCTTCCTCCGGAAGTCTTTGTCAGATCATTTTCTACGGTTGTCCCTGTTGGTGCAGTAGACACCTAAGTCGAACCTGAGTTTTGATTATAGCAAACGATACAAAGTTAAGCTTATATTGTTATCTCACGAGCTAAATCGAGTGTGCAGAAAAGTGTCAACGCTGGAGCTGAAGGCTAGCGACACCCGGAGGAAGCCGTGGTGGTCGGGTGACACTCGAGTGACTTCGGAGGGAGCCGAAGGAATCGAGTGGAAGGCCGAAAGCGAAAGCGACATAGTAAGTATCAAGGTAAGCTCGTGTGTGTGCGAGAGTAAGAGAGGTCGTATCCTCCTTACGGGGATGATCTTAAGCATAGTTCCGACCAAAGACATCCTATAGATAGTCTAGGTCGAGATTGGATGGTCAGCAGCCGTCAAAATAATGCTTTTATTAAGCTAACTTTGCCCTGTAGCTAGTATCAGTCGACTGCAAGCTTGGAGGACTCGACTGTAATCTATCAGTCGACTGTCTGCGGTCAACATTCGACTGATGTTGCCATCAGTCGACTGGTGGTCAAAGATCAGCCTCGAGGAGTCAAGCCTTATCACCATTTTTCAATGAGCCATGTGCCTAATTTCCATTGGTTGAAGGTCCTCTCGAAAAGGGGCTCAAAGGCTATAAAAGGAGGGCCTCTCCTAAGGTTTTATCATCAATTCTAAGCTTCCAAAAGCCTCCGCCAAGCTACAACTCTCCGACAACGAAGTGCTTCTTCTCCGACGTCTAGGTTTAAATTGCTTTCATTTTTGTTATGTCGGTATAAGTTTTATTTCAGTTCATTAATTTAGTTTCTTGGAGCTTTTATCATAACGAGGAGAGGGGGAGTGTCCCTCTACCTCAAGCTTTGTGTTTCTTTTGTATCGATTAACTCCTACCTCTAACGAGGAGAAGTTCTTTAGTGTTTTGCCCTTCGTACGTGGTTAAGGACCACTAGGGCCTTGGAGTAGTAGCCGAAGGCTATGAACCAAGTAAAATTCTCTTGTCTCATTTACTTTACATTTATCTTTCCGCTGCGTATAAGTGTTTTAAAACGAATTCGAAAAAGAAAAGGTTTATCTCTATTCACCCCCCTCTAGTGATCCGCTTCGATCCAACAGTCCCCATACTGAGGATGCAACCTGTCCTCTCTGCACAAAGTTCTTACCTTCCTTACCTTTAGTCCTTCTGACCTGCCGCTTAGCTTTCGGTCACTTGACCTCTGAAGTTCCTCGACTTTTCAAGGTTCTCCTAGCGTCTTTTGACCTGGTCAACCAACCACTGAGGTTTCTCATCCCATCGAGATTCTCCAGGTGTTGGTTTATTCAAACACCGAGGTTTCTCGACTTCCCAAGATTCTCCAAGCATCGTCGACCATAGAAAAGACTAATACATTACCTGGACACTCAACATAACATATGAGATAACAAAAAAGCTTAACTTTAAATCTTTTCCATTATCAAAACCTAGGTTCGATTATCTATTGCCCCTGCACTAACAATCTGTTGGTGCAGGGGTACCAGATAATCGAACCTAGGTTTTGATTATGGTAAAGATTCAAAGTTAAGCTGTTATGGTTATCTCACATGCTGTGCTGAGTGTGCATGAAATGAATTAAGCTATGCCAAGGTCAGTGACACCCGAAGAATCTCGGGACGAGAAATCGTGGTGGTCGGGTGACACTAGGAGAACCTCGTTGGAGCCATGGAACCTAGGTGACGACCGAAAGCTAAGTGACAGGTCAGGAGGACCAGAGGTAAGCACCGCATGTGGAGTGATAGTAAGGCCATGTCCTCCGTACGAGGATGATCATAGGCGACAATCCAACCAAGACTTCCGGAGGAAGGTCTAGGTCGAGGTTTGATGGTAAGGAACCATTTTAATTACCATCGATCATATATTATATGCTAACTCTTTGTTGTAGTCGAATGATCCTACCATCAGTCGACTGATGGGGGACATCAATCGACTGATGGTCAAGCTGATCATCTCGAAGAAAGTCAAGATAAGCTCTACCAAAAATTGTGGGACGAGGAGCTTTGACCCAGATTTGAATCTCAACGAGCTATGGTTTGAGTGACTATAAAAGAAGAGGGTTTTCACCTCTTTGGATCATCTAATTGTGCTCCCAAAGTGCTCCAACAACGCCAACCTTCAACGACAACGCTACGCCGCCGTAACATCGACTTCATGCTGAGCTTCCATCTTCTAAGTTGGTAGTTTCATTTCAAGTTGTTATTTTACTTTCTTCTATTCGAGCTTGCCATTGCTAAGAGGAGAGGTAGACTTGTTGCCTCTTTCTCTATCTTGTTTTTTGTAATCGTCGTCTCCTACCTTCAATGAGGAGGAGACTTTTCGTGGATTGCCCCATAGAATACAGTCTAGGATCGCGGGGCATTGGATTAGCAATCTTTTGGTTGTGAACCAAGTAAAAAACAAAAGGTGCCCCTTTACTTTTGCTTCACTTTTATTTCCGCTGCAATACTCGTGTTTTCAACGAAATGAAAAGAATGATTTCTCGTACGGTATTCACCCCCCTAGCATATTCACTCAATCCAACAATTGGTATCAGAGCGGGGACACTCAGATTTGGTGCAACCACCGATCTAGCAAATTTTCTCTTTTCATGTTTTGTCATTTCGTAATTTAATTTAAGTTTTTCTTTTATCCCGCACTACTAATCCAAGACCAAGTCTTGGCAATTCGTGTATTTTTCGTGTTTTTATTTGCAAGGTTATTCAATGGCCCATCTCAAGGGATTTAACACTGCCCGACCTCCGTTTTTCAATGGAGATGACTTCTGTTATTGCAAGGGTCGGATGGAGTGCTACCTCAAGACTCGAGTCGAGATGTGGATAGTCATCCAAACTGGCTTCACTCTACCAACCAATGAAGACGGTGAGTTCTTGGACTGCGACAAGTGGACGAACGCCATGAAGCGACAAGTGGAGGCCGATGCGAAAGCTACGCAAATCCTGTAATGTGGACTCTCCAAGGAAGAACTCAACCGCATCGTGTTAGTTATATATGAGAGTTGTTCTAAGACAATCGCCTTATGGTTGTTTCATTTTTTTGATAAATGAAGATTCACTATTTGAGTATACGTATTTTCATGTATTTGATTGGATCTTAAACTCATTTATTGGATGTCCGCAATACGATTCGCAGCATGAGAGAATTTATGATTGGATCACAACTAGTGAGTTTCTCTACATGTGTAATTATGATATATTGGAATTATCCCTAGTCAATGAATTTATGCATACTGACATCATCAATTTTGTTGAGACTAGCACGAGGTATACTCTTTGATTGATCCAAGCAGCTGTTTCTCACTGGCTGGAGACATAGAGATGTCCGGAGTTGATCGTGGATGCTAGTTATGGTAACTAGTTCATTGGAGTGACTAGCTGTAAGACTTTATATAGTTCTCTGCATATACAGATATGTCAATGAAGTCCTTACTGTAGCTTAAGTACGATATTCCTTCGACTTGAGGTATTCAAGTCATCTTGGTCATGGAGACTTATGCTTTAACATCTTAAGTAAGTATCTTCGAGGAGATATGGACCCGGGATGATTGGGCATAAGTCGAAGTGCCCGGAGGTGTTTGAGTAGCCAACAGAGAATTCACCACTCCTTGCGAGGAGATGTATACCCTATGGTCTCTCATCAGATTGTTACTAAAGTCTTTGGCCAAAACATTACATGTTTAGAGTATGATACTCTTAGATACATGTGCAGTAACTAGAATCCACAGGACAAGGAAGTAAATACTTAGGCTAGGTGTGACGTAGTCAGCCTAGTGAGGACTGACACTATAGACCATGTCCTGAACCAAGTGGGTATAAGATGAGTGAAGGGAACGAGACACAATTCATTGTAGTTACTAAAAGGTTTCAGAAGATGTTCTTGGATCAACTATTGATTTTCCGATTAATTGGGGATCATGATGTACTACTAGGTGCTACTCATAATCGTTCTATAATTAATGGTTAATTATAGACGACCAATATAAACTGGGAACCTATTTGGTCACACGCACTACGAGTGTTATCTGAAGGATTTAAAATGAGTTTGAGAATGAGATTCTCAGATCTAGAGAGACTTGGTTTGGTTGGACCAAACATGAAGCGAGAATGAAATTGTTTCAGTCGCATTGGAAGCATGGATAGGCCGAGTCTTATAAAGACATGATGGATGAACCAAATCAGTTTGGTTCTAATCCAATGGTGGAAAATAAACCAAAGGGGGTTGGTTTGCTTTAAACGAATGAACCAAAGTTGGTTCGGTTCATTTTAACTTAAAATAGACTAATGCGGTTTGGTTTATTTTAACTTAAGTTATTGGAGCGGGTTAACGGGTTTTGGTCATGAACCAATGACCGTTAAGGTTTCTTGATGGTCAAGGAACATGTGTTCTATAAATAAGAGGGTGGAGAAATATTTTGTGAACGAGTTAAGGTTTTGCGAAACCCTAGCCACCTCCTCTCCTCTTCCTCTCTTGTTGCTGCCGCCCACCTTAGGGTTGCCACCGCCCACCCCTTGGATGTCACCTCCTCCAGCTGTCGGCCATCCACCAGTCGTCGGCCACCCTCCGGCCTGTAGCCCAGCCACCGGACATCCTTGCAGCCGCTGACCACCAAGGTGTAGCTGACCAATTTGATTGGCCGACTCTTCCGAGGAGACAAGTTTGTGGAACTTGTTTTGTGATCGTCTCTCAGATCACATTATCTTTGACACGAGACTAGTATCTCTCGTCAAGATGAGGCTTGTAGCTTGTGAAGCTATCCCGATGATACTCGGCATGGATATGAATAGAGGCGATACTAGCGAGGGTCGCTACGGTTGATGTCATTCCCGCTACACGTGATTCATCAGGTATACCTAGATATAAAGTTTCTTTTATTGCAAAAATTTTAAATATGTGATTATGTTTACAGTTGTTGTATCTTGCATGCGTGTGGTGTGTGTGATGTAATAAAATTAGTTTATTACCATATTGTTTTACTTCTCTGTGTGCATGTTTACGAAATATGTTCGAACACACATCCACGTCGGTGCTGGGGAAACCAACATTGGTATCAGAGCCCGACTGTGTTCTGACATAATCGTAAAATTATTTTACGATAATCATAATTGTATTTTTGAGAATTTTTTACTTTTGGAATGTTTAGAAATAATTATGGAAATTTTAATTAGTAAAAAAATTCAAATTGGAAATTTTCTAATGTGATTAGGAAATTACAATTTAGGAAATTTATTTCCTAAATTAAATTTGAATTTCTTTGATCAATATCTTCCATAAATAAAATATGTGATTATATTTAGAAATTTATTTCCTAATTTAATCAAGATTTGATTTAAGAAATCGAATCTCGAACATATTTTATTTCCAAAATTAGTTATGACAAATAAGGAAACTATTTGTGTATGCCATGTAATTGCATTAGATGCATAACATTATGCCATGCGTGTCATGACATATAGATGTATGTCAAGTGTGTCATGCCATGTAGATAATAGTTATTTGCATAAAAAAGGAGGATGAGACCTTAAAACCCTTACACATTATTAAAGCCTACACCTTCCATTAATATGGTTAGAATCAGAGTTCTGTTTCTTGTTTGGGTTGTTGGACTCTCTCCAAGCTCGACTCGAACCTGAACATGTTTAAACCATTGAAATAGTTTATTACTAATATGGTAAAAGTCAAAGGTCAATCGTTAGTTTGGGTTGTTGGACTCTCTCCAATCCTGACTAATTGGTTTTAATGCGCTCTAACCATATTAAAACTATTTCACGATTAATGGATCGGCTTTAACTTGGAGCATCGGTTTGTTGGACTCTCTCTAAGGTCGATGTGAAGGGAGGTGAAGTTGGGTGTTATGCATATGATGCATACTTGTTAATGCATTAACAACCCAATGTATATGTGAACATTCAATTAGTTGATAGTACATTGTGATAGTTGCATATAAGTGATATGCAATTGGTATACTTGATACTTACCATCGTAGCTAAGAATGACTTGTTGAACTCTCCCCAAGGTTGTTCTTATCTATGTTGGATATCAGCCCATTCGGAGATGGACCTACGATCTCCAGAATTAATTTTAATGGTCTTACAAATTTGAAAAATAAATGGGATTTAATAAATGTATGTTGTTGCATTTTAAAATCATCTTTCTCATATATGCTCGGTTTGTATATCTAGGTTAATCACTTGATCATGACGTCTATAAACTTGCGCTCTATTTTGGATTAGAATAAATTGACTAGGCCAAACTTCTTAGACTGGCTTCGAAACCTGAGAATTATTCTCAAGGCGAAAAAGATTGCGTATGTCTTTGAAGAGTCTCTTCCCACCCGTCCTATAAATGATGCAACTCCAGACCAATTATTGGCCTATTAGAAACATGTGAATGATTCTGAGTTGACGAGTTGCATCATGCTAGCGGCGATGGTACCCGAGCTTCAGAAGCAACATGAGCATATGAATGCTAATACCATAGTCTTTCATCTTCATGAGCTATTTGAAGAGCAAGCGAGATCCGAAAGTTCGAAGTCTCCAAGTTCCTCTTCACCTCTAAGATGCAAGAAGGTTCATCTCTGGTGTAATTTGTGCTAAAGATGAATGGGTACATTGAGAAACTAGTGACACTTGGGTTTGTGATGGATCATGAATTAAGTATTGACTTAATTCTACATTGTTTGCCGGAGAGTTACTCACAGTTTGTGATGAACTACCGGATGAACAAACTTGAAACCACCATTCCTGAGCTCCTCAACATGCTGAAGACTATGGAGCCTTCAGTGAAACATGAGGAGAAGACGGTACTATTAGTTGATTTCTCAAAGAAAGATTCTAAGAGGAAATCAAAGAAACAACGTAAGGGGAAGAAGAAGGCTAAAAAGGCAGAACCAGCTCAAAAGGACACTTGCCATCATTGTGGCAAGAAGGGCCATTGGTGAAGAAACTACAAGATTTATCTTGAGTTTGTGAAGAAGAAGAAGGCATCTGATGCCCCATCCTCTTCAGGTATCTTTATTATTAATTGTCATTCTATTTCCTCAGACACTTGGGTATTGGATATTGGGTGTGACTCACATATATGTAATGACATACTGGGGCTAATGTCATGCCCCGAGAGTATACCGTGCCAAAAATCAAACGGACAGCATCTCCCCTGTACGTGGCAACATTTCGGGTTAATACAAGGCCCGTAGGCCCACAACAACAACATAATATAACATAATAAAAGCAGCGGAAATAAAGACCACATACCCACAACATACATACCAAAAACATACAGGTGTACACCACCTGACAAGTCCACAATCATAAAATCGTAAATAAAACAACGACTACACAAATAGAGTCCACGACATCATGACAAAATCCATAATAACAAGTCCATACAAATCAAAGTCCAAGACATAACCAAAAATGAACTCCTCGGGAGACTTAGAAAACGGAGATGGGATGGATCGGTCGACGCAGATCCAAGTCATCACAAAGGCATCTACCTGTTACTTGGGCGACAGAAAAACCAGGGTCGGAGGTGGTGAGTAAAACTCAGCAGGTAATCAGAGAAAAACATGTAAATATATGTATCAATATTACATGTCATTCAACAGTTTAAATCTACTCGAACAACGGATATACATCAACATAACAGGTATATATACATGCATACACTAAATAAACTGAACAACAATGATGCTGACATACCTGACAGTCAGCTACTCTATCCTGATCCAACCTGGGCATATAACCACATCATAGGGTATAAAAAAATAGTACTAAATCACACGATATCCTGAATATGATCCAAGGGTATCACCATGAATAACCAACAGGTATACAAGTACCGACCTACTACCATACAGGAAATACAGTAGCATGTATGAATATGTACAAACAAATGCAACAAGCATAGCACATACAAATGCATCATCAAAGTGAGTATACATATAGACTGTATCTGTATGTATACTAATCACCATCATCCATGTATATATATATATATACAAACAAGTATGTATATATATATATATATAACCATATGCAAAGCACCGTATGATACGACAATGCAGCATGCATGGTCATGCCTGCTCACCCCTACTTGCTACCACCACCCCAGTGTGGCCTAGGTGGCACGACATGACAACTGTCCTAACTCACACCAACCACTACTATAGAGTGACCAAGTGGGTAGTATGATCAAGTAGCATATGAGCGTAAAGAGCTCGCTATGCAACAGGGGTCCCTGCTGCTGGCTATACTTATCCACAGAGGACCTTTAGGGCCATACAGGTATGGAATGAGTCCTACATTTAGGGCCATACTTATCCACAGAGGACCTTTTTGCCAAATTTACAATTTAGGTCATCCTCCGTACTCTAACATCTACACCCTACTAAACAGTTAGACCTACTTACATCACATCTGTAACTCCTAGATCATGATAGGGAATATGTGATATCAATAATCGAGCACACATATGTATCAACGATAAGTTCAAGCATACGATAAACAGAGCAGGATCAAGATAATATGAACACCTAGCATGCTTGTATCTATGTCTAAATCTGAAAGTCATTACATCTACCCGACCGGTAGGAAATTACCTACCTGCTATGTAATCCATGCAATCCATCTTCACGTCCATGAATCCATCTTGAATCAAATACCTGTAAACAAAACATATATGATCTAATCATATTATCAATTCTAATATTAGGATCAAATCCTAATTCTACATCAACTTTATATCTTGATCAACTACCTGAACAACTTCTTCCTTCATTGGCTCTTAATCAACAAACCACTAAGAGGCTAACTATGGATGAAACCTCAATCATAACTAAAAATCCATAATCAGCTACAACATCAACTCCAAATATAGTGAGCATTCACATCACTTAGATCCATACTTACCACAGGTTGCTTTAACCTCTCCCAGCTCCCCTGTTAAATTCTGATCCCCATGGCAATGTCAACAGTCACTACCATCATAAATAAAAACAGATTAAACCATATCAGCTTAATATCAACTGAACACATACCACAACTCCTCAAATCTCTGCCCTAAACTCTCAGATCTGAGCTCTCAAGCCCATAATTCATCACACAGCATACCCATTACAACACCTCACTAATCATCAATCGAAATCAAATAGAGCATTACACCACTCAGTTTGCCACCCACCATTCGCACACCAAGACATAGGATTTTTTGACCTACCCTGGATGAACACACAACACCCCCCAATCTTTCTTCACTCACCCACAACTCACTTTCATCCATAACCGAACAACCCTCGCAAACAAAACACCCAACGTCCAAATTGAATTACATTGGTACAACACAAAGATTACACACAGACTTGACAACTAAATAGTAAAGGCTAGATCGATCTTACCGAACATCACCGAGGCTAAATCCCAGAACAGGAAACAAATCACCTCCGGCAGCAAATCGTCTGAAGGCTAGAAACCCTGCTGCCCTAAATAACAAAAGGAATGCATTCACAGGTGGATTTCTTCCGAAATCGAAGGAGGACACAGAAAACACAGTTCCTTACCTTGCTCCAGTAGAAATCGCGAAGGCCTTCAAATCTCCGATTCACCGGCGCAATCGGCGGCGACAAACCTACTGCCTTAGATCCAGCGACAATCAGCCAAGCCAACTCATGATGCCGACGATGGTGGTAAGTTGCTGCTGTCGGGATCACAGGAGAAGGGAATGCCAGAAATTGAGAACGAGATAAAGGGTGGTGGCTAGAGCTTGATGGCGGCCAGATCGATAGAGAAGGCTCGCGATCGACGGGCGACGAACTGTGACGGTGCAGGAAGAAGACGGCGGCAGTTAATCGCTCACTCGGCAGCCACAGTGGAGAGGGGAAATTGCACAGGGGGAGCGCCTTTGAGCGAAGGAGAAGAAACGACGACGGAGATGCGGTCGGGGAGAGGATGCGCTGAGGGAACGCTGCCGGTGCAATGGTCGGAGCGAATGCCAAACTAGGGATTAGCTGAAAAATTCATGACGACACTTGCTGCTATCGTCGAGATCAGGGCAAACCACTGTTGCCCGCGGCGAAAATGATGGGGCAGCGCCCGGCCTGGTGACGGCGATGGGCGAGCTTGAGCGTGGGCGAGCGACGGCGAGCAGCGCGGCGTGGAGGCGGAGATCACCCGGCGAAAAGGCCTGTCGTGATCGGGGAGAAGAGGAAGAAGAGAAGTCGGGGAAAAGGAGTCGACGAGAAACGGAAAGGGATCGACGGAAATAAACGCGTCAGTTAACCCATTTAATTGCTTAATATAAACAGGCTTTACAAAAGCCTGTTCGCTTTATCCCCACGAAATATCCATAGAACCTCCATTTAAATCCATAAAAATTTCTATAAATTCCTAAAAAATTCTATATGACAACTTCTTAATTAACAAGGGTATTTTCTATTATTATTATTATTATTTTTTTGGTATTTTACATTCTCCCCAACTTATGAAAATTTGGTCCCCAAATTTCGTACTTAAGTGTAAGAACCAATACCAGAAATTTCTTGAACTACTACACGCCTCAAGTGAACAAATGAGGATATCGAGCTCGGATAGTATCTTCTAGCTCACATGTAGTCTCCTCATCAGTCGGATAATATCATCCAACCTTTCCGAGTCGGATGGTCTTGTTCCACTACTGTCGCTCCTTGCGACCCAAATCGTTTCACCTATTTCAAAGGTGGAACACACAGAAATACTTATTTCCCAACTGAGAATTTCTAAAGGCCTTCGTCTTCAGTCTGCATAACTCTTTTGTCGACCCTGTGTCTCTTATAACCATCATCCCATGACGTGCACTAACCCTACATCATGTTGGATACTCTGTGGCCCCCAATAGCTGTCATTTCTCTGACTTTCTCCCACAACACGGAAGATTTTCAGAGTCTAACATATAGGGTCTCAGAAGGATTCATCTGGATGGAGGAGTGATAACTGTCCTCATAGTTAAATTCCACTAAAGGAATGTGATCCTTCCAACTACTCTCATTATTCAGGACACAAGATCTTAATAGATCCTCCAGAGTCTGAATGATATGATCAAACAGTCTATCAGTCCGCGGATGAAATGTTGCACTAAGCCGAAGCTTTGTGCTCATAGTCCAATGCAGACTCTGTCAATATCGCGAGGTAAATCGCGAGTCTCTATCAGATATGATACTTAAAGGCACTCCATGAAATCTAATAATCTTTGGCAGTACAACTCTACAGCCGATCCAACGAGTCCGTTCCACGAATAGGTAAGAAATGAGCTGATTTGGTCAGTCGATGCACAATCACCCCAAATCGCATAATGTCCTTTACGGGTTCTAGGCAATCCCGTAACACAATCAATCGTGATATGCTCTCACTTCCATTCCGGAATCGGAATTTTCTAGAGCAATCCAACGAGTTTCTGATGTTCAGCCTTCACTTACTAGCATACTAACATCGAGCAGCAAAATCTGCTATAACTCTCTTTATACCATTCCACCAGTATAAACATCTCCAATCTTGGTACATCTGAGTACCGCCAAGGTATATAACCCATCTCGAATGATGTGCTTTCTGCAACAACTCTTTCTTAAACACTGCAACTCCGGAACCCACAATCCTTATCAGAGATGGGGAATTATTTTCTCAAAAGAGAAATCCATCAACCATTCAAGATCCCCTCTACCACACACTCTGTAAGTGCATGGAAGACTATAGCGATCAAATCTCGCAAATTACAACTATTCGCGTTCCAGCAACTTTATACTAGCTACCTAGTAATTAGTTAAAATCCCATGAGCATTCCTGCTCCATATATCCATAAATTCAGACAATAACTACTAAAGTTATGTCATGTATATGATAGACTATCTCGTAGTTTCTTAACTGACGTAGGCATAAGATATGCCTCATTCAACTGCATCGGAATCGTTCCGATCCCTGAAACGACGCATCTGCGTACAACATCCTTTTATCCACTCTGGAAGGATTAACTAATACTCATGTAAAAGTTAATCGCCGTCTAGGTCTTGTAAACTGGTTTCACCAGCTTTCGACTAAATGATTTCCAACATCGCCTTTGTTAAACAAGTCTGTGGTATAGTAATGCTAAGACATTCTATCCACATCTACAGTACTAACCAAAACATACAAGGCAAGCTACCATCTACGGTGGTCGAGTGCGCAACTCCATCTACCACAATCAACAATGGCCAGATTACGCAACTCCAACAACCATAAACTGATCCAATCGTGTCCAGGATACACGATTCTCAAATCCAGTAGCGATTAAATCGTTAATTAGTCTAACAACTTAATCACAACTCATAGAATTCATACTAAGTATGAAATTGTCGTCCTCCCTACACCTGCATCCTGCTTACTCTAAGTTGATGATATATCAATCATCACAACGACTATGATAATTGTATGACACCATGTCACTACAATATCAACACTCCAGTCGTAAACCAATCCTAGAGTATACACAGGTGTCTTTAACTAATCTAAATAGATCATCTATCCACAATGAAGGATATTCATTTACAACAACTACTGTATTAATCATCGATAATCGATGCCTAATCTCAAAGGTCCCTCTCTCTTTCAACAAAGAGTTCCGGATCTTCTTAAGGAGGAATACTGGGATAGATAAATATCCCTTCCAACTTCTCCTATAATTACACTTACATTCTTCCAATTTCTATAGTGTTTAGCAACACTGATACCAACAAAATTATCACTCGATATGCGATCTTCGATACCGGAACTATTTTCGCAATCATTTCGATCGCCTACTCCACTTGCCTATGCAACGACAAACCTTGGAATTCATCAGAAACTACATCCGAATACTCTCAGATTATACGCACATCCGAGAGAATATCGTACCATACTTCCCACAATTTGACCATCCGTAAGGATATGTCCACAGTAAAAGTATGTCTATCAGAGTCTAAGGACCTCCCTTGACTTCTTAATTGTTGGTCCACTTCTCACCTGATGGTAGAGATACCACCGACCCACAAGTCGATGTAAAGGAACCCTTCTAATCCAAACAAGAATGTTCTAGACAAAGATACCCGTAAACTACAAGTATCTCTCAATATATTAACATTGAGGGTAAACTAAAGTAATACCCTGAATCATCAATTATCTATCGATCCGATCCAAAGGCTCCTCGTAGGTCTCTGCCTTTCTCCGAAGAGAACAAGATCAGATCCAACAGTCCGTGACAAAGTGATTGCATTTCTACGACGAATGATCTGAGGATTTTTCCTAGATCATTCCATCCCATAATCCTACGAGCTACAACTGTAGAATACCGAATAGATACGACCTTCGTTGTATACTCTCTCTTCTGCACTAAGCAAAACACATCTGGAGGTAACTGCTTGTTGTTGTCTGCTGAGTCTTCTATAATGTCTTCTGCTGATGCTGCTTCTGTGCTGATCTCTGCTGAAGGGGAGTATCAAGGAACTCCAACTACTCCTGAGGTAGTAGGTCGCTGCTGATGAGATAACCCAATCTTCTGTGCTGATCTCTGCTGTCGAGACGATGCATCTTCCTCCCGAAACACCATCGATAGTCTTCAACTGAATCTTCAAGGTACACCTCCTCCACAGTACTGGTTGCTCAACAATATCAACAGCTGAACTGCTCCAACAGATAATCTGGCTTCGCGTGTCTTCGTGATCTGCACTGCACACACATAATCCCTTCGGAGTCTTTGTTCTAATTTTGCTGATATCCACGAGAACATCCTGATGATCCGCGACTGGTCTTCTATAATTGAAAAGTAGATCAAGGTCTATGACCCTAATCTTACTCCTTTTATCCAATAGTTAGAGACTTCTAACTCTATTAAGTTGACCTGCATTATTTTCTTATCGGTCTCCAACTCTTAAACCCTCGTACGAAGTCATTTCTAAACTCCTATCTCAATCCAACGTCTTCCGGCAGGATCTGATAGAAGATCCCGACATCCTAATCCAACTATAAGCCAATAACTCTGGGCGGCTTAAATCATCCATTCCTCTCCTTGAGCTATTAGGTGGTCGTAACCTCTGCAAGTCTCACGACTCTGAACAGTACACTATTACTGACTGATCACCCTTTCTTGAAGCTCGAGAATTCCTTACAATGCGTCACTAAAAGTGACACGGGGAAATACTCTCTTTCAACATCACTAAACCATGATCAAGTGATATATTATTTCCCGAAGATTATTTTCTGCATTTATCACCAAATACCAGCTTGACCCCGATAATGTATGCAAATAACTCTACTTTCTCGGTATAACATGAGTTAAGTACTTAAAAGTACTCTCAAAGTTATACAACTCAGTACGAACAACTCAGGGATAAAATCCCTATGAAACTCCATAACCTAGCCTTCCGCTATCTGCATCACAATAGTCTACAAGTCTGTTCATTACCCACAGGTAATGATCCGACTAGCACAGTTAGTGGAAATCTCTAAGACTATAGTCTCTGATTTCCATAATAAATGTGATGACTTGGCCCCTATTTTTCGACTCGGTATCAGCCTACTCTCAGAGGTAAATCACCTCCTCAACGCAGGTTTAAGACTCACAGACTCAACAGGTCGTTCCCGTGGTCAACTCATACCACGGTTACGAATAATAACCAACACACTACAGGTTACTCCCTGGTATAAGCATCTAAATGCATAGCCAACATAACTGAGAGTATAAACCCTAAAGGTCACTCCGGTTGGTCGCCTCGGTGGACGACCCCTATTACAAGTCTGCACAGGTGTCATAACTATACTGTATACACCTACTAATCAAGTTTAGATAAATATCTACTAAACCACAAGTTATCAAGAATTCTTACTTCGTGCTGCTTGGAGCTCAGGCCGCTGTCCATCTCATCTCAAAAAACAAAAACCGAATAAATCGACTCCCGAGAATCCAAGACTCGACTCAAAAACAACATTGTATGTCATCGCAGAACCTTGGGCTCTGATACCAATAAAGTTGTCATGCCTAGAGAGTATACCGTGTCGAAAATCAAACGGACAACATCTCCCCTGTACGTGGCAACATTTCGGGTTAATACAAGGCCCGTAGGCCCACAACAACAACATAATATAACATAATAACAACAGCGGAAATAAAGACCACATACCCACAACATACATACCAAAAACATACAGGTGTACACCACCTGACAAGTCCACAATCATAAAACCGTAAATAAAATAACGACTACACAAATAGAGTCCACGACATCATGACAAAATCCATAATAACAAGTCCATACATATCAAAGTCCAAGACATAACCAAAAACGAACTCCTCGGGAGACTTGGAAAACGGAGATGGGATAGATCGGTCGGTGCAGCTCCAAGTCATCACAAAGGCATCTACTTGTTACCTGGGCGACAGAAAAACCCAGGGTCGGAGGTGGTGAGTAAAACTCAGCAGGTAATCAGAGAAAAACATGTAAATATATGTATCAATATTACATGTCATTCAACAGTTTAAATCTACTCGAACAACGGGTATACATCAGCATAACAGGTATATATGCATGCATACACTAAATAAACTGAACAACAATGATGCTGACATACCTGACAATCAGCTACTCTATCCTGATCCAACCTGGGCATATAACCACATCATAGGGTATAAAAAAATAGTACTAAATCACACAATATTCTGAATATGATCCAAGGGTATCACCGTGAATAACCAACAGGTATACAAGTACCGACCTACTACCATACAGGAAATACAGTAGCATGTATGAATATGTACAAACAAATGCAACAAGCATAGCACATACAAATGCATCATCAAAGTGAGTATACATATAGGCTGTATCTGTATGTATACTAATCACCATCATCCATGTATATATATATATATACAAACAAGTATGTATATATATATATATATATATATATAACCATATGCAAAGCACCGTATGATACGACAATACAGCATGCATGGTCATGCCTGCTCACCCCTACTTGCTACCACCACCCCAGTGTGGCCTAGGTGGCACGACATGACAACTGTCCTAACTCACAACAACCACTACTATAGAGTGACCAAGTGGGTAGTATGATCAAGTAGCATATGAGCGTAAAGAGCTCACTATGCAACAGGGGTCCCTGCTGCTGGCTACTCCGACTGACACTACAAATGAGTGGTCGAGTGCCACGCACCCAGGACATTTGCACGCAACTCCAACTACCATCGTCTATAATGGTAGAGTGCGGCACAACAAATGCTATGCCCTCACACCAGTTACTCCTCTGGGAGTAACCTGGGAGGCAGGATGACTGACGACTCTCTCTCAACCCCAAGGGGAGACGATGTCGTCAGTATGCATGCAATGACATGAGGGTACTGTCTCACATACAGACATCTACCATAGACTCTCTATTCAACAGAGTCACACCCAATCGATCAGTACACTCTCTATCCTGTAGAGAGTCATACTCATCTGATCATGACAAGCTAGGACCATCGGTCCGTAGTGACACACTGTCCACGACTCACCTGACCATTTACACAACCCATGGTTGGTAAATAAATGTGCAACATACAGGTATGGAATGAGTCCTACATTTAGAGCCATACTTATCCACAGAGGACCTTTTTGCCAAATTTACAATTTAGGTCATCCTCCGTACTCTAACATCTACACCCTGCTAAACAGTTAGACCTACTTACATCACATCTGTAACTCCTAGATCATGATAGGGAGTATGTGATATCAATAATCGAGCACACATATATATCAACGATAAGTTCAAGCATACTATAAACAGAGTAGGATCAAGATAATATGAACACCTAGCATGCTCATATCTATGTCTAAATCTGAAAATCATTACATCTACCCGACCGGTAGGAAATTACCTACCTGCTATGTAATCCATGCTATCCATCTTCACGTCCATGAATCTATCTTGAATCAAATACCTGTAAACAAAACATATATGATCTAATCATATTATCAATTCTAATATTAGGATCAAATCCTAATTCTACATCAACTTTATATCTTGATCAACTACCTGAACAACTTCTTCCTTCATTGGCTCTTAATCAACAAACCACTAAGAGGCTAACTATGGATGAAACCTCAATCATAACTAAAAATCCATAATCAGCTACAACATCAACTCCAAATATAGTAAGCATTCACATCACTTAGATCCACACTTACCACAGGTTGCTTTAACCTCTCCCAGCTCCCCTGTTAAATTCTGATCCCCATGGCAATGTCAACAACCACTACCATCATAAATAAAAACAGATTAAACCATATCAGCTTAATATCAACTGAACACATACCACAACTCCTCAAATCTCTGCCCTAAACTCTCATATCTGAGCTCTCAAGCCCACAATTCATCACACAGCAGACCCATTACAACACCTCACTAATCATCAATCGAAATCAAATAGAGCATTACACCACTCAGTTTGCCACCCACCATTCGCACACCAAGACATAGGATTTTTTGACCTACCCTGGATGAACACACAACACCCCCCAATCTTTCTTCACTCACCCACAACTCACTTTCATCCATAACCGAACAACCCTCTCAAACAAAACACCCAACGTCCAAATTGAATTACGTTGGTACAACACAAAGATTACACACAGACTTGACAACTAAATAGTAAAGGCTAGATCGATCTTGTTAGGATCTTTGTAATGGCTAGAGGGGGGGGGGGCGATTAGCCTTTCTTCGTTTCTACAAAAACATTAGCGGAAGCAATACAAATATAAACACAAATAAGAACAAGAAACAAAGCTAACACCCGATGTACGTGGTTCGGAGATGACGCTCCTACTCCACGGTAATCCGTAAGGTGGATTAGTCCTAGCCAAGCTTCACTATATCCTCCTTTGGATGAACCAAGGTAGAGAAACCTTGTTTACAATGCTCTCCTCTTCTTTACAATGATGGAAGATTAAAAGCTAAAGAAGAGGAGGTTTAGAATCACTAAAGCACTTGGGAAAGCTTTGTGAGCACAAGGGTGTAGCTAGGAATGAGAGCACTAGCTTCACCAAGCTCCCCAAGGCCCCTTCTTATAGAAGAGGGGCTGTTTTTCCCATTGGGCTCCGATCAGTCGACTGATGCTTACCATCAGTCGACTGCCGCCGAAGCCAACGACTTCTGAACCACAAGATCCGCGGAGATTCGTAGCCGCAATTTCCAACGGTCAAGTGATCAGTCGACTGATCCCTCCATCAGTCGACTGATGGAGTGATCAGTCGAGTGATCATAGGACGCAGTCGAGTGTGACTACACTCTGTGCTCGTTTGTCTTGTCGATCGTATCCAGCGATCGGCGATTCGGTCGATCGCATCGCCGCCCAGATCGATTGATGGTCAGGGTTTTACCCTGACTCAGTCGAGCACCTGACCAGTCGACTTATACATCGTATCAGTCGACTTATACTCATCAAGTATGAGTAATTCACACTTGATTTTACACCCCAGACCTAGACTCAACCTTCTAGCTCCTCATTAAGCCTTGCGCCTCCAGGATCCCTCCGAGTCCGCGACTTGTTCATCCTTTGCGCTTTGCTTCCAAGAGCTTCCTTCGGTTTCGTCATGTCTTGGGTTGCCAAATGCTTGAACTTTATGTTACTACAAGCTTAGACTTATACTGCCAAGACTTTACTTTGGACTTCTTTTGCCAAGGTTCACTTGGACTTTATGCTGCCAAGACTACAAGCTTGGTCTTACGCTGCCAAGTCCATCCCTTGGACTTCCCTTGCCAAGATCATACTTGGTCTTCCTTTGCCAAGGTTCACTTGGACTTTACGCTGCCAAGACTACAAGCTTGGTCTTATGCTGCCAAGTCCGTCCCTTGGACTTTCCTTGCCAAGATCATACTTGGACTTCTCTTTTACCAAGTCTTCATCCTTGGATTTCCCTGTCACTTAAACATGTTCGCAATTAGATCACAAAGTATTGCCTAACTTAGATGATTATCCAAACATCAAAATATATAAATGCTTGGAGCATTGTTGCACCAACAATCTCCCCCTTTTTGATGTTTGGCAATCATTTAAGTTAGGTCTTTTAAAGTTACACACATAATCATATTTTCAATTCTAACTTAAACATTCCTTCTCCCCCTTTGACATACATCAAAAAGAGAAGGATTCATAAATGAAAGAATTAACATTGTTGTATCTTGGACTAAGGTATAAGATTGATATTAAGCTCCCCCTTAATCTAAGATATGCCTCATGATGTGTAAATAATATTTGAAGCAAAGCATAACAAAAATTCAAAAATTAAGTCCTAACTTTGCACCAACAATATGGAAGTTTGGGGATAAAAAAGATATAATTTATGAAACTCCCCCTAAAATATTGCATTAAACAGTCCTAAAACTTTGTTTATACTCAATATTATCATGCTATAGTTTTAGGACATCAAGGATACACTAAATATTAAAAAAATGGAGCTAATTATCAAAAAACACAGTGTATCAGTCGGCTGGTTTACGAACGATCATTGCTCGCTAATCGAAATCGAAATTTCAGCCTTTTCAACCCAACTTCAGAAATGCGTTAGAAATTCTAGAAATATCAAAAAATCACGAAATTTTGCGTACACATTTCTGGAATCATAATTTATTAAGGAAAAATAGTTTGAAAAATATATGTTTTCCAAATTTCAAGATTGATACAAACTTGGAACCTAACAAAAGTTCTAAAGATTTTGCAAACTTTGTATCACTTTTGTGTTCCACTTGAAAACTGTTTTTCAAAATATGATGAATATAGTTTAAAACATATATGATTTGGAATTTCCAACCATGTTCTTAGAGCTATGTATTCATTACTTGAATACAAGTCTTCCCAATGATTGGTCCATAAGGTATTCATGTCTCTAGGTGTGTCATTGACTCATAGTAATGCATCATAACAAGCATGATGAGCCAAATACACATTCCCTATCATCTCACATATTTCTAAGTGTCTCAATACAAAAATCAAGGTTTCTTAAGGCTTTTGTGAGATGCATCAAGGTATAAGACTAACATATGAATATGGGATCATGCAAACCTAGAATTTTACTCTACAAAGCACATACCAAGCTCTCTCCTTAATGATGAAAATTCGGTTTCGGGAAGAGCTTTGGTGAAGATATCGGTAAGGTTGGACTTAGATTCTACATAATTAAGTTCAATGTCCCCTCTTGCCACATGATCTCTTATGAAGTGATGTTTCACTTCAATGTGCTTGGTCCTAGAGTGATGTACCAGATTTTTGGTCAAGTTGATGGTACTCACATTATCACAATAAACTTTAATGTTAGAGTAGTGTAGCTCATAGTCCACAAGAGTATGTCTCATCCAAAGTAATTGAGTTACACAACCACCCATAGCCACATATTCGGCTTCGGTGGTTGATAAAGCAACACAATGTTGCTTCCTACTACTCCAACTAACTAGGGAGGACCCAAGAAATTGGCATCCACCACTAGTACTTTTCCTATCCAATTTGCACCCGGCATAATCGGAATCGGTATAGCCAAACAACTCAAAAGACCTAGTCCTAGGATACCAAAGTCCTACATTTAGGGTGCCTTTAATATATCTTAAAATTCTCTTAACGTCTACTAAATGTGATTCTTTGGCACAAGATTGGTATCTTGCACACATACCTACCGCAAATAAGATATCGGGTCTACTAGCGGTTAGGTATAGTAGGCTACCAATCATACTCCTATAAAGTTTAAGATCAATTGATTTACCATCATGATCACTATCTATTCTAGTGCTAGTGGTCATAGGAGTGGTTACAATTTTGGCATTTCCCAAACCAAATTTCTTGATCATTTCATTTGCATATTTGGTTTGATAAATATGAATACCTTCATTGGTTTGTTTGACTTGTAACCCTAGGAAAAAGTTGAGCTCTCCAACTAAACTCATTTCAAATTCATTTTCCATGTTTTTTATAAAGTCTTGAAGAAGATCATCATTTGTTGACCCAAAAATAATGTCATCAACATATATTTGGGCTATAAAGATATCCTTTAATGTTGACTTTATAAACAAGGTTTGATCTACTTGGCCTCTCCTAAAATCCTTAGAAATTAAGAAAGATGACAATCTTTCATACCATGCCCGGGGAGCTTGTTTTAACCCATATAATGCTTTCCTAAGCTTATATACGTGGTTTGGATAATCTATGTTCTCAAACCCGGGTGGTTTCTCTACATATACTTCCTCCTTAATATAATTATTTAAGAATGCCGATTTAACATCCATTTGGTAAAGTTTAAATCTCATATAGGAAGCATATCCTAAGAGAATTCTAATAGATTCTAATCTAGCAACCGGGGCATAAGTCTCATCATAGTCAAGCCCCTCAACTTGATTGAATCCCCTAGCAACCAACCTAGCTTTATTTCTAGTGATATTTCCTTGGTCATCTAGCTTATTCCTAAAGACCCATCTTGTAGTAATTATGGTGCTATCATTGGGTCTAGGTACTAACTCCCATACTTGACTCCTCTCAAATTGAGCCAATTCATCTTGCATTGCCAAAATCCAATCCGGATCATGTAATGCATCATTGATCGATTTAGGCTCAATTTGTGAAATAAGAGCAACTTGACTAGTAGGAGCCCTATGTAATGACCTAGTTCTTACTCCTTGAGATAGATCTCCTACTACTTGGTCAAGTGGATGATCTTGATGAATTCTTAGGTTTCTTGAAGGGGTTTCAAATTGATCGTTGTTATCTTCCACCCTTCTTTCATCATCGGAATCTCCTCTTCCTCCCCCTTGATCATTACCCCTTATGGTCAAATTTTGAAGTTTTTGGGTAATGTCTTGATTATTGTCATTAATATCCTTATCAATAGAGGACTTTCTAGGGTAGGTACTAGTGGTTTCATCAAATTGAACATTAGAGGACTCCTCAATCCCTTGGGTTCTCTTATTTTAGACTCTATATTCTCTACTAGTGGATGAGTATCCAACTAGGATTCCCTCATCCGCTTTGGATTCAAATTTTCCTAAGTTATCTTTGGTGTTTAGAATATAAACTTTACATCCAAAGACTTTGAAATAATGAATTGTGGGAATAGCCCCATTCCATAATTCAAATGGTGTCTTTCCTAAACACCTATGGATTTGAACCCTATTTTGGATATAGCAAGCGGTATTAACCGCTTCCGCCCACAAGTAGCTAGGTAGAGAATATGCATTAAGCATAGTCCTAGCCGCCTCTTGTAGGGCACGATTTCTCCTTTCCACCACCCCATTTTGTTGGGGTGTTCTAGGACAAGAGAACTCATGCTTGTACCCTTGCTCTAAACAAAATTGTGAAAATTTATAATTCTCAAATTCACCACCATGATCACTACGGATCCGGTTGATTTTGAGACTCTTTTCATTTTCAACCCTTTTACTAAATCCTATAATTATTTCTAAGGTATCATCCTTATGTTTCATAAAGTGGACCCAAGTATACCTAGAAAAATCATCTACTATAACTAAACAATATTTGTTACCATTTAAAGAAGGAGTACTATGGAAATCAAATAAGTCAAGATGCAATAGTTCTAATGGTAAGGAAGTATTAGTTAAGGTTTTACCTTTGTGTGATGCTTTTGTTTGTTTTCCTTCTTGGCATGCATCATACATTTTGTTCTTGACATACTTGATCTTTGGTAGCCCTTTGACCAACTCCATCTTGGCTACCTTGGCTATGTTTTTCATGTTGATGTGCCCCAATCTCCTATGTCATAGCCAACTCTCTTCTTCTTTTGCAACAAGACACTTAGTAGAAATGTTAGAAGCATATGAAAGATCAACATAATAGATATTTGATTTCCTATATCCAACTAACATACAATCATTTAATTCCTTGTGTCTAATCATGCATTTAGAGGATTCAAAAGAGACATGATAGTTTGCATCACAAAGTTGACTAACACTTAATAAATTAAATTTCATATTTTCAACTAGTAAAACTTTGTGAATGACAATTTTGGGGGATACCTCAATTGTACCTCTATCTAATATCTTGAGTTTTCCACTATTTCCAAACGACACCGCTCCCTTCTTTACATACTTAATTGTGGAGAATTTGCTCACATCCCCGGTCATATGTGTTGAGCAACCGCTATCCACAATTCACATACCTTGCTCTCTTACCTAAATCACATGAAAAATACAAGCTTTTGGTACCCAAATATTTGGACCGGTAACATTAAGTAAAAACTTCTTAGGTACCCATGCTTTCTTGACCTTACCCTTAGTGGTTGCTTTCCTATTAATCAATGAAATATAAGCAACTTCTTTTTCCTTTGACCTATATCCTAAACCGGCCTTGTTGTAAACGACTCTTTGTCGACTAAGGATCATATCAAGATATTTTGAGCCATTTGAAAATTTCTCTAAACATGCTTTTAATTCACCAACCTCATCCTTAAGTTTGTCATTTTCTTCCTTAAGCATGCAAGAATCAACATGTGAAGGTTTTTCATTCCTAATGGCCTTTAGTTCTACCTTCATGCTCTTAACCTTAGATTTAGACTTATCGAGAGCCTCTTTAAGATAAGCAATTGATTTACAAAGAAGCTTAACTTTGGGAGAGTTCATTACCTCATCGTCACTCGATGACGATTCATCACTTGAAGAGTCTTCTTGGCTTGATGTACTGGAGTCATCTTCTAGGGCCATGAGTGCCACATGGCGTGTGATGTGGCAAAGTTCATCATCGGAGGAAGAATCTTCAACACTTGGTGTGTCCCATGTGGTTTGAGCCACCGTGGCCACCTTCGTCTTCTTCTCCTTCTTGTCCTTCTTTTTCTTTTCTTTTTCTTCCTTCTTCTTTAGCTCCGGGCAATTTGGCTTTATGTGCCCCTTCTTATTGCAAGCATGGCAAATTATATTATTGTTAAAATTTGAATTACCACTAATTTTACCTCTTGAAGAATGGGACCTCTTCCTTGCTTCTCTATTCTTGAACTCCTTTGATTTTCTAAGGAACTTCTTGAAAAAATGGGCCATCTCACTAGATGAGTCTCCATCACTACTTGAATCACTCTCCGACTCGGATGATGATGACACTTCTTTTCTTTCTTTCTTCTTCTTTTCCTTCTTCTTAACAAATAGAGCTAAACCCTTTTCCTTAGAAGACATGTTAGTTTGCTCATGCAATTCAAACTCACAAAATAATTCATCAATTTTAATTTGAGAAAGATCCCTAGTTACTTTAATAGCATCAACTATAGAAGTCCATAGAGAATTTCTAGGAAATACTTGAAGTATGTATCTTACTAAATCCCGATTGTCAACTCGCTCACCTATGATATGGAGTCCATTCACAATCTCCTTGAACCTTCCATGCATTTGACTTACGGTTTCATGCATCTTCATTTGGAAGGCTTGAAGTTGTCCAATTAGCAAGTCTTTCTTGGCCCTCTTTGACTCCTTGGATCCTTCATTTAGCTCAATGAGCTTTTCCCATAGCTCCTTGGCGGATTCGAAAGGGCCTACCTTGTTGAGTTGCTCCATGGTAATACCGCATTGAATGGTGAGTACCACCTTTGCATTTGATTCGAATCTCCTATTCATTTCCCTTGTCCAATCCTTGCTTGGAATAGGATTCCCATGTTCGTCCACCGGTTCCTCGAAGCCATCTACAATGCTATGCCAAATTTCAATATTACTCATTAGATAGTACTTCATCCTACCTTTCCAATATGCAAAATGACTCCCATTGAAGAGTGGTGGCTTGGCGGTGCTATATCCCTCTTGAAGAGCCATTGATGCCTTGGTTGATGATGAAATCTTCCAAGCTATCCGGGCTCTGATACCACTTGTTAGGATCTTTGTAATGGCTAGAGGAGGGGGGGGGGTGATTAGCCTTTCTTCGTTTCTACAAAAACGTTAGCGGAAGCAATACAAATATAAACACAAATAAGAACAAGAAACAAAGCTAACACCCGATGTACGTGGTTCGGAGATGACGCTCCTACTCCACGGTAATCCGTAAGGTGGATTAGTCCTAGCCAAGCTTCACTATATCCTCCTTTGGATGAACCAAGGTGGAGAAACCTTGTTTACAATGCTCTCCTCTTCTTTACAATGATGGAAGATTAAAAGATAAAGAAGAGGAGGTTTAGAATCACTAAAGCACTTGGGAAAGCTTGGTGAGCACAAGGGTGTAGCTAGGAATGAGAGCACTAGCTTCACCAAGCTCCCCAAGGCCCCTTCTTATAGAAGAGGATGTCGACCGATGCTTACCATCGGGCCGACGCCGCCGAAGCCAACGACTTCTGAACCACAAGATCCGCGGAGATTCATAGCCGCAATTTCCAACGGCCAAGTGATCGATTGGTGATCGATCCTCCATCGGCCGATCGATGGAGTGATCGAGTGATCGAGAGGCCGCGATCGAGCGCGACTACACTCCTCGTTTTGTCTTGTCGATCGGCCGACCGCCATCGCGGCCGATCGATGCGATCGATCGATCGCCACCGCCAAAGCGATCGATTGATGGTCGGGTTTCACCCTTACTCGCCGAGCACCGACCCGATCGATACATCGATCCGATCGATACTCATCAAGTATGAGTAATTCACACTTGATTTTACACCCCAGACCTAGACTCAACCTTCTAGCTCCTCATTAAGCCTTGCGCCTCTAGGATCCCTTCGAGTCCGCGACTTATTCATCCTTTGCACTTTGCTTCCAAGAGCTTCCTTCGGTTTCGTCATGTCTTGGGTTGCCAAATGCTTGAACTTTATGCTACAAAGACTACAAGCTTGGACTTATGCTGCCAAGACTTTACTTTGGACTTCTTTTGCCAAGGTTCACTTGGACTTTATGCTGCCAAGACTACAAGCTTGGTCTTACACTGCCAAGTCCATCCCTTGGACTTCCCTTGCCAAGATCATACTTGGTCTTCCTTTGCCAAGGTTCACTTGGACTTTACGCTGCCAAGACTACAAGCTTGGTCTTATGCTGCCAAGTCTGTCCCTTGGACTTTCCTTGCCAAGATCATACTTGGACTTCTCTTTTACCAAGTCTTCATCCTTGGATTTCCCTGTCACTTAAACATGTTCACAATTAGATCATAAAGCATTGCCTAACTTAGATGATTATCCAAACATCAAAATATATAAATGCTTGGAGCATTGTTGCACCAACAGATCTTACCGAACATCACCGAGGCTAAATCCCAGAACAGGCAACAAATCACCTCCGACAGCAAATCGTCTGAAGGCTAGAAACCCTGCTGCCCTAAATCACAAAAGGAACGCATTCACAGGTGGATTTCTTCCGAAATCGAAGGAGGACACAGAAAACACAGTTCCTTACCTTGCTCCAGTAGAAATCGCGAAGGCCTCCAAATCTCCGGTTCACCGGCGCAATCGACGGCAACAAACCTACTGCCTTAGCTCCAGCGACAATCAACCAAGCCAACTCATGATGCCGATGATGGTGGAGAGTTGTTGCTATCGGGATCACAGGAGAAGGGAACGCCAGAAATTGAGAATGAGATAAAGGGCGGTGGCTAGAGCTTGACGGTGGCTAGATCGATCGAGAAGGCTCGCGATCGGCGGGCGGTGGACTGTGACGGTGCAGGAAGAAGACGACGACAGTTAATTGCTCACTTGGTAGCCACAGTGGAGAGAGGAAATTGCACAGGGGGAGCGCCTTCGAGCGAAGGAGAAGAAACGACGAAGGAGACGTGGTCGGGGAGAGGATGCACTGAGGGAACACTGCCGGTGCAACGGCCAGAGCGAACGCCAAACTAGGGATCGGCCGAAAAATTCACGACGACACTTGCTGCTATCGTCGAGATCAGAACGAACCACTGTCGCCCGCGACGACAATGATGGGGCAGCGCCCGGCCTAGCGACGGCGACGGGCGAGCTTGAGCGTGGGCGAGCGACGACGAGCAGCGCGACGTGGAGGCGGAGATCACCCGGCGAGAAGGCCTGTCGCGATCGGGGAGAAGAGGAAGAAGAGAAGTCGGGGAAAAGGAGTCGACGAGAAACGGAAAGGGATCGACGGAAATAAACGCGTCAGTTAACCCATTTAATTGCTCAATATAAACAGGCTTTATAAAAGCCTGTTCGCTTTATCCCCACGAAATATCCATAGAACCTCCATTTAAATTCAGAAAAATTTCTATAAATTCCTGAAAAATTCTATATGACAACTTCTTAACTAACAAGGGTATTTTCTATTATTATTATTATTTTTCAGTATTTTACAGCTAAAGAATAGAAGAAGACTCGTTAAGGGAGAATCAAGTTTGCGAGTTGGCATCGGAACATATTTGTTGAAGCTCCATACATGACTTGTCTTACAACTGGAAAATTGCTATTATGTTCTTTCATTAATAAAGAACATTATTTCTATTTCCTACTTAAATAGAAATGGATATCATTTGACTTTTAATAACAATTGTTGTTGCATAACTTTGAATGACGTTCTTTATGGGACTGGAACTTTATGTAATGGTATATATACGTTGGACGTATCCAGTGACATTCTCAATATCGAAGCGAGCAACAAGCGTGCTCGAAAAGATAATCAATTAGCCTTCTATATATGGCATTGTCGTCTTGGCCATGTAAGCAAGAAACGCATGTCCGAATTACACCGATGTGAGATTCTGGAATCGTTTGAATTTGATTCATTCAATACATGTGAATCGTGCTTAAAATGCAAGATGACTAAGTTACCTTTTACTGGAAAAGATGAATCGGTGGGAGAGTTGCTTGGTCTAATACATACTGATGTATGCGGACCTATGTCAACTCATGCTCTAGGAGGCTATAGCTACTTCATTACCTTCACCGATAATCACTCACGATTTGGGTATGTGTTCTTGATGAAACACAGGTCTAAAGCCTTTGAAATGTTCAAAGAATTCAGAAATGAAGTAGAGAAACAACTTGGCAAGAGTATTAAAATACTTTGATCGGATCGAGGTGGTAAATACTTGAGTCAAGAGTTTCTAGATTATCTGAGGGACAATGGTATATTGTCTCAATGGACTCCGCCGTATACACCTCAGCTTAATGGTGTATTTGAGAGGCGAAATCAGACCTTGTTGGACACGGTCAGGTCGATGATGAATCACATGAACCTTCCCAAGTCCTTTTGGGGATATGCACTTCAGACAGCTGTTTACTTTCTAAACAGAGTCTCAACCAAGGCAGTCTCTACTACTCCATATAAGACATGGAATAGTAAGAAACCTCATTTATCTTACTTGAAGATATGAGATTGTCCTGCTTATGTGAAGCGAACTGTATCAGACAAATTGGATGCTAAGTCTGATAAATATCTATTTATTGGATACCCTAAGGAAACGAGGGGTTACCAATTCTATCATCCTATGGAACAAAATATGTTTGTTTTAAGGCATGCTATGTTTCTAGAGAAAGAGTTTCTCTTGCAAGAAAACAGTGGGAGTGACGTTGAACTTGAGGAGGTTCTAGAGACTCCAATAGACATTGAAAAGAGACCTGGTCAAGCACCACAACCAATAATTCATAGTGATGAGCCATCGACTGAACCTATTGTGACACCACATCTTCGTAGATCTGGTAAAACACACAACATTCCTGAGAGATATGGATTTCTCGTAAGTGAATAGAATGACGTGTTACTCATTGACGATGAGGAGCCTACCAGTTATGAAGAAGTTCTAAAGAGTTCAGAAAGGGACAAATGGCTTGAAACCATGAAGTCAGAAATGGATTCCATGTATGAAAATCAAGTTTGGAACTTAGTTGACCCACCTAAATGCATTAAGCTTATAGGGTGCAAGTGGGTTTTCAAGAAGAAAATCGACATGGATGGTAATGTGATTACCTATAAGGCTATATTAGTGGCAAAAGGATATCGTCAAAAGAAAGGTGTTGATTATGATGAGACCTATTCACCTGTAGCTATGCTTAAATCCATTCGGATGCTCCTAGCCATGGGGCTTATTATGATTATGAGATATGACAGATGGATGTGAAAATAGATTTTCTTAATGGAAACCTACTTGAGGACGTGTATATCATACAACCCGAGGGTTTCACATCAGTTGATAAAACCAATGTATAAAAGCTTTGACAGTCCATATATGGATTGAAACAAGCATCCAGGAGCTGGAATATTCATTTTGATGAGACAATCAAAAGGTTTGATTTCTCACAAAATCCAGATGAACCTGTGTGTACAAGAAGGTTAGTGGGAGTGCAGTCGTGTTCCTAGTATTGTATGTCGATGACATACTTATAGGAAATGATATATCTGTCTTATAGTCGGTCAAAATATGGTTATCCAAAACATTCTCCATGAAAGACCTAGGAGAAGCAACCTACATCCTCGGGATTAAGATCTATAGAGATAGATCGAGACGGTTGCTTGGTCATTCACAGTCTACATATATAGACCAAGTGCTAAAGAGGTTTACCATGTCGGAATTCAAGAAAGGTTTCCTTCCCATCAGGCATGAGATACACCTTTCGAAGTCTATGTGTCCGTGCACAGAGGACGAGAGGATTTTCATGAGTAAGATCCCCTATACATCCACAATAGGATCTATCATGTATGCTATGTTATGTACAAGGCTCGATGTATCGTATGCTCTGAGTGTTACGAGCAGATACTAGTCTGATCCAGGAATGGATCATTGGGCAGTTGTTAAGATAATTCTTAAGTACTTAAGAAGAACTAAGGATGTATTCCTAATATATGGAGAAGGTGATATGGTAATACACGGGTATACGAATGCCAGCTTCCAAACAGACAAGGATGATTTCAGGTCTCAGTCTGGGTACATATTCACCTTGAATGGAGGTGCAATAAGTTGAAAAAGTTCCAAGCAAGACACTGTAGCGGATTCTACCATTGAGGCAGAATACATTGCAGCTTTAGAAGCAGTAAAGGAAGCGGTTTGGATCAAAAAGTTCGTCTCTGAACTTGGTGTAGTTCCAACCATTGTTGAAGTAATACCAATCTACTACGACAATAATAGAGCGATTGCACAGGCAAAAGACCCAAGGTCTCATCAACGATCCAAACATGTGCTTCGCCACTATCATCTGATCAAGAAGATCATCAGTAGGAAGGAAATACAAATCGAGAAGATTCCCACTGAAAGGAACTTAGCGGACCCTTTAACTAAGGTCTTACCTCAAAGTAAGTTTGACGACCATGTTAGAGCTTATGGTATTGGGTACCATGACGATTGACATTAGGCCAAGGGGAAGTTTATTAGTTATATATGAGAGGTGTCCTAAGGCAATCGCCTTATGATTGTTCTATTTATTTGATAAACGAAGATTCACTATTTGAGTATACGTGTTTTCATGTATTTGATTGGATCTTAAACTCATTTATTAGATGTCTGTAATACGATTCACAGCATGAGAGAATTTGTGATTGGATCATAACTAGTGAGTTTCTCTACATGTGTAATTGTGATGTATTAGAATTATCCCTAGTCAATGAATTGATGCATACAGACACCATCGATTCTGTTGAGACTAGCATGAGGTATACTTTTTGATTTATCCTAGCAGTTGTTTCTCACTGGCTGGAGACATTGGGATGTCCGGAGTTGATCGTGGATGCTAGTTATGGTAACTAGTTCATTGGAGTGACCAGCTGTAAGACTTCATATGGTTCTTTGCATATATAGATATGTCAATGAAGTCCTTACTGTAGCTTAAGTGCGATATTCCTTCGACTTGAGGTATTCAAGTCATCTTGGTCATGGAGACTTTTGCTTTGACATCTTAAGTAAGCATCTTCGAGGAGATGTGGACCCAGGATGATTGGGCATAAGTCGAAGTGCCCAAAGGTGTTTGAGTAGCCAATAGAGGATTCACCACTTCCTGCGAGGAGATGTATACTCTATGACCTCTCGTTGGGTTGTTACTAAAGTCTTTTGCCAAATAATTACATGTTTAGAGTATGATACTCTTGGATACATGTGCAGTAACTAGAATCCATAGGACGAGGAAGTAAATACTTAGGCTAGGTGTGATGTAGTCAGCCTAGTGGGGACTGACACTATAGACCATGTCCTGAACCAAGTGGGTATAAAATGAGTGAAGGGAACGAGGAACAATTCACTGTAGCCGCTGAAAGGTTTCAGAAGATGTTCTGGGATCAACCGTTGATTTTTCGATTAATTGGGGATCATGATGTACTACTAGGTTCCACTCATGATCATTCTATAATTAATGGTTAATTATAGACGGCTAACATAAATCAGGAACCTATTTGGTCACACACACTACGAGTGTTATCCGAAGGATTTAAAATGAGTTTGAGAATGAGATTCTCAGATTGAGAGAGATTTAGTTTGGTTGGACCAAACATGGAGTGAGCATGAAATTGTTTCAGTTGCATCGGAAGCATGGATGGGCCGAGTCTTATGAAGACATGATGGATGAATCAAATCGGTTTAGTTCTAATCCAATGGTGGAAAATAAACCAAAGGGGTTTGGTTGGTTTTAAACGAATGAACCAAAGTTGGTTCGGTTCATTTTAACTTAAAATAGACCAACACGGTTTGGTTTATTTTAACTTAAGTTATTGGAGCAGGTTAATGGGATTTGGTCATGAACCAATGACCGTTAAGGTTTCTTTATGGTCAATGAACAGGTGTTCTATAAATAATAGGGTGGAGAAATATTTCGTGAACGAGTTAAAGTTTTGCAAAACACTAGCCACCTCCTCTCCTTTTCCTCTCTTGTTGCCACCGCCCACCCCTTGGACGTCGCCTCCTCCAGCTGTCGGCCACCCTCCGACCAACAACCCAATCGCCGGCCATCCTTGCAGCCGTCGACCATCAAGGTGCAGCCGACCAATTTGTTTGGCCGACTCTTTTGAGGAGACAAGTTCGTATAACTTGTCTTGTGATCGTCTCTCGGATCACATTGTCTTCGACATGAGACTAGTATCTCTCGTCAAGACGAGGCTCATAACTTGTGAAGCTATCCGATGATACTCGGCGTTGATACGGATAGAGGCGATACTAGCGAGGGTCGCTACAATTGATGTCATTCCCGCTACACGTGATTTGTCAGGTATACCTAGATATAAAGTTTCCTTTATTGCAAAAAATTTAAATATACAATTATGTCTACACTGTTGTATCCTGCATGCATATGGTGTATGTGATTTAATAAAATTAATTTATTACCGTATTATTTTGCTTTCGTTGTGTGCATGTTTACGAAACATATTCGAACACACACCCACGTCGATGCTGGGAAAACCCAACACGTCGGCCCCTTCATCAGCACAAAAGACTAATGGAACAAGCTCATCGAGATACACGATGGGATGACCGACACAAAGGTATGCAAACGGGACCTCATTTTAAATAAACTATTTAATCTAAAAATGCAGGACCATGAGATGGTGATGCAACTTCATGCAAGGATCCTAGACATAATGAATGGTCTCTATTCAATCAGACAAAAGGTGGAGAATCGAGACATAACAAGGTACATGTTAAATGCATTTCCTAGGACCACGTTGTGGGCATCTATGGTTGATGCCTACAAAGTATCTAGAGACTTATCAAAAATTAGATTAGACGAGTTATTTTTCAAATTTGAATTGCATGAACAATCTAACTCGGCCCCGGTCGAGAGATGTGTTGCTTTGGTTGCAGGTCAAAGAAGAAAGGAAAAGAGCAAGCCACCTCCCAAAGAAGAAGAGTCCGAATCCAAGGGTGAATCCGAGTCGAAATCAGAGGAAGAAATGGAAACCAAACTAGTCAACCTAGTTTGGAGAATGATCAGAAAAGAAAGAAAGCAATCGAAGGACAAGAAACCCCCATAGAACTACAAGTGCTATGCGTGCAACAAAAAGGGGCATTTTAAGTCAGACTGCCCAAAAATGAAGCCAAGACAAAAGCAACCAAAGAAGGCATTTCAAGCGACTTGGGACAAGGTAGAAGACACTCAAGGCGACAACTATGTGTTCATGGCAAAACCGTCCGAGTCTGAGTCTGAAGCCGACTACGAATCCAACTCCGACTCCAAGGATGAATTTGAGTCAATACTCAAAGCCGACTCAAAGGAGAAGATCAAGGTAAGCCGTTCATTAATTAGAAATTTATATCGTGCAATTAAATTATTAGATAAGAAGTTAGCTAAGTCCGAGTCTAGGGTTGAGTCATTTCTTGAGGAAGTTAAACTCCTCAAGCATGAGGCCACCTTAACCTCTTCAACGAGTCAAGTTCAAGAGGGAAACTCAACTCAAGTCGAAAAACATGAAGAAGAGAATTCTCTCTTGAAAGGGCAAGTTCAAGAGCTCAAGGCTAGGTTGGAAAAGTTCACATTGGGATCCAAGGGTCTTAACCTACTTCTTGGATCACAAAGAGTCGTGTACAACAAGGCCGGACTCGAGTTTAGGACAACAACTACGAACAAATATTATATGTCAATTGTTAATCGAAGAGTCCAGTCATGGGTCCCTAACGTCTTGTTAAATTCACATATAAGTACTACTATGTATTGGATTCCCAAGGATCAAATCCATTATGCGGATAGACTGTATTGGTTCAATGGTCTAGGAGGAGCTAATACTAAAATTGTGTACCCAATCTCTTAGTGCAACTTTACATGCTTAGTCCTTCTTTTAATTTCTAGAACGGCTAGATAGGACCAATGATTAATCAAATTTGACAATATAGTATCAGGATGCGGTGAGATGATAGTACGTTAGGGAAACAAGGTCTTGTGTATCCGAGTTAGATAAGGCGTATCTAGCTTGGTGCACTTGGCTAAGTGGAACTAGCTGAAGCTACCTCACCACATCCTAAACTAGTTAGACCAGGACATAACCTCAAGTGAATTAAGTGTGCAATTTCTCAAAGTTGGATTTGTCTAAGGAAGTGGTCTCTATTCTGATTAAAGAAGGCCTTTGTGCCTCACCATGACCTGGAAGCCACTTTTTGAAAGACCCACTTAACGACCTAAAGGTTAAATCCAAATCTAACCCAAGATTGATTAATTTTGAAATCACTTAATTTAACCAAGTAAAATTGAAATCATCTCACAAGAACATATAAGATGAACATGCTTTGAGACACATACAATGGGTGAGATGCTAAGGACAATTAAAATGAGAATTGCATAATTTTCGAAATATTTTCAAAACTTCTAAGAATATGTATCTTCATGATTGTTGCATTTAATATATATTTTATTGGCCAAGTTTAGACCCCTAAAACCTTCTAGGTTCCATGTGACTGTCTAAGCGGGGAATACCAATATCAAGGGATAAAATTTGCTATATTACAACTTTTTAAACTCTTCAAGATATTTTTGAATTCATACTTATATTTATAACATTTAAGTATTTTGAAATTTTAGATTATGTTTTTAATAGCTTCAAAAATTTACTTTACCAAAACTAGCTATTATACACTTTTTCACAAAAATAAAGTTAGTTTAACATTGTTGGTGCAGAGGAATAGAAAAAACTTAAATTTATCCAACACCTTTTACGATTCTTAGGACTTAATGAGTCAAGAGTTGACTTCAAAGGGACACATGCTTGGACTTTATTTTTCTATCTTTTAAATGATCTTACAAACGCATATAAAATTTTATCTATATAATATTTCTTCTCTCATTAATCTTTTAAATACACCCCTCGGTTTTTCGAATATGACAAAAGGGGGAGAAGAGGCAAAGTTAAGGGGGAGTAGATTTTTTTTAAAAAAAAATTTAAACTTTCTTTTTCAAAACTCACCTAGGGTTAAGGGGGAGGATTTGAAAAAGAACCTGTCTTACTAAATGTTTACTACATGTCTTGCTACATGTTTACTACATGTCTACTACATGCTTACTACTCATGCTTAACTTTGAATCAGTTTGCCATAGATTAAAAAGGGAGAGATTGTTGGTGTAGGGGCACTAGATAATCGAACCTAGATTTTGATTATGGCAAAGGTTCAAAGTTAAGCTATTATGGTTAACTCACATGTTGTGTTGAGTGTGCAGGAAATGAATTAAGCTATGCCAAGGTCAGTGACACGCGGAGAATCTCAGGATGAAAAACCGTGGTGGTCGGGTGACACCAGGAGAACCTCGTTGGAGTTGAGGAACCTAGGTGACGACTGGAAGCTAAGCGACAAGTCAGGAAGACCAGAGGTAAGCACCGAGTGCGGAGTGATGGTAAGGTCATGTCTTCCGTATGAGGACGATCGTAGGCAGCGATCCGACCAAGACTCCCGGAGGAAGATCTAGGTCAAGGTTGGACGGTAAGGAACCATTGTAATTACCATCTGTCATGTATTCTGTGCTAACTCTTTATTGCAATCAATTGATCCTACTATCAGTCGACTGATGAGGGGCATTAGTCGATTGATGGTCAAGCTGATCATCTCGAAGAAAGTCAAGATAAGCTCTACCAAAAATAGGGTGATGAGGAGCTTTGACCTAGATCTGGATCTCAACGAGCTAGAGTTTGAGTGGCTATAAAAGAAGAGGTTTTTCACCTCTTTAGATCATCTAATTGTGTTCTCAAAGTTCTCCAACAATGCCAAGCTTCAAGGACAATGCTACGCCGCTATAATGCTGACTTTACACCGAGTTTCCATCTTCTAAGTCGGTAGTTTCATTTCAAGTTGTTGTTTTACTTTCTTGTATTCGAGATTTCCATTGCTAAGAGGAGAGGTAGGCTTGTTGCCTCTTCCTCTATCTTATTTTTTGTAACCATCATCTCCTACCTCCAACGAGGAGGAGACTTTTAGTAGATTGCCCCATCGAACGCAGTCTAGGATCGCAGGGCCTTAGATTAGCAACCTTTTGGTTGTGAACCAAGTAAAAACAAAAGGTGTCCCTTTACTTTTGCTTTATTTTTATTTCCACTGCAATACTCGTATTTTCAATGAAATAAAAAGAAAGATTTCTCGTACGCTATTCACCCCCCCCCCTCGCCCCCCTAGCGTATTCACTTAATCCAACACAATCTCTCCTTTTTTGATCTATGGCAAACAAATTCAAAGTTAAGAGAATATTAAGTATTAAATTTTTTCAAAACCTCCCCTTCAAGGTTATCTCCCCCTTAACCCTAGGTGAGTTTTGAAAAACAAATACTAAGCTCTCGAAAAAGTGAATTTTGAAAAACAAATACTAAGTTCTCGAAAAAGTGAACTTTGAAAAACAAATACTAAGTTCTCGAAAAAGTGAGTTTTGATACTAAGTTCTTAACTTTTTGAAAAAGTTAACATTACCTTTTTGAAAAAGTTAACCTTTTAACTTTACCCTCTCTTCCCCTTTGCCATATATCAAAAAGAATTTTATGAAGGGTGCATTTTTTAAAGATAATGTTTGAACATATATATAAAGGAAAAGAATTTTGTGAAATGTCAAACTCTAATAAACTTTTTGAGAAAGCACTATAAGTTCAAATGATAAAAGAAATAATTAAATGCCTTTATGAATCCAAGCATGTGCCCTTTTGTAAAATAATATTTCCAATATAAATCATCTAATAAATTGTTCTTATAAGCATGTTCAACTCTCTCCTAACCCAATTGATATTAGATAATCAATAAGTCTTGGTTAGAGTTGTTCGCTTTAAAAAATTATACTCTATGATTCATGGTGATGCACTTATTCTACATCTGAAATCAGGAGTAAGATCTTAACATCTCACACCCATCTACGTGGCTCAGTACACAATCACATTAAACCTATGTGTTGTGAGATGTGTTGGCTCTTTAAAACTATAGGCTCATGCTTTCTAAGGTAAGTCCTGTGCTAGTTCCATGTAGCATAAAAGAAAATGATAAATAGTAAGTAAAAATAATTTTTACTCTACTATGCACATACCTAATTTTCATCTAAGCATATTAAACTCGACTTCAGGTAATGGTTTAGTAAAAATATCTGCTAGGTTCGATTTAGATTCTACGTATTCAAGTTTTACTTCTCCATTAGCTACATGTTCTCTTATAAAATGGTGTTTTACTTGTATGTGTTTAGTCCAAGAATGATATATAGGATTTTTAGTTAGATAACTTGAACTAATATTATCAATCATGACTTTGGTGTTATGAAAGTTTAGTTGGAAATATTTTAGAGTGTGCTTCATCTAAAGAAGTTGAGCTATACACTCACCCATGACTACGTATTCTGCTTCAGTAGTAGACAAAGAAACACAATGTTATTTTCTACTACACCAAATAACTAGACTTGATCCTAGTAGTTGGCAACAACCACTCATATTTTTCCTATCAAGTTTACTACTGGCATAATCTGAATTAGAGTAGCCGATTAGTTCAAACTCATTTGACCTAGGATACAAGATTCCTACATTTTATATTTCTTTTATATATCTAAAGATTCTTTTACTAAGGTTAGGTGCGATTCTTTAGCACTAGACTAAAATCTTGCGCACATATTACTGCAAAAAATTATATCAGGTCGGCTTGCAGTTAAGTACAGAAGGCTACCTATTGCACTCCTATAGTATTTTAAATCTATAGTTTTTCCTTCTAAATCTTCTCCAATGTTTACATTAGTTGCCATAGGTGTATTAATTTCTTTAGCATTTTGCATGCCAAATTTACTAATTAACTCCTTAGTGTATTTATGTTGATGCATATAGATTTCTTCTCTTGTTTGTTTTATTTGTAAGCCTAAGAAGAAAGTGAGTTCACCTACAAAACTCATCTCAAACTCACTTCCCATTAATGAAATAAATTCATTTAGAAGTGTTGTGTTTGTTGTTTCAAATATTATTTCATCTACATAGCTAGATTTGTGCTATAAATATTTCTTTTCCTATAATTTTTACAAATAAAGTTGGGTCAATTAATCCTTGATTAAATCCTTTAGATTTTAGATAAATAGATAGTCTTTCATACCGAGCCCTAGGTGCTTGGTTTAATCCATATAGGGCTTTCTTAAGTTTAAATACATAGTTAGGTTGGTCTATGTTTTCAAATCCTGGTGGTTGGCTAACATACACCTCTTCTTTGATAAATCCATTCAGAAATGTTGGCTTGACATCCATTTGAAATAATTTAAATCCTCGATCTACAACATAGGTTAGGAGCATTCTAATTGATTCAAGTTTAGCTACGGGTGCATAGGTTTCATCATAATCCAACCCCTCTACTTGACTAAATCCTTTTGCTACTAATCTAGCTTTATTCCTTATAACTTCACCTTTGCCATCAAGTTTATTCCAAAATACCTATCTTGTTCCTATGATTGTTTTTCCTTTAGGTAGGGGTACTAATTCCCAAACTTGACTCATAGTGAATTGAGCTAACTCTTCTTGTATGATAATGATCCAATCTGGGTCAAGAAGATCTTGTTCTATAGTTTTAGGTTCGATTGTAGATATGAGTGACTTACATTTCTATAGGATGCCCGAGTTCGAACTCCTAAATTTGGATCACCTAACACTTGGTTAAATAGATGATTAATTTTCACTCTAGATTGGTTTGGACTAGGATTTACGCTTGATTCATTTTGTGGGTTAGGTTTAGGTCTAACTCCATTTTCTAAGTCTTTGTTGTTTAATTCAATGTCTACTTCGAATTTTGTAGGATTGTTTTCTTCATTAAATACTACATTAATTATTTCTTCAATTTTTAAAGATTCATTGTTGTATACTCTATAGGCTCAACTAGTGGTTGAATATCCTAGAAATATGCCGGTAGTTATTTTAGAGGTAAATTTTCCTAAGTAATCTTTTGTATTTAGTATATGTACCTTACATCTAAAGACTCTAAAGTACTTAATGTTGAGTAATTTTTCGTAGTATATTTCATAAGAAGTTTTCTGATGTTATTTAATTATTAAAGTTCTATTTTGGACATAGCAGGTAGTATTGACCGCTTCTTCCCAAAACCTATTAGGTAAACTATATTCGCTCAACATTGTTGGTGCAATCAGCCCAGGTCACGATTGACCAGGACTCGAGTTTGACTCGAGTGATGTTTTGATGTTTGACAAAGTGGTTTGACATTGATGTCGGTTAATATGTTGGGGAGATTGTTTATACAATCGATCCAGGTTATAATTGACTAGACTCGAGTTTGACTCGAGGGAGACTTTGATGGTTGACTGGGGTTGACCATGTGATTATGGGAAAGTCCAAGCATGGGTCTTGGCAAGGTAGAGTCCAAGTCATGGGTACTTGGCATGGAAAGTCCAAGTGGGACACTTGGCAATTGGGAAGGTCCAAGTCTTGTGTACTTGACATGAGAAGTCCAAGCATGGGTCTTGGCAAATGAGAAGTCCAAGCATGGGTCTTGGCATGGAAAGTCCAACATGGGTTGGCAAGGGAAAGTCCAAGCTTGAGTCTTGACATTTGGAAGTCCAAGGGGATTGATATTGGTAGCATAAAGTCCAAGCGGAGTCTTGGCGGCGTAAGTCCAATGTGCCTTGGCGGTGTAGACACCGTTAGCATGACATAGCCGAGGGAAGCACCTGGAGGCTAGCACAATGGATGAACAAGTCATGGATGACTTGGAGGGATCCGAGAGGCGTGAGGCTGATGGAGGTGGCTAGAAGACTTAGGTCTAGGCTAAGGGTGGTCTAGCAAGTATGGGGGCACCATATTTGGGTTTAAACCTCATGTTTGAGGTTGGCTCGGACCGCATTATGGCCGGCCGACCGCTGTGAGTCGACTTGAGTTCGACCGATGCTGAGCCGAAATCGCTCGCGCCGATCGCTTATCGAGCAATGATCAGGTCGACGCGATAGCGATCGCCTAAGGGCGGCGATCGGCGATCGCTAGTTCACCATGAGCGTTGTCTCACGACAACAGTGACATCACCGATCGTGACTTATGGCGATCGATGGGCGGAAATCCAGGTCACGCGCAAGGATAAAAGGAGCTCGACGGGAGGGTTTTTGCAACCGATTTTCTTGGACGGTTTGAAGTGATTTGCTGCTGCAAATCAGGGCTTTCAAGTGCTAGTCCAAGGCAATCAACAAGCAAGCTTCTAAAGAGTTTTTGTAAAGTGTTCTTTACTTCTCTTGTTGTATTTCCTCTTATATTTGCTTGTTGTATTTAGATTATTGTTGTAATCTTATTGTAAGAGGTTTCTCCACCTCCGACTTGTGTCGAGAAGGAGTATTTATCATAGTGGTGTGTGATTGGCATCGCTAGGGTTCGTACAAACCCAATCCGTGGAGTAGGAACCGTTTCGGTTCCGAACCACGTTATATCTTTGTGTTTGCGTGTTGTATGTTTCGTTATCATTATTATTCTTGTTATTCCGCTGCGTACTGACAAAATTGTAGACAAGCACGTGAACGAATTCCATCTACGTACGGTCAAACGCTATTCACCCCCCCTCTAGCGGCGTCAAATTTTCTACAAACATGGTCATAGGGGTTCTATTTTTCCGTTCAATTGACCCATTTTGTTGAAGGGTCCTAGGGCAAGAGAATTATGGTGGTATCCATTTTGATTACAAAATTCGGTAAACTTATGATTTTCAAATTCTCCACCATGATCACTTCTAATTCTTTTAATCCTTAAGTTTTTCTCATTTTCTAGTAGCTTGCATAGATTAGCAAAATGATCCAAGGTTTCACTTTTATGTTTTAAGAATTTTACCCAAGTAAACCTAGAGTAATCATCTACTATTACTAAACATTGACTACCCTTTAGTGACTTGGCTCCATGTGAGTTAAAAAGGTCCAAGTGTAGGAGCTCAAGCACATTTTGAGTTCTCTCTTGATTAGTTAATTTATGTGAAGTTTTAAATTGTTTTCCTTGTTGACATGCATTACATATTTTATTTTCTAGGTTACTTAATTTGGGTAGACCTCTAACTAGACCATTATGACTTATTTTATGTATAAGTCTTGGATGAGAGTGACCCAATAGTCTATGCCACAACTACGATTCCTCTTGCTGTGTCATTAGACACTTGGTTGAGGAGTTGGGTAGATTTATTGTGTAAATATTATTATTCCTAATTCCCCTAAGTATGATTTTTGAGCAATCATTATTCTTAATTAAACATTCATTTGGTAAAAATATAACTTTATAACTAGTATCACATAATTAACTAACACTTAAAAAATTGAATTCAAAATTTTCTACTAACAAGATTCTGCGTATTATAAAATTTGAGTTTAGCTCAATATCACTTGATCTGATGACCTTTAGTTTTCCATTGTTTCCGAAGGCTACCGATCCTAGATTTTCAAATCTGAGCTTCGTAAACTTCAGCCGATCTCCGGTCATATGCCTGGAGCACCCACTGTCCAACATCTATTGATCCTACATATATAGTAGTTGGATCGGATATTAGAATTTTAAATCGATTTAGAAGTTTTTAACCTAAGATTCATCTCACCCTTTCTACATGATCAATCATGTTAACCTTTTATGTTTTGTGAGATGACTTTCAATTTTATTTAGTTAATTTTAATGATTTAAAAATTAATAAACCTTGGGTTAGATTCGGATTTAACCTTTAGTTAGTTAAGTGAACCTTTCAAAAGATGACTTCCAAGTCGTGTCGAGGCATAGAGGCCTTCTTTGATCGGAACAATGACCGCTTCCTTAGACAAAGCCAACTTAAGAAATTGTACACTTAATTCACTTTAGGGTTAAGTCCTAGTTTAACTAGTTTAGGATGTGGTGAGGTAGCTTCAGCTAATTCCACTTAGCCAAGTGCACCAAGCTAGATACTCCTTATCTAACCCGGATACTGTTGGATCGAGAAGCGTCGCTAGAGGGGGGGTGAATAGTGATCGTAAATCTTTTCGACGTTTCGTTCGAGTAGATAATTAAATGAGTAAGAGCAGCGGAAAATAAAGAAACACGTTTATTTTTACTTGGTTCACAACCCAGTGGTTGCTACTCCAAGGCCCTATCGGTCCTAGACCGCGTAAGGAGGGCAAAACACTATAACGTCTCCTCCTCATTGGAGGTAGGAGACAACGATCACAAAACCGAATGTACGAGGATGAGGCAACAAGCCTACCTCACCTCGTTGCGAATAAAAACAACGAATACAATATCAAAATATATTACTAAATGCTGCTGCCGACGAAGAAGATCTGAACTTGTTGTCGCGTTGGCGTTATGACGATGTTGGAGTGTTGGCGTTGTAGGAGCACTTGATGAATAAACTTGATGATGTTTAGAGTTGGAATCCACCCCTTCTTTTATAGATTTTTCCCTCTGAATATGTCTCCTCTTTTTTTGGAACAGATCACGAAGTTGTAATAAATTTTATCGCGAAGTGGCCGCGTCAAACCTTATTCATTTTGACCTAGCGCAAAGGCTGATTCGTCGCCATCAGTCGACTGATGACTCCCATTAGTCGACTGATGAGCATCAGTTGACTGCCCTATGTCCAGCAGTCGACTGCCAGCCTGGCCACTTCCCTGTAGTGAGAGGTTAGCTCAGAAAATGATAAATACGATGGTTTCTAACCGTCCGATCTCGACCTAGACCTTCCACAAGAAGTCTTAGTCGGATCGCCGCCTACGGTCATCCCCGTACAGAGGACACGACCTTACCATCTCTCACTCACACGAGCTTACCTCGATACTTACTGTGTTGCTTTCACTTCTGTCCTTCCACTCGATTCCTTCGGCTCCCTCCGAAGTCACTCGAGTGTCGCCCGACCACTGCGGCTTCCTCCGGGTGTCGCTAGCCTTCAGCTCTAGCTTTAGTGCTTTTCTGCGTACTCGATTTAGCTCGTGAGATAACGATGTAAACTTAACTTTGTGTCTTTGCCATAATCAAAACACAGGTTCGATTATCTGGTGCCCCTGCACCAACAGATACACGAGACTTCATTTCCCTAATGTACTATCATCTCACCGCGTCCTAATACTATATTGTCAAGATTAATTAACCATTAGTCCTATCTAACCATTCTAAATTAAGCAAAAAATAACTAAGCATGCAAAGCTAAATTAATCAAGTAATTGAGCACACAAATTTAGTATTGCCCCCCCCCCCTAGATTATTGAATTGATACGGTCTATCCACATAGTGGATTTGATCTTTGGGAACCCAATACTTAGTTGAACCTAGTTGCGATGTTAAAATGGTCTTAGGGACCCATGCTTGGATTCTTCTACTATTACAATTTATGATTGACATGTATGGTCTATTTATTGTCCTAAACTCGAGTCTGGCTTTGTTGTACATGACTCTTTGTAATCCAAGAAGTAGGTCAAGACCCTTAGATCTCAAAGTGAACCTTTCCAACGATTTCCTAAGCTCTTGAACTTGCTCTTTCAAGAGAGAATTCTCTTCCTCAAGTTTTTCAACTTGAGTTGAGTTTCTCTCTTGACTAGTTAAAGAAGTTAGGGTAGCCTCATGCTTGAGGAGTTTAACCTCCTTAAGCAATGACTCAACTCTAGACTCAAATTTAGCTAATTTCTTATCTAAAAATTTAATGACATCATATAAAGTATTAATTAAAGACCAACTCACCTTGATTGATTCTTTTGAACTCGATACGGATCCATGGCTTGTCTTGAATTTGGGCTCCGTGTCAGATCCGGAATCAAACTCGGACTCAGACTTATTGTCGGCTTCGAGTTCGGATTCGAACTCAGACTCTGTTGGTCTTGCCATGAAGGCCAAGTTGTTGACTTGGTCTTCTTCCTTCGATGATTCCTCCCTTGTTGCATTGACTGCTTTCTTGGTTTGTGGTTTCTTGTTCCTTAGCTTTGGACAATCAGACTTGAAGTGCCCCTTCTTATTGCACTTGTAGCACTTGTAGCTTTCACTCGGGTTGGGTTTTTTCTCCATCGTTGGTTTAGTTGGTCGCCTTCTAGCTTGATCATTTTGCGAACTAGATTGACTAGTTTGGTCTCCACCTCTTCGTCTAACTCTGAGTCGGACTCGTCTTCTTCGGGTGGAGCCTTACTTTTACCCTTTCTTTGTCTTGCAAAAAAGCTACACTTTTCTCGACCGGGACAGAGTTAGATTGTTCATGCAATTCAAATTCAGAAAATAATTCATCTAACCTAATTTTAGAAAGATCTCTAGAAACTTTGTAAGCATCAACTATGGATGCCCACAAAGTAGTCCTAGGAAAAGCTTTAAGCGCATACCTTATGACGTCTCGATTTTCTACCTTTTGTCCAATAGAGTTGAGGTCGTTCATTATGTATTGGATCCGAGCATGAAGTTGTGTGGCCGTCTCGTTGTCCTGCATTTTTAAGTTAAACAATTTATTGAGAAGCAAATCTCGTTTACATACTTTAGTGTCGGCAGTTCCTTTGTGTAATTTAATGAGCCTATCCCAAAGGTCCTTGGTTCTAATGAAGGGGCCGATGTGGTTGAATTTCTCCTTGGCCAAACCGCATTGCAAAATTTGAGTTGCTTTTGTGTCGGCTTCGATTTGCCGCTTCATTGCGTTGGTTCACTTGTCATAGTCCAATGGTTCCCCTTGGTCATTTGTAGGTAAAGCAAAGCCGGTTTGGATAACAATCGACATCTCAACTTGTATTTTTAAAAAACACTCCATCCAACTCTTCCAATAGCAGAAGTCATCTCCATTAAAGAACGAAGGTCGGGCGGTGCTATACCGCTCAAGGTGGGCCGTTTAAATATCTTTTAAAAACACAAACAACAAAAAAATTCGAATACTTGGTCTTGGATTAGTAGTGCGGGAAATAAATAATAAAAAAAACTTTAAATGATAAAAACATGAAAAGAAAAAGTGCTCGATCAGTGGTTGCACCGAATGAGAGCCCTTTCTCTGATACTAAATGTTGGATCGAGAAAGACGCTAAAGGGGGGCTAAATAGCATATTTTGAAAAACTTTTCTTTTCATTGTTAAAACCAAAACTTGTAAAATCAAAGTAAATTGTAGCATAATAGTTAAAGACAAAAAGACACAAGGCACCAAAGAATTTACTTAGTTCACAGCCAACAAATTTCTAATCCAAGGCCCTACGATCCTCGATCGCTTCTGAGGGGCAATCACTAAAAAGTCTCTTCGTCATTGGAGGTTAGAAACAAACGATTACAAAATGATGTAGAGGAAGAGGTAACAAACCTACCTCTTCTTTTAACAAGTAAAAAGTAAGAAGTAAAACAAAGAAACAAAGTACTGACACAAAAATATGAAGGAGACAAGCTTTTTGTTGTGTTACGATGTTGTTGCACGAACTTGGAGTGATGGAGCACTTGAGAGATTTTTGTTAATGAATGAAGGGTGCCTCACCCCTTCTTTTATGGATTTGCCAAACTCTAGCTCATAGAAATTCAGATCTGAGTCAAACAAGCTTATCATCCCTCATTTTGTGGCTCTTATCTTGACTTTCCTCGAAGTAACCAGATTCATTAGTAGTCGACTGAAGCTTCCATCAGTCAACTGATAGTGATCCAGTCGACTGTCCTTTTCCTTTAGTTGACTGATGACTTAAATAGTCACCTGCATTACATGGCTAGCACAAGAACTATATAGTGAAAAATGAGACAGTCCTATACCATTTGATCTCGACTTAGACCTTCCTTCATAAGCCTTAGTCAGATCGTCGCCTACGATTGTCCCCGTACTGAGGACATGACATGTCCTCTCTGCACAATGTTCTTACCTTCCTTACCTTTGGTCCTTCTAACTTACCGCTTAGCTTTTGGTCACTTGACCACTGAGGTTTCTCGACTTCCCGAGGTTCTCTTGGTGTCTTTTGACTTGCTCAACCAACCACCGAGGTTTCTCATCCCATCGAGATTTTCCTAGTGTCGGTTCATTCAAACACCGAGGTTTCTCGACTTTCCGAGATTCTTCTGGCGTCGTCAACCTTAGCAAAGCCTAATACATTACCTGCACACTCAACATAACATATGAGATAACAAAATAGCTGAACTTTGAATCTTTGCCATTATCAAAACCTAGGTTCGATTATCTGGTGCCCCTGCACCAATAGGAATATGAATGTCACGCCCCGAGAGTATGCCATGCCGAAAAGCAAACGGACAACATCTCCCCTGTACGTGGCAATATATCGGGTTAATACAAGGCCCGTAGGGCCACAATAACAATATGGCTCTGATACCAACATATCAAACATACTAAATACAGCGGAAACAATACAAACAAATCAACAAGATACAAAGACCAACTGTGCACTCCGGAGTGACTTGACACGACAAGAATCATAATAGAAACCGAATCAAAGACCAAATACATACAATATGTCCGTATATCACAAATACGGAAACAATACAGAGAAAAACTCAAACCAACAATTCGTAAGGATACAACAACACGGAAAACATATCCATTCGTTCGGTGTGAGATGGGATCAGCTGGCGGAGCTCCAAACGTCCAAGGAATCTTCTACCTGTTATCTGGGTGACAGGAAGCCCAGGGTCCCGGGGTGGTGAGTATAAACTCAGGGGTAATATATAGAAAGTGCATGAACAACATATAAGGATAGATCTACAAGTATACATGTGAAGATCTACAGGTATACAACATGAGTCCAATAGACATACAGTCATATCCAAATCTAATAACAATTAACTATAGTAAAGTCATACTCAATGTATATACTAACTGATCAATCAGCGAGAAGTAATGTACCAACGCATCGACGGATGCGCAACACCATAAGCTATATCATCCTGACAGATTTACAATAACATAACCCATATACTGTACCAGGTCAATCCCATACCTGACCAATACTACAACATATGAACAGTATATGATCACCTGTACTAACAACCAGGTCTGTACCACACAATGACATGATGCTAATCAAATGCATATAACAGTCTGAATCAACGCATGTATCATGCTCAACACATAGCAGTAAATAAAAATGCAAATGGCATGTATCATGATGAACAACCATATGCAGCAATCATAGCTCAATCAAATGCAGCATCTCACAGGCATATGTAAAACATATATCAAATACATGCATACATATATATCAGCAATGCATATGCATGGTCACTGTCTGCGGACCCGTCCAACCACGACCCCAGAGTGGCCAGGGTGGCACGACAAATGACAACTAGCCCGACTCCAGCTGCCACCACTCTCGAGTGGCCGAGTTGGGTAGTATGACTGAGTAGCGTATAAGCGTAAAAAGCTAACTACTCCTAGGGGCCCCTGCTGCAAGCCACGCTGTCCCTACCCATGAGTAGACAAACGCCGCACACAGGACAACTGCACCTCACACAACCACCGTCTATAGTGGGCGAGTGCTAACACCACTCTGCACAGTAGCGGTCGATCTCCGCCACCATCCATAGTGGTCGAGCGCAGCACATCCAATGCTCTGCCCTCAACCCTGCTACCACTACCCCGAGTGGCCGGGGAGGCAGGATGGCTGACGACCCGTCTCATCCACAAGGGAGACTCAGTCGTTAGCATGCATGCAAATGCAATGATGCATAGCTCCATACATGTATCCTAGGGACACTCCCTATCCTACGGGTCTCCTGGTCAACTAAAAGTCAACTATGCAAGGACTACAATCCACAAGACTCTCTCTATCGCATAAAGAGTCATACTCATCTGACAGTCAACCACGCTAAGACCTCTAGTCAGTAGCGATATACAATCGACCGTCCATATAACCATACACAATCCATAATGGATATACCATCGCGCTAGGACCTCTAGTCCATGGTCACATACTGACAACCATACACTTATCTATACACAGACAACTAGATCCATCATAAATGCACCACTAATACGGATATGATATAACGATCGACTCCATAATCCAATCCATCACCTAACCCTAGTGATGGAACACAGTAACCCAATCTGAGGTCACAAAGATAACCCTAACCACATGTACTTACTGAACGTCTATCAGCTAATACATAATAGGGTTTATAGTTCCTATCTGTGCTAGATAATCAATGAGTAACAGAGTATATATCTCAAAGGTCAAGGCAGTACAAGCATATGATTAAATAAGAGTGGATTTAAGGTAAACAGGTATAAACATATATCCAAGATCATGCACAGGAATTTGATCAAAACTACCGGACTAGGTAGATATTACCCACCTGATACGAAGCTCGTATCCGCATACGTGAACCTGCCCCGTATCAAAATCCTGTAATCAATATGATACAGTTAAGTGCAGTCTCACATCTAAGGATTGAATCAAATTCTACATCAATCTCATATCTCGATCAAACTTCTACACACATAAATCACACTTATCACCCATCTCCTACAATAAGTGTATTATCAGATTAACCCAAATACTAGTTAGATCCAAATTAATGGTATTGAAGCATTACCATACGAAATAGAACACTTGGCTATCATCGAGGTCAGAAGCAAGCAATCACAGATCCAAGCCCCCACCTAGCACAATGATAGTTGCATTGAATTGTTTGCAATCCTGATCAACACAAATTAGGAACTATATCATGGCTTGAAAATCATCCAAGAGAACTACAGCCTTACCAATTCAAATCTTACCTCAACTGTTCAGCTTGCATAACCCATCCAGAAAATCCAATGCATAATTACAACACATCCAACTAGTATAGCTTCAATTCCAGATTCCCCAAATCAATTTATTTGCATAACGCCTCAACCCATTCTGCATCACGTTGTGCTAAGCTGCCGGTGAAGGTGACGACAGATCCATAGTCGATGAGTTGAACTGTCGGTAAAGAAGCAATTATCCAAATCTCTGCCCGACGATGAGCTCACTACAATCAGACCCCATGAAGTTGTCGGCGTCGTGATTGGCTAGAAATGTTGGCTTCTCGGGAGGAATGGAGAAGACGCAGATCAATCCAAGCTGCGGAGGTGCTGAGGCGGCTGGGAATGGTTCACCGGAACCCATCGAGTTGCTAGGCGAAAGAAATGGCCCTTGTTGATGTTGAGATCACAAGAAGAGGCCGACGACGGATCGAACTCGATGTGATGAGTGTGATCTGCTCGATTGGGGAATACAAAAGGAATCGGCAACTCCATCACTGAGCTGGACTCGCTCGAAGAAAAGGGCCGGTGAGATCCGCTGTCGTCAGAAGGTCGGCGGCAACTGGTCTCGCGGCGAGGAGATCAGTCGTGGCGACGAAACAGGGAAGAACTCGCGCGATCGGGTTCAGCGGGGCGTCAATGGAGAGCTCCGGTGACCCAGGGCGGCAGCGAGGATGAGGAGATGTCACGGGATAGCTAGCTTAGCCACCGATGTTGAGGCGGCAACCATCGGGCTTGGCGTCGGCGAGGAGCTGCGCTCGATCGCAGGGATCGCCCCCTGTGCTGAAACAAAACCCGATGGCTAGAGGAGCTCGCTGCCGCCGAGATCGGGAGGGAGAGGCGACAGAGCGTCGGCCAAGGCGGCATTGGCGCGCGAGATCGAGTACACGTCGTGAGCAAACCTCATACAGGAGCTCGACACTGGAGAGAAGAAGAGGTGTCGCCGTCGAGATCGAGAGGGAGCCGTCGACGATGGTGAGGAAGAAGAATCAGGGAAAAAGTCGGCGAAGAAATCGACGCGCGGTGAAGGGAGGAAATGCACGATCGGGAAGCCGACGAAAATGAATGGGGGTCGGATTTGGGTTCGAGTGGCTTTTAACAGCCGGTGGAATGGGTTCAGCTAGCTCAAGTCTTGCCTAAGTTTAACCCAAGCTAACCTAGGTTTAACCCAAATCGGTTTAAACCCAATCTAACTTAACCCAATCCAACTCAAGCCAATAAGCCCAAGCCCAATACAACCCAATTAATTCAGCCCATTAGCTTCAGCCCAATGGATTCGGCCCAACAGGTTTAAACTCAATTAACCCACTAATTAAATCCAATTAATTAAAGGGTTAATCCATATATTTTTTTTCCGTACTTTACATTCTCCACCACTTATAAAAATTTGGTCCCCAAATTTCCGACTCATGTACGAGTACGAAATGTCACAATAACCATCTCAAGTATCCAGAGCAAAGTCACACCTCAAGTGACTAAGTGGGTACTGAGCTCGAATATTATATTCCAGCTCCTATATACACTCTCAATCGACCTATTAAGACGTCAATAACTGTACCAGAGTGGAGCTCTATACCCGTAACCGATGGGAAACTTTTCCAGAATCATAAGGTGAATCATGAATCACTATCAGAAATGATACCCAAGGATACTCCATAAATATAATTTTGTCAATCGATCCAATGAAATCCATCTTACGACTCGGAAGAAAATAAGCGAACTTGGCTAATCGATCATCGACTACCCAAATCATATCAAGTCCTTTCCGAATTCTAGATAATCTCCCAACACAGTCTAACGTACTAGGCTCCCACTTCATCACGGTACGTAACCCTACCGATCACAATATTCCACCTTTGCTTGTTGGCATACCCAACATCAAACTACGAAATCAACTGTGTCCCACATATCGTTCCACCAACTGGAGCGTCTCCATACTCACTATTTTCAGATACACTCCGAACAAATCATCACTCTCGAATGAAGAGTCTTCTGAACAACTCTTCCTAAATCGAAATACAATTCTGGGAACCACTATCCTTCCCAGAGACGGAGATTTATTCTCGCAAGAGAAATTAATCTAATGTCCAAAATTCATTCTGTCACACCAAAACTGAAAGTAACTAGAAGACTAAAATGACTAATCTTGCTAGTTTCTCAACTAGCATACACATCATATACGTCTCATTCAATTGCATCGGGATCGCTCCTAATCCCTGAAATGATGCATCTACGTACAATACCCTTCCATCCATATCGGACGGATTAACTAACACTGACACAAAAGTCAGCCCCCTTCTAGGCCTTGAAACCTAGCTTCACAAACTTTCGACCAGGTGATTTCCATCACCTTCTTGGTCCAATAAGTCAACGGTATAGTATCGCTAAAACATCCTATCCTCATCTATGGTAAATACCAAATCAATCTAGGAAAACCACAACTTCCCTCAAGATTGGGAATATATCCATAAATATATCCTCCACAGATATGATGACAATCAATCTCAAATACTCCAAGAGTACTTGATTCCTCGAATCCATGAACGACTAAATCGTCGATAAGTCTAACAACATTATCAATCGGCTTTATACACCCGAATATATCCTTTTACTTTATGCTAATGATAGCTCAATCATCACACCGACACTGATAATTGTATGACACTATGCCACCACAATATCAAACCTCCAATCGTAGACCAACCCTAGGATATACATAGGTGTCATTTAGCTGATCTAAACAGATCACCTATCCACAACGAAGGATATTCATTCTCAGCAATTATTGCATTCCAATCATCGATAATCGATGCATAACCTCAAAGGTCTGTCTCTCTTTTAACAAGAGTTACGAGTCTTCTCAAGAAGAAACACTAGGAAAGATAAATCTCCCATGGTGTTTAGCAACACTAATACCAATAAAATCATCTCCCGGTACGAGGTCCCCAATATCAGGACTATTCTCGAAATCACCTCAATCGCTTACTCTACTTGCCCATGCAGTGGCAAGCTCGAGAGTTTACCCAAAACTATATCCGAATACTCTCGAATTATACGTACATCCGAGAGTCCTAGTATACCAACGCTCCAACAATCTAACTATCCGTAAGGATATGTCTCTAGTAAAGGTATGTCTAGCAAAGGCTAAGGGTATCCCTTGACTTCTTGATGGTTGATCAACATCTCACCTGACGATAGAGAAAATCACCAACCACCAGTCGATAGGAACCCTTCAAACCCTATCAAAGAATGTTCTAGATAAAGATACCTGTAAACTACCAGTATCTCTCGATATATATGCAAATAGTATAACCTAAAGTAATACCCCGAAGGACCTATCCTTCGGTCTTCTATACTTCTTCTCGAGTAATCCTGTAAACTTGTCCAACATCTGTTCTGGACGGCTGAGCTCATGTAGATGCAAAGACTATCATGGAGGAACTGAAATCAACTGTTGAAACTGAGGTATAATTCTCAAAATGACTGCAACGAAGATGATAAACACTGTTGTACTGGCAAGGGTACACATCCGGTTGTAAAATACTGAAGAACTGTCAACATCGTAGCACGCTCCAACTTTGTGAAAGGTATAGCTGCAACTGGAGAATACTGTGTCGATACGACCATCATCGTAAATCTCTCCTTTGTATAAAGCATAACCACGTCTGGGAAGGTAACAGTTGTCGTCGTCTGGGTCTTCTGAGATGTCTTCGGCTGATACTGCTGAGTAACTTGCTTCTTCCGGATGAAAGTATCAAAGAGCTCCAACTATATCTGGGGTAGTAGATCGCTGCTGATGTGATAACCTAATCTTCTGTAATAATCTCGGCTTTCGAGGTTGTGGATCGTCCGCTTGAAAGCATCATCCATAGTCTTCAACTGAGTCTTCAAAATACATACTCTCCTCGTAGATACCGGCTGCTTATAGTAGAAACAGATACAATGGTCCATCAGATAATCTGACTCTGTGTCTCGTCGTAACCCGCACTGCACACACATAATTTCCTTTCGGAGTCTTTCCTATGAGTTCGCTGATAAACATGAGAAGCTACTGACAATCTACAATCAGTCTTCTATGATAAAAAAAAAACTCTCCAATAGTCGCTCGTGACTCATGACTTTAATCTTGCTCCTTTTTATCCAACATTTGGAGACTTCTAATTCTAATAATTTGACTTGCAATATCTGCTTATCAAATCTTCAACTCTTAAAACACTTACTACAGAGTCATTTCTATCCACATGACTTGGTCTAAGGACTTTCGGTAGGATCTAGTAGGAGATCCAAACATCCTGATCAAGATGTCAACCGATAATCCGTGGGTGGTCAAAACCAACCCAATCACATTCTTGGGCTATTAAATAGTCGTAACCTTCGCAAGTCTAACGACTCTGCATGGTACCTTCGTCACCAAACGATCACTCGACCTAAAGCCCAAGAATTCCTTGACAATGAGTCAAAGAAAATGATGTGGGAAAATACTATCTCACAACATCACTGAACTGTGACTAAGTGATACGTTATTTCCCGTAGGTTATTTCCTAGATCTTACACCAAGTACCGGCTAAATCCGGATAATGGTATGCAGCTAACTTAGCTTCTTCTGTATAACACGAGTTAAGTACTCAAAAGTACCCTCAACGTTATACAACCTAGAACGACCATCTCAGAGATCAAAATCTCTATGAATATCTCCAAACTAATCCTCTACTATCTGCATCAGCAATAGTGTACTCGCGCAGTTCATTACCCCATAGGTAATGATCTGACTAACATAATTAGTGGAAATCTTAAGACTGAAATCCTTGATCTCCACAAGAGATGTGACTACCTAATCTCTGCTTTCCAACTCGGTATCAGTCGGCTCTCAAAGGTAATTACCTTTTCGATAGCAGGTACATGTCTAATAACCTCAACATATCGTTCCCGTGGTCATCTCAAACCACTTCGATTTAACATACTACAAGTCATGCACTGTTATAAGCAACTAAATGCATAGCCAACAGAAGGATATGTAATAACAATTAGCATACCTTAAACCTTGTAGCTCGGAGATGTCCGCAACAGCTAGATCCCAGAACTCACAAACCAAAACCGAGTAAAGCAAAACTCGATATCCGAACGAAATCAAATCCGAAAATGGACTTCGCAACCTAGGGCTCTGATACCAATAAAATTGTCATGCCCCGAGAGTATGTCGTGCTGAAAAGCAAACGGACAACATCTCCCCTGTACGTGGCAACATATCGGGTTAATACAAGGCCCGTAGGCCCACAATAACAATATGATATACACAGATATCAACATATCAAACATACTAAACACAGCGGAAACAATACAAACAAATCAACAAGATACAAAGACCAACTGTGCACTCCAGAGTGACTTGACACGACAAGAATCATAATAGAAACCGAATCAAAGACCAAATACATACAATATGTCCGTATATCACAAATACGGAAACAATACAGATAAAAACTCAAACCAACAATCCGTAAGGATACAACAACACGGAAAACATATCCATTCGTCCGGTGTGAGATGGGATCAGCTGGCGAAGCTCCAAACGTCCAAGGAATCTTCTACCTGTTATCTGGGTGACAGGAAGCCCAGGGTCCCGGGGTGGTGAGTATAAACTCAGGGGTAATATATAGAAAGTGCATGAACAACATATAAGGATAGATCTACAAGTATACATGTGAAGATCTACAGGTATACAGCATGAGTCCAATAGACATACAGTCATATCCAAATCTAATAACAAGTAACTATAGTAAAGTCATACTCAATGTATATACTAAGCGATCAGAACAGAAGTAATGTACCAACGTGCACGGCGATGCAACACCATAAGCTATATCATCCTGACAGATATACAATAACATAACCCATATAATGTATCAAGTCAATCCCATACCTGACCAATACTCCAACATATGAACAATATATGGTCACCTGTAATAACAACCCGGTCCGTACAACACAATGACATGATGCTAATCAAATGCATATAACAGTCTGAATCAACGCATGTATCATGCTCAACACATAGCAGTAAATAAAAATGCAGATGGCATGTATCATGATGAACAACATGCAGCAATCATAGCTCAATCAAATGCAGCATCTCACAGGCATATGTAAAATATATATCAAATACATGCATACATATATATCAGCAATGCATATGCATGGTCACTGTCTGTGGACCCATCCAACCACGACCCCAGAGTGGCCAGGGTGGCACGACAAATGACAACTAGCCCGACTCCAGCTGCCACCACTCTCGAGTGGCCGAGTTGGGTAGTATGACTGAGTAGAGTATAAGCGTGAAAAGCTAACTACTCCTAGGGGCCCCTGCTGCAAGCCACGCTGTCCCTACCCATAAGTAGACAAACGCCGCACACAGGACAACTGCACCTCACACAACCACCGTCTATAGTGGGCGAGTGCTAACACCACTCTGCACAGTGGGCAGGTGCGCATCTCCAGCTACCACCATCCATAGTGGCCGAGTGCGGCACATCCAATGCTCTGCCCTCAACCCTGCTACCACTACCCCGAGTGGCCGGGGAGGCAGGATGACTGACGACCCGTCTCATCCACAAGGGAGACCCAGTCGTCAGCATGCATGCAAATGCAATGATGAATAGCTCCATACATGTATTCTAGCGACACTCCCTATGCCACGGGGAGTCCTGGTCAACTAAAAGTCAACTATGCAAGGACTACAATCCACAAGACTCTCTCTATCGCATAAAGAGTCATACTCATCTGACAGTCAACCACGCTAAGACCTCTAGTCAGTAGCGATATACAATCGACCGTCCATATAACCATACACAGGCACACAATCCATAATGGATATACCATCGCGCTAGGACCTCTAGTCCATGGTCATCTTGACAACCATACACTTATCTATACACAGACAACTAGATCCATCATAAATGCACCACTAATACGGATATGATATAACGATCGACTCCATAATCCAATCCATCACCTAACCCTAGTGATGGAACACAGTAACCCAATCTGAGGTCACAAAGATAACCCTAACCACATGTATTTACTGAACGTCTATCAGCTAATACATAATAGGGTTTATAGTTCCTATCTGTGCTAGATAATCAATGAGTAACAGAGTATATATCTCAAAGGTCAAGGCAGTACAAGCATATGATTAAATAAGAGTGGATTTAAGGTAAACAGGTATAAACATATATCCAAGATCATGCACAGGAATTTGATCAAAACTACCGGACCAGGTAGATATTACCCACCTGATACGAAGCTCGCATCCGCATCCGTGAACCTGCCCCGTATCAAAATCCTGTAATCAATACGATACAGTTAAGTGCAGTCTCACATCTAAGGATTGAATCAAATTCTACATCAATCTCATATCTCGATCAAACTTCTACACACATAAATCACACTTATCACCCATCTCCTACAATAAGTGTATTATCAGATTAACCCAAATACTAGTTAGATCCAAATTAATGGTATTGAAGCATTACAATACGAAATAGAACACTTGGCTATCATCGAGGTCAGAAGCAAGCAATCACAGATCCAAGCCCCCACCTAGCACAATGATAGTTGCATTGAATTGTTTGCAATCCTGATCAACACAAATTAGGAACTATATCATGGCTTGAAAATCATCCAAGAGAACTACAGCCTTACCAATTCAAATCTTACCTCAACTGTTCAGCTTGCATAACCCATCCAGAAAATCCAATGCATAATTACAACACATCCAACTAGTATAGCTTCAATTCTAGATTCCCCAAATCAATTTATTTGCATAACGCCTCAACCTATTCTGCATCACGTTGTGCTAAGCTGCCGGTGAAGGTGACGACAGATCCATAGCCGATGAGTTGAACTGTTGGTAAAGAAGCAATTATCCAAATCTCTGCCCGACGATGAGCTCACTACAATCAGACCCCATGAAGTTGTCGGCGTCGTGATTGGCTAGAAATGTTGGCTTCTCGGGAGGAATGGAGAAGACGCAGATCAATCCAAGCTGCGGAGGTGCTGAGGCGGCTGGGAATGGTTCACCGGAACCCATCGAGTTGCTAGGCGAAAGAAACGGCCCTTGTTGATGTTGAGATCACAAGAAGAGGCCGGCGATGGATCGAACTCGATGAGATGAGTGTGATCTGCTCGATCGGGGAATACAAAAGGAATCGGCAACTCCATCACTGAGCTGGACTCGCTCGAAGAAAAGGGCCGGTGAGATCTACTGTCGTCAGAAGGTCGGCGGCAACTGTTCTCGCGGCGAGGAGATCAGTCGTGGCGATGAAACAGGGAAGAACTCGCGCGATCGGGTTCAGCGGGGCGTCAATGGAGAGCTCCGGCGACCCAGGGCGGCGGCGAGGATGAGGAGATATCACGGGATAGCTAGCTTAGCCGCCGACGATGAGGCGGCAACCATCGGGCTTGGCGTCGGCGAGGAGCTGCGCTCGATCGCAGGGATCGCCCCCTGTGATGAAACAAAACCCGATGGCTAGAGGAGCTCGCTGCCGCCGAGATCGGGAGGGAGAGGCGACAGAGAGCTGGGCGTCGAAGGCGGTAGCGACTGCGCGACTGAGATCAGAGCAACGTCGAGCTGAGCAAACCTCATACAGGAGCTCGACACCGGAGAGAAGAAGAGGTGTTGCCGTCGAGATCGAGAGGGAGCCGTCGACGATGGTGAGGAAGAAGAATCGGGGAAAAAGTCGGCGAAGAAATCGGCGCGCGGTGAAGGGAGGAAATGCGCGATCGGGAAGCCGACGAAAATGAATGCGGGTCGGATTTGGGTTCGAGTGGCTTTTAACAGCCGGTGGAATGGGTTCAGCTAGCTCAAGTCTTGCCTAAGTTTAACCCAAGCTAACCTAGGTTTAACCCAAATCGGTTTAAACCCAATCTAACTTAACCCAATCCAACTCAAGCCAATAAGCCCAAGCCCAATACAACCCAATTAATTCAGCCCATTAGCTTCAGCCCAATGGATTCGACCCAACAGGTTTAAATCCAATTAATTAAAGGGTTAATCCATATAATTTTTTTTCCGTACTTTACAATGAATGAGAATGAGTTTAGCCATTTCAATAATGTTATTTGGTTTATAAGCTAGGAATGGGGTCGGAGGCGTCGTTGACATCGCCGTCGATGGGTGGCATCGGCGATCGACACTGATGGGTGGCATCGACGGTTGGCACCGATGGTCGGTGACATCAGTGGGCGGTGGGCAGTGGTCGTCGGCGATCGGCGTCATCGATGGGCGGTGGCCATCGACAGGCGATGAGCGACGACGGGCGGTGGTGGGTGGTGAGCGACGAGCGGTGAGTGGCGAGTGACGGACGACTATTGGTGGTCGGTGGATGGCCATCGGGAGGTGGCGGGCGACGGATGACGGGCGACCGACAATGGCCTACGACAACAACAGGCAGTGACAACGGTGGGTCGATGGGAATAAAACCCAAAACCCACCCTGGAGATGGGTTTTGTTCATTTTCATATAATTAGAAATGATTCCCATAACCTTATTCCCAAACCCATTAATCAAACACTCTATATTATTCTCATTCCCATTCCCTCATTCTAAACTCATGAACCAAATGTCGCCTCAATGTTTTCCTAATTTTGTGTCAATCTTATCAATGGTGATTACTATCAAAAAATAGACTTCACTAAGATTTTCTAAAATGATTTTAAAATGGTTTTCAAAACTTATTTTCAATCCTAATCTATGGGCTAGATGTACATGACTAGTACATTAGCTTTCTTTATGATTTATCATATGATTGAAAGTGTTTATGTTCATTTTGATGTACTATATAAGCATATTGAACTTAACTCATATTCCCGACATCTTACATGTGTCTAAGGTATATCACTTCACACACATGTCATCCTAAGGATTTTGTGAGATGTTGATTTTGTTCTTCCCTAAATCTAAGGGTTCATGCATTATATCTAAGCATATCCATTGGATTTCTTTATTTAGGACACAAATAATGTCATTTGTCCTTAATTTCAAATTTTATAATCTTAATGCATGAATATGATCATGGCATAAAGTGATTGCATAATTTGAAACATTTGTCCATGATTAATGATGTCATGACATGATATAGTTAAACCTAAGTATTAACATGGCATTAATCAATTTAAGCACTATTATGACATTTTAAAAGATTATATGAAGCATGATGTCATGACATGGGTTATGACAATAAAAGCATGACAAATACTATAGAAATACCTAAATTTTAAGTCTAATTGCTATTTATTAAAATATAAACTTTGCCATATGACAATTTAACCCATGAGTATGCCAAATCTCCAAATTTTGGCACACCATCCATCTAAACTTTGTGCCATTTATGATCAAAATTTTAAACTTCATAATTTCTATTGGCACATCCTAAAATCTTTTAGGATATATTTCTTAACTCATTTTCAAGGTATCACATTACCTTGAAAATGCCTAAAGTGTCAACTTTGCCATGGTTAGGTTAACTACTCATCCATTCAAGGTTGGCACACCCTAAACCCATCTAGCGTGAAGGAATCACGCTCCTAGGAGCCCAAAATCTATTGGAGCTCCTTGGATTTACAAGGCACTCACTAGGGATAACCTCCCTTAGTACCTTTCTAATGATTCTTCTAGGCTTGAAAGTCTTGGTCATTTTGGTCTCATCTAGGTTAACTCTAGGGATTGCCTCCCTTGTAACCTTACTAATGACTTTATTAAGCTTGGAAGCCTTAGTCATTTGAGTCCTATCATGTTTAACTCTAGGGATGACCTCCCTTGTGATCTTGACACTCCTAGACCTAGAGTTAGTTCCATAATTATACGGAACACTATGATAGGTAGGCTTATTTACCTTGGACTTAGGCTTGTGGATCAGTGTTGCGCTAGAGGGGGGGTGAATAGTTATTTTCTTCTTTCGCTTTGATTTGATCATGCTCGCCTATAAAATTTGTTAATACGTAGCAGAATATACAACGATAGAAATGCACAACAAGAATAAAAATAAGCACACACATAACAAGAGTATTTTACGTGGTTCAAAACTAGGGTCCTACTCCACGGGTAGAGCTCTAGTGATGCACACCACTACTATCAAATTTCTCTGTCTTAGTATGACATCAGAGGTGGAGAAACCTCTTACAATATGTTTACAACAATAAACAATAAAGTACAATCAAATACAAGAAACAAATACAACACTAAGTAAAGAAAACTTTACAAGAAAAACTTTTGATTGCTCTTGAAGGTCTTGAATGCAACAACACTTCTCCTTCAAAATCTCCCCAAAAATCGCTTGCAAAATCCTCCCCTTGCTGTTCCTTTTATAACTTATTGGTGGCTGATTTCATGCCTAGCAGTCGACTGCCAAAAGGCACCAGTCAACTGCTCGCCTATCCGTTGTCTCACAATGACTCAATCCATGCTAGAATCTGCCAAACGTATACCTTAGCAGTCGACTATTGGTCAGTCGACTATGCCATAATTTGTGCACTGCTACAGTGCCATCAGTCGATTGCCCATACATGGCAGTCGACTACCCAACCCTCAGTTGACTACCAAAGAACAAACAACAATCAAGCCTCAGTCAACTACACGACTAGTCGACTAGATCATAACCCCACTCGACTGTCCGAGTCAACTAGGGCTTCTGAGTGTCAAACACTCAACCAGTCAACTAATTCATAACCCTAATCGACTGGTAAGCCTCAAACTATTGGTGTAGTAGGCACCAGATAATCGAACCTAAGTTTTGATTATCATAAAGATGTAAAAGTTATGGTTATATCATTATTTCATGAGCTGAACCAAGTGTGCAGGAATGTTAAGCTGAGATGAAGGTCGGTGACACCCGGAGAATCTCAGATGGAGAAACCGTGGTGGTTGGGTGACACCGAGAGAACTTCAGAGGGAGCCAAAGAACTCAGGTGGAGACCTGAAGTAAAGCTTCAAGTCACAAGGACCTCGAGGTAAGATCATGTGTGTGATTGAATGCAAGGTCGGGTCCTCCGTATGGGGACATCCTTAGGCAGTGATCCGATCAAGACTTCCTGTGGAAGGTCTAGGTCGAGATCGGATGGTTCATGACTGTTGAATTCACTCTTATTACTTTGATTTCGAGCTAACTCTTTGATGCAGCTGGATACCCTAGCTAACAGTCGACTGTTGGCTATTAGTATTTGACTGTTGGTGGCATCAGTCGACCGATAGGGTTGATCAGTCGACTGCCATTCAAATTTCAGCTTTGATGAGAGTCAAATGTCATCCCCTAATCTTATGGTGAGGTGACCTTTTTGGATAAAACTTGATCTCAATGTCTAGAGGGTTGGAAGGATATAAAAGAAGGGGGGTTTCACCCCTTTAGGTCATCATTCCAAGCCTTCGAAATGCTCCCACAACGTCGCTCTCCTACTACGACTCTACGACACTGAAGTACTGTCGAAACACCGACGACACGAGCTCAACCTCCATTTCCCTAGTCGTCAGTATCAGTTCATTTTGTCGTCATCTTTAAACATTGTATTTTAATTCTTTATCAAGCTTTTATCGTAACAAGGATAGGGGGTTTGTCTCTCTACCTCGATATTTTTGAAGTTTTGTAATCGTTATCTCCTACCTCCAACGAGGAGGAGACTAGTCTAGTGAATTGCCCTCCGTACGCGATCTCGGATCGTAAGGGCCTTGGATTAGCAGCCGGTAGGATGTGAACCAAGTAAAACCAAGCTTTGTCATTTGCATTTCCACTGTGTATTTACTCTTACTATTGTTTTAATCAAATCGAATGAAAAAGAAATGAGAGATTTACGTGCGCTATTTACCCCCCCGTCCCCCCTCTAGCCCTCTTTTTACGATCCAACAATTGATATCAGAGCGGGGGCGCTACGATTTGGTGTAACCACCAATCTAGCATTGTGTTAAGTTTCTTTTCATATTAGTTTTTTGATTCGTAGCATTTTTCATTTCATTAAATTCTTATCTCCCACACTACTAATCCAAGATGAGAGTCTTGGTACCTTTTGTCGTTTTTGTTTTTGCGAGATTCCCTTTTCTTTCTAAATGGCCCATATCGAAGGGTTTAGCACCGCCCGACCCCCATTTTACAATGGAGATGACTTCCGTTACTGGAAGGGTCGGATGGAGTGCTATTTAAAAACCCAAGTAGAGATGTGGATCATAATTCAAACCAGGTTCACACTTACGACTAATGAAGATGGTGAATCGTTGGATTGCAATCAATGGAAAAATGCCATGAGACGCCAAGTGGAAGTCGATGCCAAGTCTACGTAAATCCTACAAGGTGGTTTGCCCAAAGAAGAGCTCAACCGCATCAGCCCCTTCATCAGTGTGAAGGACTTGTAGAACAAGCTCATCGAGCTACATGAAGGAACCGACGACGCTAAGGTATGTAAAAGGGATCTATTGTTTAATAAATTGTACAATCTTAAGATGCAGGAACACGAGACCGCCACCCAATTACATGCATGAATCCAAGATATTATAAATAGTCTACATTCAATCAGATAGAAGGTCAAAAACTGGGACTTAATAAGGTATGCACTTAACGTTTTCCCTAAGACAACCTTGTGGACATCCATGGTTGATGCCTACAAGGTCTCTAAGGACCTTTCTAAGATTTGACTTGATGAAATGTTTTCTGAATTTGAACTTCATGAACAATCTAATTTGACCTCTACCGAGAAAAGTATTGCCTTATTTGTAGAACCGAAGAAGAAGCCTAAAAGTAAACCACCTATGGAGGAAGAAAACGAGGACGAGTTAGAGATAGACGATGAGATGGAGATCGAACTAGTAAATCTAGTTTGGAAGATGATCAAAAGACAAAAATGACACATCAATAAATCCAAGGAAGGCAAGTCTAAATCAAATTCCAACTATAGATGCTATGAATGTAACAGGTTGGGACACATCAAGTCGGAGTGTCCAAAACTCAAGAACAAGGCATCAAAGTTCAAGAAAGCGCTCAATGCTATATGGGAAGAATCATCAGAGGAGGAAGATGAGCTCAACAACCCCGTCTTCATGGCCAACCCGATTGAACCCAAGGAAGAGTTCGACTCCAGATCCAACGACGAGTCTCTATTCAAGACAAGCCATGGATCCGTATCCGGTTCAAAAGGTTCATTCAAGGTAAGTCGGTCTTTAATTGATACGTTATATAATGCAATTAAGTTTTTAACTAGAAAGTTAGCTAAGTCCGAGTCCAAGGTCGAGACCTTAGTTGAGGAGGTTAAACTCCTTAAACATGAGGTCTCCCTAACCTCTTCGACTAGTCAAGTTCAAGAGGAGGACTCAACTCGAGTTGACAAACTCGAAGTTGAGAACTCATTCTTGAAAGGACAAGTCAAAGATCTTAGGCAAACGTTGGAAAGGTTTACTTTGGGATCCAAGGAACTTGACCTACTACTTGGATCGCAAAGGGTTGTGTACAACAAGACCGGACTAGGGTTTAGATCAAATACGACTAACAAGTCGTATATGTCAATTGTAAATCATAATAGAAAACAAGTTCAAGCATGGGTCCCTAAGACCACTTTAATTTCACAATTAGGATCTAATAAGTACTGGGTTCCCAAGGACCAAATCCACTACGTGGATAGACCGAATTGTTAGGATGTATACTGAAAGCCTAGCTCTTTTGTATGAACATCTTTATTTTGAAATAAGAATCACATGATCATTGTTTGCACTTTATATTTATTATATGTGTGCATATTGTCTAATATTTTACATTGTAGATAACATGATGCTTGGTGTGGCACAGAAGATCATGTTATCAGTCCCTTGTAGAATATAAGTAGAGGCTCACAACCAAGATGGTTTTGGACAAACCATTGGCATGGTTGTAGTGTAGCTTGGTATTGTTTTGTCTTGAACATAGAGTTACGCTAGTACACTTAGGTGTATTGAGCAGGACCGACATAGAGGTGATTCAATTTATTGCTGACTACATAATTGAATCGGACCTCGGATATTATGTTGCACATGCTCTTAATCCCGATATAATAGCAGGCACATGTACTTAGTATTTATTTCTTTGATTTACCAATGGGTGAGATTTAGATGGATTAAATCAATATGCCCGGTAAGTTGGGAAATGATATTATTTACATGGTATGCCGTTGATTATAGGAGGAAACCGTGTCCTATATATTAGGTTGATGATGTCCCCTTGAGGAGCTCATAAGGTTCATCATGTAAACCCTGCAGGTTGACTTAGTCAACATGATCATAAGGTTGAGTGGTACTACTCGAGGAGTTAGATGTTAATTGATTGATGGTCAGTAAATCAATCAATTGACGGACATTCGATATCTTAAACACGGGGAGATGGATGTACAAATAATATATGGAGCCCATATTAATTTATGGGGGTTGGTGAGGTAGTTCAATGATAATCCTCTAGTGGAATGGAACATCATTGATGGATCAAGTTTGTGTGGTTCCGATCCATCGGGTGGCCAAAACCCAACTCCTCCTCATGGTCCCTATCGTAGCCTAATATAAACCTCATGAAGTCTAGATCAAATGATGGAAAACAAATCTCTAGAACCGACGGTGGAGATTAAATCTCTAGATCCGACGGTTGGGATTAAAAACCTAGAACCGACGGTTGAGATTAAATCTCTAGATCTGACGGTGGAGATTAAATCTCTAGATCCGATGGTTGGGATTAAAACCCTAGAACCGACGGTTGATATTAAATCTCTAGAACCGACGGTTGGGATTAAAACCCTAGAACCGACGGTTGAGATTAAATCTCTATAACCGACGGTTGAGGTTAAATCTCTAGATCCGACGGTTGAGATTAAAACCCTAGATCCAATGGAGGAGATTAACCAAGGCCTAAACCAAACTCTATATATATGGGCTTAGGCTTGGGCGGCAAAAAAAAAAAATGGAAAAACCTAATTGAGACAAGGTGGCTTGGGCGGCAAGAAATAGGAGGAGGTTAGGGTTAGGGTTTGGTTCATTGTGTTGGGCGGCAACAAGAAGAAGAAGCCTCTTCTTCTCCTTCCCAATGATGGCCATCAACCCTTCTTCCTCTTTCCTCCTTGGTTTGGCCGACGCCCAAGCTTCTCCCTTCCTTCTATGGCTTAGGTTGGATGGCATTAGGATAGCTTCCCTTGGGCAGCAATCAAATCCTAGTTGGGATAGGATTGGGGTTGGGCGGCTAGGGTTAGGGTTTTGGGATTAGGGTGTGCGGCAACAAGAAGATGAAGATGCTTTTCTTCTTCCTTCTAAGTGTTGGCCGGCCACTATCCTTGTTCCCTCTACCTTTGCCGGAGCTCAACCTATTTTCCTTCCCTTCATCCTTGGCCGGAAATTAGGAGAGCTTTGTCTAGGGTTTGGGCGGCAACAAGGAGGAGGATTGTTTTCCTTTCCTTTCTCCAAGTGTTGGCCGGCGCCCATACCCTTGGTGTTTCTCTTTTGATTGGTTTCCATACTCCATTTTATCTTCCTTGGCCGGCGGCAACATCGAGTTTATTGACTTGGTGGCCGGTTCTAGAAAGGAAGATGAGTTTTGTTTTAGGATCTTCCTTTGTTCCTAGTAAACAAGGAAAGGAAGATTGGTGATCTTGGAGGCTTCAACTTGTGGAGGATCTTCGCCCACACGAAGTCTACAAGGAGGTTAGGACATACGATAGAAGATCAAGAGGTATAAAAGTTTTACAACTTTTATTATTGTTCTTTGCATGTTCTTATTGATATGCTAGCTTATGTTATTTATGTTAGTGTGTGTTGATTATACTAGTTTACATTTGTATGTATTTGTATAATCATGGACCCCGAAGATAAACACAAAAACTGGCGATCCGTTCGTCGTCTCTTCCGCGGCTAACCGAATAGAAGAGTTGTGTTGCTTGAACAACTAGTTTGTTCAAGCGATCGCTCAAGTTGTTAGCACGACGATGAAATGGTTGTGCTTAGAAAACTCATCCCATCCGGATTAGTTTTTATTAGTGAAAATTTTAATCCGGGGACATGGGAGCTGATGAGCCTTCGAGGAATAGCACATTTCCTACAAATTGGTATCAGAGCCATGGTTTCCGGTTTTGTGTGTTTTGGATTCGGTTACTTTCATGCACATATCATATATCGAGTATGCCGGATAATAGTAGGATGTGCGTAGGCTAACTCTTTGGTTGCAGGCATAAGATCCGACTATTATGGCTATATGTGTGTATGTGATTGTTTGTGTGTGATTGTATATTATTTGAATCCTCGGGATTGACGAGGCTAGATTAGTATTTAATTTTTGTAATTAAATATGACATTGTTTAGCCGATCATTTTAGTTTACTTTCAATCTAGATTATTTGTACACTCCTTCGTGGAGTATAGGATCGATGGATGTAAATTAAAATAGATTATTCTCGGTTCGGATCTCCGGATGGCTCGTACATGACGTAGGAGGAGCGGACGAGATGGCGACATGACGGGACGCATATTGGAGAACAAAGCCATAATAGTTGGAAAATATTCTGTTTTTTTCCATATTTATTGCTGATTTGTTTTATATGCATGTTGTGTGTGCTTGAAAATTCCTCATTTTCAATTTACTAAGTGGTTGAGGGATATTTTAATTAATTCCCGCGGCCTCTATTACAATTTGACATGTGATGCAATACACTTGCGTGTCGGCTCTGAGTGCCTTCCTCCCTGCGGATGAGTTTGTTTGTGGATCACTAGGTCAAATAATGGTTATAGGAAATTATCTAGGAGCGTGTGTACTTCCTCAGCGGTAAGGCACATAATCCGAAATAATTCCCTTAGTATCGTGTAATGGTGTACACTTAGATGCAAATATAAAGTATCCTCCCCATTGGAGTCACTGCTTTTATTTGTAGGGCCAAAGAGGAACCAACTATTAATTTTATTTGTCAAAAAGTAAGGTTGACAAGATAATAAAATTAATGGGTAAAACCTCCTCTTACAAATGTAGAATTCGTATACGTCCACACTGCGTGGCATGCGATATTCTCGGTATTTTGAGGTGTTGATTGATTTCGGAATTTTATTGTTTTGAGGAATCAATAATATTTGAAATCTAAAGTAATGATCTATGTGATTCTTAGGATTTTTAAAATGACTTTCAGTCCACTTATTGTGATACTAAAGGAAATAAACTTACTATACCCTAATAATATTGATTGGAAAAGAATCCAAATATTGTCTTATCTGCTAGGAAGTACATGTATGCACTCTTCGAAGAGTATCCTCAAGCCATGGTTGCTCAAAAAGGTTTCTACTTCTAAGCCGAAAGGCAAGAAGAAGGAGAAACAAGGTGGAGCAAATGTGGTGGGAGGATCTCAGGGAGGAGTGAAGAAGCCGAAAGGCAAGTACTTCACTTACAAGCAGGATGGACATTGAAAGGAGGACTGTCCCAATCCAAAGCAGAAAAAAAGTATATCCTTTGGTCTAGTCGTTGAAACATGGGTAGCGGTGTTATCTACCGGCACCTGGTGAGTTGATACGGGAGCCACTAATCATGTCTGCAATAATTTGCAGGGGTTCCAGGAAACCCGATGACTAGCTAAAGGGGATATTATCATTTACTTGGGCAATGCCATGATGGTGGCGGCTATTGCAGTGGGAGAAGTTTTATTTATCTCTTGAGAATAATAAAACTTTGGTTCTGGAAAATTTCCTTTATGTACCTTTATTTAGAAAGAATTTAGTTTCGGTTTCTAAATTATTATGGATGGATATTCTATTTCTTTTAATGACAGAGTTGTTATAAAAGGAATAGGGAGAATATCTATTCAGGTACATTGAAAGGAAATTTGAACCAAAACCTCCCACGATGCAAATTGAAGTTAATAACTCATCTTCTAATTCCAATAAGAGAAAAGAACCTTCGAAGATGAATCAAACATATCTTTGGCTTCTTAGGCTTGGTCACATTAACCTAAGCAGAATTCAAAGGTTGAAAGCTGATGGACCTTTGGGTTCATTAGTGGTGGAGGATCTCCCAACCTACGAATCTTGCTTGGAGGGTAAGATGACCAAGAGACCTTTTTAAGGCCAAGGGGTATAGAGCCAAAGATGTGTTAGAGATGGTTCATTCTGATTTGTGTGGTCCTATGGCTATCTAGGCAAGAGGTAATCTTGAATATTTTGTCTCTTTTGTAGATGATTATTCAAGATATGGATGACACTACGATCTGATCGTGGTGGTGACAACCTCTTGGGAGAGTTTAGGAACTACTTATCAGAGGTTGGGATTCAATCCCAATTGATCGCACGCACACCCAGTGAGCGGTGTGTAGCGAAGGAATAGGACTCTTATGGAGATGGTTAGATCGATGATGAGTTATTCTGACTTGTTTTATAGTCCTAGAGATCAGAGGGTGATCGTTAACACGAACACCAGATTTCTAGAGGAAGACTATGTGATAAGCCACAAGCCCAAGAGTAAAATTGTTCTGGAAGAGTTAAAAAGGGAAGTCACTTCTTTAGTACCACCGGTACAAGAGGATATACCACATGTCACTGCACCGCGTGTCACAAAGGATACACAGATGATACCTCGTCATAGTGGGAGGGTTGTTAGACAGCCTCTTAGATTCATGTTTTTGGGTGAATCTTCTGATTTGGTCCATAGCAAACATGAACCTGATCTCTAGACATACGACGAGAGAATCCAAGATATAAATACGGCATCTTGGCAAAGTGCAATGAATACTGAGATTGAATCTATGGATTCAAGTCAGGTATGGGAGCTCTTATGCTTAGCAGCTCATATGGATTATGAGGTGTGACAGATGGATGTTAAGACAACTTTCCTTAATGGAAGTCTTAAGGAAAACATCTATATGAAGCAACCAGAAGGATTCATTGCTAAGGGCAAAGAGCGTATTGTATGTAAGCTTAATCGGTCCGTTTATGGACTGAAGCAAGCTTTGAGGTCTTGGAACATCCGCTTTGATAAGGTAAATCCAGACTTATGGATTTATTCAAAGTCCAGATGAGTCTTGTGTAAACAAGAGATGTGATGGAAACGTAGTGGTATTTCTTGTACTATATGTAGATGACATTTTGGTAGTTGGCAATAATATCAGAGTGTTATCAGACGTAAGGGTATGGTTGTCCAAACAGTTTTGAAGGACTTGGGAGAAGTGGGACACATCCTTGGGATCAAGGTTAGTGTGCTAATCCCAAGCTTCATACATAGACACAATCTTGATCATTTTAGCATGCAGAACTCCAAGAAAGGTTTTCTACCTTTTTGGCATGGAGTACCTTTATCTAAAGAGATGTGTCCCAACATCAAAGAAGATAGAGGAGATGAAGGCGGTTCCTTATGCTTCGGCAGAAGGAAGCCTCATGTATGCGATGCTCTGTACGAGACTAGATATCTGCTTTGCCGTGGGCATGGTCAGTAGATATCAAAGTAATCCAGGACAGGGACATTGGACTGCGGTAAAGCATATATTGTAGTGCCTGAGAAGGACTAGGGATTATATGCTAGTTTACCGGGAAGACCAATTACTCCCTGTGGGTTGCATGGATTGCGATTTACAATCAGATAGGAATAACAGTAAGTCTACCTGAGGTTTTGTGTTTACTTTAGGAGGTGGAGCCATTGTATGGAGGAGTACCCAGCAGAAATGCGTGGCGGACTCCACCATGGAAGCTGAGTATGTGGCAGCCTATGAGGCGACCAAAGAAGTTGTGTGGTTCAGGAACTTCCTGATGGACTTGGATGTGATTCCTGGTTTGCCTAGAACTATCATAATTTATTGTGATAATAATGGTGCAGTTGCAAACTCGAAGGAACCACGAGCCCATAAGGCTAGTAAACACATAGAGCGCAAGTACCACCTGATACGAGAAATCGTAAAGGAGGTAGAAGTTGCTGTCGCCTAGATTGCATCAGAGGATGACCTGGTAGACTCTTTCACTAAGGCCCTTCTGGCGAGAGCTTTGATAGGCATGTGGAGGGAAGGGGAATCAGATGTATGGGAGTATGATGACAACATAGTCTTTTAGTATAAGTGGGAGATTGTTAGGATGTATACTGAAAGCCTAGCTCTTTTGTATGAACATCTTTATTTTGAAATAAGAATCACATGATCATTGTTTGCACTTTATATTTATTATATGTGTGCATATTGTCTAATATTTTACATTGTAGATAACATGGTGCTTGGTGTGGCACAGAAGATCATGTTATCAGTCCCTTGTAGAATATAAGTAGAGGCTCACAACCAAGATGGTTTTGGACAAACCATTGGCATGGTTGTAGTGTAGCTTGGTATTGTTTTGTCTTGAACATAGAGTTACGCTAGTACACTTAGGTGTATTGAGTAGGACCGACATAGAGGTGATTCAATTTATTGCTGACTACATAATTGAATCGGACCTCGGATATTATGTTGTACATGCTCTTAATCCCGATATAATAACGGGCACATGTACTTAGTATTTATTTCTTTGATTTACCAATGGGTGAGATTTAGATGGATTAAATCAATATGCCCGGTAAGTTGGGAAATGATATCATTTACATGGTGTGCCGTTGATTATAGGAGGAAACCGTGTCCTATATATTAGGTTGATGATGTCCCCTTGAGGAGCTCATAAGGTTCATCATGTAAACCCTGCAGGTTGACTTAGTCAACATGATCATAAGGTTGAGTGGTACTACTCGAGGAATTAGATGTTAATTGATTGATGGTCAGTAAATCAATCAATTGACGGATATTCGATATCTTAAACATGGGGAGATGGATGTACAAATAATATATGGAGCCCATATTAATTTATGGGGGTTGGTGAGGTAGTTCAATGATGATCCTCTAGTGGAATGGAACATCATTGATGGATCAAGTTTGTGTGGTTCCGATCCATCGGGTGGCCAAAACCCAACTCCTCCTCATGGTCCCTATCGTAGCCTAATATAAACCTCATGAAGTCTAGATCAAATGTTGGAAAACAAATCTCTAGAACCGACGGTGGAGATTAAATCTCTAGATCCGACGGTTGGGATTAAAAACCTAGAACCGACGGTTGAGATTAAATCTCTAGATCCGACGGTGGAGATTAAATCTCTAGATCCGACGGTTGGGATTAAAACCCTAGAACCGACGGTTGAGATTAAATCTCTAGAACCGACGGTTGGGATTAAACCCCTAGAACTGACAGTTGAGATTAAATCTCTAGAACCGACGGTTGAGGTTAAATCTCTAGATCCGACTGTTGAGATTAAAACCCTAGATCCAATGGAGGAGATTAAACCAAGGCCTGAACCTAACTCTATACATATGGGCTTAGGCTTGGGCTGCAAAAAAAAAAATGGAAAAACCTAATTGAGACAAGGTGGCTTGGGCGGCAAGAAATAGGAGGAGGTTAGGGTTAGGGTTTGGTTCATTGTGTTGGGCGGCAACAAGAAGAAGAAGCCTCTTCTTCTCCTTCCCAATGATGGCCGTCAACCCTTCTTCCTCTTTCCTCCTTGGTTTGGCCGGCGCCCAAGCTTCTCCCTTCCTTCTATGGCTTAGGTTGGATGGCATTAGGATAGCTTCCCTTGGGCGGCAATCAAATCCTAGTTGGGATAGGATTGGGGTTGGGCGGCTAGGGTTAGGGTTTTGGGATTAGGGTGGGCGGCAACAAGAAGATGAAGATCCTTTTCTTCTTCCTTCTAAGTGTTGTCCGGCCACTATCCTTGTTCCCTCTACCTTGGCCGGAGCTCAACCTATTTTCCTTCCCTTCATCCTTGGCCGGAAATTAGGAGAGCTTTGTCTAGGGTTTGGGCGGCAACAAGGAGGAGGATTGTTTTCCTTTCCTTTCTCCAAGTGTTTGCCAGCGCCCATACCCTTGGTGTTTCTCTTTTGATTGGTTTCCATACTCCATTTTATCTTCCTTGGCCGGCGGCAACATCGAGTTTATTGACTTGGTGGCCAGTTCTAGAAAGGAAGATGAGTTTTGTTTTAGGATCTTCCTTTGTTCCTAGTGAACAAGGAAAGGAAGATTGGTGATCTTGGAGGCTTCAACTTGTGGAGGATCTTCGCCCACACGAAGTCTACAAGGAGGTTAGGACATACGATAGAAGATCAAGAGGTATAAAAGTTTTACAACTTTTATTATTGTTCTTTGCATGTTCTTATTAATATGCTAGATTATGTTCTTTATGTTAGTATGTGTTGATTATACTAGTTTACATTTGTATGTATTTGTATAATCATGGACCCCGAAGATAAACACAAAAACCGGCGATCCGTCCGTTGTCTCTTCCGCGGCTAACCGACTAGAAGAGTTGTGTTGCTTGAACAACTAGTTTGTTCAAGCGATCGCTCAAGTCGTTAGCACGACGACAAAATGGTTGTGCTTAGGAAACTCATCCCATCCGGATTAGTTTTTATTAGTGAAAATTTTAATCCGGGGACATGGGAGCCGATGAGCCTCCGAGGAATAGCACATTTCCTACACGAATCGATTCAATGGTCCAAGGGGAGCTAGTACTAAATTTGTTTGTTCAATTACTTGAAATTAGACCTTTCATGCTTAGGTATTTTGTTTTAATTTTTAGAATGGCTAGATAGGGTCAATAACTCGTCAATCTTGACAACATAGTACTAAGACGCGGCGAGATGATAGTACGTTAGGGAAACAAATTCTTGTGCGTCCGAACTAGATAAGGCGTATCTAGCTTGGTGCACTCGACTAAGTTGAACTAGCTGAAGCTACCTCACCGTATCCTTAACTAGTTAGACCAGGAAGTAATCTTAAGTGACTCGAGTAATCGATTTTTTGAATTTGGCTGTCTAAGGAATTGGTCGTTGTTCCGATCAAAGAAGGCCTTTGTGCCTCGCCACGACCTGGAAGTCAATTTCTCGAAAAAGTTACTTGAGCTAAGGGTTAAATCCGAATCTAACCCAAGGTTGATTAGTTTCAATCCACTAAATCTAAACAAGTAAAATTGAAGTCATCTAAAAAACATTTAAGGTTAACATGTTTGATCATGTAGAAAAGGTGAGATGACTATTAGGCTAAAATATTCAACTAAAAATTCCAATATCTGATCCAACTACTATATGTGTAGGACCAATGGATGTTGGACAGTGGGTGCTCCCGACACATGACTGGAGACCGACTGAAATTTTCGAAGCTTAGATTCAAAAGTCAAGGATCGGTAGCTTTCAGAAACAATAGCAAGCTCAAAATCATCGAATCAGATGATATTGAGCTAAACTCTAACTTTACAATTCGAAATATTTTATTAGTCAAAAATTTTGAGTATAATTTACTTAGTGTAAGCCAATTGTGTGACAACAACTATAAGGTTATATTCTTAGAAAATGAATACTTAATTAAAACTAATGAAACCTCTAAAACAATACTTAAAGGAACTAGGAATAACAATATCTACACAATTAATTTATCCAACTCCTCAACCAAGTGTCTTATGACATAACAAGAGGAATCTTGGTTGTGGCACAAACGACTCGGCCACTTGCACCCAAGACTCATTCACAAGGTGAGTCAGAGGCTTGCCCAACCTTAACAATTTGGATAATAAAATATGTAATGCTTGTCAACAAGGTAAACAAACTAGGGCACAACATCAACTAACTAACCAATAACGAACCAAAAGTGTGCTTGAGCTCCTACACTTGGATCTATTCGATTCTCATGGAGCCCAGTCACTAAACGGAAGTAAATTTTGCTTAGTCATAATTGACGACTACTCTAGGTTTACCTGGGTTAGGTTCCTTAAACACAAAAGTGATATCTTAGACCAACTTACCAACTTATGTAAATTAATAGAAAATGAAAAGAACCTTAAGATTAAAAGACTTAGAAGCGATCATGGTGGTGAATTCGAAAACCATAGGTTCACTGACTTCTGTAACCTAAACGGATACCACCATGAGTTCTCCTGTCCTAGAACCCCACAACAAAATGGTCTAGTCGAGCAAAAGAATAGAACCCTATAAGAAGCCGCTAGAACCATGTTAAATGAGTACAACCTACCCAATAGGTTTTGGAAAGAAGTCGTTAGTACGGCGTGTTTTGTCCAAAATAGAATCCTACTAGTCAAAAGGCACCTTAAGACCTCATACGAAATCTACCATAATAAAGTACCTAACATTAAATACTTTAGGGTATTTGGATGTAGGGTACATATCCTAAATACTAAGGACTACCTAGGCAAATTCACCTCTAAAATAAATACCAAAATATTCCTAGGATACTCAACTACAAGTAGAGCCTATAGAGTCTACAATAATGAAACCCTAAAAATTGAAGAAACCATTAATGTAGTATTCGATGAAGGAGATAAAACCACAAAACCCATAGTAGAACCAATTGATGAACCGATTAACACTAGACCCAAATCTGACCATGAAAATGAGTCTAGTATAAATCCTAACCCGAGTCAGTCTAGGTTGTTGGTGCAGTGGGCACCAAAGTCGAACCGGTATTTTGATTATGGCAAAAGGCTCAATAGTTAAGGGTATATTTGTTATCTTACGAGCTCAATTAAGTGTGCAGAAATGCTAAAGTTGAGCGGAAGGTCTGCGACACCCGGTGGGAACCGAGGTGGTCGGGCAACGCCAGAGGGACTTTGGAGGAAGCCGAGGTACTCGGGTGAAGACCGGAAGCGAGGCTACAAGGTAAGCTCGTGTGAAAGCGAAGCAAGGTCGTTAAGCGTAGATCCGACCCAATACCTCCAATGGAAGGTCTAGGTCAAGATCAGATGGTTAGAACCATCGTACTTTATATTTTAAGCTAACTTGTACTGCAGTCCAAAACCCTTTGACTACAGTCAACTGCTAGTCAAGTTCCAGCCTCGAGAAGAGCTCGAATTTCAAGGGGCATCAAGGGTGATGTGGCATCAAGGTGGACATCCAAACCATCACCAAGCTTCCTTGTGGTGGACGCCCAAAATAAGGTGAGTTGGCACAAGATGGTTGGCTCCCATGATGTGGCACAAGTTGAATGGCTCCAACAAGTTGGCGCCCAAGGAGGTTGGAGGTGGCACAAGGTGGTTGGATGAAACACCTCATCCTCAAGTTGGCGCCCAAGGAGGTTGGAGGTGGCACAAGGTGGGTGGATGAAACACCTCATCCTTGAGTTGGCGCACAAGGAGGTTGGAGGTGGCACAAGGTGGTTGGATGAAACACCTCATCCTTGAGTTGGCGCAAAGGATGTGGATGAACAAGTCTTGGGGGATAAGAACCTCACCTTGGACACTACCTATGTCTAAATTCATAGATCAATATCCATAAATAGACATGTTCAAGCCAAGCAAATCACAAGAATTCAAGAGCTCTCAACACGCCGTCGTAACGCCGCTACTACTACTCACATTTGCTACGACGAAGTGCCGCCGACAACGAAAGCTACATCTTCTACTTATAAGAGTTGTCGGTATATTTATTTAAGTTCTACTTCTTTAAATTGTCTTTGTGCTTTAATCGTAACAAGGAAAGGGGGAGTGTCCCTTTGCCTTGATTTCTTTTTATGTCGTTGCTCCTACCTCCAGAGGAGGAGTGGTTTTAGTGAATTGCCCTCCGTACGTGATCAAGGATCACTAGGGCCGTGGATTAGCAATCGAAAGATTGTGAACCACGTAAAAATATCTTGTCTACTTTATATTTCCGCTGTGCACTCTCTACTTGCTTTTTACTTATTGCAAAAGTTTTTTAACGACATCGTATCGCTATTCACCCCCCCCCCCTCTGGCGACACTTTCGATCCAACAATTGGTTTCAGTGGCAGGGGCGCGAAGATTCGGTGTAACCACCAATCTAGCTTTGTTTTTCTTTTTTTTTACAGATTTTTATTTATTTATTTCTGTTTTTCGTATAATTATTTCACTTGCTTATCTTCTCCTACATATAGAATTGCATTAGAGGCTTTAGGATCGGATAAGGTTGTCCTTGGGTTAGATCCCGAGTAAGGTTGTCCTCCGGAACTAGCGACATTCGCATTTGATTGTTTATTTCTTTTTGCAAGTTACATTTTATATATCTTTTTACTTCCCTTTTACTAATCCAAGGCGAAAGTCTTGGAATATTCTTTCGTGTGTGTTTTGCAAGATTCTTTTAAATCGTTCTTCTTCTTGTTTTTAAATGGCCCATCTCGAAGGGTTTAGCACGCCCGACCCCGTTTTACAAGCGGTAATGACTTTCCTTATTGGAAGGTCGGATGGAATGCTTTCTTAAAACCCAAATCGAGATGTGGATCGTAATCAAACGGTTTCACACTTCCTAATGAAGATGGTGAATCTTTGGGTTCACGATCAATGAATCAAATTCCATGAAAAACAAGTAGAAGCGATGCCAAGGCAACTCAAATCTTGCAATGTGGGTTGTCAAGGAAGAGCTCAGCGCGTCGGCCCCTTCATTAGTGCAAAGGACTTATGGACCAAGCTAGTGGAACTACGAAGGCAGCGACACGAAGGTATGTAAAGAGATTTACTTTTAAATAAATTGTATAACTTGAAAATGCAGGAAAGCGAGACCTGACTCAACTACATGCTCGTATCCAAGACATCGTCAACCAACTCCATGCCATCGGACAAGGTCGAGAATCGCGACCTTATCGGTATTCTCTTAACTCGTTTCCTAGGACCACCTTGTGGGCATCCATGGTCGATGCCTACAAGGTCTCAGGACCTTTCTAAAATTAGGTTAGGCAATTGTTTTGAACTTGAATTACATGAGCAAACTAACGTGGTCGGGCGAGAAAGTATTGCGTTAGTTGCGAGTTCCAAGAAGAAGAAGCCCAAGCAAGCCACCCTCGGAGGAAGAAGGCGATATCAGCTCAATGGCCAAACCCGACCGAGCACGACTCCGAAACCGAAGAAGAGTCCGAGTCCGAATCCGATGATGAGCTTCCATTCAAGACAAGCCACGGATCCGTCTCCGGTTCAAAAGAATCATTAAGGGTAAGTCGGTCGTTACTTAATACTTTGTATGGTGCAATTAAATTTTTAAATAAGAAACTAGCTAAGTCCGAGTCCAAGGTCGAGACCCTAATTGAGGAGGTTAACCTTCTCAAACATGAGGTCTCCCTCTTCGACTACTCGTATTCAAGAGGAGGACTCAACTCAAGTTGAAAAGCTTGAAGTTGAGAACTCGCTTTTGAAAACACAAGTCGAAGACCTTAGGAACACGTTGGAAAGGTTCACTTTGGGATCCAAGGGACTTGACCTCTTACTTGGATCACAAAGGGCCGTGTACAACAAGGCCGGACTCGGGTTTAACTCAAATACAACCAATAAGTCATATATGTCTATAGTAAACCAACATAAGAAAAATGTCCAAGCATGGGTCCCTAAGACCACTTTGATTTCAACTTTAGGATCTAACATGTATTGGGTTCCCAAGGACCAAATTCACTATGTGAATAGACCCACTCGATTCAATGGTCCAGGGTGAGCCAATACAAAATGTATTTTTGTTAAGTCTTAGAAATTGCATGCTTAGTTTTTCCTTTATTTTTAGAATGGTTAGATAGGACTCATAACCAACTAAAATCCTGCGAAAAGATTAAGCCTCGGGGAGCCTCTTTTCAAAAATAAACCAACTAAAATCCTACGAAAAGATTGAGCCTCGGGGAGCCTCTTTTCAAAAATAACTAGTTAGACCAAGACGTAGTCTCAAGTAAGTCGAGTTATCAATTTCTTGAAATTAGCTTTGTCTAAGGAAGTGGTCGTTGTTCCGATCAAAGAAGGCCTCTGTGCCTCGCCACGACCTGGAAGCTAATCTCTTGAAAAGATTACTTGATGAGCTTAGACTAAATCCGAATCTAACCTAATGTTGGTTAAAATTAATCAAGTAAAATTGAAAGTCATCTCACAGTAACACATAGGAATAACATGTTTTGATCATGTAGATATTGGTGAGATGATTTAGGTTTAAAAACTTACAAACAATCCTTTAGTAATTCCATTGATCCTACACTCTTAGAGTCGAAGAAACCATTAATATAGTTTTTGACGAAGGACACGAACCCGTTCAATCCTTAACAAAACCAACTAGCAAATCAACTTATAGCGAACCCGACTCTGATCTTGAACTTGAATCTCGTCCTAACCCAAGTCATCCTATCGACCAAGTGATAGATGACTCGAACCCAAGTCAAACTAGAACTCACCCAAGTCATCCTATCGACCAAGTGATAGATGACCCTAACCCGAGTCACACTAAGACTCAAACAAATCATCCTATCAATCAAGTTATAGGTGATCCAAATTTAAGGGTTCGAACTAGAGCTTCATATCGAAACCTTAGTCAAATCTCGTTAATTTCCAAAATCGAACCCAAAACTATTGAACAAGCACTTCTTGATCCCGACTGGATTATTGCTATGCAAGAAGAGCTAGCTCAATTCACTAGAAATGAAGTCTGGGAATTAGTACCACCACCTAAAGAAAAATCAATTATTGGAACAAGGTGGGTATTTCGAAATAAACTTGATGATAAAGGTGAAGTAGTTAGAAATAAAGCTAGGTTAGTCGCAAAGGGTTTAGTCAAGTCGAAGGTTTAGATTACGATGAGACCTCGCCCCAGTTGACTAGAGTCCATCAGAATGTTGTTAGCATATCTTTGCACATCGAGGTTTTAAATTGTTTCAAATGGATGTCAAGTCAGCATTTTTGAATGGATACATTAAGGAAGAAGTTTACGCTCAACCTCCGGATTCGAAAATCTAGATAAACTGACCATGTCCTTAGACTTAAGAAAGCCCTATATGGACTCAAACAAGCCCCAAGAGCTTGACGAAGGCTTTCGATCTATCTTAAGTCCAAAGGATTCAACCAAGGTTTAGTCGACCCAACCTTATTCGTTAAAACCGTAGGAAAAGAAATCTTTATAGCCCAAATCTATGTAGATGATATAATTTTTGGAACTACCAACTCGATCACTGCTAAGCGAATTCATCTCACTTATGGAAAGTGAATTTGAAATGAATTTAGTGGGAGAGTTAAGTTTCTTCTTAGGTTTACAAATTAAACAAACTAAAGATGGAATATATTTACATCAACAAAAATATACTAAGGACTTAATAAATCGATTTGGAATGCAAGATGCTAAAATAATCAATACACCTATGGCAACTAATGTTAATATAAAGCGAAGATGTAGAAGGAAAACCCGTTGACCTAAAATACTATAGGAGCGCAATAGGAAGTCTCCTATACTTATGAGCGACACCGACATTTTATTCGCGGTAAGTATGTGCGCTAAGGTTACAAACACAAGGAGTCTCACCTAACCCTAGTCAAGCGTATCCTTAGATATCTAAAGGGCACGCTAAGCGTAGGTATTTGGTACCCTAGATCTACCGAGTTTAATCTAATCGGCTACTCCGACTCTGACTATGCCGGTAGTAAACTCGATAGAAAGAGCACGAGTGGTTGTTGTCAAATCCTCGGCTCGAGTCTAGTAAGTTGGTGCAGTAGGAAGCAGCATTGCGTTGCCTTATCTACCACCGAAGCCGAATACGTTGCGATGGGTGAGTGTGTCTCTCAGCTCCTGTGGATGAAGCACACTCTCCAAGACTTTAGCTTAATCTTTAACAACATTAAAACCTACATAGATAACATTAGTTCAATTAACTTAACTAAAAATCCAATATGTCATTCTAGGACAAAACATATAGAAGTTAAACACCACTTCATTAGGGAACATGTAACTAATGGAACTATACAACTAGAGTATGTTGAGTCCAAATCAAACCTAGCGGACATCTTCACCAAACCACTACCCGAAGCCGAATTTAGTTTATTAAGACGAAAGTTAGGTATGTGCGTAATAGAGTAGGATTTAAATTTTTCTATATATGTACTCTACTTTTGCTTCTTTTAGCCTAAGTCTTACCTTAGAAATCATATACCTATAGATTTAAGGAGCCAACACATCTCACAACACATAGGACTAATGTGTTTGTGTACTTAGCCAATGTAGGCAGGCGTGAGATGTTAGGACCTTACTCACAGTTCGGATGTAGATTGGTGCATCGACATGAACCATGGAGTATAATTATTTAAAATTAATCAACTCCTTCAAGACTTATTGATCATTCTATATCAATCAAGTCCAACCGGAGTTGTACATTTTAGATGAACATATTTTCAAGCTTATTATTATTTTAAAAAAAAATATATATATTTATATTGGGAACTTGCGTGGACTTACAAACCTTAAAATATATTTACAAACTTTTTGAGTTAAGGCAAAAGGGGGAGAAAGTCACAAAAGTAAGGAAGAAAGTAAACAAAATTATTACCTTTTATATTAAGTAATTCCGTTTACTTAAGCAACTATTAAGGGGGAGTAAAAATTATTTTTCAAGAACTCACCTTCAGGGGAGGTTACCTCAAAGGGGAGAACTTGAAACAATAATATTTCTCACTCATGCTTAATCTTTATGCTAGCTCACTCATGCTTAATCTTTATGCTAGCTCACTCATGCTTAATCTTTATGCTAGCTCACTCATGCTTAATCTTTATGCTAGCTCATTCATACTTAATCATTATGCTAGCTCATTCATATTTAATCTTTATGCTAGCTCATTCATATTTAATCTTTATGCTAGCTCATTCATGCTTAATCTTTATGCTAGCTCATTCATATTTAATCTTTATGCTAGCTCATTCATGCTTAATCATTATGCTAGCTCATTCATATTTAATCTTTATGCTAGCTCATTCATGCTTAATCATTATGCTAGCTCATTCATATTTAATCTTTATGCTAGCTCATTCATGCTTAATCATTATGCTAGCTTACTGTTATGCTTAATTTTTCCTTAACTTTTGTGTCGGTTTGCCATGAATCAAAAAGGGGGAGATTGTTGGTGCAGTGGGCACCAAAGTCGAACCGGTATTTTGATTATGGCAAAAGGCTCAATAGTTAAGGGTATATTTGTTATCTTACGAGCTCAATTAAGTGTGCAAAAATGCTAAAGTTGAGCGGAAGGTCTGCGACACCCGGTGGGAACCGAGGTGGTCGGGCAACGCCAGAGGGACTTTGGAGGAAGCCGAGGTACTCGGGTGAAGACCGGAAGCGAGGCTACAAGGTAAGCTCGTGTGAAAGCGAAGCAAGGTCGTTAAGCGTAGATCCGACCCAATACCTCCAATGGAAGGTCTAGGTCGAGATCAGATGGTTAGAACCATCGTACTTTATATTTTAAGCTAACTTGTACTGCAGTCCAAAACCCTTTGACTACAGTCAACTGCTAGTCAAGTTCCAGCCTCGAGAAGAGCTCGAATTTCAAGGGGCATCAAGGGTGATGTGGCATCAAGGTGGACATCCAAACCATCACCAAGCTTCCTTGTGGTGGACGCCCAAAATAAGGTGAGTTGGCACAAGATGGTTGGCTCCCATGATGTGGCACAAGTTGAATGGCTCCAACAAGTTGGCGCCCAAGGAGGTTGGAGGTGGCACAAGGTGGTTGGATGAAACACCTCATCCTCAAGTTGGCGCCCAAGGAGGTTGGAGGTGGCACAAGGTGGTTGGATGAAACACCTCATCCTTGAGTTGGCGCCCAAGGAGGTTGGAGGTGGCACAAGGTGGTTGGATGAAACACCTCATCCTTGAGTTGGCGCACAAGGAGGTTGGAGGTGGCACAAGGTGGTTGGATGAAACACCTCATCCTTGAGTTGGCGCAAAGGATGTGGATGAACAAGTCTTGGGGGATAAGAACCTCACCTTGGACACTACCTATGTCTAAATTCATAGATCAATATCCATAAATAGACATGTTCAAGCCAAGCAAATCACAAGAATTCAAGAGCTCTCAACACGCCGTCGTAACGTCGCTACTACTACTCACATTTGCTACGACGAAGTGCCGCCGACAACGAAAGCTACATCTTCTACTTATAAGAGTTGTCGGTATATTTATTTAAGTTCTACTTCTTTAAATTGTCTTTGTGCTTTAATCGTAACAAGGAAAGGGGGAGTGTCCCTTTGCCTTGATTTCTTTTTGTAATCGTTGCTCCTACCTCCAACGAGGAGGAGTGGTTTTAGTGAATTGCCCTCCGTACGTGATCAAGGATCACTAGGGCCGTGGATTAGCAATCGAAAGATTGTGAACCACGTAAAAATATCTTGTCTACTTTATATTTCCGCTGTGCACTCTCTACTTGCTTTTTACTTATTGCAAAAGTTTTTTAACGACATCGTATCGCTATTCACCCCCCTCTAGCGACACTTTCGATCCAACATAGGTTATAATCGAATCATCCTATTGATCAAGTGATAAGTGATCCCAACCTAGGGGTTCGAACTAGAGCATCATATAGAAACCTTAGTCAAATCTCTTTAATCTCGAAAATCAAACCCAAATCAATTGAACAAGCTCTTCTTGATCCCGATTGGATTATTGCTATGCAAGAAGAGCTAGCTCAATTCACTAGGAACGAAGTTTGGGAATTAGTGCAGCAACCTAAAGATAAATCGATTATTGGAACAAGTTGGGTATTCTGAAACAAACTCAATGACAAAGGTGAAGTAGTTAGAAATAAAGCGAGATTGGTCGCAAAAGGATTTAGTCAAGTAGAGGGGTTAGATTATGACGAAACCTACGCCCCCATAGCTAGACTAGAATCAATCAGAATGTTATTAACCTACGCTGCACATAGAGGATTTAAACTATTTCAAATGGATGTGAAATCAGCGTTCTTAAATAGAATTATCAAGGAAGAAGTCTATGTTAGCCAACCCCTAGGATTCGAAAGCTTAGACAAACCTGACCATATTTTTAAACTTAAGAAAGTCTTATATGGACTAAAACAAGCTCCTAGAGCTTGGTATGAAAGATTTTCTATTTATCTCAAGTCTAAAGGGTTTAGCCAAGGCCTAGTCGACCCAACCCTCTTTGTAAAATCCATAATCAAAGAAATCTTTATTGCCCAAATTTTCGTAAACAATATAATTTTTGGAACAACCAACTCAATCATACTAAACGAATTCATTTCACTAATGGAAAGTGAATTTGAAATGAACTTAGTAGGAAAATTAACTTTTTTTCCTAGGATTACAAATTAAACAAACTAAAGAGGGAATTTACTTACACCAACATAAATATGCTAAGGAATTAATTAATCGATTTGGAATGCAAAATGCTAAGGTAATAAATATACCGATGGTAACAAATGTTAATATAGGAGAAGACTTAGAAGGCAAACTAATATACCTTAAATACTATAGGAGTGCAATAGGTAGTCTCTTGTACTTAACTGCGAGTTGATCCGATATATTATTCGCAGAAATTATGTGCACAAGGTTCCAAACTTGTGCTAAGGAGTCACACCTAACGTTAGTTAAACATATCCTTAGATACCTAAAGGGTACACTAAACGTAGGGATTTGGTACCCTAGATCTATCGAGTTCAAACTAATCGGCTACTCCGACTCAGATTATGCCGATAGTAAACTCGATAGAAAGAGCACGAGTGGTTGTTGTCAACTCCTCGGCTAGAGTCTAGTGAGTTGGTGCAGTAGAAAGCAACACTGTGTTGCCTTATCTACCACCGAAGCCGAATACGTCGCGATGGGTGAGTGTGTAGCTCAGCTTCTTTGGATGAAACACACTCTCCAAGATTTTAACTTAAATTTTAACAACACTAAAATTTACATTGATAACATTAGTTCAATTAATTTAACCAAAAATCCTATATGCCACTCTAGGACCAAACATATAGAGGTCAAACACCACTTCATTCGAGATCATGTAGCTAACGGGACCATACAACTCGAATACGTAGAATCCAAGTCAAACCTGACAGACTTATTTACGAAACCTTTACCCGAAGTAAAATTTAGTCTGCTTAGACGTAAATTAGGCATGTGCATAATAGAGTAGGACATAAAACTTATATGTTTTCTATACTCTATTTACTTTTCATGCAAAATGGAACTAGCCTAGGGCTTACCCTAGAAAGCATGCACCTATAGATTTAAGGAGCCAATACATCGCCCCCAAGGGCACAACATGGTGGTTACAAGCGGAGTGCTCCTCTGAAATGGCCTGGGGTCGATTCCGCTCTGCCAGTGCGTGCTGGGCTGGTGGCGGTGCTCGATGCCCCTCCCCCCTGTCCCAGCGTGGTCGACCCATCAGGCGCCCATGGGCCCTCATGCGATGGGCCACCCATCACCCTGATTTACCCTCGTCGATCGGTGGGGACTCTCATAGAAGGCCTTGGGGCAGGGCCGGTCAGCCCTGAGGATTAGTGGGCGTAAGCCCGACACCTCAGGTTAATCAAAAATAAAAAAGAGCCAATACATCTCACAACATATAAGACTAATGTATTTGTGTACTTAGCCACTTAGATGGGCGTGAGATGTTAGGACCTCACTCCTGGTTCTAGATGTAGATCTAGTGCATCAACATGACCAATAGAGTATAATTATCTAAATTAACCAACTCTAATCGAGACTTATTGATCATCCTATATCAATCAAGTCAAATAGAATTGAACATTCTATTAGTTGAGCTTATGTTTAAACTATCATTTTCAAAATTTATTTGGAACATGCTTGGACTTATATTTTTTTTTTTAGAAAATGTGTTTTCCAAACCCCCCCCCCCCTCCCCCGGTCGCCGCTTTTTTCGATTTATGGCAAAAGGGGGAGAAAAGGACAAAGTTAAGGGATCAAAAATTAATTTTAATTTTTTGATAACTTAACTTGCATCTAACTTAAAAATATCGGCCCAAGTTAAGTAAGCTTGAATTACTTAACTTAACCTTCTTTTTTTTTGTTAACCTTTTTAATGGAAAAAGGGGGAGGAAAAGGCCAAAGTTAAGAGATCAAAAGTTAACTTTTGATATCTTAACTTAAAACTTAATTTAAACTTTTAGGCCTAGACTTAACTTATTAAGTAGCAACCATTAAGGGGGAGAACTAAGAACTTTTTTTCAAGTACTCACCTAAGGTCACGAGGGAGGACTTGAAAAAGAGTTTTACTTTTACTCCTACTGAAGCTAACTCACTAAGTTACTCACACTAACTTATTAAGTTATGAATATTCAATATTCATTTCATTTGCTTAATACTTTAAGTGTTACCCTTAACTTTGTGTCAGTTTGCCATAGATCAAAAAGGAGGAGATTGTTAGTGCAGTAGGTACCAGATAATCGAACCTAAGTTTTGATTATGACAAAGACACAAAAGTTAAGGTTATATCGTTATTTCATGAACTGAACCAAGTGTGTAGGAATGTTAAGCTGAGCTGAAGGTCGACGACACCCGGAGAATCTCGGATGGAGAAACCGTAGTGGTCGGGCGACACCGGAAGAACTTCGGAGGAAGCCGAAGAACTCAGGTGGAGACCTAAAGCAAAGCTTCAAGTCACAAGGACCTCGAGGTAAGCTCGTGTGTGTGAGTAAATGCAAGGTCGGGTCCTCCATACGGGGACATCCTTAGGCGACAATCCTATCAAGACTTTCCGTGGAAGGTCTAGGTCAAGATCGGACAGTACGTGACCGTTGAATTCACTCTTATTACTTTGATTTCGAGCTAACTCTTTGATGCAACTGGATATCCTAGCCAACAATCGACTGTTGGCTGTTAGTCGACTGCTGGTTGCATCAGTCGATCGATATGGTTGATCAGTCGATTGCCATTCAAATTCTAGCTTCGATGAGAGTCAAACTTCATCCCCTCATCTTAGGGTGAGGTGGCCTTTTGGATAGAACTTGATCTCAACGTCTAGGGGGTGGGAAGGCTATAAAAGAAGGGGGGGTTTCACCCCTTTAGGTCATCATTCCAAGCCTTTGAAATGCTTCCACAATTCTGCTCTTCTACTATAACTCTACGACATCGAAGTACTGTCGAAATGTCGATGACACGAGCTCAACCTCCATTTCCCTAGTCGTCAGTATCAGTTCATTTTGTCGTCATCTTTAAACATTGTATTTCAATTATTTATCAAGATTTTATCATAATGAGGAGAGCGGGTTTGTCTCTCTACCTCGAGATTTTTGAAGTTTTGTAATCGTTGTCTCCTACCTCCAACGAGAAGGAGACTAGTTTAGTGAATTGCCCTCCATATGCGATCTCGGATTGTAAGGGCTTTGGATTAGTAGCCGGTAGGCTGTGAACCAAATAAAACCAAGCTTTTCCATTTACATTTCCATTGTGTATTTACTCTTACTATTGTTTTAATCAAATCGAACAAAAAAGAAACGAGAGATTTACGTGCGCTATTCACCCCTCTCTAGCACTCTTTTTACGATCCAACACAAACATGAGATTTAATCCAAGTATGATCCCCTCATACTTGATATTCACCCATAGCCTAGACCTAAGCCTTCTAGCCTCCTTCATCAGCCTCACGCCTCTCAGATCTCTCAAGTCCGCGACTCTTCATTTTTCGCATTAGCCTTCAGGTGCTTCCATCGACTATATCATGATAATTGAGTCCTTTGCCAAGGTTCATTTGGACTTATGCTGCCAAGACTATATGCTTGGACTTTATGCTGCCAAAACCTCACCCTTGGACTTTTCCATTGCCAAAGTTCACTTGAACTTTATGCCGCTAAGACTACACACTTGGACTTATGCTAACAAGACTTCACCTTTGGACATTTCAATTGCCAAGTACCCATGACTTGGAATTTCAATTGCCAAGTACCCATGACTTGGATTTTCTTTTCCAAGACCATTCTTGGACTTTCCAATTGCCAAGACCATACTTGGACTTCCAAGGTTGATTGCTCCAACAATCTCCCCCAAATAATCTTCCCCACATGACTTTAGATATCCCAATCATCCACTAGTTATATGATCAACATATGGTCAAACCATATTGTCAAATAATGGTCAAATACATTGTCAAACATCAAAACACTACTCGAGTCCCACTCGAGTTTGGTCAACATTGACTTGGGGCCTATTGTGTCAACAACCTCTAGGGATGACGCCCCTTGTGACCTTGACACTCCTAGACCTAGAGCTAGTTCCATAATTATATGGAACACTATGGTAGTTAGGCTTATCTACCTTGAACTTAGGTTTTTGACCCAAAACTTTCTTGTCCATAGATGCACCTTGTCTATTGACCTTTAAACCTAGATTTTGCCTACTAGACCCTTTAATCGAATTTGTCATTTTTCCAAGAGCCTTTTACAATTTATCAAGTTTTGACCTCAAGACTTGATTTTCTTCTTCTAATACCTCATATTTTGTTTTTCTATCATTTATTAAGACATTTTGTTTCTTCCTAAGCATATGTCTATCTTTCTTAAGATTAATTCCTAGATTGTTCTTATCATGGTTATCTCTAGGGTTCTCCTTAGATGTTGACTTATCCTTAATCCAAAATTAATGAGATTTAGCACCTAAACAAAAAATACTTGTTTCTAACATGATTTTGATTATGAACAATTTCAAGTAAGTTATGAGATGATACATTTCTAGCATGCTTCGTATCATTAATAATTGAAAGAGCATTATCACAATATACCTTAGGGTTTGCCTTAGCTCTCCCTACATATGAAGTTCCTCTCATGTCCTTCCTAGGGTGACTCCCCCTCGGACATTGACTCCGGTAGTGTCCCATTTGATTGCATCAGAAACACACAATGTGCTTCTTGCCTTTGCATATCGAGGCTTCGACTTTCTTTACCTTCTCCTTCCCCTTTGGCACTATTTGAGTTTTTTTCTTAATTCTTTTTGGACACTTGCTCTTGTAGTGTCCTTAGCTTGTTCCCTACACTCAAAGCATATTATATGATTTTTATTGTTAATAATTGCATTTGAGTTACCTATAGAGGAATCTTAAATTTGTTCTTCATTTTGTCCGGAGGTTGAAGGTTCCTCGTCTTGCTCCGACATTAAAGACCTATGCTCCCCCTCAATCCTAGAGGTGGAGACTTCTTCAACTTCTTCAACTTTGTCTGACTCAGATGTCGAACACCTATTAACCTCCGAATCCCCAATCTCTTGAGATGATGATGAAGAGCTTTCCTCCTTGGATTCCTCCTCACATTGTGCTAATGTGGGTTCTTCATGGAGCTAGATCAATTTACTGCATAGCTCCTTAGCATCGTGATATTCACCTATCTTGCATAATAAGTCATTAGGAATTAAATTGACCAACATTTTCATTACCTTAACATTGGCCCCAAAATTTTGACGTTGCTCCTCGGTCCATTTCTTAAACTTGAGGATTCCACCTTTCTTACCCCTTGGAGCTTCATATCCCTCCATTAGGATGAACCATTCCTCGATGTGCATCATGAAGAAGGTCTCAATCCTGAACTTCCATTGATCAAATCCTTCTTATCCATAGAATTCAAATGGAATAGGAGTGTTGATGTCGTATCCCAATCCATCATTTGACAACTCCATTATCTTGTACTTCTCTAGTGCCCATTCTTGTGGCGATGAGTCCTTGAAGAGTGACCTCACTTTGATACCAATTGTTGGGGACCGTTTGGTGCACTAGAGGTGGGAGGGGGGAGGGGTAAATAGCAATTTTTCCAATTCGATTGCCGTTCATGCTTGTCTACAAGTGTTATAGTACGCAGTGGAATACAAATACAAATACAAGTATAGAACACATAAGCACAACGACAAGAATTTACATAGTTCGGAACCCTTGCTTGATATTTTGGTTGCTTTGAGATGCTTTGAAGGGTTGGAAAGCAACAACATTTCCCCTCCAAGAACTCCAAGAATCGACTTCGAAATTCTCCATGGCAATCTCCTTTTAAAGCATCGCATCAGGCTAATTTTTCACCAACCAGTCGGCTAGTCTTACCCACCAATCAACTGCTCACTTATCCGTTGTCTCACAATGAACTCATCTACGTTAAATTTTTGACTGACCAATTGACAGTCCTAACCTAATAGTCGACTGCCATAGCCACCAGTTGATTGCCATAAGCCAACAGTCGACTATGAGACATTCTATGTCATGTCCACTTAAGGCTAGTCGACTGCTCAATCCAAGCAGTCGACTGTCAATGGCCAGTCGACTGGTGCAAGCCACCAGTCGACTACCAGAGCAATAGTCCAGCAGTCGAGCCTCAGTCGACTACTCTACCAGTCGATTGGGTCATAACTCCAATCGACTGCTCGAGTCAACTAAGCCTTCTGAGTACAATGCACTCGACCAGCCGACTTGTCCAAAGCTCCAGTCGACTGGTAAACCTCAAAATTGAGGTTTAATCCAAGTATGATGCCCTCATACTTGACAATCACTCTGGCCTAGACCTAAGCTTTCAAGTCACCTCCATCAGCCCCATGCCCTCAGGGTCCATCAGAGTCCTCCACGACTCCTTCATCCTTCGTGCTAGCCTTCAGGTGCTTCCATCGACTTTGTCATGCCATCGAGTACCCTTATCCTAGACTTAAGCCTTCAAGCCACTTCCATCAGCCTCAAGCCCTTGGTTCGAGTTCATGACTCCTCACCCTTGGCCCTAGCCTTCAAATTCTTCCGTCAGCCTTGTCATTCTAAAGGGTCTTAATGTGAGAAAAACATATAGGGTTTTAGGAGTAGTTTTTGCTCACATCTCATTACATTTTGTGTTAGTTTCATGCATATGTTACTCTGTTTTGTACGCATTTTCTATTTTCTGGTTCGGAGGTCTGTTCATTATACTATTGTGTGCAAGTTAGCATTTTGGGTGAAAAAGATGCACTTTTGGAGCAAAAGAAGAACATTTCGTAGCTAGACGCAGAGTGGGACACGACCAGGGTGTGTGGATTAACACGGTCGTGTCCAATGGGCGAGATCAGCACCCCAGGGCCGCACACGGCTTGGCCGTGTGGAAACACATGACCGTGTGGCGGCCCACCAGATTTGCGCGACTAGGGCTTTTTTCAAATTTTGTAGTGGTCCGAGGCGATGTTTATATAAGGATGGCTCCGCCCAAACCCTAGGGGGGAGGCACGATGGCTAGGACGTACGCCGAAGCCCTAAAAAGCTTCGATAACTCGCAATGGGGAGGAGGAATGTCGCTGGAGGTCAACGCCTTGCACTTCAACGCCGGAGAGAAGACCACGAAAGCATTATAAATCTTTGTTCCTGCATTTTATTTCTTATGTATTCGAACATAGATATGCTTTGTGATTCTTCCTTCATATACATGGAATAGTACTTTCGATTCTAGGATTAGGGAGTAGCTTGTGTACACATACAATGTTGGTTCATGTTAAATTCTGCCTTTGAGTTTGATTTGACAATTGGTAGTTATTTTTACTATATCTATGCATGTTTGGTTTTTATCTGCTGTGCTTAGGCGATACGAGGGGTGACAACCCTCGTATCTAAGATTTAGGGGATTTTATATAAGGAACCTAGGGGTAAACCTGATCTCCTGTAACTGTGGGTAGAAGGGTGCGGTGGAATCGGAAACAGTTCACCGTAGGGATTGATTTGGCATCCTCGTACTATCTATCCCATCCTTTTAGGCGGAGATAGCTCCCAGTAGATGCGGCGGCTCTGCGGGAGAGTGTATGATGTCCCTTCCACAAAACCATAGCTAAACGTCTAGACAACGCCAATTGACAACATTATTTTGTGATGCAAAAGCGAAACCGAAGTCCTAGAATCACCTTTGAAGACCTCAGCACACTCCTTTTCTCCTTCGTGTGACACCGTATAGAGTAAAGTCCACCAACAACCCTCACCAATCGAAACCTCTTAGAGTTACGTCCGAACAATTACAACCACTGAATATATTGGTATTCAAATCTCAGTCCCTATGGGATCGATAATCTTTATTACTTGACGACATCCGTGCACTTGCAGGCGTTGAGCACGAGCGTGCACTTTGAGTCCTCGACGGTCTCCGTTGCGAGATTTGAGGTCGCGTTCATGTGCATCAGGTCTACCTTTGCCAAGAGGTCGCGCCTCTAGGACTTCCAATGCCAAGTCTCCAAACTTGGACTTTCACTACCAAGACTACACACTTGGACTTACACGACCAAGACTACACTCTTGGACTTTTTCCTTCCAAGTATCCATATTTGGACTTTCTCCATTAAGATTACACACTTGGACTTACATGACCAAGACTACACTCTTGGACTTTTCCCTTTGCCAAATATCAATATTTGGACTTTCCCTTTCCAAGCCTCCACCCTTAGACTTTTCCTTGCCAAGTATCCATACTTAGACTTCTCCTTGCCAAGAATCCATTCTTGGACTTCTCCATTGGCAAATATCCATATTTGGACTTTTTCTTGCCAAGTATCTAAACTTGGACTTCCACTCGAGTCTCACTCGAGCTTGGTCAACCTTGACCTGAGGTTGATTGCTTCAACAATTTTCCTCATAACAATCTCCCCCATATAACCTTGGATATCTCAATCATCCATTAGTCATATGGTCAATATATGGTCAAACTATACTGTCAAACACATTGTCAAACCATTGTCAAATATCAAAATCCTACTCGAGTCTAGTCAATCATGGTCTAGGCCGATTGCACCAACATGGGTCCTTATGACTTGTCTAATCAATCAAATTGGATCAAATCAATTTTGGATAACCAAGGGTCAAATTCCCTTAGTGAATAAGACTCATGAACGTTATCACCTAGGGGGAGCTAATAACTTGCATGTTTCTTTAATTAGATAAGTCTCTTACATGATTAGTTACTTAGTTGCTTAATTTAGAATGACCTAGATAGGAAAGAAAGTAGTTTAAACTTGAAAAACATAGTATTAAGATGAAGTAAATTGATAGTAAGTTAGGGAAACTCTTCAAGGTGCATGTCTAGGCTGGATGAGGCACGTCCTACCTGGTGAACTACATGAGCCGAATGAAACTAACCGAAGCTAACTTACTAAGTCTTAAATTAGTTAGACCAAAGCTTAGTTCGAAGTTAGTCAAGTACTTGATTCTTATATAAACTTTGTCTTAGGAAGTGATCCACCTGATATCCAAGAAGGCCTTTGTCTCGCTACTACCTGAAAGTTGATTTAGGAAACACTTATTTGACTAATCTAAAAGCTAAACTTGAATCTAACTCAAGTTTAAACCCTTTTAATATTCATTCAAGTAAAAATGGAAACTCATCTCACAAAAACATAAGGCTAACATGTACTGAGAACCTAAATTGGTGAGATGATCAAGGATAAGTCAACCAAACCAATGATCTCTTTAAGAGAAGTTTAGGATTCTAGTATTTGGATTTGTGATATGTATCTAACTTTTTAAAACTTAGTGATCTATAACATATTTAGTGTTGATCTTTAATCTATAATTAGGTTTATGTCTTGTAGAATAGGTTTCATTATTGCTTTCATATTCAAAGCTATTTTGCTATTAAAGTATTATTATTTCTTAAGAAAATTGAAAATTGAGTTAGTATAGGCTAAAGTTAGCTTTCATGAACCTATAGATCTAGGTAAGCCTTTGCATCTCACAAACACCTATGATTAATTGTTTGTGTATTGAGCCACGAAGATGGACATGAGATGTTAGGACTGTACTCTAGGTTCTAGATATAGATTTAGTATATCGATATGAACTAGAAGGAGTTTAAAACAAAATAGATCACTTCGGTGACTAACTCTTAACTAAACTTGATGATGTACTTATATCATTCGAGTTTTCCAAAATAAGAGTTAGACATTTGTTTAAGGACAATATTTTAGATGTTTATTTTCATTATATTATTTTCAAAAATTATCCAATTACAAGTAGGGATTCATTCATGCATGGAACTTCATTTTTAGTTGGATAATTTTTAATTAGGTGCATCATTTCTAAATGATTTAAGAGGAGAAACCTATAAAGACTATTTTCAAACTCTAAGAATGTTGATTTCAAAACAACAAGAAGAATTTTTATAAGCATATACTAAGGGGGAGATTGTTTTTCCAAAGAAAATGTTAATTTTCTTACGGACATATGTTATTATGATCTTGAAAAGTGCTTTTAAAACTTTTAAGTTTAAAAGTAATTTTTTTTAGCATGTTTTAAAAATTCTTTCAAAGAATTATGTAGGTTTGAAAATTTGAAAGTTTAAAGTGTTATGGTTTCATTAAGGGGGAGAGAAAACATCCTTAAAGTTAAAGGAAATTTAATACTTAAGTGAGAGAGTGGATAAAGAACTTAGATTTCTAAACTTCTTGAAGTTGAAAGGTTATACTTTTAAAGAAGTTAAGTGCTCTTTTCAAAAGAATTATCTTAAACTTTTTCATGAGAGCCACATTTTCAATGACTTAGAGATAACTTATAAAAATTTCTAACAAAAGTCATTATCATGTTTTATCTAAATACCTTGGCATAAAATATATTTTTTTATTTTGATGTATGTCAAAGAAGGATAGAGTGGTTAAAGTTAAGATAAGTTTGAAAAGGAAAAAATGCTTAAAATTTTAAATTTTAAAACAATGTAATGTTTTGCATACATGTATAATTAGTTGTTACATTTCACATGCACATCGTTTTGATACATTTTACCTAACTTTAAACATTGTATTGTCATACATCAAAATGGAGGGGATTGTTGGTGCAGGAAGCACCACTCTTAGGTTTTGATGTATGAGCCATGGTTTAAAGTTAGGAATTACTTGTGATTTGATATGAATGTTAAGTGTTCAGGCTTAACAGGAAAAGTCCTAGTAGGTTAGTTGATCGTATACTAGGTAGAAATCTTGACGGATCAGAAGGATTGGACACCAAATAAGAAGTCCAGATGGGTCAAGTTAACCAGACATATGGCAGAAGATCAGTTGAGTCAGGAAGACCAAACAACTGACAGGAAGACCAGCTGGGTCAGGAGGACCGAACAGCTGACAGGAAGCCTTGGTGGGTCAAGCAGTGTAAGCCTAAATAGGTCGGGAAGACCAGATATTTGACAAGTGAACTCTAGAATGGAGAGGTGAGACTGAGTACTTGGTTAAGGACAAAGGTAAGCATCGATCTGATAGAGGGTCAAAGTTGGACTTCGAAGTCAAGATCAAGCAGTATTACTATTGTCAATACACTTATACTCTGTTTGTGCTAACTTTGTGTTGCAGGTCTCTAGACGACTGGACAGGGTCCAGGCCTCTCATACCCAATCAACTAGATGAGGTCCAAGTGACCAGGATGTCGAGTTGGCAAGGTGAGCTATTGATCACTAGAGATCATGTGACCGAGATGGCAGGTACTTTAGTCGACTGGGATGAGAAAATTTCAGAACTTCATCAAAGTGGATAAGGGTGACTTGGAGTCGTCTGGACTCGGTCCAGGCACCTGGGAAGACTGAGTTGTCTTTTCAAGAGACCAATGTGGAGGCGATTGGGAGGTAGTCCAGGCGCCTAGAAAATGCTTATAAAAGAAATGGTGGTGCAGCTCTAAAAATATATTGACTACTACTCATCCATTCTCTCGGTGTCTGCTTCATCGTGTTTTGCTATCCACAAGCTCCATCGTGCTGACACTCCGATACTACATACCTCATCTTTGAATCCTCAAGTGTTGATATAAATTTATTGTATTTTTGTTTCGCTTTATTGTACTTAATTTAGAGGGAAGGTAGTGGGTTACCTTACCCTATCATTCTTGTAAAAGTGAACCCCTCCAAGGTCGAGAGTTCCCGAGTCGGATGGACCTTAGTGATTGTCCGATGAAGTAACCCTAGGAAGGGTTATAGGCCCTAGAGTAGTACTTGTCTTTAATATTTCCACTGCATTACTTTGCTTTCAAAAGATAAAAAAATTGTTTTACAAATTAAATTAAAGAAAATTTTTATATTTCGAGATTCACCCCCCTCTCTCTCGGGAGTTTCGATCCTACAATTTAGACTCATGCCCAAAGTGTGGTTCCTTAAGATAAAAGGTGAACAAAATCACTACCAAAGTTAGTAAAGGAGTGCCAAAAAAGATGCTATGGTATTTTCTCTTGATACCTAGATTGAAAAGGATGCTTAAATTAGAAAAAAAGGTCGAAGACATGATTTGACACTCCAACAACAAAAGTCAAGATCATATGATGTTTTATCCAGTTGATTCAGTAGCATGAGATAAAATAAATATTAAGTGGTCAGCTTTTGCATTGGATCATAGAAATCTACAGCTTGGTCTTACAACATATGAATTTAATCATTTTGGTTACCTTAGTTTCAAGTATAGTTGTTGGTTGGTTATTTTGGTTAATTATAACCTTCCTACATTGATGTGCATGGTGAAGGAAAATCTTATGTCGACATTACTAATTTCAGACCCAAATCAACTAGGAAATGATATAGATGTATAATTAGAACCCCTTGTGGAGGAATTAAAGGAGTTGTAGGACACAGGTGTGGAGGCAGTGATGCATTTAGTAAGTCAATATTCAATCTGAAGGCTATTTTGATGTGGGCAATCAATGATTGTCCAGCTTATGGAAACCTAGTTGGATATGCCATAAAAGGTAAATTTGGTTATTCAATATGTGGTGAAGACATATGTTCTATGTGACTTAAATATAATAGAAAGATTGCATACCTTGGCCATAGGAGATTCCTTGCTCTTGATCATTCATTTTTTCAGAAAAAGGAGTGGTTTAATGAGAAAAAAGAGAGAAAAGGTAAACCTAGACCTTTGACTGGGTTAGAAATTCTCAATGTAGTGAAAGACATTGAAAATGACTAAGGTAAAAAATAAAAGGGTGAGACTATCAACACTACAAATAAAAAGAGGAAGAAAATGGATAGTTCAAAAAAGGTACAACAACTAGTTCAAATGTGAAAAAAAGTCCATCTTTTTTAATTGACATACTGGAGTGTAAGTTGTTTGATTATATTCATTATCTTTTAATGAATTTTTATATTACTGAACTAATACTATGAAATGTGTTGATGGTTACTTGAAGGGGATCTTATTACGTCATAACTTAGATGTGATGCATGTTGAAAAGAATATCTGTGAGAATTTCATAGACACATTGTTAAACATGAAGAAAAAAAATCAAAGATGATGTTAATGCTCGCAAAGATTTGATACACTTAAAAATTAGAGAAGAATTACATCCTAAGAAAAAGGAGAAAATATGTATCACTTGCCTGCTGCACCTTACACATTGCCTAAAAAAGAAATAGATGTATTTTTCTCTAGGTTAAAGAAAATAAAGTTATCAGATGACTATAACTCAAATATTGATAATTATATTTCTTTAGAAGAGTGTAGACTTATTGGGCTGAAATCTCATAATTGTCATGTTCTAATGCAATAATTGCTATAAGTTGCATTGAAAAGTCTTTTACCGAAAGATCCACACAATGCTCTATTTCTATTGTGTTCATTTTAATATAAATTACATCAAAGAGTGTTAGACAAGAACCATTTAGAACAACTCGAGGAGAATATTACTGAAAATCTATGCATGTTAGAAAGGTATTTTCCATCTGCTTTCTTTATCATTTCGATTCATTTAGCAAGAGAGGCTTGTTTGTGTGGACCAGTCTGCTTCCACTGGATGTATCCATTTGAAATGTAATAAATATTATACAATAAATTAGATTTTGCTATCAACAACTCTTGATTGGAAAATTTGTTTTGTTATTTAGATTTACAAAAATACTTAAAAGTTGTGTGAAAAACCGAGCAATGTCAGAGGATTGCTTAGTTGAGTGTTATCTCACAGAAGAAAAAAAAAAATGTGATTTTGTAGTGTATTTAAAAAAAAACTGCTAGTATTGGTGTCCGTTCTAATCGGAATTAGAATTTGGAGAATGGATTAGTGGAAGGTTATCCAATTTTTAAAGGAAAAAAAACTATTTTAGAAGACCATGTGTTGCACATCAATATGTGTTATTCAAGGTTATAGAAGTTGAACCTTACTTACAATGAGTATAGTTAATTGCAAACACTATTAGATAATTATGGTCTATTACATAATTCGTATATTCTAACAATCACCTTTTAATGATTTTAAGTAGAATGCACATTGAGAAGCTTAAACAAGTAGATCATCGTTTCATAACTAATGAAATGTTATTACAAAATTGACACATGGAAACATTTGTGAAATGTTTATCAAAACATGATCTTGACAACTCAGGCTAAATCCAATAGCTAGCACATGGTCCTAGAAAACATGTTATATCTTATACGGGTTATATTATAAATGGAGATCGATTCCACACAATTGATGTTGGAAGGTCGACACAAGATAGTAGTGTTTCAATTGAAGGCAATACTATTTGTCAATCTAGTGTTAATGATTATTCACATACAAGAAGAAGACTATCATACTATGGGGTTATATGAGATATATTATTTTACTAGACTACTATCCTTTCAAAGTGCCTATTTTTAGATGTGATTAGGTCAATACTAGAACTGGTATTAAAATGAAAGATGATTCTATATTGGTCAACTTACACCAAGGACTAAGAACTTTTGAAAGCAATCCTTTCATTTTAGCATCATGAGAAAAGCAAGTATTCCATTCTAAGAATTATGGAGAGTTCGGAGCTTCCACTAGGCTTTTGGATTGCAAAGTTTGATCCATACCACAATCATATGCCATCTCCGGAGGCTTGATCAAGCTCTCCACTAGATTTCATCGCGAAGATCCTTGTCCACACACAATTGAATTGGTTTTTGGATTGATTCCTTCTGTAGTTGTTTGGATTACTTGTTATTTCCCTTACATTTGACATTTACTTTAAATGCATAAGTACTTAGTTCAATTTGAACCTACCCTTGAGTTATTTGATGTAATCCTCCTTCCACTTAATACTTAGTTCCTGCATATTCCTTTTAGTTTAATTGTCTGCCTCTCTTGTGTTTCAGTAAATTGCCTCTTTCATTAAGTGCATTCGAATTTTGTATGTTAGTCTAGCTTACATTTCCCTGTTAATTGTAGTGAATGGTTAGACTTAATTAGGAGTGTTTACTTACTCGAATTTCCTTAAATTGATTCCGAACTTCCAACCATCATAAAAAATCTTTATCTAGAGATGACTCCCACCATAGCATCCTTGAGAGACATTCCGGGCCCAACCACTTTACTATGCTAGTATAAGTAGGGTTTGGTATTAAATTGACGTCACATCATGGCACATAATGACACACATAGATAATCATTTACCATACACTGTAATGACTCTTATTATGATGTGATTCACACCAAGTAAACCACTACCTCACCTTCATACACCAGATTGAAAGGAGTCATTCTCATACCTTCTTTAGACGTTGTGCGATGAGACCATAGGATTCTTGACAACTCATCCACCTAGATCCCTCCTACATGATTGAGCTTGATGTTGAATCCCCATACAAGATCTAGGTTAATAACCTCCACCTATCTATTACTCTGTGGATAAGTCATAAAGGTAAAATGTCTACTAGATGTTGAGCTCTTGATACCACTCTCTGAGTTTTCTTCTCTGAAATTATTGGTCATTATCCGACACCAACTATGTTAGTATCCTAAACATGTACAAAATGCTCTTCCATAGGAACTTTAGGATAGCCTCCTCAGTGATTCAAGATAAGAGTTCTACCTCAACCCATTTTGAAAAGTAGTTAATAGCCACAGAGAGGAACTTCTACAACATAGGTCCAGCTAGAAACGAGCCTACGATATCTAACTCCCACTAATTAAAAGGGCAAGTGGATGTTACTGTTTTCAAGAGTTCGATGGGGTGCCAAAAGTTGATGATGCTCCTAGCAATTGAGGCAAGTTGCTACCAAATAAGCAGTGGCTTGTCCCATGATTGGTTAGAAATACCCCGCTAGCAAGACGTTTTGAGCTAAAGTCCTTCCCCCTACATAACTTCCACAATTGTCTTCATGGATTTCCTACATCAAATATTTGGCCTCCATGGGCCCCAAACACCTCAGCAAAGGGCAATAGTAAGCTCGTTTATAAAGAACCTCCTTAATTAACGTAAAGTAAGTACCACCCTTCTCTTCCACTTTTGTGCCATTCTTGAGTTCCCAGAAAACTATCCATACTGTTACAGATTGGATGGCGTCGCTAGAGGGGGGGTTGAATAGCGATTTCACTTTGATGGATTACGATCGCGTGTTTGTCTATAAAAACTCATTAATGCACAGCGGAATATACGATAATAGAAATTCACAACAAGATAAACAAACACACAAGATAAGAGATTTAACGTGGTTCGAAACCTAAGGTTCCAACTCAATGGGTCGAGCTCAAGTGAGCTCTAGTGATGCACACCATCACTAACAAACTCTCCTTCTCAGTGACACATCAGAGGTGGAGAAACCCCTTATAAAGTCTTACAACAATAAGAACAAGAGATACAAGCAAATATAAAGGAAATACAATAACAATGTAAAGAAAACTTTACAAATGATTACTTGGAATACTTTGCTTGTTGGTTGCTTGGATGAGCTTGAAGGACCCTGAAATGCACCAGTACTTCACCTCAAATCGCCCCTAGAATCACTCAAGAAATCATGACCAAAATCCTCCACGAAATGCTCCTTTTATTACCTGCATCGGAATGATTTCATGCTTGATAGTCGACTGCCAAAAGGCCCCAGTCGACTACCCATAGTGTCATTGTCTCACAACAGCTCAACCCATGCTGGAAAAACTCCAACAGATACAATATCGGGCCGCTTCAAGAGTCGATCGATCGACTACAAAGCTTCAGATCAGATTCACTTAATTCAATCGATCGCCTCCATGGCGATCGATCGCATCAAGGCGATTGATCGCCTAAATCGGCAATGATCGCTAGAGGTTCACCCGAGCAGTTGAAGCTTAGTCGACTACCTGACCAATCGACTGGTCATAATCCCAATTGACTAATCTAGGTTGGCTAGGCTGCCAAGTGTCAAACACTTGGCCAGTCGATTGATAAACCTCAAACTTGAGATTTAACTCAAGTATGATCCCCTCATACTTGATAGTGTTGGTGCAACAATGCCCCAAGCATTTATATATATTTTGATGTTTGGATAATCATCTAAGTTAGGCAATATTTTGTGATCTAATTGTATACATGTTTAAGTGACAGGAAAATCCAAGTATGAAGACTTGGTAAAAGACAAGTCCAAGTGTGATCTTGGCAAAGAGAAGTCAAGGAAAGGTCTTGGCAGCATAAGTCCAAGCATGTAGTCTTGGCGGCGTAAAGTCCAAGCAGTCCTTGGAAAAGGAAGACCAAAGGAAAGTCTTGGTGGCATAAGTCCAAGCATGTAGTCTTGGCGGCGTAAAGTCCAAGCGTACTTTGGCAAAGAAGAAACCTAAAGCATGACGAAATCGAAGGAAGCTTTTGAAGGCAAGCGCATGGATGGAGTCGTGGACTCAGAGAAATCCTAGAGGCGCAAGGCTGATGGAGAAGCTAGAAGGTTAAGTCTAGGCTTAGGTTATGTTTTCAAGTATGAATTAGTCATACTTGGAGTGTGCCGATCAAACATGGTGTCGGTCGAACGCCCTTAAAATATAGCATTAGAATTATTAGCACGATCAGCATAACAGATATTCGTAGTCGATCGGTCGGCTTATTTAGGCAAGATATCGAATCGCGCCACTATTGGCGATCGATAGTCTTCCCGTTTGCGATGACGACGGCAAATCCCACAACTCCGGCTGTTTAGAAGCCGTTAGAATCGGCGGCAGTAGACTGATGTAGGTCATCAGTCGACTGATAGACCTCCAACGGGAAAAAGAGGCTCTTTCCTATAAAAAGAGCCCAAGGGGAGCAAGAAGAGCCTAATGCTTATATTCTGATCTTTCTTCTAAGCTCCTACAAGTTTTCAAAGCTTTCTAAGTGTATTAATCTCCTTTCTCCTCTCAAATCTTCATTGTCATCTTTTGTAAGAAGAGGAGGTCTTTGTAAAGAGAAAGCTTCATAGTGAAATTGCTTAGGTTGATCCACCTTAAGGATCGCCGTGGAGTAGGAGCGTTATCTCCGAACCACGTAAAGGCTTTGTTAGCATTGGTTTTTGTTTTTACATATATTACTTGTGTTTGCTTCTGCTAATTACTTTTGTAGAAACGAAAAGAGCTATTCACCCCCCCTCTAGCTTTCAAACGATCCCTTACAAGTGGTATCAGAGCTTGGATCGCATCGGAAGATCTAGCAATCAACCGGAGCAAAGATGGCATTTCAAGAGGGGTATAGCACGGCGAGGCCTCCGTTCTTCGACGGCAACGATTTTGGATATTGGAAAGGTAGGATGGAGTATTATTTAATGAACGATATTGAAAATTGGTTTAGTATTGTAGATGGTTTTGAGAAGCCGGTCGACGAATTCGGAGCACCACTACCGACAAAGGATTGGACAAGAGAGATGGCCAAGAAAGCACAAGCGAATGCAAAAGCAACGACCACACTTCAATGTGGTCTATCCAAGGAGCAACTATCTAAGGTCGGGCCATTCAACTCCGCAAAAGAGCTTTGGGAGAAGCTCATCGAACTCAACGAAGGATCCAAAGAGACAAGAAGGGCCAAGAGGGATCTTTTGATTGGCCAACTCCAAAGCTTCACTATGAAGACAAATGAAACGGTGAGCCAAATGCACGGGCGCTTCAAGGAGGTAGTCAACGGACTACACGTTATAGGTGAAAAGGTCGACAACCGAGACCTTGTGAGGTATGTACTACAAGCCTTCCCTAGGACCACCTTATGGGCCTCAATGGTAGATGCCTATAAGGTCTCTAGGGATCTTTCATTAGTTAAATTAGATGAGTTATTTTGTGAATTTCAATTGCATGAACAAGCTAACACTTCATCCAAAGAGAAGGGTATAGCTCTTGTTGTAGGAAAGAAGGAGGTGTCTTCCTCATCCGAATCCGAGGAGGACTCATCAAGTAATGAGGATGAGTTGTCGGCAAGTGAGGTAGCACACTACATCAAGAAATTTGGTGGGAAGTCAAGGAGGCTCACCAAGAAGGATGTGAAGAGGATGTTTCAATCCTCAAGAGGTAAATCTTCTAACAATTCAAATTCTATTTCTAACGTGACGTGTTTTGGTTGCAACAAGAAAGGGCATATAAAGCCCAATTGCCCGGAACTAAAGAAAAAGGAGGAGAAGGATAAGAAGAAGAAGGAAAAGAAGAAGAAGGAGGCGATGTTGGCACAAACGTGGGACACTCTAAGTATGGAGGAGTCTACCGACGGTGAAGAAGTTTGCCATTCAACCCGGAACTTAGCCCTCATGGCATTGGAAGAAACCAGAAGCTCAAGCGAGGAGTCTTCTTCCTCTTCAAGTGATGAATCATCATCAAGTGATGATGATGAGGTAAATGACTCACCCAAAGTAGATTTACTTTATAAGACTATTGCATGTTTACAAAATGCTTTAAATAGATCAAAAACTAGGATTAAGGATCTAAAATTAGAAATCAAATCATTTAAGAATATAGATGAATCATGTGATAAATCATCTAGTGATGATGAGTGTACTCTTAGGGATGAAAATGATGAGTTAAGAAAAGAAATAAGTAAATTAAGAACATGCCTAGAAAAGTTCACTAATGGTTCCAAATATCTAGATATGATTATCAAGGACCAAAGGGCAATTTACAATAAGGCTGGTTTAGGATATAAACCTAAGGAGAAAGAGGTAGCATTTGCATCCCTAGTTAGTAGAAAATCCATGATTAAAAGCAAGGGGAGAAAAGCATGGGTACCAAAGAAATTTATAACTAATGCTAGTGGTCCTAAGATTTGGGTACCTAAGGATTGTGTTTTTCATGTGACATAGGTAGAAGATTCAAGCTTGTGGATAGTTGATAGTGGGTGCTCAAAGCATATGACCGGGGATGAGAGAAAATTCTCCACTATCAACCACACTAGCCAAGGAAAAGTGTCTTTAGTAATAGCGGCAAACTTAAAATCTTAGGAAAGGGCACCATTGAGGTATCTCCCAATCTTGCTATTCATAAAGTTCTATTAGTTAAAAATATGAAATTTAACTTACTTAGTGTAAGCCAATTATGTGATGCAAATTTTGATGTTAAGTTTGATTCCTCAAAATGCTTTATAAGACACAAAACTATAAATGATTGCATGTTAGTAGGCTTTAGAAAATCAAATATATATTATGTTGATTTATCTTATGCTACTAATCCTTCCACTAAGTGTCTTATTGCAAAAGAGGAAGAAAGTTGGCTTTGGCATAGGAGACTAGGTCACATAAACATGAAGAATATAGCCAAAATAGCAAAATTGAAGCTAGTCAAAGGATTGCCTAGAGTCAAATATCTCAAGGAAAAGATGTGTGATGCTTGTCAAGAAGGGAAACAATCAAAAACATCACACAAAGGTAAAAATTTACTTAGTACCGCTTTACCATTAGAATTGCTACATATGGATTTATTTGATTGCCATAGTACCCCATCTATAATTGGTAGTAAATATTGCTTGGTAATAGTAGATGATTTTTCTAGGTTTACTTGGGTGTTTTTCTTGAAAAATAAGGATGAAACCTTAGAAATAATCATAGGATTTAGCAAAAGAGTAGAAAATGAAAGAAAACTCAAAATCAACCGGATCCGTAGTGATCATGGTGGAGAGTTTGAGAATTCTAACTTTTCAACTTTTTGCTTAGAACAAGGGTACAAGCACGAATTTTCTTGTCCTAGAACACCCCAACAAAATGAGGTTGTGGACAGACAAAATCGTGCCCTACAAGAAGCGGCTAGAGACAATGCTTAATGCATATTCCTTACCTAGCTACTTAGGCGTAAGGTTAATACCGCTTGCTATATCCAAAATAGGGTATTAATTCATAGGTTTTTAGGAAAAACTCCATTTGAATTGTGGAATGGTACAATTCCAACAATTCATTATTTTAAGGTCTTTGGATGTAAAGTCTATATCTTAAATACCAAAGATAACCTAAGTAAATTTGAGTCCAAAGCGGATGAGGGAATCCTAGTTGGATACTCATCCACTAGTGTAGGATATAGAGTTTACAATAAAAGGACTCAAAAGATTGAAGAATCTTCAAATGTTCAATTTGATGAAACTTCAAATACATACCCTAGAAAATCTCCTATTGATGATGACATAAATAATGAAAATCAAGAAATTACCAAACAATTTCAAGATTTAAACTTAGGGGGTAATAATCAAGGGGGAGGATTGGATCAAGGGAAAGTAAGGGATGATTCCGATAATGAACATAGAATTGAAGTAAATCATGATCAAACTCAACTTGATACACCTCCTAGAACCATAAGAGTTCATCAAAGTCACCCATTAGATCAAATTGTGGGTGAATTATCTCAAGGAGTTAGGACTAGGTCATTCCATAGGGACCCCACTAGTCATATAGCTCTAATTTCTCAAATTGAAAAACATTAAAGATGCATTACTTGATCCGGATTGGATCTTAGCAATGCAAGATGAATTGGCTCAATTTGATAGGAGTCAAGTGTGGGAGTTAGTTCCTAGACCAAGTGAAAACACTATTATTACTACAAGATGGGTCTTTAGGAACAAACTAGATGACCAAGGAAATATCACTAGAAATAAAGCACGATTAGTTGCAAGGGGTTTTAATCAAGTTGAAGGACTTGATTATGATGAAATATATGCCCCGGTTGCTAGATTAGAGTCCATTAGAATACTTTTAGCATATGCCTCCTATATGGGTTTCAAACTCCATCAAATGGATGTCAAATCGGCATTCCTAAATGGGTTTATTAAGGAAGAGGTGTATGTAGAACAACCTCCCGGGTTTGAAAATATGGACTACCCAAACCATGTATACAAACTTAGGAAAGCCTTATATGGTTTGAAACAAGCTCCCCGGGCTTGGTATGAAAGATTGTCAACCTTCCTAATCTCCAAGGATTTCAGAAGGGGTAGTATAGATCAAACTCTCTTTATAAAGTCAACATCTAAGGACATTTTTGTAGCCCAAGTGTATGTTGATGACATTATCTTTGGGTCAACAAATGATGAGCTTCTTGAAGACTTTATTCAAAATATGGAAAAAGAGTTTGAGATGAGTCTAGTTGGAGAATTAAATTTCTTCCTAGGTTTGCAAGTTAAACAAACTAGCGAAGGAATTTACATTTATCAAACCAAATATGCTAAGGAAATGATTAAGAAATTTGGTTTAGAAAATGCTAAGGTAGTGTCAACTCCAATGGCAACCAATGCCAAAATAGATAGTGATAGTGAAGGAAAACAAATAGATCTTACCCTTTATAGGAGCATGATTGGTAGCCTCTTGTATTTAACCGCTAGTAGACCCGACATATTATTTGCGGTTGGTATGTGTGCTAGGTATCAATCATGTGCTAAGGAATCTCATTTAGTTGCCGTTAAAAGAATTTTAAGATATGTCAAGGGCACACTAAATGTAGGTCTATGGTACCCTAGGACTAGGTCATTTGAATTACTTGGGTATACCGATTCCGATTATGCCAGGTGCAAATTGGATAGGAAAAGTACTAGTGGTGGATGCCAATTTCTTGGGTCCTCCCTAGTTAGTTGGAGTAGTAGGAAGCAACTTTGTGTTGCTTTATCAACCACCGAAGCCGAATATGTTGCTATGGGTGGTTGTGTAGCTCAACTATTATGGATGAAACATACCTTAGAAGATTATGAGATAACTTACTCCAACATGAAAGTACTTTGTGATAATGTGAGCACCATTAACTTGACCAAAAATCCGGTGCATCACTCTAGGACCAAGCACATTGAAGTGAAACATCACTTCATTAGAGACCATGTGGCTAAGGGGGACATTGAGCTTAATTACATTGAATCTAAGTCCAACCTAGCCGACATCTTTACCAAGCCTCTCCCCGAACTAGAATTTTCATCACTTATGAGAGAACTTGGGATGTGCTTTGTAGAATAGAAGTGTAGTTTTGCATAATTCTATAGAAATACTAGGATTTATACCTTTAACCATCTCACAAAACACTTAGGAAACCATGATTTTTGTATTGAGCCACCTAGACAACATGTGAGATGTTAGGAAGATGCACTTGGTTCATCATGCTTGTTATGATGCATTACTATGAACCAAAGTGTCATCTAGAAACATTAATCCTTCATTGGACCAATCATTGGGAAGGCCTATGTACAATTAATGTGCATATAGCTCCAAGAATATGATTGGAAATGTCAAATAAAATAAAATGTAAACTATGTCTATCAAACCTTGAGAAACAATTTCCTATTGATAAGCCAAAGTGATACAAAGTTTTGCAAAAATATCATAACTTTTGCAAAATCTCAAGATTGTGTCAATATCAAAATCTAGAGGTAATATAATTTTAAAATAATTTTTCCTTGATAGGAAATGATCTAACAATATTACCCACGAAATTTTGTGATTTTTTGATCTTTATTGAATTAATTATGAATTTTTAAATCGGCCAAAAGGCTATCGATCGATATCGATCGTGGTACCTAACGCTGATTCGATCGATACGCCCGATATCGAACCGCTTACGGTTCGTTATCGTTCGACCGCCATTTATGGCGTACGACCGACGATAGTAATGGTTCGTATGCGAATCGGGTTCGGCCCGATAACCATCGCTCGATCGCCATTTATGGCGATCGACTGACGCATACTGAATCGTTCGTATCGACCGCATTGCCGATTGATCACATCAATTCATTGCCGACTAACGGCGAATGATCGGTGTCGCGGTTTTAGGGCTTTCCACCGGTTCGACTCGCGTAACCTCTCGATTTCTCTCTTCTTTTCTTCCGACGACCGTCCACCGCACCTCTTAGCCGTTCTCCTTTGTTTTCCGGCGACCTCATCGACACGTGATCCCATTTAGAGTGCTCTCCAACTCGAGGACCTTCTCGTGTCACTCCGGTCACGCTCTAGGGTCCAGTCACTCGGCTAGGGTTTCGTGGTCCGGCACTGATCCTTGTTCACCATGCCACCTAGGTATATTTTCTTTCATGATCAATGTTTTGTTTTGTTCCTATGATTGTATTTCACTAACCCATGCTTATCTTGTTCATGCATCATCAACCTACATTGTGCATTTTTTGTTGTCTTTTCGCCCATTTAGAATTAAGCACGTTGCTACTAAGCGCACCCGGGCACCTCCGACCAATGAGGGCCCGTCAAACCCTCAACCCTCTGTTGATCCTCGATTTCCAAATTCCGCCCTTGAAAGTGCTTTTCATAAAAACAAATTCCAACTTATTCCACCTAGGTCAATGGATTCCAAGTTTCTTAAAGACTTCTGTTTCGACATTGTTCAAATCATCCAACATTACAACCTTGAGTCTTTGGTTTTCTGTGAACATCACGTAAACATCACCCTCCTCTCTGAATTTTTCAACAACCTACGACCGGTTGGAGATGGGCTGAGATACCGGACTCGCGTTGCTCAGCGCGATCTGGATTTCAGTCCCTAGATCTAGACCGATTTTCTCGGATGTCTTCCTTCCGAGAGTGATTTCACTCTATATCCATCTTGGAGTGAACCTCTTCCATCTCCCTTTGAGGAGATTTCTTTAGATTCCCTTCATGATACCTTCTATCACTATCCTTTGAACACCAATTTATTTCAATCACAAGAACTGTCTGCTTCTGACAATGTCCTTTATAAGGTCATTGCTCATTGTCTTCTTCCCATTGTTACCCGTGGTTTGGCCTTGGTTCGCCCTCCACACCTACTTCTCATGCATTTCTTTCACAATACTTAGACATTAACATTGGTCTCAATACCTTCCAATGCATCATTCATTTCATAAGGCCAAACAATGGGAAGATTCACATACCATTTGGAAATGTCCTCACCAATGGCTCACCAGAGGCATTGATGTGAATATAGGAGTCATTAAAGCCATGAATAGGAAATATGATCGGATGACTCGACGGAGTTTCTCATCGAAGAGGATCCGTCTCGGGACCCAAGACGGCGGTAGCGGGTGGCGCCCTCGGCACGGAGGATCTTCGTAGGAGTAGGCCGAGGTGTAGCCGCGGTGTTCTTTGAGGGGACTGCTGCAGGCGATACTGTTCTACCAGACACATCCCTCGGTGCCCGCTTCGATGCTTTTGCGGAGCGGGTGGACACACGTTTTGAGGAGCTGCGCCTCGAGCATCAGGAGCTCCTCTCCCTCGTGAGAGAGGTGCATCGGCAGCAGCAAGACATCTTGGCGATTCTCCGCCCTGCTACACCTGGACACCCACCTCACGATGGTTCGTCATCGGCACCGATGGATGCTGAGGACGACGATCGTTAGATCGCTTGTTTTCTTTGTTATTTTCTTTTTGGCCGTATGTACGACATAAACTCCTACTTATGTAATGACTTTTGATTGATGATATGAAATTATTTTTTTATTATTCACTTCTATTAGTGCCTACAATTTGTTGTTTATCAAGTTTAGAAGTTGAGCATAAAGTACGAAGTTATGAATATTGATACGATACAATTACACTTTTTGTGTCATAATTTTGTTGTTTTAAATATCGTATCAATCCATTAATCTGATGAACATGTTTTTCGTCTAATATTTTTCATATGTTATATTAGTCGAATAAAATGTGTATGCCAAGTTTCGTGATTTTTGGACACCCACGTAATTTTCTACGCATTCTCAAACCTTGACTAAAAAACTCGAAATTCAGATTTGTCTGATATCACGATCCATTATTGGCGATCGCTATATTTATTGCTTTATATTCCAATCGAACCTGTCATCGCTTTGGAATGAAAAGCGGTTTTTCATCGATTAAAGGTTCAATTTTGACATTATACAATTTCCACAGTATATATATGATACCTTGTATGGAAAGGCGGATTTTCTTGGTGCACTGGTTTAGGGGGAGCTACATCCCTTATTTATATAATTGTTGGTGCAAGACTAGGACATATTTGCCTATTGCTTATGTTTTGTTTATCATGAAACATGTCTTGGATTTAGGGGGAGCTTCATATCAATTTTATACCTTTGTTCAAGATGTGTTAATTATAATTCTTTCTGCACTTATTGAATAACCTCTTCCCTTTTGTTGTATGTCAAAGGGGAGAAGGGACATTGAAGTTAGAATTCATATTGAAATATGTTTATGTAAAGAAGATCTAACTTAAATGATTGCCAAACATCAAAAAGGGAGATTGTTGGTGCAACAATGCCCCAAGCATTTATATATATTTTGATGTTTGGATAATCATCTAAGTTAGGCAATGTTTTGTGATCTAATTGTATACATGTTTAAGTGACAGAAAATCCAAGTATGAAGACTTGGTAAAAGACAAGTCCAAGTGTGATCTTGGCAAAGAGAAGTCAAGGAAAGGTCTTGGCAAGATAAGTCCAAGCATGTAGTCTCATACAGAAGTCCAAGCAGCCTTGGAAAAGGAAGGCCAAAGGAAAGTCTTGGGCATAAGTCCAAGCACGGCGTAAAGTCCAAGCTGCATTTTTGAAAGAAGAAACCTAAAGCATGAAAACCAAGGAAGCTAAGGCAAGCGCATGGATGGAGTCGTGGACTCGAGAAATCCTAGAGGCGCAAGGTCGATGGAGAAGCTAGAAGGTTAAGTCTAGGCTTAGGTTATGTTTTCAAGTATGAATGACCGAACATGGTGTCCCGAACCCTTAAAATATAGCATTAGAGTTCGAAGGACGATCTGGTTATCCTAATGAATCCGGTGATGAGCCGACTCGACTGATCGCAAAGCATGCCGGGCAATGATCGCCATTATTGGCCGATCGCCACAAACACGTGTAGCCGATCGCTACGGCTTACGAAGCAAGACGCCGAATCGCCATCGCGGCCGATCGATAGTCTTCCGCATGGCGATGACGACGCAAATCCCGCAATCCGGCCGCTCGTGGTTGCTAGAATCGGCGGCAGTCGACTGATGTAAGTCATCAGTCGACTGATAGACCTCCAACGGGAAAAAGAGGCTCTTTCCTATAAAAAGAGCCCAAGGGGAGCAAGAAGAGCCTAATGCTTATATTCTGATCTTTCTTCTAAGCTCCTACAAGTTTTCAAAGCTTTCTAAGTGTATTAATCTCCTTTCTCCTCTCAAATCTTCATTGTCATCTTTTGTAAGAAGAGGAGGTCTTTGTAAAGAGAAAGCTTCATAGTGAAATTGCTTGGGTTGATCCACCTTAAGGATCGCCGTGGAGTAGGAGCGTTATCTCCGAACCACGTAAAGGCTTTGTTAGCATTGGTTTTTGTTTTTACATATATTACTTGTGTTTGCTTCCGCTAATTACTTTTGTAGAAACGAAAAGAGCTATTCACCCCCCCCCTCTAGCTTTCAAACGATCCCTTACAGATAGGCCACCCTTAGCCTAGGCCTAAGACTTCTAGCTACCTCCATCAGCCTCACGCCTATCGGATCCCTCCAAGTCATCTATGACTTGTTCATCCATATGCTAACCTTCAGGTGCTTCCACTGGTTATTGTCATGTTAACTGGGTCTACTTTGCCAAGATACATTTGGACTTATGCTGCTAAAATACATGCTTGGACTTTACACCGCCAAACATTAGACTTATGCTACTAAGAATACACGCTTGGACTTTACGCTGCCAATATCACACCCTTGGACTTCCCAATTGTCAAGTATCCATACTTGGGCTTTCACCACCAAAGTTCACTTGGACTTTACACTGCCAAGACTATAGCTTGGACTTATGCCGCCAAGACTATACCTTTGGACTTTCCTTGCCAAGTACCCTTGACTTGGACTTTACCATTACCAAGACCCATGCTTGGACTTTCCAATTGCCAAGTACCCATGACTTGGACTTTACCTACCAAGTACACATGACTTGGACTTCTCAAATGCCAAGACCATTCTTGGACTTACCATGACAATCACATTGTTAATCGTTTTATTAAACATCAAAATACTACTCGAGTCAAACTCGAGTCTGATCAATCGTGACCTGAGCCGATTGCACCAACAATCTTCCCATTTTTGATGTTTGACAAAACCTTTGAGTTAGACTACCTAACTCAAGCCATCAAATCTCTACCTTTTTGACATACATCAAAAAGTCTCCAAGGGTATCAATGTCTCATATACCAATGAGATCTTACATTCTATCCCTTGATCCAAAATCATATAGGATGTCTTCACTCTTTCTAGTGATAAATCACATATCATTAAATGAGAAGCAATCCTCACTATTTTCCATTTCCCCCTCTTTTAAAAAGAATACTCATCCATCATCCCTTGATGGATAACCTCCCCCTAAAGGCTTGCTTCTCCTTGACCATTGCACCAACAATGTCCTTGGAGAGACCCTAAGCCAATAGGAACTCTAAACAATTAAAATTAAGAGTAAAGATTTAACATTGAACTTTCACCTCCCTTAAAATTTGATTTTTCACCCTAAACACCTCTCCTAATCATTTTCAATGATATTTCACCCTTTCAACACTTTCCAAAGCATATCCTAAGATTAGGAGACGTTATGGTACCTAGTGATGGCTGAAAATGGGCTAAACAAACCTTGTTTACTCGAAATCAACCCAACAGTCAACTTGATCAGCAATTAGTCAACTGCCAGACTGAGACAGTCGACTGCCATCTAATTTACAAAAATCAAATTTACAAAAATAAATTTTGAAAATACATAAGTAAATATACATATTTCAAAAAATATTGAAAATTCATACGTACATTACTTACATGAAATATAATGGATGAAAAATAGTTTTAAATTAAAATACCCATTAAATTGTGAGATTGATACAAAGTTCAAAACCATTGAAACTTTCAATATTTTTGACCTACTTTGTATCAACTTCTTCAGGGTGATTGCTATCAAAAGATAGACTTCACCAAGGTTATCTAAAATGATTTTAAAAAGTTTTTGAAAACCTATTTTGAACATGGTCTATGGGCTAGATGTACATTAGCTTTCTTCATGATTCATCATTATCATTTAATGATTTCTAAGTTCAATATGATGTACTAAATAAGCACATGAACTCAACCATTTCTTAGCATCTCACATGTGTCTAAGGTGTATGAAAACACACGCAAGTTAATCTAATGTTCTTGTGAGATGTGAGTTTTGGTTATTAGGGGTTCAATCAATTTTCTAGGCAACTCTATTTGATTCCCTTATACATGGGACATCAAATCATGTCATTATCCTTAAATCAATTTTAATTAACCTAAATGCATGAATGATGAATATGATAAATTAATCATGTGGATGAATTGAAACATCGAGGAATAAATCAAAATAACATGTCAAAAATGAGTTATCACCCCCCCCAACCCCACACACAGACACACTCACTTTATTCTTGCACGTCCCGTGCAAGTAAAAAAAACTACGAAAATAACCAAAGATACATTTCCTTAATAATTCTCAATCATATTTAGCAAATCATGAAAGAAAGTTACTTAGGACTGTCAATTCTCAAAGGCTTAAACATTGATGGACTCAATTCTCACACTGGTTAACAAACATGATGACTTCAATTCATCCTAAATAAAATGAGAATGCCTAAGTCTCACAAAGTAAGTGGTGGGTTCTCTCTCTCATATACATGTAATGGTGGAGTTCACTCAAGCTACTCATGGTTTATGTACTACTATATACTTGCTTCTCTTCTACTCTTCACCACTATCATACACACAAGAATGCATAACTTTGAAGGCTTATTGGGATTGTAAGGGAAACAAGTGCCAAAGCAAATAATGGTATGTGAGTAAGAAAAATAGCTAAATGAAAGATATAAAGAAAAAGATTAAAGTAATGGAGTAAGATATGAAAATATTAGAATGCTACATAAATGAGTACAAGAAAATATTCCCCCAAAAGATTTTCATTCGAACTAGCTTTCCACAATTCAATAAACATGTAACTCTATCATATTCCTAAAACATGTAAACAATTCAATCCACTTCCGATCAAAACAAAATAATGCAAACAACTTTATCACACGTGAGCTAAAAGTTGCACTTCATGTCATAAAAAAAAATTATTGCCTTTATTCCTTTGGCTAAATATTTATTTTTCTCTTTTTTTTTTTATTTTGTTTTGTTGTTGTTTTCATTCTTTTTTTCTCTTTTTTTATATTATTTTCTCAAATTATTTTCCTATGTTGTATCCTCAATCTCACCGAAAAATACAAAAAACATAGCTTACCTATGCTTCCACTAAATCACTCCTCCCCCATACACTTGAATTTTTGTCCATACTAGAAAAACACTCATTATAGAACATCCAAATTCTCACATCCAAAAGAATAATGGAAGAAAAAATGACATGACACATGATAAGAAAGTTATTTGACTAACATGTGACAATAAATGAAACAAAAGAAACAAGTGAGGTGGCCTTCATCATAATCATGCAAATCTATTATAATGTGGTCTTGAAATAATCAAGCCAAGTTCTAGAGTACCAATAACTATAAGTGCACCACACATAAGTAAGAAAAATAGACTCAATCCTCACTAGGTATACAAAAATCATCAACTCAATCTATAAACATTGAATTCATCACCAAATAATAATCACAAACAATCAAGGAATTCATTCATGATAATAAATTTCAAAAACTCAATAGTCAAATTTAAATAACTTTCATGACTTCTAAGAAGATATAAAGGAATGCATAGGGAATCCATCTTAAAACATAACGAAACAAAAAATTTGACAATAAAAACTTGACAACTAAAATAACTAAAACAAATAAAGCAAAGAAACATATATATAAAGAAAAAGATGTAGGATGGAATGAACTCCCATGAGTGTTTGGCGGTTGAAGGTTGCTCAATAAGAGAAATCAGTGTGGGAGTGGCACAATCCAAGAGAAGATCCTCCTCGATGGTTGAAGATGATTCAAACATAATGTCCATGCCAAAGATTGGATTGACCAAGTGAAAATGAGTGCCTTCTGCATGTAGCCAGTATATTTTTACACTGCTCCCTCTAATATTGTCACCTTCTTATATGTTTTCTTTAGTGGTCGGAGGTGTACAAATGTTGGTGACCGCTAGAGGGGGGTGAATAGCACATCTTCGATCGCTTGATGGAATTCGTTCGCGTATTTGCTACAAGTGTTAGTGTACACAGCGAAATATATAATAACAAAAACAAATACACAACACAATACACAAGATATAACGTGGTTCGGAACCTTAGAATTCCTACTCCACGGGTTGAGCTCAAATGAGCTCTAGCGATGCCAAACACCACTAATAATCAATACACTTCTTCTCGGAACAATCCGGAGGTGAAGGAAACCTCTTACAACAATAAGAAACAAATACAAGCTAACATAAGTAAACTACACAAATACAAGTAAAGAAAACTTTACACAATGTGAACTTGAGTACTTGCTTTTGGTTACTTGAGAAGAACTTTGAAGATCTGGATTGCAGTAGCAAATCCCCTTCAAATCACCTCAAATAACTTTGGCCAAATACTCCTTCATAAGATGCTTTTATAACCTGTATTTGGGCTGGATTCCACCTAGCAGTCGACTGATTGCGACCATCAGTCGACTGCTCCTATAGCCGTTGTGAGACAATGACTCGATCCACGTTAGATAAGTTCCAATGGATACACTGACAGTTGAATGCCATTACCCATCAGTCAACTGCTGAGGTCGTAGCCGATCGACCAGTTAGCTACCAAGATTGGCTCAAGCCATCGATCGGCCCCGATTACAGCGATCATTGCGGGCCATTTCTGATCGAACACCCGATCAACTCGGCGATTCGACTAGCCATAATCCCAGTCGACTACCAAGAGTCAACTCAGCTGCCAAGTCAAAACACTTGACCAATCGACTGGTCCAAAGCCCCAGTCGACTGATAACCTCAACCATGAGGTTTAACCCCAAGTATGATGCTAGACCACCCTTAGCCTAGACCTAAGTCTTCTAGCCACCTCTGTCAACCTCACGCCTATCGGATCCCTCTAAGTCATCCATGACTTGTTCATCCATATGCTAGTATTCATGTGCTTCCATTAGCTATTGTTATGTTAAGCTGGTCTACACCGCTAAGGCACATTTGAGCTTATGCTGCCAAGACTATCGCTTGGACTTTACGCCACCAATATCACTCCTTGGACTTTCCTTGCCAACCCATATTGGACTTTCCATTTGCCAAGACTCAAGCTTGGACTTTCCTTTGCCAAGACCCATGCTTGGACTTTTCATGTCAAGTACCCAAGACTTAGACTTTCCATGTCAAGTACCCATGACTTGGACTTTCTATTGCCAAGTACTCAAGACTTAGACTTTCCATGCCAAGTACCCATGACTTGGACTTTCCATTGCCAAGTACTCAAGACTTGGACTTTCCCATGACAATCATGTTGTCATACATTTTGTTGAACATCAATGTTAAACATCAATGTCAAACATCAATGTCAAACATCAAAACACTACTCGAGTCAAACTCGAGTCCGGTCAATCGTGACCTGGGTCGATTGCACCAATAATCTCCCCCTTTTTGATGTTTGATAAAAAACCACAAACACTTTTGAGTTAGGCCACCTAACTCAAATCTCCTTACCGATTCTCCCAAATTGGTAATCTCAAATTCTCCTATTGATTTTTCCATCAATTCTCTCCCTTTTTGACATACATAAAAAAGGTTCTTCCCAAGGGTGTCAATGTCTCATATCCCAATGAAATCTTATAATCTCCCCTTGGTCCAAAAACATCTAGGATTTCTTCACTCTTCCTAGTGATAAGTCCCATATCACTAAAGAGAGACAATCCTCATTTCTCTAAAAACTCAAAATTCTCCCCCTCATGAGAAAGAACACATCCATCATCCCATGATGGATAACCTCCTTCTAAAGGCTTGTTCCTTCTTGACCATTGCACCAACAATGTCCTTGAAGAATCCCTAAGCCTATAGGAACACTAAACCATCAAAATTAAGGTCAAAAGTTCAACCTTGAACTTTTCACCTTAAAATTGATATACACCCTAAACTACTCTCCTAATCCATATGCAATGGATTTTCACCATTTTCAATACTTTCCAAAGCATATCTTAGGGTTAGAAGCAGTTATGGTAGCCTAACATAGCTGAAATCAGGCTAAACAAACCTTGTTTACCCAAAATCAGACCTGACAGTCAACAGTCAACTACCCTTGACTCCAGTTGACTGTCATCCATTGCAGTCGACTGATTTCTACAAATGAAAAAATTCAATTTTTAGAAATCGAAATTACAAAAATCATAAGTAGTTATACATATATCGAAAAATCATGAAATTTCGTATGTATAATACTTATAACAATCAATATGGGTGAAAAATATTTGAAAAATAATTTATCCATAAAATAGTGAAATTGATACAAAGTTCAAAAATAAGAAAAGCTTCAATGTTTTGAGCCCTCTTTGTATCAACATCATCAATGGTGACTTCTATCAAAAGATAGATTACACCAAGGTTTTTTAAAATGATTTTGAAATATTTTTAAAACCTTATATTGAACCATAGTTTATGGTCTTAATGCACATAACTTGTACATAAACTTTTCTCATGATTCATCCATGGTTTAAGATGAGTTTGAGTTCATCTAAATGCAAAAACTATACACTTTGAACTTAACTTATTTCCTAGCATCTCACATGTGTCTAGGGTGTATGAAAACACACACATGTCAATTTTATGTGAGATGTGAGTTTTATTTATCCTAAACTAGGGTCTCATGCATTTTTCTAGGTAACACTTGATTCCCTTATACATGAGTCTTCAAGTCATGTCATAGTCCTTAAATCAATTTTAATTAACTTTTAAATGCATAAAATATGATCATGGCATATAATGATAGCATAAATGAGCATGTTCCAAAATCATGATGTCATGGCATAAAAATGAACCTAAGCACTCATGACATAAAGACTTAAACTAAACATGATCATGACATATTATATGATAAACATAAATATGATTTCATGACATGACATATAACAAATGAAACATGACAAATAAAAGGTATAGGTATAACAATATCTAAATTTTAATATTGATTGTCATTTGTTAAGATTAATTCCATTTTACCATATTACCAACTTTCTCCCAAGTGTGCCAAAAACTCAAAATGACACACTATGACCTCTAGACCTAATTTGTGTCAATTTGATAAATTTATCAAACTTCTTAAATAATATTGGCACATCCTAAATTTTTTTAGGATTTAAGATCAAAACTTATTTCCAAGGCCTTGAAAATGTCCTAAAGTGTCAACTCTACCATGGTTAGGTTAACTACCCATCCAATCAAGGTTGACACATCCTAACCCATTTAGCGTGAATCAATCACACCTAGGAACCCAATACCTATTGGAGCTCCTTGTGTTGACTAGGTATTCCTTAGGGATAACTTTCCTAGATACCTTCCTAATGACCCTTCTAGGCTTAGAAGCCTTGGTCATTGTGGTCTTGCCTAGGTTAACTCTAGGGGTGACTCCCCTTGTAACCTTCTTAGTGGCTTCCCTAGGTTTCTTCGAAATCTTAGCCACTAGGCACTTGTCATGGTAAACCTTAGGGATGACTTCCCTAGTGACCTTGGCTCTCCTAGACCTAGGTTGTGTTCCATAATCGAATGAAACACTATGATAGGTCTCATTGGCCTTAGGTTTGTGACTCAAACCTTTCTTTCCCTTGGGTGGACCTTGCTTCCTAGACCCTAGGTTTTGATAATTTGACCCTTTAATTGAATTTTGCTTCCTTGCAAGGGTCTTCTCCATCTTCTCAAGTTTTGACCTCAAAACTTGATTTTCAAATTCTAATTGCTCAAATTTTGTGGGTCCATTGTTTATTTGAGCATTTTTTCCCTTCCTAGGAATATGTCTAGAATTTTTTGGATTAAAGCCTAGATGATCTTCTATTTTCCTAATACTTGCCTTAGGTAGAATTTTTCTAGGGACATTAGTTCCAAATTTCTCCTTGATTAAAATAGGTCTAGACTTATTATTTCTAGACTTGTCCTTAGACCTAAAATCAACATGTTTAACCCCTAAGCAATAAAGTCTATTTCTAGCATGCTTTTGTTCATGAGTAATAGCAAGATTATTAATGATGTGAGAAAAAAATATAGGATTTTAGGAGTAGTTTTCGCTCACATCTCATTTCATTTTATGTTTGTTTCATGTATATTTTACTTTATTTTGCATGCATTTCCTATTTTCTAGTTCGGAGATCTACTTTTGTTAATTTATGTGTAGGGCAGCATTTTTAGAGCAAAAATAGAGCAATTTGTGGAGCACGGACCTTAAGGAACATGCACTGGCCATGTCCCAAGACTTGGGCATGTTTTAGAAGCGAAATGGATTAAAACGGAGGCTCCAAGAAAAGACACGACCAAGCCGTGTGAATTAGCATGGTCGTGCCTTTTTTCCAGCTCATTTTTTAGCCTGGATTTCAGTCGTTTTCTAGCCTTGCACACGGTCAAGCCGTGTGAAATTCACACGACCATGTGGCGGTGCCGCAAATTCAAGAAAATAGGATTTTTCAAGCATTTATGGAAAGTCGAAGCCGCCTCTATATATAGGAAACTCATCTAAGAGATGAGGGATCACGAGGGAGCCACCCTAGGGCTCCCAAACCCTAGAGAGGGGCACGACGGTCGGGGCAACACTCTGAAGCTCTAAAAAGTTTCGAAAACTCACAACGGGGAGGAAGGAAGCCGCTTGAGATCCAAGTTCTGCAACTCAACGCTCAAGAGAAGAGCCTCAACGCATTGTAATCTATATTCTTACCATGCTTTATCCTATATATTTGAATTTGACAATGTCTTGTGTTTCTTTCCTGCCATTCATGGAGTAGATTCTCTGATTCTAGGACTAGAGAGTAGTTTGTGTTGAGTTAGAACATGTTGCTTCAAATATCTTTTAATTCTTGAATCTATATTTATAAATTGGTGTTTGGTTAGATCTATAGCTATTGTTTTGGTTTTCTAGTCACTGTACTTAGCCGATACGAGGGGTGACAACCCTCGTATCAAAGATTTAGGGGAATTAAGGAGGAACCTAGGGGTTGGCCTCATCTCCTGTAACCGTGGGTAGAAGGATGCGATAGAGTAGGAAATGCGCCTTGTTTTGTCACAGGGATCGATTCAGCATTCTCGTACCGACTATCCCATCCTGAGGCCAGGGGATGACCTAATAATGGCAGAGGTAGCTTCCAATAGATGCGAAGGCTTATCGGGGGAGTGTATGATGTCCTTTCCACAAAACCGTAGCTAGGAACCTAGACATAACTCAATTTACAACGTGTTCTACGATACAAAAACAAAACCGAAATCTTAGAATCCATCTAAAGACTCGTAGCGTCCCTTCTCTTCCTCCGTGTGACACCGTACTAGAGTTAGTGAAGGTGGGAAACTTCGCTTTCCACTTCAACTTGGTTGCTTGTTCATTGCGATCCCGTCTTCGTCCCCGGATTAAAAATAATAATCCATGACAATTAGGGATTACCCCAAGCTACCGTTTCATCGTCGTGCTATCCGATTACAGTGGTCACTTGAACAAACTTATTGTTCAAGCAACCAACCTCTATTCTTCGAATAGCCATGGAATAGACGATGTACGGATCGCCGGTTTTTGTGTTTGTATTCGGAGTCCAAGTAAATTATCCACATAACAAAACATACAACATACATATAATAAGAAAAGATCATAAACAAGCATTATACCTCTCAATCTTCTATTGTATGTCCTTCCTATTTTTGGACGTCGTGTGGGCGATGATCTTCCAAAAGTTGAACCCTCCTAGATCACCAATCTTCCTTTCCTTGTTCACTCCGAACAAAGGAAGATTATAAAACAAAACTCTTCTCCTTTCTAGAACCGACCACCAAGCCACCTTGCTTGGTGATTGCCACCGGCCAAGGAGAAGAATAAGGAGATGATGCCAGCCAAGAGAAAAGGATCACCCTCAACCCTTGATGTCGCTGGCCCTTGGAGAAGGAGAGAGTGTGCTGGCCAAGAGAAAAGGATGAGAAGAAAACCAAACCCTAACTCAAGCCGCTAGCCCTTGGACAAGGTGAAGGAAGCACCATCCAAAAGGAAAGAAAAGAGTCTAAACCCTAATTCTTTGCCGCCGGCCCTTGGATGCAAAACCCTAGCCTCACCCTTGCCGCCCAAGCCAACTCAAACCCTAATCACCAAAAGATTATTTTTGCCCAAGCCTCTTAGCCCTTATTTATAGAGTTAGGCTTAAGTCTCCTTTTAATCTCTACCGTCGGATCTAGGGATTTAATCTCAACCGTCAGATCTAGAGATTTAATCTCAACCGTCGGATCTAGAGATTTAATCTCCACCGTCGAATCTAGAATTTCATTTTCCACCATCGGATCTAGGCTCCATGAGGTTTTAATAGGATACAATAGGGACCATGAGGAGGAGTTGGATCTTGGCCACCCAATGGATCAAGCCCACATAAAGTCTGATCCATTAATGATAATCCATTCCACTAGAGGATTATCATTGATCTACCTCACCAACCCCCATAAGTTAATATGGGCTTCATATATTATTTGTACATATATCTCCCCGTGTTTAAGATCTCGAATGTCCGTCGATTAATTAATTTACTGACAATTAATTAATCAACATCTAACTCCATGAGTAGTACCACTCAACCTTATCATCATGCCGGACCAAGTCCACCTGCAGGGTTTACATGATGAACCTTATGAGCTCCTCAAGGGGACATCATCATCCTAATATATAGGATACAATTTCCTCCTATAATCAACAACACACCATATAAATAATATCATTTCCCAACTTACCGAGCCTATCGATTTACTCTATAAATCTCGCCCATTGGTAAATCAAAGAAATGAATACTAAGTATATGTGCCCGTTATTATATCGGGATTAAGAGCATGTACAACATAATATCTGAGGTCTGATTCGATTATGTAATCAGCAATAAATCGAATCACCTCTAAGTCGGTCCTGCTCAATACACACAAAGTCTACTAGTGTGATTCTATGGTCAAGACAAACCAATACCAAATCACACTACAACCATTCCGATGGTTTATCCAAAGCCATCTCGGTTGTGAGCCTTTACCTATACTCTACAAGGAACTAATAACATGATCTCCCATGTGACACTACATATCATGTTATCTACAATGTAATGTATGAGACAATATGCATAACCATAAATATACAAACAATGATCATGTGATTCTTATTTCAAAAATAAATATGTTTATACAAAAGATAGACTTTTCAGTATACATCCCAACAATCTCCCACTTATACTAAAAGACTATGTTGTCCTCTTACTGTCATACATCTGATTCCCATTCCCTCCATATGCCTATCAAAGCTCTCGCTAGAAGGGCCTTAGTGAAAGGATTTACCAGGTCATCCTCTGATGTAATCTAGGCGACAACAACTTCTACCGTCACTTTATGATTTCTCGTATCAGGTGGTACTTGCGCTCTATGTGTTTACTTGCCTAATGGGTTCATGGTTCCTTCGAGTTTGCAACTGCACCACTGTTATCACAATAAATTGTGATAGTTCTGGGCAAACCAGGAATCACATCCAAGTCCATCAAGAAGTTCCTGAGCCATACAGCTTCTTTGGCCACCTCAGAGGCTGCCACATACTCAGCTTCCATGGTAGGGTCCAGCATGCATTTCTGCTTAACACTCCTCCATACAATGGCTCCACCTCCCAAAGTAAACACAAAACCTGAGGTAGACTTACTGTTATCCCTATCTGATTGGAAGTCGGAATCTGTGTAATTCACAGGGAGTAATTGATCTGCCTGGTAAACTATCATATAATCCCTAGTCCTTCTCAGGTACTTCAATATATGTTTTACCATAGTCCAATGTCCCTGTCTTGGATTACTCTGATATCTGCTAACCATGCCCACGACAAAACAGATATCCTGTCTCGTACATAACATGACATACATGAGGCTTCCTACTGCTGAAGCATAAGAAACCGCCTTCATCTCCTCTATCTCCTTTGATGTTCTAGGACACATCTCCTTAGATAAAGGAACTCCATGCTTGAAAGGTAGAAAACCTTTCTTGGAGTTCTGCATGCTAAAACGATCCATAATGGTGTCTACGTATGAAGCTTGAGATAAGCACAACATCCTTTTCCTGTGATCCCTTATAATCTTGATCCCAAGGATGTGTCCCACTTCTCCCAAGTCCTTCATATCAAACTGTTTAGACAACCATACCCTTACGTCCGATAACACCTTGACATTGTTGCCAATTAACAAAATGTCATCTACGTATAGTACAAGAAATACCACTATATTTCTGTCACATCTCTTATACACACAAGACTCATCCGAACTTTGAATAAACCCATAAGACTGGATTACCTCATCAAAGCGGATGTTCCAAGATCTCGAAGCTTGCTTCAATCCATAAATGGACCGATTAAGCTTGCACACAAGATGCTCTTTGCCCTTTGCAATGAATCCCTCTGGTTGCTTCATATAGATGTTCTCCTCAAGACTTCTATAAAGGAAAGCTGTATTGACATCCATCTGTCATACCTCATAATCCATATGAGCAGCAATACACAAGAGAATCTGGATAGACTTAGGAATGGCTACCGGCGAAAAGGTCTCCTCATAATCGATGCCCTATTTCTGAGTATACCCCTTCGTAACAAGCCTCACTTTGAAGGTCTCAACCTTTCCGTCTATTCCTCTCTTTCTTTTGTAGATCCACTTGCATCCAATGTATTTTACACCATTGGGTGGTTCTACTAGCTCCCAGACCTGATTTTGAATGCATAGATCCTATCTCAGAATTCATCGCACTTTGCCAAGATACCGCATCTTGGATTGCCTCGTCATATGTCCATGGATCAGGTTCATATTCGCTAGGGACAAAATTAGAAGATTTTCCCAAGAACATGAATCTATCAGGTTGTCTAACAACCCTCTCACTACGATGAGGTATCACCTGTGTATCCTCTGTGACACGCGGTGTAGTGACTTGTGGTATATCCTCTTGTACCGGTGGTACTGAAATAGTGACTTCCCCTCTCAATTCCTCCAGAACAATCTTACTCATGGGCTTGTGGTTCATCACATAGTCTTCCTCTAGAAATATGGCGTTCGTGCTAACGATCACCCTCTGATCTCTAGGACTATAAAACAAATCACCTTTCGTTCCTCTAGGATAGCCAACGAACATGTGCACTTCTGTACGAGGTTCCAACTTACCAACATCTGCCTTTAGCACATGTGCTGGACTCCCCCAAATCCGAATATGTCTCAGACTCGGCTTTCGTCTAGTCCACAATTCTGTGGGAGTAGAAAGCATTGATTTAGATAGAATCAAGTTCAGAATATACACCGTCGTATCTAGAGCATATCCCCAGAACAAATCTGGAAACTCAGAATAACTCATCATCGATCTAACCATCTCCATAAGAGTTCTATTCATTCGCTCTGCTACACCATTCTGCTGGGGTGTGCCAGGTGCAGACAATTGGGATTGAATCCCAGCCTCTAATAAGTAATTCCTAAACTCTCCCAAGAGGTACTCACCACCACGATCAGATCATAGTGTCTTGATACTTTTACCTTGATGTTTCTCCACATCGGCCTTGAATTCTTTTAACTTGTCAAAGCATTCAGACTTGCGGCGCATCAAGTAAATGTATCTATATCTTGAATAATCGTCTATAAAAGAGACGAAATATTCAAAACCACCCCTTGCGTGGATAGACATAGGATCACACAAATCAGAATGAACCAATTCCAACACATCTTTGGCTCTATACCCCTTGGTCTTAAAAGGCCTCTTGGTCATTTTACCTTCCAAGCAAGATTCGCGGGTTTGGAAATCTTCCACCACTAATGAACCCAGAGGTCCATCAGCTATCAACCTTTGAATTCTGCTTAGGTTAATATGACCTAGCCTTAGATGTCAAAGATATGTTTGGTTCATCTTCGAAGGTTCTTTTCTCTTTTTGGAATTAGAAGATGAGTTATTCACTTTTATTTGCATCGCGAGAGCTTTTGGTTCAAGTGTATATAAATTTCCTATCAATGCACCAGAATAGATAATTTCCCTATTCCTTTTTATAACAACTCAGTCATTAAAAGAAATAAAATATCCATCCATAAATAATTTAGAAACCGAAATCAAATTCTTTCTAAATAAAGGTATATAAAGGCAATTTTTCAGAACCAAAGTTTTATTCCTTTCAAAAGATAAATAAACATCTCCCACTGCAATAGCCGCCACCTTCGTGGCATCGCCCAAGTAAATAGTAATCTCCCCCTTAGCTAGTTGTCTAGTTTCCTGGAACCCCTGCAAAGTATTGTAGACATGATCAGTGACTCCCGTATCTACACACCAGGTGCTAGTAGATAATGTAGGATCGATGAAGTGTGGATGTGGCCGACTATAGGGGGGGTCAATAGCTCTCTTTCGTTGGATGATGGAATTCGCTTGTCTACAAACAATATTAGCGCAACGAAAAAACAAAACTAAACAAGCAAATCAAAGCAACAAGAATAAAACCAATGCTAACACCAAGTCGTAACATGGTTCACGGCTACGCCACTAATCCACGATCCCGATTCGTCCATGGTGAATCACTCCTTTGCCAAATCCACTAGATCTCTCCTTTGCACAAAGCTAGGTGGAGGTAACCTCTTTACAATCCCTCTTCTTACAATAGAATGGAATAATAGCAAGTAAGAAGAGTGAGAATTCTTTAGGGCACTTTGGGAGAAGATTAGAGCATAAACATTAGGCCCCCAAAGCCCCACACCATTCTTCTTTATAGAGGAAGAGGGTTTCTTCCCGTTGACACAGGAGCAGTCGACTGATGTCCCTATCAGTCGACTGGTCCTATAGTCGTTGCCCAATAACAGCTGCTTTCCACGTTGGATTTCATCCAACGGTACCAACATCAGTCGACTGATGCTCGATTAGTCGAGTGCTCGCGAGCTCGACTCCATTCTGTGCCCGAAACACTTACGACCAGTCGACTGATGCCTTCATCAGTCGACTGGTGGTCTCTCAGTCGACTGCCAATCCATGGCAGTAGATTGTTGGCACTTGAACCAGACTCGAACACTAGTCGAGTCACAGTCGACTAAGAGTAGTCGACTACCATAACATGATAGTCAACTGATGTCGGGAAATCCCATCCGACACTTAGCCAAATGGCCAAGTTTCACCTAAGAGCGCTACCCCTTTCCGGGTTACATTCGCTCACTCTCATCCCTCGGAGTCCCTCGCCTTTGAAGTTATCTTCGTCCGATCATGTCCCTCGGATGCGCCAAGCGCACGGCTCTGCAGCGCCATCCTTCGCGTCTCGCCCTGAAGTCTACTTCCTCCGGCTTCACTCCAAGCTCCTCGTCCGATGGTCCCTCGGATGCTTCAAGCGCACGGCTTCCACAAAGCCATCCTTCATCGACTCAAGGACTGAGTCATGAGAGGTGAAACTCGCCAAGGCTCCATGTGCGAATTACTAAGCCCTACAAGACTCTAACGCACATATCAAATCATAATAATAATCTAACTTAAACCCTTTGCCACACACATCAAAACCTTATCATGGCAAGAGATTGCCCTAACAATCTCCCCCTTTTTGATGTGTGGCAATCCATTTAAGTTAGGTAAAACATTTGATAAACTATTAAGGAAAGAAAGCATGTAAATAACATGATTAGCAACTCTCCCCCTTAATACATGAAACTCCCCCTAAATATATTCCCCCTTACTTAAACATATATATTTCTCCCCCTTTGACACCATCAAAAATAATTAACAAAGTTTATACAGCATGACATCAAGTCTAGAGAGAAACAAAAACCAAAATATGTCTTAAAAATGGATAAAAGAAATTACTGGGCATGTTATCAGGCTATCAATCGACTGGTTCAGACTACCAGTCGACTGCCACATGCATTTCAGGTTTTTTAGATTTTCAGGGTGGATTTCAGAAATGCATTAGAAAATCTATAAAATTCAAAAAATCATGAAATTTGGGAAACATATTTCTTGTAAGTATATTTATCAATGAAAAATAGTTGTCCATGAAAAATCATTATATTTTCAAGTATTTACCAAAAATCCAAAAGTTTCAAAAGTAACTAGGTTTTTGATCAAGTTAGTATCAAGTTTAACACCTAGTTTTGCTTTAAAATGTTTCAAAACATGAACACACAGATTTTAAAGTAAGAAATTGTTTTGAAAACATATGAAATATCCAACCATGATCTTTGGGCAATATGTCTATGAATTAAACATAAGCCTTCCCCATGATTGGTCTATTATTGCTATTTTGATACTTCAAATGACCATCTAAATGCCATAGGCATTAGTGGACATTTGTATCATCCTAACATCTCACTCATGCTAAGTTTTCAATCAAGGTAGCCTATGGTGAATGTGAGATGCATCCTAAAGGTATTTGTATATACTTAACCATTATTTTTATGCAATTCTATCAAGGTTAAGTATCATCCTATCATTCTACATGATCATAAAGACATATATGGATAAATTTCACATTATGATCATGAAACAAATGTATTCATCAAATTGTGATCATGCATTAGATATTACATCATGATAATAAACCAAATATCACCTAAAGCGTGATTTATCTATTTATAGGTGCATTATCATCACCTAACACTATTTCAAAAATATTGTCCCGCCATCCTAAGTCAACCAACATATGATATAGGTAAATTGCATATGGTTGACTACCCTAGGGTTTTCCTAACCCTTTAGGATGGATTTTGGAACCCAAAATAAGTTCTTGCCTATGGGTTTCACTAAAAATTCCTTAGGGATCTATTTTATAGCTATTACCTTCTTTTTATCTTGACCCCTAGCAATTAGATATTTATAGGCCTTTTCATTTTTCTTTTCTTTATAACCTAGGCCTTTCTTGTTGAAGCTTACCCTTTGGCTCCCAATTATCATGTTAAGGGTATTTGAGCCTATTGTAAACTTTTCTAGGGTTTTGGTCAAATGGTCTACCTTTTCCCTTAGAGCCCTATTTTCCTCTATGCATGCATCATTAACATCAAATGGCATATAAAGATCATGTGAGCATGTATCATCATGACTAGAAGAAATATTATCATTTACATTTAAGCATGCTTTTTCTAGTTTATTTTCTAAGTCCTTAATTTGATCTAGCATGCTCTTATTTTTCTTTTTAGCTCTAAACAAGTTCTTAGTGAGGCTAGAAATCATGGAAACTATTTTACTAGGTGAAAGTTTAGTTACCATAGTTTCCATGTCCTCTTCTTCGGATGAGGAGGATGATGAAGCTCCCCCTTCACTAGAGCTCTCCTCACTTGTGCTTGATCTTTCTTCTTGCTCGGAGGAGGAAGTGTCTAGGTCGTCAAAAGCCATTAATGTCAAATTTGTGACAAAGGCATTTTCCTCTTCCGATGATGATGAAGATGAGGAAGAGGGGTCATCCCATGTCCTTGCTTTTAGTGCCTTGGCCTTCCCTTTTTCTTTGGCTTTCTTTTCTTCTTCCTTTTTCTTCTTGCTCCCCTTCTTCTTCTTTTCTTCCTTCTTCCGCTTTTCTTCTTTGCTCTTGTTTAGGAGGGGACAATTATCCCTTATATGTCCCTCTCTTGGCAATTGTAGCAAATCACCTTCCCCCTTGGTCTTCTTCTCCTATAATTAGAGTTATTGAATTTAAAACCTTTTAATGCACACCTTACCCTTCTTACCATATAAGCTTCGTCCGTGCTATCCATGGAGGAGGAGGAGGATGCTTTGTCGGAGGAGGAAGGAGTCTCCATCTTCTTCTTCCCTTTGTGGGTCATCAAGGTTACTCCTCTTGAAGGTTGAATTCTAGGCTCTTCAACTATTCCTTCAAGCCTTGTTTCGTGGAGCTCCATTGTTGAGAAAAATTCCTCCAAGGTGCTAACTTCTAGGTTCTTGGAGATGTAGAATGAGTCCACCATAGAGCTCCATCTTGAGGACCGAGGAAAGGCATCTATAGCCTTCATGAGCATGTCCCTATTTGAAAGCTTCTCACCTACACTAGATAAACCAGTTATTATCTCTTTAAATCTAGAGTGTAGTGAGGTTACCTTTTCTCCCTTTTCTAATTTGATGTTTGATAGTTGGGAGCGGAGGAGGTCTCTCCTTGCAAGTTTGGCCTCTGAGGTACCTTCGTGAAGCTCTACTAGCTTCTCCCACATCTCCTTTGCACTAGAGCATTCCCCAATCTGGTTTACTTCTTGTTGGGGGAGTACATTGTAAAGGTGGTGCTTGGCCTTTGAATTTGCCAAGTATTCTTTCCTTTGCCTCTTACTCCACCTTGATTTCTCCAATGGATCCCCTTCTTCATCCCTAGGCAATTCGAAACTGTTTTCCATAATTAAAAGAATTTTAAAGTCAGTTTTGAAAAATACCTCCATTCTCTTTTTCCACCAAGAGAATTCTCCTTCAAACTTTGGTAGGTGAATATTGGAGCCGACCATCTTTTGATGAAGTGCTTGTTGCAGCGGTTAGTCCTCGACAAGCGACTTGGCTCTGATACTACTTGTAGGATCGATGAAGTGTGGATGTGGCCGACTAGAAGGGGGGTGAATAGCCCTCTTTCGTTGGATGATGGAATTCGCTTGTCTACAAACAATATTAGCGCAACGGAAAAACAAAACTAAACAAGCAAATCAAAGCAACAAGAATAAAACCAATGCTAACACCAAGTCGTAACGTGGTTCACGGCTACGCCGCTAATCCACGATCCCGATTTGTCCAAGGTGGATCACTCCTTTGCCAGATCCACTAGATCTCTCCTTTGCACAAAGCTAGGTGGAGGTAACCTCTTTACAATCCCTCTTCTTACAATAGAATGGAATAATAGCAAGTAAGAAGAGTGGGAATTCTTTAGGGCACTTTGGGAGAAGATTAGAGCATAAACATTAGGCCCCCAAAGCCCCACACCATTCCTCTTTATAGAGGAAGAGGGTTTCTTCCCGTTGACACAGGAGCAGTCGACTGATGTCCCTATCAGTCGACTGGTCCTGTAGCCGTTGCCCAATAACGGCTGCTTTCCACGTTGGATTTCATCCAACGGTACCGACATCAGTCGACTGATGCTCGATCAGTCGAGTGCTCGCGAGCTCGACTCCATTCTGTGCCCGAAACACTTGCGACCAGTCGACTGATGCCTTCATCACCGATCGGTGGTAATCTCTCGATCCGCCAATCCATGGCGATCGGTATCAACTGAAGGAAATCCCATCCGACACTTAGCCAAATAGTCAAGTTTCACCTAAGAGCGCTACCCCTTCCCGGGTTACATTCGCTCACTCTCATCCCTCGGAGTCCCTTGCCTTTGAAGTTATCTTCATCCGGCCATGTCCCTCGGATGCGCCAAGCGCACAACTCTGCAGCACCATCCTTCGCATCTCGCCCTGAAGTCTACTTCCTCCGGCTTCACTCCAAGCTTCTCGTCTGGCGGTCCCTCGGATGCTCCAAGCGCACGGCTTCCGCAAAGCCATCCTTCACTGACTCAAAGACCGAGTCATGATAGGTGAAACTCGTCAAGGCTCCATGTGCGAATTACTAAACCCTACAAGACTCCAACGCACATATCAAATCATAATAACAATCTAACTTAAACCCTTTGCCACACACATCAAAACCTTATCATGGCAAGAGATTGCCCTAACAGATAACACCTCTAAACATGTTTCAACGACTAGACCAAAGGATATACCTTTGTTCTGATTCTGATAGGGACAGTCCTTTATCCAATGTCCAGTCTGCTTGCAAGTGAAGCACTTGCCTTTCGGCTTCTTCACTCGCCCCTGAGATCCTCCCACCACCTTTGCTCCACCTTGTTTTTTCTTCTTCTTGCCTTTCGGCTTAGAAGTAGAAACCTTCTGAGCAACCATGGCCTAAGCCTTAGCAAGCCCTTCTGCCACCTGGAGTTCTGTCAGAAGCTTCGCCAACGAATACAACCTCTTATGATGTTGTAATTCAGGCGAAACTGCTCAAAACTCTTAGGTAGAGACTGGAGAATGATATCGACCTGGGTTTCTCCATTGATCTCAGGTCCAAGGACTTCCAGCTCATTTGCCGACTTAGGAGGATACTCTTTGAAGAGTACATACTTGTACTCCTCAACAGTTAAGACAATATCTAGATTCCTTTTCCAATCAACATAATTGGGTACAATAAGTTTATTTTCCTTTAGTATCACAGTAAGTGGATTGAAAGTCATTTTTGAAAAACCTAAGAATCACATAGATCAAAACTTTAGATTTCAAAAATTTATTGATTCCTCAAACAATAAAATTTCAAAATCAACCAACACCTCAAAACACCGAGAATATCGTATGCCACGATAGTGTCGACGTATACGAATTCGGAGGTTTTACCCATTAATTTTACTATCTTGTCAACATAACTTTTTGACAAATAAAATTAATAGTTGGTTCCTCTTCGGCCCTACAAATAAAAGCAGTGACTCCGATGGGGAGGATACTCTTATTTGCATCTAAGTGTTCACCATTACTTGGTACCAAGGCAATTATCTCGGGTTATGTGTCTTCCGATGGGGAAGTACACATGCTCCTTAATAATTTCCTATAACCATATTCGACCCTGTGATCCGCAAACAAACTCATCTGATGGGGAGAAAGGCACTCAGAGCCGATGCACAAGTTTGTTTGCATCACATGTCAAATCGTAATGGAGGCCGTGGGAATTTATAAAAATATCCCTCTCCCACTTAGTAATTTAAAATTGAGAAATTTTCCTAGCTTACGACATGCATATCAAACAAGAAGAAATAAATTTGAAAAAAATATTTTCCAACTATTATGGCTTTTGTCTCCAATATGCCTCCCGTCGTATCGTCATCTCGTTCGCTCCTCTCTATGCCATGTACAAGCCATCCGAAGATCCGAGCCAAGAATAACTATTTTAATTTACATCCATCGATCCTATACTCCACAAAAAAGTGTACATGAAATCTAGATCGAAAGTAAACTAAAATAAAAGGAGTGGCTAAACAATGTCGTACTTAATTACAAAAATTAAATATTAGCCTCATCAACCCTGATGATTCAAATAATATACAATTACACACATACAATCACATACACACATATGACCATAATAGTTGGATCCTATGTCTACAACCAAAAAGTTAACCTACGCACATCCTACTATTATCCGACACATATAATATATGAAAAATGCATAAAAGTAACCGAATCCTAAACACACAAAATCGGAAACCGTGGCTCTGATACCACATGAAGGTGGGAAACTTCGCTTCCTACTTTAACTTGGTTGCTTGTTCATGGCGATCCCGTCTTCGTCCCCAGATTAAAAAAATTAATCCATGACAATTAGGGATTACCCCAAGCTATCATTTCATCGTCGTTCTATCCGATTAGAGTGGTCACTTGAACAAACTTGTTGTTCAAGAAACCAACCTCTATTCTTTGAATAACCGCAGAATAGACGATGTACGGATCACCGGTTTTTATGTTTGTATTCGGGGTCCAAGTAAATTAGTCACATAACAAAACATACAACATGCATATAATAAGAAAAGATCATAAACAAGCATGATACCTCTCGATCTTCTATTATATGTCCTTCCTCCTTTTGGACGTCGTGTGGGCGATGATCTTCCAAAAGTCGAAGCCTTCTAGATCACCAATCTTCCTTTCCTTGTTCACTCCGAACAAAGGAAGATCATAAAATAAAACTCTTCTCCTTTCTAGAACCGACCACCAAGCCACCTTGCTTGGTGATTGCCACCGACCAAGGAGAAGAATAAGGAGATGATGCCGACCAAGAGAAAAGGATCACCCTCAACCCTTGATGTTGTCGGCCCTTGGAGAAGGAGAGAGTGTGCCAGCCAAGAGAAAAGGATGAAAAGAAAACCAAACCCTAACTCAAGCCGCCGACCCTTGGACAAGGTGAAGGAAGCGCTGGCCAAAAGGAAAGAAAAGAGTCTAAACCCTAATTCCTTGCCACTGGCCCTAGGATGCAAAACCCTAGCCTCACCCTTGCCGTCCAAGCCAACTCAAACCCTAATCACCAAAAGATTATTTTCGCCCAAGCCTCTTAGCCCTTATTTATAGAGCTAGGCTTAAGCCTCCTTTTAATCTCTACCGTTGGATCTAGGGATTTAATCTCAACCGTCAGATCTAGAGATTTAATCTCAATCGTCGGATCTAGAGATTTAATCTCCACCGTCGGATCTAGAGTTTCATTTTCCACCATCGGATCTAGGCTCCATGTGGTTTTAATAGGCTACAATAGGGACCATGAGGAGGAGTTGGATCTTGGCCACCCAATGGATCAAGCCCACATAAAGTCCGATCCATTAATGATAATCCATTCCACTAGAGGATTATCATTGATCTACCTCACCAACCCCCATAAGTTAATATGATCTCCATATATTATTTGTACATATATCTCCCTATATTTAAGATCTCGAATGTCTGTCGATTAATTAATTTACTGACAATTAATTAATCAACATCTAACTCCATGAGTAGTACCACTCAACCTTATCATCATGTCGGACCAAGTTCACCTGCAGGGTTTACATGATGAACCTTATGAGCTCCTCAAGGGGACATCATCATCCTAATATATAGGATATGGTTTCCTTCTACAATCAACGGCACACCATATAAATAATATCATTTTCCAACTTACTGAGCCAATCGATTTACTCTATAAGTCTCGCCCATTAGTAAATCAAAGAAATGAATACTAAGTATATGTGTCCGTTATTATATTGGGATTAAGAGCATGTACAACATAATATCTGAGGTCCGATTCGATTATGTAGTCAGCAATAAATCGAATCACCTCTAAGTCGGTCTTGCTCAATACACACAAAGTGTACTAGTGTAATTCTATGGTCAAGACAAACCAATACCAAATCACACTACAACCATACCAATGGTTTGTCCAAAGCCTTCTCGGTTGTGAGCCTTTACTTATACTCTACAAGGAACTGATAACATGATCTCCCGTGTGATACTACACACCATGTTATCTATAATGTAATGTATTAGACAATATGCATAACCATAAATATGCAAACAATGATCATGTGATTCTTATTTTAAAAATAAAGATGTTCATACAAAAGATAGACTTTTTAGTATACATCCCAACAGTTAGGACCGCCGATAACCCTCTGAACCACAACCATTAGAATCGATTTCCGAACAATAACGTCCACCGAATAGATAGGTACTCGAATCTCAGTCTCTGTGAGATCGATAATCTATATTATTACTTGATGACACCTGTTCACTTACGGGCGTTGAGCATGAGTGTGCGCTTCGAGCCCCCGATGATCTCCGTCACGAGATTTGAGGTTGCGTTCGTGTGCATCAAGTTTTTGGCGCTATTGCCTGGGACTGATTGATTCGATATCGAATCAAGAAGTGGCTAGTTGGTTCGAACCTAGGGTAGATTTACTTTTCTTGTTTTATTTTATTTTATTTTATTTCAGTTTTGTTCATTCTGTTGCTCTTTCCTTATTTATAATTTCTTGCATATAACAATGCATGCTTTTACTCATGATTATGGTCAATTTAATGCTGTGAGTTTTGGTAACATTTATTGTGAGTATTGTGGTGAAACATGGCATACCATAAACGATTGTCCGGATATATTTGAACCTTCACAATTTGAACAAGAAGATTGTTGGATCGAGAAGCGTCGCTAAAGGGGGGGTGAATACCGAGCATAAATCTTTTCATTCGTTTGTTCGATACACGAGTAAGCACAGTGGAAAATAAAGAGACATGTTTATTTTACTTGGTTCACAACCCAGCGGTTGCTACTCCAAGGCCCTATCGGTCCTAGACCGCGTATGGAGGGCAAAGCACTATAACGTCTCCTCCTCGTTGGAGGTAGGAGACAACGATCACAAAACCGAATGTACGAGGATGAGGCAACAAGCCTACCTCATCTCGTTACGAATAAAAACAAAGAATACAATAGAATATGTTTACTTGTTGCTGCTGCCGACGAAGAGGATGAGCACTTGTCGTTGCGTCGGCGTTATGACGATATCGGAGAGTTGGCGTTGTAGGAGCACTTGAGAGTAAACTTGATGATTTTTGGAGGTGGAATCCTCCCCTCCTTTTATAGATTTTACCCTCTGAATTTGTCTCTTCATCTTTCGGAACAGATCACGAAGTTGTACAAATTTTATCGTGAAGTAGCCGTGTCAAACCTTATCCGTTTTGACCTAGCGCAAAGGTTGATTCGTCGCCATCAGTCGACTAATGCCTCCCATCAATCGACTGATGAGCATTAGTTGACTGCCCAATGTCCAGCAGTCGACTGCTAGCCTGGCCACTTCCCTGCAGTAAGAGGTTAGCTCGAAAAATGATAAATGCAACGGTTTCTAACCGTCCGATCTTGACCTAGACCTTCCACAAAAAGTCTAAGTCGGATCACCGCCTACGGTCGTCCCCGTACGGAGGACACGACCTTACCATCTCTCACTCACACAAGCTTACCTCGATACTTACTTTGTAGCTATCGCTTCCAACCTTCCACTCGATTCCTTCGGCTCCCTCCGAAGTCACTTGAGAGTCGCCCGACCACCGCGGCTTCCTCCGGGTGTCGCTAGCCTTCAGTTCCAGCTTTAGTACTTTTCTGCACACTCGATTTAGCTCGTGAGATAATGATGTAAACTTAACTTTGTGTCTTTGCCATAATCAAAACACAAGTTCGATTATCTAGTGCCCCTGCACCAACAAAGATGTCACCTACGAGCACAACCAGTGGCCACAAGATGATTCCTATTTATATAGTTATGACCCTGGCTACTTAAATGCTCAATATTGTCCGCCTAAATCCCAGCTGGAATAGATGATGGAAAATTTCATTCAAACGCAACAAGCGACAAACACTGAATTCCAGCGGCCGCATTCACAGACAGAGACTCAATATTATTTCCCAAATGAGAACGAGAGCTGTGAATCATCATGTGAATTTTATCCATAAACAAGTCCCAGCTTAGAAGCCTTGCTAGCCGATTTTACTAGGGAATGCGAGGAGCATAGCTGACAATTTGCGAAGATTAGGCAACGAGATCTAGCAAGAGAAGAAACCAAATGACGAGAAGGTGGCTTAGATGACTGGATTACACCTAATATGGTAGAGACTCACTTTGAGCGAATGGATGAGGAAGATGTGGATGGCATAGGAAGTAAAGAAAGACAATTCATTCAATCACCACTTGAAGAAGAACTTGAGGACTATTTAATTGATACTTTAATCGAGGAGTGTATTGCTTCAATCGAAACACCTCCTAACCTCAAAGATCTAGAAGAGCCTACCTTAACTCTCACCTAAACTTTAGCTACCAATAACGAAGCCCATTTAGTGATTTGTAATGATAAAATTTCATTCGACATAATAGAATCTGCTAATCAATCTTTTGTTGAGGATGTCCATGGTGAATTATGTTATTTACAGTATCTGGATAAAATAGAATATTATGATCAAACTCCTAATGATTACTTGAGGCTAAACATGTTTAATCTTGAACTAAGAAAGGAAGCTAATAAATATCTTGCCCCTCCACGAGCAAGATTTAAGAGATATGGTGATAAGGGACCACAAGGGAGGAGGCGTAAGGTGAGAAAATATCTTGCTTCCTCACGAGAAAGATTCAAACACCTCAAATGAAACGTAGGAATAAGGTCGAGCTAAAAGACCTTAAATAAAACGCTTCTTGGGAGGCAACCCAAGTTTAGTTTTTATGTTCTCTTTTTATTTTATTGCATTCGTTTGTGTAATTTGAACTTTAATTTATAACATTTAGCATTTTGCAAATAAATTAGGACTAGAAAGGACTTGCTAGGTTGAAACAAAAATCATTTTGAACCTACACGACTGAGCGTGTAAGGAGAATTCGGACCGTTGTGCACCATGAGAGAGAAACGGTGGGGCACATAGCCTAGCTGTGTGTTTTCACATGGTCATGCCCCACATTCTAGCAGCGCACATGGCTTGGCCGTGTGTTTTCATACGACCATATTGCGCAAGGGATAAAGGGCACCGTACTGTGCGTTTCGCCCCTATTCATCACTCTCCCTCCAGTACACACATGTATAGGAGCCCACCTAGTCCACATCGACATGAGTCTGCACCTGTACCACCACATTTTTCTACTTTTGTGCAGGATGTAGGTACATCTACCTACGATTTTTCAGAGTTTCGATCGCTATTGTTTGGTTAGATCTATAACTATTATTTTGGTTTTCTAGTCACTATGCTTAGCCGATACGAGGGGTGACAACCCTCATATCAAAGATTTAGGGGAATTAAAGAGGAACCTAGGGGTTGGCCTCATCTCCCGTAATCGTGGGTAGAAGGATGCAATAGAGTAGGAAATGCAGCCCATTTTCGACTTGTCACAAGGATCGATTCGGCATCCTCGTACCGACTATCCCATCCTAAGGCTAGGGGTCGACCTGGTAATGGTAGAGGTAGCTTCCGATAGATGCAAAGGCTCATCGGGGGAGTGTATGATGTCCTTTCCACAAAACCGTAGCTAGGAACCTAGATATAACCCAATTTACAATGTGTTCTGTGACACACAAACGAAACTGAAATCCTAGAATCCATCTAAAGACTCGTAGCGTCCCTTCTCTTCCTCCGTGTGACACCGTACTAGTGTTAGGACCACCGACAACCCTCTGAACTGCAACCATTAGAATCGATTTCTGAACAATAACATCCATCGAATAGATAGGTACTCGAATCTCAGTCCCTGTGGGATCGATAATCTATATTATTACTTGATGACACCCGTGCACTTGCGGGCGTTGAGCACGAGCGTGCACTTCGAGTCCTCGACGGTCTCCGTCGCGAGATTTGAGGTTGCGTTCGCATGCATCAATTAACATAACTTCTAGCATGCTTTTTAATATAATTTAAAATATACCTTAGGATTCTCTTTAGAAGCTCCCCCTACATATGATACTCCTTCTTGTCCTTGGTTTGCTTTCTTCTAGGGCATTGACTTCTATAGTGCCCTTTTTGATAACATTTGAAGAAAATGATATGCTCCTTGCTCTTTTGACTTTGAGCACCGGTTTCCTTGGTCTTTAGCACAACTTGTGTCGTCTTCTTAACCCGTTTAGGACACTTACTCTTGTAGTGTCCTTGCTCCCTACACTCAAAACATATTATATGATTCTTAATTTTAACTACAATGTTTGAGTTACCTTCCATGGTAGGGGAGTTTTGAACTTCCACTTCTTCATGACCGGAGGAAGATGGTTTTTCTTGTTCTTGCTCCGGAATAGATGATCTCTCCTCCCCCTCAATCTTAGAGGTGGAGGCTTCCTCCAATTCTTCTTCTTCCTCGGATGTTGATGTCCTTTCAACTTCCGATTCCTTAAGCTCTTGTGAGGAGGATGATGATTCTTCCTCTTCTGAGTTTTCTTGAGCTTGAGAGGATGAGCACTCCTCCTCGGATTCCTCCTCAGACTTCTCCACTACTTCATGAGCCGATGATGAACCTTCATGGAGCTTTGCCAATTTGCTCCAAAGCTCCTTGACATATTGATATTTAGATAGTCTAGACAAAATATCATCAGGTATCAAATCTTCTAAAAGTTTTGTTACCTTGACTTCAGTCTTGAACTTTAGGCATTGCTCTTGGGTCCACTTCTTTAATTTGAGAACATCTCCCTTCTTATCCCTAGGGGGTTTGAAGCCTTCCATCAAAGTGGACTAATCTTCGAAGTCTTTCATCATTATGAATTCTTCAATCCTCGTCTTCCATTGATTGAAGCCTTCTTGTCTATAGAAGGTGTATGGAATTGGAGTGTTGATGTCTCATCCCAATTTTTCTTCAAACTCCATCTTGCCCTCTAGCGCATTTGCTCCTTGGCGGTTAGTCCAAACGAAGAGCGGCCTCGCTCTGATACCAATTGTATGGGTATCGGAGTGTCTTCTTCTTCTTAGAGCCACCGGGCTCTGATACCAATTGTAGGGGTATCGAAGAATCTTCTTCTTCTTAGATCCATCGGGCTCTGATACCAATTGTAGGGGTATCGAAGCATCTTCTTCTTCTTAGAGCCACCGGGCTCTGATACTAATTGTAGGAACGTTGGTGACCGCTAGAGGGGGGTGAATAGCGCATCTTCGATCGCTTGATGGAATTCGTTCACGTATTTTCTACAAGTGTTAGTGTACACAGCGGAATATATAATAACAAAAACAAATATACAAGCACAAGCACAATACACAAGATAAAATGTGGTTCGGAATCTTAAGGTTCCTACTCTACGGGATGAACTCAAATGAGCTCTAGCGAAACCAAATACCACTAATAATCAATACACTCCTTCTCAGAATAATCCGGAGGTGGAGGAAACCTCTTACAACAATAAGAAACAAATACAAGCTAATACAAGTAAACTGTTGGTGCAACAATGCTCCAAGCATTTATATGTTTTGATGTTTGGCTAATCATCTAAGATAGGCAATATCTTGTGATCTAATTATGAATGTGTTTAAGTGACAGGGAAATCCAAGGATGAAGACTTGGTAAAAGGAAGTCCAAGTATGATCTTGGCAAAGGAAGTCTAAGGGATGGACTTGGCGGCATAAGACCAAGCTTGTAGTCTTGGCAGCATAAAGTCCAAAGTGAACCTTGGCAAAGGAAGTCCAAAGTAAAGTCTTGGTAGCATAAGTCCAAGCTTGTAGTCTTGGCGGCGTAAAGTCCAAGCATTTGGCAACCCAAGACATGACGAAACCGAAGGAAGCTCTTGGAAGCAAAGCGCAAAGGATGAACAAGTCGCGGACTCGGAGGGATCCTGAAGGCGCAAGGCTTATTGAGGAGCTAGAAGGTTGAGTCTAGGTCTAGGGTATAAAATCAAGTATGAATTACTCATACTTGATGAGTATCAGTCGACTGATATGATGTATCACGGATCGCGTCGGCTCGATCGAGTCGATGAAACCACGACCATCACCGACCGCTTGGTCGAGTAGTCGATCGATTTCGATCACCGACGCTAAGGGCATCGATCCGATCGATCAAGGGAAATATCGCCACAGATTGCAGTCTCACTCGACTGCTGCCTTGATCACTCGACTGATCACCCCATCAGTCGACTGATGGAGGGATCAGTCGACTGATCACCTGGCCGTTGGAAATTGCGGCTACGAATCTCCGCGGAGATCGCGTTTCAGAAGCCGTTGGCTTCGGCAATCGATGGTATGCATCGATCGATCGACGCCCAACGGGAAAAACAGCCCCTCTTCTATAAAAAGGGGCCATGGGAAGCTTGGTGAAGCTAGTGCTTTTGCTCCTAACTATACTCTCGTGCTCACCAAGCCTTCTAAGTGTTTTTAGTGATTTAAATCCTCCTCTTCTCTTGTTCTTGATCATCCATCATTATAAAGAAGAGGAGAGCATTGTAAGAAAGGTTTCTCCACCTTGGTTCATCCAAAGGAGGTTCTAGTGAAGGTTGATTAGGGCTAATCCACCTTACGGATTGCCGTGGAGTAGGAGCGTCATCTCCGAACCACGTACATCGGGTGTTAGCTTTGTTCTTGCTTTGATTTGTGTTTATATTTTGTATTGCTTCTGCTAACATTTTTTGTAGAAAAGAAGAAAGGCTAATCACCCCCCCCCCTCTAGCCATTCCCAGGGTCCTAACAAGTGGTATCAGAGCCCGGATAGCTTGGAAGATCTCACCATCAACCAAGACATCAATGGCTCTTCAAGAGGGATATAGCATCGCCAAGCCACCGCTTTTCGATGGGAGTCATTTTGCGTATTGGAAAGGTAGGATGAAGTACTATCTTATGAGTAATATTGAAATTTGGCATAGTGTTGTAGATGGCTTCGAGGAACCGGTGGATGAACATGGACATCCTATTCCAAGCAAGGATTGGACAAGAGAAATAAACAAGAAATTTGAATCAAATGCAAAGGCCATCCTCACCATCCAATGCGGCGTCACAATGGAGCAACTCAATAAGGTGGGGCCTTTTGAATCCGCCAAGGAGCTATGGGAAAAGCTCATTGAGCTAAATGAAGGTTCCAAGGAATCAAAGAGGGCCAAGAAGGACCTATTAATTGGACAACTTCAAGCCTTCCAAATGAAGATGCATGAAACCGTAAGTCAAATGCATGGAAGGTTCAAGGAAATTGTAAACGAACTCCATATCATAGGTGAGCGAATTGACAACCGGGATTTGGTAAGGTATATTTTACAAGCATTTCCTAGAAATTCTTTATGGACTTCAATAGTTGATGCCATTAAGGTAACTAGGGATTTATCTCAAATTAAAATTGATGAATTATTTTGTGAGTTTGAATTATATGAGCAAACTAACATGTCCTCTAAGGAAAAGGGTTTAGCTCTATTTGTTGAAAAGAAGGACAAGAAAGAAAAGAAGAAGAAGGAAAGAAAAGAAGCATCATCATCATCCGAGTTGGAGGATGAGTCAAGTAGCGATGGGGACTCATCTAGTGAAATGGCAAATTTCGTCAAAAAGCTTTATAGAAAGTCAAGAGAGTTCAAGAATAGAGAAGCAAGGAAGGGGTCTCATTCCTCAAAAGGTAAATTTAATGGTAATTCAAGTTTTAGCAATAATGTGATTTGCCATGCTTGCAATAAGAAGGGGCATATAAAGCCGAATTGCCCGGAGCTAAAGAAGGAGGAAAAGGAAAAGAAAAAGAAGGACAAGAAGGAAAAGAAGAAGAAGGAGGCTATGGTGGCTCAAACCACATGGGACACACCAAGTGTTGAAGACTCTTCATCCGATGATGAGCTTTGCCACATCACACGCCATGTGGCACTCATGGCATTAGAAGATGATTCCGGCACATCAAGTCAAGAAGATTCTTCAAGTGATGAATCGTCATCTAGTGACGATGAGGTAATGAATTCTCCCAAGGTTATGCTTCTCTATAAATCAATTGCTTATCTTAAAGAAGCTCTAGATAAGTCAAAATCTAAGGTTAAGAGCATGAAGGTAGAACTAAAGGCCATTAGGAATGAAAAGCCTTCACATATTGACTCTTGCATGCTTAGGGAAGAAAATGACAAACTTAAGGATGAGGTTAGTGACTTGAAAGCATGTTTAGAAAAATTTTCAAATGGCTCAAAGTGTCTTGATATGATTCTTAGTAGACAAAGAGCGGTTTATAACAAGGCCGGGTTAGGATATAAGCCAAAAGAAAAAGAAGTTGCTTATATTTCATTAATTAATAGGAAAGCAACCATTAAGGGTAAGGTTAAGAAAGCTTGGGTACCTAAGAAGTTTTTACTTAATGTTACCGGTCCAAATGTTTGGGTACCAAAAGCTTGTGTTTTTCATGTGATTTAGGTAGGAGAGCGAGGTATGTGGATTGTGGATAGCGGTTGCTCAACACATATGACCGGAGATGTGAGCAAGTTCTCCACAATTAAATATGTGAAGAAGGGAGCGGTGTCTTTTGGGAATAGTGGAAAACTCAAGATATTAGGTAGAGTTACAATTGAGGTATCACCTAAAATTGTTATTCACAAAGTATTGCTAGTTGAAAATATGAAATTTAATTTATTAAGTGTTAGTCAACTTTGTGATGCAAACTATCATGTCTCTTTTGAATCCTCTAAATGCATGATTAAACACAAGGAATTAAATGATTGTATGTTAGTTGGATATAGGAAATCAAACATCTATTATGTTGATCTTTCATATGCTTCTAACATTTCTACTAAGTGTTTTGTTGCAAAAGAAGAGGAAAGTTGGCTATGGCATAGAAGATTGGGGCATATCAACATGAAAAAACATAGCCAAGGTAGCCAAGATGGAGTTGGTCAAAGGGCTACCAAAGATCAAGTATGTCAAGAACAAATTGTGTGATGCATGCCAAGAAGGAAAACAAACAAAGGCATCACACAAAGGTAAAACCCTAACCAATACCTCTTTACCATTAGAATTATTGCATCTTGACTTATTTGATTGCCATAGTACTCCATCTTTAAATGGTAATAAATATTGTTTGGTTATAGTAGATGATTTTTCTAGGTATACTTGGGTCTATTTTATGAAACATAAGGATGATACCTTAGAAATAATCATAGGATTTAGTAAAAGAGTTGAAAATGAAAAGAGTCTCAAAATCAACCGGATCCGTAGTGATCATGGTGGTGAATTTGAAAATCTAAAATTTTCACAATTTTATTTAGAGCAAGGGTACAAGCATGAGTTCTCTTGTCCTAGAACACCCCAACAAAATGGGGTGGTGGAAAGGAGAAATTGTGCCCTACAAGAGGCGGCTAGGACTATGCTTAATGCATATTCTCTACCTAGCTACTTGTGGCGAGTGTTAATACCGCTATATATCCAAAATAGGGTTCAAATCCATAGGTTTTTAGGAAAAACACCATTTGAATTATGGAATGGGACTATACCCACAATTCATTATTTCAAAGTCTTTGGATGTAAAGTCTATATTCTAAACACCAAAGATAACTTAGGAAAATTTGAATCAAAAGCGGATGAGGGAATCCTAGTTGGATACTCATCCACAAGTAGAGGGTATAGAGTCTACAATAAGAGAACCAAAGGGATTGAGGAGTCTTCCAATGTTCAATTTGATGAAACTACTAGTACCTACCCTAGAAAGTCCTCCATTGATAAAGATATTAATGACAATAATCAAGACATTACCCAAAAACTTCAAAATTTGACCATTAGGGGTAATGATCAAGGGGGAGGAAGAGGAGACTCCGATGATGAAAGAAGGGTGGAAGATAACAATGATCAAATTGAAACCCCTTCTAGAAACCTAAGAATTCATCAAGATCATCCACTTGACCAAGTAGTAGGAGATCTATCTCAAGGAGTAAGAACTAGGTCATTTCATAGACCTCCTACTAGTCAAGTTGCTCTTATCTCACAAATTGAGCCCAAATCGATCAATGATGCATTACATGATCCGGATTGGATTTTGGCAATGCAAGATGAATTGGCTCAATTTGAGAGAAGTCAAGTGTGGGAATTAGTACCTAGACCCAATGATAGCACCATAATTACTACAAGATGGGTCTTTAGGAATAAGCTAGATGATCAAGGAAATATCACTAGAAATAAAGCTAGGTTGGTTGCTAGGGGATTCAATCAAGTTGAGGGGCTTGACTATGATGAGACTTATGCCCCGGTTGCAAGATTATAATCTATTAGGATTCTCTTAGGGTATGCTTCCTACATGGGATTTAAACTTTACCAAATGGATGTTAAATCGGCATTCTTAAATGGTTTTATTAAGGAGGAAGTATATGTAGAGCAACCTCCCGGATTTGAGAACATAGATTATCCAAATCATGTATGTAAGCTTAGGAAAGCATTATATGGGTTAAAACAAGCTCCCCGAGCATGGTATGAAAGATTGTCATCCTTCTTAATTTCTAAGGATTTTAGAAGAGGCCAAGTAGATCAAACTTTGTTTATAAAGTCAACGTTAAAAGATATATTCATAGCCCAAGTATATGTTGATGATATCATTTTTGGGTCAACAAATGATGATCTTCTTCAAGACTTTATAAAAAATATGGAAAATGAATTTGAAATGAGTTTGGTTGGAGAGCTTACCTTTTTCCTAGGCTTACAAGTCAAACAAACCAATGAGGGTATTCATATTTATCAAACCAAATATGCAAATGAAATGATCAAGAAATTTGGTTTGGAAAATGCCAAAGTTGTAACCACTCCTATGGCCACTAGCACTAGGATAGATAGTGATCATGAAGGTAAATCAATTGATCTTAAACTTTATAGGAGTATGATTGGTAGCTTACTATACCTAACCGCTAGTAGACCCGACATTTTATTTGCGGTGGGTATGTGTGCAAGATACCAATCTTGTGCCAAAGAATCACATTTGATAGCCGTCAAAAGAATATTAAGGTATATTAAAGGCACCCTAAATGTAGGACTTTGGTATCCTAGGACTAGGTCATTTGAATTACTTGGTTATACCGATTCCGATTATGCCGGGTGCAAATTGGATAGGAAAAGTACTAGTGGTGGATGCCAATTTCTTGGGTCCTCCCTAGTTAGTTGGAGTAGTAGGAAGCAACATTGTGTGGCTTTATCAACCACCGAAGCCGAATATGTGGCTATGGGTGGTTGTGTAGCTCAATTACTTTGGATGAGGCATACTCTTGTGGACTATGAGCTACACTACTCTAACATTAAAGTTTATTGTGATAATGTGAGTACCATCAACTTGACCAAAAATCCGGTACATCACTCTAGGACCAAGCACATTGAAGTGAAACATCACTTCATAAGAAATCATGTGGCAAGAGGGGACATTGAACTTAATTATGTAGAATCTAAGTCCAACCTTGCCGATATCTTCACCAAAGCTCTTCCCGAAAATGAATTTTCATCTTTAAGGAGAGAGCTTGGTATGTGCTTTGTAGAGTAAAATTCTAGGTTTGCATGATCCCATGTTTATATGTTATCTTTATATCTTGATACATCTCACAAAAAGCCTTAAGAAACCTTGATTTTTGTATTGAGACACTTAGAACCTTGTGAGATGTTAGGGAAGGTGTACTTGGCTCATCATGCTTGTTATGATGCATTACTATGAGCCAATGACACACCTAGAGACATAAATACCTTATGGACCAACCATTGGGAAGGCTTGTATTCAAGTAATGAGTACATAGCTCTAAGAACATGGTTGGAAATTCTAAATCATATATATTTTAAACTATGTTCATTATATTTTGGAAAACAGTTTTCAAGTGAATCACAAAAGTGATACAAAGTTTGAAAATTCTTTAGAACTTTTGTAAGTTTCCAAATTTGTATCAATCTTGAAATCTGGAAAACATATATTTTTCAAATTATTTTTCCTTAATAAAGTATGATTTCAGAAATGTGTACGCAAAATTTCGTGATTTTTCGAGATTTCTGGAATTTCTACCGCATTTCTGAAAATGGGCTGAAAAGGCTGAAATTTCGATTTCAGGCGTAGCAGTCGACTGGTTCAGATACTAGTCGACTGATACACTGGGTTTTCTGATAATAAGCTCCATTTTCTGATATTTGGTGTATTCTTGATGTCCTAACACTCTAATATGATAATATTGCGTATAAACGAGTTTTAGGACTGCTTAATACAGTGGTTTAGGGGGAGTTTCAATAAATTCTATCCTTTTATCCCCAAAACCATTGTTGGTGCAAAGTTAGGATTTAACTTTTGAATTTTAGATTATGCCTTGCTTCAAATATAATTTACATCCTATCTTGGATTAAGGGGGAGCTTAATTTCAATCTAATACCTTAGTCCAAGATCCAACATTCTTAATTCTTTCATCCTTCTCTTTTTGATATATGTCAAAGGGGGAGAAGGAATGCTTAAGTTAGATGATTATGTGTGTATCTTTAAAGACCTAACTTAAATGATTGTCAAACATCAAAAAGGGGGAGATTATTGGTGCAACAATGCTCCAAGCATTTATATGTTTTGATGTTTGGCTAATCATCTAAGATAGGCAATATCTTGTGATCTAATTACGAATGTGTTTAAGTGACAGGGAAATCCAAGGATGAAGACTTGGTAAAAGGAAGTCCAAGTATGATCTTGGCAAAGGAAGTCCAAGGGATGGACTTGGCGGCATAAGACCAAGCTTGTAGTCTTGGCAGCATAAAGTCCAAAGTGAACCTTGGCAAAGGAAGTCCAAAGTAAAGTCTTGGCAGCATAAGTCCAAGCTTGTAGTCTTGGCGTAAAGTCCAAGATTTGGCAACCCAAGACATGACGAAACCAAGGAAGCTCTTGGAAGCAAAGCGCGAAGGATGAACAAGTCGCGGACTCGAGGGATCCTGAAGGCGCAAGGCTTATTGAGGAGCGAGAAGGTTGAGTCTAGGTCTCGGGTATAAAATCAAGTATGAATTACTCATACTTGATGAGTATCGATCGGCCCGATCGATGTATCGATCGGTCAGCGTCGACGAGTCGAGGATGAAACCACGACCATCGATCGATCGCCTTAGTCGAGCGATCGGCCGATCGATTCTGCGATCACGATCGCCAAGGGCATCAGTCGACTGATCAAGGGAAATATCGCCACAGAATCACGCCTCACTCATTTGCGCTTGATCACTCGACGGATCGCTCCAGCAGTCGACCGATGGAGGGATCAGTTGACTGATCACCTAGCCGTTGGAAATTGCGGCTACGAATCTCCACGGAGATCGCATTTGTGGCCGTTGGCAGCGTGATCGATGGTATGCATCAGTCGACTGATCGACGCCCAACGGGAAAAACAGCCCCTCTTCTATAAAAAGGGGCCATGGGGAGCTTGGTGAAGCTAGTGCTTTTGCTCCTAACTATACTCTCGTGCTCACCAAGCCTTCCAAGTGTTTTTAGTGATTTAAATCCTCCTCTTCTCTTGTTCTTGATCATCCATCATTATAAAGAAGAGGAGAGCATTGTAAGAAAGGTTTCTCCACCTTGGTTCATCCAAAGGAGGTTCTAGTGAAGGTTGATTAGGGCTAATCCACCTTACGAATTGCCGTGGAGTAGGAGCGTCATCTCCGAACCACGTACATCGGGTGTTAGCTTTGTTCTTGCTTTGATTTGTGTTTATATTTTGTATTGCTTCCGCTAACATTTTTTGTAGAAAAGAAGAAAGGCTAATCACCCCCCCCTCTAGCCATTCCAAGGGTCCTAACATAAATAACACAAATACAAGTAAAAAAAACTTTACACAATGTGAACTTGAGTGCTTGCTTTTGGTTGCTTGAGAAGAGCCTTGAAGGTCTGGATTGCAGCATCAAATCCCCTTCAAATCGCCTCAAAGAACCTTGGTCAAATCCTCCTCCACGAGCTTCTTTTATAACCTGCATTCAGATTGGATTCTACCTAGCAGTCAACTGATCACGGCCATCAGTCGACTGCTCTTGTAGCCGTTGTGAGATAACGACTCGATCCACGTTGGATAAGTTCCAACGGATACACTAGCAGTCGACTGCCATTACCAATCAGTCGACTACCGAGGCCGTAGTTGATTGACCAGTTGACTACTGAGCGCTCTGCTCCCGTAACCTCGACCAACAGTCGATTGTCATCCATGGCAGTCGATTGCTCAAGCCATCAGTCGACTGCCCAATTCTGACAGTCGACTGCCAGGCCATTTCTTGCAATCAAATACTAGTCGACTCTAGCATTGCGCGCAATTAGCACTTCGACCTGAGCACCTCAAGAACTGAGTTCTTTCGCACTCTTCCAAACCCAAGCACATAGCCCAAGATGAAGGTAGGAAACTTCGCTTCCCACTTCAACTCGGTCGCTTGTTCATGCCGATCCCTTCTACGTCCCCGGATAAAAAAAAATTATCCTTGACAAGAGGGATTAACCAAGCAACTGTTTCATCGTCATGCTATTCGATTATAGTAATCACTTGAACAAACTTATTGTTCAAGCAACCAACCTCTATTCTATGAATAGCCGCGGAATAGACGATGTACGGATCGCCGACTTTTGTGTTTATGTTCGGGGTCCAAGTTATATTAGCCACAAAATAGAATATATCATGCATATATAATTGAAAACAATTATAAACATGTTACATAAGAAAATAGACAAGTGTTATACCTCTCGATCTTCTATCGTATGTCCTTCCTCCTTTTGGACGTCGTGTGGGCGACGATCTACCAAAAGTCGAAGCTCCTAGATCACAAATCTTCCTTCCTTGCTCGCTCCGAACAAGAGGAAGAATAAAAAACAAAGCACTTCTCCTTCTTTCAACAAAGCTCTAAGCTTGGTGCTTGCTGCCGGTCAAGAAGAAGAAGAAGAAGAAGATGGAAACTGGCCAAGACTCCAAGGGAAGACCCTAAGTCTTGTTTCCATCGACCAAGGAGAGGAGATGGGCTAGGTTTGGACGCCGACCAAGGGAGGGAAGGCTGGTATGGGCGCCGGCCACCAAGGGAGAAGAAGAAGAAAAGGAAAACTTTTCCTTATTTGGTGCCGCCAACACCCAAACCCTAATCCTCAAGCTTGCCGCCCACCTTAACCCTAATCCTATCTCTAATGGGATTCCTCCTTGTCGCCCATCCCCTCCTCTCCTTTTATAGAGTTAGAGACAAGCCTTGTTTTAATCTCCACCATTGGTTCTAGGGATTTAATCTCAACCGTCGGATCTAGAGATTTAATCTCAACCGTCGGATCTAGAGATTTAATCTCTACCTTTGGATCTAGAGTTTTGTTTTCAACCATTGGATCTAGGCTTCATGAGGTATTAATAGGCTACAATAGGGACCATGAGGAGGAGTTGGATCTTGGCCACCCAATGGATCAAGCCCACATAAAGTCCGATCCATTAATGATAATCCAATCCACTAAAGAATTATCATTGATCTACCTCACCAACCCCATAAGTTAATATGGGCTCCATATATTATATGTACATTTTCTCCCCGTGTTTAAGATCTCGAATGTCCATTGATTAATTAATTTACTGACCATTAATTAATCAACATCTAACTCCATAAGTAGTACCACTCAACCTTATCATCATGTTGGACCAAGTCCACCTGCAGGGTTTACATGATGAACCTTATGAGCTCCTCAAGGGGACATCATCATCCTAATATATAGGACACGATTTCCTCCTATAATCAACGACACACCATATAAATAATATCATTTCTCAACTTACCGAGTCTATTGATTTAATCTATAAATCTCGCCCATTGGTAAATCAAAGAAATGAATACTATGTACATGTGCCCGTTATTATATCGGGATTAAGAGTATGTACAATATAATATCTGTGGTTCGATTCGATTATGTAGTCAGCAATAAATCGAATCACCTCTAAGTCGATCTTGCTCAATACACACAAAGTGTACTAGTGTGATTCTATGGTCAAGACAAACCAATACCAAATCACACTACAACCATACCAATGGTTTGTCCAAAGTCATCTCGGTTGTGAGCCTATACTTATACTTTACATGAACCCGATAACATGATCTCCCGTGTGACACCACACATCATGTTATCTACAATGTAATGTATTAGACAATATGCATAACCATAAATATGCAAACAATGATCATGTGATTCTTATTTCAAAATAAAGATGTTCATACAAAAGATAGACTTTTCAGTATACATCCCAACAATCTCCCACTTATACTTAAAGACTATGCTCTCCTCAAACTATTATACATCTGATTCCCATTCCCTTTACATGCCTATCAAAAGCTCTCGCCGGAAGGGCCTTAGTGAAAGGATCTGTCAGGTTATCCTCCGATGCAATCTTGGCCACAACAACTTCTCCTCTCTTTACGATTTCTCGTATCAGGTGGTACTTGCGCTCTATGTGTTTACTTGCCTTATGGGCTTGTGGTTCCTTCGAGTTTGCAACTGCACCACTATTATCACAATAAATTATGATAGTTCTGGGCAAACCAGGAATCACATCCAAGTCCATCAGGAAGTTCCTGAGCCACACAGCTTCTTTGGCCGTCTCAGAGGCCGCCACATACTCAGCTTCCATGGTAGAGTCTGCCACGCATTTCTACTTGACACTCCTCCATACAATGGCTCCACCTCTCAAAGTAAACAAAAAACCTGAGGTAGACTTACTGTTATCCCTATCTGATTGGAAGTTGAAATCCGTATAATCCACAGGGAGTAATTGGTCTGCTTGGTAAACTAGCATATAATCCCTAGTCCTTCTTAGGTACTTCGATATATGCTTTACCACAGTCCAATGTCTCTATCCTGGATTACTCTGATATCTGCTGACCATGCCCACGGCAAAGAAGATATCTGGTCTCGTACATAGCATCGCATACATGAGGCTTCCTACTGCCGAAGCATAAGGAACCGCCTTCATCTCCTCTATCTCCTTAGATGTTCTAGGACACATCTCCTTAGATAAAGGAACTCCATGCCTAAAAGGTAGAAAACCTTTCTTGGAGTTTTTCATGCTAAAACGATCCATAATAGTCTCTATGTATGAAGCTTGAGATAAGCACAGTATCCTTTTCTTGCGATCCCTTATAACCTTGATCCCAAGGATGTGTCCCACTTATCCCAAATCCTTCATATCAAACTGTTTGGACAACCATACCCTTACGTCCGATAACACCTTGACATTGTTGTCAATTAACAAAATGTCATCTACGTATAGTACAAGAAATACCACTACGTTTTCGTTACATCTCTTGTATACACAAGACTCATCCGGACTTTGAATAAATCTATAAGACTGGATTACCTCATCAAAGCGGATGTTCCAATACCTCGAAGCTTGCTTCAATCCATAAATGGACCGATTAAGCTTACATACAAGATGCTCTTTGCCCTTCACAATAAATCCCTCTGGTTGCTTCATATAGATGTTTTCCTCAAGACTTCCATTAAGGAAAGTTGTCTTGACATCCATCTGTCATACCTCATAATCCATATGAGCTACAATACATAAGAGAATTCGGATAGACTTAAGCATGGCCACCGGCGAAAAGGTCTCCTCATAATCAATACCCTCTTTCTGATTATACCCCTTCGTAACAAGCCTCGCTTTGAATGTCTCAATCTTCCCGTCTATTCCTCTCTTTCTTTTGTAGATCCACTTGCATCCAATGGTTTTTACACCATCGGGTGGTTCTACTAGCTCCCAAACCTGATTTGAATCCATAGATTCAATCTCAGTATTCATTGCACTTCGCCAAGACACTGCATCTTTATCTTGGATAGCCTCGTCATATGTCCAGGGATCAGGTTCATGTTCGCCAGGGATCAAATCAGAAGATTCTCCCAAGAACATGAATCTATTAGGTTGTCTCACAACCCTCCCACTACGACAAGATATCACCTGTGTATCCTCCGTGACATGCTGTGTAGTGACTTGTAGTATATCCTCTTGTACCGGTGGTACTAAAAAAGTGACTTCCCCTTTTAATTCCTCCAGAACAATCTTACTCATGGGCTTGTGGTTCATCACATAGTCTTCCTCTAGAAATCTGACATTCGTGCTAACGATCACCCTCTAATCTCTATGACTATAAAACAAACCACCTTTCGTTCCTCTAGGATAGCCAACGAACATGCATACTTCTGTACGAGGTTCTAACTTACCAACATCCGCCTTCAGCACATGTGCTGGACTCCCCCAAATCTGAATATGTCTTAGACTAGGCTTTCGCCCAGTCCACAATTCTGTGGGAGTAGAAGGCACTGATTTAGATAGGACCGAGTTCAGAATATACACTGTCGTATCTAGAGCATATCCCCAGAACGAATCTGGCAACTCAGAATAACTCATCATCAATCTAACCATCTCCATAAGAGTTCTATTCCTTCGCTCTGCTACACCATTCTGCTAGGGTGTGCCAGGTGTAGACAATTGGGATTGAATCTCAGCCTCTGATAAGTAATTCCTAAACTCTCCCAAGAGGTACTAACCACCATGATCAGATCGTAGTGTCTTGATACTTCTACCTTGATGTTTCTCTGCATCAGCCTTGAATTCTTTGAACTTGTCAAAGCATTCAGACTTGCGGCGCATCAAGTAAATGTATCCATATCTCGAATAATCGTCTATAAAAGAGACAAAATACTCAAAACCACCTCTATCCTAGATAGACATAGGACTACACAAATCAGAATGAACCAATTCTAACACATCTTTGGCTCTATACCCCTTGTCCTTAAAAGGCCTCTTGGTCATTTTACCCTCCAAGCAAGATTCGCAGGTTGGGAAATCTTCCACCACTAATGAACCCAGAGGTCCATCAGCTATCAACCTTTGAATTCTGCTTAGGTTAATATGACCAAGCCTAAGATTCTAAAGATATGTTTGGTTCATCTTCGAAGGTTCTTTTCTCTTATTGAAATTAGAAGATGAGTTATTAACTTCTATTTGCATCGTGGGAGCTTTTGGTTCAAGTGTGTATAAATTTCCTATCAATGCACCCGAACAGATAATGTCCCTATTCCTTTTTATAACAACTCTATCATTAAAAGAAATAGAATATCCATCCATAAATAATTTAGAAACCGAAATTAAATTCTTTCTAAATAAGGTACATAAAGGCAATTCTTAAGAACCAAAACTTTATTTTTCTCAAAAGATAAATAAATGTCTCCCACTGCAACAGCCGCCACCTTCGTGGCATTGCCCAAGTATATGGTAATCTCTCCTTCAGCCAGTCGTCTGGTTTCCTAGAACCCCTGCAAAGTATTGTAGACATGATCGGTGGCTCCCATATCTACACACCAGGTGCCGATAGATAACACTGCTAAACATGTTTCAACGACTAGACCAAAAGATATACCTTTGTTCTGCTTGCGGTTGGGGCAGTCCTTCTTCCAGTGTCCAGTCTGCTTACAAGTGAAGCACTTACCTTTCGGCTTCTTCACTCCTCCCTGAGTTCCTCCCACCGCCTTTGCCTCAGCTTGTTTCTTCTTCTTCTTGCCTTTCGGCTTAGAAGTAGAAACCTTTTGGGTGACCATGGCATGCGCCTGAGCACTCTGACGAAATAGCCCCTCTGCCGCCTAGAGTTCTGTCAGAAGCTCCGCCAACGAATACAACCTCTTGTTCATGTTGTAGTTCAGGCGAAACTGCTCAAAACTCCTAGGTAGAGACTGGAGAATGATATCAACCTGGGTTTCCCCATCGATCTCAGCTCCAAGGACTTCCAACTCATTTAAATGAGCCATCATCTTGAGAACATGATCCCTCACGGGTGTTCCCTCGATCATGGTGGTCGTCATCAAGTTCTTCATGGCTTCCTGCCTAGCAGCCCGATTCTGGTGTCCGAAAAGTTCTTTGAGATTGAGCATCATGTCATAAGCAATGGGCATGGCTTGATGCTGATGTTGCAGTACATTTGACATAGATGCCAAAATGTAACACCGCGCCATCTCATCGGCCTTAATCCACTTCTTATAACTCTCTTTCTCCTTTTCCCCAGAATCATCCATAGGCTTAGGAGGGCACTCTTCGAGGAGTACATATTTGTATTCCTCAGCAGTCAAGACAATGTCAAGATTCCTCTTCCAATCAATATAGTTGGGTCCAGTAAGTTTATTCTCTTTCAGTATCATAGCAAGTGGATTGAAAGTTATTTTGAAAGAAACCCTAAGAATCACATAGATCAAAACATTATATTTCAAAAAATTATTGATTCCTCAAACAATAAAATTTTAAAATCAACCAACACCTCAAAACATCGAGAATATCGTATGCCATGATAGTGTGGACGTATACGAATTCTACATTTGTAAGAGAAGGTTTTACCCATTAATTTTACTATCTTGTCAACCCGACTTTTTGACAAGTAAAATTAGTAGTTGGTTCCTCTTTGACCCTACAAATAAAAGTAGTGACTCCGATGGGGAAGATACTTATATTTGTATCTAAGTGTTCACCATTACTCGGTACCAAGGTAATTATCTCGGGTTATGTGCCTTCCGATGGGGAAGTACACACGCTCCTTAATAATTTTCTATAACCATATTTGACCTTGTGATCCGCAAACAAACTCATCCGATGGGGAGGAAGGCACTCAGAGCTGACGCGCAAGTTTGTTTGCATCACATGTCAAATCGTAGTGGAGTCCATGGGAATTAAAAAAATATCCCTCTCCCACTTAGTAATTTGAAATTGAGGAATTTTCTAGCCTACAACATGCATATCAAACAATAAGCAATAAATATGAAAAATAAAAATTTTCCAACTATTATGGCTTTTGTCTTCAATATGTCTCTCGTCGTATCGCATCTCGTCCGCTCCTCCTACGCCATGTACGAGTCATCCGAAGATCCAAGCCGAGAAAAAATATTTTAATTTACATCCATCGATCCTATACTCCACGAGGGAGTGTACATGAAAATCTAGATCGAAAGTAAACTAAAATAAAAAGAGTGGCTAAACAATGTCGTATCTAATTTACAAAAATTAAATACTAGCCTCATCAACCCCGAGGATTCAACAAAATATACAATTACACACATACAATCACATACACACATATGGCCATAATAGTTGGATCCTATGCCTGCAACCAGAGAGTTAACCTACGCACATCCTACTATTATCCAGCACATAGTGCATAAAAGTAACCGAATCCTGAACATACAAAACTGGAAACCGTGGCTCTGATACCACTTGAAGGTAGGAAACTTCGCTTCCCACTTCAACTCGGTCGCTTGTTCATGGCGATCCCTTCTACGTCCCCAGATAAACAAAATTTATCCTTGACAAGAGGGATTACCCAAGAAACCATTTCATCGTCGTGCTATTCGATTAGAGTAGTCACTTGAACAAACTTGTTGTTCAAACAACCAACCTCTATTCTACGAATAGCCGCGGAATAGATGATGTACGGATCGCCGGCTTTTGTGTTTATGTTCAGGGTCCAAGTTATATTAGCCACAAAACAGAATATATCATGCATATATAATTGAAAACAATTATAAACATGTTACATAAGAAAATAGACAAGTGTTATACCACTCGATCTTCTATCATATGTCCTTCCTCCTTTTGGACGTCGTGTGGGCGACGATCTACCAAAAGTCAAAGCTCCTAGATCACCAATCTTCCTTCCTTGCTCGCTCCGAACAAGAGGAAGAATAAAAAACAAAGCACTTCTCCTTCTTTCAACCAACCACCAAGCTCCAAGCTTGGTGCTTGCCGCCGGTCAAGAAGGAGAAGAAGAAGAAGATGGAAACCGGCCAAGACTCCAAGGGAACACCCTAAGTCTTGTTTCCACCGGACAAGGAGAGGAGATGGGCTAGGTTTGGACACTGGCCAAGGGAAGGAAGGCTGGTATGGGCGCCAGCCACCAAGGGAGAAGAAGAAGAAAAGGAAAACCTTTCCTTATTTGGTGCCGCCAACACCCAAACCCTAATCCTCAAGCTTGCCGCCCACCTTAACCCTAATCCTATCTCTAATGGGATTCCTCCTTGCCGCCCACCCCCTCCTCTCCTTTTATAGAGAGCTTTGTTTTAATCTCCACCATTGGTTCTAGAGATTTAATCTCAACCGTCGGATCTAGAGATTTAATCTCAACCGTCGGATCTAGAGATTTAATCTCTACCTTTGGATCTAGAGTTTTATTTTCAACCATTGGATCTAGGCTTCATGAGGTATTAATAGGCTACAATAGGGACTATGAGGAGGAGTTGGATCTTGGCCACCCAATGGATCAAGCCCACATAAAGTCCGATTCATTAATGATAATCCAATCCACTAAAGGATTATCATTGATCTACCTCACCAACCCCATAAGTTAATATGGGCTCCATATATTATATGTACATTTTCTCCCCGTGTTTAAGATCTCGAATGTCCGTCGATTAATTAATTTACTGACCATTAATTAATTAATATCTAACTCCATGAGTAGTACCACTCAACCTTATCATCATACCGGACCAAGTCCACCTGCAGGGTTTACATGATGAACCTTATGAGCTCCTCAAGGGGACATCATCATCCTAATATATAGGACACGGTTTCCTCCTATAATCAACGGCATACCATATAAATAATATCATTTTCCAACTTACCGAGTCTATCGATTTAATCTATAAATCTCGCCCATTGGTAAATCAAAGAAATGAATACTATGTACATGTGCCCGTTATTATATCGGGATTAAGAGTATGTACAATATAATATCTGAGGTCCGATTCGATTATGTAGTCAGCAATAAATCGAATCACCTCTAAGTCGGTCCTGCTCAATACATACAAAGTATACTAGTGTGATTCTATGGTCAAGACAAACTAATATCAAATCACACTACAATCATACCAATGGTTTGTCCAAAGTCATTTCGGTTGTGAGTCTATACTTATACTTTACAAGGAGCCGATAACATGATCTCCCGTGTGACACCACACACCATGTTATCTACAATGTAATGTATTAGACAATTTGCATAACCATAAATATGCAAACAATGATCATGTGATACTTATTTCAAAATAAAGATGTTCATACAAAAGATACATTTTTCAGTATACATCCCAACACAAGCACCACATCGCTTGAGCACTGCTCAGTCTGCCGAGCAACCTAAGCTCTGTGCTCCTTAGCCGAGCACTAAGGACACTCCATTGCGAGCAGCTAAGCACCCGAGCATAAGCGTTGCACACTCTTCGCTCGAGCACCCCAAGCTCTGTCGCGAATAGTTTAAAATGGAGCACCATGCCGAGCACCACACTCTATCGCCTGAGCACTATGCAATCCCAAGGACCATGCTTTCCCTCGTTGAGTCGAGCACTACACTTTGCCCGAGCACTTTGGATCTCGAACACCATTAACATTAGCCCGAGCACCTCTTGCCCACCCCGAGTGCCTCGAGTGTCGACTCGAGTAATGTTGTGCTCGAGCACCCCATGAACAGGCAGTGATCACCTCTACACTCGGTGCTCCTCCCCGATCACCAAGTGCTCCTGAGCATCTGAACCCGAGCATCGAAGCCTGAGTACCGAGTGCTCCTGAGCACTTGACGCAAGAAGTCTTGAGCGCTCAAGCAAATCCCGAGCACTTGAACTGTTTCGAGTGCCCTGTGAATGTTAGTGTCCCATGTTCCTTTGTGTTGAGCACCTAAAGTGCTCGGCCGAGGCAAACCCTCGCCGAGTCCCACTTAGCAGCACTCCGAGCACTTGATCGAGTACCAAGCACGGTGTTTCGAGTAATGTTGTGTCCGAGCACCGTGCACTCTGTCGCGATCTTTTGCCTCTATGTCGAGCAACTAAAGTCCTCGATTGACACAAAGAGATCCACTCGACAGAGTTTTCTCACTCCGAAACACCGAGACTCACTCGGCATTGCCGTGTCCCATTCAGCATCATCGTGTTTCTCACTCAACAGTGTCGATCGACACCGTTCATCATTTTCTCCACGAAGACAGTGAAAAATTGACGAACATAAAAAAAATAAAATTCATGCAAATCTACATCTACTCTGATACCAATGTAGGAAATACAAAACTGCATGAATTATTCTTTGAACTGTAAACAACTTACAGTGAATTCGTCGATTTCTTCGAACCATGTCGATCTACAGAGAAGATCCATTTCCTTTGGCTAGAGGACCTCTCGATCTCGTGCTTGTGGTTTGAAGGATGATCATACAATTGAATCCCCCTTATGATTCCACAAACTAAGTTTCTATCACCTCTTGGATGTTCTATTTCTATCGCAAGACACACCGTCTCAATCCTCTATTCTCCTCTCTCCTCCCGTACACAACGCAGAAACGATAACCTGATCAGCCCCCAGGGCTAGCCCAGTTGGTAAGTGCAAAGGGACAACTCTTAAGTGGGCAGGGGTCAATTCCCGGAGAGGTCATGACTCTGGGCCATCGACAGACCCTCTCCTTTGCACTTACCACCTGGGTCCTGATTTACCTCCTCCACCGGTAGGGGCAGCCGAAGGGGGCCGCTAATGTGACGGTTCCACATTTTTTTTTTAGAAACGATAACCTGATCTCTCCTCTATTCTCGCGTCAAGCATCATCCCCATTCTCACGACTTGGATGCATATATAAAAAGATGTAACTGTCCACATTTGGCGATTACCACGTTTGCACAAAAATGCAGATGTGGGGAGCATCTACTAACAGGGAGTGAGGATTGATGTTGTGGTTGGGTCAAGGCTCGCTCACAACTGATATGGAAGGGAGTGAGGGGTTGATGTTGTGGTTGGGTCAAGGCTCCCTCACAACTGATTTGGAAGAGTGGTCTAAAGTACTACATTCACAAGAGAAAGGTTAGAAGGGGACCGACGGGGCTCATTGCAACTCTTCCCATGTTTAGAGAACAGGAGGAAAAGGAGGAAGAAAAGAAACACCAATGTAATCCAAAAGCAAAAAAGCATCCTCCTTACAAACTAAAAAGACGGTATCTGATATTCAGTCCGAGCCCAGCTCAGATTGGGCCCTACAACCATATTCAATTGACTCAGCCCCAGGGCCTGAGAGACCGACCTGGCCTTCCATTGAACTGGGCTAAGGAGTATGCCTTTGACTGAGGCAAACAGACCCGCCACGTGGTCCCTTTATTCTCCCCATGTCATAAAATTGTTCTTGGCGGTCGACTGACTTTTTGAGCTTTAGTTGCCTTGCCACATTGCTGCTCAAACTACTGGATAATTGCAGCTCGCAGGGCAGGGATGGACTCCTTAGTCCTTTAATGATATACTCTGAGTTCATGTGTTTACCGATCCTATGAGATACTACCAGAGTTATTACTTGGAAAGAGTAAGTGGATATATATATATATATATATATATATATATATATATATATATATTAACTTTGTAGAGATAAGTTTCTGTAGGATTATCTTGAGTGAATTAAATGATGAACTTTCAGATGAAATGATGGGGATCATATATTCAAGTTGCACCCAGTTTCACTTTAATTATCCTGTTCGACTTTATGCCTCAATCCAACTGGTGGTCATGAGAAGGACATAGGGCCACTCGTAGTTATGGGGGGACCTGGCAATTCACCTCATGATAAATATTTGATGCCGTTCAGCAGTTGTGATCTCTCATACTCATTGTTCTACACTGCTGGCTCCTTTTTACTGCCATCAATTGACTTTACAATGCAAATGAAGCGTGCAGGGCCTTCTAATGATTTTGCATTTATTGTTGTCACTGCTATTTACTTTGAACCATGGAATTTGTCTCTGTGAGTATTTGCGCCTTAGGTTGAGCTAATCCACCTGAACATGGGCAGTTCGAGCAAAGTTTATGGAAGACGTTTATGTTAATCACAAGATGTTCCTTGAAGACCTTTTTCACGGAATGCTCTCAGTTTCATCTTTTATATATAAATATTATGCTATACAATTTATACGTGAGCATCTTTAGTATTTATCGTTTGATTAAATATACATTATAACTCAATCCTTAAATCTTAAGAGATCGTACGATGAATAATGAAAATACTCATGAATATTCACGGATAAATTGTGTAGTATAATATTAATATATATAGAGAGAGGAATAATTCTTTACACAACTCATTCATGAGCACCTCAATTATCCACTGTTTGATCAGGTGAGTATTATAATTCAATCATTGGACTCTGATGCGGTCGTAGAAGGATTTTCTGGCTTCCTTTCAACGCCGAGGAGTATGCAGGAAGCTTGAGGGTTCTCTCCGACCGTAACAGTAATGAGGTACAAAGAAAAGAAAATGCACGCAACACAAGCAACGAGCAAAGACACAAAATATAACGTGGTTCGGAACAAGATTTCCTACTCCACGGGGGTGAGCTCTTCCACGAGCTACGGTGCCAAAGCACTTTCACTATAAACTTCATCCTTTCGCGGAAAGAACTTCCGGATGTGGAGGAGAAAACCTCTTACAATTATCTAAATACACAGAAAGTATCAAAAAGATGGAGCTCACTACTCTCCTTATCTCCTTCTTGGGCGATGTGGTTGCTCTCCCCTTCGAATGTGCCTTCGTCTCTCGCTTGTTGGAATAATGTGGATCCCCTTCCTCTTCTCCTGCTTCTCCCTTTTATCCTCCTTCCTCTGGCCAACTGTTGCACCACGAACCTCCTTCATCGTACACGTGGCCACCTTGCTGATCTGGAGAATCATTTTGTTACAGACACGATGAGTGAAGGCTCCTCCGAATATTATGTGGGGGCCCTCTTTTGTTGTGTAACAACCTTTTATCTATATTTCGAGAAATATTCTAGCCCATCCCTTTCAACCACTTACCTTCAGTAAAGCTAGCCTAAACCTACCGCTCACGTGTAGCGTAGCTCTTAGGCTTTTTTCGGTAGTCCGAACCAACTTCTATTCTTCCCGTACCGAACCATCTCCAGGCCCGCTAGACCGAGTCGATTCTCATCCGTCTCATATCGGATCAATCTTTAAATTCACCCGGCCATGCCAACCCCCTCAAACCGTCCTCCTGAGCCAATTTCCCCAGACTGACGTGCCCGAACTGTTCTTCTCAGACTCCTCCCGTCGAACCGACTACTTGGTTCGGACAACGTCCTACGGGTCTTTTTACCTTATTCACAAAAAAGAGATAGCAACAGTATCATTAGTCAACCCCTAAAAATAGTCAAGCGAAGTCATAAGCTTGACTTTCTAAATGTATAAGGCCTCTAACTCACCCTTTCCTCACCAATTCAAATTTACTTTTTCCCATTGCCTTACCTCCTATGCTCGGAACGGCTTAATGGCCTATGGCCCCCGCTTTTCTTTTTTCTCTTAGGTAGTCGAAAAGTCACAAAACCCTATATAAATCTCCGTCCTCCCCTTTTATACATAACTTAACGTTCCTAACAATCCAGTCTTTTCCCCTTTTCCCTTCCAATGGTTTTTTCCGACAGTGTTCCAGCGCCTAGTCCCTTCTCTTGCAAGCGCTCCTTCTTCAACCTTCAAGTAAGTGTTCTTCCTCGTTCCATACCTATGACCCCGAAAACCCCACCTTCACTTCCCTGGTATGAGCACACCGTCACCCAGTTAGATAGCAAATACTATTTCTTCAACCTTATGAACCAATTTATAGACCCTTCCGTGCCATGTCATTTCAATACCACTTCTTATCGACCCTATCGTCCTCCACCCGACCTAACTTGCTTCTTTTCAGAGCAACTGCTTAACGATTTGTATTTGCCTGTGCCCTCTTCTTTTCTAGAAATCTTGGACTTTTACAAACTGCCCCTCAACCAATTTACCCCCAATTCCTTCTGTATTTTATCGGGAGCTATCATAGTATTTTGACACTTAGATCTCCCTTTGTCTCTCTAACTATTCCACTACTTCTTCCAATTGAAATCCTCTAAAGAGGGTATTTTCTATCTCTTCAGCTACTCGGATTGCCAATTTTTAGTGAACATGCCATCTTCCCACAAGGGTTGGGAAGCACTCTATTTTTTTGCTCAACTTCTGATGCCCCTCCCCTATTCGGATACCTGGAAGCTAGACCTTCCGGACTTACCCTCATTTCGCAAAATTAGGGCTCAATGCAACTTTTCTAAGATTTATAGAGTGTTGAGAGAATCTCACTATTGTTCCGAACATCTGATGAAACCTCCTCTTTTCAGTCGCCACAGGCTATCCCCTTTTCCCTTAACCGCCTCAGACGCCATAGGTAAGACATTATTCACATTTTGATGAAACCAATTTTCTGGATCAACCTTCCCTTTTTAACAACAGATTTCGTAGATAATATAATGCAGGACACCTTTGTAAAAGGTGAGGAGATTGCTGCATCCAAAAAGAAGATCTCCAAGAAACGATGTAAAGGCAAATCTGAAGCTGCTCCCTCTTCGCCTCGGAAGAGATTGCGCCCTGTCGGGGAAGGCACCCCTAGTTCTTCTTCCCTTCCTGTATCTTCTTCTTCCCACTCTTCTCCTTTATCCTCCTCCTCAAAACTGAAAAAGCATCAACGCCTAGTTATATATGAAGCCAGGGTGGAGGATACATATTAGCTATCCCACCTTCTTCCCCCCAAGGGGAAGCTTCTCCTTCTCACTCTCCCATTTCATCCCCTGTTCCACTCAACCCTCAAACTCATTCCCCCACTGAATCTTTCCCTGCAAATATTCCCATTGCTCTACCTCCTTCTCCCACCCCTTCTCAGATTATGGGTCCCTCTCCCCCTCCGGAGGGGAGAGATCTTTCCCTCCCAAATCCTTCACTAGCCACTCTAGGGGCCTCCCTTAAGATCCATGATGCGCACGAATGTGACCTCAAATCTCACGACGGAGACCGTCAAGGACTCGAAGCGCGCGCTCGCGCTCAACACACGCAAGTGTACGAATGTCATCAAGTAATAAAGATTATCGATCCCACAGGGACTGAGATTCGAATACTAATATACTCAGTGGTTGTAATTGTTCAGACGTAACTTCTAAGAGGTTTCGGTTGGTGAGGGTTGTCGGTGGACTTTACTCTATACGGTGTCACACGGAGAAGGAAAAGGAGTGTACCGAGGTCTTCAAAGGTGATTCTAGGACTTTGGTTTCACTTGTGCATCACAAAATAATGTTGTCAATTGGCGTTGTCTATATGTTTAGCTATGATTTTGTGGAAGGGACATCATACACTCTCCCGCAGAGCTGCCGCATCTACCGGGAGCTATCTCTGCCAAAAAGGATGGGATAGACAGTACGAGGATGTCAAATCAATCCCTACGGTGAACCGTTTTCGATTCCACCGCACCCTTCTACCCACAGTTACAGGAGATCAGATTTACCCCTAGGTTCCTTATATAAAATCCCCTAAATCTTAGATACGAGGGTTGTCACCCCTCGTATCGCCTAAGCACAGCAGATAGAAAACCAAACATGCATAGATATAGTAAAAACAACTACCAATTGTTAAATCAAACTCAACGTCAAAATTTAATATGAACCAACATTGTATGTGTACACAAGCTACTCCCTAATCCTAGAATCGAAAGTACTACTCCATGTATATAAAGGAAGAATCACAAAGCATGTCTATGTTCGAATACATAAGAAATAAAATGCAGGAACAAAGAATTACAATGCTTTCGTGGTCTTCTCTCTGGCGTTGAAGTGCAAGGCGTGGACCTCCGGTGGCGTTCCTTCTCCCCGTTGCGAGTTATTGAATCTTTCTAGGGCTTCGACATGTCGTCCTAACTGCCGTGCCTGCCCCCTAGGGTTTGGGCGAAGCCATCCTTATATAGACATCACCTCGGACCACTATAAAATTCGAAAAAAAACCCTAGTCGCGCAAATCTGGCGGGCCGCCACATGGCCGTGTGTTTCCACACAACCAGGCCGTATGCGGCCCTAGAGTGTTGATCTCGTCCATTGAGCATGACCGTGTGAATCCACATGCCCTGGCCATGTCCCACTCTGCGTCTAACTGCGAAATGTCCTTCTTTTGTCCGAAAGCGCATCTTTTTAACCCAAAATGCTAACCTGCACACAAAAGTACAACGAGCAGACCTCCGAACCAGAAAATAAGAAATGCGTGCAAAATAGAGTAACATATGCATAAAACTAACACAAAATGTAATAAGATGTGAGCGAAAACTACTCCTAAAATCCTATATATTTTTCTCACATCAATCCGTCACCTAGGAGATGTAAAATTCTTCAATCAATCGGGTATGCAGGGCCCCTACGACCATATGGGCAAAATTTTGGCCGAGGTAATTACTTGCTTTCTTTATCTTTAGTATATACATGTCAATGCTTACTATTTGCAATATCTGCCCCTTTTTCCTCAAGTATCGGCCACTTATAATAAGATAACGTCCCACATGGTCACATACCAATCCAATGTGGAGACTCGCCATTTTGCCTCTCTGGCCCACCAAAAGAAACTCACGCACCAACTGAAGGAAGGTGAGCAGAAGGAGGTTGATTTAATTGCTCGATGCAAAGATGCAGACTCAACTGGCTCTGGCCCAGAGTGAAAAGGAAGAACTTCAAAGAAAAAATGAAGACCTCCAGCAGCAAATATTTCTACAATCCAACCAACTTCAGCAAGTTGACCTTCTTACCCATGAGCTAGATGGGTATAAAAGGCATCTTGCGGAGGCATATATTCAGGCCGCTGACTCTTCATCCACTATCTGTCAATTTCAACGAGAGCGCCAAACATGGGAGGCTACTCAGAAATCCTGCTTGGAGAAGTATAGAAAACTCTCTTCCATGGTGGCTACTTTCCCTGAAATCCTATCCTCGGTGACCCAACAACAGTAGGAGCTTCTCAAGGAATATACTGAAGCCCTATCTTCTAAGGGTTAGCAGGCAGTGACGACAGCAAAAGAGAGGGATTCTTTGGCGACCCAATTAGTCACATGCCATGCTCAACTAGCTGCTTGCCAATCCCAATTAAAGGAGCATGAGACAAATTTGAAAGGGCGATACATTTAAAAGGGGGTAGACTTGTTCATGCTAAGCTTCGACAGGTCTTCTTCCTTAAATGCCAAACGAGGATACCCTCCTCCCGGTATGGACACCAGATATTTGGACCCTGAGATAGCTTTGGCCAGATGCCCCCCCCCCCCCGGAACTTTTTGAATTATAATTTATCATATTTTCTTCATTGTATTAACTGATTCTCTGTCATTAAAGAATGCTTGAACTGGTACGGCTTTGGGCTACTTCTTATGTATGTATTGATATGGGTCGGGAATTTTAAGTTTGTCCTTGGTTTCTTCTCTTCGAAATAATTGCCTATTCTCTGCCTTTCATAGCGTCAACCGAGTGACGATATTTTCTGCCCGGGAATCCGTTCAGGACATCCTAAGTGTGATCTTCCTCCGGCCCGAACCAATTTTTGGCTCGGTCACTAATCAATTTACTTTTGCTCCTTGATCTTCTCAAAATAATTGGTCGCTTCGGAAATGACGTCTCGATGATTTCCCAGGCTGACGCCATTATTCTGTTCGTCCTTCCATCTTCTCTTCCTTCCTTGATTATAAATTGTCACCACAAGTGTCTTCTGCTTTCTATCCCACCTTCATGGATTCCGCAAAACATCCCATTGAGATCTCTTCGGACTCTGATTCCTTTGAGCTATACGACCTAGCCACGGAAGCTGTCGAAGAATCTGCTACACAATCAACTGCGACTTTAGCTTTTCGTCCCTTTCCTCCTCCTTCATCAACGGATGCTCCAACCCCTAACAGGGGGAGATCCTTCTGAGCCCCTTTCCCTTCGTTCCGCAATCGGGTTTGGAATCCCCCCATGACATGAGAATACACTGTAGGAGATCCTCGGGCCTCCACCGAACTTCCTCCGCTTCCACCGGCCCTAGCTTTCATTCCAGTCCCTTCAGCGGGGGTTCCTCCGCCCCCTTTTGATGAAGCTCCACCAGGTGTACCTCCAGCTCAAGGCGATCTTTACAGAGTCATCTTGGCACCTTCCCCTTCGGAGGAGTCCTCTGATAGCTCCCCTATCAACGATAACCATAAAAAGCTTGTATAATTAGTTGCTTAAGTAATGTAACTACTGCTGGGCATATTAATAAAAAGAAAAGGGGTACTGATACTTATTTTTATCGTTTTCTTGTAAATGTAGAGTGATCTCAACTAGAAAGGACTGCAACCTTATCTGAACTTACTTCACCCTTACTGCTTCTGTGGAATTCGAACCATACCTCTCAGAATTACTGCATTCAACAACTCCCACCTGTTGTCTTTACGCTTCCTCTTCTTTATTTACATTTATTAATTTCACCTCCTTCGCGAACCAATAAGCATCCTTCTTTCATCTCTATAAAAAACCCTAAACTACCATTTGCTTAGCATCTATCTCTTCCTTTTCCTCTCCTCGCCATGGAACCTACCTCTGAACAGGACAGCATCTCTCCTCCTCCTGAGGAACAAACTAAAGAACAACGCTATATTGCAAATCTGGAAGAACAAGTCTGGCATCTGCAGCGACACTTAAGGGAGTCTTCTACCAGCAACTACTCCCTGCGCCAACAAATGGCAGTGTCCCGGAAGAACTTATCCAAGCATATCTTCATACAACAATCTTACCTCCGGCAGCTACTACGTCAACCTAGGCCACATAAAGAGGCTCCTTCAGTACCTCCTCATAAAAAATTATAATCCCCTGTAAACAAGGGCTTCTTTTGTTATTCTCTTCTTTTAGAGAAGTTGTAATATGTAGTTCTTCCAGAGCAATGAACTTCTTTATTATGAGCTCCCACCCATATCCTTCTTTGCTTACCCCCTTTTCTGGCCTTCCTTCTACTGTGCAAAATTTAAACTTTTCTGGATAGTACCAAAATCAGATAAGCATATGACTTCTTCATTCTTCCATTCTGCAAGAATCACATATGCACTTAGATGAGCATCCAGCTCCTTCATGTCACTCTTGTGCAAGGATATAGGAAAATGTATAGTTAACATAAAACTCCAGTCTATACGGAGATAAAATAATATATAGATGAGGGAAAACTCAGTTCTTTCGATCCGCCACCACACGGGGATAAAATAATAATATATATAGCTGAGTAAATACTCAGCTCTTCCGATCCACCACTGCACAGGGATAAAATAATATATAGCTGAGGAAATACTCACCTCTTTCATTCCACCACTGCACGGGGATAAAATAATATATAGTAGAGAAAATACTCAACTCTTCCATTCCACCACCGCACAAGGATAAAATAATATATAGTTGAGGAAATACTCAACTCTCTGTTGGGGATTTGAGGCCCGCTAGAGGGGGGTGAATAGCGTTGTGATCGTACGAAGATGGAATTCGATCGTGATCATGTCTACAATTTCGTTAGCGCAGCGGAATATAGAAATGAAAGCAATAACGAAATACAACAATCACGAACACAAAGATATAACGTGGTTCGGAACCACACGGTTCCTACTCCACGGATCGAGCTCTAAAGAGCTCTAGTGATGCACACGCAATCACTAATCAATAATAACTCTTTCTCGGAACAATTCGGAGGCGGAGAAACCTCGTACAAGGATTACACTAAGTAATACACAAGATACAAGTAAATACAAGTAAGAAATACAATGCAAGTAAAGGAAAAACAACTTTACAAGAGCTTTGGATTGCTTGATCTTTGATTGCCTTGAACTAGCTTTGAAGGACTGGAAAGCACCAACTTCCCCTTTCAATTTCGCCCAAGAAAATCGCTGCAAAAACCCTCCTTCCGAGTTGCCTTTATAACCTGCGTCGGGTTTGGATTTCACTATCATTGCCGCCATAAGTCATCGGTCGATCGATGTCACGTTGTGAGACAACGGATCGATCCACGCTGGAAAAACTCAGCGGATCTCTTGGCGATCGCCAACATTGGCGATCATTGCCCGACCACGTAATCGGCCCGATCGGCTCACGAGCATCTCTTGCTACGGTGAACTAGCGATCGGCGACCCTTTGCGGTCATTGCCAGAGATATCGGTTTGATCGCTAGCGATCAGCGATTCGGCTCTTAAACGGCAGTCGAACTCAAGTCGACTCACGGCAGTCGAACCGGCCATAATGCCAGTCGACTGCCAACCTCAAAGATGAGGTTTTAACCCAAAGTATGGTGCCCCCATACTTTCTAGACCACCCTTAGCCTAGACCTAAGCCTTCTAGCCACCTCCATCAGCCTCACGCCTCTCGGATCCCTCCAAGTCATCCATGACTTGTTCATCCATCGCGCTAGCCTACAGGTGCTTCCCTCGGCTATGTCATGCTAACGGTGTCTACCCCGCCAAGGCACATTGGACTTACGCCGCCAAGACTCCGCTTGGAATTTACGCTGCCAAAATCAAACCCCTTGGACTTCCCAAATGCCAAGACTCAAGCTTGGACTTTCCCTTGCCAACCCATGTTGGACTTTCCATGCCAAGATCCATGCTTGGACTTTCCATGCCAAGACCCATGCTTGGACTTTCCATTTGCCAAGACCCATGCTTGGACTTCTCATTTGCCAAGACCCATGCTTGGACTTCTAATGCCAAGTACTCAAGACTTGGACTTTCCCAAATGCCAAGTACCCATGACTTGGACTTTCCATGCGCCAAGTGTCCCACTTGGACTTTTCATGCCAAGTACTCAAGACTTGGACTTTACCAAATGCCAAGACTTACTTGGACTTTCTATGCCAAGTACCCATGACTTGGACTTTACCTTGCCAAGACCCATGCTTGGACTTTTCATGTGCCAAGTGTCCCACTTGGACTTTTCATGCCAAGTACTCAAGACTTGGACTTTACCAAATGCCAAGTGTTCCACTTGGACTTTCCCATGACAATTACATTGTCATATGTTTTTGTCGAAACATCAAAACATCACTCGAGTCAAACTCGAGTCCTGGTCAATCGTGACCTGGGCCGATTGCACCAACAATCTCCCCCTTTTTGATGTTTGACAAAAACCAAACAAATCATTTGAGTTAGACCACTAACTCAAATCCCTTACCAATTATCCCAAATTGGTAAATACTCTCCAAATGTTCTCCCCCAAACATTCTCCCCCTTTTTGACTAACATCAAAAAGGTTTTCTCTCCAAGGAGGTCAATGTCTCATGTCCCAATGAGATCTTACAATCTCCCCCTTTTTGACCTAAAAATATCTAGAATGCCTACCATCGTCCTAGTGATAAGTCACATATCACTCAAGAGAGGCAATCCTATAATCTCTCCCAATTTCCAAATTGGGTATAAAAAACCCATCAATTTTCCCAATTGATGATACTCTCCCAATAACTTCTCCTCTCCAAGGAGAAAAAACACATCCATCATCCCAAGATGGATAACTCCCCCTAAAGGCTTGCTCCCCCTTGACCATTGCACCAACAATGTCCTTGGGAAGCCCCTAAGCCAATAGGAACTCTAAACCATCAAAATTAAGGTTCTAAGTTCAACATAGAACTTTCACTCACCCTAAATTTGATACTTTGACCTAACACAGCTCCTAATCCATATCCAATGAATTTTTACCCTTTATAATGCTTCCTAAAGCATATCCTAGGGTTATGAGTGATTAGGAACCTTTTCCATAGCTGAACACGGGCTAAACAAACCTTGTTAACCCGAAATCAGACCTGGCAGTCGACTCCTGATAGTAATGTCGATCAGCCACACCTATCGATCGGCCACACAGGCGATCGTTTTCAATTATCAGAAATGAATTTTGGAAATTCATAAATAATTATACGTAATTTGAAAAATCATGAAAATTCATACGTATAATACTTATGACACACACAATGGGTGAAAAATATTTGAAAATTATTTTACCCATAAAATAGTGAGTTTGATACAAAACTCAAAACCATTGAAATTTTCAATGTTTTGGCCCTATTTTGTATCAACTTCATCAATGGTGATTGCTATCAAAAGATAGACTTCACCAAGGTTTTCTAAATTGATTTTAAAATGATTTCAAAACCTTATTTTGGATCATATTCCTTGGGCTCTATGCACATGACTTGTACACAAGCTTTCCCAATGATCCACAAATGAAACAAGATGAGTTTTAGTTCATCTAGATGCAAAAACTATGCACCTTGAACTCAACTCATATCCTAGCATCTCACATGTATCTAAGGTGTGTAAATACACGTACATGTCAATTGGATGTGAGATGTGGGTTTTGGTCATCCTAATCTAGGGTTTCATGCATTCTCTAAGGCAACCCTACTTGATTCCCTTATAAATGAGACTTCAAGTCATGTCATAGTCCTTAATTCAATTTCAACCAAATTGTCTTAAATGCATGAATGATTATGGCATTAGAGATGATATAGATAAACACATGCTCATAATCATGATGTCATGGCATAATATGAAATCTAAAAACACATGACATTTAAGACCTTAATCTTAAACATGAACATAACATATAAAATCATAGAACTAGGCATGATGTCATAACATGGCATATGACAATCAAAGCATGACATATAAAATAAATAAGTATAGTAATACCTAAATTTTAATATTTATTGCCATTTCATATAATTAATTATATTTTGCCATATTTCTATTTTTCTCCCAAGTGTGCCAAAAACCCAAAATGGCACACTAACCTCTAAACCTAAATTGTGTCAATTTTGATCATTTTATCACACTTCTCAAGTAATATTGGCACATCCTAAAACTTTTTAGGATGATAATTTAAATCTATTTCCAAGGTATCCATAACCTTGAAAATAACCTAAAATGCCACCTTTATCATGGTTGAGTTAACTACTCATCCACTCAAGGTTAGCACATCCTAAGCCCACCTAGCATGAATCAATCACGCTCTTAGGAACCCAAAACCGATTTGAGCTCCTAGGGTTAATTAGGTATTCCTTAGGGATAACCTCCCTAGATACCTTCCTAATGACCTTCCTAGGCTTGTTAGCCTTGGTCATTTGGGTCTTACCTAGGTTGACTCTAGGGGTAACTCCCCTTGCAACCTTCTTAGTGGCCACCCTAGGTTTCCTAGAAACCTTAGCCACTAGGCACAACCCTTGGTCAACTCTAGGGATGACTTCCCTATTGACCTTAGTCTTCCTAGACCTAGTTTGTGTTCCATAATCAAATGGAACACTATGGTAAGCCACCTTAGGCTTAGGTTTGTGACCCAAACCTTGCTTGCCCTTGGTTGACTTTTGACTCTTAGGTCCTTGGTGTTGACTTTGATTATTTGACCTAAAAGTTTGACCAATTGACCCTTGCATTTGATTTTGCATAATGTTGAGGGTCTTTTCAAGTTTTTCAAGCCTTGACCTCAAGGCTTGATTTTCCTTTTCTAATATCTCAATTTTTTATTTTTCATTTTCTCTTGAGATATTTCTATTTCTAGGCATATGTCTAGATTTCTTAGCATTAAAGCCTAGATGTTCTCCTATTTTCTTAATGCTTTCCTTAGGTAATATATTTTTAGGGACATTAGTCCCAAATTTCTTCTTATTTCCTAAGTGAACACTCTTAGCACCTAAACAAAAGTATTTATTTCTATTAGCATGCTTTTCATGGCAAATTGCAAGAGAATTAAAATTCCTAGCATGCTTTTGACTTTTAAATTTAGAAGATGCATTATTGAAATATACCTTAGGGTTTGCCTTGGAGGCTCCCCCTACATGTATAGCTCCTTCTTGGGTCTTTTTGCTCCCCCTAGGACATTGATTTCGGTAATGCCCCGGTTGCCGGCACTTGAAGCAAATGACTTGCTCCTTGCTTTTCTTGGCATTGGGAACACCGGCTTCATTGACCTTTGGAACCGGTTGAGCCTTCTTGACCCTTTTTGGACACTTACTCTTGTAGTGTCCGGATTCCCTACACTCAAAACAAATGATATGAATTTTATTTGAACCTTGAGTGTTTGAGTTACCTAGGGTATTTGTGGTGGTGGGTGCCGGAGTTGGAGCTTCTCCATCTTGACCGGATGTGGAAGCTTCTTCTTGTCGCTCCGGAGTGGAGATCCTTTCCTCCCCCTCAATCCTAGAAGTAGATGCTTCTTCCACCTCTTCTACTTCTTCTTTCTCCAATTTGGAAGTTGACTCCATCTCAACTTTCGATTCCTCACTCTCACTTGAAGATGAGCTCTCCTCTTCATCCTCCTTGTCTTCTTGGATTGAATGAGGCTCTTCATGGAATTTTGCCAATATGTTCCATACCTCTTTGGCGTCTTTACAATCCCCATAGTCACCTAGGCTACACAAGATGTCATTAGGAATTAAATCAAATATAAATTTGATTACCTTCTTATTTTTCTTGAATTGTCGTAGTTGTTCTTCACTCCATTTCTTCTTCTTGAGACATTCTCCCTTTGGTCCCTTAGGATATTCAAATCCTTCCATCAAGGCGGACCATTCCTCAAGGTCTCTCATCATCAAAAACTCTTCAATTCTCGCCTTCCAAGAATTGAAACCTTCTCGTCCATAGAATGAATAAGGGACCGGTGTGTTGATGTCCCATCCTAATTGCCCTTCCATCTTCACCCTCTAGCTTTTTGTCTAAGCTCCCGGCAGTTAGTCTGTAGAAGAGCCCCGGGCTCTGATACCACTTGTTGGGGATTTGAGACCCACTAGAGGGGGGGTGAATAGCGTTGTGACCGTACGAAGATGGAATTCGATCGTGATCGTGTCTACAATTTCGTTAGCGCAACGAAATATAGAAATGAAAGCAATAACGAAATACAACAATCACGAACACAAAGATATAACGTGGTTCGGAACCACACGGTTCCTACTCCACGGATCGAGCTCTAAAGAGCTCTAGTGATGCACACGCAATCACTAATCAATAATAACTCCTTCTCGGAACAATCCGGAGGCGGAGAAACCTCGTACAAGGATTACACTAAGTAATACACAAGATACAAGAAAATACAAGTAAGAAATACAATGCAAGTAAAGGAAAAACAACTTTACAAGAGCTTTGGATTGCTTGATCTTTGATTGCCTTGAACTAGCTTTGAAGGACTGGAAAGCACCAACTTCCCCCTTCAATTTCGCCCAAGAAAATCGCTGCAAAAACCCTCCTTCTGAGTTGCCTTTATAACCTGCGTCGGGCTGGATTTCCGCCTATTAGTCGACTGCCATAAGTCACCAGTCGACTGATGCCACTGTTGTCGTGAGACAACGGATCGATCCACGCCGGAAAAACTCCAACGGATCTCTTGGCGATCGCCAACATTGGCGTGGCCGATCGTACCCGGTAGCGTAGTCGATCGGCCCGATCGCCACGGAGTATCGTGCTCGCGGGAACTAGCGATCGTGAGACCTTAGGCGATCGATCGGCGTAGACATCGGTTCGATTTGCTCCAATGAGCGATTCCATCTCTTAAACGGCAAAGATGAGGTTTTAACCCAAAGTATGGTGCCCCCATACTTGCTAGACCACCCTTAGCCTAGACCTAAGCCTTCTAGCCACCTCCATCAGCCTCACGCCTCTCGGATCCCTCCAAGTCATCCATGACTTGTTCATCCATCGCGCTAGCCTCCAGGTGCTTCCCTCGGCTATGTCATGCTAACGGTGTCTACACCGCCAAGGCACATTGGAATTACGCCGCCAAGACTCCGCTTGGACTTTACGCTGCCAAAATCAAACCCCTTGGACTTCCCAAATGCCAAGACTCAAGCTTGGACTTTCCCTTGCCAACCCATGTTGGACTTTCCATGCCAAGACCCATGCTTGGACTTTCCATGCCAAGACCCATGCTTGGACTTTCCATGCCAAGACCCATGCTTGGACTTTCCATTTGCCAAGACCCATGCTTGGACTTCTCATTTGCCAAGACCCATGCTTGGACTTCTCATGCCAAGTACTCAAGACTTGGACTTTCCCAAATGCCAAGTACCCATGACTTGGACTTTCCATGCGCCTAGTGTCCCACTTGGACTTTTCATGCCAAGTACTCAAGACTTGGACTTTACCAAATGCCAAGACTTACTTGGACTTTCCATGCCAAGTATCCATGACTTGGACTTTACCTTGCAAAGACTCATGCTTGGACTTTTCATGTGCCAAGTGTCCCACTTGGACTTTTCATGCCAAGTACTCAAGACTTGGACTTTACCAAATGTCAAGTGTTCCACTTGGACTTTCCCATGACAATTACATTGTCATATGTTTTTGTCGAAACATCAAAACATCACTCGAGTCAAACTCGAGTTCTGGTCAATCGTGACCTGGGCCGATTGCACCAACACTCTTCCATTCCATCACCGCACGGGGATAAAATAATATATAGTTGAGTAAATACTCAACTCTTCCGTTCCACCACCGTACGGGGATAAAATAATATATAGTTGAGAAAATACTCAACTCTTCCATTCCACCACCGCACGGGGATAAAATAATATATAGTTGAGGAAATACTCAACTCTTCCGTTCCACCATCGCACGGTGATAAAATAATATATAGCTGAGAAAATGCTCTGCTCTTCCGACCCACCACCACATGGGGATAAAATAATATATAGTTGAGGAAATACTCAACTCTTCCATTCCACTATCGCACGGGGATAAAATAATATACAGCTGAGAAAATGCTCAGCTCTTCCGATCCACCATCACACGGGGATAAAATAATATATAGCTGAGGAAATACTCAACTCTTCCGTTCCATCATCGTACAAGGATAAAATAATATACAGCTGAGAAAATGCTCAGCTCTTTCGATCCACCACCACACGGGGATAAAATAATATATAGCTAAGGAAATACTCAATTCTTCCTTTCCACCACCACACGGGGATAAAATAATATATAGTTGAGGAAATACTCAACTCTTTCGTTCCATCACCGCACGGGGATAAAATAATATATAGTTGAGGAAATACTCAACTCTTCCGATCCACCACCACATGGGGATAACAACTCCAGCCAATGCCGAGCCGCATAAAAAATATGATAACTTGACCCAAGGAGCTGCCCTCTCAGGTCAAAAGATTTTTTTTTCACGCAACAATTATTTCTTCATTCATCTATAAAACGGGGATAACAACCTTGGCTAGGGACAAACTTGAAAGAAAATTGAGAAAGATACCTTCGAGGGGCCTATCTTTGCCCTGAAGTTGGATGTTCTTGTCCATTTGTCATACAAAGACAGCAGTTCTAACAGATAACGGGCAATAAAAAAAATAAATTATTATTTCTCACATTTCCAGGGGCCCATTTCACAGCTTTGTAGCCCAATTAACATCGCAAGCCCATTTAATGCTCCTTCTATATAGGACGTTTCATCTTTCCTCTTCTCCATTTTCATCTCCTCTATCGGACTTTCCAACTTGTTCTGCTTCTTTATCCTCTCTTTCTTCCACCACCATCCTCCGGTGTTTCAGCCACTAACTCTTGTGCTTCTTTTCTTCCTTCGAAGGGCAGGATGTACTCCTTTTTCCAACAGGAAGTGACAAAGTGCCGCCAAGAGTCCAGGTGGGGTGAGGGTTAGCAACTAACAATGCTTTCGCATTCACCTCCTCCTTTATCTTCGCCCATTCCCACCGCTTCTATTCCAGTGCCCCCTTCCTTCCAGGTTCATCTGAAATTTCTATCTCGGCCATGCCGGATACACTTGGCGTAATCTGCCCCCCCCCCCCTCATCCTCGACGCCACTAGAAAACCCTAACTCTCCCATCTCTTCGCCTTCCCTCTTGAAAATCCGCAAATCACCCCCTCCCTTCCTGCGACATGAGGCTGAGCAAAGAGGCAATACACGACAACGTCTACAGGCAGAAGACACCTCTGCTCCCCCTCCTTCTCCTTCCTTGAAGCATTCCCCTGCACCGGAACCTATGATAGTTGTGATTCCCCCATCTTCGCTTTTCCCCGATGCTCAAAATTTGGGAAGCCTTCCTCTCCTTTGGATACAAGCTAGGGTCCCTCTACTCTTCCCCCTCCCAACGAAGAGCTTTCAATCCCAGTGCTCTCCATACCTTCTTCACCAAACTCCTCACTGGACCAATCCCCTCCCGCAGATTCTTCCATTCCTGTCCCACAACAAGCAGTTTCGGGTCTTCCACTCCCCACTTCTGCTTCTTCTCTTTCTTCTCCTATCTCTTTGAGCCTCTTAACAAGAGCTCTTTTCGTAGCCTCCCCAGCCCATCTAGCTGCCCCTATGTCATCTCCCATTCCTTTAGGCACCACCTCTCCTCCTTATGAAACCTCGACACAACTCATTGCTCCCACCTTTCCTCGCCCCATCATGAGTGAGTCTTCGCCTTTGGTGTTGTCTATCCCTTCTTCTTCTTCCACCCATGGTCTTCAAATCTTAAACTTAGAAGAATTAACCCCACGGATGGAGAGTTTGCGTCACGTTCTGAAATTGGTATGCTTCTCAAATTGACTTTGCTGATTTTCTTCGCTTGACGATTTCTTTTTGATGAATAATCTCCAAGCCTTAACAAACTATCAAGAACTGGACCTCTCCTTCCAGCAATACCAAGCTCAGTTTCTAAAGTGGAAGCAACAACGACTGGAGGACCAGACTGCTGCCCAGAGCCAGGAGCACCTTTTGCTACAACAACTGAAGCAATGTCAGGAGTGTAGGGAAATCGAACGGCCGGCTAGAGGGGGGTGAATAGCCCTCGTACGATGGATGTCGTAATTTGTTCGTTCTTCTTGCGTTGCTTGTCTACGATTGTCGTTAGCGCAGCGGAATAACAATAATAATGAAACTAACAACAATACACAATCACACAACACAAGATATACGTGGTTCGGAACCGAATGGTTCCTACTCCACGGGCGAGCTCACCGAGCTCTAGTTATGCGCACGGCACTAACTATAACACTCCTTCTCGACAACATGTCGGAGGTGGAGAAACCTCTCACAAGCAATTACAATGTAATATAGAAATACAAGCAAATACACAAATACAATACAAAAGAAAACTTTCACTGATTGCTTTGATCGCTTTGCTTGTTGCTTGCTTTGATTGGCTCTTGAAGGACTGGAATGCAGCAACAATTCCCCTCCAATAGCTCCACAAAAACCTTGACAAAAACCTCCATCTCAAGCTCCTTTTATAATCTGCATCGAGCTATTTTTGCGCCTAGCGATCATTGCCAAAAGGCCCGATCGGTCATTGCCCACTTTGTCGTTGTCTCACAGCGGCGGATCCACGTCGGACAAGTTCCAGCGGATCACCTACCGGTCGTGATGATGCCCATCGATCATTGGTGACCGATAATCATTGCCCGGTCGCTACGGGCGTTACTGCTCGCGACACTCCCATCGATCGGCCATCCCTCGGCGGTCGGCTGCTATCGACTCGATCATTGCCGATCCATGGCGATCGGCCAAGCACAAAACCCTAGCCTTACACCAGTCGAACTCTAGTCGACTTGGATCAGTCGAACCGGCACCTATGCCAGTCGACTGATGTCGGGCAAAACCTCAAACACCAAGTTGTTTGAGCATCCGACCGTCGAGTAAACCCTCAAACATCAAGTTTGAGCCTCCGACACTCAGTCTTAGCCACTTGGCCAAGTCCACCTTATCCCTCATGGAGTTCCCCACCAAAGCTCTCTTCCCTCGGCCTACGTCCCTCGGATGCGCCAAGCGCACGGCTTCGCAACGCCATCCTTCGCGTCTCATGCCCTAGAAGTATGCTTCCCTTTGGGCTCACTCCATTCGCTCCCCGTCCGGCGGTCCCTCGGATGCACCAAGCGCACGGCTTCGCAATGCCATCCTTCACCGACTCAAGGACCCCGAGCCTAGTGAACTTACCAAGTCCTCAAGACTTCCCAAATGCACCAAGCGCACGACTTCGCAATGCATTTCTCACCAAGCACCAAGCGCACGGCTTCGCAATGCTTTGGATTTCCCATGCCAAGCACCAAGCGCACGACTTTCCCATGCCAAGGCTTCCCCCTTGGACTTCCACACCAAGCTCCATGCTTGGATTTTCCATGTCAACCCATGTTGGACTTTCCCATGACAATCTCATGTTATGAGTTTTGTCTATCATCAAAATACCATCAAGGTACTGCTAGGCCGATTGCACCAACAATCTCCCCCTTTTTGATGATTGACAAAACTACCATCTCAAGTCTACCAATTCTCCCATATTGGCAATTCTCATATCCCAATGAGAATTCCAACGAACCCTAATTGGTAACTTGGTAACTTCTCCCCCTTTTTGACATTACATCAAAAAGGTCCTCCCCAAGGGTATGAATGTCTCATATCCCAATGAGATCTTACAATCTCTCCCTTGGAGGAACACATGCCTACCATCTTTCTAGTGATCCCATATCACTTAAAGAGAGGCAACCCAATTTTCCTCCCATGAGGAAATACACATCCATCTTTCCATAATGGATACCTCCCCCTAGAGGCTTGCTCCCCCTTGACCATTGCACCAACAATGTCCTTGGAGAGTCCCTAAGCCAATAGGAACATTAAACCAAACAAAATTAAGGCAAAGTTCAACAATGAACTCACATCCACCTTAAAATTGATACTCACCCTCAACCCAACTCCTAATCCATATCCAATGGATTTTCACCCTCTCTAATGCTCTCCCAAGCATATCCTAGGGTTAGGAGTGGTTAGGGGACCTTAACCTAGCTGAACATGGTCCTAACCAACAAGATTTACCCGAAATCAGCTTGGCGATCATTGAAATCGAAATTAGTCATTTGCCACCCCATCGATCATGCCAATCCATAGCGATCGACTAATAATCAACATTGAGTTTTGACATTCAAATGGATTTTCGAAATCCATAAGTAAATATACGTAATTTTAAAAATCTTGAAAATGCATACGTATAATACTTATCCTAAACACTATGGGTGAAAAATATTGGAAAATTATTTTACCCACTAAATTAGGAGATTGATACAAAGTTCAAAAGTTTAGAAAAGCTTCAATAAAGAGCCCTCTTTGTATCATCCCATTCAATGGTGATAGCTATCAAAAGATAGGCTTCACCAAGGTTTTTCAAAATGTTTTCAAAAAGTTTTCAAAACCTTTAATTTCTTTTCCTTAAACATCTCACTTATATCTAGATGTGTAAAAAACACATTCAAGGCAATTAATCTAGTGAGATGTGGGTTTTTGTTCTTTAAAATGGTCTCATGCATATTTCTAGGCAATATTATTTGATTCCCATCAAATCATGCCATAGTCCTTAACTTCATTTTAATTCATGCATGATATGATTATGGCATAGATATGATATAGATAAAAACATATGCCAATATCATGATGTCATGGCATGTGAATGAACCTTAAGCATACATGACATCTAAACATAAATCTAAACATGATCATGACATTTTTATAGATGAAAATGAAAATGATGTCATGACATGGCAAGGCAAATAAAGCATGGCAAGAAAAATATACTAAGGTATAAAATACTTAAGTGTTAAAATCAATTTGCCATTTCTAGGGATTAAATTCGTTTTGCCTTAATGCCATTATTTCCTTAGTGTGCCAAAAACCCAAAATGGCACACCAATACCTCTAAGACCTAATTGTGCCAATTTAAATCTTTTTAACTTCTCAAACCATATTGGCACACCCTAATGTGTCAACTCACAATGGCTAGGTTAACCACCCATCCACTTAGGGTTGACACACCCTAACCCACTTAGTGTGCATCGATCACGCTTTTAGAAACCCAATATCTATTGGAGCTCCTTGGGTTAACAAGGTATTCTCTAGGGATAACTTCCCTAGATACCTTCCTAATGACCCTTTTAGGCTTTGAAGTCATAGTCTTTTGGGTCTTTCCTAGGTCAACTCTAGAGGTGACTCCTCCATTGACCTTCTTAGTGGCTACATTTGATTTCCTTGAGGTGTTAGCCACTAAACACATACCATGGCTAGACTTAGGGATGACTTCCCTATTAGCCTTGGTTTTCCTAGACCTAGATGTGGTTCCATAATTAAATGGAACATTATGGTAGGACATAGGTTTGTGACCCAAACCCTTCTTGCCCTTAGGTGTTTCTTGCTTCCTAGGTCTTGACTTTTGGGCATTTGACCCTAGAATTGAATTTTCTATGATTCTAAGGGCTTTCTCCATTCTCTCAAGTCTTGACCTCAAGACTTGGTTCTCTAGCTCTAATTTTCCCATTTTTGAATTTTCATTGGGTTTTTGGGAAAACCTCTTCTTCTTAGGCATGTGCCTAGACTTTTTGGGATTAATACCCAAATTTTCTTCTACTCTTCTAATTGACTCCCCAGGCAAGATATTTCTAGAATTATGAGTCCTAGGTTTATCTTTAGTCATATGAACATGCTTGGCACCTAAGCAATAAACCTTATTGTTTCTCCTAGCATGCTTTTCATTTATAATTGCAAAAGAGCTAAAATAATTTTTGGCATGCTTTTTGACTCTAGGAATTAAAGGTGCATTAACTAAATGTACCTTAGGGTTAGCTTTAGGAGCTCCCCCTACATGAGTTGCACCTTCTTGCCCTTTCTTCCTCCCCCTAGGGCATTGGCTTCGGTAGTGTCCCTTTTGATTGCATTTGAAGCACACAATGTGCTTTTTGCTCTTGATTTTGGGAACACCGGCATCGTTTGACTTTGGGTTGACTTTTGGTGTCGATGCCTTCTTCTTAGCCAATTTAGGGCATTTGCTTTTGTAATGCCCTTTCTCCCTACACTCAAAACAAATAATATAATCTTTAAGATTAATTATAATACATGAGTCACCTAGGGAGTTGGTGGAAGCCTCTTCCCGATCTTCACTTCTCCCGGATGTGGATGCTTCTTGTTCTTGCTCCGGGATGGAAGATTGCCTCTCCTCCCCCTCAATGCTAGAGGTGGAGGTCTCCACCAAATCATCAACATCTTCAAATGTTGTGGGTTCTTCTTCGGCATTCTCCTCTTCTTGTGCCGATTGGGAATTTTCTTGAAATTTCATTACCTTGTTCCATAATTCCCTTGCATCCCTATAATCACCCAATCTAGACCAAATAGTGTTAGGTAACAAATCACTAATCAACTTGATTACCTTGAGATTTGTCTTGAAGTCTTTGATTTGGTCTTGGGTCCATTTTGATTTTTCAATGGGCTTGTTGTGTTTGTCCCTAGGCATCTCAAAATCGTTTTCTATAATAATCATAAAATCAAAATCGGTTTCTAGGTATACCTCCATCCGTTTCCTCCACCAAGAAAAATCTCCATCGAATTTCGGTGGATGGATGAAGCTGGCCATCTTGTAGTGCTCTTGCGGCGGTTAGTCCTTGAAGAGCGACCTCGGCTCTGATACCACTTGTAGGGAAATCGAACGGCCGGATAGAGGGGGGTGAATAGCCCTCGTACGATGGATGTCGTAATTCGTTCGTTCTTCTTGCGTTGCTTGTCTACGATTATCGTTAGCGCAGCGGAATAACAATAATAATGAAACTAACAACAATACACAATCACACAATACAAGATATACGTGGTTCGGAACCGAATGGTTCCTACTCCACGGGCGAGCTCACCGAGCTCTAGTTATGCGCACGACACTAACTATAACACTCCTCGACAACACGTCGGAGGTGGAGAAACCTCTCACAAGCAATTACAATGTAATATAGAAATACAAGCAAATACACAAATACAATACAAAAGAAAACTTTCACCGATTGCTTTGATCGCTTTGCTTGTTGCTTGCTTTGATTGGCTCTTGAAGGATTGGAATGCAGCAGCAATTCCCCTCCAATAGCTCCACAAAAACCTTGACAAAAACCTCCATCTCGAGCTCCTTTTATAATCTGCATCATGTTTTTAGCGCTGCGATCGACTAACAAAAGGCCCCGATCAGCCCTGGCCCATTGTCTCTAGCAGACGGATCCACGTTGGAAAAGTTCCAACGGATCACCTACCAGTCGACTGATGATGCCCATCAGTCGACTGGTGACCCAGTAGTCGACTGCCTAGTCGGCTACAGAGCGTTCTGTGCTCGCGACACTCCCATCATTCGACTGCCATCCCTCGGCAGTCGACTGCTATCGACTTCAGTCGATTGCCAGTCCATGGCAGTCGACTGCCAAGCACAAAACCCTAGCCTTACACCAGTCGAACTCTAGTCGACTTGGACCAGTCGAACCGGCACCTATGTCAGTCGACTGACGTCGGGCAAAACCTCAAACACCAAGTTGTTTGAGTATCCGACCGTCGGGTAAACCCTCAAACATCAAGTTTGAGCCTCCGACACTCAGTCTTAGCCACTTGGCCAAGTCCACCTTATCCCTCATGGAGTTCCCCACCAAAGCTCTCTTCCCTCGGCCTACGTCCCTCGGATGCGCCAAGCGCACGGCTTCGCAACGCCATCCTTCACGTCTCATGCCATAGAAGTATGCTTCCTTTTGGGCTCACTCCATTCGCTCCCTGTCCGGCGGTCCCTCGGATGCACCAAGCGCACTGCTTCGCAATGTCATCCTTCACCGACTCAAGGACCCCCAGCCTAGTGAACTTACCAAGTCCTCAAGACTTCCCAAATGCACCAAGCGTACGGCTTCGCAATGCATTTCTCACCAAGCACCAAGCGCACGGCTTCGCAATGCTTTGGATTTCCCATGCCAAGCACCAAGCGCACGGCTTCGCAATGCTTTGGACTTTCCCATGCCAAGGCTTCCCCCTTGGACTTCCACACCAAGCTCCATGCTTGGATTTTCCATGCCAACCCATTTTGGACTTTCCCATGACAATCCCATGTCATGAGTTTTGTCTATCATCAAAATACCATCAAGGTACTGCTGGGCCGATTGCACCAACAAGGAGCAGCTGACAGAAGCTCATTGTCAACGGCAAAAGGATGCCGAGTCCATATCAGCCTTACAGGCACAACAACGGGCTCACACATAACTTTTATCTACCCTGCAAGGTGTTCAGCCAGAATAGACTGACAAAGAAACTCCCCATTCTCAAGAGTTGGTGGACCTTCAAGAGCAGATAGCGGAACTCCTCCGTGAGAAACAAAGGGACTCGGAGACCATCGCGAATCTGCGGGCTCAATACCAGAGAGCTGAAGACAAGATAAGGGATCTCCGCACCCGCTTGTGCAAGGAGGTACAAGAAAACTCCTCCTTGATAACCTCTAGGGCGCATGTTCACGCCCGTATATGCAGGCAGGAAGCGTCCCTCCAGAGACTAGGTAGCGAGCTTATTCGCACTAGGTCCCATACGAAGGCGATAGAGGGGATTTCAGCCTCCATATGTCAAAATATGATGGATATGACAAGGCTCCTGCAACAGGACCAAACTTCCCGAGTGGACGACATATCGGTCCTGGCTGATGCCATTATAGAAATATCCCAGCGTTACAGTGAAATGCGTCGATCTCTCCGGGAGCATCAAGAGAATTGCCGCAGGCTTCATCAAAATTGAAGTCCTGATGACCCGAGCCGACGAGAACGGTTAATAACTCTGATGCGGGACACCTTCTAGGACGGATTTAATGAAGTGGTTCGGCAATATGCTGACCAAGGATTACCTCCTGCGAACCACCCTGCTCTCTATTTGCATTGAGAGACCGGCTTCCGACACTACCCTCCAGATCATTTTAAATTGTAGCTTGATGTATCGCCTTAGAATAGTCATCATTAAGGGATTTGGATCATTACACATAGCTCCCTTTTCGCCTTCTTTCTTTTTTATAGCCTGCAAGAGAGAAATTAAGGTTAATACAAATGATTCACCAAGTGTATTTATATTTGTCATACATCTAATGACATATTGAGTTGCCGCATACATTTCCCAAGAAACCCCTCAATTCTTTTCTTCGCCCATCACCCCTTACACAGTATGAAAATGCTTCAAGTGTATGACATTCCAGGGTCGAGGTAGTTCCTTGCCCTGATCATCTTTCAAATAATAAGCCGACCCTGCCACGCGGCGTGTTATCACATAGGGTCCTTCCCAATTGGGAGCCAACTTCCCCGGATCTCTGGCTGGATTGACCTTGCACAGAACTAAATCTCCTTCTTGAAACCTCTGAAGCTTTACCTTTTCATTAAAGGATTATTGTACCCTCTGCTTATAAAATTCCACTCGTCTCCGCGCTTGTTCCCTCTTTTCTTCCAACAAATCCAGCTCAGTGCCACGAATGATTTGATTCTACTCTGGCTCATAAACTTCCATGCGAGCACTACTTAAAAGGGCCTCCACCGGAATGTCAGTCTCCGTTCCGTATACCAGGCTGAAAGGAGTTTCACCTGTTGTAGTTTTTGGAGTGGTTTAGTAATCCCACAAAATCCTTGGCAGCTCCTCCACCCAGTTTCTTCTCTGAGCACCCAATTTAGTCTTCAATCCTTGAATAAGGATTCTGTTAGTTACTTCGACCTGCCCATTAGTCTGAGGGTGAGCTGCAAAAGTAAAAGCTTGTTGAATATTAAGACTTTTGCACCATTTCTTGATCTTTTTGCCTTGGAACTGCTGTCCATTATCGTTAACTAACCTTTTGGGAATTCCATATCGGTAGATAACATTCTTCCATAGGAATTGTATCACAACATTCTCAGTGATTTTGGCAAGGGGCTCTGCTTCCACCCACTTGGAGAAGTAATCCACAGTCACCAATAAGAATTTTTTCTACAAAGGTTTCACAGGCATGGGGCCCACTATATTCATTCCCCACTGATCAAAGAGGCATGAAGCAACAACAGCTTTCATCAATTCATGTGGTCATTCGGACCGATTGCTATGCTTCTGACAGGCCAAATAGATTTGCACTATATGGGTTGCATCTTGTTGGAGAGTGGGCCAAAAGTATCTTGCTAACAAGACTTTCCTTGCCAAAGCTCTCGCTGCCAAATGATTGCTGTAACAACCTTCGTGGATTTCCCGGAGTACCCATTCAGCATCTTCCTTTCCCAAACACTTCAGCAAAGGCCACCCAAAAGACGTCTTGTACAGGTCTCCGTTCAGGATGGTGAATCATTTTGCTCTGCTCATTAAAATGGATGTCGCTCCTCTTTCCTCTGGAACCTTTCCTTGTTGTAAATATGCCATAATGTCAGACCTCCAATCAAAGATCTGATATGGTTCTAGTATGACCCCCTCCACATTGTATATCACCAGCAAAGTAGGGACTTCCACACAGACCATCTCAAGTTGCTTCACCCCTTCTATAGCGCTAGCTAACCGAGCCAACTCATCCGCCTTCCAATTGTTCTCCCTCTGAATCTGTTTTAAGAGAACTTGCTAAAACTGAGTCTTTTCTTTCTCAAAAGCCTTTAAATATTTTTGCAATCTTTCTCCCCGAACCGCAAAAGAGCCCTGAAGTTGTGACACTATCAATTGGGAGTCCGAATGGATTATGACGAAAGTTGCTCCTACGGCTCTAGCGGCTTGTAACCCTACTAAAATAGCTTCATATTCTACTTCATTATTGGACGCTCTATATCCCAGGTGCACGACTATGTGGGTTTCCTCTTTCTCAGAGAATATTAACAGTACTCCCACCCCACTACATGCAGACCCAGAAGAGTCATCCACAAATACATTCCATACCTCCGATCCCTCTTCTTTTGTCAATGAGCCATCCTCTGAACCAACAGGTACTTCTGTCAGAAAATCAGCGAGAGCTTGAGCCTTGATGATGGTTCGGGGTTGATAATGAATGTCATACTCGCTTAACTCCACTACCCACTTAGCCAATCTACCATAAAAATTAGGCTTAGTAACCACCTTGCCTAATTCACTGTGAGTTAAGACATTAATTGGATGAGCTAGGAAGTATGACCTCAACTTGCGGACTGTCAAAACTAGAATATATATCAACTTCTCTAGCTCAGTGTATCGTGATTCAGCTCCTTTCAAGATATGACTGGTATAATAAATAGGTTGTTGCTGAGAACCTTCTTGTAAATACTGAACTAATAGCTCCTTTTGAAATAGCTAGATAAATCCACAAGGGTTCTCCTGCTACTGGTTTGGCTAACAGTGGAAGTTCAGCTAAATATTTCTTCAGCTCTTTGAATGTCTGTTCGCATTGATCATCCCACTGAAATTTAGTAGTCTTGCGCAAAATCCTGAAGAAAGGTAGCCCCTTGTCTACTGATCTGGCTATAAATCGGGACAAGAAAATAATTCTCCCTACTAGCTTTTGAGTTTCTCATAGATTAGTGGGCGACTTCATATTGCATAATGTCTGCACCTTCTCCGGATTGGCCTGCAGTCCCTTCTCAGTTACAATATACCCCAAGAATTTCCTGCTCTTCACTCCGAACAAACATTTTTTGGGGTTCAATTTCATGTTATATCGCCTCAAAGTATCAAAAGTTTCGTTCAAATCAGTAACTAGATCTCAGGTGGTTTTTGATTTAACCAAAATGTCGTCAACATAAACTTCCACATTCTTGCCTTTTTGTTCCACAAAGATTTTATCCATGAGCCGCTGGTACGTGGCCCCCGCATTTTTTAGACCGAATGACATTACCATATAGGCATATAGCCCTCCCACTGTTACAAAACTAATCCTCTTCTGATCTTCTTTGGCCAGTGGTATCCGATGATATCCCTGGTAAGCATCCATTAAGGACACTATCTCATATCCCACCGTAGAGTCCACCAATTGATCAATGCGAGGCAAGGGGTAGCAGTCTTTAGGGCATGCTTTATTTAAATCATGGAAGTCAATACACATCCTTCATTGCCCCGAAGCCTTGGGGACCAGAACTACATTAGATACCCACTCAGGGAATTGAATCTCTTTAACATGACCCGCTTTCAATAATTTATCTACTTCCTCAGCTATCATTTGTATTTTTTGGGTCCAAAATGTTGCCGCTTCTACTAGACGGGTCTGACCCCTCTGGTAATATTGAGATGATGTTCAGCAACACGAGGATCGATCCCCGTAAGGTCATGCACATCCCCGGCAAAAGATATCTTCATTTTTCTTTAAGCATGCCACCAACTCCTCCTTAGCCTCGAGCTGCTGAGCTACCCGAGTGACTTTTCCAGGAGCTATCTCCACCAGCTCTCCCTCATCTATTTTCCCCGCTTTAGGGGGAGACTCTTCCAGCACGCATACGTCGGAGATCAAGACGACTTTTCTATTAAATATAGAAAATTTAAAATATAAAATTTAATGTCCAAAATTTAGGGTAAATAATCATGGGTATTATTTCGGGATTTTTAGAGAAAATTTTTGGAATTTTTCCAAAAATTTGTGGATTTAAACGGAGCTTGTACGAGATAATTACGGGGATAAGAAAAACAGGCTTTTAAAGGGCTTGTTTAGATGAGTAAATAGGATAAATTTAACCTAGGTTATAAATCTAGGTTTTTCTATTTCCTAATTTCCAGATTTCTTTCTTTCCACGTGGCGCACGAACTTCTCCTCGCGATAACTTCTCTCCCCGCTCGCCGCCCTCACTCGAGCCCCATCCCCTCACGCGGCCACACCGCCGCCTTCTTCCTCGCGTTGCCACCCACAGCACCGCTGGAACCTTTGCCCCTTTTCGCGAGCTCGAACTGTAGTCGCCCACTGTCCCTCTCCCGACCTCAACGACGTCGCCCCTTTCTCCATCCACAGCCTCACCTCTGGCCGCCGCCTTGGTCGTCGCCGTCAAGTGGCCAGCCTCTGCCACCAGGAGGTTGATTCGAGGCCGATCTCCACCCCGAGTTCGTGTCGTCGCCCATCGCTACCTCCCTGAGCCAGTCGTTGCCTTTCGTTGTGCCTGGGTTGCCGTCGCCGGGGGTGACAGCCTTGCCATCGTTGTACGCCCAAAATCTTCGGCCAACCTTTATCCTCCTCTGCCACGTCGTCGCCGCCCGAACTCGAGCCGACGGCGAGCGAGTGGCTGGAAACTAGATTCAGTAGCTTCCTGGATTGCGGACTGTCGTTGACCTCATCGGAGCAAGGTGAGGCAATGTCTCCTTCTTGCTTTAGATGAGATCTAAGTTCAAAATGGAATTTTTCTTTGATTGAGTCTGTTTATGATTTAGGGCAACGATCTTTTTTCGACGAACAATACAGATTTGGGGGAAGGATTGGCTGCCGATGGAGTGCAGGGCTGGTGAGTCTGTTCTATTCCCTCTCTTATTGCTGTAAATTGCTAATTTAGGTTATGTGATCTGTGGAGTGGGTTTTTCCTATCGATAGAGGGGCTGCCATGTGTTATGTGTTCGGTCTGTGCTTATGAGGGAGCAATGAATGAGAGATTTAGGTGGTTGATAGCCATTTGGGTTTCGTTTTGTTAATATATTCAATATACAAGCTGAAGGTTCAGTGGGGGGTTTCTAATTTGTATTCAATAAAAAGGATGCGAATATAGAAACTATATGGTAGTAAATTTAGCACGTTATCGTGTGCATGGATTTGATGATAATCATGTATATTCTGTGTGCAGGGTTTTGATTCGAGACTTTCACAGGCCTAAAGACAGTTGATATTCTTCATAGAAGGCGGATATTTTGACTTATCTTTTAGATATAGTCATGTTGATATGCTAGTTAGTATAGTTTGCAATAATTTTTATGTTTAACTGCATTGTATGTTATTGTGTCTACTTGATTCATGCATTTGATCAGCTTTTAGTTATACCTTTCCTGTTTTACTTGGATCATAGATATGTACCTATTTGTTGTGCATATTGTTCGGAAATATATTTTAGTTGGTATTACATGCTTAGTGTCATGCACCATCTTGCATGATTGCATGCTGGCTGAACGGGGTTCCTTTGTAGTTAAGCCCGCAATCAGTTACATGGTCTGCACACGCTGCCACTCATGGGCTAGTGGTACATCAGGAGGGTGTGTGCAGTAGCTCTGTCAAGCTCTGCTGGTCCGCTCATGGGTAGCGATGAGACAGCGTGGTAGCGGGCAGAGATCCCTCCTCTGACCTATGACACCGAGAGATGAGAGCATTGCTCCCCCACTCTATTTGGGGCAGGAGGATAGGTGTACTCCGACAGCATCCTGTCTACTCGGTCACTCAGGAGCAGTGATGGCAGAGTGCACAATTGTCATAGCCCTACCCACTCGACTTCACCATCGCGTGTGAGGCGGCTAACTGGCGTCAGGGGTGACCATGTCATTTGCATCGCATGCATATTGCATGGATTGCATTTGTATTGTGTTTGATGCATTTTGGTTGCTGCCTTGAATGTTGCATATGATTGACATGCATACAGGATACATTTTTTTTGTATTTGATCTGATGACCTTATTTCTGCTGATATGGCTCATGCTCTTATGTCTGGATAGGAGATTCAGGTAAGTACAGTCTTTCCGCATTTCTTTTTATGTATTTCCTATATTTGATTAGGAGACTATACTGACATGATTGTTATTGTTAGTTATATCTGACTATACATATCGACTATTATCCGTTGAGTTCGTTGAACTTACCCCGTTACTTTACATTTATTTCAGGTTGAAACTGCCAGGAGAGTCCAGCTGTCAATCCCCCTTGTCAAATTGGTCTTATTTTGGTTTTATGTTTTCGGTTATATTGACTTTGATTAGAAGACTTGTATTTTGGATTTATTCTCGTGGATGTTTTGTTGGTATGTATTATGTTCTTATGGACTTTTATTCGGACTCATATTCGATATGTTTTGGTTGTGTATTCCTGCTCAGATGACAGAAGGGGTAAGTTTAGATGTTGTAGATCTTTTATTTATGTTGGTTGTTGGCCTGAGGCCCATTTATGATATGTATGTGCGGTTTTAGTTTCGGTCATGTTGACCGATGTATAGTAGGTCGTGTGGGCCTTGTATTCAAGATTGGTATCATCACCCGTACAGGGGAGATGCTGTCGGATTTTTGTCTGGCGGGGACTCCCCTGGGGCGTGATAATTTATTTGGTATCAGAGCATAGGTTCTGAGTTCCTTAGGGTCTTTGGGTTTTCGGTGTTTGCCACATTTGGCAGGTTAATTTGAGTATTTTCGGATTTGTATGGATTTCCAATGATATTTATGTTTCGGAAATTCGAGGTATTATTGACAAGGTCAATTTGGGGATTTGACGGAAACAGGACATCTCCAAACGGCTAACAGGTGAATAAATTCTAGAGATAAATTTTCTAGATTTAGTGCATGATGATATGATTACGTTGCTTATGTGGTTTAGGGTATATTTGCACTTGATGCTCTATAGCATATTGCTTTGACTTTGTATTGGCATGACCCTTTTAGATATACCCTAAATACAATTTCAGCCATTGATTGCCATTAGTATGACTATGTTGTCGTTTATTAGACAGCGTGTTATGTATTTATTTAGCTATGTGTTTTTGCAGTGGATACCATGATTGAGACTAGTAGGGATAGAATAACTTAGATGAGGTTATTCCGTGGGAGTGGATTTCAAGAATGAAACATTAGTAAAACTCTAGGTGTTGGAACCCTAGGTGTAATAACTCGGATGTGTTTATTGGTGTATGGTTATCCATTTACTATTTCAGTTGATATGGTGATCGGACTAGTAGAGGTCGTATGATTAGGATGCGATTAATCCTTAGAGGGTATATAACGTTATTCATATCTATCGGCTGCCAACTATATCACCCATTCGTGGTTGAGAAAAGTTTACAGTAGAGTTTCCCTATAGGGGCTTTTGTATATTTGAGGTTGAATATGTCTCTCATGTATGGTTGAGATAATCTACTGTAAGGTTATACTCTTGCATTATCCGCTCGGAGTTGGTGATAATCGGATTCGTATGACGTCTGTAGCTAGATAGCTACTTTACATCTTAAGTACCCACGAGATCTGTTCGTGGAAGCATGTTGTAACATGCATGATTAAACTAGTAGAAATGATATAATTTAGGCTTAACCCTCTTGTCGTGCTTATTAGCAGATTTGTTGTCCTTATTGGCCTTGATAGGCGTTTCCTGTTAGCTAGGACGAAACCCTATGATCAATCGTCTCGACGTGTTTGTTAGTGGACTTGTGATTTTTATCGACTTTGATAACCGATCATGTTAGAAGGGTTGGAACCCTAGACTTAACCATCTCGACTTATTTATTTATAAGTCGATAATCTTTACCGACTTTGGTAAACATTTCGTATTAGAGGTATTGAAACCCTCGCTTGACCGCCTCAATGGGTTTAATTGTAGATCGATGATCTTTGTCGACGTTGATAGTCGTTCTATGCTGGATGTATTGGATAATCCTAGGCTTAACAACCTAGGATAATCGACTGCCCGCGCAACCCATTAGAGGTAGCATGTGGTTGTGAGCAGTCAATAACTAGATATCTATATATGCGGTCTGCCCATTCGACCCATTCGTGGTAGCATGTCATTGCCTGCAGACATTGAGTCTTTATACTGCCTGTCTACCCACGAGTCTCAGTTGTGGTAGCATGTAGTTGCAGATAGACACTGCTTAGTATATTGATTGTCGACCTACGAGTTCCGTTCGCGGTAGCTCATAGAGAGTTCCCTTGTATTACCACCTCGAGAGCCACGAGGCTTTGTCGTGGTATCTAGATGTGCATTGCTTGTAGATTGCAGTGGTTGTGTATGTTACGGGTATATTTGTTATACCGCCGACCAGGTTAGTAGCAGACTGATATTGGTACTCTGAGGGTTGGGTTACTCTAGTTATTTCCTTTGACTTCCATTATGTGCATTATGGTTATGCACTATTATCTATCCATCCACTGAGTGGTTGTACTCACCCCCTCCTCACTTATCCTCTAGGTTAACTGATGGAGGACGTGTCATATTGACCTACCTTTGTGTCGCTCATAGAGTTCCTTGTTGTGCTTGTCTCCCTGCATCGTCGAGATGCTGCTTTATTTACTTTATCGGTATTGCATTTTGTTTATACACTTTGGATTTTGTCGCAATTTAATTTGGTGTCATAAAACTATTTTACTTTAATTGATATATGTTTAGTCGTGCATGCATGCAGTTAATAAAATACTTGTAATTCTATTATTATTTTGAGGTTTTTACTAGATCTGGTCCATGTATTTCGGAATATTATCACTAAGGGGCTCCTCCGTCATTTGGATGACGGATATGCCCCCAGGACGTGACAATTTTATTAGTTTGCGGTTTTGGTTTGTGGGTTTTGTGTTTCGAGGATTTTCTTTTCCTTGGATTTTTGGGAGTTCTCGTGTTTTGGGATCAGGCAAGCTGAAGGATATCTCTGAGCTATAGGAAAAGTATTGTCTTTAGTGGTTACTGTACTTTAGTGGTTAGGAAAAGTATTGACTTAGTGAAATTGCCCCTACTCATGGTCAGGGACGAGGTCGATGACGTATTGACCTTGCAGAACCTAACGATGATTTCGAAAGTACGAACTCTTTAGAGGTACCGACTGATGTCGAATTAGGAAGCTAGGGATTTGGCCTGCTAGCCACCAATTTGAAGGACAAGGAGTAAACCCTCAGAGAATATCAATCCCTACTATTAGTGATTTGGTTATGGATAAGGTGTGTATACCTACACTGGTCAAGACGATGAAAGATCATTTTACCTTATTATAGGAGGTGTTGGATGGGATATTTATCTGTCCCAGTATTTTTCTAGAGAAGATCCGGAACTCGTTGTTAAAAGAGAGATGGACCTTTGAGATTATGCATCGATTATCGATGATAGAATGCGGCAGTTATGGAAGGAAATGAATATCCTTCATTGTGGGTAGAGGATCTATTTAGATCAGCTATAGAACACCTGTGTATACTCTAGGATTGATTTATGACTGGTGTGTTGATATTGTAGTGACATGGTGTCATACAATTATCATTGTCGTTGTGATGATTGTTATATCATCAGCCTAGAGTAAAGAGAATGTAGGTGTGTAGCGACGACAATTTCATACTTGGTATGAATTGTATGAGCTTATGATTATCTTATTAGACTTATTGATGACTTAGTCGTCCAGGGATTTGAGAAGTCGTGTATTCTGGACACGATTGGCTCAGTTGTGGTCGTTGGATTGCGTAACTTGGCCACCGTTGAGGGTGGTAGTTGGAGTTGCGCACTCGATCACCGTTGATGGTGGTTTTCTTGGTATTGATTTGATTATTACTATAGATATGGATAGGATGCTCTAGCGGTACTACATCGCTGACTAGATGGACCAGGAAGGTGATGGAATTTACTTGGTCTGAAGCTTGTGAAACTAGTTTCAGGGTTCAGACGATGGTTGACCTTTACGCCAGTGTTGATTAATTATTCTAGTTTGGATGGAAGGGTAGTGTACATGGATGTATCATTTCGGGGATCGTAGCGATTTCGATGCTATTAAATAAGACGTATCCTAAGTTACGGCGGTTAAAGAACTGCAAGGTAAGCCGTCATATATATGACGTGGACTTAGCAGTTATTATGTTGTTCTTGTTATCATGGTTGCTCAGTCATCTATCAGGACAAGAGTCCGAGAGGCTCAGGTCGGTGATCAGTGCTTACAGTTCATTGGCAGTCAGATAACCTCTGGATAGCAGACTGAGTTCGCCCGAGATGACGAAGGTATTATTTATTTCCGGGGCAGATTATGCGTACCTCAGTCTCACCCGGTCATGGAGGAGTTACTTCAGGAGGCTCATCGCTCTCGATTTACGATCCACCCAGGCGGAACCTGCATGTATCGAGATTTAAAGCATTTGTATTAGTAGAACGGCCTAAAGAAAGACATTGCAGATCTTGTTGCTAGATGTCTAGTTTGTCAACAAGTGAAGGCTGAACACCAGAGACTAGTCGGATTACTTCAGAGGATTCTTATTCCCGAGTGGAAGTGGGATCATATTACCATGGATTTTATGGTGGGTTTGCCTAGGACACGTCAAGGCCATGACACGATTTAGGTAGTCGTTGACGACTAACCAAATCTGCGCACTTCTTAGCGATTCGGAAGACCGACTCTTTGGATCGTTTGGCAGAGTTATATTGTCGGGAGATCATCAGATTGCATGGTGTTCTTTTGAGCATTATATCAGATAGAGATCCCCGGTTCACGTCCCGGTGCTGGCAGAGTCTACAGCAAGCCTTAGGCACACAACTTTGTTTTAGTACTGCATTCCATCCGCAGACAGATGGACAGTATGAGCGGACCATTCAAACACTAGAGGACTTGCTGAGGTCCGGTGTTATGGATTTAGGGGGCAACTGGGAGAATCACTTGTCGTTAGTGAAATTCGCCTAAAATAACAGCTATCATTCGACTATCCAAATGACACCGTTTGAAGCATTGTATGGTAGATAGTGTTGTACACTCACCCTCTGGGAAAAGGTTGGGGAGGCCCAACTGCTAGGACCCCAGAGAGCTCAGCATGAGGAAGAGTTGGTCCGTGCAATCAGACGAAGGATGGCAGAGGCACAGGATCATCAGAAGAGTTATGCAGATCGGAGATGGAGACCTCTGGAGTTCTCTATTGGTGATCATGTATTCCTGCGAGTCTCACCCACGAAAGGGGTGAAGAGATTTAACCTCCGTGGTAAGCTAGCTCCAAGGTACATTGGTCCTTTTGAGATTTTAGAGAGGATCGGAGCAGTCGCTTACCGCCTAGCGATACCACCGTCCTTGGCTGGTATTCATGATGTGTTTCATGTATCTATGCTGAGGAAGTATGTGCCAGACCCTACACATATTCTGTCCGATGTGTCAGGTTCCAAACAATCTGATGCTACTTACAAGGAGGTTCCGTGCGAAATTTTGGTTGCAAGGAGTGACAGTTGCGGAACAAAACCATCCGACTCGTTAAGGTTGGATGGCAGCATCATACTGATGAGGAGGCTACTTGGGAACTTGAGGAAAAGATCATAGCTCAATACCCCCACCTGTTTATTTAAGGTACGTGAAATATACTTTCAGTATTTGTGCTACTTGAGTGTGCTGTCTCTTACTCGTGTTACATTTGAGTGGAAAATTTAGGGACCAGATTTTTATTAGTGGGGGAGAATGTTAAATACGGAAAATTTAAAATATAAAATTTAATGGCCAAAATATAGGAAAAATAATCATGGGGATTATTTCGATATTTTTGGAGAAAATTTTAGGATTTTTTTCGGAATTTTGTGGATTTAAACGGAGCTTGTACGAGATAATTACGGGGATAAGAAAAACAGGCTTTTAAAGGGCCTGTTTAGATGAGTAAATAGGATAAATTTAACCTAGGTTATAAATCTAGGTTTTTCTATTTCCTAATTTCTGGATTTCTTTCTTTTCACGTCGCGCACGAACTTCTCCTCGCGATAACTTCTCTCCCCGCTAGTTGCCCTCACTCGAGCCCCTTCCCCTCACACGGCCACACCGCCGCCTTCTTCCTCACGTCGCCACCCACAACACCGCTGGTACCTTCGCCCCTTTTCGCGAGCTCGAACTGTAGCCGCCCATTGTCCCTCTCCCGACCTCAACGACATCGCCCCTTTCGCCGTCCACAGTCGCACCTCTAACTGCCGCCTTGGTCGTCGTCGTCAAGTGGCCAGCCTCTGTCTCCAGGAGGTTGATTCGAGGCCGATCTCCACCCTAATTTTGTGTCATCGCCCATCACTGCCTCCCCGAGCCAGTCATCGCCTTTCGTTGCACCTGGGTCGCCGTCGTCGGGGGTGACAGCCTCACCATCGTTGTACGCCCAAAATCTTCGGCCAACCTTTCTCCTCCTCTGCCACGTCGTCGTCGCTCGAACTCGAGCCGATGATGAGCGAGTGGCTGGAAACTGGATTGGGCAGCTTCTTGGATTGCGGACTGTCGTTGACCTCACCGGAGCAAGGTGAGGCAATGTATCCTTCTTGCTTTAGATGAGATCTAAGTTCAAAATGGAATTTTTCTTTGATTGAGTCGGTTTGTGATTTAGGGCAGCGATCTTTTTTCGGCGAACAATACAGATTTGGGGGAAGGATTGGCTGCCGGTGGAGTGCAGGGTTGGTGAGTCTGTTCTATTCCCTCTCTTATAGTTGTAAATTGCTAATTTAGGTTATGTGATCTGTGGAGTGGGTTTTTCCTATCGATAGAGGGGTTGTCGTGTGTTCTGTGTTCAGTCTGTGCTTATGAGGGAGCAATGAATGAAAGATTTAGGTGGTTGATAGCCATTTTGGTTTCGTTTTGTGAATATATTCAATATACAAGCTGAAGGTTCAGTTGAGGGTTTCTAATTTGTATTCAATAAAAAGGATGCAAATATAGAAACTATATGGTAGTAAATTTAGCACGTTATCGTGTGCTTGGATTTGATGATAATCATGTATGTTCTGTGTGCAGGGTTTTGATTCGAGACTTTCACAGGCCTAAAGACAGTTGATATTCTTCATAGAAGGCGGGTATTTTGACTTATCTTTTAGATATAGACATATAGTCATGTTGATATGCTAGTTAGTATAGCTTGCAATAATTTTTATGTTTAACTGCATTGTATGTTATTGTGCCTACTTGATTCATGCATTTGATCATCTTTTAGTTATACCTTTCCTATTTTACTTGGATCATAGATATGTACCTATTTGTTGTGCATATTGTTCGGAGACATATTTTAGTTGGTATTACATGCTTAGTGTCATGCACCATCTTGCATGATTACATGCTGGCTGAACGGGGTTCCTTTGTAGTTGAGCCCGTAGCCAGTTACATGGTCTGCACACGCTGCCACTCATGGGTTAGTGGTACATCATAAGGGTGTGTGCAGTAGCTTTGTCAGGCTCCACTGGTCCGCTCATGGATAGCGATGAGGCAGCGTGGTAGCGGGCAGGGATCCCTCCTCTGGTCTACGACACCGAGAGATGAGAGCATTGCTCCCCCACTCTGTTTGGGGCAGGACGATAGGTGTACTCCGACAGCATTCTGTCCACTCGGTCACTCAGGAGTAGTGATGGCAGAGTGCACAGTTGTCATAACCCTACCCACTCGGCTTCACCATCGCGTGTGAGGCGGCTGACTGGCGTCAGGGGTGACCATGTCATTTGCATCGCATGCATATTGCATGGATTGCATTTGTATTGTGTTTGATGCATTTTGGTTGCTGCCTTGGATGTTGCATATGATTGACATGCATACAGGATACATTTTTTTTGTATTTGATCTGACGACCTTATTTCTACTGATATGGCTCATGCTTCTATGCCTGGATAGGAGATTCAAGTAAGTACAATCTTTCCGCATTTCTTTTTATGAATTTCCTATATTTGATTAGAAGACTGTACTGGCATGATTATTATTGTTAGTTATATCTGACTATACATATCGACTATTATCCACTGAGTTCGTTGAACTTACCCCGTTATTTTACATTTATTTCAGGTTGAAACTGCCAGGAGAGTCCAGCTACCAATCCCCCTTGTCGAATTGGTCTTATTTTGGTTTTATGTTTTCGGTTATATTGACTTTGATTAGAAGACATGTATTTTAGATTTATTCTCGTGGATGTTTTGTTGGTATGTGTTATGTCCTTATGGACTTTTATTCGAACTCGTATTCGATATTTTTTGGTTGTGTATTCCTGCTCAGATGTCAGAAGGGGTAAGTCTAGATGTTGTAGATCTTTTATTTATGTTGGTTATTGGCCTGAGGCCCATTTATGATATGTATGTGTGGTTTTAGTTCCGGTCATGTTGACCGATGTATAGTAGGTCGTGTGGGCCTTGTATTCAAGATTGGTATCGTCACCCATACAGGGGAGATGCTGCCGGATTTTTGTCTGGCGGGGACTCCTCCGGGGCGTGACATTTTCCCTTAAGGTCGTCTGCTCTGGCTTTCTTTTGGTCATCCTTGACCATTTGTACATAGCAACTCTGGGCAGCCTTCTGCTCGCCTCTGGACTCTCCAATCAGTTGTCCGACTGAAAATTTCACCGTCTGGTGGTAAGGAGAAGCCACTGCCTGAAAAATAGAAAGGAATGGACGACTCAGAATTGCATTATAAGTGGATAGAGCATCCACGATAAGAAAAGGAACAATGTTGATTTTCTGGCTAGGCTTTGTGCCCAGAGTGAAGGGCAATGAGATCTGCCCTATGGGATGCACCACATGTCCCGCAAACCCGAAAAGAGGAGTGGCCACGTCCTCCAGCTGGGTATTTCCCAATTGTATCTGTCTGAAGGCCTCTTGGAAAAGGATGTTGACAGAGCTTCTTGAATCAACTAATACCCGGGCCACTTCATAGTTGGCCAGGGAAATACGGATTACTAGAGCATCCGTATAAGGCAGCAGAATGCCTCGGAGATCTTCGGGCCCGAACGAAACTGGTGGCGCGGTCTGGACCGCCAGATCAGTAACTATAGACAAGCTCTCCATGAGACGGACATATGATTTTCGCGCCCGATTGGAATCCCCATCAGTGGGTCATGCAATAACGTGAATAACCCCCCGTGTGGGAACGCCATTCATATCAGATGAAGGGCCCTCACCCTGACGGGTCTCCTTGTGAGATACCCTCCTGGGCTGGAGTCTGAGGGTCTAGAGGAAAAGTAACCTACGGTCGTTGGTTATAGGACCCCTGATGAGCCATGTTAGGTTATTGGCCTCGCCGTGCCGGTCCTCTCATCTGAGGTTGCACATGTGGGTAAGCGGCTCGGATACGCTCCAGTTCCTCTTGCAATTTAAAATATCGACCGCTGGTGTGGATGTATTCCATATTATACTGGAAAAAGAACGGGGTGGGAGGGTTACGAGGCACTCCCCTATACCCCATCGGCCGTTGCAGAAGACCTTGCTGGTCATAGAACTTCATCTCTCATTCTTTCCAAGTTCTTGGGGGAGGGACTGCATCTGCGGCCATGATCTGCAACGGAGGTGTGGGGCGAGCTCCTTGTATTAATAATCGAGGCCTGAGAGCCTCTGGTAGAAAGGGTCGCACATATTTCCGTCGGGGAGGTGCTCGAGGGGCTGTTGGGCGACTTCTTTCTGCAGGGACCATTGCGGAGGCTTGTTCGACTCTCCAGACCTTCAACCCTTCTTCCTCGTTGATATATTTTTCTGTGCGGCTCAACAGTTCTTCGTAGCTGACCGCGGGCTTCCTCAAGAGTGAGCTAAGGTAAGGACCCTCTCTTAGCCCGTGCGGAATGACCACTCTGAAGGCATCTGATCTTGCTGAGGGAATATTTCTGGTAGTAGAAGTGAATCGATGAAGATACCCTCTGAGTGACTCTTAGGGCCCTTGCATAATGTGTAGCATGACGGAAGCATCATGCTTGTACGCCTTACAACTGGCGAATTCTTGATGGAACATCCCTTGAAAATCAGCAAAACAAGTAATAGACCCCGAGGGCAAGGTATTAAACTATTTTTGTGTCGAGCCAGTTAAAGTGGTACGGAAGACCCGGCACTTGAAGGCGTCGGTATAGCAATGAAGCGAGGCGGCTCCTGCGAACTGCAATAGATGCTACTGAGGATCCGTCGTGCCATCATACTTGTCCACCTGGGGATTTCTGAAGTATGAAGGCGGGACTTCAGAAAGGATGTCCATGGTGAAAGGACTGGGCTCGTAAATCTCCGGAGCCTTAGTTGAATGGCTTTCGCCTTGCTCTTCTCGTCGAGCCTGGGTTACTGGCATAGTTGTTTGATGTACTCATCCCCCCAGCCCCTCTCCAGGCAACACTTCGACATTAGTGGTTGTACGAAGTGGAGGGGGCATCTCTTGTGGCGGTCCACGGGGGGAAGGTTCACCAGAATGAGGATGAAGGTACCCAGTCCTTCTCCTCTCTTTAGCAAGGGCCTTAGCCACGGCGGTGTCCACCATGGCTCTCAGTTGCGATGGTAGTATTGTGATGGGATTTTCCTCCGCGGAGGAGGCTGCCGAATGATGTATCTCCTCTGGCTGCATCTCTACATCTTACTCAGAAGTTTCTCACAGACGGTGCCAACTGATGCGGTTGTAGAAGAGTTTTCTAGCTTCCTTTCAATGTCGGGGAGCATGTAGGAAGCTTGAGGGTTCTCTCCGACCGCAATAGTAATGAGGTACGAAGAAGAGAAAATGCATGCAACACAAGCAACGAGCAAAGACACAAAATATAACGTGGTTCAGAACAAGAGTTCCTACTCCACGGGGGTGAGCTCTTCCATGAGCTACAGTGCCAAAGCACTTTCACTGTAAACTTCCTCCTTTGTGGAAGGAACTTCCGGACATGGAGAAGAAAACCTATTACAATTAGCTAAATACACAGAAAGTATCGGAAAGATGGAGCTCACTACTCTCCTCGTCTCATTTCCGACGATGTGGTTGCTCTCCCCTTCGGATGTGCCTTCGTCTCTCGCTTGTTGGAATAATGCGGATCCCCTTCCTCTTCTTCTGCTTCTCCCTTTGATCCTCCTTCCTCTGGCCAGCTATTGCACCATGAATCTCTTTCATCGTACACGTGGCCACCTTGCTGATCTGGAGAATTATTCTATTACAGACACGAGGAGTGAAGGCTCCTCCGAATATTATGTGGGGGCCCTCTGTTGTTGTGTAACAACCTCTTATTTATATTTCGGGAAATATTCTAGCTCATCCCTTTCAACCACTTACTTTCAGTAAAGCTAGCCTAGACTTATTGCTCACGTGTAGCGTTGCTCTTAGGCTTTTCCCGGTAGCCCGAACCAACTTCTATTCTTCCCATACCGAACCATCTCCAGGCCCACTAGATCGAGCCGATTCTCATCCGTCTCATATCGGATCAATCTTCAAATTCACCCGGCCATGCCAACCCCCTCAAACCATCCTCCCGAGCTAATTTTCCCAGACTGACGTGCCCAAACCGTTCTTCTCAGACTCCTCCCGCCGAACCAGCTACTTGGTTCGGACAACGTCCTACGCGTGGGTCTTTTTACCTTATTCACAGAAAAAGATAGCAGCAATATCAGACTCTAAGGGATCAGACAGTGGATAATGGAGGTTCTCACAACTGCCTAAGGATAAGTTATGTCGCATAACATTATATATATATATATATATATATATATATATATATATATATATATATATATATATATATATATATATATATATAGTGTTGATCTACTGCATGATAGTTTCTTCGTCGTTCGATCGATCGTGATTGCATAGTAAATGGGAAATGTACCGTGCTCAATTGCGCATCTTCTTCCTCAGATCCGCACTATGGCCAATGCCTGAACCCGTCGGGGTTGTCGTTGCCATCCGATCAACCGGTCGATCGGATTCCGACCGAAATCAGGCCGAATTGCGATCACCAGATCTAACCGCAATTCGTAGATGGTGGCCACAATTACAACCAATTCCGACAGCAATTCGACCGCGATCTGATTGGCATCAAAGTTCGGTCAGACCATGGCCGGATTGCAATAAGAATTGGCCGGTGGGAATTCGCCGATTACCCGCATCGATTCGATCCGCGATTCGATCCTACGATCGGATTACGGTCGGATCACGATCGGAATCTTGTCGGTGTAGCCGCTTAGTGTCGCGACATTGGCGACCACAATCGGTCGATTCTAGCGTAATTCAATCGAATCCGTGTATTGTCGAACTATGGTAATTGAATTCGATTATCCGTTCTTGGGATTACGAGTTGTCGATTGCTTGGCGAGGGTTCATTTTCTATTTGCACATCGACATGCAGTAAATAGGTGCACAGTAAATCATCTATATATATATATATATATATATAAATATATTTCATACTTAGTTTTTGGGACTTCGCCGGATTATTTGCCCTTTGATTTGCCTATCGCAAACATATAAAACACATCTCATGCACACTCACAAGTTTATCTCAAAAACATTCATCCAATTTGAGATTCGAACTTTGATCTTTTTATTATTCCCGTCGGTAAATTTTATCATTGTACCACCACATTCGAGGGCGAATCAATCTTTATCTTACATGAAACAAGTGGATGTATCTTCATTGCAACTTGTCCATTTTAGCCATGAAAATTTTATGTTTTGTATAGTTTTATAACTTAGCTGACCCTACCTAGAGAATCTGGGGCAATAATTTGGTTGTGCCTCGATATTCCATTCATTTTTGCTAAGAACGAATTTCACAGTCCTGCTGTCCCATTTCCTTTTCACCCAAAAGTTTAATGATTGATGGTGCAACTGGCAAATACTTCCAGAAGTTTAAATCTGGGGCTACTGGCAAATACTTCCAGAAGCATATTGAATAGCAAAGTATGAATATATATATATATATATATATATATATATATATATATATATATATATATATATATATATATATTCTCATAAAGTTCTCAATGAGGTAAAAGTTTCATAATATTCATTTCCTCTTTTCTAGCATCTTAGTCTATTGTATTTTATATTATATTGCCTTTTTTTTTTCTTCTTGTTAATCCATGAAGCAGCTGAACTAGATTTGCGACAAAAATGATTGCAAATAACGATTTTGGAATCTAACGGAAAGCACCCGGGTGAAAACAAAATCACCACACATTGTATGTCAGCTAATACAAATCATGTGCACCCGAAAGTGACACGACTCATCGCTCATAACCATATAATTCACATTCTTCACATCGTGTCCTTTAATGCCCTTATTAATTCCCACGGGCCCAGCAATGATTGATACAGAGATTCAAGGAATCATACATATTAAATCTTGTCCTTTTGCAGGTAACGATTAATGGAGAATGATGGATCATGTAGCCCTGGTAGGCGTGTCGATGGACGCTCGAAGGTCGATCTCCTGCGTCCATGCGCCCTTCTTTTGCGTATGGATGTGCCAGTAAGTCTGCGCTAATGCATCTGGATCCATTAACGTTGGGCTCTGTTCTCCTCTCGACGATCGACTGCATGGCACTAGAAAGAATCAGTAAGATGAAAGAATTGATTCGATGTAAAAGTCGATTCCAGTGCTGACCTCGGAAAACCGATAACCCCGTCGATGACGACGTGGGCGACGTGAATTCCAGAGGATTGGAATTCCCTGGCGAGGCACTGAGACAATCCCCTTAGAGCAAATTTACCGCAGCCTGCGACGGCGGCCAGGTATTCAATGATTGGTTTTTTTGGCACAAATAAAGTAGGGTTCGTAATTGATCTTACTTAGCTCACAGTGGCCTGCAAATCCAATCAGCGAGGCGGAAGAGCCGGTGAAGATTATGGTGCCTCTGCCCCTCTCCGCCATGCCGGGAATTACCTAATTCTATTGATCAGCCAGGACGTGCATGAATGAAAATGAGGAATAGGTCGGCGCGTACGTACATGTTGGGCGCAGTGGAAAGCTCCGACGGCGGAGACGGCGAGCGAGCGCTCGAAGGAGTGCAGGGTGACGGCGGTGAAGCTGGTGGGCGGGCTGGCCACCGGCGGCTCGCAGGCATTGTACACCAGCACTTCAACGAAGCCGAGGGAGAGCACCCCCTCGAAGGCCTCGCGGACCGACTTGGAGTCGGAGCAGTCCATGCGGATGGCGAACACCTGCGCCTTAGCATCCAGGGCGATCTCCTCCGCCAACCGCGATAGGTTACCTGAACAAATCAATTTCGAAGACTCTGTACAGGTAAAGAGCTAGAGAATATAATTAATTAATCGATGATCGGGAGCGTGCCGAGATCGCGGGCCAGGATGGCGACGGTGTAGCCTTCGTGGGCGAACTTGCAGGCGACGGAGCGGCCGAGCTTGGGGCCGACGCCGACTATGGCGGCGATGCCGCGGGGGGAGGTGGAGCATGACACGGACCGTATGCTGCTCGTCGTCGACATGCTTCAACGGAAGAGAGAGAGAGAGAGAGAGAGAGAGAGAGAGAGATACAAAGGCGTTATATAGACGGGAGCATATATTAACGACCTCAAATGGAATTGGGAAAATGTAGAGATTTTTTTGGGCTTTTATCGTCTCTTATTGGCTACTTTCCGAGGAGATTCCTGCCATCCGGTTAGACTTGGACAGCCGCGATGCATGTGTGGCCCACGCCGGAGTGCAAGTGTCGTGGTATGGTAGGCCTTTATGGCATACGGATGTAGACATCCCTCGCTCGATTGGAGTCTGTTAAAAAATAAAATAAACGGAGTTAAATTATAGTGATAATTTTCCGTTTTGCTATCCTAAGCTTGTCGTAATTAACACCCCAACCATTATAGTGACGATCTTTTGTTTGTTCTTGAAACCAAACTTGTCTAGTTTTTGTTCTCGCTTGCTCTCTCTCATCCAAATTCTCAGAGATCACTCCCAACTCCAATTGCAAACTCACCTGCTCAATCAAGTAGGCATATTGGCCATTAATCTTCCCTTCGACATGGAGGAGCAGTATTTGCAGTTGGAAATGGAAATATGGCCGTTCCCATGAGAAAGTTCTGTATCTTCAGCGCAAAGATTAGAATGTTGGACTAATAACCATATCAAATAACATTTTAAAGATATGAAAGTGTAAGGTTGAAGGGAGATAATATTTGAAAACAAACCTTTACGAGTAATTAAACCAAATCAATACACAAACAGGAAGCTGGATAGGTAATACACTCGAGCACAGTAGAGACTAGCCATGTGTTTTCCTCTGCTGTACAATGAATCAGGCATGCAGTTGAGACAATTACAATGCTGGATATGCCATGCAGTCGACTAAGATGCTCAAGAAAGACAACGAGGTTAACATCATCTGTTCAGATGATACCTCCGCCATGGGGAGGATTGCCATAGTTGTATATAACTGATGGGTTCAGTCAACTCATCTAATTCAGTTGTATAGTGTCAAAATAGACATGCAATCAAATAAACTTGACATGACTTTCACGAATTCAGGAGTTGGTAATTAGTTCAAAGCTTAAAAATGGCGCCAGAATATACTAAAGCAAAAATAAATTAATGATCCAGAAACAAATAATAGGTTTGGTGGCAATGTAAAGTAGCAAAAAAGACATGCATGCTGTAGCAATGTACTACTAGTTTCTATGACTCTCTCAGCAGAAAACAATAACAATGGGCATGAAATCAATATACGGTGGCACGATCAAGCAAATCTGCAACTTATATCTGAATGTTAGCCAATGCATCGGGTTTTGGCTCATGAAAAAATGCAACAAGGATAATAAGCAGAAAGAAGCAGAGGTTCTCGTTCCCTGCAATCCACTAAATAATGAGATTTCTTCACCTAAGCAGCTTTCCTTCAACATATTAACTGCTAAAGATGGTTCATATCATTTTACATGAAACATACTTCGGCAGATTATGGACACTATAAGAACTCCAGACTTTCAATAGAAAAACACAAATATTTTATTTTGGATTTTATATTTTCAACAGTGACATAACCTGACACTACAACTGGGAAAAACAAACAATGGATTATTTTCCGCCTTCTGGCTGAGTTTCACAATTAACATTGTTCTTTGTTTTCTCAGTTGTATTCGAGATTTAATATTGTTAGTTGTATTCAAGACAATATCCAGTAGTTGCCGTGTTTATTTGTCTTCTCAGCATAATACAAGTTTTTCGTGGGTATAAAATACAGGTAATGTCGCTCTGACTTTTGGAGAGAGAGAAGTGACCTGGGAACCATGCTGGTCACAGACAACTAACCGAGGAACAGGAAATCATTCATCATTGTATCGGCCTCCTCATGTGGAGCCTAAGCAAATGTCTGCACAAAATACATGTCATTAAAATCAAACAAACAGAAGGTTGGGACCAAAGAAATGTAAAAAGAAAAATGAGAACAGATCAAATTTGGTGGACTGAAAGTCCATTTCATCAAGTAAATTTCAGCCATATTCAGTACATGTAACTGCACAATACACAGCAGCAGCCAGAGTAAGCATATAAAACAAGATTGCACAAGCAGAACCTGGAGAAGTAGGATAACCATCTAGGCAATAACTTTTTTTTTTTTAAATCATATTTAGTGCTGCCATATAATGCTAAGGTGGGGTACATATATCCATGACCATGAATTTGGAATTTACCAGAGACCAACCATTATGATATACTAATTTGTAAACAGTAATTATTACCTTTTCTCCACATTCTAAGCCTTCTGTCAAAATAACTTGTCTTTACAAGTTCTAAGCATATTATTGTTTGAAATTTCCTTAGCGAATGAACCAAACTGCTACTGAATTTTCAACGTGGGGCTCTATTTGTTGCAGGTAAATGCTAATAGCCATTTTGCATCGCAAAAAATTATCTTTCCAACTGATTTGACATCTGTATGCTTGCAACTAACATAGTGATGATTTTTGTTCCACCCAGTCGCAATCTGTAACATAACAAATAGCTCCTCACGATATTAACCAATTTTAGCAAAAAAAAAAGAGGAAGAAAAGGGAAGCAATGACAAGCGATAAATTTGACAGCTGATATGTGTTTGCAGGTGGTTATTTTGTAATCCATGGTTCTGACTCTGTATAAATGCAACAAATCTACCCGAGATTTAAATAATCAAATAGAATAGTATAAGCAGGCCAGCTAACCATGAGGTGGAAGTCATTCAATCATCCTATCAATTTGGGTCGGTTGATTGGTGGATCATCCACGAATGATTCCCTATATGCTTGGTTTTATCTTCAAATTGTTAGAATACGTAAAATAATGATAGATGAGTGGCACATAATGATTGAACCTAATAAACGAAGCCCACCAGTAAATCATATCAGGAAAATATGAGATGCAAGGTAGTAATGTGGACATCTCAATGTAGTACATAAAGGTTGTGAATTCTTATAATTCATAGACCACAGAAGCAAGAGCAACAATGTCGTACATAAAGTACATAATTTATTTTAGAGCAAATAAGAGTTCAAGCTTCATATGAGCTAATAGGTGTTAGAAACCAACAAATAACTTAGGCAACAATTTGTCAAGACACTCAAGGGGTGTTTGTTTAAAACTTGCTAACTGCAGTTTAGGCAAAAATCCTTGTCTACACATTAAATAACCCAACTGGTTGGGGTCCAACCAATACAAGTTTAATGACGGGCATTCAAACCTTATCCCTAACCATGGTTATTCACGTTAAAAAGAAGCAACATCTCAGTGGTGCCAAAGCTTGCCTTGCTTCATGTGAACAAGGCAAAAACTCAATCTGTGCTTTCAGAAGGATAAGATGCAATATTCTAGTCATTTTGAAGTAACAGATCCCTAACAAGGAGATGTGAATGTGCCCATAAGAAGTAATAGGAAAGGAAACAGGCGCAGATCATCATTGTTTTGCCCTAAATGATTTTTAATGAGTAAAATAATAAAAAGTATGTTTTCATGCTAGACCGTAGAGGGTACAAGAAGGTAATGAAACTAAATCTGGAGAAGCTGTAGCCCCATATATCCTCATATTCAGGTTGATTTGGTAGCTAGCATTTCACCATTGTGCAATGCTTGCTCCATGAGATATAACTACAGTAAAATATGAATCCAGAAGAAGGATCCTGTTGGCAGCAATTGCAGTTACGTCCAGAAGAACTGGCTCAGGAGAAAAATGGAGAAAGAAATAAGTGATGGTTGGATCATAACAACTGCATTGGGTTGAGAATAATCCTGTAGTATGCTGTCTCATCAGGTATGTTGTTAAAAACCTGCGTGAAATGCCATACCAGATAATGGTATTTAATTGCAAAAAAAAAAATTGACAGAATTTGCCTGAGGAAATTGTCTTGATTGCAAAAATTGGGAAAGCCTCAAATGAAACATAAACTGAGGAAATATTGATAAACATGGAGACAAACCAAAACAGGACGTGCTGTCTTGCTGGCAATCCTCAAATTTGGAACATTATCAGATTAGTGACAGGTCAAGACAGCTGATTGGATCAAAATCATCCTTTAAACTATACAAAGTTGAATTAACAACCTATCAAATGAAGAAGCAAGATAGCAAACTGATAAAGTGACCATAAATTTTACAAAATCAAAAAAACAGGCTCCTCCAAGTCAATAACCCTCCCCAACATGTTCCCAACCTACTCCAGTCTAGGGCACTATCTTGGAGGTCGGATCATTGAGCCTCTAATGGTCTGAGATTCCGGTGTAGGTTGGGAACATGATACAACTGAAGATCCTTAGAGACTTAGGGGGCGTTTGGTTTGGAGAAAATTTTCCATTTTCCGTTTTCATTTTTCTTTTTCCAGATAACAGAAAACGATTTTTTTGCATTTTTCAGAAAACGCTCCTTTATTTTCTAGAAAACGAAGATGGAAAATGCCAACCAAACGTCATTTCCCGCATTTTCTCGTTTTCTGAGAAAATGAAAATGGAAAATAGAAAATTTTCTACGAACCAAACGCTACCTACTGATTGGGTGCCTAATTTTTTTATTTTTTAAATTTAAAAACAATGACATTTTCTAAACCTCTTAATTTTTGTTACACATGATTGGATCTTTAAGCATGAGAGAGAGAGTCGGAGATGAGGATGTTAAGGTAGATGTGTGGAGTACGAGAATGGACAAAATAAAAAATGAAAATATTAGAGAGAAAGTCGGAGTTTCATCTATTGAGAGAAAACTCCAAGAGATATATTTAAGATGGTACATACATGTACTTACACGACCAATAAATACTCCAGTTAGGCGATATGAAACTATGACAAATAGACACATCAAACGAGAAAAAGAAAGACCAAAAAAGACTTGCTTAGGAATAATAAAATAAGATAAAATTTATTTAAATATAGATGATGGTATAGTAGAGGATAGAGTCCAATGGCGTAGAAGGATCCATATAGCCAACCCCATCTAGTGGATAAGACTTGGTTATTGTTGTATGATTAGATCTTTGACATTGATGTTTGCCTTTGTCATACTATTGAAACTTTCAAAGAGCTTACCTGTAATATTTGGAAATGCTTGGAACATTTTGCAAAATGACCATTAAAAAACCTCTTTTTCCTCCTCCCTCCCATGCATGCGTTCACCTTTTTTTTCTTCCAAACCTTGACTTTCTCCGTATTGCCAAACCCTAAATTTCTCTCCTCACACTACTGCTACCATCACACACCAACACCGCTACGGCCATCACACAACAAAGTTGTCGTTGATACTATTGCAAGTCATCACCGCCGCTATCGCAGTTGTCGCCAGTGACATCGCTAGTCGCCCTGCTACCATCGTTGCACACCAACGCACTACAACACAACAACTTCGCGACACTGCAATTCCACAACATCGTTGACCCATATTTTTCTTGCTTGATTCTCTATAAAAATTAACTAATGCTTGATTAATTGGATAAAATAAATGTAGTAGATTATCTATAATTTTTAGTTTAGCAACAAGAATTTGTTATGATCGTTATTACTCTGGCTACTTGAGAAATTTCTCCTAGCTTGTTATCTTTATATTCTAGTCATTTAGTTGTCTGATAAGACTTACCAATTGGACTACCACAAAATAATTCTAAATTAGAAGAAAATTTATGGAAACATAGGGTAGTCCCTTTAAAGACTTGGAACTACAATGGGAATTATGGTAAATTAAATTAAATAATCAATTATGTTAAACTAGCCAAATGATAGATAAATCATATTATTTATGTTAGAATAGCAATCTAATAATTCTCATAATTTCATAGCATTAGCTCCATACTCAACAAGAACTCTCAAATCCTTTTGTGCGTTTGTAGTATTCGGTCGTATTACAAGAGATGTATAACTCACTAGGTGGATTGTGGATCGTTCACTCTGTATATGCATATATATGATATATTTCGTTACGAGTGGATTGCAAATCATTTATCCTTATATATAATGCATCCTTCTTGGTAAATTGCGGATCATTAACCCTTATCTTAAATTTATATATACTGTATTTCGTATTGGGTGGATTGTGGATTGTTCTCTCCATGTATATATGATACATCTTTATTGGATGGATTGTAGGTCATCCACCCTATATATATTTAGGATGCACTTCGTTCTGGATGGATTGCAGGTCATTCATCCCTATATATGAGGCATCCTTCATTGGACAGATTATAGAGCATTTGCCCTTACGTAATATGTATTTATATGTGTTTGATTCCTTGAAAATTTTAAAAGGAAAATGCTGGTAAGAGTGCAAACAAGAAAACTCGAGAAAGGATGAAACCTCTAAGAGAAAATTTCAAGAAAATTGTGTTAACAAATTAATGAGATTAAATCGGGTAGAGAATGATAACCTTAGTTATTTATTATTCATTAGATTCTTTTGTGAGATATTTATATCTTGCATTCCTTCTTATATCCACTTTATATGCTCACTTTTGGAGTTTTTGGTCTCCAGATTATATGATTGTGATGAGTCAATAACACTAGTGGAGTTTCTTCAAAGGTATGCATTTAGTTAAGTTAGTTTTTGTTTATGTTTTGCTCCGATACTATTGCAGTTCACACACAGCGAGGGAAGCTAGCTTCACGGCAAGCTTAGTTCGTACGAGCATGATGACCTTAACTGTTAATCATGTTTGACTTTACAACCATCAACTAAACGTGATTTTCAAGCTTTTTCGAGGGTTTTCCAAGCATGAAAATGGCATTGGTATTTTCCTTGATGCCACTTGTGTCATTAATGCCCTTTAAATTTCGCACATTCTTCGGAAGAGTTGTGTTTAAGTAAAGCTTTTGATAGCTCCTAATAAAACAACTCTCTAATAAAAATCTAGAAGAACCCTCCAACGACAACTTTGATTAGTCCCAATGCAGTGTGAGAAAAATTATTTATTGTCTTTAGAGACTAATCGAATTGACATTGACCATAATTTAGACTCTCAAATCTTTATTCATTTATGTTATCAAAGAAGCCAAACAAGAAAACTAAATAAAACTACCATTATGATCTAGTATGTCACACATCAACTTAAAAATTTGCAAATTACTTCGTGTGGGTCATTCTGTAACTACTTATATCTTTGATACTTGTTAACCAGCTAAATTAGATGTCTTATTTTCTTCTATGTACCAAACCAAGAGCTCCACTTTGCATATGAGAAATATATCTATTGATACTAGATGAAAATTGAAATCTGCAATAATTATTGTAAAATATTTAATGGTAAATTTTCATATTGCATTATTAATTCAAATTTCCTCATTGCATCTACGTTAGATGCATTTATATTTACTTTACTTGGTTATTTTGTGAGAAACATTGATTACAATGCTTCTTTATTTAAATTTCCAACTTATTAAATACAAGTTCAATTTTCAAAATTAAAGGATATGCTATTTGCTTGGAGAAATTTGAGCATTCATCTTCGTCTGTTGATTTTGTTATAAGTTTAACTTTCACAAAATCATTCTAATCATTATTGCTTTCATGCCACATGATTTGGATGAAGGCATGGACCACATTCTCCTCATGCAACAAGTTCACTTATCTCCTCACTCATTGGAAAGGATGACCAAAAAGGAATATCTCAAACTCAAAGTACAAAAAGAAAAACAAAGTCCATCGATTTCTTTCTCATTGAAAAGAATGTCTGAAGAATAAAAATAATGAACAAACATTGCCAAAAAGAGTTGTTGCATCAATTACTCCATATGCTTGGAAACAATGACACAAGAAGAGAATCCAACTTGCTAGGAGTCGAGTTAACCTCAATGGAAGAGAATAATACAAATAACAAAATAAATAATGTAGAAAAGGAAATAATTTTAAAGTCAATAAATTGAAGATAAACTACAAATTGGAAATAAATTAGAAAATATTAAGATTCGTGCATCTACAATAAATCAGATATTTGAATTTTGATTTTTGGCAAATAGTTTTTTTTTAGCAATAATAGAAAATAATTATAATTCCTATTAAGATTAATATATTTTTATATAGGATATTTATAAAAGAAGTCTAGAGTATTTTAATTAATTATCTTCGAACTAATATAATTTTTAATTTAACTTTGTTGTGTAAGAATTTTTCCAGTACGTGAATGAGGTTATTATCTTCTTCGATTCATGAACTTTGTTCCAATTCCTAAGTGATTCAACGGTTCAATTTTGATGTTGCATTAGGAATCTTTGCTTTGATGTAGTTTATAATCAACATCACTGCCTTTGATACAATCTACAAGCATTGTGGCCCTTGGGGTGTAGCAGGACGTTTAGCTTAGCTCCTAGGTATCCACAGTTCGGTCCCTGGATATGACGAATTTATATAATTTTTCTCCAAATGACATGGGACAGTCGAAGGAAGACTGCTAATGTGATAGTTCAACATTTTTTTTACAAGCATCGTGAGATATTTCACGCAACTTACAATTGAAGTTGAGAAAGGAAAAAGCAGTTCAGAAACATTACCAAAAGTCAACATAGGCACAGTACATTACAAGTTTGCTATATTAAATTATTATCCAGAATATTAAGCAAAATGTGTTACCACATCTTGCAAACATAAAAAAGGTAATTTAGCAATTTAGTTAGTTGATAATAAACTAATATACAATTGTACAGGAGATTTTCACTTATGAAAAGCTGTCAAATACAGTTTGTACCTCTCAATACCTGAGCTTTGTTCGCATCACACAGGACTTGTAAGGACATTGTTGATATGTTAACACAAACAAAAAAATTAGAAACATAAAAAAATCTAAGCCAAGATTTTGAATATCATGGCATGCTGAATGGAGAATTATAGATATGTTACAGCAAATACAACTGACTCACAGAAATATGTGTTTGTTTGTATGGTTTGATCTCATATTGTGTTCAACATCACAGTTAAAATGTTACATCATGGAAAAATTCTAATCGTAATTTCCAAAACATTATGGGTTTTTTTTGCAAAATTATCAAAAAAATAAAAATAAAAACTCACGGAATAGAATGTATCGTATTTATTCCACCGTTGCTTCTTCTTCTTTTTCTTAACCTAATACTATTTAAAAAAAAAACCTCCAATCCCTCCTTCCCTCGTCATTTTTCCTCACGTCGTCATCTCCGCTATTGTTGCTAGTTCTATCGTTATCATCACCGCCCATCAACACCGCAACTGCCGCCACCGCCGCCCATTGTCGTCGCGCCGTTGACGCTCTACAACAAAGGTCTTCGATTTATATAGAGTTTCTAGTTTGTTTCTCTTTTAACAATTTTGTGCATGATTAAGTATTATCAATATGAAAATTCAACAACAACAATCAAGTCTTATCTCACTAGGTGGGGTCGGCAATATGGATTCTTCTACGCTATTGGACTCTATCCCCTCACTATATCATCATTTATACTTAAATAAATTTTGTTTTATTTTATTGTTGTTAACTAAGTTTTTTTTTATTTTTCTCTTCCTCGTATGATCTGCATATTTGTCATATTTATTGGTCGTCTAAGTACATAGTTGTATCACCTTAAACATGTCTCTCGAAGTTCTCTCAATAAATACAACTCGGACTCTCTCTATGCTCTCATTTCTTACTCTGACGATCCTCGTATGTCCACGTATCCACTTTAACATCATCATCTTTATAACTCTCATCTTCTGCTCATGTGCTCGAGTCATAGCCTAACATTCAGCGTTATATAACATAACAGATTTAACCGTCGTTTTGTAGAACTTCCTTTTAAGTTTTAGAGATACTTTACGATCACATAAAACATCCGACACTCTCCTCCATTTCAACCATCCTACTTGTATTCTATGTAAGACATCTCTCTCAATCCCTCTATCGTCTTATAAAAATGATCTTAAATACTTAAAACTTTAAGTTCCAAATAATTCGTCATCTTCTATTATAACACTTATCTCATTATGTCTAATATTACTAAATTTAAATTCATATATTCTGTGTTTACTCTACCAAGCCTAAAACTTTTCACTTCTAGTGTTTCCCGCCATGATTCTAATTTAGTATTTACTTCTTCACTGTCTCATCTACCAAAACAAGATCATCTACAAACAATATACACCATGGTACTGTCTTGAATGTATCCAATGAGCTCGTCCATGATTAGTGTAAAAAGATAGGGACCTAGAGTTGATCCTTGATGTAACTCTATCTTTATTGGAAATGCTTCAGTTAATTCGTTTGAAGTCTTTACTCTGATCGTTACTTCCTCATACATATCCTTAATTAGTTCAATATATGCTACACTAACACTTATTTTCTAAAATTCTTCATATAATTTATTTTAGAATTCTATTATAAGCTTTTTCTAAGTCAATGAATACCATATATAAATCTCGCTTTTACTCCCGATATTGTTCGATTAGTTGCTTGAGAAAATGTATAGCTTCTATTGTTGACCTTCCAAGCATGAACCCAAATTGAATTTTGAAAATCGTGGTCTCTTTAATCTTTTTCTATTATTCTTTTCTAAAGTTTCATAGTATATGACTCATTAGTTTAATACCCTTATAGTTTATACAAGTTTGTACGTCTCCCTTATTCATATATAAGAAAATTAAAGTACTTACCCTTTATTGTTCATACATTTTTTTTATTTTCAATAGCATATTAAATAATTTTGTAAGTCATTCAATATCTTATTTTCCCAGACACTTCCATACCTCTATCAGAATATTATTTGGTCCAACAGCTTTTTCATTTTTCATCCCATTTAAAACTTATTTTACTTTTAAAATTTGAATTCTATGATAAAAATTTAATTTCTATACTTATTTGACCTAATAAATTATATAAATTAAGTTAGTCACCTAAACCTTCATTAAAAATTAATGAAAATACCCCTTTCACAGCTCTTTTATTTCTCCATCATTTACTAGTACCCTATTGCATTCATCTTTAATACATTTTATTTGAATAAGTCCTTTTGTCTTCCTCTCTCTCACTTTAGTTATTCTATAAATATTTCTTTCCCCTTTTTTGTATCCAATTTTTGATATAACCATTCAAAAATTTCATTCTTAGCTTTATTCACTGCTTTCTTAGACTCTTTTTTAGCTATTGTATATTTTTTTAAGTTTTTCCCATACTTACAAATATATAATTCCTGCCTATTGTTACACTGGGTGCTCAAAATGAGCGCCCAGCGTAACAACCCTCTATAATTCCTTATAAGCTATTCGTTTTTCCTTCCCTTTCTATCATACTTTCTCATTCTACCACTAAAATTTCTTACTTGGTGATGCATGTTGTCACGACTCGGAAGCTTCCATCCCTATATGAGGGATAGCCTCTCTGCTCGAACAATATTCATCTTTGCACCAAAAATCACAAAGAATACCCAAGAAGGGTACACAAGACTGTACGAACATAAATATGCAACACTTTATTAAATGATGTAGAATAATGTAACTACATGTTGGTTCCAAAATACTGACTTGACTACATCATGACATGATTAACACACTGACTCATGCAAAATAAAAAAAATGTTAAAATCTCAAAATGCATAAATAATAGATAATACTAAAAAGAAAATAAACTAAATGAACTCGGTAGAAGATGTCTCCAAGCTATCTCCGAGCAATCTTTGAGCTACTCATCATAACACTGACCGAATCTTGACAATCGCCTCAAGTCTGTAAATCTGGAGGTTAAAGGAATGGAGAGTGAGCACAATGTGCACAGTGGAGTAAGGAAAGACGTGCATGAATATATAATTCCAGAGGTCAATATCAAAAGAAAACATTTATATTTTTAAATTTTATACACCATTGATTATTACTCCGTTCTCGTTAATTTAACTCTTATTCACTCTTTAATGAATTTCATCGATTTTCTCAATTTCTCATTTCAACATTAAACACATATTACTCTTACATAAATATATGACTCAAACATAAACATTTAATAGGTGAACGACCTACAATCCACTTGACATAAAACATATCTTATATGAATATAAGATAAGAGTGAAGCGATCCATGACCCACTCGATCGATCGTCGCGTATCGTAAGATGAATGACTCTGATCTATCATCTGTCTGACACGTCTTATGTATACACATGTATATATATAGATATAAGGTGAATGACCTGCAATCCACCCTTCTAGAATATATCATACATATCAAGCGAACGACCTACAATCCACTTGATATAAAATATATCCTATATAAATATAAAATAAGAGTGAGCGACCCATAACCCACCAGTAGTCGTCGTATATCGTAGGATGAGCGACCTGCGATTAAATCCGATCTGAAAGTCGTCTTATGTATCATCATACGTAGATATGAGGTGAGCGACACCGATCGAAATGCCTCGTATAAAAATAGGATGAGCGACCTGTGATCCGTCCGTGAGGTGCCTCGCGTAAAATAGGAAGTGAATGACTGCGATCCACCCCGATGAGGTAAGTTATTTATTTTTAATGCACGAAGCAAAATCTCTATATTTATAGAGCATTACTTAGTTATTTAAATTTTAATAATCTCATCTTCATAAAATCATTTTCGCTATGGATTTCCTTCAAATTTTTCATAAAGTTGAGTTCTTCTTAAGAGAATTATTCTAAGTTTCTATACTTCACTTTTAAATTTCAAAATTTGACCACTGTATCATGTATAATTTTTTTCCAAGGTACAACAATGATCAAGAATATGCAAGGTCAAACCAATATGAAAGAACGTGATCAAACCACTTAGATATAAAAGAGTATATAAATAAATCTTCATTTAAAGAACAATATAAACCGTAAACAATTTATTCCTAATATTATTCTAATCAAAACTTAGTTGTATATATTCAATGTACCCGAAAATTATTTTCTTATATCATATACTCAAGTAATCTATAAACACATTTATACAATTAAACGAAATTCTTAATCTACTTCTATCTCAAGATTAGGAAATCATAAATTATTTTTATTTTCATCACGGTAAAATTAATCATGCACAAGATCGTTAAAGAGAAAACAAGCAGGAAGAACTCCACCTTAATTAGATTTTTTTTTCCCAAGGAGTAACAATGGTGCGCCAATGACAACGTTAGTAGCCACGGCGAGCAATGTCGACGGTGGGCAGCAAGGATGATGGTGTTGGCAACAGCGGTGATTGGGATGAGGCTAGCAATGACCACGGTGATGAGATTTATATAAAGGTTGATTAGAGATATTTGAGGGTTAAACAGAATAGGAAAAATCAGAAAAGGAAAAAAAAGAAGAAAAATAAAAGAAAAATAAAAAAGAGAAGAGGTCGGCGGCGAAAGAGCCAAAAAAAAAAATTTGTACGTGGATTTTATATTTTTTTTGCATTTTTGCAAAAAGGTCCAATAAGTTTTGAAATTTACAAATAGGCCCTTTGAGTTTTTTTTTTCCAATGATATAACATCTTATCCCCCTAAAAATAAATTTGGTCCTCCAAATTTAAGTGGTTACGTGAAGAGAAGAGATGAGGAAATCGTTCTCTCATATCTTCTCCATACTCCCAAGTGGCCTCTTGATTAGTGTGATGTTGTCATGTCACTTTCACTAAACGTATCTTCTTTTTGCGAAGTTGGTGTTCTTTGTATTCCAGTATACAAATTGGATATTCTTCGTAAGTAGCATCGGGATACCAAAGTGTTGTCAGACTTTCAAGCACATGAGATGGATCTGAATTATATTTCCGCAGCATCAATACATGAAACACATTATGTACTCCCACTAGTGAAGGTGGCAGAGCAAGCCTATAAGCCATAGGCCCACCCGTTCCAAAATCTGAAAGGGCCCGATAAATCTAGGGGTTAACTTTCCTTTAACTCCAAATCTCTTTACGCCTTTTATAGGAGATACTCGAAGAAATACATGGTCTCCCTCCAAGAACTCTAATTCTCTTCGTCTCTTGTCCGTATAACTTTTCTGTGTGCTCTGTACTGTCAATAGTCTTTGCTTGATCATCTCTGCATCTCTCTGAATGCATTGCGGACCAAGCAATTGATGTTCACCGACTTCATTCCACAACAAAGATGATCTGCACGCTCTACCATATAATGCTTCAAAAGGAGCAATCTGAATAGTTGAATGAAAACTATTATTATAAGCAAATTCCACTAAATGCAAATGGTCCTCCCAACTACCTCTGAAATCTAATATGTAAGCTCATAAAAGATCCTCCAGAGTCTGAATAGTGCGCTCTGACTGACCATCCATCTAAGGGTGGAAAGTAGAACTGAAACGTAACTCAGTACCCAAAGCCTTTTGTAAACTTTGCCAAAATTTTGACGTGAAACGAGGGTCCCAATCAGATATGATGTTTAATGGAATTCCACGTAATCTCACAGTCTCTCGGCAATAAAGCTCCTCTAAGTGGCTCAATGCATCAATCTGACGAATGGGTAAGAAATATGATGATTTAGTTAATCTATCTACAACCACCCAAATTGCATCACGCTCCTTTCTAGATCTCAGTAGTCCGACCACAAAATCCATGATGATGTGTTCCTATTTCCATTCAAGAATAAGAATCTTTTGCAGAAGTCCTGTAAGTCTCTGATGTTCTACTTTAACTTGTTGACAAACTAAGCAATGCACCACAAACTCGGCTACATCTCTTTTTATATTCCGCCACTAGTAGTTTTTCTTAAGGTCTCTGTGCATCCTAATCGTACTTACATGTATAGCAAATCGAGAGCGATGAATTTCCCGTAAGAGCTCTTCCATGTGTTGTTCTGAAACACATAATCTATTATGAAATCGGAGAACCCCAATCATCAATGGAAAAAAAAAATCTGATTTTGAATCATGGTCCAAACCCGCAATAATCAATTATAAAAATGTATCATGTAATTGACTCTTCTTTATCTGCTCAATGAGTGGGGATTGCGCCATAAGAGTTACTAAGATACTCTTTTCTGTATGACTTACTTCAGTTAAATCTAACTGCGAAAATTGGTGGATCAAGTCTGTAACTGATACTCTATAATGAGCTAATACAACTCTATAAATCGTACTCAATTCATCTGCTACAACATTCGCCTTGCTTGGATGATAATTTTTGTGTGAATAGGTATTTTAAACTCTTATGATCTGTGTAAATCTCAAATGTGACACCATATAAGTAATGTCTCCACATTTTGAGAGCAAATATAATAGATGTTAGCTCTAAGTCATGTATTGGTAATTTCGCTCGTGGTTCTTCAATTGTCCGGAGGCATAAGCCACTAATCGACCATGTTGCATCAAAACTTCTCCTAATCCTAGGTTTGATGCATCTGTGTAGAGGACAAATCCATCTTCCCCTACAAGAATAATGAGGATAGGAGCATTAATTAGTCTTTGCTTAAGTTCTTGAAAGCTAGCTTTGCAAGCTTCATTCCAGGAGAATCTGATCCCTTTTTTGGTGAGTTGAGTTAAAGGTCCTACAATCTTAAAAAATCCTTCCACAGAGTGACGATAATAGCAAGTTAAGCCTAAAAATCTACGAACTTCTACTACCGTCTTGGGTGTCTCCCACTTGGTTATTGCTTCAATCTTTTGTGAATCCATCGAAATGTCTTCCTTAGAGACTATATGTCCAAGGAAACCCACAGAAGATAACCAAAATTCAAACTTACTAAATTTTACATAGATATGTTCTCGACGTAAAGTCTCCAATACTATACACAAATGCTCTTTGTGTTCGTACTCTAATCTTGAATAGACTAAGATGTCATCAATAAAAATAATAACAAACTGATCTAAGTAATCGAGAAATATTCTATTCATTAAATCCATAAAAGTTGCGAGGGCATTTGTAAGTCCAAAAGACATAATTAGAAATTCATAATGACCATAACGAGTTCTGAAAGCTTTCTTCTGAATATCTAATTCCTTGACTCTAAGTTGGTGGCAACCTGATCTCAAATCAATCTTTGAGTAAACGCAAGTACTCTTCAATTGATCAAAGAGGTCATCAATATGTGGAATCGAGTATTTATTTTTCACGATCACTGCATTCAATTGTCGACAATCAATAGACAATCTTATCGTACTATCATTTTTCTTAACAAAGAGAACTGAGACACCCTAAGGGAACACACTTGGTCATATAAAGCCCTTGTTAAGTAGCTCTTGCAATTGAACATTTAGGTCTTTTAACTCCTCATTGGCCATCGCATAAACTCGTCCGATAATAGGCTCCTAAGATGGGGCTCCTTGAAACTTATGAGAGTCAAACTAGACATCCGAATTTGGATATAAGACATAAGCCCTTGGATAAAATGTTTGTGATAGTTTGCATCAACTGCTATTAATGGTGCACAAAATTTAGCTAGCTTGTCAAACTCAGCACAGTAATCCAACACGTTGCGATTTGCTTGGCAGATACTTAAGAATTCATGATGTCTTCCATCTCTAAAGACTTCTGAATAATATTTACTTTCAAAGACTTCTTTGAATTCCTTCCACGAGATAGACCTAGTTCAAAAGTTTGCTACTAAACACGCCACCAAACTATTGCTTGTCCCTGAAAGAAGTAGGTGGCCAATTGTACCTTCTCCGTGTCTCTGCAGGCTATGTACTCAAGGGTGTTCTCTAAATCTTCTATTCAGTCATGAGCTTCCCATGGATCAGTGGTACCATGGAAAGAAACGCATCACTCTTTCACTGACTTTGCACGATATAGTATTCTAGCCTTGTTCATTGGAATATTTTTTATGAATGAGCTTGTAAGATACGAAAAAAAAAATTTAAATAAAATAACATACCCCTTGTTAATTGAGAAATTACCTTATATAATTTCTCAAGAGTTCACAGAAATTTTTCGGATTCAAAAGGAATCCATACGTGGAAGATTTAAGCTTAAATGGGTGTTTGGGTTAGCTTTGGGTTAAATTTGAGCTAGCTCAACCAACTTGGTCAATTTAGGTTAGCTTGGCTTAACCATAAGGAGCCGATTAGAAATCGCTCGAACCCAATCACCGCAAACTTCTTTTTTTTTCTCTTCGTCAAAATGCCGACTCGCCGACTCCTTCCTCATTTTCCCGATCCGAGCGGAGCTGCTCCTTCTCGCCGAGAGATCTCCGCCACTCCTCCTTCCTTCAAGCATCGCCGGAGCGATCGCCAGCTCCGTCGAACGCCTGCGGCAGCCACGACTGATTTCCTTCTTCCTTGCCTCGTCTCTTCCGAACCGCAGCTGTTGCCGGCGATTTCTTCTCCTCGGTGCTCTATCATCGATGCCTCTCCTCCCGACCTCAGGCGGGCTGTGCGACCATCGAGTTGTTTGCCAAGATAGATGGGGACGATCACCGCGACCATCGAGCGGCTCCCTCCGCTCACGCCGGATGGTGATCTTCTTTGCTGATCGCCGGCAAACGGCCGGTGGATGTTCTTTGTGCCATTGTCGGCGTTCGTCGGCGTCGGCGCCCCGCTGATCCCTTTGTTTCCGAGGTCTCAGTGGTTCTTCGTGCGAGCAGATCGATAGCGTTGCCGGTCCAGCTAAGCACTCTGCCATAGGTTAGTCCGATTCCTTACTCCTTAGCTCTCGTCGACCCAGTGTGTGTCCAGGTCGGCGGCATCATCGTCGCGGCAGGGACCTGCTGTCACAAGTCTTGAGTGTGATGTGTTGAGTTTCAATCGTTGTTTTTTTATCGAATCAAGCTGTGGAATAGTTTGTGTCTTGAACTTGATTCATTTTTCCCTGCATCGATGCAGTGTTCGGTTGATCGGGCCGGCGGCTACGGTTGGTATAGAAGGTATGTCGGTGTATGATTTCCGGTTATAGTGATTGAGATGTTGCTATGTGCTAAGATTTGTATTGATCTGGGTGATTGTTTGGGCAGAGGTTTGAGGGAGGAAATAGATGGTAGCTATAGAGCAACTATGGTGATCGGAGTTGCTGGGAAGCTGGATTCGAATTGGCAAGGTAAGGTAAGTTTTGATTAGTATATTTACGATTAATATGGTGGATTGGTATGTTGAGTTGTTTTTGTGGATTGGCTGAATTATAGTTGAGAGATTAATAGGATTAAATTTGGTTGAATGTTGTAGGTTATGTGCGTTTGATAATTGTGGATGAGTTGATTTGCAGTTAATGTGATTTTGATGGGATGAGGAAGTGAGCTAAATTGCAACGTTGATTTAGATGTTGTTTAGACTTTCATTTATGTTGCAGTTGATTTTGTGGATATTAGTGATCTATTGTGAGTTGGGGTTTCTAACTTGTAGATGAGGAAAGAATATGAATATAGGAACAAATTAGTGTTTAATTCGTATATTTATCGGAGACTTATACCTAATCATAGTTTGCTACTATGTGCAGGTTTGGGATACGAAGCAGGTCCACGGCCGTGAGGATTATTCGAGCTTCGTATCAGGTGGGTAATATCTACCTGGTCCGGTAGTTTTGATCAGATTCCAGTGCATGAATTTGGATATATGTTTATACCTGTTTACCTTAAATCCACTCTTATTTAATCATATGCTTGATCGCTTAACCTTTGAGATATACGCTCGTTACCATTGATTATCTAGCACGGATAGAACTATAAACCCTAATATACAAAGAAGTATGTGTGATTAGGGGGTTATCCTTGTGACCTCAGATTGGATTACTGTGTTACATCACTAGGGTTAGGTGATGGTTTGGGTTATGGAGTCGATTATTATAATAGATAAGTGGTTAATACGTAACCATGGATTGGAGGTCCTAGCGTGATGGTATATCCATTATGGATTGTGTGCGTGTATGGTTATACGGACGGCCGATAGTATATCGCCTATGACTGCAGGTCTTAGCGTGGTTGACCGTCGACGAGTATGACTCTCAGGCGATAGAGAGTCTTGTGGATTGTAGTCTTCGTGATAGTGACTTGTTGACGACTCGGGATAGGGAGTGCGGCGAGGATACACGACGTGAGCTACGATAATTACATCAGACGACGTTGTCGACCGGGTCTCCTCAGTGGTCGAGACAGTCGTCATCATCCCGCCTCCCGCCACCGAGGTAGCGGTAGCAGGTGAGGCAGAGCATCGGACGACCGCACTTACCACCACTATGACGCGGTAGCCGGAGACGCCGCGACCGCCATCGCAGAGCGGTGTTAGCACTCGCCACCATGACGACGGTGGCGACGGTTATTCCGCGCGCGGCGCTTGTCTACTCACGGTAGGGACGGCGCGTGCAGCAGGCCCTAGTAGTTAGCTCTTTACGCTTATACGCTACTCACCATACTACCCAACTCGGCCACTCGAGAGTAGTGAGTAGCTAGTCGGTTGTCATCGTTGCAGCACCGCCACTGGGTCGTGGTTGATGGGTCCGCAGACAAATGACCACGATATGCATTGTTGATATATATGTACGCATGTATTCGATATATGTTTTATATACGCGTGAGACAGATTCGATCGAGCTATGATCACGATATGATCGTTCATCACGATACATGTCATCCGAATTTTATATCTACATGTATTGAGTAATGATACACGCTGATTCGATCCAGATGATTCGATTAAGATCATGTCATCAGATGGTACGGACCGGTCGATATTACAGTGATCATATATCGCTCATACGTTGAGTATCGTCGTATGGATCGACTTGCAGACGTTATAATGAGTTATGTTATCAGAACTGCTCGTGATGATCTAGCATACGGTGTTACAGATCGTCAGTGCACGCTGTACATTACTTCACGTTCAATGATCACTTTAGTATATACATCGAGTAATGACTATACCGCGTGGTTACTTGTTATTAGATTCGATAGGATCAGATGCCTATCGGACTCATATCAGATACTTGTAGATCTTCACGTATACCAGTAGATCTCTATATCCTTATATGTTGCTCACGACTTTCTACATATTACCCCGAGTTTATACTCACCACCCGACCTCGGGCTTCCCGCCGCCTGATAACAGTAAAGATTCTCGACGCTCGAGTCTGGCCAGTTGATCCCATCTCACACCGGACCGATGGATATGTTTTCCGTATCGTTGTATTACTATGGATTGTTGTTTTGGGGTTTCTACCTCGTATGGTTTACGTATTTGTGATATACGGACGTATTGTATGTATTTGGCTGTTGTTGTGGTTTCTATTATGATTCTTATTGTGTCAAGTCACTCCGGAGTGCACAGTTGGGTCTTCAGATTCGCTTTTATCCGTAGTATGCTCGCCGTGGTTCGATATGTTGATATCTTCATATTATATCATTGCGGTCTACGCCTCAGATTAACCCGATATGTTGTCACGTACAGGGGAGATGTCGTCCATTTACTTTTCGGCACGGCATACTCTCGGGGCGTGACAGAGCTAGATTCATCTCTAGAGTCTTTTGTTGAACTAGTCCTTACCTCGTTTTATGGTTCGATCGGTTATTCTAATTCTTGAGCTACTTGTTGATTAGAAATGTCCTCTGGTATGAGAGGACGTGATGAACCTCACTTAAACTCTTCAATAGAACACATATTTACGACTGTGACCATGACTTGTAGCAATTCGCCCTTCTATCATGGTCTACAATAAACCCAGAGGGTGATGTAAAATTATAGATAATCTTACAACGAGATAAACTTATAATTTCTACTTTGCTCAGAGATACTCAACTACATTTGGAGACAACTCTATAGTCCATTCATAACATCAAAACACCCGACTCATGAACTCCCAGACTCAAATCGCCAACCTGAGCTCTGATACCAATAAATATTGTCACGACCCAGAAGCTTCCATCCCTATATGAGGGATAACCTCTCTGCTCGGACAATATTCATCTCTACACTAAAAATCACAAAGATTACCCAAGAAGGGTACACAAGGTTGTAAGAACATAAATATGCAACACTTTATTAAATGATGTAGAATAATGTAACTACATGTTGGTCCCAAAATACTGACTTGACTACATTATGACATGACTAACACACTGACTCATGCAAAAAAAAAATGTTAAAATCTCAAAATGCATAAATAATAGATAATACTAAAAAGAAAATAAACCAAATGGACTCTGTAAAAGATGTCTCCAAGCTATCTCCGAGCAATCTTTGAGCTACTCATCATAACACTAATCGAATCTTGGCAATCGCCTCAAGTTTGTAAATCTGGAGGTTAAAGGAATGGAGAGTGAGCACAATGTGCACATTGTAGTAAGGAAAGACGTGCATTAATATATAATTCAAGAGGTCAATATCAAAAGAAAACATTTATATTTTTAGATTTTATACACCATTGATTATTACTCCGTTCTCGTTAATTTAACTCTTATTCACTCTTTAATGAATTTTATCGATTTTCTCAATTTCTCATTTCAACATTGAACATATATTGCTCTTACATAAATATATGACTCAAACATAAACATTTAATAGGTGAACGATCTGCAATCCACTTGATATAAAACATATCTTATATGAATATAAGATAAGAGTAAGCGACCCGTAACCCACTCAGTAACGATGTATCGTATATGCATAGGATGAATGACCTGCAATCCATCTAATACGAAGTGCATCTTATGTATGCACATATACATATATAGATATGAGGTGAACGACCTGCAATCCACCCTTCTAGAATATATCATACATATCAAGCGAACGACCTACAATCCACTTGATATAAAATATATCCTATATAAATATAAGATCAGAGTGAGCGACCCGTAACCCACCCACCCAGTAAAGATGCATCGTATATGCATAGGATGAACAACCTGCAATCCATCCAATACGAAGTACATCTTATGTATGCACATATACATACATAGATATGAGGTGAACGACCTGCAATCCACCCGAAATGTCTCACATAAAATTAGGATGAGCGACCTGCAATCCATCCCGTGAGATGCCTCACACAAAAATAGGGTGAATGACCTGCAATCCATCCAGTGAGGTAAGTTATTTATTTTTAATGCACGAAGCAAAATCTCTATATTTATAGAGCATTACTTAGTTATCTAAATTTTAATAATCTCATCTTCATAAAATCATTTTCGCTATGGATTCCCTTCAAATTTCTCATAAAGTTTTGAGTTCTTCTTAAGAGAATTATTCTAAGTTTCTGTACTTCACTTTTAAATTTCAAAATTTGACCACTGTATCATGTATAATTTTTTTTCCAAGATACAACAATGATCAAGAATATACAAGGTCAAACCAATATGAAAGAACGTGATCAAACCATTTAGATATAAAAGAGTATGTAAATAAATCTTCATTTAAAGAACAATATAAACCTTAAACAATTTATTCCTAATATTATTCTAATCAAAACTTAGTTGTATATATTTAATGTACTCGATAATTATTTTCTTATATAATATACTCAAGTAATCTATAAACACATTTATACAATTAAACAAAATTCTTAATCTACTTCTATCTCAAGATTAGGAAATCATAAATTATTTTTATTTTCATCACGGTAAAATTAATCATGCACAAGGTCGTTAAAAAGAAAACAAGCAGGAAGAACTCCACCTTAATTAGATTTTTTTTCCCAAGGAGTAATTAACGTTAATGAAGCAAATGTCGACGGCAAGAAGTGATTTGACGGTGTTGGCAACAGCGGTGATAGGGATGAGGCTAGCAATGACCACGGTGATGAGATTTATATAAAGGTTGATTAGAGATATTTTCGGGTTAAACAGAATAGGAAAAATCGGAAAAGGAAAAAAAAAAGAAGGAAAAAAAAGAAGAAGAAAAAAGAGAAGAGGTCGGCGGCGAAAGAGCCAAAAAAAAAAAAAGAATTTGTACGTGGATTTTATATTTTTTTTTGCATTTTTACAAAAAGGTACAATAAGTTTTGAAATTTACAAATAGGCCCTTTGAGTTTTTTTTTTTAATGATATAACACATGTCCCTTTGATTCACCGAGTACACTCTTGACTATTATTTTTAACTTTGATACCATCTTATCCCATGTTATATTAGGGTCATCATATATTTCACCTAATACTTGTACTCCTACCTTCTCCTTGAATATGTTTTATTTTTTATCTTTTAACTTTCATCACTTAATTCTAGGAATCATGTATATTTTTTTCTATTGATACGAGGTTTGAGGCGTATATCCAACACTACTAATATATATTGGGTAAATAAGCTTTCTCCAGGGATGACCTTATAATTTTTACAAATCTTTCTATCCCTCTTCCTAACCATAAGAAAGTTAATTTCCGATTTATTATTCTCACTTTTGAACGTGGTCAAGTGTTCTTCTCTTTTCTTAAAAAACGTATTAGGTAGTATAAGATCATATGCTATCGCAAAATCCAATATAGTTTTATCTTCTTCATTTCTTTTCCCAAACTCATAACCCGATGCACCCACTCATATTCCTTATTTTTCACTCCTACATACCCATTTAGATCGTCTCCTATTAAAATTATTTCATTTGATAAAATATTTCATCTAGGTCGTCCCAAAAGTTTGATTTGGTATCTTTATCAAATCTTGCTTGAGGTGCATATATGCTAATTACGTTTACAGTTTCTTTCTTTACTATTATCTTGAGAGTTATAATTCTATCCCCCTTTCTATCTACTCATACAACTTTATCTTTTAATGAACTATCTACGACAATACCCACTTCATTTTTTATTTTTATTTTTCCTGTGTACCATAACTTAAAACTCGAGTTCTCTATCATCTTTGTCTTCTTGCCTACCCATTGTCTCTTGTATACACAAAATACTAATTCTTCTCCTAATCATTGTATCTACTACCTCCATTATTTTACCAGTGAAAGTTTCTATATTCCATAATCCAAATCTTAGACTATTAGTTTTCTTATAATATTTATTCTTACCTAATCTATGGTGTAAGAACTCTTACCTATTTAACACTATACTAAAGTTGTCATAAAGATATAGTGGTTCTTGCTAATACATTACAGTCGGACTCTGCAACACGAACTCTTACATATTTATCACTACACCCGAATTTTTGAGATATAACAGTCCTTGCCAAGACGTTATAATCGGACCCTACAACGCATTCCTTCCGAGAAACAGCCTAGCATTAGCAAAATAGTTTAATGGATCCATTTATTGAATATTTGTCTTAGTTTAATGTTGGTTGGCAACCTAACGCAACCCTCCTTTTTTATCCGAGCTTGAGACCGACCATAACAAGGTTAACTCATCAATATGAAAATAAAAGCAAATAATTCATGATGACTTGATTGTGAGATAGAAAATAGATTAAGATTTTCTCTTTATGATTTAGATATTCCTATTGATTAATCGACTACATGATGATAGGAGAACGATTTATGATTTTTCTTACTCTTGAGATGGAAAATAGATTAGGGCTTAAATCATTTTTAATGATATTTAGTAGATATTTTTGCATAGAAAATTTAAATCATGGCTTAATTAGAAAAAGTATTAGTGATACATCAATTAAGATTTATATTTTATTCCGTAAAAGAAAATTTACTATATATTATTGTATATCTCTATTACTCAGTCATATTCTTTTATATTTGTTTGACTTTTTATATTCTTTGTTGGTTATCAAATTGTTGTACCCTGTGAAAATTTATACATGATACAATAGTCAAATTTTAAAATTTAAAAGTAAAATATAAAAACTTAGACTAATTCTCTTAAGGAGAACTCAAGACTTTATGAGGATTCAAAGTGAACACATAACGAAAATGATTTTATGAAGATAGTTGCCATAACTAAATTATACGACAGAGCTTCAACTCAGCGGTTGTAAGAATTTGTATAACTTCTCAACTGAATTAATAAAGAAACAAATATAATCCTTGTGTTATAAAATTTGTAATCAATAAAGGGTATGAGATTATTAAATTTGAGTAACTAAGTAATGCTCTATAAATATAGAGATTTTACTTTGTGCTTTAAAAATAAATAACTTTACCTCACAGAGTGAATTGCGGATTGTTCACCTTATTTTTATGTGAGACACCTCATGGGATGGATTGCAGATCGCTCATCCTATTTTTTTTATGTGAGACATTTCAGGTGGATTGCAGATCATTCACCCCATATACATATATTATATGTGCATACATATGATACACTTCGTATTGGATGAATTGCGGATCATTCATCCTGTGCATACGATGCATCTCTACTGGATGGATTGCAGGTCGCTCACTCTTATCTTATATTTATATATGATGGGTTTCATATTAAGTGGATTGCATTTCGTTCACTTTGATATATGACACATTCTAAAGGGTGGATTGCAGGTCGTTCACCCATTTAATAACTATGTTGAGTTATAAATTTAAGTAAGAATAACATGTGGTTAATGTTGAAAATGAGAAATTGAGGAGAGACGATAGAAGTAATTAAAGAATGAATAAGGGTTGAATTCACGAGAAAGAAGCAATAATTAATGGTGTTCAAAATGTGAAAATATTAATTACCTCTTTCATTGTTGACCTCTTGAATTATATATATTTATGTACATCTTTCTTTTCTCTACTTTGCACATTGTGTTCACTCTCATTTTCTTGGATCTCCAGATTCACAGTCTTGAGGTGGTTGTCAAGGTTCGGTCAATATTATGGTTGCTCAAAGATGTTCAGTGATAGCTTGGAGATAACTTCTACAAAGTCCATTAAGTTTATTTATTTATTTATTTTGCATTGTTTATTATTTATGCATTTTGATATTTTAGTATTTTTCCTACTTCATTATTCTGCATAAGTCAGTTTGTTAGTCATGTCATGTTATGTCAAGTCAGTTTTTTAGGACAAATATATAGTTACATTCTTCTACATCATTTAATAAAGTGTTGCATATTTATGTTCGTACAACCTTGTATACCCTTATTGGGTATTTTTTATGCAGTGATGAATATTATCCAAGTAGAGAGGTTATCCCTTATATGGAGATAGAAACCTTTGGGTCGTGACATAAAACGTATTATTTCAATAAATTATCAAAATCTGATATTACACTTATTGATTGTCACATGCAATTTTTTTGTGCCACTTTTGACAATATTAATGAGTATTGTTGTGGTCAAAATTTATCGCTTTGCCCAATCTCACTGATGACGCTTGATAACACATGTCAAATAGCTCACCGGGTGTCATCCCGAGGAGGCCTCTCCGATCCCTAAGTCATCATGGGAAGATGAAGGGAATAGAGAATGTAGAAGATGAAGAGAATTAGAGTTAGTGTAAAACATACTTCTCCCTTTTATAAAGAACCAAGCTCTGAAACCCTAATGGGTTATTGGACTTATGGACTTACGGGTTGTGGATCATGACCTAGAGGGGCATTATTAGTAAGGATAACAAGTATCATACGATGCAACACTCAATTTGGTGCACATCAAAATGAATTTTGAGTGATATTTCTTAGCTTCTTTTTCCAAAATAATCATTCATATCATTATCTAATTATTATATTCTTATTTTTCAAAGTAACCAAGTAAAGTGGAGGATGATTGAGAGTAACACACAACATGCATTCAAGTAAAAGTAAGCAAAAAAAAAAAACTATGCTTATGTCAAATCATGTTGAGTATTGGTTTGATATAGTAAAATAAAATTTTAGTTAATTTGACTATCTAATTGCTATAGATTTATTTTTCAAAACAAACTAAAAGGTTATTAGGTTTTATATAATTTGAGAATGCCTAACAATAAAAAATATCAAGTAAGATAGAATACCGAAGCATGGTACAAATATAAGCAAAGCAATGGTTCAAAAAAATGCAGAAATCATCTAATTTGAATAAAAAAAAAGTCCATACGACTTCTATCCCTAAATTAAAAAGATTATAAAAGTCTTTATGCCAACTAGTATGAAACTTACACATCCTAATCCTTCGGTAGATGGACCACCATCAAAAGCCATAATCCTTCATGAACCAGGAGCAGAGGGCCCCATCAAACTAGTTGCAATACTTAATCAAGTACTTGTACATCTTGATGCATGTTGATTAGCTGGGACAGGCCAAGGGTCTCTGAAGCTCTACAAATGCCTACATCCATATGGAACCAAAAGCAGTATGACAACATCATTGTTTATATCCTAAAATATTAATCTGACAACACGCATAAAGGAATGAAAATGTTATTTCCACCAAACAAACAAACCCCAATTTCCAGATCTCATAACTATGTTAGCATGTTATAGGAGATATAATCTTGCAGATAGTTCAAACATTCAATAGAGGATAAGATTCATGTAGCTGGCCCCAAATAACTGGAATCAAGATGATTTGTTATATTATTTTGACATGCTAAAATAGCATTTCTACTTTCTAGAACATTCATAAGAAAACCAGATTAACTGAAACTGAATATGTTTTAGAGATTATTAAACATCCCAATAGTCAGGACATTAATTATCTGAATCCTATTTTGGAGATAATAGTTCAATAGGTAAAAGAGGATGGCTATGCATCAAGTGAAATTTGGTCCATCGTATCCCTGGCAACAAAGTGAAACATATTTTCTATAGCAACGAAAAAAAAGAAGAAATAGAAACACATCATAAAAGTGTATACTAGAAGCAGAAACCTCACCGAATTTAAGATAGACTGGCACACTAAGCCAGGAAAGAAGAATCTAGCAATACTCTCTGGTGAGAGGCCATCCCTAGGTCCTGCAATCAACCCCACATTTGCCCTTGACCTCCCAGAAAAGAAACAAATTTACTCCAGGAGCTGATCCTTAGTGGTTTCCTTCTTAAACGCATGAGATTTTGGCATGTGTCCATATCCTAGTCCATGGACCTGCATAAAACCCAATTGAATTGTTGATACCGGAAATAGTTAGCTAGAAATCCAGATAGAAAGTTGATTAAGTAAATGAAAGAACTTGTACATAAGTCCCAAAAGTGAGTAAACCAACAAGAGAATTCTCAGGCACAAGCTCCATTGCCTGGGACAAGGCAGACATCAAGGACGTCATTTCCTCCTCTATCATACGTGTGTCGACAACAAAGAGGAACACTGACACTGAAGACAGTTTAGGGTCAGTACCCAGGGAGGATGCATACTCAATGGTCGCATACTGAGGGAAAGGCTCGGCAGGGAGGTTTTCCTCAGAAATTGACAAATAGTGCTGCGGAAAGCGGTTCCACTGAAAGCAAAATAGGCATAAACAAACCTTGGCAACATAAGGAACAACAGAGAAAGGGTTGATGATGGAGCAACATATACGATACCTAAGAGGCCAGTAAGGCAGCACCGGGTTACCAGGAATAGGTTTGAGAGGAGAGTGCATAGCTTCAACTGGTATCACGCAGACCAAAGCTTCCTGCTTTGTGTCCGGGAATGTGCCCCAGGTCATCCGCACGCCATCCTGTGTCTCTAGATCGAGGAACTCCGACATTTTCCAGGGGATATCTCTTTAAATCAATACAGCAGCTGCTAATGCTTACTGCTAGCTCTGAATGGTTGAGTAGCTTGAAATAAAAAATAAAAAATAAAAAATAAAAAATGTTTCTCGGAACTACGGTGCAGGTGTAGTGTTAGGATATCTTAAATTCTACGAGGAATAAAATTCGATCCTCCATATCAGACAATTATTTAATATTTACATTGGACTATATTTTTTATTATATTTATCATCAAGATTAATAATTATTCCTGATTTATCGGAGATGAACCGCTAATGATTTTATATTTAAAAAAAATGCTGTGAACAACAGATGAGAAGCATGAGTTGCCGATGTTTGTATTAATGTTATGCTACTTACAATTTGACTGTCGGCTGCAAAATGGGCCTCGTTTAGCCCAATTAAATGATGTGTCAACCTGGCCTTGTTATGAATCCCGTGACGGCTATGTTTGGCCTATGCCAAATTAACTTGTGTCCAGGTTTGGCCAACCTAATTTTTTTAATAAATAAATAGAGAAGTATAAAAAATTAATGTGTGTATATTAATTATTTAAAATATATTTTTTAATTTTTTTTTATTTTTATTTTATTTTCTAGTTATATTATTTTAATGTATATATCAAGTTTGCTTGGTATAGGGATGACTATGGTTCGATTTGAATCGTGAATCGAACCAGAACCGATGACTAAAAATCGAATCAAAATCATTTTTTCGGTTCCGGTTCCGAAATCAAAATCGGAACTGGAGACATATGGTTCGATTCCGGCTCTTAAATTTTTGGAACCGGAACCGAAGCGGAATCGAAACCAAAATCGAACCGGAACTGAAATCGAGTATTTTTTTTTGTTAAAATCGGAATTGAATTTTTAAAAATAATTTGATATTTAAATGATAAGTGAACTATGAGGATTTTGATTCCTTTAAATCCTAAAAAGATAACAACTTAATTTATATAAATTAAATTTAAGTTTTTTTTAAGTGTTAAATCAAAGAAGGAGAAATATAACCTAATGTAATAATAATAATAATATATATATTCTTTTTTTTTTAATTTATTAATGTGAATTTATTATTTAAATATGTTTCAATGATAATTTTTTATGATAAAAATTTGATTTAAAGAGTTATATAAATAAATAAATCGACATAAGTTAAATCTCCATGTATAAAATTTAAATTTAAATAAATAGATCAAATTAATGAATTGAAAAATAATATATTTATATCGTCTATTAAAAAAATAAGAGACTTAAAATTAAATAATTTAAATTTTAATTCTAAACAATTTTAATCGAAATCGAATCGTAAGGAACTGAAACTATTGGTTAACGATTCGGTTCCGATTCTGATGGATGATGAACCGGAACCGGTTGTTTCAAAATCAAAACCGAACCATAAGTAACCGAAATCGACGGTTTCGAAACCGGAATTGAAATCGTTGATGAGCAGTTTTGTTTCGGTTCCATTGGATAATAAATCGGAATCGGTGATTCCAAAACCGAAACCGACGATTTTGGAACCGTAGTCACCCCTAGCTCGGTGGATTGGATTGGACTTATGTTTGTGCCATCGGCATAGTCTATGATGAGATTGTACCTAGCTCGACAATGGACTAAGTGTAGGGGAACGAACGGCCGGCTAGAGGGGGGTGAATAGCCCTCGTACGATGGATGTCGTAATTCGTTCGTTCTTCTTGCGTTGCTTGTCTACGATTGTCGTTAGCGCAGCGGAATAACAATAATAATGAAACTAACAACAATACACAATCACACAACACAAGATATGCGTAGTTCGGAACCGAATGGTTCCTACTCCACGGGCGAGCTCACCGAGCTCTAGTTATGCGCACGACACTAACTATAACACTCCTTCTCGACAACACGTCGGAGGTGGAGAAACCTCTCATAAGCAATTACAATGTAATATAGAAATACAAGCAAATACACAAATACAATACAAAAGAAAACTTTCACCGATTGCTTTGATCGCTTTGCTTGTTGCTTGCTTTGATTGGCTCTTGAAGAACTGGAATGCAGCAGCAATTCCCCTCCAATAGCTCCACAAAAACCATGGCAAAAACCTCCATCTCGAGCTCCTTTTATAACCTACATCGAGCTGTTTTCGCGCCTAGCAGTCGACTGCCCCTGTAGCTGTTGTCTCACAATGGCCAGATCCACGTTGGACAAGTTCCAACGGATCACCTACCAGTCGACTGATGATGCCCATCACCGATGGTGACCCGATGGTCGCCCGATCACGGCCACGGAGCGTTACGTGCTCGTGACACTCCCATCGATCGATTGCCATCCCTCGGCGATCCCGATCCATGGCGCGATCGCTAAGCACAAAACCCTAGCCTTACACCAGCCGAACTCTAGTCGACTTGGATCAGTCGAACCGGCACCTATGTCAGTCGACTGATGTCGGGCAAAACCTCAAACATAACGATGTTTGAGCCTCCGACACTCAGTCTTAGCCACTTGACCAAGTCCACCTTATCCCTCATGGAGTTCTCCACCGAAGCTCTCTTCCCTCGGCCTACGTCCCTCGGATGCGCCAAGCGCACGGCTTCGCAACGCCATCCTTCGCGTCTCATGCCCTAGAAGTATGCTTCCCTTTGGGCTCACTCCATTCGCTCCCCGTCCGACGGTCCCTCGGATGCACCAAGCGCACGGCTTCGCAATGCCATCCTTCACCGACTCAAGGACCCCGAGCCTAGTGAACTTACCAAGTCCTCAAGAACCTAAGCGCACGGCTTCGCAATGCATTTCTCACCAAGCACCAAGCGCACGGCTTCGCAATGCTTTGGACTTTCCCATGCCAAGCACCAAGCGCACGGCTTCGCAATGCTTTGGATTTCCCATGCCAAACACCAAGCGCACGGCTTCGCAATGCTTTGGACTTTCCCATGCCAAACACCAAGCGCACGGCTTCGCAATGCTTTGGACTTTCCCATGCCAAGGCTTCCCCCTTGGACTTCCACACCAAGCTCTATGCTTGGATTTTCCATGCCAACCCATGTTGGACTTTCCCATGACAATCCCATGTCATGAGTTTTGTCTATCATCAAAATACCATCAAGGTACTGCTGGGCCGATTGCACCAACAATCTCCCCCTTTTTGATGATTGACAAAACTACCATCTCAAGTCTACCAATTCTCCCATATTGGCAATTCTCATATCCCAATGAGAATTCCAACGAACCCTAATTGGTAACTTGGTAACTTCTCCCCCTTTTTGACATTACATCAAAAAGGTCCTCTCCAAGGGTATGAATGTCTCATATCCCAATGAGATCTTACAATCTCTTCCTTGGAGGAACACATGCCTACAATCTTTCTAGTGATCTCATATCACTTAAAGAGAGGCAACCCAATTTTTCTCCCATGAGGAAATACACATCCATCTTCCCATGATGGATACCTCCCCCTAGAGGCTTGCTCCCCCTTGACCATTGCACCAACAATGTCCTTGGAGAGTCCCTAAGCCAATAGGAACATTAAACCAAACAAAATTAAGGCAAAGTTCAACAATGAACTCACATCCACCTTAAAATTGATACTCACCCTCAATCCAACTCCTAATCCATATCCAATGGATTTCCACCCTCTATAATGCTCTCCCAAGCATATCCTAGGGTTAGGAGTGGTTAGGGGACCTTAACCTAGCTGAACATGGGTCTAACCAACAAAATCGAATCATTGCCCGAATCCACGCGATCGATAATCGATTCGCTTTTGACATTCGTAAATGGATTTCCGAAATCCATAAGTAAATACACTATGGGTGAAAAATATTGAAAAATTATTTTACCCATTAAATTAGGAGATTGATACAAAGTTCAAAATTTAAGAAAAACTTCAATAAAGAGCCATCTTTGTATCATCCCATTCAATGGTGATAGATATCAAAAGATAGACTTCACCAAGGTTTTTCAAAATGTTTTCAAAATGTTTTTCAAACCTTTATTTTCTTTTTCCTAAACATCTCACCAATATCTAGATGTGTAAAACACATACAAGTCAAATTTTTGTGAGATGTGGGTTTTTGTTTTGTTTATGTTCTCATGTATATTTCTAGGCAACATTATTTGATTCCTTTCAAATTATGTCATAGTCCTTAACTCCATTTTAATTCATGCATGATATGATTATGGCATAGATATGATATAGATAGCAACATATGTCAATATCATGATGTCATGACATGTGAATGAAACTTAAGCATACATGACATCTAAACATAAATCTAAACATGATCATGACATTTTTATAGATGAAAATGAGAATGATGTCATGACATGGCAAGGCAAATAAAGCATGACAAGTAAAATATACTAAGGTATAGAATACCTAAGTGTTAAAAATTAAATTGCCATTTCTAGGCATTAAATTCATTTTGCCTTAATGTCATTCATTTCCCTAGTGTGCCAAAAACCCAAAATGGCACACCAATACCTCTAAGACCTAATTGTGTCAATTTAAATCATTTTTAACTTCTCAAACCATATTGGCACACCCTAATGTGTCAACTCACAATGGCTAGGTTAACCACCCATCCACTTAGGGTTGACACACCCTAACCCACTTAGCGTGAATCAATCACGCTCTTAGGAACCCAATATCTATTGGAGCTCCTTGGGTTAACAAGGTATTCTCTAGGGATAACTTCCCTAGATACCTTCCTAATGACCCTTTTAGGCTTTGAAGCCATAGTCTTTTGGGTCTTTCCTAAGTCAACTCTAGAGGTGACTCCTCCATTGACCTTCTTAGTGGCTACATTTGATTTCTTTGAGGTGTTAGCCACTAAACACATACCATGGCTAGACTTAGGGATGACTTCCCTATTAGCCTTGGTTTTTCTAGACCTAGAAATAGTTCCATAATTAAATGGAACATTATGATAAGTCTTCTTGGGCTTAGGTTTGTCACCCAAACCTTCCTTGCCCTTAGACCGTTTTTGAACCTTAGGTCTTGACTTTTGGGCATTTGACCCTAGAATTGAATTTTCTATGATTCTAAGGGCTTTCTCCATTCTCTCAAGTCTTGACCTCAAGACTTGGTTCTCTAGCTCTAATTTTCCCATTTTTGAATTTTCATTAGGTTTTTGGGAAAACCTCTTCTTCTTAGGCATGTGCCTAGACTTTTTGGGATTAATACCTAAATTTTCTTCTACTCTCCTAATTGACTCCCTAGGCAAGATATTTCTAGAATTATGAGTCCTAGGTTTGTCCTTAGTTATATGAACATGCTTGGCACCTAGACAATACACCTTATTATTTCTCTTAGCATGCTTTTCATTGATAATAGCAAGAGAGCTAAAATAATTCTTAGCATGCTTTTTAACTCTAGGAATTAAAGGTGCATTAACTAAATGTACCTTAGGGTTAGCTTTAGGAGCTCCCCCTACATGAGTTGCACCTTCTTGCCCTTTCTTCCTCCCCCTAGGGCATTGGCTTCGGTAGTGTCCCTTTTGATTGCATTTGAAGCACACAATGTGCTTTTTGCTCTTGATTTTGGGAACACCGGCATCGTTTGACTTTGGGTTGACTTTTGGTGTCGATGCCTTCTTCTTAGCCAATTTAGGGCATTTGCTTTTGTAATGCCCTTTCTCCCTACACTCAAAACAAATAATATAATCTTTACGATTAATTATAATATATGAGTCACCTAGGGAGTTGGTGGAAGCCTCTTCCCGATCTTCACTTCTCCCGGGTGTGGATGCTTCTTGTTCTTGCTCCGGGATGGAAGATTGCCTCTCCTCCCCCTCAATGCTAGAGGTGGAGGTCTCCACCAAGTCATCAACATCTTCAAATGTTGTGGGTTCTTCTTCGGTATTCTCCTCTTCTTGTGCCGATTGGGAATTTTCTTGGAATTTCATTACCTTATTCCATAATTCCCTTGCATCCCTATAATCACCCAATCTAGACCAAATAGTGTTAGGTAACAAATCACTAATCAACTTGATTACCTTGAGATTTGTCTTGAAGTCTTTGATTTGGTCTTGGGTCCATTTTGACTTCTCAATGGGCTTGTTGTGTTTGTCCCTAGGCATCTCAAAACCATTTTCTATAATAATCATATAATCAAAATCGGTTTCGAGATATACCTCCATCCGTTTCCTCCACCAAGAAAAATCGCCATCGAATTTCGGTGGATGGATGAAGCCGGCCATCTTGTAGTGCTCTCGCGGCGGTTAGTCCTTGAAGAGCGACCTTGGCTCTGATACCACGTGTAGGGGAACGAACGGCCGGCTAGAGGGGGGTGTTAGTAATATATGAGAGATGTCCTAAGGCAATCGCCTTATGTATGAACCATTTATATGATAAATGAAGATTCACTATTTGAGTGTACATGTTTAATGTATTTGATTGGATCTTAAACTCATTTACTGAATGTCCACGATACGATTCACAGCATGAGAGAATTTGTGATTGGATCACAACTAGTGAGTATCTCTACATGTGTAATTGTGATGTATCGAAATTATCCCTAGTCGATGAATTGATGGATTTGGACACCATCAATTCTGTCGAGACTAGCACGAGGTATACTCCTTGGTGTATCCAAGCAGCTGATTCTCACTGGCTGGAGACATTGTGATGTCCGGAGTTAATCGTGGATGCTAGTTATGGTAACTAGTTCATTGGAGTGACCAGCCGTAAGACTTCATATGGTTCTCTGCATATATAGATATGTCAATGAAGTTCTTACTGTGGCTTAAGTGCGATGTTCCTTTGACTTGTGGTATTCAAGTCATCTTGATCATGGAGACTTATGCTTTGACATCTTAAGCAAACATCTCTGAGGAGATGTGGACCCGAGATGATTGGGTATAAGTCGAAGTGATCGAAGGTGTTTGAATAGCCTATAAAGGATTCACCACTCCTTGCGAGGAGATGTATACCCATGGCCTCTCGTCGGATTGTTACTAAAGTCTTTGGCCAAAGCATTACATGTTTAGAGTAAAGTACTCTTCGATACATGTGGAGTAACTAGAATCCGTAGGACGAGGAAATGACACTTGGGCTAGGTGTGACGTAGTCAGCCTAGTGGGGACTGACACAATAGACCATGTCCTGAACCAAGTGGGTATAAGATGAGTAAAGGGAATGGGGCACGATTCATTCGAGCTACTGAAGGGTTTCAGAAATAGTTCTGGATCAACCGTTGATCTTTTCGGTTAATTGGGGATCATGATGTACTACTAGGTGCCACTCATGATCGTTCTATAATTAATGGTTAATTATAGGCGGTCAACATAAACCGAGAACCTATTTGGTCACACGCACAACGAGTGTAATCCAAAGGATTTAAAACGAGCTTGAGAATGAGATTCTCAGACCGAGAGAAACTATGTTTGGTTGGACCAAACATAAAGCGAGCATGAAATTGTTTCAGTCGCAATGGAAGCGTGGATGGGCCGTGTCTTATGAAGACATAATGGATGGATTAAAATGGTTTGGTTCTAATCCAATGGATGAGAATAAACCAAAGGGTTTGGTTTATATTAAACGAATGAACCAAAGGTTGGTTCGGTTCGTTTTAACTTAAAATAAACCATCATGGTTTGGTTTATTTTAACTTATCTTAATGGAGTGGGTTAACGGGCTTTATGGATATGATCCATTAACCATTAAGAGAATTAGTTCTCTATAAAATAGGGCTTAAACCCTAATCCAAAACCCAAGCCCTTGGAGTTGCCGCCCACCCCTTGAAGGAGGTTTTCGGCGCCAACCCTAGTGTGTCGCCGCCCAACCTCTTGTGCCGCCGTCCAACTTGTTGCCGGCGTCCAAGCTTCAGCCGGCTATCCTCCGGCGACCCTCCGGCGATCTCCTATAGGTTTGGCATCAAGGTGAGCCTTTTCTTTCCTTGGTTGGCCGGCGCCTATATCCTCCACCAAGCTGTCCAGTTTTCTGGACAGCTTCTCCTCCTCTCGTCGGAGCGTCGTTTGGACGACGATTAGTGCTCCGACAGCGGCTAACTTACCGGGGATTTGATCTCCGGTAATCCTCTGAGGTGGAGGACGAAGGATTCGTCAAACGGTTGACGAATACCTCTCCGGAGAATCGAGTTTTGAGGACTCGGTTTTGGATCCGAATTTGGATTCGGATTGTGATCATCTCTCGATCACGTCGTCTTCAACACGAGGCTAGTAACCCGTACGAAGACGAAGCTCGTGGCTTAGCGAAGTCATCCCAAGGAGCTCGGCGTGGATACGGATAGAGACGATTCTTACGAGGATCGTTCCGGTTGATGCTGTTCCCGCTACACGTCATACGGAAGGTATAACGTAGTTAAATTTCCTTTTATTGCAAATTTTAATTTACGGTTATGTCTACACTTGTTGTAATATGCATGCGTGTGTTGTGTGTGTTGTAATAAATATAGATTTATTATTTTTAATTGCTTCCGCTGTGCTCATGTTTACGAAACATGATCGAACACACACACGCCGCGGTGCCGGAATCCCAATAGGGGGGTGAATAGCCCTCGTACGATGGATGTCGTAATTCATTCGTTCTTCTTGCGTTGCTTGTCTACGATTGTCGTTAGCGCAGCGGAATAACAATAATAATGAAACTAACAACAATACACAATCACACAACACAAGATATACGTGGTTCGGAACCGAATGGTTCCTACTCCACGGGCGAGCTCACCGAGCTCTAGTTATGCGCACGACACTAACTATAACACTCCTTCTCGACAACACGTCGGAGGTGGAGAAACCTCTCACAAGCAATTACAATGTAATATAGAAATACAAGCAAATACACAAATACAATACAAAAGAAAACTTTCACCGATTGCTTTGATCGCTTTGCTTGCTTTGATTGGCTCTTGAAGGACTGGAATGCAGCAGCAATTCCCCTCCAATAGCTCCACAAAAACCATGGCAAAAACCTCCATCTCGAGCTCCTTTTATAACCTGCATCGAGCTATTTTCGCGCCTAGCAGTCGACTGCCAAAAGGCCCCAGTCGACTGCCCCTGTAGCCGTTGTCTCACAACGGCCAGATCCACGTTGGACAAGTTCCAATGGATCACCTACCTGACCCAAGAGTCGACCGCCTGGGCTAGCTACGGAGCGCTGTGCGTCGTGACACTCCCATCACCGACCGTCATCCTCGCCGATCGGCCGTCGACTTCCGATCGCACCCATGGCAATGATCGCCAAGCACAAAAACCGAGGCTTACACCAGTCGAACTCTAGTCGACTTGGATCAGTCGAACCGGCACCTATGCCAGTCGACTGATGTCGGGCAAAACCTCAAACATAACGATGTTTGAGCCTCCGACACTCAGTCTTAGCCACTTGGCCAAGTCCACCTTATCCCTCATGGAGTTCCCCACCGAAGCTCTCTTCCCTCGGCCTACGTCCCTCGGATGCGCCAAGCGCACGGCTTCGCAACGCCATCCTTCGCGTCTCATGCCCTAGAAGTATGCTTCCCTTTGGGCTCACTCCATTCGCTCCCCGTCCGGCGGTCCCTCGGATGCACCAAGCGCACGGCTTCGCAATGTCATCCTTCACCGACTCAAGGACCCCGAGCCTAGTGAACTTACCAAGTCCTCAAGACTTCCCAAATGCACCAAGTGCACGACTTCGCAATGCATTTCTCACCAAGCACCAAGTGTACGGCTTCGCAATGCTTTGGATTTCCCATGCCAAGCACCAAGCGCACGGCTTCGCAATGCTTTGGACTTTCCCATGCCAAACACCAAGCGCACGGCTTCGCAATGCTTTGGACTTTCCCATGCCAAGGCTTCCCCCTTGGACTTCCACACCAAGCTCCATGCTTGGATTTTCCATGCCAACCCATGTTGGACTTTCCCATGACAATCCCATGTCATGAGTTTTGTCTATCATCAAAATACCATCAAGGTACTGCTGGGCCGATTGCACCAACACTAAGTAATATCCGCTCAACTTGATCCGGAGCTAAGTTGAGTTTGATAAAATAGGTAATCAGGCAAGTCATGTAAGTTATAATAGATATTTTTAGATTTAAAAAAGTTTAGAATACCTTTTTAAGATTAATCTAATTGATATAAATGGAAGAGCTCTCACTTTTATTGACTTTGGGTCTAATAGTCATTACTGAGCTTAAAAAGTCCATTAATTGCATAGTCCTTTCCTATAAATATTCAATTCTTGAATAGAACAACTTTGTGTTGGTACAATCAGCTCGGGTCACGATTGACCGAACTCGAGTTTGACTCGAGTAAGTATTTAGATGTTTGACATAGATGTCTGACATATGTCGAGGAGATTGCTGATGCAATTGACCCAGGTTAGTATTTGATATTTTACGATGGTTTGAGTATTGTCATGGGAAAAGTTCTAGTCTTGAGTATTTGACATGTAAAGTCCAAGCATGTCTTGGCAAGGGAAAGTCCAACATGGGTTGGCAAAGGAAAGTCCAAGCATGGTCTTGGCATGGAAAGTCCAACATGGATTGGCAAGGGAAAGTCCAACATGTATTGGCAAGGGAAATTCCAAACTTGAGTCTTGGCATTTGGAAAGTCCAAGGGGTTTGATATTAGCGGCGTAAAGTCCAAGGGTGAAGTCTTGACAGCATAAGTCCAATGGTTGGCGACGTAAAGTCCAAGCGGGAGTCTTGGCAGCGTAAGTCCAATGTGCCTTGGTGGTGTAGACACCATTAGCATGACAATAGCCGATGGAAGTACCTGAAGGTTAGTGTATGGATGAACAAGTTATGGATGACTTGGAGGGATCCTATAGGCGCGAGGCTGACGGAGGTGGCTAGAAGGCTTAGGTCTAGTCTACGGGTGGTCTAGCAAGTATGGGGACACCATACTTGGGTTAAAACCTCATATTTGAGGTTAAAATCTCATGTTTGAGGTGTATCAGTCAACTGGGATCATGGTTCAGTCGACTGGTGGGAGTCAACTAGGGTTTGACTGTAGGAAGTGCCCTAGCAGTCGACTGCCAGAGGTGGTTAGTCGACTGCTGGCCTCAGCAGTCGACTAATCTTGTGATCAATCGACTAGTGGTCAGGGTTTCGGGCACAGAAGGTTCTCCAATCGAGTGATCGGCCCGACCACTCAACTAATTGAGTCATTAGTCGACTGATGGATATGATCAGTCGATTGATGGTGTATCCGTTGGATTTTTTCAGCGTGGATCTAGCCGTTGTCTCACGACAACAGTGGTACCAGTCAACTGAAGGTCTCGAGCAGTCGACTGATAGGCGAAATCCAGCCCAAGGAGAAGCTATAAAGGGAGCTCGTGGAGGGAGGATTCATATGGTTCTTTGAGGAGTTTTTGGGACGAATTGCTGGTGTAATTCAGGGTCTCCAAGTGCAACTCAATCAACCAAACAAGCAAGCTTCCAAAAGATTGTTGTAAAATGTTCTTGACTTTCTTTTGTTGTATTTATTTATATTTGCTTGTTGTTTACTTGTATTACTGTTGTAATATCTTGTAAGAGGTTTCTCCACCTCCGACTTGTATCGAGAAGGAGTTTATTTGATTAGTGGTGTGTGGTCGCATCGCTAGAGCTCGTTTGAGCTCGATCCATGGAGTATGAACCATTCGATTTCGAACCACGTTATATCTTTGTGTCTTGATCGTGTTTGTGTGTTTGTATTGTATATTTTCTATTTCCGCTGCGTACTAATATATTTGTAGCAAGCACGATCGCGAACGAATTCCATCAAGCAACGTCGATGCTATTCACCCCCCCCTCTAGCAGGCGCAATGTTCCTAACACTTTGTCCAACTCAAAATAATGCGAAAACCACATTTACATAATAGGGATTTAGATACCAAATTATTGTGAATTTATGAAATATACAATATATTATTTAGAGTTAATTTCTTATCCGATGTCATATTCAACACTACTTTTCTTCAACTCTTGATTTCCGAAGTTACTGAGTTCTCTGTATATAGCTTATCTTCATCTTTAACTTCTTCAAAATTGTAGAGCATCTTTTTGTTGCAACACACATATTTGGTGGCACCAATATCAATCCACTATTATCGCGAATTTGAGCCTATCAGATTCATTTCAAAGATCACGATGTAAAGATCCATGTCTAATCCTTCACTCAAGTCGGCCTCCTGCTTCATCTTCTTTAACTTCCTATATTCCAAAGATGTATGACCAATTCGATCACAATTGAAATATTTCTCAGAGAACTTATTTGTTGCGCATACGAGAGATCACCAATCAACAAGAATGAAGAACGTCGAAGAAAGGAAGAAACACACTGGTGAGAAGAATAGCAAAATTTTTAATAGGGTTGGGCAAAGATCGCCTACTCCACAAAACAACTACGAGAAAACTATCAAAGAAACATAGGTTTAGGATTACAATTATCCTATATATACATCTCTAGCCAATACATGGTATTTTAAGTCTAAAAAATCATAAATTTCTCAACTTTTTCGAACTCTCTGTCGCTTCCAAGATGCAACACGATCTGGCCATGCCTCCTGGCACAACTGTGTCGCGGTCGTGTTTTCTTCTAGTGGCTAGCATAACCCTATCATGCCTCCTGGCATGGTCGTGTCTTGACTTAACCATTTTCTTCTAGCGGCTAGCACGGTCATGTCTTGATCCTATCGTTTTCTTCTAGTGGCTAGCACGACCTACCCGTGCCTCTTGGCACAGCCATGTCTGGATTGTGTGTTGTCTTTCCCTCCATATGAGTCATCTTCAACAATCTCCACCTTAGTGAATATCCACCCCTTTGGAGAAAATAAGCATATGAAAATAGCACCTTCTGGAACGGTTGAGTTCGGGCATCAAACTCTCTAGCAATTAGAGAAATTGATTAAGTTCTCTGTGGCAATTGGCTTTGTCAATATATCTGCAATATTTTTCGCAGTGTGAACCTTTTCAAGTTGAATGTCACTAGAAGAAATCAACTCTTTGATCTTGTGAAACCTAACATCTATGTGCTTAGTTCTCGCATGATAAATTTGATTCTTTGGCAAATAGATAGCACTCTGACTATCACAGTACAACTTGACTTCGCCTTGTTGAACACCTAGTTCCCTGACCAATCCTGTAATCCACAATGCTTCATTTGCTGCCTCGACAATTGCCATGTATTCCGACTCAGTAGTGAACAATGCAACTATAGATTATATCATGGACTTTCAACAAATAGGTCCTCCTGCCACAGCAAATACATATCCTGTAGTAAACCTCCTGTCATCTAAATCTCCTACATAGTCTGCATCAATATATTCTACAGTTGAAGGATTATCCTATTGTATGTTGAATATGATACCATAATCTATAGCACCTCTCAAGTATTGAAAAAACCACTTGATTGCATCTCAATGTTGTCTACCTGGATTTAATAGAAACTTGCTCACCGTACTGACAACATACGCCAAATCTGATCTTGTGCAAATCATGACATACATCAAACAACCAACTGTGCTGACATATGGATACTTGACCTATCATGAATCTCATCAATCTTTGGGCACTGTGTAATGGATAAGTTAAAATTTTGTGCCAGATGTGTACTCACATATTTCTCATTACCCATGTTGAATTTGCCCAATACCTTCTCAATGTAACCGCTCTAAGATAACTATAATTTTCTAGAGCTTCTGTCTCTATAAATCTCCATCCCAAGAATCTTCTTGGCCGCACCCAAATCTTTCATGCAAGACTCCTTGCTCAGTAGCTTCTTCAACTTGTTGACCTCAGTCACACTCCTCGCAGCAATTAGCATATCATCCACATAAAGTAACAAGAAAATAAGTGAATCATCATCAAGGCTCTTCGCATATATGCAATAATCATACTCACATATCGTGTACCCATTCTCAATCATATATGAATCAAAACACTTGTACTGTTGTCTTGGAGATTGCTTCAATCCATAAAGTGACTTCTTCAATCTACAAACTAAATGCTCCTGTCTGGGTTGACTAAAACCTTCTGGTTGTGACATATAAATCTGTTCTTCCAAGTTGCCATGAAGAAATGCAGTCTTCGCATCCAGATGCTTCAACTGCAAATCATGATTATCCACCAAAATTAACACACTCCAATAGATGTATGTGTGACCACCTTCTTAGTGAGCAACCCTTTTCTACTAGTCGAGCCTTGAACTTTCCTTCTATTCCTTTTGATTTGCATCCTACAACCTTCCTTCTTTCAGGAAGTTCCACCAGGTCTCATGTTTGATTCTTATGCAAAGACTCTATCTTTTTCGCCATAGCACCCATCCACTTGTCCCTTTCAGAGCTATGAGCTGCCTCCAAAAAGTAGTAGGATCTTCGCTAGCAGTGATAAGTGCATAAGAAACTAAATCTTCAAAACCATATCTAACAGGTGGTTTTATGGTGTGTCTGGGTCTGTCTATGGCTATAGTCCGATGCTCCATGTGCTCCAAGCTATCATCCTCAATCTCATGAGTTTCTAGCTCCACTTGCACAATATCTTTGTTTCTTCTACTATCTAATGGTGTTTGTTTCTCATCTCCTTTAGTGTGCTGCAACATAGCCTTCTCATCAAACACTACATCCCGATTGATCACCACCTTGTTTGCCTTAGGATCCCAAAGCTTGAAGCCTTTCACTCCTTTCTAATATCCCAGAAAAATACATTGAATAGATTTTGAATCAAGCTTTGACCTGTCTTTGCTAGAAACATGTGTATATGTTGGACATCCAAAAACTCTCATACTAGAGTAATGAACTGAGTTGCCTGTCCATACCTCCTCTGATACTCTCCTATCTAGTGTTTCTCTTGGTGATTGATTTATCAAAAAATATGCCATGTTTACTGCCTCTGCCTAGAAGTTCTTTGTAAGTCTAGCATTCAATCTAAGACACCGAACTTTCTCGATTAGATACCTATTCATCCTTTCCGCCACACCGTTTTATTGTGGTGTTTTGTGTATTGTGTAATGTATCTTGATACCATGCTACTGACAAAATTTTTGGAATTGTAAATCTATGTATTCAGTGTCATTGTCAGATCTAAGACACTTCAATTTTCTTTCGGTTTGATTTTTTACTTCAGTTTTTCATAATTTGAACTTCGAGAAAGTTTTTGACATGTGCCACATGAAATACACTCAGACCTTCTGTGAGTAATCATTGATGAAACTTACAAAATACATTTGTCCCCCATATGATGCTACACTAGTTGGACCCCAGAGATCTGTATGAATATAATCTAGAATCCCTTCTATTTTGTGTGTGATTGTCTTGAACTGCACTCTACTTTGTTTTTCAAGAACATAAAATTTATAGAAATCGAGTTTGAATGTCTTGATGCCCTTTAATAAATTTCTTTTATAGAGCTCTAGCATCTCACGCTCACCCATATGACCTAGTCGCATGTGCTATAATATTGTATCATCGAATTTTGATTCTACAGTAGCAACTCCACCTACAATTGTCACCCGTAGCAGCTTATAAATGTTCCCTACTAATTTCGGTCCTTTCATTACCATCAAAGCCCCCTTGCTAACTTTCATGGTTCCATTCACAGACTTATAACTACAACCATTACCATCCAAAGTCCCCAAAGAGATCAGATTCTTCCTCAAATCCGATACATGTCTGACATTACATAATGTTCGAACTACACCATCAAATATCTTGATGTTAGCATTCCCTAGTCCAATGACTCTGCAAGATGCATCGTTACTCATTAGAAAAGAACTAGAATTGACCTATTTATATGTGTCGAACTAATCTTTGTTAGATGTTATATGATATGAGCACGCTGAGTCTAGGATCCATGAATTTGTCAATTTCTCTGAACTTGATAAGATGGAAAGCATGTCGCCATCACTGCTCTCTGAATTTTCTTCTTTTACTATGTTTGCAAACATTGATGAACTATCTTTCTCTCTGGACAATCTCTCTTGATATGTCCCTTTACTCCACACTTGTAGCATGTGATCTTCTTCTTCTTTCTCGATTTAGATCGGCCCTTATTATTTCCCGATCCATGTCAAGTATTGCTCCTTCCATGCCCCTAGTTACTCTTCACCACAAGTCTTTCACCTTGTGAAGTCTCATCGTTGGCCTTCTTCCGTTGATGAAAACCCAAAAGAACACTTGTAACCTCCTCTAGATTTAGCGATTCCTTTTCCCACATCAAAGTTGTAACAAGATATTTGTATGTCGGAGATGAAGGTAAAGAGTTAAATAACATTAGTGTCATGTCTTCATCATCGATCTTTATATCAATCCTCTTCAAATCACTGATAATCTGATTGAATACGTTGATGTGTTATGTCAAATCGGTGCTCTCTGTCATCTTAAGCCAAAATAATTTCTGTTTGAGATAAAGCTTATTTGTTAATGACATAGGCATATATCGACTTTTCAATTTTTGCCAAACTGCCACCGGTGTTTCCTTGTCCATGACATGATATATTACGTCATCCATTAGACAAAGTCTGATGGTTGCCACTGTCCTTGCCTACAATTCCTCTCAATCAGTCTTCTCCATGCTCTCCGTTTTGTTTTCTCCAAGCGCCTTCATCATGCCTTGTTGCACAAGTAGATCCTTAATCCTCCTCTAGCACAATCCAAAATTTTCAATTCCATCGAACTTCACCATGTCAAATTTTTCAGAACAGATCCCTACCATGATGAACCTTGGCTCTGATATCATTTATTGTACACATGAGAGATCACTAATCAACAAGAATGAAGAATGTCAAAGAAAGGAAGGAACACACGAGTGAGAAGAATAACAGAAATTTTAACGTGGTTGGGCAAAGTTTGCTACTTCACATAACAGCTAAGAGAAAACTATCAAAGAAGCATAGGTTTAGGGTTACAATTATCCTATAATATGGTATTTTAGGTTTAAAATACTATAAAATTCTCAACTTTTCCGAACTCTCTGTCACTTCCAGGACACGACACAACTTGGTCATGCCTCTTGCCATGACAGTGTCGTGACTGTGTTTTCTTCCAGTGGCTAGCATGACCCGGTCGTGCCTCAACTCGATCATTTTTCTTCCAGCGACTAGCATGCTTGGTTGTGCCTTCTAGCATGGTCGTGTCTTGGTCGTGTGTTGTCTTTCCCTCCATATGAGCCATCTTCAACATTATTCTTGCTAACACCTCCTTTGAGTTCTATCTAGGAAGACTTTGATTTCTTCAATTTCGAGTTTTCACCGTACATGCTCGATCATGTTGCCTTTAATAACTGCCAAGAGAATGATCGCCTATCGTGTTGGTGCAATCGACCCAGGTCATGATTGATCATATTCGAGTTTGACTCGAGCAGTATTTTGATGTTTTGACAAAACGTATGATAATGTGATTGTCATAGAAAGTCCATGTCTTGTGTACTTTGCATGGAAAGTCCAAGTATGGGTCTTGGCAATGGTAAAGTCCAAGTCTTGTGTACTTGACAATAGTAAAGTCCAAGCATGAGTCTTGACATTTGAAAAGTCCAACATGGAGTTGGCAAGGGAAGTCCAAAAGTGTGATATTGGTGGCGTAAACTCCAAGTTGTAGTCTTGGTGGCATAAAGTCCAAGCGTGTGTCTTAACAACATAAGCTCAAATGTACCTTGGCAATGTAGACCCGATTAGCATGACAATAGTCGATGGAAGCACCTAAAGGCTAGTGTATGGATGAATAAAACATGGATGACTTGGAGGGATCCGACAGACATAAGGCTGATGGAGGTGGCTAGAAGGATTAGGTCTAGGCTAAGGGTGGTCTACCAAGTATGAGGGAATCATACTTGGATTAAACCTCATGTTTGAGGTTTATCAGTCGACTGAGATTATGGATCAATTGACTGGTCAAGTATTTTGACACTTGGCAGCCTAGTCGACTCTGAGCAATGATCAAGGGTTATGAGCAATGATCGGTCAGAGTCGATTGATGCTCGATCGTTGTTCTCAGGACCTTGGCGATCAACCGCTAGGGTTTAACATGATCGAGTCCACACAGATCATGAAGGGAAGTCGACTGATTTAAGTGTGTAGGATCGTAATATTCCGAGAGAGGGGGTGAATCTCAGAAGTTATACATTTTCTTTTAGAAATTAAAACTTATTTTTAAAAATCTTTAGAAACAAAAAGTATGTAGCGAAATTAAATAAAAAAAGAAGACAAGTTATTTACTTGGTTCATAACCCTAGCCGGGTTGCTACTCCAAGGCCCGTAGCTCTCCGAGAGCTACCTCGATGGGCAATGCACTATAAGGCCCTCCGATTCGAGACTCGACTTCAGAAGGATTCATTTTTTTATAATGATTAAGAGATAGGTAACACACTACCTTCTCTTTGAGATGAAGTACATAAAGCAAAATAAAAACAAATAGAATGTATCGACACTTTAGTAGCTATTGAATTAAGGCACAGAGTGTCGGAGTTGAGTGGGTGCAATGGGATGTAGCTTCTGCGGATGAAGAACACTTGTAACAACACTTGGATGCAGTAGATGAGTTATCTTTGATGCTAGTCATGCATTTCTTTTATAAGTCATTTTTAGTCGACAAGAATACCCTCCAGTCGACTCCACATCAACTCGCCAATATGGTACTTCAGCCTTCCTAGTCGACTGAATATGTTCCAGTCGATGTTAGGAATTGGACGTCGCTAGAAGGGGGGGTGAATAGCGCGTCGTTCATCGATGATGGAATTTGATCGTGCTTGCTATAATTTTCGTTGGCACAACGGAAACAAATATAATAAAGCAATAACAAAAATACAAACACATAAACACAAGCACAACACAATAACACGCCGATATAACATGGTTCGGAACCTTAGGGTTCCTACTCCACGGATTGAGCTTGAATGAGCTCTAGCGATGCCAAACACTACTAATAATAAAAAATACTCCTTCTCGACAATAAGTCGAAGGCAGAGAAATCTCGTACAAGTGATTACAACAAGTAATACAAGCAAATACAAATGAAATACACAAAACAACGTAAAGAAAACTTTACAACTATTGCTTTGGATGCTTGCTTGTTTGGTTGCTTGAGAAGAGCCTTGAAGGTTTGGATTGCAACGGCAAATCCCCTCTAAATCGCCTCAAAGAACCATACCAAAATTCTCCTCCATGAGCTCCTTTTAAAGCTGTAACTCAGGCTAAATTCTGCCTAGCAGTCGACTGATCACGACCATCAGTCGACTGATCTTGTAGCCGTTGTCTCACAACGACTCGATCCACGCCAGATAAGTTCCAATGGATAGACCATCACTCGACTGATTCATAGGTAGTTGAGTCGCTGGTCGAGCCTGCCTCACGTCTGTCGCGTTCCCTCACCATCAGTCGACTGCCACTTCATGGAAGTCGATTTATCATGTAGTCGAGGCACCGATCGAGGCGCCTTGCATCTATGACAGTAGCTCGATCTCAGCCGATCGCCAATCGACTCACGGCAGTTGACTAGTCATAATCTCAGTCGACTGCTCGATATCGACTCGGTTGTCAAGTGTCAAAACACTTGACCAGTCGACGGCTATACCTCAACCATGAGGTTTACCCTAAGTATGATGCCCTCATACTTGCTAGACCATCCTTAGCCTAGACCTAAGCCTTCTAGCCACCTCCACCACCCTCACACCTATTGGATCCCTCCAAGTCATTCATGACTTGTTCATCCATACGCTAGCCTTCAGGTGCTTCCATTGGCTATTGTCAAGATAAGCTGGTCTACATCACCAAGGTACATTTGAGCTTACGCTGCCAAGACTATCGCTTGGACTTTACGCCGCCAAACCATTGGACTTATGTTGCCAAGACTACCGCTTGGACTTTACGCCGCCAAACCATTGGACTTATGCTGCCAAGACTACCGCTTGGACTTTACGCCACCAATATCAATCCTTGGACTTCTCTTGTCAACCCATGTTGGACTTTCCATTTGCCAAGACTCAAGCTTGGACTTTCCTTTGCTAAGACCCATGCTTGGACTTTCCATGCCAACCTATATTGGACTTTCCAATTGCCAAGACTCAAGCTTGGACTTTTCCTTGCCAAGACCGATACTTGGACTTTCCATGTCAACCCATGTTGGACTTTCCAATTGCCAAGACTCAAGCTTGGACTTTCCCTTGTCAAAACCCACGCTTGGACTTTCCATGCTAAGTACCCAAGACTTAGACTTTCCATGCCAAGTACATAAGACTTGGACTTTCCATTGCCAAGTGTCCCACTTGGACTTCTCCATCATATGGTTAACCCCATGTCAACCATATGGTCAACCCATTATCAAACAATGGTCAACTCATTGTCAAACATCAATATCAAATATCAAAACACTAAGATCAAACCACTACTCGAGTCAAACTTGAGTTTGGTCAATTGTGACCTGGGTCGATTGCACCAACAATCTCCCTCTTTTTCATGTTTGACAAAAACTAACATCTTTGAGTTAGAACACTAACTCAATCCAATCCTCAAAATATTCCAAATTGGGAATTCCATTTTCCCTTAATTCTCTCTATTTTTGACATACATCAAAAAGGTTCTCTCCAAGGGTGTCAATGTCTCATATCCCAATGAGATCTTGCAATCTCTCCCTTTGTCTTAAAACACCTAGGATGCCTTCACTCTTCCTAGTGATAAGTCTCATATCACTCAAGAGATGTAATCCTTCAAACTCTCCAACTCTCCAAATTCTCCCCCTCATGAGGAAGAACACATCCATCATCCCATGATGGATAACCTCCCCCTAAAGGCTTGCTCCCCCTTGACCATTGCACCAACAATGTCCTTGGAGAGGCCCTAAGCCTATAAGGACACTAAACCTTCAAAATTAAGGTTAAAAGTTTAAACTTGAACTTTCATACACCTTAAACTTGATATACACCCAAACAACTCTCCTAATCCATATCCAATGGATTTTCACCCTTTCCAATGCTTTCTAAAGCATATCCTAGGGTTAAGAGCAGTTAGGGTAGCCTAACATAGCTGAAATCAGGCTAAACAATCTTTGTTTACCCGAAATCAGGTCTGACAGTCGACTCCTTCAGTCAACAGTTGACTGCCCTTGACGCCAATTGACTATCATACTTGGCAGTCGACTGATTTCTACAGTTTGCAGAAATCAAGTTCAGAAATCGAAATTTGAAAATACATAAGTAAAAATACATATTTTTAAACATCTTGAAAATTCATACATACATTACTTATAACAAATACAATAGGTGAAAAATATTTGAAAATTAAATTATCCATTAAATAGTGATTTTGACACAAAGTTCAAAATCATTGAAAAGTTCAATGTTTTGGTCCTACTTTGTACCAACTCTATCAATGGTGATTGCTATCAAAATATAGACTCCACCAAAGTTTTCTAAAATATTTTTGAAATATTTTTTAAAACCTTATATTGAACTATGGTCTATGGGCTTAATGCACATGACTTGTACATAAGTTTTCCTCATGATTCCTCCATGGTATAAGATGAATTTGAGTTCATCTAGATGCAAAAATTATGCACCTTAAACTTAACTCATTTCTTAGCATCTCACATGTGTCTAGGGTGTATGAATACACACACATATCAATGTGATGTGAGATGTGGGTTTTGTTCATCCTAAACTAAGGCCTCATACATTTTCTAAGGCAACACTACTTGATTCCCTTATACATGGGACTCCAAGTCATGTCAATTGTCCTTAAATCAATTTTACTTAATGCATAGAATGATCATGACATAAATGATAACATAAATAAGTATTGCCAAAAATCATAATGTCATGACATATGATTAAATCTAAATACACATGATATAAAAGATAAGCCCTAAACATAATCATGACATTTATATGATAAAGAATAAGAATAATGTCATGACATGTTATATGATAATCAAGGCATGACAAATAAAATATAACGCATAAAAATACCTAAATTTTAATATTAGTTGTCATTTGTTTGGATTAATTCCATTTTGTCATATTATAACCTATCTTCCAAGTGTGTCAAAAATCCAAAATGACATACTATGACCTCTAAACCTAGTTTGTGCCAATTTAATCAATTTTTCATATACCTCAAAATATATTGGTACATCCTAAACTCCTTTAGGATTATTATCAAAACTTATTTCCAAGGTACCCATAACCTTGAAAATGACCTAAAGTGTCAACTTTGCTATGGTTAGATTAACTACCCATCCATTCAAGGTTGACACAACCTAACCCATCTAGCGTGAGTCGATCATGCTCCTAGGAATACAAAATTTATTGGAGCTCCTTGGGTTAATTAGGTATTCACTAGGGATAACTTCCCTAGATACCCTCCTAATGACCCTTCTAGGCTTTGAAGCCTTGGTCATTTGGGTCTTACCTAGGTTAACTCTAGGGGTAACTCCCCTTGTAACCTTCTTAGTGACCTCCCTAGGTTTCCTTGAAACCTTAGCCACTAGGCACCTACCATGGTTACCATTAGGGATGACCTCCCTAGTAACCATGACTCTCCTAGACCTAGGTTGTGTTCCATAATTGAATGGAACACTATGGTAGGTCTCCTTAGGCTTAGGTTTGTGACCCAAACATTTCTTGCCCTTGAATGAACCTTGCTTCATAAACCTTAGGTTTTGACTCCTAGATCCTAGAGTTTGACCATTTGACCTTTGCATTTGATTTTGCATTTTCTTAAGGGTCTTTTCCAATTTTTCAAGTTTTGACCTCAAAACTTGATTTTCTAATTATAATTGCTCAATTTTTTATTTTTGATTGAGTCTTTGGGCATTACCATTTCCTCTAGGCGTATGCCTACTCTTCTTAGGGTTAATGCCTAAATGGTTTTCTATCTTCCTAATACTTTCCTTAGGTAACATTGTTTTAGGGATATTAATCCCAAATTTCTCCTTATTTCTAAGATTGATATGTTTAGCCCCTAAGCAATAATATCTATTATTTCTAGCATGCTCTTTATGATAAATTGCAAGTGAATTAAAAGCATGCTTTTTGCCCTTATATAAAGAATGAGCATTACCTAAATTTACCTTAGGGTTTACTTTAGAAGCTCCCTCTACATGTGATGCTCCTTCTTAGACTTTCTTCCTCCCTCTAGGGCATTGACTTCTATAATGCCCTTTTTGATTGCATTTGAAGTACACCACGTGCTCCTTGCTTTTATGTGTTGGGGCATCGACATTTTTGACCTTTGATGCCAGTTGAGGCTTCTTGACTCTTTTCGAGCACTTACTCTTGTAATGCTCGACTTCCCTACACTCAAAGTAAATTATATGATTTTTATTTTTAACTAAATTTCTTGAGTTACCTAGGGTAGTGGTGGAGGCCTCTTGAGTTTGTTCATCACCTTTTCCGGAGGTTGATGGCTCCTCTTGATTTTGATCCGGCGTAGATGATCTCATATCCTCCCCCTCAATCCTAGAGGCTGAGGCTTCTCCTACTTCTTCCACCTCTTCTTCCTCCTCGGATGTCAAACACTCCTTGACCTTCGATCCAGATGTTGACTCCTTAACTTTCGAATCCTCACGCTCTTGGGATGAAGATGATGTGCTTTCTTCTTCTTGAGCTTGGGAGGATGAGCACTCTTCTTCTTCCTCATCTTCTTGGATTGGTTGCGGGTTCTCATGAAACCTTGTCAACTTGCTCCTATTAGGGAAATCAACCCATGTAATGAGGTTTTGATGTGTGTAGTAAAGGTTTTAAGTTAGGATTGTTATGGATTTGATATGTGCGTTGAAGTCATGCAAGACTTAGTAATTCACACATGGATGATTGGCAAGATTCACCATCTCATGACTTGGTCCTTGAGTCGGTGAAAGATACATTGCGGAAGCTGTGCACTTGGTTCATCCGAGGGACCATTAGACGTGGAGCATTGGAGTGAAGCCGAAGGAAGTAGACTTCAGGGCGAGACGCGAAGGATGGCGCTGCGAAGTCGTGCGCTTGGCGCATTCGAGGGACGTGGCCGGACGAAGAGAACTTCAAGCCGAGGGACTCCAAGGGAATGAGAGTGAGCGATTGTAACTCAGGATGGGGTAGCTCATAGGTGATCTTGGCCAATTGGCTAAGTGTCAGATGAGTTTTCCCGACATCAGTCGACTGCCATGATATGATAGTCGACTGCTCCAAGTTGACTGGAGACTCGACTGGTGTTCGAGTCGAACTTCTGGCTGAACAGTCGACTACTAGCTCATGGCAGTCGACTGCTAGCTCCATCAATCGACTACCAAGGGGAGCAGTCGACTGATGTCGAGGGTTTCGGGCACAGAACCTTCAGCAGTCGAGTGATCGCGTCGATCACTTGACTGATGGCTCCATCAGTCGACTGATGGGAAGATCAGTCGATTGATGTGGGAGCCGTTGGTTAAAATCCAACATGGAAGAAGCCGTTAGAGAGCAACGATTACAGCAGTAGTCGACTAATCGGGGCATCAGTCGACTGCTACTGGCTCAACGGGAAGAATGACCTCTTCCCTATAAGAAGAGGCCTTTGAATACTTGGGGAGGCTAATGCTTGATCTCTAAACATCCTCCCAAGTGCCCAAACGAATTCTCCTCCTCTTTCTTGCTATTATTTCAATTATATTATAAAGAGAGAGATTGTAAGAAAGGTTACCTCCACCTAGCTTGGTGCAAAGGAGAGACTAGTGAAGATTTGGTTGAGGGAGTGATTCGTCATACGAATCGGGTCGTGGATTAGTGGCAAGGGCTGTGAACTACGTTAAATCTCTTTGTTAGCATTTGTCTCATTTCTTATTTCTTTTTCTTCATTGTTTATATTTCCGTTGTGCTAACCGTAATCGTAGACACGCAAGAACGAGCGAATTCCACCGTACATGATAAAAGGCTATTCACCCCCCTATAGTCGACCACCAACATTCCAACAAGTGGTATCAGAGCCAAGTTGCTTGTCACCGGACTCATCGTCGCAACAAGCACGACAATTACAATGGCTGGCTCCAACATCCATCCTCCAAAGTTCGAGGGGGAATTTGCGTGGTGAAAGAAGTGTATGGAGGTATTTTTCAAAACAGATTTTGATATCATGTTAATAATGGAATCCGATTTTTATATACCTAGGGATGAAGAGGGGGAGCCAATAGAAAAATCAAGGTGGACCAAGAAGCAAAGGGAGGAGCACCTTGCAAACTCAAAGGCCAATCACCACCTTTTCAACGTGCTCCCCCAACAAGAGATCAACCAAATTAGAGAGTGTGCAAGCGCCAAGGAAATGTGGGAAAGATTGGTAGAACTTCATGAAGACACTTCTGAGGCGAAGCTTGCAAGAAGAGACCTTCTCCGCTCCCAACTCAACAACATCAAACTCGATAAAGGGGAGAAGGTATTATCACTACACTCTAGGTTCAAAGAAATAATTAATGGATTGTCAAGTGTAGGTGAAAAGCTCTCTAATTGGGACATGATCATGAAGGCTATAGATGCCTTTCCCCGATCATCAAAGTGGAGCTTTATGGTGGACTCCTTCTACATTTTGAAGAATCTAGAGGTGAGCACCCTAGAAGAATTTTTCTCCACCATGGAACTCCATGAAACAAGGCTTGAATGAGTAATAGAAGAGCAAATCAAGCCATCAAGGGGAGTGGCACTAGTAGCAAGCAAGGGGAAGAAGAAGAAGGAGATGCCACCTTCCTCATCGGATGAAGATTCTTCCTCCTCATCAATGGATAGCAATGAAGAGGCCTATATGGTAAGGAAGATAAGGCGTGCATTGAAAAATTTTAAATTTAACAAATCTAATGATAGGAGGAGAAGGCCTAGGAAAAAAATTATTTTCTACAATTGCCAAGGAGAGGGACATATAAGGGATGATTGTCCCCTCTTGAACAAGAGCAAAGAAGAAAGGAGGAAGAAAGAAGAAAAGAAGAAGGGGAGCAAGAAGGAGGATGAAAAGAAAACCAAGGAGAAAGGGAAGGCAAAGGCACACAAGGCCACATGAGATGATCCATCATCCTCATCGGAAGAAGAAGAAGCATTCACAAGCCTTGCCCTAATGGAAATAGAAGACTTGGACTCCACCTCCTTCGAGGAAGAAGAAAGAAGCACTAGTGAGGAGGAGAGCTTGAGTGAAGGGGGAGCGTCCTCATCTTCATCCTCATCATCGGAAGAGGATTTGGTAAGTGAGGTAACAAATCTCCCTCCCAAGAAAATAATGTCTATGATTTCTAGCTTAACTAAGGAATTATTTCGAGCTAAAAGGAAAAACAAAAGCATGCAAAATGAAATTAAAACCTTAGAAGAAAAGCTAGAAAAAACATGTTTAAATATTAATGATAATGTCTCTTCTAGTTTTGATAAGACATGCTCACATGATGATTACATGTCTTTTAATGTTAATGATGCATGTATTGAGGAAAATAGGGATTTAAGAGAAAAGGTAGATCATTTAACTAAGACCCTAGAAAAATTTACCATAGGCTCCAATACTTTGAGCATGATAATTGGGAGCCAAAGGGCTAGCTTCAATAGAAAAGACCTAGGATATAAGGGAAATAAAAATGAAAAGATATATCATTATTTAATTGCTAGGGGTCAAGCTAAAAATAAAATGGTTGCTAGAAAATGGATCCCTAAAGAATATTTAGTGAACCCTATAGGAAAGAATTTGTATTGGGTTCCCAAATCCATCCTTAAGGGTTAGGAAAACCCTAGGTTAGTCAACCATACTTGGACTTAACTTATATCATGTTAATTGGTTGACTTAGGATGATGTGGGTTATAACTTTTTGATTTATAGTGTTGGGTGATGATAATGTGATCATAATATGGATTCTTAATAATATTTGATATTTGATCATGATATGCAATTATTGATAACATTTGATCATGATTGATAATATATGTTTTTATGATCATGTTGGGTGGTTTTAGGATGCATGATACTTAACCTTGGGTAGAATTGCATAAAATTTTGGTTAAGTGTAAATACCTTTAGGAACATCTCACATCCCACTATAAGACTACTTTGATTGAAAACATAGCATGAGTGAGATGATAGGATGATACAAATGACTCACTTATGATTATAACATTTTGATGGGTCATTAGATGTATCATGATAGAAATAATAGACCAACTATGGGGAAAGCAAATGTTTAATCAATGGACATATTACCCATAGATCATAGTTGGATATTTTAAGTGATTTAAAAATATTTCATGTTTCATAAACAGTGAGTTCATGTTTTGAAAAGTTTCAAGGCAAAACTAGGTTTAAAAGATGATACAAACTTTAGACATTTTGCAATTTTTGAGTTTTTACCTAATTTTCGAGAATAAAATGAATTTTCATGAAAAACTATTTTTCACTGATAGAGGAACTCATTTGAAACATGTACTCCAAATTTCATGATTTTTTGAATTTCCTAGAATTTTTAATGCATTTCTAAAATTGAATTTTGAAAATCAAAATTTTTGAAAATCAGGTGCTGACCGATGCTCGATTCGGTCGATCGATGTAATCTGCGAGCACTAATAGGTTTTGAGTTTGGTTTTGGTTATTTTTCCCATTAGACTTGATGTCATGCGTGTATAACATTTGAATAATATTTTTAATGGTGTCAAAGGGGGAGAAATGATGAGTTTAAGTTAATCATGCTAAGGGGAGAGTTAGCATGTCTTAAGGGGGAGTTGCATGTTTAAAGGGGAGTTTTTATACTCATGTTATTTACATGCTTTCTTGCCTTATGTATTTGTGTTTATGTTTTTATCTAACTTAAACGGATTGCTACACATCAAAAAGGGAGAGATTGTTAGGGCAATCAACCCATGTGATGAGGTTTTGATGTGTGTGACAAAGGGTTTAAGTTAGGATTGTTATGGATTTGATATGTGCGTTGAAGTCATGCAGGACTTAGTAATTCACACATGGATGATTGTCAAGATTCACCATCTCATGACTCGGTCCTTGAGTCGGTGAAAGATGCATTGCGAAAGCCGTGCACTTGGTGCATTTGAGGGCCCGTCGGACGAGGAGTATTGGAGTGAAGCCAAAGGAAGTAGACTTCAGGGCGAGACACGAAGGATGACACTGCGAAGCTGTGCACTTGGTGCATCCGAGGGACGTGGCCAGACGAAGAGAACTTCAAGGCGAGGGACTCCAAGGGAATGAGAGTGAGTGATTGTAACCCAGGATGGGGTAGCTCGTAGGTGATCTTGGTCAATTGGTTAAGTGTTGGATGGGTTTTTCCGACATCAGTCGACTGCCATGATATGACAATTGACTACTCCAAGTCGACTGGAGACTCGATTGGTGTTCGAGTCAAACTTTTGGCCGATACGATCAGTCGGCTGCGTGGCGATCGTTAGCTCCATCACCGACTACCAAGGGGAGCAATGACCGATGTCGAGGGTTTCGCACGTGGCTTTCAGCAGTTGAGTGATCACGTTGACCACTCGACTAATGGCTCCATCAGTCGACTGATGGGAAGATCAGTCGATTGATGTGGGAGCTGTTGGTTAAAATCCAACGTGGAAGAAGTAGTTAGAGGGCAATGGCTACAGTAGCAATCGACTGATCAGGGAATCAGTCGACTGCTACTGGCTCAATGGGAAGAATGGCCTCTTCCCTATAAGATGAGGCCTTTGGACACTTGGGGAGGCTAATGCTTGATCTCTAAACATCCTCCCAAGTGCCCAAACGAATTTTCCTCCTCTTTCTTGCTATTATTTCAATCATATTGTAAAGAGGGAGATTGTAAGAAAGGTTACCTCCACTTGGCTTGGTGCAAAGGAGAGACTAGTGAAGATTTGGTTGAGGGAGTGATTCGCCATACGAATCGGGTCGTGGATTAGCGGCAAGGGTCGTGAACCACGTTAAATCTCTTTGTTAGCGTTTGTCTCATTTCTTATTTCTTTGTCTTCATTGTTTATATTTTCCTTACGCTAACCATAATCGTAGACACGCAAGAATGAGTGAATTCCACCGTACACGATAAAAAGCTATTCACCCCCCTCTAGCCGGCCATCGACGTTCCAACAACTCCATAGTTCCTTAGCATCCATGTTGTACCCTAGCTTGCACAAAATTTCATTAGGAATCAAATTTTCTAAAAGTTTTGTTACCTTAACTTCGGTCTTGAATTTTTGACGTTGCTCTCGGGTCCACTTCTTCAATTTTAGGACATCTCCTTTCTTATCCCTAGGGAGTTCAAAACCTTCCATGATGATGAACCAATCTTCTATGTCCATCATCAAGAATGTCTCCATTCTAGCCCTCCATGTCGGGAAGTCTTCTTGATCGTATGGTGGAGGAATGTCAATGGAGTACCCCCAATCCATCCTTAGGTAGCTCCATTTCCTCTAGCACTTTTGCTCTCAGGTGTTAATCTGTAAAAGAGCCCCGGGCTCTGATACCACTTGTTAGGAATTGGACGTCGCTAGAGGGGGGGGGGTGAATAGCATTCCATTCGTCGGTGATGGAATTTGATCGTGCTTGCTACAATTTTCGTTAGCGCAACGGAAACAAAGATAATAAAGCAATAACAAAAATACAAGCACACAAACACAAGTACAACACAATAACACGCTGATATAATGTGGTTCAGAAACTTAGGATTCTTACTCCACGGATTGAGCTTGAATGAGCTCTAGCGATGCCAAACACCACTAATAATCAAAAACACTCATTCTCGATAACAAGTCGGAGGCGGAAAAACCTCGTACAAGTGATTACAACAAGTAATACAATGAATACAAGCAAATAAACATGAAATACACAGAACAACGTAAAGAAAACTTTACAACTATTGCTTTGGATGCTTTCTTGTTTGGTTGCTTAAGAAGAGCCTTGAAGGTTTGGATTGCAGCAGCAAATCCCCTCCAAATCGCCTCAAAGAACCATACCAAAATCCTCCTCCATGAGCTCCTTTTAAAGCTACAACTTGGGCTAGATTTTGCCTAGCAGTCAACTGATCGCGACCATCATTCAACTACTCCTGTAGTCGTTGTCTCACAACGACTCGATCCACGCTGGATAAGTTCCAACGAATAGACCATCAGTCGACTGATCACACCCGTCAGTCGATTGATTCATAGGCAGTCGAGTCGCTGGTCGAGCTTGCCTCACATTTGTGACATTCCCTCACCATCAGTCGACTGTCACTCCATGGCAATCGACTGATCACGCAGTCGAGGCATCGGTTGAGGCACCTTGCGTCTGTGATGGTAGCTCGACCGCAGTCGATCGCCAGTCGACTCACAACAATTGACTGGTCATAATCCCAGTCGACTGCTCAATGTCGACTCGACTACCAAGTGTCAAAACACTTGACCAGTCGACTGGTCCATATCTCCGATCGACTGCTATGCCTCAACCATGAGGTTTATCTCAAGTATGATGCCCTTATACTTGCTAGACCACCCTTAGCCTAGACCTAAGCCTTCTAGCCACCTCCATCAGCCTCACGCCTATTGGATCCCTCCAAGTCATTCATAAATTGTTCATCCATATGCTAGCCTTCAGGTGCTTCCATCCGCTATTGTCATGTTAAGTTGGTCTACACTGCCAAGGCACATTTGGGCTTACGCTACCAAGACTACCGCTTGGACTTTACGTCTCCAAACTATTAGACTTATGCTGCCAAGACTATCTCTTGGACTTTATGCCGTCAAACTTTATGTCGTCAATATCAATCCTTGGACTTCCCTTGCCAACCCATGTTGGACTTTCCATTTGCCAAGACTCAAGCTTGGACTTTCCCTTGCCAAGACCCATGCTTGGACTTTCTATGTCAACCCATGTTGGACTTTCCAATTGCTAAGACTTAAGCTTGGACTTTCCCTTGCCAAGACCCATGCTTGGACTTTCTATGCTAAGTACCCAAGCCTTGGACTTTCCATGCTAAGTACACAAGCTTGGACTTTCTATTGCCAAGTGTCCCACTTGGACTTCTCCATCATATGGTCAACCCTATGTCAACCATATAGTCAACCCATTATCAAACAATGGTCAACTTATTGTCAAACATCAATGTCAAACATCAAAATACTAAGATCAAACCACTACTAGAGTCAAACTTGAGTCGGTCAATCGTGACCTCGGTCGATTGCACCAACATTTGACTCCAGGTCACTTGGCTTCGCATTGGGAAATTTGCCTTTTCAGTTGACTGAACTTCCTCAGTTGACTGAAACTCTTTCCATCTGGGTTGCCAAATCTTCGATCGATCACCATCTAATCTTGCTAACTAGGTATCCAGTCGACTGGACCATACTCAGTCGACTGGGCTTCAGTTGACTGGAATCCATTCAGTCAACTGTTCTTTACAAAACGAGATTAGTAAAAATAAATAGTATAAAATACAAAAGCAGTAGTAATATTGCTTGATCTCGACTTCTTAGTCTCACGCGGACTATTTGTCGGATCGACGCCTAGCTTTGTTCTCCTACAGAGGACTCGACCTCAACTATTCACTCGAGGCTTACCTGCCAGCTGTCTTGCCAAACTTACCATACTTGACATCCGATCTAACCCACCAGGGCTTCTCACCAGTTGTCCGATCTCCCTGTCCCAGCTGGACTTCATATCAGTTGTCCGGTCTCCTGACCCAACCGGTCTTCATACCAGATGTTTGCCCTTCTGACCCACCTGGACTTCCTGTCTGATGTCCGATCCTCCTAATCTGTCAAATCTTCTGTCTAGTATCCAGTCAACAGGACCTACTAGGACTTTCCATACTTTGCCTAGTATTCGGTCTACCTGACCTACTAGGACTTTCTGTTAAGCCTGCACACTTAACACATATATCAAACCACAAGTAATTCCTAACTTTAACTATGGTTCATACATCAAAACTAAGGAGTAGTGTTTCCTGCACCAACAATCAGGAATGCATTGAGCTAAAAATGGATAATGTTTAAATGCATGAGATGCTCATATACATGAAAAAATTTCTTTACTTTAAATTTTTCTAACTTTAAACCTTCTCTCTCTCCCTTTGGCATACATCAAAAGTATTACTAAATACCAAATGACACAATTTAAATATGAGATTTAAAACATAATGACTAAAGGTTATAACACTTGACAAGCTTCATGAGTATTTCAAAAATGCCTAAACTTTATAAATTTCAAAACACTTGATCTTTCAAAAGACTTAGGTTTTTCAAACTTAGCTAAATTTGAAAACCATTTATAGAAATTTTCTCTTCTTAATTCAGTGTTTTCTGAAAACTCTATTTTCGAAAATTAATTATCAATACTCCCCCTAAATTCATGCAATAATATTTTCTTTAAAAATAAGATCTCCCCCTTTATCTATGAGTTTAAGAATGACTCTTATCAAAATTTTCAAAAGTACTTAACCTTTACAAAAAATTAAAATTTTTAAATCAAAATTTTAACATTTTCAAAATTTGAACGAATTTATGAAAATATCCAAAAGTCAAAGTTTTCAAAACTCTCAATATTTTAATTTTCAAAACTCCCCCTTAATAAAAATATTTTTGAAATTTTCAAAATTCTCAATATTTTTATTTTCAAAACTTTTGAAACTCCTCCTCAATAAAAAAAATATTTTTGAAATTTTCAAAATTCTCAATATTTTTATTTTTCGAAACTTTTGAAACTCCTCAATAAAAAATATTTTTGAAATTTAAAAAATTTAAAATGAAACCCAAAGTTTTCAAAATTTTCAACATTTGCTCTAAAATTAAGTGAAGATAATGCAAATGAGATAGAAAAATGTCCAAGCATGAATTCCTAAACATTATTTTTATACTAAAATGCACATCTAAAAATTGTCCTTAAAATAAATTTCCAACTCTTTAGTAGCTCAAGTGATATAGAATTATCATCAAGCTTTGAATTAGAGTTGGTCACCGAAGTAATTGATTTGCTTTTTAAACCCCATGTTGGTTCATGTCGATGCACTAAATCTACATCTGAAACCTGGGGTGCAGTCCTAACATCTCACGCACATCTTCGTGGCTCAATACACAAACAGATAATCCTAGGTGTTTGTGATATGCAAAGACTTATCTAGATCTATAGAATCATGAAATCTAAAATGACCTAGGCTAGATTAATTTTTAATTTTCCTTTAAGAAAATAGTATAAAACAAAATAGTATAAAACAAAATAGTTTAATAGATTTTGAATAATGAACATCAAAGCATCCTAGTCTACTAAGCATATTCCAAGTCATTTTTAAGAATAACCAAGATTTAAAAGTTACCAGATCCACTCCATAAGTTTAAATTGTAACAACTAGTGTATCTAAAACAGTCCTAATCAGAAGAAGGAGGTGGAGGAGGTGGATGACCCATGCTCCAAGACCGAAAAAACTCCATCATCTCTCAATATTCCTCTCTCTGCGCCTGAAACATTTGCATCATCTCAAGATGACGAGCCTGATGCTACTGCTCCTGACGCTGCATTACATCTTCCAGTTTGGATAATCTATCGGCTATTGCTGTAAGGAAAACATATAGGGTTTTAGGAGTAATTTTTGCTCACATCTCATTTCGTTTTATGTTTGCTTCATGCATATTTTACTTTATTTCGCATGCATTTCCTATTTTCTGTTTCGGAGATCTACTCGTTGTACTTTTGTGTGCAGGACAATATTATACGGGGAAAATGATGCACTTTTAGAGTGAAAAGAAGACATTTGGAAACTAGAATAGAATGACACACACCCTGACCCTGTGAAAACACACGACCTGTGCCACAGTGCCACACACGGCCTGGCCATGTGGATCAACATGGTCGTGTGGCGCTGTGCGATTCCGATGTGAGTAGGTTATTTTTCAGGTTTCGGGGAGATCCAGGCTGATGTTTATATAAAGAAGGCTACGCCCAAACCCTAGGGAGGAGGCACGATGACTGGTACGACACTCTGAGGCCCTAAAAAGCTTCGGGAACTCGCAACGAGAGGAAGAAAGCCGCCAGAGATCCAAGTTCTGCACTTCAACGCCAGAGAGAAGAGCCACATTGCATTGTAATTTCTGTTCTTTGTATAATATCCATTGTTTATACGAATATGATCATGCTTTGTTTTTTTTTCTCTCATATTTATGGAGTAGATTCTTCGATTCTTGGATTAGGGAGTAGTTTGTGTGCGTAGAACATGTTATTCCAAATTAAATTCTGTTCTTGAGTTTGTATTTGTAATTGGTATTAGTTTAGATCGATATCTATGTGTTTTGGTTTTCTATCTACTGTGCTAGCCGATACGAGGGGTGACAACCCTCGTATCTAAGATTTAGGAGAATTAAGGAGGAACCTTGTGGATAGAAGGGTGCGATAGAATTGGAAATGATTCATCGCAGGGATTGATTTGGCATCCTTGTACCGCCTATCCCATCCTAACGCCAGGGGTCGACCTGGTAAGGCAGAGATAGCTCCCGATTGATGTGAAGACTCATCGGGGGAGTGTATGATGTCCCTTGCACAAGGCCATAGTTAGACGTTTAGACAACACCCAATTGATAGCATGTTTTGCGACACACAAGCGAAACTAAAATCCTAGAATTCCTTCCAAAGACTAGTAGAAAGCCTTTTCTTCTTTCGTGTGACACCATATTGAGTTAGGACCGCTGACACCCCTCGCAATCACAACCATTAGAACTGAATTCCAAACAATAACGTCCACTTAATAAATTGATACTCAAATCTCAATCCCTGTGGAATTGATAATCTTTTATTACTTGACGACATCCATACACTTGTGGGCGTTGAGCGTGAGCATGCGCTTCGAGTCCTCGACTGTCTCCATCGCGAGATTTGAGGTCACATTCACGTGCATCAAGTTTTTTGCGCCGTTGCCGGGGAATGATTGATTCGATATCAAATCAAGAAGTGGATAATTTGATCGGACTTAGGATTAGATTTATTTACTTGCTTTACTTTTATTACTTTCTTTTATTTTTATTTTACTTTATTTACTTCAGTTTTAGATTTTCCATATCTAGATTTAGTTTTTTTATTTTAGCAGTAGTTTTGCCTTTTGTTTTATAATTAGCTTTTCTAAATTTGATTCAGTATTTAGTTCAGTTTATTTTCTATTTTAATTAATTATTAGGTAATACTCCTAATTTTGTGGCTCGGTTCTTCGTATGCTTAGACGCCTAAGATCGGGAGGCCTGATTCCAATCGATCTAGAAATCAAACGAACCTATCATCACCGGAGAGCTGAACAGAAGAGGATGGAAGATCAAGCTGCATCAGAGGTGAATATAGGTAGCTGACCTTTGCGGGATTATGCAACCCCTAGTGCTAGAGGATTTAGGTTGAGTATAGTCAGACCGTCCATTTCGACAAACAATTTTGAGCTGAAACCGACACTCATACACATGGTCCGACAGAGTCAATTTGGGGGAGATGCGACTCAAGACCTGAACCGACACCTGGAGACATTTTTGGAAATCTGCTCGACAATGAAGATCAATGGAGTCCCTGCAGACGCGATCCGCCTGAGCCTATTCCCGTTCTCATTGTGGGATAAGGCTAAGGCATGGCTTCCCTCCCTGCCTTCGGGAAGCATTACTATATGGGAGCAATGTGAGCAACAGTTCTTGAATAAATACTTCCCACCAAGCAAGACTGCTCACATGCGACATCTAATAATGAGCTTCTGTCAGAAGGAAGGGGAGTCCGTATTTGAAGCCTAGGATCTCTACAAGGGGCTACTTTACCAATGCCCCCATCATGGACTGGAAAGGTGCCTGGTGATTCACATCTTCTATAATGGGATCACGTATGCCACAAAGATGTCCCTCGATTCTGTCGTAGGAGGAGCACTTATGAATAAGACTATAGAGGAAGCGGAGGAGCTAATAGAAGAGGTGGCCCATAACCACCATCAATGGGCTTCCGAACATAGTCACCCAACTCCTGCTGCGGGACGATATGCTGTCAACTCCGTAAACCACATGTCAGCGAGGATGGATGCGCTTAGCAGATGGTTCGACTCTATAAATCCAGTTTTTGCAAGTGCGGTCAATGACTTTGGAGAAGGAGCAGCAACACATCGGGAGGACTACTATGAAAGGCAGGGCAACTCAGAAGAGCAAATTGAGCATGTCGATGCGGTTGGAGATTATAATCAAAGGTCCAACAACCCATACTCTAGTACTTACAATCCCGGATGGAGGAACCACCTGCATTTTTTCTATCGGAATAACTCGGGGAACTTCTAACCATCAGGAGGGTAAGGGCAACAACAGGGCAATGGGCAACAACAACCACAGAAGTCTAGGCTAGAATTGATGATGGAAGACTTCATTGCTACCCAAACAAAGGCCAATGAAGAGTTTCGACACCAACATCAGAAAATAGAAGAGTCACTTAAGGATTTGAAGGCCACTATTGACGGTCTTGCAAGTCACACAAGGATGTTGGGAACACAAGTGACCCAGATAGTCCAAACTGTATCATAACCTATGGATAGTTCTCCATCATTACCCGAGCCGAGTCAAGTCAAGGAGGAGGGAGTGTGCAGCTAGAGAGTAGCACAAAGAAATAGATTCGCCAAGGGGTGTGCAACCATGATTTCCACCCTACCCGACCAAGCCAAAATTGAAGATAAAATTCCACCCCAGCTTGAGAACCCTAGTGAATTTGTTATCCCCTGCTCGATTTATGGGGAAAGCTTTGATGAAGCGCTGTGCGATTTGGGGTCATCAGTAAGTATGATGCCCTATGCATACTATTTGAAGATGGGACTGAATGGGATCCAACCAGCGAACCTTGGTATTCGTATGGGGGACGACTCAGTCAAGGAACCCATCGGGATGCTAGCACATGTGCCTGTGGCCATTGAGAATTTCATGATACACACGGATTTTATTATACTCGACATAGGACCAAATCCCCAGAATCCTATCATCTTGGGAAGACCCTTTCTGACGACTACAGGAGCATGCATAGATGTAAAGGTGCACAAGATCTCCTTGGAGGTAGACGGGGAGATCATCCTCTTCAATCTGTCAGAGTGTAGAGCTCCCTTCTCAAACGGCTACACTTTTAGTAGGGTAAAGCCGAACCCATCGGATGTCAACTCCGAGACGGATGAATGGAGGTTCACAGAACCTTCAGAGCCAAGTTGAGATAATGGAGAGTGGTCGAGCTAAAAGACCTTAAACAAAACCCTTCTTGGGAGGCAACCCAAGTTTATATTTTGTGTTTATTTCTTATTAGTTTGTTTTGAACTTTGATTTATATTCATTTAGCATGTTGAATTTAAATTAGGACTAGAAAGGACTTGTTAGGTAGAAACAAAAATCATTTTGAACCTACACGATGAGCGTGTAAGGAGAATTCGGACCATTGTGCACCATGAGAGAGAAATGGGGAGCACACGGCTTGGCCGTGTGTTTTCACACGGTTGTGCCCAACATTCCAGTAGCGCACATGGCCTGGCCATGTGTTTTCACACGACCATATTGCGAAAGGGATAAAGGGGCACCACACCGTGCATTTTGCCCCTGTACATCACTCTCCCTCCAGTCCACACATGCATAGGAGCCCACCTAGTCCACGTCGACATGAGCCTGCACCTACACCACCACCTTTTTCTACTTTTGAGTAGGATGCAGCTACATCTGCCTATGATTTTTCGGAGTTCTAATCGCGCCTCGACGACATATATACCGAGCAGTAGACACAGAGGCAGCGATGGGAGGAGTAGAGCGCCTACATGCAGGCAGAGTTTCAGGGCTTCTGGGAGCACTTCCAGTGGGCTAAGGAGTTCTATGATGAGGCCCGCATCTACTTCCAAGAGGAGGCTGTCCGTCGCCAGGAGGAGGTCACCTATCGCCAGGAGATGCGGTAACACATGCGTGCCCAACAGGCACAGTGGGCTAGGGAGGAGGAGCATTGAGCAGTCGTTGCATCCATCAATTCTCAGATTGATCACATGTACATGTGGCATCAGCGGCTCAACACCAGATTCTCCCAGGACCCCGAGATGCCGAGGCTACTGAACTTTTCACCTTGTCCACCATACTAGAGGTATGCTTCGCTTAAGTCTGGGGGGATCCCAAGTTTTAATTTATTTTGTTTCTAGCAGTAGTTTCTTTTCTGCCATTTGCATTTTTTTTAGTTAGCATTCATTTGTTCATACATAAAGTTTTTAGTTTCTCCAGTACTTAATTTTGGCTATCTTTAAGCTACCTCAATAGTATTGCTAAAGTTTTATTTATGAGTTGTTTCTATGGGTAGCTTAACTTCATTTACCTCGTGGTATTTTATTTTATTTTCTCTAATGAATATTCTAGATTTATACTATTTAGCTTTTATTTTTACACCTACACATGTCAAACATTCTGAAAGGGAGAATCTAGTACGTACCTAATTATGATTCATCTTAGTAGTCTAGTACTTTGGAATCTATAGGTGACCCTAGATTTAGCATTTTAGTTACTGGAGCTTCTCGGATAGTGGAAGCCCATTCAAAAATATCAAAATCTCAAGAGAGAGAGAAAAGAAAAAGAAAAAAATGGAATAAGAAAATAAAAAAAATTATGAGGGATAGAAAAAAACAGTTGTCGTGGGTGGAAATGGTTAGGTGTCCCTTTGAGACTGAGTTAGGTTACTGAGGAAACACCTACCAATTTCTCTCAATACTGAGCACGCCTTTGAGACTTTGTGCTAGATCTAGGGAACGACCCTCGCTTTGGGTAGTTAAGTGCCTAAGAGCCGGAGACCTTAGGAAAGCTATAGGATGACGACTTAACTTACCATGGAACAAGTATCCCCTAAGAAGATTTGCTTGGCACGTGCACGAGGAGCTAACTTAGTGAATTTTTAGAACATATCTATTTTTCTTTGATTGAAAATACCACTTGATAAATTTAGTTAACATGCTAAGTATGAAACAATATCTTTTTAAAAAATTTCATGGCACTAAGGTTTACTTGAGGACAAGAGATCTAAGTCTGGGGGAATTGATATGAGCAAAATGTATAGGGGTTTAGGAGTAGTTTTCGCTCACATCTCATTTAATTTTATGTTTGTTTCATGCATATTTTATTTTATTTTGCATGCATTTCCTATTTTCTGTTTCGAAGATCTACTCATTGTACTTTTGTGTGCAGGACAACATTATATGGAAAAAATGACGCACTTTTGGAGCGAAAAGAAGACATTTGGCAGCTAGAACAGAATGACACACACCCTGCCCCTGTGAAAATACACGGCCTATACCACAGCGCCACACACGGCCTGGCCATGTGGATCCACATGGTCATGTGGCATTGTGCGATTCTGATGCGAATAAGTTATTTTCCAGGTTTCGGGGAGATCCAGGCTGATGCCTATATAAAGGAGGCTATGCCTAAACCCTAGGAAGGAGGCACGACGGCTGGGACGACACTCCGAGGCCCTAAAAAGCTTTGGGAACTTGCAACGGGGAGGAAGAAAGCCGTTGGAGATCCAAGTTCTGCACTTCAACGCTGCAGAGAAGAGTCACATTGCATTGTAATTTCTGTTCTTTGCATAATATCCATTGTTTATATGAATATGATCGTGATTTGTGTTTCTCCTCTCATATTTATGGAGTTGATTCTTCGATTCTAGGATTAGAGAGTAGTTTGTGTGCATAGAACATGTTATTCCAAATTAAATTCTATTCTTGAGTGTGTATTTGCAATCGGTATTAGTTTAGACCGATATCTATGTGTTTTGGTTTTCTATCTATTGTGCTAGCCGATACGAGGGGTGACAACCCTCGTATCTAAGATTTAGAAGAATTAAGGAGGAACCTAGGGGTTGGCCTCATCTCCTGTAACTGTGGATAGAAGGGTGCGATAGAATTGGAAACGATTCGTCGCAGGGATTGATTTGGCATCCTCGTACCGCCTATCCCATCCTAACGCCAGGGGTCGACCTGGTAAGGTAGAGATAGCTCCCGATAGATGTGAAGGCTCATCGGGGGAGTGTATGATGTCCCTTCCACAAGGCCATAGTTAGACGTTTAGACAACACCCAATTGATAGTATGTTTTGCGACACACAAGCGAAATCGAAATCCTAGAATTCCTTCCAAAGACTAGCAGCAAGCCTTTTCTTCTTTCGTGTGACCCATATTGAGTTAGGACCGCCGACTCCTCTCGCAATCACAACCATTAGAACTGAATTCCGAACAATAACGTCCACTTAACAAATCGGTACTTGAATCTCAGTCCATGTAGGATCGATAATCTTTTTATTACTTGACGACATCCGTGCCTTGCAGGTGTTGAGCATGAGCGCGCGCTTCAAGTCCTCGACGGTCTCCGTCGCGAGATTTGAGGTCACGTTCGTGTGCATCAACTACAGTGGGAGCTGCTGGAATCGCAAGAAAAGGAGATAGACTGTCAAATCCTTGCGCTTTCTGATGCTCAGGTTGAGGGTCGGATTGATGCTCTAGATCAATCTCAGACTCAGGCTCAGGCTCAGCCTGGGGTTGGGGTTGGGGACCATCTCTCTTCCATGTTAGGACATTGTTTTCATCTAAACCTATTTTAGCTAAACTAAATTGTCTAGAACCTATTGTTCCATACTCAGAAAGTTGTTTGATGTTACCTACGGTAATATCAAACCCTAATGTGGCTAGTAAAGATGTGATGACATGTCAATAAGGCAAATGTGTCTTCCTACTAGTTACTGTCCTAGAATGATATATGATAGAATGAAACATCTGTAAACTAAAGTCTAAATATAATCTATGACTAAGTACATAGAGTAGAAATTAATGATAGGGACGCATCATAGTGATGCCCCTAGTGGTGAGTGACAAAATGCAGTTCACTATGACTTGGTACAAGGCATAGTCCTGTACTCTAAGTCTAGTGGAACTAAAAATACTCACAATGGAGTCCTCTCCTCGCCAAATAGATGCAAGTGTATCCTATCTAATGTGATGTGTGAGTAGGGATCACAGTATGGTAACTCCATAGATGGAAAACATATAACTGGACATGATGAATGCATGAGTCTTAGATGATCTCTCAACAATGAGGGGTAAGAATAAAATCCTTACCATGTACTCTAGTGGAATATGCAAGATCATCAATTCTAGTGAAATTATTGAAAAACTTTGCACATAGATTTATGTTAATAGAGTTTTTACAATAAACTAATTTCTCTAAACCATAATATGTTATTACTTCGATGTTAGGTATGCATGATCTACTAAAAAATGATCTACTAATATATCTAGTAGGCATGGGAGTATTAAGAGTGATTTCAAATCTAATCTTATGTCCCTTAGTGGGGAACCTAATGTCTATACATGGAGTAAAAGATGACTCAGCCTCAACTTCTCTTCTTTTACCCCTAATTAAATTATAATTATTTAATATTTATTGAAAAATGATAATATATCAAAAAATAAAATAAAAAATAATAAAATAATACTTTTTAATTAGGAAAAATAACCTATATAATTTTTAGGAATTTTTAGAAATTTTTCTGGATTTAAATGGATTTTGTATGGTCAGTCTATGGGGGAAGATTTAATAGGCTTTATTAAAATCTATTTAAATTATCTATAGTTGAGGGATTAATGGATTTAATTCGCACTATGTTTAAATACCTAAACTTACGTTTTTTTCCTCTCTTATTTTTCTCTCGGATCTCTTCTTTTTCCCTTCGAAGCCCGATTTCTTCCCAGCCGCAATCATTCTCCCGATCCCCCGTTTCTCACCGTCGTGATTCGTCTTCTCCCAATCATCGCGAGCTCGATCTGCCACCGTTGCAAGCCTCCATTGCAAGCGATAGTCGACCGCCAGTTCATGAGCCAGCTCGGTGATGCCGTCACCACCATTGTTGCTCTTCTCGCAGCCATCGTCATGCTCGATTCGTCGTTGTCGCTTCACTGCCACCCCCGAGACAAATTGTCATCGCTGTTTCTCCACCTCACCTCGTCACACTCGATCGCCTGATGTCACCGCTAGGATTGCACCCTTTCTCTTCTATATGTGACGACCATCCCATTGCCTTTGAAGCATGTCGCTACACGCTGCTACCTTCCGATCTCAGCAATCACAGGGCGTCTTCGGCTGACTCTGCACCAAGAGTAGCGATGTCGATCGCCACTCACTCTATGGCTGCCTCTCGCCTCCCGTATTCGTGTGAGTTTATCTCGACGAGGACATCACCATGCTCGATCGACATCGCTATCCCCAATTTCATCATCATCTTCCAAGTTAACCTCAAGTGTAGGTGTAATGCTATGAATGGGGAGGCAAGGCTAGGTAAGTTAGGCTTCAAAAATTGTGTATGGAAGTTGTGTAGCTAATTTGATAGTGGTTTCATGGATGACGGTGTAGGAAATCCTATGCGATAAACAATAAAATTAGAGTGGAAAAAGGATCCCTTTAGTGATCCATGCGAAAGAAAACTCATACAAGTTTAGATCTATAAAGCCCTATCTTATAGGTATACCTTTGATGTGTGCCCTTAGCTTATCCTGTTTGTCCAAGATTCCTTGGATCTCTTGCACGTTCAAGTGTCCATGCCTCTATGCGTATCCACACGAACACATCATTTGTCTCACGAACTCACACTTTTGAGGAGAAGATTGTGCTAGCAACCCCCTTCACAAGAAGGTTTTGGCCAAGCATGAGGATAAGAAGATGAAGAGCAACAACTCACCTCTCTCTTAGAGAATAACACCCATGACCTTTTATATACATCACATGAATACCAAAGGTTTTGCATCCCTTTGTATTCCACCTTAATGCATGATTAATCTACATTAATCATGCATGAAGATTCTAAATCCATTCATCTTCTTCAACCTAATTTGAGTCTAACTCATATTAAATGAAACTTGAGTCTAACTCAAGTTTCGGCCAACCAATGAGTCTAACTCAATTCAGCCCAATCAATGAGTCTACCTCAATGATTCCAATTAATAGCCTAATGGTTCATTTAGTCAAACTAAATTGAATCCATCTCCAAAGCAGCATGTTCTTTATGTGTGACCCTATAGGTTTTCGTAACATTGATAATGTCTCTAAACCACTTTAGACACATAAACAATGAGTGACATCTAGCAATGCATCATTGCTACCCAAGTTACGAGAAAGTCGAGATCTGACCTAAACTTTCCGTGACTACTATAATGTATGACCTTGTCCTTCTATCCTCGATATCTAGATTGATTAATGAGGCATAGACCGTATCATCCTCTTATCAATCTTTGTGTTTCTTGATCCCCAAGTAGACTCACTCAAACAAATGAACTCAATATCTCATATAGACTGTTTTGAGCATGGTCATGCATTTCGTGGTCTTACTCTATCAAAAGGCCTAAAGATATCACTCCCATCATATGGGAGGGATAGATCACATCTACATCACTCATATCTCTCCACATAATTTGTTACATACCCAGTGATCACCTTTATAGTCCACCCTGTTATGGGTGATGTTTGACGATAACAAAGTACATAACTCCTTATGTAGGGAACCATAATGATTTCAGATCTAAGGACTATTCATTCTAATAGTCATATTAGAAAGTTTATGACACTCATATAACAATCCATGAAACTTTCTCATGACGGGTCAATTCAGTATATATTCTCTAATATATACCCATGTGTCAACGTGATATCACATATCCATGACTTGTGAGATCAAGTCATCAATTGACCTACATGCTAGTCTCAATGTATTAATACTGTCCTTGTATATTAATGCTCGACCAGGAATATTTAAGAATAGGATCCTCTATAACCTCTCACAATCAATTTTACTAATTGGTGTGTTGTAGATAAGAACCTACTTTCTAAGGCATTATTATATTTATTCGGTTGGCACAAGCATAAAGTAAATATAATAACCAAACTTTGCCTTTTTATTAATAAAATATGATACAAAAAATCCCTAGTCAATCATCACATAATTGGCTCTAGGGATTACTATTAACAATTTCCCACTAGCACTAGTGCTAATCACTGTAATATCTAATATCCAGTAATCTAGTGTGACTATCATGCTTCCTCTGTGCCAAAGCCTTGGTCAAAGGGTCCACATGTTAGCATCGATCGGTATTCTGCATATCCTCACATCTCCTCTATCGATGATCTCTCGAATGAGATGGAACCGCCATAGTATGTGTTTGTATTGCTAATGAGTGTGAGGTTCCTTAGCCTATGCAATAACCCCATTGTTATCACAATAGAGATCTATAGGGTCCGCTATGCTAAGAACCACTCCAAGTTCAGTGATGAACTTCCAGATCCAAACAACCTCCTTTGTCGCATCAGATGCTGCAATATACTCAACTTCTGTTGTAGAATCTACGACTGTGTCTTACTTCAAACTCTTCCAGCTCACAGTACCACCATTCAGGCAAAATACATACCCTGACTGCGATCTAAAATCATCCTTATTAATTTGGAAGCTTGCATCACTGTAACCCTTTACAACTAGCTCCTCATTGCCTCCAAATATCAAGAAATATTCTTTCGTCCTTCATAAGTACTTAAGAATATTCTTGACAGCTATCCAGTGACTTTCACCTAGATCTGACTGGTATCTGCTCGTCATGCTCAAAGCATACGAGACATCAGGGCGAGTACAAAACATGGCGTACATGATAGACCTTATAGCAGATGCATAAGGGATTTGATCCATGCGATCTCTCTCCTCCTTAGAAGAGGAGCATTAAGCCTTCGAAAGACTCACACCATGTGACATTGGCAGAAATCCCTTCTTGAAATTCTGCATGGCAAAATGATTTAGCACCTTATCAATGTATGTACTCTGACTTAGTCAAAGTAATCTTTTAGATCTATCTCTATAGATCTTGATGCCTAAAATGTAGGTGACATCACCTAAGTCTTTCATTGAAAAACAATTCCTAAGTCATGTTTTCACAGACTGCAATATAGGAATATCATTTCCAATGAGAAGTATGTCATCAACATATAAGATAAGAAAGATAACTATGCTCCTACTAACCCTCTTGTAGACACAGGGTTCATTTTAATTCTTGATAAAACCAAACTCTTTGATCGCATCATCGAATCGAAGATTCCATCTTCTAGATGCTTGCTTTAAACCATAAATGGACCTTTGCAACTTGCATACCTTTCCAGCATGCTTTGGATCTACAAACCCCTCAAGTTGTGTCATGTACACATCCCCAAGTAGGTTTCTATTCAGAAACGCAGTTTTGACATCCATTTGCTAGATCTCATAATCATGGTAAGCTGTAATAGCAAGCATGATCCAAATAGACTTAAGCATCACAACTGGTGAAAAAGTTTCATTATAGTCAATACCATGAATCTGCTTGAAACCTTTAGCTAGCAATCACCCTTTATAGTTATGCATAGGACCATCCATGTCAGTTTTTCTCTTAAAGACCCACTTACACCCAATGGGTTTGACCCCTTCAGGTGGCTCAACCAAAGACCATACTTGGTTAGTGTACATGGATTCCATTTTGGACCTCATGGCCTCTAGCCATTTATCATAATTTGGGCTAATCACAACTTCCTGATAGGATGTAGGCTCGTTCAACTCAGCAAGCATAACGTCATCATGGTCAGACAAAAGAAATGAATATCTCTCAGGCTGACGACGTATTCTATTAGATATACAAAGAGCTTGGTCTACTTGAACAGGTTGTTGCTCCACAACTTCTTATGCAACAATCTCATCATCCACAACACTTTGTGATGCCTGTTTAATTTCCATCAAGGCCTCAGTGTTATCTATATCTTGAACTTCTTCAAGATGAATTTTACTTCCACTAGTTCTTCTAGAAATGAACTCTCTTTCTAGAAATACACTATTTCTAGCGACAAACACTTTGCCTTATGTGGGATTGTAAAAGTAATATCCCTTTGTTTCCTTGGGATATCCTACAAAGTAGCACTTGTCTAATTTAGGGCTTAGCTTGTCGGAGATTTGACGTCGAACATAAGCCTCACAACCCCAAATCTTCATAAAAGATATTTTGGGACTCTTCCTAGTCCATATCGTATATGGTGTCTTTATGACAGCTTTAAATGGAACACGGTTAAGTGTACAGACAGTTGTCTCTAGAGCAAATCCCCAGAAGGAAGTAGGTAGATTAGTCTGACTCATCATCGATCATACCATATATAATAAAGTATGATTTCTCCGTTCGGATATACCATTGCATTGTGGTGTTCCAGGTGGAGTGAGTTGAGATATGATCCCACACTCAGCAAGATGGTCACAAAACTGTTGGTTAAGGTATTCACCACCTCGATCTAATCGAAGCATCTTAATACTTTTGCCAAGTTAATTTTTTACTTCACTCTTGAATTCCTTGAACTTTTCAAAGGATTCTGACTTGTGTTTCATGAGATACACATAGCCATATCTACTGACATCATCAATAATAGTGATGAAGTATTAATAGCCTCCTCTAGCAACGATATTGAAAGGGTCACATACATCAGTATGTATGAGTCCTAACAAGTTTGTCGCTCTTTAGCCATGTCCACTAAATGGAGTCTTGGTCATCTTGCCTAGAATACAGGATTCACATGCCTCATATGATTCAAAATCAAATGAGTCTAAAAGTTTATCCTTATGGAGTTGTAATATGTGATTCTTATTTATATGACCCGAGCAACAATGCCAGAGATATGTTTGGTTTAAATAATTCGATTTGAACCATTTGGTATTTATGTTATAGATTGGGCTTTCCAAGTCTAGAACATAGAGTCCATTCATAAGAAGTTCACTACAATAGAATATATCATTTAAATGAATAGAACAACATTTGTCCTTTATCATAAATGTGAAACCTTTCTTGTCCAAACAAGAAGCAGAGATAATGTTCTTAGTTAAAGCATGCACATAATAGCACTCTTCTAGTTCCAGAACAAGCCTAGAGGGCAAAGATAAAGAGTATGTTCCTACAACAATAGCATCAACTCTTGTGTCATTGCCTACTCGTAGGTCCACTTCGCCCTTTGTCAATGATCTAATCTTTCTTAGGCCCTGCACATTAGTACAAATGTGTGATGCACAACCGGTATCTAAACCCATGAAGAATAAATAGATAAATTGACTTCTATAACATATATACCTGTGACAGAAGTCTCACTTCTTTTCTTTTTAACTTCCTCCAGGTATATCTTGCAGTTCCTCTTCCAATGTCTGTTCTCACCGCAGTGGAAGCAGTCCCCTTCCTTAGACACCCTTGTAGGGAATTCTTTATGCCAAATGGCATATGCGCAACGAAAAATAGGATCCCTTCCAAGTGATCCATGCGAAAGCAAACTCGTATAAAATAAATTTCTCTAAACCAAACCTATCTTATAGGAGAGGATTACCTTTGTTGCGTGCCCTTGCTAATCCCGCTTTTCCTTTCGGTTTGTTGGATTTTTAGCACGTTCAAGTGTCCGTGCCTCTATACGTATCCACACGAGCACGCTCTTGTCTCACAAAAGGAAAACTAGAAGAGCTCTCCTTTACTTCTTGCTAGAGAAGTCCCTAAAGGAGAGGAAGAGAGGGAAAAGGAGAAAGGAAGAAGAAGACTCCTCTTCTTGCTAGCCTACACTCACAAACCCACACAACTAAAGCTTCCACCAAGCTCTCTCACAACCACAACACCAAAAACTCACTATGGCCGGCCACCCCATGGAGCCTTTTATAGGGTTGGAAAAACCCTTCCACCTCCTTCACATTCAATGCAATCCATTGCATTGAGACACACTCAAAAAGGATTTGGCTTCCTTGTTTGGCCGGCCACTTAAGGAGACAAAACCATTTTGTTTCCTTCCACCTTAACTAGCTTAGGTGGATGCTTAGGTGGCATGCTTATGTGGCATGCTTATGTGGCATTCTTATGTGGCATTCATGCATGTTGAATTAATCTTATTAATTCAATTAAGCTTATGTTATCATATTGAATTAATCTTATTAATTCAATTAAGCTTATGTTATCATATTGAATTAATCTTATTAATTCAATTAAGCTTATGTTATCATATTGAATTAATCTTATTAAATCAATAAGGTAACATATTGAATTAATCTCATTAAATCAATTAGCTAAAATTCTCATTAAGCTTAAAGTCCAAAAACCATTTTGTACTTAAGCTTATTCCCATATTATTCTAGTCGAACTAGAATACTCTAATTCCTCTAATTATCATGCTCTTTGTGTGTGACCTATAGGCTCTCATAGCGTTGGCGGTGGACCTAAACTCTTTTAGATACACAAGCGATGGCGGCATCTAGCAATACATCATTGCTACCCAAGTTCTGAGATAAGTCAAGATCAGGACTAACCTTTCCGTGACTACTATAATATATGGCCAGTGTCCTTCTATCCTTGATATCAGTTGATCAATGAGGCATAGGCGTGTCATCCTCGATCAATCTATGTGTTTCTTGATCACTGAGTAAACTAACTCAAACAAATGAGCTCAATATCTCATATTGACTCATTCGAGCATGACCATGCGTTTTAGTAGTTCTACTCAATCAAGAGCCACCGATATCACTCTCTCGTCATATGAGAGGATAGATCCCATCTACATCACTCACATCCCTCGCATAATTTGTTATATACCCGATGTCGCCTTTATGGTCCACCACATTCGGGTGGCGTTTGTGATACCAAAGTACATAACTCCTTATGTAGGGAAGTAGTGACAGTGCGAGGACTATTACTATTCATACCAATAGTCACATGAGAAAGTTTATGACACTCATATAACGATCCATGAAACTTTCTCATGGCGGGTCAGTTCAGTATATATTCTCCAATATATACCCATGTGTCAACTTGATATCATATATTCATGACTTGTGAGATCAAGTCATCAATTGACCTACATGCTAGCCTTTATGTATTAATATTTCCCTTGCATATTAATACTCGACTAGGAACATTTAGGAAAGTGTTCTCTACAGCCTCTCATAATCAATTCTGCCAATTGATGTGCTGTAGATAAGAACCTACTTTTCTAGGGCATTATTATATTTAAATTAGTAGCACAAGATGTAAATATAATAACCAATCCTTTGCCTTTATAGAATATGATACAAAATGTTCCCTATTCAACCATCACATGATTGGTTCTAGGGCTTTAACTAACAATCTCCCACTAGCACTAGTACCAATCACTATGATATCTAATACCTAGTGACCTAGTGTGACCATCATGCTTCCTCTGTGCCAAAGCCTTGGTCAATGGATCTGCGATGTTAGCTTCTGTCGGTACTCTGCATATCCTCACATCTCCTCTATCGATGATCTCTCGGATGAGATGGAAGCGCCGCAGTATGTGTTTGGTCCGCTGATGTGATCGAGGTTCCTTAGCCTGTGCAATAGCCCCATTGTTGTCACAATAGAGGTCTATTGGATCTGCAATGCTAGGAACTACCCCAAGTTCACTGATGAACTTGCGGAGCCAAACAGCCTCCTTTCTTTGCATCGGATCAATATACTCCTGTAGAATCAGCAACTGTGTCCTGCTTTGAACTCTTCCAGCTCACAGCTCCACCATTCAGGCAAAACACGTACCCCGATTGCGATCTATAGTCATCCTTGTCTGTTTGGAAGCTTGCATCACTGTAACCCTTTACAGTTAGCTCCTCATTGCCTCCAAATATCAGGAAATATTCTTTCGTCCTTCGTAAGTATTTAAGAATATTTTTGACTGCTATCTAGTGACTTTCACCTGGATCAGTATCTATCTACTCGTCATGCTCAAAGCATCGAGAGGCGTCAGACAGTACAAAGCATGGCGTACATGATAGACCCTATAGCAGATGCATAAGGGATCTTATCCATGCGATCTCTCTCCTCCTTAGAAGAGGGACATTGAGTCTTCGAAAGACTCACACCATGTGATAAAGGCAGAAACCCTTTCTTAGAATTTTGCATAGCAAAACGATCTAGCACTTTATCAATGTATGTACTCTGACTTAGGCCAAGTAATCTTCTAGATCTATCTCTATAGATCTTGATGCCTAGAATATAGGCAGCTTCACCTAAGTCCTTCATCGAGAAACAATTCCCTAACCACATCTTCACAGACTGGAGTGAGGGAATATCATTTCCGATGAGAAGTATGTCATCTACATACAAGACAAAAAATACAACTGTGCTCCCACTATTTCTCTTGTAGACACAAGGCTCATCTTCATTCTTGATGAAACCAAACTCTTTGATTGCATCATCGAATCGAAGATTCCAGCTTCGAGAGGCTTGCTTTAGTCCATAAATGGACCTTTGCGGTTTGCATACCTTTTCAGATGCTTTGGATCTTCAAAACCCTCGGGTTGTGTCATGTACACATCCTCGGTAGCTTTCCATTCGCGGTTTTGACATCCATCTGCCAGATCTCATAATCATGGTAGGCTGCAATAGCAAGTATGATCCGAATGGATTTAAGCATCGCAACTGGTGAAAAGGTTTCTTCATAGTCAATACCATGAATTTGTTTGAATCCTTTAGCCACCAATCTACCTTTATAGGTATGCTTATTACCATCCATGTCAGTCTTTACTTTAAAGACCCACTTACACCCAATGGGTTTTACCCCTTCAGGTGGATCAACCAAAGTCCATACTTGGTTAGTGTACATGGATTCCATTTCGGATCTCATGGCCTCTAGCCATTTCTCGGAATCTGGGCTCATCATAGCTTCTTTATAGGATGTAGGCTCGTCAAGATTGATAAGCAATACATCACCGTTGTCAGTCAAGAGAAAAGAATATCTCTCAGGTTGACGACGGATCCTATCAGATCTACGAAGAGGTTGGTCTACTTGAGCAGTGTTTGCTCCACAACTCTTTGGGCAACAATTTCCTCATCCACAACACTTTGTGGTGCCTTCATTTTCCATCGGCCTTAGTGTTATCATCATCTTGAACTTCTTCAAGATGAATTTTACTCCCACTAGTATTTCTAGAAATAAATTCTCTTTCTAGAAAGACATTTCTGCAACAAACACCTTGCCAAGTGTGGGATTGTAAAAGTAATATCCCTTAGTTTCCTTGGGATATCCTACAAAATAACACTTATCGATTTGGGTCCTAGTTTATCCGAGACTTGACGTCTAACGTAAGCTTCACAACCCCCATCTTTATAAAAGACATTTTGGGACTCTTCGGTCCATATCGTATATGGTGTCTTTTCTACGGCTTTTGATGGAGCAGCGATTAAGTGTAAGCTACCGTCTCTAGAGCTAAACCCCAAAAGGAAGTAGGTAGATCGATCTGGCTCATCATTGATCGTACCATATCTAATAGAGTACGATTTCTCCTCTCGGATACACCATTCCATTGTGGTGTTCGAGTGAGTTGGGATATTATCCCACACTCACCAGGTGATCACGAACTCTTGACTAAGGTATTCACCACCTCGATCCGATCGAAGTAGCTTAATACACTTACCAAGTTGGTTTTGTACTTCATTCTTGAATTCTTTGAACTTTTCAAAGGATTACTTATGTCTCATCAAATATAAGTAGCCAAATCTACTCATATCATCGTGAAAGTAATAAAGTACTTATAGCCTCCTCGGCCGACATTGAAAGGGCCACATACATCAAGTATGTATGAGTCCTAACAAGTCCGTCGCTCTCTCCATGTCCACTAAATGGAGTTTTAGTCATCTTTCCTAAAGACAAGACTCGCACCTCATATGATTCAAAATCAAATGAGTCCAATAATCCATCTTTATGGAGTTGGGATATGCGTTTTCATTTATGTGACCTAAGCGGCGTGATGCGAAGATATGCGGTTCAAATCATTCGATTTGAACCGCTTGGTATTTACGTTATAAATTGGGTTATCTAAATCTAGAACATAGAGACCATTCATAAGTGGTGCATTACAATAGAACATTTCATTTAAATAAATGGAACAACATTTGTCCTTTATTATAAAAGAAAAGTTTTTCTTGTCTAAACAAGATACAGAAATTATGTTCTTTGTTAATGCGGTCTGTACATAGAAGCACTCCTCTAGTTCTAAGATAAGCCCTGGGCAAAGACAAAGAATATGTTCCTACAAACTCGACAACTTTTGCGCCATTGCTGCTACTCGTAGGTCTACTTCACCCTTTGCCATTATTCTACTATTTCTCGATCCACTGCACATTAGTACAAATGTGAGATGCACATCCGATCTAATACCCATGTAGAAGAAATAGATAGATTAACTTCTATAACGTGTATACCTGAGGCAGAAGTCCCACTTCTCTTGTTCTTTACTTCCTCAAGGTAGACTTTGCAGTTCCGCTTCCAGTGTCCAGTCTCACCACAATGGAAGCGATCCCCTTCCTTAGGTACTTTACCTTTACCCTTTGAAGTGGATGAATTGGCCTTGCCTTTGGCTTGGTCTTACCCTTGCCTTTGCGCTTACCTTTGTCCTTCTTGACCATTAGTACATTACTAACTTTCTTCTTGAGATTTGGTTCAGCAGTTCTCAACATCTTTGAGAATCTCGAGCAAAGGTTTATCAATTTCATTCATGTTATAATTCATGAATTGATTGTATGCTTACGCGATTGCGAGGATAACATCGGTTGCCAATTCTTGGCTCGATGGAAAACCTAGTCTTTGAGGTTCTCAAGCGTACCCAATCATTTTGAGTACGTGAGTTCCTACAGTGTTCCTTCTTGCATCTTGCATGCAAAAAGAGCCTTAGACACTTCAAACTCGTGCCTAGCTTGTCCTTGATATAGTTGTTTCAAATGCTCAACCATATCATAGGCATCCATGTTCTCATGTTGCTATACAGGCTCGAGTTCATGGTGGCAAGCATAAGGCATGACACATCTAATCGTCATCTTGATGCTTCTTATAAGCATCCTTTTACCAGTGGCGCAGGCAGGTATTTCGAGGATAGGCGCTCTAGGACATACAGTTTGCGTTCTTGCTTGAGGATAATCCTCAAGTTCCTATACCGATCAAGAAAGTTCGCTCCATTGAGCTTGTCCTTCTCAAGGACGGATCGCGAGAGTTGAGGGGTGTGTCGTGTTAGATGACATGGTGATCTACAACATTAAAATGCAAAGTTAAGTATCATACCTAAATCATTTAATTAGGCCTTTAATTAAATGAGGCTCCACTAAATTCTCATAGCTACTATTTAGCTATAAATTTATATGGGATAAAGATCCACATCATAATTGTCTTGAGTTAGCTTTGGCTAATCGCCCAAGACGTAGTATAATTAGGTAGGCAATCTTTTGCCAATTACATCTGATGTAACTCTTTAATAGCTTTGGTTAAGTTTTAGATTAGTTTAGTGTTTATTCCTAAACCGACTTCGGTGTGGCGAGGCACGAGGGCCTTCTTGGATATCGAACAGCGACCACTTCTAAGACAAAGTGATGTTGAAATCACACAAAACTAATGTTAACACTTATGTTCAAAGCTAATATATGCCTCTACTTTCTTAACCAATTAAGAAAACACTTAATTAAGTCTTAACCAAGGCGATAGCGGGACATCACGATTGTCCACTCGCACCCTCCAAGATAAAATGCATTGCTTTGCTTTGTAAACCCAATAACAAATGGTCGAGGAAGTAGTGAATACCAACTTTGGTAGGCATATCGTTTAGACTTATTAAGAAATAAACATGTATCATATACATATTAGCATACATCACATATAAGCTAAACTAATCATGCATCACATACAAGCTAAACTAACATGCATCACATACATATTAAACTAACGTGTCATGGTTATGGCCCTTATTCTACAATCTTCTCAAGCCAATGAAAAGATTGATTGGTCAACCTAGGGATAGCATCTTCTCCTAAGTGCTTCCTTTTGGTTGTCTTGTGTGTTGACTTCCTCCTTGTAACCTCATCTTCCAATGGACCCTCCATCCTTGTTTTGTACATTACAAAAGGAGAAATACTCGAGTTACATTCGAGTCTAAAACTAATTTTACAACAAGAATATTAGGAGAAAGGCACGACACGCAGGCCGTATTAAGAATTACAACACACAATCACAAACTTTTTGGGACTAGGCCATAACCATGCACCATGTCATTTTAACTTTTAAAAGACATTGGATATTTTATTATGTTTGAAAATTTGCTAATGCAATTATCAACTCATAATAAAATTTATCCTACTTCTATATCACATATAAAATAGAGAAAACCTATTTTTATATGATCTTTCGCAAGTGGCTCTGATACCACTGTAGGGAATTCTTTATGCCAAATGGCATATGCGCAACGAAAAATAGGATCCCTTCCAAGTGATCCATGCGAAAGCAAACTCGTATAAAATAAATTTCTCTAAACCAAACCTATCTTATAGGATAGGATTACCTTTGTTGCGTGCCCTTGTTAATCCCGCTTTTCCTTTCGGTTTGTTGGATCTTTAGCACGTTCAAGTGTCCGTGCCTCTATACGTATCCACACGAGCACGCTCTTGTCTCACAAAAGGAAAACTAGAAGAGCTCTCCTTTACTTCTTGCTAGAGAAGTCCCTAAAGGAGAGGAAGAGAGGGAAAAGGAGAAAGGAAGAAGAAGACTCCTCTTCTTGCTAGCCTACACTCACAAACCCACACAACTAAAGCTTCCACCAAGCTCTCTCACAACCACAACACCAAAAACTCACTATGGCCGGCCACTCCATGGAGCCTTTTATAGGGTTGGAAAAACCCTTCCACCTCCTTCACATTCAATGCAATCCATTGCATTGAGACACACTCAAAAAGGATTTGGCTTCCTTGTTTGGCCGGCCACTTAAGGAGACAAAACCATTTTGTTTCCTTCCACCTTAACTAGCTTAGGTGGATGCTTGGGTGGCATGCTTATGTGGCATGCTTATGTGGCATTCTTATGTGGCATTCATGCATGTTGAATTAATCTTATTAATTCAATTAAACTATGTTATCATATTAGTTATAATCTTATTAATTCAATTGCTTATGTTATCATATTGAATTAATCTTATTAAATCAATAAGGTAACATATTGAATTAATCTCATTAAATCAATTAGCTAAAATTCTCATTAAGCTTAAAGTCCAAAAACCATTTTGTACTTAAGCTTATTCCCATATTATTCTAGTCAAACTAGAATACTCTAATTCCTCTAATTATCATGCTCTTTGTGTGTGACCTATAGGCTCTCATAACGCGTTGGCAGTGGACCTAAACTCTTTTAGATACACAAGCAATGAGCGGCATCTAGCAATACATCATTGCTACCCAAGTTACGAGATAAGTCAAGATCCGACTAACCTTTCCGTGACTACTATAATATATGACCGTGTCCTTCTATCCTTGATATCGATTGATCAATGAGGCATAGACCGTGTCATCCTCGATCAATCTATGTGTTTCTTGATCCTGAGTAAACTAACTCAAACAAATGAGCTCAATATCTCATATTGACTCATTCGAGCATGGCCATGCGTTTAGTAGTTCTACTCAATCAAGGGCCCACCGATATCACTCTACATATGAGAGGGATAGATCCCATCTACATCACTCACATCCCTCCGCATAATTTGTTATATACCCGAATCGCTTTATGGTCCACCTGCTACGGGTGACGTTTGTGATACCAAAGTACATAACTCCTTATGTAGGGAACCGTAGTGACTTCAGGTCTGAGGACTATTCATACCAATAGTCACATGAGAAAGTTTATGACACTCATATAACGATCCATGAAACTTTCTCATGGCGGGTCAGTTCAGTATATATTCTCCAATATATACCCATGTGTCAACTTGATATCATATATCCATGACTTGTGAGATCAAGTCATCAATTGACCTACATGCTAGTCTTTATGTATTAATATTGCCCTTGCATATTAATACTCGACTAGGAACATTTAGGAAAGTGTTCTCTACAGCCTCTCATAATCAATTCTGCCAATTGATGTGTTGTAGATAAGAACCTACTTTTCTAGGGCATTATTATATTTAAATTAGCTGGCACAAGCAAGATGTAAATATAATAACCAATCCTTTGCCTTTATAGAATATGATACAAAATGTTCCCTATTCAACCATCACATGATTGGTTCTAGGGCTTTAACTAACAACCCTGCCTTTAGCCTTTGATGTAGTAGAGTTGGCCTTGCCTTTGGCTTGTGTAGGGGATCGATTGGATGCTGAGGGGGGGGGGGGTGAATAGCGCGTGCTATACCGATGATGGAACTCATTTGCGTTCGTCTCTACAAAACTCATTATGCGCAGCGGAATAATAATAATAAAATAAATAATGAATTAAAATAACCACGAACACAAAGATATAACGTGGTTCGGAACCGAATGGTTTCTACTCCACGGATCGAGCTCTAAAGAGCTCTAGCGATGCCAATCACAAACCACTATGCAAACACTCCTTCTCGACACAAGTCGGAGGTGGAGAAACCTCGTACAATAGATTATAACAATAATCTAAATGGATACAAGCAAATACAATAATGAAATACAATACAAGTAAAGAAAACTACTTTACAATTGCTCTTTGAATGCTTGATCACTTGGTTGCTTGAAATCAACTTGGAGATCCTGATTTGCAACAGTAAATCACCCCAAAAGCCCTCAAGAAACCATCCCTTTTTCCTCCTTCACGAGCTCCTTATGATCAAGATCTTTAAATCGAACCATCAGTCGACTGATGCCACTATTGTCGTGAGACAACGGCTAGATCCACGCTGGATAAGTCCAAGGGATCCATCATCAGTCGACTGATTATGACCATCAGTCGACTGGTCAAGCCTCCACTCGACTGCTGACCGCAGCGGTTGAGTGAGACTCCATTCTATGGCTGAAACACCGAGCATCAGTCGATTGATCACATGATCAATCGATGCTCATCCATCAATCGACTGCCCATCTCTGGCAATGATCGCTAAACCACTTCGCGTCAAACCCTAGTTGACTAGCGCCGATCGGCCACATGACACCGGCCGATCCGGCACACCTCAAACATGAGGTTTTAGCCCAAGTATGGTTCCCCCATACTTGCTAGACCACCCTTAGCCTAGACCTAAGCCTTCTAGCCACCTCTATCAGCCTCACGCCTCTCGGATCCCTCCAAGTCATCCATGACTTGTTCATCCATTGCGCTAGCCTTCAGGTGCTTCCATCGGCTATGTCACGCTAACGGTGTCTACACCGCCAAGGCACATTGGACTTACGCTGCCAAGACTCCGCTTGGACTTTACGCCGCCAACCATTGGACTTATGCTGCCAAGACTTCACCCTTGGACTTCTCAAATGCCAAGACTCAAGCTTGAACTTTCCCTTGCCAACCCATGTTGGACTTTCCATGCCAAGACCCATGCTTGGACTTTACTTTGCCAAGATCCATGCTTGGACTTTACATTGCCAAGACCCATGCTTGGACTTTCCCAAATGCCAAGTGTCCCACTTGGACTTTCCATGCCAAGTACCTAAGACTTGGACTTTCCCATGACAATTACATTGTCATATGTTTTTGTTGAACATCAAAACATCTCTCGAGCCAAGCTCGAGTCCTGATCAATCGTGACCTGGGCCGATTGCACCAACAGTTTGGGTCTTACCCTTGCCTTTAGGCTTCCTTTTGCCTTTGTCCTTTTGTACTATCAGTACGTTGCTAGTCTTGGTCTTCTTGAGATGGATTCTCAACATGTTGAGCATCTTAGGCAGAGACTTATCAATTTTGTTCATATTATAGTTCATGACAAATTGACTATACCCTTTAGACAATGATTGCAGGATAAGGTCAGTGGTCAATTCTTGGCCCAGTGGAAATCCTAGTCTTTCAAGGTTCTCAACATACCCAATCATCTTGAGTACGAGAGTTCCTACAAGAGTTCCTTCTTGCATTTTGCATGCAAATAGGGCCTTAGACACCTCAAATCGCTCATGCCTATCTTGCCCTTGATATAGTTGTTTCAGGTGCTTAACCATGTCATGTGCATTCATGTTCTCATATTGCTTCTGAAGCTCAGAGTTCATGGTGGCAAGCATTAGCCAGGATACATCTAGTGTATCATCTTGATGCTTCTTGTAAGCATATTTCTCCGCACGAGTGGCGGTAGTGGCGGGTGCTTCAGGAAGAGGTTGCTCTAGGACGTACAGTTTTCATTCTTGCTTGAGGATGATCCTCAAGTTTCTATACCAGTCTAGGAAATTAGCTCTGTTGAGCTTGTCCTTCTCAAGGACAGATCATAGAGAGAGAATATTTGACGTATTAGATGACATGGTGATCTGCAACAAGAAATGCAGAAATAAGTATCATATTCTAAATCATTTAATTAGGCCTTTAATTAAATAATACTCCCACTAAATCGTAGAGCTTTGGTAGAGGCTAGTCATGAATGTAGGCAAACACACTTTGCCTACTACTAGATCCAAACCAAATATCATTCATGTGGGCCAAGATCCATATTATATTTCATCTTGAGTTAGCTTTGGCTAATCGCCCAAAACTAGTATAATTTAGGTAGGCAACTCCTTACCAATTGCAACATATGCAACTCTTGGATATTTTGGTGAACAAGACTATTTGTTCGTTTACCCAACCATATGAGAGATGCCTCTAAGTCCTCAATCCAATTGAGATAACTTAGTTAAGTCACACCCAAAGTTCAATAGCGGGACATCACAATTGTCCACTCGCACTCTACCAAGATAAAAGCGTGTCACTTTGCTTTAGCAAACCCAACAACAAATGATCGAGGTAGTTTATGAGTACCAAACTTTGGTAGGCATATCGAGTTGACTTAATTATGTGCCTTTACGTTCTCAATCCAATTGAGATAACATAGTTGATTAAATCGAATCCAAAGTTTATTAATCAGACATCACTATTGTCTGATCGTACTCTACCAAGATAAATTGAGTTACTTTGCTTTGGCAAACCCAACTACAATTGATCGTGGTAGTAGTGAGTATGAAACTTTGATAAGCATACTGCATCGACTTAATTATGATAAACTTATCATCTAAGCATGCATCACATACACATATGACATATATCAACATATAAGCAAAAAAAACCGTGACATGGTTATAGCCCATATTCTACGATCCTCTCAAGCCAATGAGAAGATCGAATGGTCAACCTAGGGATAACATCTTCTCCAAGTGCTTCCTTTGGTCATCATGTGTCATCGGCATCCTTCTTGTAACTTCATCCTCCAATGGACTTTCCACTCCTCATTTTGTACATTAGAAAATAAGAATACTCGAGTTACATTCTAGTCTAAATCTATTTTACAACTAGAAAAATAGAGAGGGAGACATGACACACAGATCGTATTATGAGTTACAACACCCACAAACACATCACAATACGCAGGGCGTATTATGAATTATAATATAATCCAATCTTATTAGGGTAAAGGGCCATAGCCATGTACCATGGAAACCAACACACAACAAATAGATCTAGGACATCAATATTATTATGTTTACAAAATTTTCTCATGAGCCGAAAGCTCACGGCGGTCCTACTAGTCGGTTAGTAGACGGGGTCAAGGGGCAGCGCCCCTTGTGGGGGAGGGGGCAGTGCCCCCGAAACAAAATTTATTTTGTCAACTCTCTGAATGAGTCACTGCCCTAAATCCATCAAAATGAATCCAAGAACCTCTTATTCCGTTGATGGATCCTTATGACAAATCTGTTCTCAACAGAGTGACGCAACCACATCAACTAGTATGAAAACCGTAGGTTATGAAATTTTGTCAAGAGAAATCTTTTAGTTTGATCAACACAAACTTATGCATCCCAACAAAATATGCTCATACAATTATGCAACCCATAACAAAATATGTCCTACTTCTATATCACATATAAAAGTGTATAAAACTTTGTGTGATCTTTCGCAAGTGGCTCTGATACCACTATAGGGAATCCTATGCGATAAACAATAAAATTACAGCTAAAAAAGGATCCCTTTAGCGATCAATGCGAAAGAAAACTCATACAAGTTTAGATCTAAAAAGCCCTATCTTATAGGTATACCTTTAATGTGTGCCCTTAGCTTATCCCGCTTGTCCAAGATTTGTCAGATCTTTTGCACGTTCAAGTGTTCGTGCCTCTATGCGTATCCACATGAACACGTCGTTCGTCTCATGAACTCACACTTTCGAGGAGAAGATTGTGCTAGCAACCCCCTTCACAAGAAGGTTTCGGCCAAGCAAGAGGATAAGAAGATGAAGAGCAACAACTCACCTCTCTCATAGAGAATAACACCCTTGACCTTTTATATACATCCCATGAATACCAAAGGTCATGAATACCAAAGGTTTTGCATCCCTTTGTATTCCACCTTAATGCATGATTAATCTACATTAATCATGCATGAAGATTATAAATCCATTCATCTTCTTCAACCTAATTTGAGTCTAACTCAAATTAAATGAAACTTGAGTCTAACTCAAGTTTCAACCAACCAATGAGTCTAACTCAATTCGGCCCAATCAATGAGTCTAACTCAATGATTCCAATTAATAGCCTAATGGTTCATTTAGTCAAACTAAATTGAATCCATCTCCAAAGCATCATGTTCTTTGTGTGTGACCCTATAGGTTTTCGTAACGTTGGCAATGTCTCTAAACAACTTTAGACACATAAGCAATGAGCGACATCTAGCAATGCATCATTGATACCCAAGTTATGAGAAAGTAGAGATCTGACCTAACCATTCTGTGACTACTATAATGTATGACATTGTTCTTCTATCCTCGATATCTAGATTGATTAATGAGGTATAGACCGTGTCATCCTCTTATAAATCTTAGTGTTTCTTGATTCCAAAGTAGACTCACTCAAATAAATGAGCTCAATATCTCATATTGACTTATATGAGCATGGTCATGCATTTCGTGGTCCTACTCTATCAAGAGGCCAAAAGATATCTCTCCCGTCATATGGGGGGATGGATCCCATCTACATCACTCACATCTCTCCGCATAATTTATTACATACCCAGTGATCGCCTTTATAGTCCATCCTGTTACGGGCGATGTTTGACGATACCAAAGTACATAACTCCTTATATAGGGAAGCATAGTGATTTCAAGTCTAAGGACTATTCATATTAATAGTCATATGAGAAAGTTTATAACACTCATATAACGATCCATGAAACTTTCTCATGGCAGGTCAATTCAGTATATATTCTCTAATATATACTCATGTGTCAACGAGATATCACATATCCATGACTTGTGAGATCAAGTTATCAATTGACCTACATGCTTGTCTCAATGCATTAATATTGCCCTTGTATATTAGTGCTTGACGAGGAATATTTAAGAATAGGATCCTCTAAAACCTCTCAAAATCAATTTTACCAAGTGATGTGTCGTAAATAAGAACCTACTTTCTAGGGCATTATTATATTTATTCGGCTGACACAATCATAAAGTAAATATAATAACCAAACTTTACCTTTTTATTAATAAAATATGATACAAAAAGACACTAGTCAATCATCACATAATTGACTCTAGGGCTTACTACTAATAGATGGTGAATAGGGGGAGAATGTTTCGGATGTGACTATGGAAGCTGAACGATTGAGGAAGGTGAGTTTGATTGATTGCTAATTATAGATGGATTGTTGGTGATAAGGGTAATCTTAGTAGGATGGGTTCCTATTTGGCTTGATTTGATCCCAATTCACTGTGAACAATTGTAACATCATGAGGTAAGTATGGATTTGGTAGGGATTATGTGATATCTAAGATATCTTGTGATTTTTAGGAGATGAAGATGATCTGAATTAGGTCTTGACTTAATTTAGTTGTTTGATGCTGATTAGGTACCTTAAATTGAAGCAAGAAGTTGTGGTTAAATGAAGCGTTGTTAGGTGTAACTTGTTATATGATTTGATTTACTGGTATAGATGAATGATGTTAATTGGTTCAAATTGGGTGCTATTTGGTGGACAAAGAGGTTGTGCAATTAAGGCATAACTAGGTGAGTGGATCTTAATGCTTATGAATGTATATTGTTGTGATAGCAGATGTTGTTATTGATTCAAGGTGGCTGTGTGATAACTTTGTAATAGGATGTTAAAGCAGAGTTATTTGTGAAGTATATCATAGATGGAATCTGATTAAGGGATTATTGTGGTTAATCGAGTAGGTGTTGACTTTATTACCGAGTGTATGCTAATCTTGGTTATATGTTGTATTCTTGGTTATAGGTATTTGATTCAAGACAAATTCATGGACATAAAGTTAGACAATGTGATTTACATATCAGGTGGGTGATTTCTCTTTTGACTCTGTTAGATCTTGATCTTAGTGCATGAATTTTGTTAATGATAGATAGAATTATCTTGACTCCACTCTACTTATTCTTGTGCTTGATACTTAGCCATTGAACTTTAAGATACTTATTCGATATCTATATAGTCTCGTTTCATCACTGTTGTTGATTATAGATATTATATTTGTTTAATATATGAATATTGCAGAAGTACATGTAGCTGAGCACAGTTGTTGTCTTTGACTGGTCATCATGTTATACCACTAGAGTTTTGATATTGGTTATAACTGTAGACTTGGTTATCTTATTGCATTATCTTGCATTGATTATCTCCTGTCAACCATGATTATTGTGGATGGTTGAGTGGGTCATCAGTGGAGTGTTGTTTATGGACTGGAGGTCCTAGCATGATATGTGTATATGTCTATTATTTATGACTCCCTATGAGGTAGTGTGCATGTTGGAGGGATTACGTGCATTGGAGTCATCATCACATTGCAAGCATGTTATTGACTATGTCTCTCGTGTGGTTGAGAGAGTCATCAGTCATACCTATCCACCCGGTCACTGTGGGATAGTGGTTGTGAGAGATTTGGGCAGTTGATATCTGCAGCACTCGGCCAATGTTGGATATTGGTAGCAGGAGTTGCATGCAGCTTGTCCTGTTGTGCAACACTTGGCCACTAGTGGGTAGTGGTAGCCAGAGTTGCTTGCAGAAGGGACCCTCATATGTGGCTAGATAGCTACTTACTCATACTGTCCATTCGGCCACTCGAGAGTAGTGGTAGCTGGAGTTGGGACAGGTGTCATGTTTTGTTCACCCAGGCCATACGAGGTCGTGGTAGAGAGGTGTGCAGGAAGTGACCATGCATACGCATCGCCGTGGAGGCACATATATTTATTTGATGCATATTGCATATGTTTGTGATATGTTGCATATGATTTTTGCATATGTTTGTACATCTTCATACATACCATTTACATGTTCTATACTGTTGTATGTAGAGTACTTGGGTATGAGTCGGATCAGGTTGTCATGTGCATTTGATTAACATTATGATTCTGCATTAGATGGACTAGGTTGGTTTCTACATTTGATTATACGTTGTTCATATGATTATGAGTTAATCACAGGTGTGATATTATTCATGCATGTTATTCGTATGTGTTACGTTGTGTATACTTGTCAGGTTATTATGAGTTATGTCATTGCAGACCTTCAGGTATGTCAGTACATTATATTACAACTAGTGGATCAGGTTGGTATATGCATTTATTATTTTTATACTGATGGTTAATTGTTATTGTTGGTGCAATCGGCCCTGGTCACGATTGACCGGACTCAAGTTTGACTTAAACTGTATTTTTATGTTAGACAAAACGTATAACATGAGATTGTCATGGGAAGTCCAACATGGGTTGGCCACGTAAATCCAAGTGTGTAGCCTTGGTTGTGAAAGTCCAAGCATGGGGCTTGGTGTTGGGAAAATCCAAGCATGGGGCTTGGTGTTGGGAAAATCCAAGCATAGGGCTTGGTGTTGGGAAAGTTCAACATGGGTTGGTCACGTAAGTCCAAGTGTGTAGCCTTGGCGGTGAAAGTCCAAGCATAGGGTTTGGCATGGAAAATCCAAGCATGAGCCTTGGTGTGGGAAATCTTGAGGACTTGGCAAGTTCACTAGGCTCGGGGTCCTTGAGTCGGTGAAGGATGGCATTGCGAAGCCGTGTGCTTGGTGCATCCGAGGGACCGCTGGACGGGGAGCGAATGAAGTGAGGCCCGAGGGAAGCAGACTTCGAGGGCAAGAGACGCGAAGGATGGTATTGCAAAGTCATGCGCTTGATGCATCCGAGGGATGTAGGCTAAGGGAAGAGAGCTTCGATGGGGAACTCCATGAGAGGATGTGGTGGACTTGGCCAAGTGGCTAAGACTGAGTGTCGGATGCTCAAACAACTTGGTGTTTGAGGTTTTACCCAACATCAGTCGACTGGTATAGGTACTAGTCGATTGCTCTAGGTCGATTGGACTCGACTGGTGTTCGACTGATATTCGACTGATCTGGTTTTGGCCGAATAGTCAACTGCCGAGGGAGGGCAGTCAACTGATCGGGGTGAATTCGGGCACAGAAGGTCTTCCAGTCGAGTGATCGCAGTGAGCACTCGACTGATGGGTTCATCAGTCGACTGATGGGCATGATTAGTCTACTAATGATGGATCCGTTGGAACTTGTCCAGCGTGGATCGAGTCGTTGTGAGACAACGGCTACAGGACCAGTTTACTGATGGTCATGATCAGTCGACTAATTGGCGCTAAATCAGCTCGACGCAGGTTATAAATGGAGCTCGAGATGGTGAATTTTTGCAAGAGATTTTGGGGCGATTTTGGAGGGGGATTGCTGCTGCATTCCAGTCCTTCAAGAGCAATCCAAAGCAAGAAACAAGCAAGTGATTAAAGCGAAGTTTTGTAAAGTATTCTTTACTTGTATTTCTTCTTGTATTTGTATTTGCTTGTATTACTTAGTGTAATTGCTTGTACGAGGTTTCTCCACCTCCGACGTGTTCTCGAGAAGTAGTTGTTGTTAGTGTCGTGCGCATAACACGAGCTCGTTGAGCTCACCCAGTGGAGTAGGAATCCTAAGGTTCCGAACCACGTATATCGTGTGTCATATGCTTGTATTCTTGTTGTGTTTTCATTATTGTATATTCCGCTGTGCTAACGAGAATTGTAGACAAGTGATACGCGACGAATGATCGATTTGCATCCACTACGCGATTTAGGTTATTCACCCCCTCTAGCCGGCCACCGATCCTTCAATAAGTGGTATAAGAGTGAGGAGCTTGTCGAGGACTAATCGCCAACACAAGCATGACAAGATGGTCAGCTCTAACATTCATCCACCGAAATTCGATGGAAACTTTTCTTGGTGGAAGAAAAGGATGGAGGTATACTTCAAAATCGATTTCGATTTAATGCTAATTTTAGAAAATGATTTTGAAATGCCTATGGATGAAGACAATAGGCAAATTGAAAAGACAAGATGGAACAAGGACCAAATCAAGGATTTCAAGACAAATCTTAAGGTAATCAAATTGCTAAGTGATTTGATTCCTAACCATATTTGGTCTAGATTAGGTAATTATAGGGATGCAAAGGAGTTGTGGCATAAGGTGGTCAAATTCGACGAAATTTCTGAACCGGCACAAGTAGAGAAGGATGCCGAGGGAGAATCGCCATCAACATTCGAAGATGTGGATGACTTGGAGGAAACCTCCACCTCTTGCATTGAGGGGAAGGAGAGGTCATCCATCCCGGAACAAGAATGAGAAGAAGCATCTACATCTGGGAGAAGTGAAGATCAAGAGGCTTCCACCACCCTAGGTAACTCAAGCAATGTAATTAATAATAAAGATCACATAATTTACTTTAAGTGTAGGGAGAAAGGGCATTACAAGACTAAGTGCTCAAAATTGGCTAAGAAGAAGGCAAAAGTCAACCAAAAGTCAAAGGATGCCGGAGTCCTCGCTAAAAGGAGCAAAGAGCACATTGTGTGCTTCAAATACAACCAAAGAGGACACTACCAAAGCCAATGCCCTAGGGGGAGAAAGAAGAGGCAAGAAGGAGCTAAACAAGTAGGGGGAACTTCCAAAGCAAACCCTAAGGTATATCTTAATGTGCCTTCTAGCTCTAGGACTAAGAAGCATGTTAGAAATTATTTTAATTCAGTTGCTATTATTAATGAAAAGCATGCTAGTAGGAACAAATATTTTTATTTAGGTGCCAAGCATGTAAACTTGCCTAAGGACAAATCTAGGACCAATAATACTAGACCTATTTTATCTAGAGAGTCTATTAGGAAGGTTAAAAACCACCTAGGTATTAATCCCAAAAATCATAGACATATGCCTAGGAAGAGTCATTCCCAAAAGATAAATGAAAAATCAAAATTGAGAAAATTAGAATTAGAAAATCGAGCCTTTAGGTCAAGGCTTGAAAAATTGGAAAAGACCCTCAAAATTATGACAAATTCAACTATGGGGTCAAAGGATCAAAATTTAAGACCTAGGAGACAAGAACCGGTTAAGGGCAAGAAAGGTTTGGGTCACAAACCTAAGTCCTATCACAATGTTCCATTTGATTATGGAACTAAATCTAGGTCTAGAAAAACCAAGGTTAATAGGGAAGTTATCCCTAAGACTAACCATGGTAAGTGTCTAGTGACTAAGGAGTCAAGAAAAAATAAAGTAGCCACTAAGAAGGTCAAAGGGGGAGTTACCTCTAGATTTGACCTAGGAAAGACCCAATTGCCTAAGGTTTCAAAGCCAAAAAGGGTCATTAGGAAGGTATCTAGGGAAGTTATCCTTAGTGATTACCTAGTTAACCCAAGGAGCTCCAATAGGTATTTGGTTCCTAGGAGCATGATCGATTTATGCTAGATGAGTTAGGGTGTGTCAACCCTAAGGGGATAGGTAGTTAACCTAACCATAGTAGAGTTGACACTTTAGGATGTGCCAATGTGTTTTGAAGTTGAAAATTGATTAAAATTGGCACTTTACGTTTAGAGGTCACGGTGTGCCATTTTTGGATTTTTGGCACACTAGGGGAATAGTTGGTCATATGGCAAAATAGATTTAATTATAACAAATGACAATTAATACTAAAATCTAGGTATTTATACCTTTATCTTTTACTTGCCATGATTTACTTGCTATATGTCATGCCATGACATCATATTTACATTTTATCATATAAAATGGAATGATCATGCTTAGGGTTTATTTTTAGATGTCATGATATGCTTAAATTAGAATCACATGCCATGACATCATGATTTTGGCACATGCTTTCTTATATTATCATTTATGCCATAATCATTACTCATGCATGATTTGAAGTCTCATGCATAAAGGAATCAAATAGTGTTGCCTAGTAAATTGTATGAGACCCTAGTTTAAGGATAACAAAATTCACATCTCACATCAAATTGCCTTGGGTGTTATTTGATATTAGATATATGTGAGATGTTAGGAAATTGAATATAAGGTTTTAAAATCATTTCAAAATCATTTTGAAAAACCTTGGTGCAATCTATCTTTTGATAGAAGTCACCATTGATGATGTTGATACAAAGAAGGCTCAAATATTGAAGCTTTTCTCAACTTTTGAACTTTGTATCAATATCACTATTTTGTAGGTAAAATAATTTTCAAATATTTTTCACCCATATTGATTGTTATAAGTATTATGCATATGAATTTTCACGATTTTTCACCATATGTATAATTACTTGTGATTTTTTGAAAACCATTTCTGATAATTGCAATTCGAATTTTTCAGTTATCAGTTGACTGCCGCTCAATGGCAGTCGACTGATGAGGGTTGCAGTTGACTGATTACTATCAGAGTCGATTGTCAGGCTGATTTCGGATAAAAAAGATTTGTTAGGCCCATGTTTAGCTATGTTTTGGTTCCCTAACTACTCCTAACCCTAGGACATGCTTTGGAGAGTATTAGAAAGGGTGAAAATCCATTGGATATGGATTAGGGGATTTGTTTAGGGTATGTATCAATTTTAAGGTGTGTGAGAGTTCATTGTTGAACTTTGCCTTAATTTTGATGGTTTAGTGTTCCTATTGGCTTAGGGACTCTCCAAAGACATTGTTGGTGCAATGGTCAAGGGGGAGCAAGCCTTTAGGGGGAGGTATCCATCATGGAAAGATGGATGTGTATTTTTCCTCATGGGAGGAAAATTGGGAGAGTGTCTCTCTTAAGTGATATGAGACTTATCACTAGAAAGATTGAAGGCATGTGTTTTCCTCCAAGGGAGAGATTGTAAGATCTCATTGGGATATGAGACATTCATACCCTTGGGGAGAACCTTTTTAATGTATGTCAAAAAGAGGGAGAAGTTACCAATTGGGGCTAGTTGGAATTCTCATTGGGATGTGAGAATTGCCAATTGGGGATAATTGGTAGACTTGAGTTTGAGATTTTATCAAACATCAAAAAGGGGAAGATTGTTGGTGCAATCGGCCTAGGTCACAATTGACCGGACTCGAGTTTGATTCAAACTGTATTTTGATGTTAGATAAAACGTATGACATGGGATTGTCATGGGAAGTCCAACATGGGTTGGCCACGTAAATCTAAGTATGTAGCCTTGGTTGTGAAAGTCCAAGCATGGGGCTTGGTGTTGGGAAAATCCAAGCATGAGGTTTGGTGTTGGGAAAATCTAAGCATAGGACTTGGTGTTGGGAAAGTCCAACATGGGTTGGCCATGTAAGTCCAAGTGTGTAGCCTTGACGGTGAAAATCCAAGCATGGGGCTTGACATGGAAAATCCAAGCATGAGGCTTGGTGTAGGAAGTCTTGAGGACTTGGAAAGTTCACTAGGCTCGGGGTCCTTGAGTCAGTGAAGGATGACATTGCAAAGTCATGCACTTGGTGCATCTGAGGGACCGCTAGACGGGGAGAGAATGGAGTAAGGCCCAAGGGAAGCAGACTTCGAGGGCAAGAGACGCGAAGGATGGAATTGCGAATCCGTGCGCTTGGTGCATCCGAGGGACGTAGGCCAAGGGAAGAGAGCTTCGGTGGGGAACTCCATGAGAGGATGAGGTAGACTTGGCAAAGTGGCTAAGACTGAGTGTCGGATGCTCAAACAACTTGGTGTTTGAGATTTTACCTGACATCAGTCGACTGGTATAGGTACCAGTCGACTGCTCTAAGTCGATTGGACTCAATTAGTGTTCGACTGACCTGGTTTTGGCTGAACAGTCGACTGCCAAGGAATGGCAGTCGACTATCGAAACCATTAGTCGACTGTCGAGGGAGGGAAGTCAACTGATCGGGGTGAATTCGGGCATAGAAGGTCTTCCAGTCGAGTGATCGTGGTGAGCACTCGACTGATGGGTTCATCAGTCGACTGATGATGGATCTGTTGGAACTTGTCCAGCGTGGATCGAGTCATTGTGAGACAACGACTACAGGACCAGTCGACTGATGGTCATGATCAGTCAACTGATTGGCGCGAAATCAGCTTGATGCAAGTTATAAATGGAGCTCGAGATGGAAGATTTTGCAAGAGATTTTGGGGCGATTTTGGAGGGGAATTGCTGCTGCATTCCAGACCTTCAAGAGCAATCCAAAGCAAGCAACAAGCAAGTGATCAAAGTGAAGTTTTGTAAAGTGTTCTTTACTTGTATTTCTTCTTGTATTTGTATTTGCTTGTACGAGATTTCTCCACCTCCGACGTGTTGTCGAGAAGGAGTTGTTGTTAGTGTCGTGCGCATAACACGAGCTCGTTGAGGTCACCCCATGGAGTAGGAACCCTAAGGTTTCGAACCATGTATATCGTTTATCGTGTGCTTGTATTCTTGTTGTGTTTTCATTATTGTATATTCCGCTGTGCTAACGAGAATTGTAGACAAGCGATACACGACGAACGATCGATTTCCATCCACTACGCAATTTAGGCTATTCATCCCCTTTAGTCGACCACCGATCCTCCAACAGTTATTACCTTTAAGATTGTATACCTATTGATCTCCATATGTTTATTTAGTTCATGCACTATCTTTTATCTACCACTGAGTCTTATACTCACCACATCAGACCTTGGGTTTTCCTGTCTCCTAGGTAGTAGGTAGAAGATTCCTTAGGAGCTCGAAGCTCCACCTGTTTGTCCCATCTCACACCGAGTGTTTGGATTTTTTTCCATTTCATGTTGTATTATTTTGGATTGTATATTTTGGATTTTATTCTATAATGCTTTCGCATTTTTGTTATGGTTGTGGTATTGATTTTTATTATGTTTTTCGATTATGGTTGTGTTAAAATCGCACGGGTGGGTATCTGTGTGTCTTTGTATTTTTAATATCTGTTAGTGTGATTTTATTATGATATATAGTTTGTGGGTGTTAGCGGCTATGTGGGCCTTGTATCGTATTGTATCTTATATTATCACAAGAGGGTACCGTTCGATCGACAGACAAGTATACTCTCGGGGTGTGACAATTTTATTGGTATTAGAGCCAGGTTGTGAAGTCCACTTTCGGGTTTTATTTCGTTCGGACATCGAGTTTTGTTTTACTCGATTTTGACTTTGTGATTTTTGAGATTTGGCATCGGTGGGACTTCTCCGAGCAATAGGATGTAAGGTATGATATTGATGATTATATATCTTAATGCTGATTATGCATTTAGCTATTTATAACAAGGAATGTTATGCAGTGTGTTAGTTATTATTCATAGTCGTGGTGTAGGTTTACCACAGAAATGACATGTTGAGTCCATAAGACATGTACCTGCTTTCGAAGAGGTGAATTACTTTGGAGAGCCGACTGATACCAAGTTGGAAAGTAGAGGTTAGACAGTCACCCTTTATTAGAGATCAAAGATTACAATCTTAAAGATTTTCACTAACTATGCTAGTCAGATCATTACCTGAGGTAATGGACAAGGTGTGTATACTATCATTGATGCAGATAGTGGAGGATTAGTTTATGGTGTTTCATAGAGATTTTGATCCTTGAGGTTGCATACCATTTTCGAGATCAAGTCGTTACTTGGTTGAAGATGTAGAAAATAATCTTCGAGGAATAGTATATCACTTGGTCATGATTTAGTGATGTTGTGAGAGAGTATTTCCCTGCATCATTTTCTTTGACTCATTGTCAGGAAATTCTTGAGCTTCAAGTAGGGTGATCATTCAATAATGGGAGTACCATGCAGGGTCGTTAGACTTGCAAAGTTTATGCCCACCTAATAGAACAAGAAGGTGAATGAATGTCTTAAGCCACCCAGGATTTATTGGCTTACATTTGGATCAGGACGCTTGGATCTTCTATGATCTCCTACCAGTAGGCATTAGATCGAGTCATGAGTATAGAAATGACTCCGTACAAGTGTTTTAAGAGTTGGAGACTGATAAGCAGACATTGTAAGTCAAATATTGGAATCAGAAGCCTCCGAATGTTGGACAAAAGGAGCAAGATCGGAGTCATGGGTCATGAGCTACTTTCTGACCACAGAATACCAACGACAAATCATCAGAACCTTCCCATGCTTATCAGTGAAATCAAAAGAATGACTCTGAAGAGATTATGTGCGTGCAATGCAAATCATGAAGACATGCAGAGTTAGATTATCCAGTTGGATCAGTCTATCTGTTTCTATAGCAGGCAACCAATATATATATGATGAGAGGGTGTACTTTGAAGACTCAGTTGAAGACCATTGATATTGCCTTCGGGAGGATGATCCACAACCTTGACAATAGAAATCATCACTGAAGAACGGATTATCACACCGGCATTGTCTAAGGGAAGTCTTTTGCATTTATAGGAACTAAGTTGTTAAGAATAGAAGTTGGATGGGTTTACATCATCACTCAAGAGTAGGCATAGAGGGCCAAAGGATTGGTCATTCGGAATATTATCTTAGCAGATATATTGATTGATACAGGTAGTTCATCTTCATTAAGTTTAGAGTGATTTTGGATGGGATTAGGGGAGTTCCTATACACCGACTTTGTGAGTGGGTGGTATATTTACCTTCATGCGAGATGTTGACCAACAACTAAGAAGTTAGGGGATGCCCTTAGACTTCGATAGACATACCTTTACTGCAGATATATCCCTATGGATATCTAAATTTTGGAATGTTAGTATGTCATGCCTCTTATATGTGCATATAGTTTGAGAGTATTCAGATGAACTCCCAGGTTTGCTACTGCATAGGCAAGTGGAGTATGTGATCGAAATAACTCCGAAAATGACTCTAGTATTGAAGACCCCATACCGGATGACACTATGTGTCATCGTTGTCGGCAACTGAATGCAGTAGCTATAGAGAATGAATATCCTCTATTGTAGATAGATGATCTTTTTAGATTAGCTAAAGGACACCTGTGTATACTCTAGGTTTGGTTTAGGATCGGGATATCATTAGCTTAGAGTGGAAGATGTAGATGTGCAAAAGATGACATTTCACACTTGGTGTGAACATTATGAGTGTTGGTGATGATGTTTGGATTTACTAGTGCTCCAGTCATATTCCTAGATTTGAGGAATCGAGGACTCATGGAGTATTTGTATTAGTTTGACATCATCTTTGTAAGTGATATTTGTGACCATTGAGTTGCTTGAACCTGGTTAGATAATCGTGATGGCACTATTGAATACTTGACTTGTATTGATGCAAAGAGAAGGTATTTCCTTGTGTCATGTTGTGTATCTCATCATCAAGAAATTTTTGAGCCTCAAGCAGGATGATCGTTCGATTGGTGATGGAATACAATGCAGATTTATCAAATGTGTAGAGTTTTGCCTCCACATTGTAGTTTTTAGATGGGACTAGGAGAGTTCTTATACATCAACCATGTAGGTTATTGAGATCTTTATCGTTACTTGAGTTGCCTAACTCTTCTCGAAGTATGTGAGTGGAAGAACATGACTTATTATTGTACTTGGGTAAGAAATTTGGGGACCAAATTTTTATTAGTGGGGGAGAATGTAATATATCGAAAATTATAATAAAATAATACTTGTTAATTAGGAAAAATAACGTATATATTTTATAGGAATTTTTAGAAATTTTTCTGATTTTAAATGGATTTTGTATGGTCAGTTTATGGGGAAAGATTTAATAGGATTTATTAAAATTTGTTTAAATTATCTATTGTTGGGGGATTAATGGATTTAATTCACTCTATGTTTAAATACCTAAACTTAGGTTTTTCCTCTCTTATTTTTCTCTCGGATCTCTTCTTTTTCTCTTCGAAGCTCGATTTCTTCCTAGCCACAATCCTTCCCCCGATCCCCCGTTTCTCCACCGCCGCGATTCGTCTTCTCCCGATCATTTCAAGCACGATCTATCACCACTGCAAGCCTCCATCACAAGTGGTCATCGACCGCCAATTCGTGAGCCAGCTCATTGATGCCGTCACCGCCAGTGTTGCTCTTCTCGCAGCCATCGTCAAGCTCAATTTGTCGTCGTCGCTTCAACACCGCCCCCGAGACAACTTGTCGTCGCTGTTTCTCCACCTCACCTCGTTGTTTCTGATCACCTAATGTCGCTGCTACGATTGCTCCCTTTCTCTTCTACATGTGACGACCACCCCATTGCCTTTGAAGCATCCCGCTGCACACCGTTGTTGGGACTGTGATGTCCGTTAGAGGGGGTAGGTGAATAGCATTTTCGTACGTCGATGAAATTCATTCGTGTTCGTCTCTACAAAGCTTGTTATGCGTAGTGGAATATATATAATAGCAATAACAAAAATGAAGACAAACACAAATATACAAGGATGTAACGTGGTTAGGAACCTCAAGGTTCCTACTCCATGGATTGAGCTCAAATGAGCTCTAGTGATGCAACCAACACTACTAAACATAAATACTCCTTCTCGACAACACGTCGAAGGTGGAGAAGCCTTGTACAAGTGATTACACTAAGTAATACAATGGATACAAGTAAATACAAATATAAAATGCAATACAAGTAAAGAAAAACACTTTACAAGGAGCTTTTGATTGCTTGATCTTTGATTGGCTTATACTAGCCTTGAAGGACTAGAAAACACCAACTATTCTCCTTCAAATCACCCAAGAGAACCATTGCCAAATCCTTCTCCATGCGATACTTTTATAACCTGCATTCGAGCTGGATTTTGCCTAGCAGTCGACTGATCGAGACCATCAGTTGACTGCTCCTGTAGCCATTGTCTCACAACAGCCCAAGCCATATTGGATAAGTTCCAATGAATAAGCCATCAGTCGACTGATCATTTCCATCAGTTGACTGATCGAGCCATCACTCAACTGCCAAATCCTAACAGTCGACTCGAAAAATTTATGTTTCCGAAAGCTAGACCATTAGTCGACTGATCCAAGCCCATCAGTCGGCTTCTAGGCCATTTCCTGCATTCGAACACCAGTCAACTCACACCAGTCGACTGCCCATAATATTAGTCGACTGATAACGTCATCCATGAGGTTTTAACACCAAGTATGATGCCCTCATACTTTCTAAACCACCCTTAGCCTAGACGTAAGCCTTCTAGCCACCTCTGTCAGCCTCACGCCTATCGGATACCTCCAAGTCATCCATGACTTGTTCATCCATATGCTAGCCTTTAGGTTCTTCCATCAACTATTGTCATGGTAATGTGGTCTACATCGCCAAGGCACATTGGGCTTACACTGCCAAGACTCATGCTTAGACTTTACGCCGCCAACCATTGGACTTATGCTACCAAGACTCTACCCTTGGACTTTACACTGCTAATATCACCCCTTGGACTTCCCTTGCCAACCCATGTTGGACTTTCCATTTGCCAAGACTTAAGCTTAGACTTTCCCTTGCCAAGACCCATGCTTGGACTTTCCATGCCAAGTACCCATGACTTGGACTTTCCAACATATGGTCAACCCCATGTCAACCATATAGTCAAACAATGGGCAAACCATCGTCAAACATCCAAAATACCACTCGAGTCAAACTTGAATTCGGTCAATCATGACCCAGGTCGATTGCACCAACAATCTCCCCAAATCATTGTCAAACATCAAAATACTACTCGAGTTTGGTCAATCATGACCTGGGTCGATTGCACCAATAGTTGCTACCTTCCGATCTTAGCAATCGCAGGGCATCTTCGGCTGACTCTGCACCACAAGCAGCGGCGTCGACCGCCACTCACTCTGTGGCTACCTCCCGCCCCCCATATTCGCATGAGTTTAGCTCGACAAGGATATAACAGTGCTCAATCGACATCGTTATCTCCCATTTCATCATTGTCTTCCAAGTTGACCTCAAGTGCAGGTGTAAGGTTGTGAATGGGGAGGCAAGGCTAGGTAAGTTAGGTTTTGGAAATTTTGTGTATGGAAGTTTTGTAGCTAATTTGATAGTGGTTTCATGGATGATGGTGAATAGGGGGAGAATGTTTCAGATGCGGCTGTGGAAGCTGAACGATTGAAGAAGGTGAGTTTGATTGATTGTTAATTATAGATGGATTGTTGGTAATAAGGGTAATCTCAGTAGGATGGGTTCCTATTCGGCTTGATTTGATCCCAATTCACTGTGAACAATTGTAACATCACGAGGTAAGTATGGATTTGGTAGGGATTATGTGATATCTAAGATATCTTGTGATTTTTAGGGGATGAAGATGATATGAATTAGGTCTTAACTTAATTTGGTTGTTTGATGTAGATTAGGTACCTTAAATTGAAGCAAGAAGTTGTGGTTGAATGAAGCAATGTTAGGTGTAACTTGCAATGTGATTGGATTCGTTGGTATAGATGAATGATGTTAATTGGTTAAGATTGGGTGCTATTTGGTGGACAAAGAGGTTGTAAAATTAAGGCATAACTAGGTGAGTGGATCTTAATGCTTATGAATGTATATTGTTGTGAAAGAAGATGTTGTTATTGATTCGAGGTGGATGTGTGATAACTTTGCAATAGGATGTTAAAGCAGAGTTATTTGTGAAGTATATCGTAGATGGAATCTAATTAAGCGATTATTGTGGTTAATTGAGTAGGTGTTGACTTTATTACTTAGTGTATGCTAAGCTTGGTTTTATGTTGTATCTTGGTTATAGGTATTTGATTCAAGATAGATTCATGGACGTAAAGTCAGACAACACGATTTACATATCAGGTGGGTGATTTCTCTTTGACTCTTGTAGATCTTGATCTTAGTGCATGAATTTTGTTAATGATAGATAGAATTATCTTGACTCCACTCTACTTATCCTTGTGGTTGATACTTAGCCATTGGACTTTGAGATACTTATTCGATATCTATACAGTCTCATTTCATCACTGTTGATTATAGATATTATATTTGCTTAATATATGAATATTGCATAAGTACATGTTGATGAGCACAATTGTTGTCTTTCACTGGTCATCATGTTATACCACTAGAGTTGGTAATGGTTATAACTGTAGACTTGGTTGTCTTATTGCATTATCTTGCATTGATATCTCCTGTCGACCATGATTACCATGGATGGTTGAGTAGGTTGTCAGTGGAGTGTTGTTTATGAACTGGAGGTCCTAGCCTGATATGTGTATATGTTTGTTGTTTTTTACTCCCTGTGAGGTATTGTGCATGTCGGAAGGTTACGTGTATTGGAGGCATCATCACATTGTATGCATGTTGTTGACTATGTCTCCCGTGTGGTTGAGAGAGTCATCAGTCATACCTGTCCACCCGGTCACTCTGGGATAGTGGTTGCGAGAGATATGGGTAGTTGATATCTGCCGCACTCAGGCACTGTGGGATAGTGGTAGCTAGAGTTGCGTGCAGCTTGTCCTATCGTGCAACACTCGGCCACTCATGGGTAGTGGTAGCTAGAGTTGCTTGCAGCAGGGACCCTCATATTTGGCTAGATAGCTATTTTCTCATACTGCCTATTCGACCACTTGAGAGTAGTTGTAGCTAGAGTTGGGACATTTGTCATGTTTTGTTCACCCAGGCCACACGGGATCATGGTAGAGAGGTGTGCAGGCAGTGACCAAGCATATGCATCGCCGTGGACGCACATATATTTGTTTGATGCATATTGCATATGTTTGTGATATGTTGCATATGATTGTTGCATATATTTGTACATCTTCATACATACCATTTGCATGTTCTATACTGTTGTATGTAAAGTACTTAGGTATGAGTTGGATCAAGTTGTCATGTGCATTTGATTAACATTATGATTCTTCATTAGATGGACCAAGTTGGTTTCAACATTTTATTATACGTTGTTCATATGATTATGAGTTGATCACATGTGTGATATTATTCATGCATGTTATTCATATGTGTTACGTTGTGTATACTTGTCAGGTTATTATGAGTTGTGTCATTGTAGACCTTCAGGTATATCAGTACATTACATTACATCTGGTAGATCAGGTTGGTATATGCATTTATTATTTTTATTTTGATGGTTAATTGTTATTACCTTTAAGAATGTATACCTGTTGATTTTCATATATTTATTTAGTTCATGCATTATCTTTCATATACCACTGAGTCTTATTCTTACCACCACATATCCTGGGTTTTCCTGTCACCTAGGTAGTAGGTAGAAGATTCCTTGAGTGCTCGGAGCTCCACTAGCTAGTCCCATCTCACACCGAGCGTTTGGATTTTGTTTCGTATTCATGTTGTATTATTTTGGATTGTATATTTTATATTTTATTCTATATTGCTTCCGCATTTTGGTTATGGTTATGGTATTGATTTTTATTATGTTTTTCGATTATGATTGTGTCAAAATTACACCGGTGCATATCTGTGTGTCTTTGTATTTTTAATATCTGTCAGTGTTTTTTTTTATGATATATGGTTTGTGAGTGTTAGCGGCTATATGGGCCTTGTATTGTATTGTATCTTATATTGTAACAAGAGGGTACCGCCCAGTCGATGGACAAGTATACTCTCGGGGTGTGACAATTTTATTGGTATTAGAGGCAGGTTGTGAAGTCCACTTTCGGGATTTATTTCGTTTAGACATCGAGTTTTGTTTTACTTGGTTTTGGCTTTGTAAGTTTTGGGATTTGACATCGGTGGGACTTCTCCGAACAATCGGATGTAAGGTATGATATTGTTGATTATATATCTTAATGTTGATTATGCATTTAATTGTTTATAACAAGGAATGTTATGTAGTGTGCTAGTTATTATTCATAGTCGTGGTGTGAGTTTACCACAGAAATGACATGTTGAGTCCATAAGACATGTACCTGCTTTCGAAGAGGTGAATTACCTTGGAGAGCTGACTAATACCTAGTCGGAAAGTAGAAGTTAGACAGTCACCCTTTCTTAGAGATCAAAGATTACAGTCTTAGAGATTTTCACTAACTATGCTAGTTAGATCATTACCTGAGGTAATGGACAAGGCGTGTATACTATTGTTGATGCAGATAGTGGTGGATTAGTTTATGGTGTTTCATAGAGATTTTGATCCTTGAGGTTGCATACCATTTTTGGGATCAGGCCGTTACTTGGTTGAAGATGTAGAAAATAATCTTCGAGGAATAGTATATCACTTGGTCATGGTTTAGTAATATTGTGACAGAGTATTTCCCCGCGTCATTTTCTTTGACTCATTGTCATGAAATTCTTGAGCTTCAAGTAGGGTGATCGTTCGGTAATGGGAGTATCATGCAGGGTCGTTAGACTTGCAAAGTTTATGCCCATCTAATAGCTCAAGAAGGTGAATGGATGTCTTAATCCACCCAAGGTTTATTAGCTTACATTTAGATCAGGACGCTTGAATCTTCTATGAACTCCTACCATTAGGCATTAGATCGAGTCATGAGTATAGAAATGACTCCGTAAGTGTTTTAAGAGTTGGAGACCTATAAGAAGACATTGCAATTCAAATATTGGAATCAGAAGCCTCCAAATGTTGGACAAAAGGAGTAAGATCGGAGTCATGGGTCATGAGCTACTTTATGACCACAGAAGACCAACGATTAATCATCAGAACCTTTTCATGCTTATCAGTGAGATCAAGAGAATGACTTCGAAGAGATTATGTGCATGCAGTGCAAATCATGAAGACATGTAAAGTCAGATTATCCAATTGGATCAGTCTATCTGCTTCTATAGTAGGAAACCAGTATATATATGATGAGAGGGTGTACTTTGAAGACCATTGATATTGCCTTCGGGAGGACGATCCACAACCTTGACAACAAAATTCATCACTGAAGAATGGATTATCACACCGACACTATCTAAGGGAAGTCTTTTGCACTCACAGGAACTAAGTCGTCAAGAATAGAAGTTGGATGGGTTTACATCATCACTCGAGAGAGGCGCAGAGGGTCGAAGGATTGGTCATTCAGAATATTATCTTAGCAGATATATTGATTGATACGGGTAGTTCATCTTCATTAAGTTTAGAGTGATTTTGAATGGGATTAGGGGAGTTCCTATACAACGACTTTGTGGGTGGGTGGGCCACGAGCTACTTTCCGATCATAGTAGACCGATTGCAGATCGACAATATCTTCTCATGTTTATCAGGAAAATCAGAAGAAAGACTCTGAAAAGATTAGGTGCATGTAGTGCGAGTCACGACGACACACAGAGTCAGATTATCCGATGGATTATGTTATCTGCTTCTACTATAAGCAGCCAGTATCTACGAGGAGAGTATGTATTTTGAAGACTCAGTTGAAGACTATGGATGATGCTTTCGAGAGGACGATCCACAACCTCGAAAGTTGAGTTCATCACAGAAGATTAGATTATCACATCAGCAACGATCTTATCTCAGACATAGTGGAGTTCTTTGATCCTTCCAGTCGGGAGAAGCGAGTTACTCAGCAGTATCAGCAGAAGACATCTCAGACGTCCAGACGACAACTGTTACCTCCCCAGGCATGGTTATGCTTTGTACAGAGGAGAGAGTTTACGATGATGGTTGTATCTATGTTGTATTCTTCATACGCAGTTATACTATTTGCAGAGTTGGAGCGTGCTACGATGTTGACAGTTCTTCAGTATTTTACAGCCGGATGTGTACTTTTTGCCAGTACAACAGTGTTTACCATCTCTGTTGTAGTTGTTTTAGTTTGTACCTCAGTTCAGCAGTTGACTGCAGTTTCTCCATGGTAGTTTTTTGCATCTACATGAGCTCAGTCGCCAAGAACAAAAGTTGGATGAGTTTACATGGTTACTCGGGAAGAGGTATAGAAGACCGATGAAGTGGTCATTCGGGGTATTACTCTAGATTACCCCATTTGTTGATATATCTATAGATACTGGTAGTTTACAGGTATCTTTGTCTAGAATATTCTTATATAGGATTAGAAGGGGTCCTATCGACTTGTGGGTTGGTGATTTTTCTCTACCTTCTGGTGAGATATTGATCAACAACTAAGAAGTCAAGGGATACCCTTAGCCTTTGCTAGACATACCTCTACTATAGACATATCCTTACGGATAGTTAAATTGTTGGAATGAGGGTATAGCATGTATCACGGATGTGCATATAATTCGAGAATATTCAGATATAGTTTCGGATGAACTCCCGGGCTTGTCATTGCATGGGCAAGTGAGATGCAATTGGGGGGTTAAATTTGGAAATAGTTCTGATATTGACAACCTCATACCGGGAGATGATTTTATTGGTATCAGTGTTGCTAAACACTGTGGAAATTAGAAGAATGTAAGTTGCAATTATATGAGGTATTGGATGGGAGATTTATCTTTCCTAGTGTTCTTCTTGTGAAGACTCGTAACTCTTTGTTAAAAGAGAGATGGACCTTTGAGGTTATGCATTGATTATCGATGTTGGAACGCGGAAGCTATTGAAAATAAATATCCTTCGTTGTGGATAGATGATCTGTTTAGATCCGCTAAAGGACACTTGTGTATATCCTAGGGTTGATTTTTAAATTGGTGTGTTGATATTGTAGTGACTTAGTGTCATATAATTATCATTGTCGGTGTGATGATTGACCTATCATCAGCTTAGAGTAAAAAGGATGCAGGTGTGTAGAAGATAACATTTCATACTTGGTATGAATTTTAGGAGATGTTGATAATGTTGTTAGACTTATTAACGATTTAGTCGCTCATGAAGCGACTGGACTCGTTGGTGGTTGCCTTCTTAGATGATACTGTGAGATATACTCACAATCTTAAGGAAAGTTGTGGTTTCCCTAGATTGATTTGGATGTTATAGTAGAGGTTGATAGAATGTTACTAGCATTATCATACCGCTGATTTGTTGGACCAAGAAGGTGATGGAAATAACTTGGTCGGAAGCTTGTGAAGCTAGGTTTCAGGGCCTAGACAGTGGCTAACTTTTGCATCAGTGTTAGTTAATTCTTCCGGTGTGGCTGGAACTATACACGGATGTATGATTTCAGGGATTAGGAGCGATTCTGATGCAGTTGAATGAGACGTATCTTAAGCGTACGACAGTTGAGAAACTACGAAATAAGTTGTCATATACATGACATGGATTTAACAGTTATTATCTTGAGTAGTAGATGTATAGAGTAGGAATGCTCATGGAATTTTGGCTAGCTACTGGGTAGCTGCAACTAGGGAGATTGGTCATTACGGTCTCCCAGTCACTTATAGTGCTGTGTGATAGAGTGGATTTTGGAACAGTAGATTGGTTTCTCTTGTGAGAAAGTAATTCTCCGTCTCCGAGGAGAATAGTGGGTTACAGAGTTGCATTCAAATTAAGAAGGGTTGTTCTAGGAGACTAGTTAGTCGAGATTGATGATTTATTCAGAGTGTATCCGAAAATAGTGAGTATTGAGACATTCCTGTTGGTGGAACGATATATGGGACATGGTTGATTCCGTAATTTGATGTTGGGTGTGCCAACAAGTAATGGTGGAATATTAGTGACCGGTAGGATTACGTACCTGGATAGAAGTGGAAGCTTAGTTGATTGACTGTGTTGGGAGATTATTTAGAATTCGGAAAGGACTTGATAGGATTTGGGTAATCGATGATCGATTAGTCAAGTCCACTCATTTTCTACCGAGCCGTAAGGTGGATTTTGTTGGATCGCTTGATAGAATTATATTCATGGAGTATCTTTGAGTATCATTTCTGATAGTGATTCATGATTTACCTTACGATTCTGGCAAAGTCTCCAACATGTCACGGTTATAGAGCTCCCCTCTGGTACGATTATCTACCTTTTAATAGGTCGGTTGAGAGTGTATATAAGAGATGGAATATAATATTCGAGCTCAGTATCCCATTTAGTCACTTGAGGTGCATGACTTTTTCTCCAGATACTTGAGATGGTTGTTGGGACATCTCGTACTCATACATGAGTCGAAAATTTGGGGACCAAATTTTTATAAGTGGGGGAGAATGTAAGATATGAAAAAAAATATAAATAAAATAAAATATCCTTTGCTAATCAGGAAATTATCTTATATGATTTCTCAGAAGTTCACAAAAAAATTTTCGGATTTAAAAAGGGTTCGTATGACTAGTTTGGAGGAAGATTAAAGCCTAATTGGGAGTTTAGGTTTAACCTGGGTTGGACCTTGACCCAAAGCTGGCTCAATCCAATTGAATGAACTTTAAAAGACCCGAACCCGATATGCGTGATTTCTCTCCGCGATTTCTTTCCCCGACTTCTTCTTCCCATTTCCGATCGCCGCCCTCTTCGTCGCAAGCAATGGGCTCGCTGCCGCCACCTGGTCGTCGGAGGTCACCTTGAGTGAAAGATCATCGATCATTGACCATCATGAGCTAGATCTGTCACCGTTCCCATCGCAAGCTTGAGCTTCCCTCACTGTCGAGAGGGAGAACTGTCGTCTACCGTGAGCTATTCCGTTGTGCTCTCTCCTTCCTTATCCAGATCTCGGCGGTAGCAAGCTCCTCCAATCATTGAGTTTGCCTCGGCATCAAGGTCAATCTTCGGTGTCACCGAGCCAGTTCATCGCCGACCCTTTGTTCTGCCGATAGCAAATCGTCACCGCCGTACAAGCTCAGCTTGTCGCCAACTTCACTTTCAGTCACCACCGCGGGAATATAGCTCAGATCGATTATTGGACTCTTATCGGTTGGCTATGTTGGTGGATCGAGGTTGAGGTAAGATTTGAATAGATCTATGGTTCAGTTAGATTTCTATTTTCTGCATAGTTTTTCATAGCGATTGCGATGTGGGATGGGTTGTATGTGCTCTGTTGTAGAGCTATGAACGATGAGTTTGAGTTGAGTTGGAAATTGGTATGGAACTTATCTGCAAGTGATTGTTGAGTTGTGATGTTTGGGATTTCAGCCGGAAGCTGTGTATGAGATAGGGAAGGTAAGATACTACTATGGTTTAGATGTTCAATAATCTGTTGGGTTGTGTTTTGTTTGGTTGATAGAGATCTTAGTGTATTGAATTGAATGGGGTGTTGGTTTGATTTTGTGGTAAGCTACCATTACAGCTCAGATTTGTGGGGATGTTTTTATATTCTGATTGTTCTTGGGGTTGCTGACCATGGTATTTTGCTGATCATGCTTGAGGTAAGGATGGGATCCGATGAGTTTGCTGTCGATGGATTGGTGGTGAGTTTGGGTTGTTCTGAGTATTGAGATTATGTTTAGATGATGGGGTAGTTATTTGGGTGTTGTTTAGATCTAATTACTTTAATTGATCTTATGGATGTCGGTGTTCTATTACAAGTTTGGTTATGGTGTATCAGGTTGGGATAATGGGGGTTTCTAGCTCGTAGACGAGGAAAGGATGCGAACATAGAAACAAAGTAGTGTTTAGTTTGTATACTTATCAGAGGCTTGTACTTAATCATAGTTTGTTATTATGTGTAGGTGTGGGATACGAGGCAGGTTCCCCGGCTTGAGGACTATTGTTATAGGATTCGTATCAGGTGGGTAATATCTACCCTGGTCAGGTAGTTTTGACTAATTCCAGTGCATGAATTTGGACATATGATGATACCTTTGATCTTAGATCCACTCTTATTTAATCATGTGCTTGTACTTAGCCTTGACCTTTGAGATATATTGTTGTTACTTCATTGATTATCTATCACGGATATGAACTACAAACCCTATTGTGTGTTAGCTGATGGATGTTCAGTAAGTACATGTGGTTAGGGTTATCTTGGTGACCTCAGATTGGGTTACTGTGTTACATCACTAGAGTTAGGTGATTGATTAGATTATGAAGTCGATTGTTGTATCGTACACTTATTAGTTATACATCTACGGTGGATCTAGTTGTCTGTGTATAGATAAGTGTGTGGTTGTCAGTATGTGGCTATGGATTGGAGGTCCTAGCGTGATGGTATATCCATTATGGATTGTGTGCATGTGTATGGTTATATGGGTGGTCGATAGTATCTCGCTACGAACTAGAGGTCTTAGCATGGTTGACTGTTAGATGTCTATGACTCTTTGTGCGGTAGAGATTGTCTTGTGGATTAGTAGTCCTTGCATAGTTGACTTTTGGTTGACCAGGACTCCTCGTGGGATAGGGAGTGTTACGAGGATACATGTATGGAACTATGCATCATTACATTGCATGCATGCTGACGATTAGGTCTCCCTTGTGGTTGAGAGGATCGCTAGTCATCCTGCCTCCCCGGCCACTCGGGGTAGTGGTAGCAGGGTTGAGTGCAGAGCATTATTGTGCATGCCGTTCTCGGCCACTATGGATGGTGGTAGCTGGAGATGCACACTTGGCCACTGTGCGGAGTGGTAGTTAGCATACTCACCCACTATAGACGGTGGTCGTGTGATATGCAATTGTCCTGAGTGCGATGCTCGTCTACTCATGGGTAGGGACGGAGCAGCTAGCAACAGGGATCCCCGTGTGAGTAGTATATAGCTCTATGGCGGCTAGCTACTATTTCATACTACCCAACTCGGTCACTCGAGAGTGGTGGCGGCTGGAGTCGGGATAGTTGTCATGTCGTGCCACCCACGCCATACTGGGGTCATGGTTGGATGGGTCCGTAGACATGACCATGCATGTGCATTGCTGATATATATATGTGTGCATGTATTCGATATATGTTTTACATATGCCTGTGAGATGTTGCATTTGGTTGCTGCATATGTTTGTACATCATGATACTTATCATTTGCATGTTATATACTGTTGTGTGTTGAGTATGATATATGTATTGGTCCAGACTGTTGTATGCATTTGATTAGCGTCATGTCATAGTGTGGTATGGATCGGGATGTTATTACATATGATTATATATTGTTCATATGTCTAAGTGTTGGTCAGATATATGATTGATTTTGTACGTTATATGGGTTATGTTATTGTATATTTGTTCAGGATAATATAACTTATGGTGTTGTAGACAGTCATGTACATTGGTACATTACTTCATGTTCAGTTGATCAGTTTAGTATATGCATTGAGTATGACTATACTGTAGTTGTTATTAGATTTGGATAGGACTGTATGTCTATTGGACATATTCTGTATACCTGTAGATCTTCACATGTAAACTTGTAGATCTCTATATCCTATATATTGTTCATGCACTTTCTATATATTACCCCTGAGTTTATACTCACCACCCCGGACCCTGGGTTTCCTGTTGCCTAGGTAACAGGTAGAAGATTTCCTTGGACGTTCGGAGCTCCGCCAGCTGATCCTATCTCACATCGAACAATTGGGGTTTTCCATGTATCTATTTTTGCTGTTGTTTTTGTATTATAGTCATGTATAATCAGTGTTGTATTTGGCTTTTGGTTTGTATATTGTTTTTGTTTAGTATGTTAGAGTCGCACCGGTGCGCACCTTTGTGTTGTTGTGGATGTATTGTTTAGTATTGTCCATATATATGTTATGTGATTGTGGCCGAAAGACTTTATGTATATCAGAGAATTGTATCACGTACAGGGGAGATGTTGTCCGATTATTTTTGGCTCGGCATACTCTCGGGGCGTGACAGGTTAAGTTGAATTAAATTATTTAAATTTGTTAGTTAAGTTGTGTAAAGTTGTTAAATTTGAGTTAAATTAAGTAAAGTTGTTAAATTTGGGTTAAATTAAGTAAAGTCGTTAAGTTTGAGCTAAATTAAGTAAAGTTGTTAAGTTTAGTTGAATTAAGTTAATTAATTTTAGTTGAGTTGTGTAAATTTGCTAAATTTAATTTTATTGAGTTAATTAAACTATTTAACCTTGGTTAAGTTCTAATTCATCTCGCTGAAACTAAGTTTTCAATACACGTTAATCCTATGGATTTTGTGAGATGAGAATTTATTTTATCTTAATTTTAAATTGAAATTTCAAAGTTTTTTAAACTTGTGTTAGATTCAAGTTTAGCTTGAGCTAATCAAGTAGGTTTTTCCAGCATTGACTTCCAGGTCGTGGCGAGACATATGACCTGCTTGGGTATCAGATGGACCACTTCCTAGACAAAGTCAATGAAGGAATCAAGTACTTGACTCACTTTGTACTAAGCTTTGGTCTAACTAGTTAAAGACTTAGTAAGTTAGCTTCAGTCAGTTCCACTCGACTTAGTGCACCAGGTCGTGGCGAGGCATATGCCTTCTTGGATATCGGATGGACCACTTCCTAGACATGCACTTCGAAGAGCTTCCCTAACTTACTATTAGTTCACTTCGTCTTAGTACTAAGTTGTTCAAGTTTAAACTACTTTGTTTCCTATCTAGTCCAATCTAAATTAAGCAAGTAAAGTAAACTAAGACATGCAAGAGTTTAACTAAATAAAGAAACAAGCAAGGTATTTGCTCCCCCTAAGTGATAACTTGGTTGAGTTTTGTTCATGAGTGAACTTGACTCTTGGGAATCCAAAATTGATTTAGTCCAACTTGGTTGACTAAGCTAGACTTAGGAACTCATGCTTGGACTCGATTCTTAGCATTTCGGCTAAGTAATGGCATGTATGATTTATAAGAGGATTTCATTTTGTATCCGAGTCCGGACTTGTTGTACACAACTCACTGAGATCCAAGCATCGTGTTAGATACTTGGAGCCCGAAGTGAACCTTTCCAACAATCCGGTAAGGTCTCCTACTTGCCTTTTTAGGACCGAGTTCTCTTCCTCAAGTTTTGCAACTTGAGTTGAGTCTCTATCCTTAACTTGGCAAGTTGAAGTCTTCGAGTTTACTTGCTCCTTAAGTACTTGAACTTCCTTAAGGAGTGAGTCTACTCGGTTCTCAGATTTAGCTAATTTTTTTCCTAGGCATGCAATTATATTGTAAAGTTTATCTTCTAAAGGAGAAGTTACCTCATCTGGTCCTTCGAAAATGGATGCGGATCCGTGGCTTCTCTCAGACTCGGACTCGGACTCGGACTCGGACTCGAAACTTGATTCGACTCCGGAGTTTGATTCAGCCATGAATGCCACAAAGCTTCTCTTTGTCTCTTCTACGTCCAACTCTTCCGAAGATGATTTGTCCCAAGTTGCCTTAAGTGCTTTCTTCTTCTTTTCCTTTTTAGGTTTTTCTTCCTTTTTTTAGATTTGTGCATTCCGACTTGTAGTGTCCTTTTTTGTTGCACTCGTAACACGTTACTTCTGATATGGGTCTCAGCTTATCGTTGACGACATTTTTGGCATCCTTCTTCATAAATCTTTTTCTCCGATTGAATATTTTTTGGACCATGTTTACGATTTCCTCTTCTGTGTTTAGGTCCGACTCCGACTCGTATTCAGATTAATTTTTTGTTTTTCTTTCTTTTTTAGTCGAACCTGCCACTAAAGCAATACCGTTCTCAGTTTGACCCGAGTTAGCTTGTTCATGTAGTTCGAGTTCGCAAAATAGTTCGTCTAATCTAATTAAGGAAAGATCCCTGGAGACCTTATAGGCATCGACAATGGATGTCCATAAAGCGTTCCTCAGGAATGCCTTAAGTGTATACCTAATTACATCCCTATTTTCTATTTGATGTCCTATTAAATGAAGTCCATTTAATATATCTTTATACTAGTGTGGAGTTGATTAGCATTTTCATTTGCATTCATTTTGCAATTAAAAAGTTTATTAAGTAATAAATCTCGTTTAGCTATTCTAGTATCATTGGTGCCTTCGTGTAATTCAATTAGGTTATCCCAAAATTCCTTTGAATTTTCGAAGGGACTGACTCTATTGAGCTCTTCTTTGGTAAGTCCGCATTGTAAGATGTTAAGGGCCTTGTAATCGACTTGAGCTCATTTCCTTACGTTCGCTGTCCATTTCTCCAATTCTAACAACTCACCTGAGTCATCTACTGGAGAGATGAAATCTTTCCTAATTAAAAACCATACTTCGAGGTTGGTTTTCAAGTAGCACTCCATTCGCCTCTTCCAATAAGAAAAGTTCTCTCCGTTAAAGAGAGGAGGATGAATGGTGTTGTATCCTTCTAAGTGCGACATTACTAGTAAATTTTTGTATTAAATTTTTATTTAAATTAATTAAATTAAAATTCAGAATTATTCCTAAAGTTATTCAAATTAAGCAATATTGTATTGTACAAAAAGAATAAATTTACGCTAAAGCAAGACAAATATTAAAAATTTATTCTAATGAAAAAATAAATATTAAAATTAATGCAAAGATTATTCTAAGACAAAAATGCTTAAACTAAAGAAAATTCCTAATGCTCTCGTTGGTGGTTGCACCAAAATCAGAGCACCCCTACTTTGATACCAATTATAGGATCGTAATATTCTGAGAGAGGGGGTGAATCTCGGAAGTTATAAATTTTCTTTTAGAAATTAAAACCTATTTTTAGAAATCTTTAGAAACAAAAAGTATGCCACGGAATTAAATAAAATAAGAAGACAAGTTATTTACTTGGTTCACAACCCTAGCCGGGTTGCTACTCAAAGGACCATAGCTCTCCGAGAGCTACCTCGATGGTCAATGCACTATAAGGCCCTCTGACTCGAGAACTCTCGACTTCGGAGGGATTCACTTTTGTACAATGATTAAGAGATAGGTAACACACTACCTTCTCTTTGAGATGAAGTACATAAAGCAAAATAAAAATAAATAGAATGTATCGACACTTTAGTAGCTATTGAATTAGGGCACGGAGTGTCGGAGCTGTGTGGGTGCAATGGGATGTAGCTTTTGCGGACGAAGAACACTTGTAACGACACTTGGACATAGTAGATGAGTTATCTTCAATGTTGGTTGTGCATTTCTTTTATAAGTCATTTCCAGTCGACTAGAATGCCCTCCAGTCACTCCACATCAGCCCATCGATATGGTATTTCGGCTTTCCCAGTCGACTGAACCTGTTCTAGTCGACTCCAGGTCACTTGGCTCTGCATCAAGAAATTTGGCTTTCTAGTTGACTGGACCTCCTCAGTTGACTGAAACTCTTTCCATCTGGGCTGCCAAATCTTCGATCGATCACCAGCTAATCTTGCCAATAAGGTATCTAATAGACTGGACCATACTCAATCGACTGGGCTTTAGTCGATTGGAATCCATTTAGTCGACTGTTCCCTACAAAATGAGATTAGCAAAAACAAACAGTATAAAATACAAAAGCAGTAGTAATACTGCTCGATCTCGACTTCTTAGTCCCATATGAACTATTCGTCGGATCGACGCCTAGCTTTGCCTCCCTACAGAGGACTCGGCCTCACCTCTTCACTCGAGGCTTATCTGTCGGCTGTCCTATCGGACTTACCATACTTGACATCCAATCTGACCCACTAGGGATTCCCATCAACTATCTGATCTCCCTTCCCAGCTGGACTTCATGCCGGTTGTCCATCTCCTGACCCAACCGGTCTTCATGTCAGATGTCTGGTCTCCTGACCCACCTGGACTTCCTGCCTGATGTCCGGTCCTCTTGATCTATCAAGTTTTCTTCCTATTATTCGGTTAATACGACCTACTAGGACTTTCCATACTTTGCCTTGTATTAGATCTACCTAACCTACTAGGACTTCCTGTTAAGCCTGCACACTTAACACATATATCAAACCATAAGTAATTCATAACTTTAACTATGGTTCATACATCAAAACTAAAGAGTAGTGCTTCCTGCACCAACAAAGTGGACACGAGCATAGAAGCTTTAGTAGTTGACTGATTAGTCGACTACTAGTAAGGGCAGTCGACTGCTGGTGTATATGTTGGAGTTTTTCCAGCATGGATTGAGCCGTTGTGAGACAATGGTTACAGGAGCAGTCGACTGCTAGGCGAAATTCAACTTGAGTTGCAGCTTTATAAGGAGCACGAAGAGAAGTATTTTGGCCAGCATTTCTTGAGGAATTTGAAGGGGAATTGCTGCTACATTTCAGACCTTCAAGGCATTCCAAAAGCAACTAAAGATCAAGCATTTAAAGCTCGTATTTGTAAAGTGTTTTTCTTTACTTGTATTTATTTGCTTAGTGTAATTACTTATATCTTGTTCTTATTGTTGTATTACTTTTGTAATCACTTGTAAAAGATTTCTCCACCTTCGGATTGTTCCAAGAAGGAGTTTATTAGTGGTGGTGTGCATCACTAGAGCTCACTTGAGCTCAACCCATGGAGTAGGAACCCTAGGTTCCAAACCATGTCATATCCTTGTGTTTGTGTATTACATTTGTGTTTGTTGTATTTTGTTATTACTATTCTATATTCCATTGCACTAACAAGTATTGCAGACAAGCACGCAAGAGATCGAATTCCAAACAAAGCAAAACGGCTATTCACCCCCCTCTAGTGCATCATCAATGTTCCTATAATTGGTATCAGAGCTCGAGGCTCTTCTACAGACTAACCGCCAAAAGATCACAAGTTCTAGAGGATGGAGTTGCCCAATGACGGATTTGGATGGGACATCAATACTTCAATTCCATGTACATTCTATGGATGAGAAGGCTTCTATCAATGAAAGGCACGGATGGAGGATTTTTTTCATGATGAAATTCGAAGATTGGGTCATTCTAATGAAGGGATTCAAATTTCCAAGGGGTCCAAAAGGTGGATACCTCAAGAAGAAGAGATGGACTGAAGAGCAAGTTCAAGCCTTCAAAATAAATGAAAGGGTAACAAATATTTTAGTTAATGTAATACCTAATGACATTTTGTATATATTAGGTGATTATGAGGATGCCAAGGAGCTTTGGAGCAAATTGGAAAAATACCATGAAGATCCATCATCTGCTCAATTGGACAAGGGAATCGAAGAAGCAAGCTCATCCTCTCAAGAGAGTGAGGATTCAGAAGTCGAGAGGCGTTCAACATCTGAGGAAGAAGAAGAGGTGGAAGAATTGGAGGAAGTCTCCACTTCTAGAATTGACGAGGAGGAGAGACCACCCTCAATGTCGAAGCAAGAAGATGAGTGACCCATCTCCGGGAGAGAAGAAGAGCAAGCTCAAAATTTCATTTCCAGCCTAGGTAACTCAAGAATTTTAATTAAAAATAAAAATCATATTGTATGCTTTGAGTGTAGGAAAAATGTGCATTACAAGAGTAAGTGTCCAAAGCGAGTCAAGAAGACTCAACCGACACCAAAAGTCAAGGACAAGTCAAAGGATGTCGGAGCCCCAATAATCAAGAGCAAAGAGCATATTGTGTGCTTCAAGTGCAATCAAAAGGGGCACTATAGGACTCAATACCCTAGGGGGAGGAAGCAAACCAAGTGCAAATGAGGAGCATCACATATAGGGAGAGCTTCTAAAATAAACCCTAAGGTATATTTTAGTAATGCACCTTCAAATCTTAATGTTCAAAAGCATGCTAGGAGTAATTTTAATACTCTTGCTATTGTTCATAATCATAAAAAGCATGCTAGAAATAAATTTTATTGCTTAGGGGCTAAATCATATGAAATTAGGACTAAGGATAGTTCTATACTCTACCTAAGGAAGCTATTAGGAAGGTAGAGAATAATTTAGGCATTAACCCTAAGAGGGCTAGGTATATGCCTAAAAGAAAGAACAATGCTCAAAGAATAAATGAAAATTCAAAAATTAGGTAATTAGAGTTGAAAAATTAAGCTTTGAGGTTAAAGCTTGAAAAAAATGGAAAAGACCCTTAAGAAGATGGAAAATATGATTCTAGGGTCTAATGGACAAAATCTAAGGGTTAATAGGCAAGACTCATCTATGGGCAAGAAAGGCTTGAGTCACAAGCCTAGGTCCAAGGTAGATAAGCCTACCTATCACAATGTTCCATTTGATTATGGAACCAAGTCTAGGTCTAAGAAAGTCAAGGTCACAAGGGAGGTCATCCCTAGAGTTGACCATGATGTGTGTCTAGTGACTAAGGTTTCAAAGAAACCTAGGAAGGTCACTAAGAAGGTTACAAGGGGAGTTACCCCTAAGGTTAACCTTGACAAGACCCAAATGACCAAGACTTCCAAGCCTAAGAGGGTCATTAGGAAGGTACTACATGAGGATATCCCTAGTGAGTACCTAGTAAGCCCAAGGAGCTCAAATAGATTTTGGGTTCCTAGGAGCATGATTCCCTCATGCTAGATGGATTAGGGGGTGTCAAATTAAATGGATGGATAGTTAACCTAACCATAATAAAGTTGGCACTTTAGGGTATTTTTAAAGTTATGTGATACTTCGGAAATGAAATTGAAACATAATCCTAAAGGATTTTAGGATGTGCCAATAAATTTGAGAAGTATGGAAAATTGATCAAAATTAGCATAATTAGGTTTAGAGATCATGGTGTGCCATTTTGGATTTTTGGAACACTTGGGAAAATTAGATTTAAAGCAAAAAAATACTTTAATTTTAGAAAATGACAATTGGGTCTAACACTTAGGTATTATATATAGGATCGAAGTTATCCAAGAGAGGGGGGTGAATCTCGGAATATGAAATTTTCTTTAAAACTTTATTTTATCTTTTAAGAATTTAAAGAGTAATTTGTTAGTGCATATAAGATCCACATATCTCCACAATGGTATGATATTGTCCACTTTGGGCCCAAGCCCTCATGGTTTTGTTTTTGGGCTTTACCCAAAAGGCCTCATACCAATGGAGATATCTTTTTTCTTATAAGCACATGATCTTTTCCATGTCTTACCAATGTGGGACTTTGATTGTATTCCCCATACTCCCAACAATCCCCCCCTCAAACGAAGGACCACATTGGGCCCCCCCTCAAGCCTATCCCTCCTCGAAGGATTTTCTCTGCTTGATGTTCGATCTTCAACCCACCAGGACTTCCTGCCAGTTGTTCGGTCCCCCCGACCCAACTAGACTTCCTTCCTGATGTCTGGTTCTCTTGATCCGGACGTGGGAGCTCAACTTCCTTCGTTCGAGGTTCATGGCTTAACATGGACCATGGCTCTGATACCAATTGTTAGTGCATATAAGATCCACATATCTCCACAATGGTATGATATTGTCCACTTTGGGCCCAAGCCCTCATGGTTTTGTTTTTGGGCTTTACCCAAAAGGCCTCATACCAATGGAGATATCTTTTTTCTTATAAGCACATGATCTTTTCCATGTCTTACCAATGTGGGACTTTGATTGTATTCCCCATACTCCCAACATAATTGCAGTGGAAATATAAAATCAATATGACAAGATTATTTTACTTGGTTCACAACCCTAGCAGGGTTGCTACTCCAAGGCCCGTAGCTCTCCGAGAGCTACCTCGATGGGCAATCACTAAAAAGACTTCCGATTCGAAACTCTCGAACTCGGAGGGTATTTGCTTTTTTCAAAGATGAGAGGGAAAGGTAACACACTAAATTCCCTCTAGAAACTAAATACAAAAGAGAAGAAGTAAATATAAATGTAAAGCTATACCGACACTTCTTTTGAATGTAGAAATATAGCTCGGAGTGTGAAGTGTTGGCATGTAGATGCTTTTACAGATGAGGAATTCTTGCAACAACACTTGGATTTAGTAGATTGATTATCCTCAAATTTGGTCGTGCATTTCTTTTATAAGTCATTTCCAGTCGACTCCACATCAGCCCGTCGATATGGTACTTCGGCCTTCCCAGTCAATTGGACCTGTTCCAATCGACTCCAGGTCACCTAGCTCCGCATCGAGAAATTTTCCTTTCTAGTTGACTAGACCTCTCCAGTCGACTGGAACTCTTTTCATCTGGGTTGCCAGATCTTCGATCGATCACCAGCTAATCTTGCCAACTGGGTACTCAGTCGACTGGACTTCAATCAATTGGAATCCTTTCAGCCGACTGATTCCTTGCAAAATGAGATTAGCAAAAATATACAGTATAAAATATGATAATAGTAGTAATATTGTTCGATCTCGACTTCTTAGTCCCACGCAGACTATCCGTCGGATCGATGCCTAGCTTTGTCTCCTACAAAGGACTCGACCTCACCTCTTCACTCGAGGCTTACTTACTAGACTTACCATACTTGACATCCGATCTGGCCCACCAGGGCTTATGTCAGCTATCCGATGTCCCTAACCCAGCTGGACTTCATGTCGGTTGTCCGATCTCCTGACCCAACCGGTTTTCATGCCAGATGTCTAGTCTCTTGACCCATCTTGTTTTCCTGCCTGGTGTACGGTCCTCCTAATTTTTCAAGTCCTCTGCTTAGTATCCGGTCAACACGACCAACTAGGACTTTCCATGCTTCGCCTAGTATTCAGTCGACCTGACCTACTAGGACTTCCTGTTAAGCATGCACACTTAACACATATATCAGATCATAAGTAATTCCTAACTTTAACTAAGGTTCATACATCAAAACTAAGGAGTGATACTCTCTGCACCAACAATCTCTCCCTTTTTGATGTATGATAATACATCAGTTAAAGTTAGGAGAATAGATTTGCAATATTAAAGTTCAACATATATTAGCAAAGCACCAAGCTAAAAATGTATACCATGAAATGCTCATATGCATGAAATGCTTTCTTTCTTTAAATTTATCTAACTTTAAACTTTCTCTCTCCCCCCCCCCCCCTTTGACATACACCAAAAATATTAATAGCCACCAAATGCCACAATTTAAAGATGAGTTTAAAGCTTTTCAAACACAAGGAATAAAGTTATCAAAGTTACAAAATATATTTGCTTGACAAGCTTCATAAGTATTTCAAAAAAAGAAGCCTAAGCTTTATAAATTTCAAAGTACTTAATGTTGGGTTACGGCCGACGCGTAGATGTGTTTTTGTCATTTCATAAACGAACGTAGTGGAATAAAATATAATAATTTTCTAAATTATTACAATATACACATCCACACATGCAAGATTACAACACATGCAGACATATCCGCCAAATAAAATTTTACATTAAATTAAGAATAAAACCAATTTTATCCTAGGTATACCTTTCGGATGATGTTGAGCCGAAAGGGCATCAACCGTACGACGCTCACGGAGCTTCGTCTCTACTCGTGTCCACGTTGACTCTTCAGAGGGATGACTTCTCTAAACCACGAGTTTTACCTTCTCTTCACTACTAGACAAAGCAAGAAGGTCGGGTGATCGGAGAGCAAGAAAGTCGGCCCAACAAAAATAGGAAACAACTCTTGTTTCCTTGGTGGTCAACGGCAAGCTCCAAAACCCAACTCTCCTTGGTTTGGACAAGGGCACAAAGGAAGAAACCTTTGTTCCAAGCCTTGGCCAAAGTTCCCAACTCCCTTGGGGAGGAGTTGGCTAGACCTAAAGGAAGATATAGACTTGCTAGGGTTGGCGGCAAAGAGAACCCCAACCACCCTTGTTGGCGGCAAGAAGAGGAAGGAGAATAATAAGTAGGCGGCAAGGAGGAAGAGAAGGGGATTAAGCTCGACCATTAATTAAGTTTTAGCCTTTATAACTCTTTATATAGGCTCTAAACCTAATGGGTTATGGGTTAGTGGATCAAATCCATAAGTCCATAACCATTAAGGCTTAATCTCATTTATTAAACCCTAATTGGGCCCTTAACCAAAAGAAGGCTCATTTAATTAAAACCAAATGGGTTTGGTTTATAATTAAACCTCTTAATGCCCAAACCGTCTCAATAAGACGTGCTCCTTTCACATTTCCGACTTGACAAATATTTTCATATTTGTCATGTGTTTGGTTCAACCAAACTTGATCTCTCTTGATCTTGAGAATCTAATTCTCAAACTCGTCTTTAAGTCTCTTCGAAGGATTCGTTATGCGTGTGGCCTTATAGGTTCTCGGTTTATGTTGGTCATCCATAATTAACCATTAATTATGGAACGATCATGAATGACACCTAGAGGTACATCATGATCCCCAATAACTGAAAAATCAACGGTTGATCTCGGAACCATTTCTAAACCCTTCAGCAACTACAATGAATCGTGCCTCGTTCCTTTCACTCGTCTTATTCCCACTTGGTTCAGGACATGGTCTATTGTGTCAGTCCCCACTAGGTTGACTATGTCACACCTAGCCCAAGTAATACTTCCTCATCCAGTGGATTCTAATTACTTCGACATGTATCCAAGAGTATCATACTCTTCACATACAATGCTTTGGCCAAAGACTTTGAGTAACAATCCGACAAGTGACCATAGGGTATACATCTCCTCGTAAGGAGCGGTAAATCCTTTGTTGGCTATTCAATCACCTTCGGGCACTTCAACTTATACCCAATCATCTCTTACCCACACCTCCGTAGAGATGTATCGACTAAGATGTCAAAGTATAAGTCTCCATGACCAAGATGACTTGAATACCTTAAGTCAAAGGAAACTCACACTCGAGTTGCAGTAATAACTTCACTGACATATCTTATATGTAGAGAATCATGTGAAGTCTTACAACAAGTCACTCTAATGAACTAGTTACCCATAATCAACATCCACATTTAACTCTCGACATCACAATGTCTCCAGCTAGTGAGAAGCACTGCTTGGATAAACCAAGGAGTATAACCCGTGCTAGTCTCACAAAATCAATGATGTCCGAACTCATCAATTCATCGACTAGGAAATATTTCAATACTTCATAATATGTAGAGATACTCACTAGTTGTGATCAAATCATAAATTTTCTCATGCTATAAATCATATTGCGGACATTCAGTAAATGAGTTTAAGATCCAATCAAACACATATGAGATGTGCACTCAAATAGTGAATCTTTATTTATCAAATAAAAAGCCATAAGAAGATTGTCTTAGGACACCTCTCAAACATAACAGACTCCCACTTGGCCTAAAGCCAATCTCCATGGTATCCAATCCCATAGTCTGTGACGTGACTCTCAAACTTACTTTGTGATAGAGCCTTTGTCGGGACTCTATTCAGCAAGTGAATAGCTATCTCAAGTGCGTAGCCCCAAAAGGATTTGGGAAGGCTTGCATGATTCATCATCGATATCACCATGTCTAACAAGGTTCAATTTTGCCTTTCAGATACAACATTATATTACGATGTATAAGGCAGAGTCCATTGAGACAATATACCATTGTCTCTTAGATAATCCTGAAACTCTTGACTTAAGTATTCGCCACCTTGATTGGATCGAAGTATCTTAATACTTTTACCAAGTTGTTTCTCTACTTCATTTCTGAATTCTTTGAACTTTTCAAAGTCTTCAAATTTATATCTCATAAGATATACATACCCAAATTATGAGTGATCATCGATAAAGGTAATGAAGTAGTTGTGACCTCCTTGAGCATGAATTGACATTGGTCCACATACATCAGTATATATGAGATCAAGTAACTCTTCCACTGGCTTACCCTTTCCAGAAAAGGGCAACTTTGTCATCTTGCCTTGTAAGCATGATTCACATGTATCAAATGAATCCAATTCAAATGATTCTAGAATTCCACTCTTATGTAACTCTGACATGCGCTTCTTGCTTATATGGCTAAGGTGACAATGTCATGTGTAGGAGGTTAATTGATCATCCTTTGAGCATGCTTATTGCTTGCTTTGATATTGAATACATCACTGGATGTATCTAACATGTAGATTTCATTGCATAAAGTTTTGGTGCCATAAAGAATGTCATTCAAGGTTATATAATAACAATTGTTACTAAACGTCAAATGGAAATCCTTTCTATTTAAATAAGAAATAGAAACAATGTTCTTTATTAATGCAGGAGCAAAATAACAATTGTCCAGTTCTAAGACAAGTCCACTAGGAAGTTTCAGCGAATATATTCCGACTACGACAGCTGCAACCTTTGCTCCATTGTCTACTCATAGATTCACTTCTCCCTTGACAAGTCTTCTGTTATCCCTTAGCCCATGTATGTCATTACATATATATGAGTCACACCCAGTATCCAATATCCAAGCGTCAAAGGAAATAGCATGACAGTCAATAACGAAGATACCTGAAGAGGATGGGACATCAGATGTCGGCTTCTTCTTCATGGACTCAAGATAGATTTTGCAGTTCCTTCGCCAATGGCCCATCTTGCCATAGTGATGGCATGTGCCCTTTGGAGCTGACTCTCCAATCTTTGCCTTCTTCTTCATTTTTGGTTGTTGCTTTGACTTCCTATTAGAACCTTTCTTCGAGGAGTTAACCAACATCACTGTCTTCTGTTCTTTAGTCATAGAAGGTTCTACAGTCTTGAGCATATTGATCCATTCGGGAATGGTGGATTCAAGATTATTCATCCGATAGTTCATTACAAATTGTGAGTAACTCTTGGACAAACTATGCAGAATTAAGTCAATTCTTAATTCGTGATCCATCGTAAACCCTAGTGATCCTAGCCGCTCAATGTACCCGTTCATTTTCAGTACAAACTGTACTCCAAATGAACCCTCCTCCATCTTCGAGGTAAAGAGAAGCTTCGAGACCTCGAACCTTTAGGATCTTGACTGCTCATTGAAGAGTTCACGAAGATGGTATATGATCGTGTAAGCATCCATATGCTCGTGCTACTTTTGCAGCTCAGGAGTCATCATCGCTAGCATGATGCAACTACCAAGCTCAGAATCAGTCGTATGCTTCTGATGGGCCAACATTTGGTCCGGAGTTGCATCATGGTCAAGACTGGTGGGAAGAGGCTCTTCAAGGACATAAGCAAGCTTCTCGGCCTTGAGAACGATTCTCAAGTTTCGAAGTTAGTCCAAGAAGTTAGACCCAGTTAGTTTGTTCGATTCCAAAATCGAACGCAGATTAATAGATAACAGTATCAAACAATTAACCTAGAAATACAAAATCGAGAATGTGAGAGAGATGATTTGATATGTAAACAATTTACATATTAGGCTCCCACTCACTTTTCAAATTCAAGAGCCCTTACTTTGAATTCGAGAGATCGTAGGTTTTTCTCCGAGTGGGTTGATATCCAATATAGATAAGAACAACTTTAACGTTAGGCCAACAAGTCATTCTTAATTATAGTTGTAGGTATCAAGTATACCGATTACATATCGCGTATATGTAACTATTACATTATGCTATCGACTATTTGAATGTTCGCATAAACATCGGGTTGTTAACACATTAACAAGTATACATCAAATGTATATCACCCGACTCCACCTCTATCCACATTGACCTTGGTGTTAGGTCAACAAGCCAATGCTTCAAGTTAAAGCCAACTCGTTAATTATGAGATCGTATCTCTATGTTTCGAACATATCTAATTTTAGGTTGAGCTTGACTTGGGCCAACAACTCAAACAAGAAATTAGACTCTAGTTCTTACCATATTAATGGTAGGTGTAAGCTTTAAATTTTGTATAAGGATTTTAGGTCTCACACTCATGCATATGTTCTACCTATATGACATCGTACGCATAACATATATAATGACATGTCACGACACACGCATGAAAAAATGCATCTAATCATAGCATATGATATGACATTATTATATCATAGTTGTCATTATATTATTTTGGAATTTAAAATATGTTTAGGAATTTGATTTCCATAAATCAACATTCCTTTGATTAAATTAGGAAATAATTTTTAAATTTAATCTCATATTTTATTTGGGAAATATATTAGAAATAAAATAAGATTTAGAATCTTGATTTCCATAAATCATGATTCTCTAATTAAATAAGGAATTAATTTCAAATTTAATTTCATATTTTATTTGGTAAATATTTTTCAGAAATAAAATATGTTATAGAATATTGATTTTCATAAATCAAAATTTCATAATTAGATTAGGAAACAATTTCCAATTTAATCAAATACTTTATTTTAAAAAAATAAATACCTATCAAAAAAATCCAATTAATTAGGAAACATTTTCCATATTAATATTTCTTGATTAAATATTTCTAGAAATAGAATTTTCTAAATTTTTCAAATCTGGATTTTTTTCTACCAAATTAGAAATCTTTCCAAAAATGGAAAATTTTCTAAAATAATTCTACGACCAACTACGACTTCGTAAAACCTATTTTACGAATATGTCGAAGCACGGGCAGACTCTGATACCACTGTTGGGTTACTGCCAATACGTAGATGTGCTTTTGTCGTTTTATAAACAAATGCAACGAAGAAAAACGTAATAATTTCCTAAATTATTACAACACTTACACCCACGCATGCAGGATTAAACACGTGCGGACATATCCGTCAAATAAAATTTTACATACAATAAGAATAAAATTAAATTTACTCTAGGTATATCTTTCGGATAATGACGAGCCAGAAGGGCAACAATCGTATAATGCTCGTGGAGCCTTGTCTCTACTCGTATCCACACTGAATCTTCGAAGGGACGACTTCTCAAAGCCACGAGTTTGACCTTCTCTTCACTACTAGATGAACCAAGAAGGTCGGGTGATCACAGAGCAATCGCTGACTCATTTTGCGACACAAAAGAGTCCTCGAACAACCTTTGCAAGGTTGTCGATTCATGTCGAAATTAGCCGCTATTTTTGAAGCTTCAATAAGCGACAATAACAACCCTAAAACCTAGAGTGGTCGATCTCTAAAGAGGTGGAAACAACCCTTGCTTCTTGATGACCGACGGAACACCAAACCCTAATTCTCCTAGGTTTGGCCAAGGGCACAAAGGAAGAAACCTTTGTTCCAAGCCTTGGCCGAATGGTCAATCCACCTTGAGGAAGGCTTGGCCGGAGTTGGCCGGACCTAAACAAGAGGGAGCCTTGCTAGGGGCGGTGGCAAAGAAGAAGGAAGAGGGTAGAGAGTTCGGCAAGGTTGAGGAAGAGGGCCTTCAGGACTTCTATTCATTAGGTTTAGCCTTTATAACCGTATATAGGCACTAATCCTAATGGGTTATAGGTCAGTGGATCAAATTCTTAAGCCCATAATCATTAAGTCTTTATATCATCCATTAAACCATAATTGCACCCTTAACCAAAAGAGGACCCTTTTAATTAAAACCAAAATGGGTTTGGTTTATAATTAAACCTTTTAAGGCACAACCCGTCTTCTTAAGACGTGCTCCTTTCTCGTTTTTGACTTGACAAATATTTCCATATTTATCATGTGTTTGGTTCAACTAAACTTGATCTCTCTCGATCTTGAGAATCCAATTCTCAAACTCATTTTAAGTTTCTTCGAAGGATTCGTAGTGTGTGTGACCTAATAGGTTCTCAATTTATGTTGGTCATCCATAATTAACCATTAATTATGGAACGATCATGAGTGGCACCTAGTAGTACATCATGATCCCCAATTAATCGAAAAATCAACGGTTGATCTCAGAACCATTTTCGAACCCTTTAGTAGCTACAGTGAATCGTGTCTCATTCCTTTCACTCATCTTATACCCACTTGGTTCAGGACATAATCTATGTGTCAGTCCCCACTAGGCTGACCATGTCACACCTAGCCCAAGTCTCACTTCCTCGTCCAGTGGATTCTAATTACTTCGACATGTATCTAAGAGTATCATACCCTTAACATGCAATGTTTTGACCAAAGACTTTGAGTAACAATCCTGATAAGTGGTCATAGGGTATACATCTCCTCGCAAGGAGTGATGAATCCTTTGTTGGTTATTCAATCACTTTCGAGCACTTCGAGTTATACCCAATCATCCCGTACCCACAACTCCGTAGAGATGTATCAACTAAGATGTCAAAGTATAAGTCTCCATGACCAAGATGACTTGAATACCTCAAGTGGAAGGAAACTCGCACTCGAGCTGTAGTAAGAGCTTCACTAACATATCTTATATGCAGAGAACCATGTGAAGTCTTATAGCAGGTCTCTCCAATGAACTAGTTACCATAACTAGCATCCACATTTAACTCTCGACATCTCGATGTCTCCAACTAGTGAGGAGTAGCTGCTTGGATAAACCAAGGAGTATAACCAGTGCTAGTCTCCCATAATCGATGATGTCCGAACTCATTAATTCATCGACTAGGGATTATTTCAATACATTCATAATTACACATGCAGAGATACTCACTAGTTGTGATCCAATCACAAGTTCTATTATGCTATAAATTATATTGCGGACATTCAGTAAATGAGTTTAAGATCCAATCAAACACATATGACATGTGAACTCAAATAGTGAATCTTTATTTATCAAATAAATAGTACAACCATAAGGTGATTGCCTTAGAACACCTCTCAAATATAACAGAAATCCCCTTCTCCGATCGACTGTCCGTGAAGATGGAGTGGCTTTCGGTGATGGATGAAGGAGAACAAAGGGAAGACAACCACCATCACAGGCCTTGATGGAGAAGATGAATGATCGACAGTGAGGATGTAGAGGAAGTGTCAGTGGAGCTCGGTGATGAAGAAGAGTTGCAAGCTGCGTGCGATCCACCCCCTAAAGAAGCTACGCGTGAAGTATTAATATGATGAAATCCAGATCTATTCCAACGATCAGAATTTCTCTGATTTAGAATGAACGGATCTGATCAATCTGAACGGACAATCACGATCAATCTAATCTAGATGAAAGGTTGAGATATATAGATTTGAATGTATGGATTGGATCTCTCCAGATCTAGATGGATGGCTCAGAATCAATTAAATCTCATCAGATGGTCCAAATTGATCAGATTTGAACCCTTGATTATATTGCCTCAGATCTTGATGAAGGGCTCAAATTAATCCAGCTTGAAATGTCCCTTATGACTCTACTTATGTCTAAATTAAATCCAACTCGAGTCTAGTCCATTGACTCATCTCGATCTCCTACAAATAAGGTGTAAAATTTGCATATAAGTCTACAAATTTAGGAGAATTTAAATAAGGTCCAAAATGAATCCAAACTCATAAAACATGATAATAATCGCAATTAATCACTTGATAGGATTAAAAACATCGAGATTAAGGATCAAAATAATACGACAAAATGACAATTATCAATTCCCTACACTTATTCTTGTACATCCCGAGCAAGTAAAGAAAATTAAAAGATAACCAAAACATATCCCTATCATCCACTAGTTATATCTTGAAAATAGTAAAGTATAATTACTTAGGATCATCAAGTTTTGAGAATCTGGGCATTTATATTTCCACTTTCCACACAAGTCAATAAGAAAAATAATTCCAATCAACTTGAATAGATTAAGCATGATAGAACTCACAAGGTAGATATATGCACTGATACACACATAACAAATATGGAAATGTAACTCACTCAAAACAACTTATGATATTGCACTACCATATGCTTGTTTATTTTCTACTTCTCCACTACTATGAGCATAAGCACACATAAATCAAGAGGACTTATAAGAAGTAGTGATGAAGCTAATATGAATTCAAAAGAACAAGAAAGATAGGCAACAAGGAAGACCAAAAGAACATGAGATCATTGGAGTAATCACATGATGACTACAATAAAAAAAAATAAGCATGAAATCACTCAAACATCCAACACTCAACTTCCTTGTACATTTCCAATGTAATACACAAACTAAACGTTCATACATCTCCAAAAATACCTATCCTCAATAAGATCTCAACCCAAAAGTACTTCCACATGACAAAGCCAAATGAGTAGAAATAATCTCTTCAAAAATTTTGTTCCACTAATGTGGGAAACTATGGCAATGTTTATTTTTATTCATCAATCACATATCATGCAAAGATACAACATTTGAAATTTTCATTTTTTTTCCTTTTTTTTCTTCTTTCTTTCTTTTTCCTCAACATGCAAAAATACATGTTTTGCAAAGATACAACATGTTTTTTTTCATTTAGAAAATACATGACTGTGATGACGATAAACTTGGCTTCCCATGTTTCAACCTATGGAAATCTCCTCTCAACATGAAATCAATAGAATGTAACACATATTTCATCACTTTTTTTTTCACACATAACCCTCTCTCCCACACTTAAACTTGTCTACCTCGGACAATGTACTCATCATGTAATCCCCCAAAACCCTCATCATGTGATAAGGAAAGGAAAACCAATAAAGATGTCAAAGTGACAATATAATGACAATGAGAAGATATATAAAAAAAAACTATAATTCCATGAAAGTAACAAGTGGACTATGTAACTAGCAACAATGATAAAGGAAAGGGGAAAAATTGAATGTAACTAGAGAAATTGCCTCCATCATATTCATGCAACTTATATTATTGTAATTTCAAAAAGAATCAAAGCAAGTTCTATAGTGTCAAGTATCACAAGTGCTATCACACACAAGAGGGTAAAGGATAAGCATGGCAATAAGCTTCACTAGGTGAATAAGAATATCAAGCTTAATCTATCAAGGTAGAGTCCATCACTATAACAAATGACTAAATGCAAGCAATGTACTCAATCATACCAATGAATCCAAAACTCAATAGTCAAACTTAATTATCTTTAACAATTCTCAAAGCATTAGGAAAGGATGTGTAAGGAATTATTATAAAACTATAAAAAACAAGTAAAACCAAATAAAGTACGAAGCAAAAGAGCAAAGCAAAAAAATAAGTAACACAAACAAAAAGGTTTAAAAAGAAAAGAAAAAGGAAACAAAGAACAAATTCCCCTGAATTCCTGGCTATTGGAGGCGGTTCAGTAGAAGCAACAAGGTTGGGAGTGGAGTGGATCGAGTGGAAGTGAGTGTCTTCTTCATGTGGTCTATGTCGTAAAGTCTAGCTCCCTCCATCATCATTTTCTTGAAGGTTCTTATAGGTGGATGAGAATAATTCCAATGTAAAATCTAACCTAGAGTAGAATAATCATAGCTAAGATGAGCTCCACTCCTTTCACTATCATCTCCTTAAAGGTTATCTTAGGTGGTAGGAGATGATTTATTTGGAGCAACTAGTCTGGAAGCTGAATTACTACATTTGGTGTTGGGGCCTTGTTAAGCAAAAATATTAGAGGCTTGGGTTGTAGGAGTGTCCAATCTAGTAGTCTCTAGCTATCCATCACTCCTACATGAATCAACTCGATATCTTCAGGGTAATTCTGGCCAGGCTTATCAGGTAGTTGCACAACTGAACATAACAATTCTGTAGACATTGTTTCCTTTACAACATCATCATCCTCAATATATGTAACAATATATGCTACATCTGAAATATTGTGTGCAACATCAACAATACCACAAGCAAGAGTAACAATATCATCTGCAATAATATCTACATTCTTATCGACAACAACATCGACATAATCCACAACTTCATTACCATAGCACATAGAAATATCAGAGTCCTATAGAGCAACAGAATCATACACTTGTCTATCACATACTTCACAATCCATCTCCTCTAGCATGTCGATATCCATAGAAATGGTCTCTGATGGAGGTCGAATGAATCCTTGTGTTTGGATTTGTTGGGACTGCTATGGGCTATTAAGCATTGGGTTATTCTAAATCTCAAGCGACAACCTCTGAAATGTTGGTCGGGGATGATAAAAATGTTGTGAATTCGCAACCATGACCTCAATAAGTTCTCTAGCCTAAGCAGGAGTCTTGTTTACTAGGGCCCCTCCACTAGCTGCATCAAGAATACATCTATCCATGGTAAGCAGCCCATCATAGAAGTGCTGGATGAGTAGGTGATTGCTAATTTGGTGATGTGGGCAACTAGCACTCAATCTTTTGAATCTCTCCCAATACTCATGTAGAGTCTCTCCTATCATTTACTCAATGCCACAAATGCTCTTTCGAATTGCTATGGTCCTGGATGAAGGAAATTTTTTTTTTCCAAAAAAGCTTTCTTCATTTCACTCCAACATGTAATAGAGCCAGGAGGAAGATAATAGATCCAATCCTTTTCCATGTCTGATAAAGAGAATAGGAATACTCTGAGCATAATGTTTTCCTGTGATATACCATACCATATGAAATTCTTACAAGTGCCTAATTGGATCTTCGCTAGCATGACCATGGAATTTCGGAAGCAAATGTATAATTTCTAAGAGCTCAACATCCACATTTAATTCAAGAAACTGAATACAAAAAGATTGACAAACAATATTTGGTGCAGTGAGTTCCCTGATGGTTCTACTAATCCCTAAATCATAAGACTAATTACAACCTCCTAATATCTGATAATAGGTATCCATGTGCAAAGGAATTTTCTATTTTTATCCTAGAACACTGGCAAACAAAATCAAAAGACACGGAACATATATATGATAAAACACATGGATATTTAAGACACAAAAGAATTAAGCCCTCAACAAAACTTTTGAAATTTGATTTTTTTTTCTAGAAAAATGGAAAAATAATCCTAAGTCTATCAAACATCATTACACTCCTCGACAACGACGCCATTTTTGATAAGCAGCATGTCGCACCACCATTACAACATTAAGTAATCGAACCCTTTCTACACTAATATAGTATAGAGATGACTCGGGTCGTCTTTTAACGAGTATAATCGATCGAATAGTAATCTTAGGATCGCTAATTATTGATTTGGATTTTCTATTTTAAATGGGGGTTTTAGATTTAAAATGCTAATCTTACTGAATGAAAGATAATGCAAGTAATTAGAACCTTAATCTAACTAAACTACGATTGTAATGAAATTGAAGAAAACATAAAGTAAAACGTTCAGACAAAAGCATCCAAATAAAAAGAAAGCAATGTAAACCAAACACACTTTCAACTAGCAACTAAATGAAATGACTAACACATAAAAAATCGGAGATCAAATCTAATGCATGAATACAATTAAAAGAAAGCAATTGAACTAAACGACATTGCAAAAAAATCATCCAACTAAAGCCTAGAAAGCCTAAAATTCAACAAGAACTATAAGCAACAAGTAAACTAACTGAATTGCAAAACGAAAGCATAACTATTGAAAGGAACAATTCAACAAACACAAAGTAAGCACGATTAAATTGTAACAAGTTAACTAAATACAGAAAATGTTAACGACTTGATAACAACACAAGTAAACCATTCAAGCATGAAGAAAAGAAATGCAGGAACTTCATGGAAGAAGCTGTCCGCGAGAAGAATAACTGTTCGGAGATGAATGCTGTTGTACAATGTTGTCCGATGACTGGAAATGGTGGCGGGCGGCTGGCTGAGGCGGAGCTAGGAGCGGAGGAAGAAGAACTGTGATGGCAAGTTGAAGAGAAGGGGAATAGCCTTCTCCTCTTTAGCCGGAGATTGATGTAAAGGTTGCGGAGGAGACAAAATTGTTGATCGGAGGGGAAATCCCCTTCTCCGATCAGCTATCCATGAAGATGGAGTGGCTTCCGGTAGTGGACGAAGGAGAACAAAGGGAAGAATACCACCATCGTCGGCCTTGGTGGAGAAGATGAATTGTCGACGATGAGGAGGTGGAGGAAGTGGCGGTGGAGCTAGGTGAGGAAGAAGAGTTGCGGGTAGCGTGCGATCCACCCCCCGAAGAAGCTATGCATGAAGTATTAATATGATGAAATCCTGATCTGATCCAATGGTCAGAATTGCTCCAATTTAGAATGAACGGATCTGATCAATCTGAATGGATGATCATGATCAGTCTGATCTGGATAAAAGATTAAGATATATAGATTTGAATGTATGGACTGAATCTTTCTAGATTTAGATGGATTGCTCAGAATCAATTAAATCTCATTTGACGATCCAGATTGATCAAATTTGAACCCTTGATTATATTGCCTCATATCTTGATGAAGTGTAAAATACCACGAATTAATTTGTGATAGATTAATATATCTATTAATCGTTAATTAGAAAACTTAGTCTAGGGATTAATTAAACCATGGTTAGGGATTTATTTATATCATGGTTAGGGATTTAATGTTTTAAGTGGATCCGTTTCGTTTAAGCAGACCCATTTCCTCGCCATCCTTCATTTCTCATTGTCATTTTCTCTCCCGAGTAGTTTTCCGATCACGTCTTCTTCTTTTCCCCATCGTGACACTGCCTCTCCCATTTTTTTCTCTTCTTCTCCGAAGCAACCCACGGCCGAAGCTCTCCCTCTCCTCCTCGATGTTTTTCTTTCTCGTGAGTTCTCGTTCTCGCGAGCCCCTTTCCTCTCGCGACCTCTCCGACGTCTGCTCATCCCCTTCACTGCAAATGACGGGGATCAGCCTTGACGGTGCCCAGGGACAAACCAGAGCAGCGAGGTTGGGTCAGCGGCATCTACAGCGTGTTTTGATCGGAGGCTGCGATCTCTGCCGGAGCTTGTGGCTTTTGAGCACGGGGTGTCTTGTGTCTTGTGAATAGGGGATTAGGAGGGAATCGCTACCGGTGGTCACCGGATCAAGGTAAGAGCTGCTCTTTACCTTAATCTTGGACGGGATCGAAATCCCTACTGTGGTTTTCTTTGGTTGAACGGGGATTCTATTTGGGCAGTGGTTTTCCGACGAACAAGGTGGATTTGAGGGAAATTACTGTCGGTGAGGTTCAAACCGCTAGTAAGCTGATCTATCTTTCCTTTCATTGTTGTTGTTAATCTTGATTGGTTCCTGTGTGAGAGTGGGAATGGCTGTGAACGGTTGTGCCGACAGTGCATGGCTAGGAGTTGGAGTTTTGTTCAGTTTGTTTGTTATTAGGTTTCAGCGTGGATGATTGGAATGTTTATAGTGTGTTGTCGGTTGTGAGTTGGAGGTTAGGTCGACTGTGAAAGAGTGGATGGAGATGGGTTAAGTGGAGGATTCCAAATAGGGTTGATTAGACCCCTAAATTGGTTCGGTTATGGGACGTTTCGTTGAGGTAAGTTGTGAGGTGGTTGTGTGAGTGAGCTATGAACGGTTGTGCAGATGTGAGCAAGGAATTGTCGGTTGTGCGGCTGCGAATAGGGTTGTTCTTGGCCACGAAGGGGCTGTGAGTGTGTTGTTGGGTGGCTGTGAATAGCTGTTAACGGTTGTGAACGGCTGTGAATGGCTGTGAACAGCTGTAAGTGGCTGTGAATGGTTGGTTTCAGGGTTTGCTCGGTGATGGCTAAGTGAGAAAGGGTCGGGTGGAATGAAGGGTGTCAATTAGGGTGATCGAGATTTTATTTCGTACTCGGTAGATTGATATGGGTATGATAACGATGTAATAGTTAGTTTGAATATTTTACCATGCGCCGAACTTAATGCGTGTTATGATATTTGCAGGACGTGGATAGAGGCAGGACCGTGACCGTGAAGATCTTATTATTTCGAGCATTATATCAGGTGGGTAATATTTCCTACCCTTGTCAGGTAGTAGCTAAACCCTGAAGTATATAACTTCATATTATTGTCACTTTGACCTTGACTCCACTCTAATTTTTCTAATGCTTGATACTTAGTCTTTGCCCTTTTTAAATACTCTATTGTTGTTATCACATTTTTCTTTATCAGGATTATAAGTTATAGATATGATGTATGTAAGCCTATAGTTGTTCAATTAGGTGTAATTAGTAGAGTACGGATGAAGACTTGATTTTTAAATGGGATAAAAGGACATCCAGGGGAGTGGGTAATATCCTAAACATAGAATTGAATCTTATGATAAATCCTTATGTTGCGTACCCATTTCTGATAATGTGTTTATGTATGGTCATGTGGATTGTGGATAGAGCATCGCTACAGACCGGTGGTCCTAGCTTGGTTGTGATCAATTAAGTATGACTCTCTGTAGGATAGAGAGTGTGTTGATCAGATTAGTATGACTCTCTGTAGAATAGAGAGTCTGTGATGGATGTATGTATGTGTGACTATGCATTCATATCATTTACATGTATGCTGGCGACTTGGTCTCCCTTATCGTCGAGAGAGTCGTTAGTCATCCTGCCTCCACGGCTACTCGTGGTAGTAGTAACTGGTGTAAGGGCAGAGCATTTGTTGTTTCACACTCTACCACTATAGACGGTGGTAGTTGGAGTTGCGTGCAGTTGTCCTACGTGTGTAGCACTCGATTACTCATGGGTAGTGACTGTCAAAGTGGCCAACAGCAAAAACCCCCATTTTGTAGCTAGCTCTTTATGCTTATATGATATTTGTTCATACTGCCCACTCAACCACTCGAGAGTAGTGGTTGGTGTTGAGTTGGAACAGATGTCATGTCGAGCCACCTAGGCCACACTGGGGTCGTGGTAGCGGTTAGGGTGAGCAAGCATGACCATGCAATCTACATTGTCGTATTCTTATGGCATATATATATATATATATATATATATATATATATATATATATATATATATATATATATATATATATATATATAGATGGTTGTGATTAGTATATATATATAGATACAGTCTATATGTATGTCTATTGTGATGTTGCATTTGTTTGTGCTATGCTTGCTATATTTATTTGTACATCATCATACATGATACTTGCATTTGCTATATGGTGTGTGTGTGTGGGATACATGTGTATGAGTTAGTCGGACTATTGCATATCTTTGACCAGTATCTGTTGGATCTATATGAGCGCTAGAGGGGGTGAATAGCGCAAAATGATTTTTCTTTTCGTACGTCGATTCGATAAATAAAAAGAGTAAAGTGCAATGGAAAATAAATATGAGACAAATGCAATTTTACTTGGTTTACAGCCTTCCGGCTGCTAATCCAAGGCCCTAACAGTCCTAGACCGTGTACGGAGGGTAAATCACTAAAATACTCCTCGTTGGAGGTAGGAGTAAACGAGTACAAGAAATAGCAAAGACTCGAGGTAGAGGGACACTCCCCCTCTCCTCGTTGCGATTAAAGCTCCAATAAAAGTAAAGTTTACAGTATTTGAAATAAACTTAAAGTAAAGCCTTTACCGACAACTTAAGGGATGGTAGTTTGAGCTCAGGTTGTCATTGTTTCGGCAACGCTTCGTTGTCGTAGGATGAAGGGCCCTTCTTTTATAGCCTTGAGAAACCCTAATCGTTGAGCTCAAGCCTTATCTTCAAAACCCACCTCACCCTAAGATAAGGGGATGAGGTTTTGACTCTCCTCGAGGATGGAATTTGAACAGCAGTCGACTGCTCAACCCTAGCAGTCGACTGATGGAGGCAGCAGTTGACTACCAACAGTCGGGAGTCGACTATTGCTAGGGTTTCCAGCTGCAATTAAGAGTTAATATAAGTAAATTTGATGGTCATTTACCATCCGATCTTGACTTAGACCTTCCACGGGAAGTCTTAGTCGGATCGTCACCTAAGGACGTCCCGGTATGGAGGACATGACCTTACTTACACTCACTCACACGAGCTTACCTCAACCTTTACCTTTGAAGCTTTGCTTCCAGTCTCCACCTGATTTCTTCGGCTCCCTCCAAAGTCCTCCCGGTGTCGCCCGACCACCAAGGTTCCCTTTGAGTGTCGCTGACCTTTAGCTTAGCATTCTTGCACACTTGATTCATCTCGTGAGATAACAATATGGGCTTAACTTTGTGTCTTTTGCTATAATCAAAACTTAGGTTCGACTTAGATGTCTACTGCATCAACAATCTCCCCCTTTTTGATCTATGGCAAATCCACACAAAGTTAAGGAAATAAATTGAATGTATTAAGTGAAATGACTATTATGAAGTATGAATATGAAATCTTAAAGAGTATACTTAACTTCATAAGTTGAGTATGAGAAAAAATCTTTTTCAAGTGCTCCCCCTTAAGGAATCCTCCCCCTTGACCGAGGGTGAGTACTTGAAAAAATGTCATAACTCTCCCCCTTGATGTTTGCTACTTTAAGAAGAGTTTAAGTAATCGAGATTACTTAACAATGACCTTAATGTTTAAATAAGTTCAAGTTAAGTAATCAAAAACTAATTTTTGATTTCTTAACCTTGGCCTTTCTCTCCTTCTTCAATTTAAAGGTTAAGTTTTAAAAGGTAAGTTAAGTAAGCATTTACTTAACTTGGGCCATTAAGATGTAATAAGTTAAGTTATAAAAAAAAAATCGATCCCTTAACTTTGAACTTTTCTCCCCCTTTTGCCATAAATTGAAAAGAGTGGGGGGTTTTGAAAAACATAGTTTTTGAATTTAGTTTTAAGTCCAAACATGTTCCAAATAAATTTTGAAAATAGTAGTTTAAACATAAGCTCATCTATTTGTATGTTCAACTCTATTTGACTTGATTGATATGGAATAATCAACAAGTCCTGATTAGAGTTGGTTAATTTATCTAATTATATTCCATGTTTCATGTCGATGCACTAGATCTACATTTAAAACCAAGAGTGAGGTCCTAACATCTCACGCCCATCTACGTGGCTAAGTACACAAACACATTAGTCCTATGTATTGTGAGATGTGTTGGCTCCTTAAATCTATAGGTACATGATATCTAGGCTAAACCCTAAGCTAGTTCCATTAACATGAAAAGTAAATAATAGAGTATATAAAAAAAAATATAAGTTGTAAATGCTACTCTATTATGCACATGCCCAATTTTCGTCTTAGTAGACTAAATTCGACTTCGGGTAGAGGCTTAGTAAAAAGGTCGGCTAAGTTAGACTTGGATTCTACGTATTCGAGTTGTATGGTTCCGTTAGCTACATGTTCTCGAATAAAGTGGTGTTTGACCTCTATATGTTTGGTCCTAGAGTGGCATATGAGATTCTTGGTCAAGTTGATTGAGCTAATATTATCTATGTGAGTTTTAATATTGTTGAAGTTTAAGTTAAAGTCTTGGAGAGTGTGCTTCATCCAAAGAAGCTGAGCCACACACTCACCCATTGCGACGTATTCGGCTTCGATGGTAGATAAGGCAACACAGTGTTGCTTCCTACTGCACCAACTCACTAGACTCGAGCCGAGAAGTTGACAGCAACCACTCGTGCTCTTTCTATCAAGTTTACTATCAGCATAGTCTGAGTCGGAGTAGCCGATTAGTTCGAACTCGGTAGATCTAGGGTACCAAATACCTACGCTTAGCGTGCCCTTTAGATATCTAAGGATGCGCTTAACTAATGTTAGGTGAGACTCCTTAGCACAGGTTTGAAACCTTGCGCACATACTTACTGTGAATAGTATATCAGGTCGACTCGCAGTTAAGTAAAGGAGACTCCCTATTGCGCTCTTATAGTATTTTAGGTCAATAGGTTTTCTGTCTACATCATCTCCTATATTAACATTTGTTGCCATGGGTGTATTAATGATTTTAGCATTTTGCATTCCGAATCGGTTAATTAATTCCTTAGCATATTTTTGTTGATGTAAATAGATTCCTTCCTTAGTTTGTTTAATTTGTAATCCTAGAAAGAAATTTAATGTTGGTGCAACAATGCCCCAAGCATTTATATGTTTTGATGTTTGGATAATTATCTATAGTTAGGCAATGTTTTGTGATCTAACCATGAACGTGTTAAGTTACAGGAAATCTAAGTATGAAGACTTGGTAAAGAAAAATCCAAGAATAATCTTGGCAAGAGAAGTCCAAGGAAAAGTCTTGGCGGCGTAAGTCCAAACATGTAGTCTTGGCGGTGTAAAGTCCAAGCGGACCTTGGCAAAGAAAGACCAAAGGCAAGGTCTTGGTAGCGTAAGTCCAAGCATGTAGTCTTGGCGGTGTAAAGTCCAAGCGGCCCTTTGGCAAGAGAGAAACCCAAGACATGACGAAATCGAGGGAAGCTCTTGGAAGCAAGCGCAAGGATGAAGGAGTCACGGACTCAGAGGGATCCTGGAGGCGCAAGGCTGAAGGGAGAGCTAGAAGGTTAAGTCTAGGTCTAGAGAGTTAATTCAAGTATGATTTATTCATAATTACCGAACTTGGCTGATCGGCTGGCCACGATCATTGCTCTGGTTTGGCGATCGGATGATCCACCCATCACCGATCGCTATACCTATCGGCCGATCATAAGTGGACTTCGACACAGAAAGGTCATCAGTCAAGTGATCACTTAGAGCACTCAACTGGTTACCTAATCAGTCGACTGACAGTTTGATCAGTCGACTGATCAGCTTCCCATTGGACAATGATGATCGCGGATCCGACTTGTCAGAAGACGTTGGATTACATCGGCTATAGCATCAGTCGACTGATCGAGGCTCAATGGGAAAACCAGTCTCTTCTCTATAAAAAGAGGTCATGGGGTGCTTGAGGAGGCTAGTGCTTATCTTCCAACCTTACTCTCAAGCTCCCTATGAATTTCTAAGATTTCTAAGAGTTTTAAATCCTCCTCTTCTCTAAACTTCATTTTCATCAGTTGTAAGAAGAGGAGAGTGTTTGTAAAGGAAGCTTTTTAGTGGAGAATTGCTTGGATTGATCCACCTTAAGGATTGCCGTGGAGTAAGAGCTTAATCTCCGAACCATGTAAATTCTTCCTTATTAGCGATTGTCTTGTTAGTTTCTTAATTTCGTTTAGCTTTTGTTTTGCTTCTGCTAACCTTGCTTGTAGAAACGAAAAGAGGTTATTCACCCCCCCTCTAGCCTTCCAAAAATCTTCAACAAGTGGTATCAGAGCCCGGATCGCATCGGAGGATCTAATAATCAACCAGAGCACGATGGCATTTCAAGAAGGCTATAGCACGGCGCGACCCCCATTCTTCGACGACAACGACTTCGAATATTAGAAATGTAGGATGGAATGCTACCTTATGAACGATATTGACAATTGGTTTAGTATTGTAAACGGATTCAAGAAGTCGGTCGATGAACACAGAGCGCCTATACCAACCAAGGATTGGACGAGGGATATAGCCAAGAAGGCTCAAGCTAATGCCAAAGCAACAACAACACTTCAATGTGGTTTGTCTAAAGAGCAACTTAGCAAAGTGGGACCCTTCGAATCAGCAAAGGAGCTTTGGGAGAAGCTAATTGAGCTCAACGAGGGATCGAAGGAAACAAGAAGATCCAAGAGAAACCTCTTGATAGGTCAACTTCAAAGCTTTACCATGAAGGCCAATGAGACCGTGAGTCAAATGCATGGTCGATTCAAGGAGGTGGTCAATAGGCTACACGTGATAGGTGAGAAAGTCGACAACCGAGACCTTGTGAGGTATGCACTTCAAGCCTTCCCTAGAATGACCTTATGGGCATCGATGGTAGATGCTTATAAGGTGTCTAGGGACCTTTCATTAGTTAAATTAGATTAACTTTTTTGTGAATTCGAATTGCATGAGCAAGCTAACACCTCTTCAAAAGAAAAGGGTATAGCTCTTGTTGTAGGCAAGAAGGACAAGAAGAAAAAAGAAAAGAAGGAAACTTCTTCATCATCCGAGTCGGAGGAAGAATCTTTAAGTAGTGATGAGGAGCTATCGGCTAGTGAGGTAGCTCACTATGTAAAGAAGTTTGGTGGGAAGTCAAGAAAACTCACCAAGAAGGATGTGAGGAGGATGTTCCAATCCTCCAAAGGTAAAACCTCTAGTAGTTCAATTTCTACTCCTAATGTTACTTGTTATGGTTGCAATAAAAAGGGACACATTAAGCCAAATTGCCCGGAGCTAAAGAAAAAGGAAGAAAAAGAAAAGAAAAAGAAGGACAAGAAGGAGAAGAAAAAGAAGGAGGCCATGGTGGCACAAACATGGGATACGCAAAGCTTAGAAGACTCATCGGATTAGGAGGAGCTTTGCCATGTCACCCATAATTTTGCACTCATGGCCATGGAGGATGAAGCCGGAAGCTCAAGTGAGTCATCATCATCATCCTCAAGTGATGAATCATCCTCTAGTGACGATGAGGTAAAAGACTCTCCTAGGATAGAATTACTTTATGAAACTATTGCATGTCTTCAAAATTCTTTAAATAGATCAAAATCTAGGATTAAGGACTTAAAAGTAGAAATTAAGAAAATTAGAGATGTAGAACCTTCTTGTAATGATGCATGTTCACTTAAGGAAGAGAATAATGAGCTTAAAAAGGAAATAGGTAAATTAAGAGCATGCTTAGAGAAATTTACAAATGGCTCAAAATACATAGACATGATACTTAGGGATCAAAGGGTCATTTACAACAAGGCCAGAATAGGATACAAACCTAAGGAAAAGAAAGTAGCTTTTGCCTCCCTCATAAGTAGAAAAACAACACTTAGGAGCAATGTTAGAAATGCTTGGGTTCCTAAGAAATTTTTAGTTGATGCTACTGGACCTAAAATTTGAGTGCCTAAGGCATGTATTTTTCATGTTGTATAGGTAGGAGGACCGGGGATATGGATTGTTGATAGTGGATGCTCAAGAAATATGACCGGTGATGAGAGCAAATTTTCCACAATCAACGACATTAGCAAGGGGAAAGTGTCTTTTGGAAATAGTGGAAAGCTTAAAATTCTAGGAAAAGGCACAATTGAGGTATCCCCAAATCTTTCCATTCATAAAGTATTATTGGTTGAAAACATGAAGTTTAATTTGCTTAGTGTAAGTCAATTATGTGATGCAAATTTTGATGTGCAATTTAACTCTTCAAAATGCTTGATAAGACATAAGAAATTAAATGATTGCATGTTAGTAGGATATAGGAAATCAAATATTTATTATGTTGATTTATCCTATGCTTCTAACATTTCCCCTAAGTGTCTTATGGCAAAAGAAGAAGAGAGTTGGCTATGGCATAGGAGATTAGGGCATATCAACATGAAGAACATAGCCAAAGTATCTAAATTAAAGCTAGTGAAGGGATTGCCAAAAGTGAAGTACATGAAGGATAAGATGTGTGATGTATGCCAAGAAGGGAACAATCAAGGTCATCACACAAGGGTAAAAATTTAATTAGTACTTCTTTACCTTTAGAGCTTATTCATTTATATTTATTTAATTGTCATAGTACTCCTTCATTGAATGGTAGTAAATATTGTTTATTTATAGTAGATGATTTTTCTAGATATACTTGGGTGTATTTCATGAAACATAAGGATAATACCCTAGAAATAATTATAGGTTTTAGCAAAAGAGTAGAGAATGAAAGAAATCTCAAAATCAACCGGATCCGTAGTGATCACGGTGGAGAATTTGAGAATTCTAATTTCTTCAAATTTTGCTTAGAACAAGGGTACAAGCACGAATTTTCTTGTCCTAGAACACCTCAACAAAATGGGGTGGTGGAAAGGAAAAAATAGTGCCATACAAGAAGCCGCTAGGACTATGCTTAATGCATACTCATTACCTAGCTACTTGTGGGCGGAAGCGGTTAATACCGCTTGCTATATCCAAAATAGAGTCCAAATCCATAGGTTTTTAGAAAAAATTCCATTTTAGTTATGGAATGACTCAATTCCAACAATTCATTACTTTAAAGTCTTTGGATGCAAAGCTTATATCTTAAACACCAAAGATAATTTAGGGAAGTTTGAGTCCAAAGCGGATGAGGAAATCCTAGTTGGATACTCATCCACTAGTAGAGGGTATAGAGTCTACAATAAAAGGACTCAGATAGTTGAGGAGTCTTCAAATGTTCAATTTGATGAAACCTCTACCACTTACCCTAGGAAATCCCCCATTGATAATGATATCAATGACAAAAATCAAGAAGTTACCCAAAAATTTCAAAACATGACTTTAGGGGGAGGATTGGATCAAGGGGGAGTAAGAAGTGATTTCGATGATGAAAGGAGAGTTGAGGATAATCATGATCAAGACCATTGTGATACACCTCCTAGCACAATAAGAGTTCATCAAAATCATCCTTTAGATCAAGTAGTAGGGGAATTTTCTCAAGGTGTTAGAACTAGGTCATTTCATAGAGCTCCCTCTAGTCAAATAGATTTTATCTCACAATTTGAGCCCAAGTCAATCAATGATGCATTGCTTGATCCGGACTGGGTCTTAGCAATGCAAGATGAATTGGCTCAATTTGAGAGGAGTCAAGTTTGGGAGCTAGTTCTTAGACCCAATGATAGCACCATTGTCACTACAAGATGGGTCTTTAGGAACAAATTAGATAATCAAGGAACAATAACAAGAAATAAAGCTAGGTTAGTTGCAAGAGGGTTTAATCAAGTTGAGGGGCTTGACTATGATGAGACTTATGCCCCGGTTGCTAGGTTAGAGTCAATTAGAATCCTACTAGGATATTCCTCTTACATGGGCTTTAAACTCCATCAAATGGATGTAAAGTCGACATTCCTAAATGGGTTCATTAAGGAAGAGGTGTATGTAGAACAACCTCCTGGGTTTGAGAACATAGACTATCCACACCATGTATTCAAGCTTAGAAAAGCTTTATACAGGTTGAAACAAGCTCCCCGAGTTTGGTATGAAAGATTGTCATCTTTCTTAGTATCTAAGGGGTTTAGAAGAGGTCAAGTAGATCAAACTCTCTTCATAAAATTGTTGGATCGAGAAGCGTCGCTAGAGAGGGGGGGATACATAGCGAGCGTAAAATTTTTCATTTCGTTCATTCGATATACGAGCAAGCACAGTAGAAAAATAAAGAGAAGTTTATTTTTACTTGGTTCACAACCCAGCGGTTGCTACTCCAAGGCCCTAATGGTCCTAGACCGCGTACAGAGGGCAAAGCACTATAAGATCTCCTCCTCGTTGGAGGTAGGAGATAACGATCACAAAATCGAAAGTACGAGGATGAGGCAACAAGCCTACTTCACCTCGTTACGATTAAAATAAAGAATACAAAAGATATTACTTGCTGCTGCTGCCGACGAAGAAGATGGAAGTTTGGCGTCGAGTCGGTGTTATGACGGTGTTGGAGATTTGGCGTTGTAGGAGCACTTGAGAATAATCTTGATTGATGTTTGGGTTGAAGTCATCCCCTCCTTTTATAGAATTTGGCCTCAGAATAAGTCTCCTCATCTTTTGGAACAGATCACGAGGTGGTACCAAATTTTATCGCGAAGTGGCCACGTCAAATATTATCCGTTTTGACCTAGCGCAAAAGGCTGATTTGTCGCCATCAGTCGACTGATGCCTTCCATCAGTCGACTACCCAATGACTAGTAGTCAACTACCAGCCTGGCCGCTTCTCTGTAATAAGAGGTTAGCACAGAAAATGGTAAATGCGACGGTTTCTTACCGTCTGATCTCGACCTAGACCTTCCCCAGAAAGTCTTAGTCGGATCGCCTCCTATGATCGTCCTCGTACAAAGGACACGTACTTACCATCTCTCACTCACACGAGCTTACCTCTGGTCCTTTAAGATCTATCGCTTTGCTTCCGGTCTTCCACCTAGGTTCTTCGACTCCCACGAAGTTCCCTCGGTGTTGTCAGACCACCACAGCTCCCTCTGGGTGTCGCTGACCTTCGGCTTAGCTTAGCCTTTCTACACACTTGATTTAGCTTGTGAGACAACGATGTAAACTTAACTTTGTATCTTTGCCATAACTAAAATATAGGTTCGATTATCTGATGCCCCTGCACCAACAAAAATCAAAATCAAAGGATATATTTGTAGCCTAAGTATATGTAGATGACATAATTTTTGGGTCAACCAATGATGAACTCCTTCAAGATTTCATCAAAAATATAGAGAATGAATTTGAAATGAGTCTAGTTGGAGAATTAAAATTCTTCTTAGGATTACAAGTCAAACAAACTAATGAAACTATGTATACCAAACCAAATATGCCAAAGAAATGATCAAAAAATTTAGTTTGGAAAATGCTAAGGTAGTTTCAACTCCTATAGCAACCAATGCAAAAATAGATAATGATCATGAAGAAAAATCAATTGACCTTAAGCTTTATAGGAGCATGATTGATAGTCTTTTATACTTAACCACTAGTAGACCCGATATTTTATTTACGGTAGATATGTGTGCAAGATACCAATCTTGTGCCAAAGAGTCTCATTTAGTGTCCATTAAGAGAATTCTAAGATATATCAAAAGCGCACTAAATGTAGGACTTTGGTACCCTAGAACTAAGTCTTTTGATTTGGTTGGGTATACCGACTCCGACTATGTGGGTTGCAAGTTGGATCGGAAGAGTACTAGTGGTGGATGCCAATTTCTTTGATCCTCCCTAGTTAGTTGGAGTAGTAGAAAGCAACCTTGTGTTGCTTTATCAACCACCGAGACCAAATATGTGGCTATGGGTGGTTGTGTGACTCAATTACTTTGGATGAGACACACTCTAGAGGACTATGAGCTACACTACTCCAATATCAAGGTTTATTGTGATAATATGAGTACCATAAATTTGACCAAAAATCTGGTACATCACTCTAGGACTAAGCACATTGAAGTGAAGCATCACTTCATTAGAGATCATGTGGCTAAGGGGGGACATTGAACTCAATTACATAGAATCCAAGTCCAACCTAGCCGACATATTCACCAAGGCTCTTCCCGAAGTGGAATTTTCATCACTTAGGAGAGAACTTGGAATGTGCTTAGTAGAATAGAGGTTTAGGTTTGCATGATCCTATAGAAACCTTAGGATTTATACCTCTAAGCATCTCACAAAAGACCTAAGAAACCATGATTTTTGTATTGAGCCACTTAGAAAATATGTGAGATGTTAGAAAGATACATTTGGTTCATCATGCTTGTTATGATGCATTACTATGAACCAAAGTGTCATCTAGAGACATTAATCCTTAATTGGACCAATCATTGGGAAGACTTGTGTACAATTGATGTGCATATAGCTCTAAGAACATGATTGGAAATGTCAAATAAAATACTTTTTAAACTATGTTTATCATACTTTCAAAAACAGTTTTCAAGTGCTAGGCAAAGGTGATACAAAGTTTGCAAAATTCTTAAAGCTTTTGCTAGTTTTCAAACTTGTATCATTTTCGAAATCTAAAAAACATATATTTTTCAAATTATTTTTCCTTGATATAAAATGATTTAAGAAATGTGTACACAAAATTTTGTGATTTTTCGATGCTTCTTGAATTTTTGGCACATTTCTGAAGTTGGGTTGAAAAATCTTAAATTGGCGTTTCAGGTGTGGCAGTCGACTGCTTCAGATGTCAGTCGACTTCCACTCTGATTTTTTTTGCAAATCAGCCCTATTTTTTGGTCTTAAGTGTACTCTTAAGTGTCCTAACTCTATGGTATTATAATTCAAGTAATTAAAAGGGTATAGGACTAATTAATGCATTATTTTAGGGGGAGTTTCATGGTGAAATATTTTCATCCCCTAAATTTATATTGTTGGTGAAAAGTTAGGACATAGCTTCATATATTCTATTTATGCTTTGCTCCACATGTTATTCACACATCATAAACCATGTCTTGGATTAAGGGGGAGCCTCATATCTATCTTATAATGTAGTTCAAGACATATCCAATTCAATTCTTTCATGAATTTATCATTGTATGAATCCTTCTCTTTTTGATGTATGTCAAAGGGGGAGAAGGAAACTTTAAGTTAGAATTCATATTGGAAATATGATGCTTTTATTATATGCATATGTTAAGACCTAACTTAAATGATTGCAAACATCAAAAAGGGGGAGATTGTTGGTGCAACAATGCCCCAAGCATTTATATGTTTTGATGTTTGGATAATCATCTATAGTTAGGCATTATTTTGTGATCTAACCGTGAACGTGTTAAGTGACAGGAAATCCAAGTATGAAGACTTGGTAAAGAAAAATCCAAGTATGATCTTGGCAAGAGAAGTCCAAGGAAAAGTCTTGGCAGCGTAAGTCCAAGCATTTAGTCTTGGCGGCGTAAAGTCCAAGCGGACTTTGGCAAAGGAAGACCAAAGGCAAGGACTTAGCAGTGTAAATCCAAGCATGTAGTCATAGCGGCGTAAAGTCCAAGCGGCCCTTTGGCAAGAGAGAAACCCAAGACATGACGAAACTGAGGGAAGCTCTTGGAAGCAAGCACAAGGATGAAGGAGTCGCGGACTCGGAGGGATCCTGAAGGCACAAGGCTGAAGGAAGAGCTAGAAGGTTAAGTCTAGGTCTAGGGGGTTAATTCAAATATGATTTATTCATACTTGAAGTATATCAGTCGACTGGTGATTTGTACTAGTCGACTGCTCAATCACTCGACTAAACTTGGCTAAGTTCTATGGCCAACAGTCGACTGATCCACCCATCAATCGACTGCTATACCTAGCAGTCGACTTCTATAAGTGGACTTCGGCACAAAAAAGTCATCATTCGAGTGATCGCTTGAAGCACTCAACTAGTTACCTAATCAGTCGACTGATGGTTTGATCAGTCGACTGATCAGCTTCCCGTTGGAAAGTGACGATCGCGGATCCGACTTGTCAGAAGTCATTGGATTGCATCGGCTATAGCATCAGTCAACTGATGGAGACCATCAGTCGACTGATCGAGGCTCAATGGGAAAACCAGCCTCTTCTCTATAAAAAGAGGCCATGGGGTGCTTGAGGAGGCTAGTGCTTATCTTCCAACCTTACTCTCAAGCTCCTGATGAATTTCTAAGCTTTCTAAGAGGTTTAAATCCTCCTCTTCTCTAAACTTCATTTTCATCAATTGTAGAAGAGGAGAGTGTTTGTAAAGGAAGATTTTTAGTGGAGAATTGCTTGGATTGATCCACCTTAAGGATCGCCGTGGAGTAGGAGTTTAATCTCTGAACCACGTAAATTCTTCCTTGTTAGCGATTGTCTTGTTAGTTTCTTAATTTCATTTAGCTTTTGTTTTGCTTCCGCTAACCTTGCTTGTAGAAACGAAAAGAGGCTATTCACCGCCCCCCTCTAGCCTTCCAAAGATCTTCAACATTTAATTCTCCTACTAAGTTCATTTCAAATTCACTTTCCATGAGTGAAATGAACTCATTTAGTAGGATCGAGTTAGTGGTTCCAAATATTATGTCATCTACGTAGATTTGGGCTATAAAAATTTCTTTGCCTATGGATTTTATGATAAGGGTTGGGTCGACTAAGCCTTGGCTAAATCCTTTAGACTTAAGGTATACATAAAGCCTCTCTTACCAAGCTCTAGGAGCTTATTTTAGTCCATATAAAGCTTTCTTGAGTCTAAAGACATGGTTGGGTTTGTCTAGGCTTTCGAATCCTGGGGGTTGACTAACGTACAATTCTTCCTTAATAAGTCCATTCAAAAATGCTGACAAATAATTTAAATCCTCGATGTGCAGCATATGCCAACAACATTCGGATGGATTCTAATCTAGCTACGGGGGCATAGGTTTCATCGTAATCTAATCCTTCTACTTGACTAAACCCTTTCGCGACCAATCTCACTTTGTTTCTAACTACTTCACCTTTGTCATCAAGTTTGCTTTGAAAGACCCACCTTGTTCCAATAATTGATTTATCTTTAAGTGGTGGTACTAATTCTCAAACTTCATTCCTAATAAATTGAGCTAGCTCTTCTTGCCTTGCAATAATCCAATGGGGATCAAGAAGAGCTTGTTCAATTTCCTTGGGTTCGACTTTCAAAATCAAGAAAATTTGACTAAGGTTTCGATATGACGCTCTAGTTCGAACCCCTAGGTTAGGATCACCTATCACTTGGTCGATAGGATGATTTGATTGAACCCTAGACTGACTTGGGTTAGGATTAATACTGGACTCGATTTCATGGTCAGAGTCGAGTCTGGTATGAGTTGGTTCGTCAGTTGGTTCTACTAAGGGTTTTGTAGGTGCATGTCCTTCGTCGAATACTACATTAATGGTTTCCTCAATTTTAAGAGTGTCATTGTTATATACCCTATAGGCTCTACTCGTAGTTGAGTATCCTAGGAAGATTCCAGTGGAGGTTTTGGATGTGAACTTTTCTAGGTAGTCCTTAGTGTCTAAGATATGTACCTTACATCCAAATACCCTAAAGTATTTAATGTTAGGTACTTTGTCATGGTAGGTTTCGTATGAGGTCTTAAGGTGCCTCTTAACCATTAGGATTCTATTTTGGACATAACAAGTCGTACTAACGACTTTTGCCCAAAACCTATCGGGTAGGTTCTATTCGTTCAACATGGTCCTAGCAGCTTTTTGTAGGGTTCTATTTTTCCGCTCGACTAGGCCATTTTGTTGTGGGGTTCTAGGACATGAGAATTCATGGTGGTATCTGTTTAGGTTATAGAAAACTGTGAACTTGTGGTTTTCGAATTCACCACCATGATCGCTTCTAAGTCTTTTAATTTTAAGGTTCTTTTGGTTTTCGATTAACTTACACAAGTTGATGAGTTGGTCTAAGGTGTCATTTTTATATTTAAGGAATCTAACCCAGGTAAACCTAGAATAGTCGTCAATTATGACTAAGAAAAATTGACTCCCATTAAGTGACTTAGCTCCATGTGAATCGAATAGATCCAAATGTAGGAGCTCAAGTACACTTTTGGTTCGTTCTTGATTAGTTAGTTGATGTTATGTCCTAGGTTGTTTACCTTGTTGACAAGCATTACAGATTTTATTGTCTAAGTTATTAAGGTTAGGCAAACCTCTGACTAAACCACTATGACTCATCTTGTGAATGAGTCTTGGGTGTGAGTGACCAAGTCGTCGATGCCACAACCAAGATTCCTCTTGTTGTGTCATAAGACACTTGGTTGAGTAGTTAGGTAGATTAATAGTGTAGATGTTGCTATTCCTAGTTTCTTTAAGTATTCTTTTAGAGGTTGCATTAGTTTTAATTAAGCATTCATTTTCTAGGAATATGACCTTATAGTTATTGTCACACAATTGACTTACACTAAGTAAATTGTATTCAAAATCTTCGACTAATAAAACATTTTGAATTGTAAAATTTGAATTTAGCTCAATATCACCTGATCCAATGATTTTGAGCTTGTCGTTGTTTCCGAAAGCTACCGATCCTTGTCGTTTGAATCTAAGCTTTGAAAATTTAAGTTGGTCCCTGGTCATATGTCGGGAGCACCCACTGTTCAACATCCATTGATCCTACACATATAGTAGTTGGATCGGATATTGGAATTTAAAGGTTGGTTGAAGATTATTAGTCCTAGATCATCTCATCCATTTCTACATGATCAAACACGTTATCCTTATGTGTTATTGTAAGATGACTTCAATTTTACTTGATTAACTTTAATGAATTGAAACTAGTCAACCCTGGGTTAGATTCGAATTTAACCCTAAGCTCGTCAAGTCAACTTTTCAAGAAATTGGCTTCCACGTCGTGGCGAGGTACATAGGCCTTCTTTGATCGGAACAACGACCACTTCCTTAGACAAAGCCAAGTTCGTGAAAATGATAATTTGATTCACTTAAAATTATTTTCTGGTCTAACTAGTTAAGGATACTATGAGATTGCTTCAGCTAGTTCCACTTAGTCGAGTGCACCGAGCTAGATACGCCTTATCTAACTTGGACATACGGGACTTCGCTTCCCTAGCGTACTATCATCTCACCGCATCCTAGTACTATGTTGTCAAGAATTGACTAGTTATAGGTCCTATTTAACCATTCTAAAAATAAAAAGAAAAATACATAAGCATGCAAAGTCTAATTAATGGCACAAATAAATTTTGTACTAGCTCCCCCTGGACCATTGAATTGGTTGGGTCTTTCCACATAGTGGATTTGGTCCTTGGGAACCCAGTACTTGTTATATCCTAATTGAGAAATCAAAGTGGTCTTAGGGACTCATGCTTGGACTTGTTTTCTATTGCGATTAACTATTGACATATACGACTTGTTAGTCGTATTTGAGCTAAAACCTAGTCCGGTCTTATTGTACACGGCCCTTTGCGATCCAAGTAATAGGTCAAGTCCCTTGGATCCCAAAGCAAACCTTTACAACGTTTGCCTATGGTCTTCGACTTGACTTTTCAAAAGTGAGTTATCAACTTCGAGCTTTTCAACTCGAGTTGAGTCCTCCTCTTGAACTCGACTAGTCGAAGAGGTTAGGGAGACTTCGTGTTTAAGGAGTTTAACCTCCTCAACTAAAGTCTCGACCTTGGACTCAGACTTAGCTAATTTTCTAGTTAAAAATTTAATTGCATTATACAAAGTGCTAATTAGAGACCAACTTACCTTGAGTGAGCCTTTTGAATCGGATATAGATCTGTGGCTTGTCTTGAATAGTGATTCGTCGTCGGATCTGAAATCAAACTCTTCCTCGGGTTTAGACTCTTGTTCGGGTTCGGTCGGCTTGGCCATGAAGATGAGGTCGTCGTCTTCCTCCTCCGACGATTCTTCCCAAGTAGCGTTAAGCGCTTTCTTGGACTTGGGTGCTTTGTTCTTGAGTTTCGGACACTCTGACTTGATGTGTCTGAACCTGTTACATTTAAAACATCTAAAATTAGAATTAAATTTAGATTTACCTTGATTGAAGGGTCGTCTTCGGCTCTTGATCATCTTCCGAACTAGATTCACTAGTTCAGTTTCCATCTCGAGGTCTACCTCCGACTCGTACTCGTCCTCTCCCTTAGGGGGTGGTTTGTTTGCGGTCTTCTTCTTCTAACCTGCAAGTAAAGAAATACCTTTCTCAGGAGTTGAATTAGACTATTCATGTAGTTCAAATTTAGAGAATAATTCATCTAGTCTAATCTTAGAGAGGTCTTTAGAAACCTTGTAGGCATTGACCATGGATGCCCACAAGGTAGTTCTAGGAAAAGCATTAAGTGCATACCCTATAAGGTCTTGTTTTTTGACCTTTTGTCCGATGGAGTACAGGCTATTGACAATGTCTTGTATACAAGCGTGTAGTTGTATTGTCGTCTCGTGTTCCTGCATCTTAAAGTTACACAACTTATTGAAAAGTAAGTCGCGTTTACACACCTTCGCGTCGTCGGTTCTTTGGTGTAGTTCTACGATTTTGTTCCATAGATCTTTTGCACTGATGAAGGGGCTGACGTGATTTAGCTCCTCTTTGGACAAGCCACATTAAAGAATTTGGGTCACCTTGGCATCACCTTCCACTTGTCTTTTCATAGCGTTCGTCCATTGATCGTAATCCAATGATTCCCCCACTTCATTAGTAGGAAGTGTGAATCCGATTTGGATTATGATCCACATCTCGATTTGGGTCTTTAGGAAGCACTCCATCCGACCCTTCCAGTAACAGAAGTCGTCTCCATTGTAAAACGGAGGATGGACGGTGCTAAACCCTTCGAGATGGGTCATTTAGACAAAAAAACAATACCTCGGAAAAACAAAAATAACCAAATGTACCAAGACTTTTCGTCTTGGATTAATAGTGCGGGAGAATGAAATCAAACGAAACGAAAAAGTCGAAAAACCAAAAATAAACAAGAAAAATCTATAAAAATTGTTAGATTAGTGGTTTCACCAAATCATAGCTCCCTAGGCTCTGATACCACTTATTGGATTGATATGAGCGCTAGAGGGGGGTGAATAGCGCAAAATAATTTTTCTTTTTATACGTTGATTCGATAAATAAAAAGAGTAAAGTGCAGCGGAAAATAAATATGAGACAAATGCAATTTTACTTGGTTCATAGCCTTCCGGCTACTAATCCAAGGCCCTAATGGTCCTAGACCGTGTACGGAGGGTAAATCATTAAAATACTCCTCCTCGTTGGAGGTAGGAGTAAACGAGTACAAGTAATAGCAAAGACTCGAGGTAGAGGGACACTCCCTCTCTCCTCGTTGCGATTAAAGTTCCGATAAAAGTAAAGTTTACAAGATTTGAAATGAAGTTAAAGGAAAGCCTTTACCGACAACTTAAGGGATGGTAGTTTAAGCTCGGGTTGTCGTCGTTTCGGTAGTGCTTCGTCGTCGTAGGATCGTCGGAGTGTCACAGCATTTTGGAAGCACTTGGAGAGCTTTTGAATTGATGAAATGGTGAAGAATTGCCCTTCTTCTATAGCCTTGAGAAACCCTAATCATTGAGCTCAAGCCTTATCTTCAAAACCCACCTCACCCTAAGATAAGGGGATGAAGTTTTGACTCTCATCGAGGTTGGAATTTGAGCAGTCGACTGCTCAACCTTAGCAGTCGACTGATGGAGGCAGCAGTCGACTGCTAACAACTGATAATCGACTGTTGCTAGAGTTTCTAGCTGTAATGAAGAGTTAGCTCGAAAATGCAGTTAATATAAGTAAATTTGATGGTCATTTACCATCCGATCTCGACTTAGACCTTCCACGGGAAGTCTTGGTCGGATCGTCGCCTAAGGACATCCCCATACGGAGGACACGACCTTACTTACACTCACTCACACGAGCTTACCTCAACCTTTACCTTTGAAGCTTTCCTTCTGGTCTCCACTTGATTTCTTCGGCTCCCTCCGAAGTCCTCCCTGTGTCACCCGACCACCACGGTTCCCTCCGGGTGTTGCTAACCTTTAGCATAGCATTCCTACATACTTGATTCAGCTCGTGAGATAACAATATGAGCTTAACTTTATGTGTTTTTCTATAATCAAAACTTAAGTTCGACTTAGGTGCCTACTGCACCAACAGTATCTTGAGGTAGTATGAGTTAGACCAGATTTATTGTTGTATATTATGGATATATGCTTAGGTTGGATGAGTGTAGCGTAGCAAACTTTCAGGTATGTCTGCACTTTACGTTGTTTAGTTGGTATATACATGTGTGTGTGTGTGTGTGTGTGTGTGTGTGTGTGTGTGTGTGTGTGTGTGTGTGTGTGTGTGTGTGTGTGTGTATATATATATATATATATATATATATATATACTATACTGGTGTATACCTGATGTACCTTTAGGTTATATTGTTGAATTATCTGTGATATTTGATATATACATGTTCTTTCATATTACCGCTGAGTTTATACTCACCGCCACAGACCCTGGGTTTTCTTGTCGCACAGGTAATAGGTAGAAGTCTTGGTGACAGCTTGGAGCATCGCTAGCTGATCCATCCCATCTCACTTCCGAGGCTCCTATGGACATTTTGGATTTTTGTATACTTTAGTATGTATTTAGAGTTTATGTGATGTTTCGTGTTGTGGACTTGTTGGTTGGTGTACACCTATCTTGTTTCATATTTTTATGTCGGTATGAGTTGTTGTGAGTTTGTTATTATATTGTGATGGTTTCCGCTGTGTTTTGATATAGATATATTTATTTATGTTGTGTGGATGTGGTCAAAAGGCTTGTATCAACAAGATATGTTGCCACGTACAGGGGAGATGTTGTCCGTTTGCTTTTTGGCTCGGCATACTCTCGAGGCATGACAACTTTATTAGTATCAGAGCCCTATGTTTTGCGATGCCATACAATGATTTTTTTTTCGTTAAGTCTTGGATTCTCGAGAGTCGATTTGTTTTGGTTTTGGTTTTGTGAGATGGGATCGACAACGGCATGAGCTTTGAGAAACACGAAGTAAGAATTCCTGATAACTTATATTCTAGATAGATACTTATCTAAACTTGTTCAACAGATGTATACGGTCAGAGTTATGGCACCTGTGAAGACTTGTGGTTGAGGTCGTCCATCAAGGCGATCAGCTAGAGTGGTGGGACAAGATACAGTTACGACTGAGTCGGCTACTCAGGAACAGCCTCAGCATCTCCTTATCGAAGGTTTAGAGTCTCAAGATCTAGATATACCACTAATTAGGCAGGGACCTGCGGACTCCAGTTGGTTGAATAATAAAACACGAATACTTGTATTGGCACGTCAGCCAAGGATCGACTTACCTTGTTCCGAGGGGAGTCTAATCCATGGATCGCACATGCATGGCTGGAAAATTTGGAGGACACTTTCGAGTACGTGGATTGTACGGACGAGGAGAAAGTGGGCATAGATGCATACCACCTTAGAGATCAAGCTGTTACTTGGTGGAAGATGCAGAAAACCCTATTCGGGGAGCGTGGGATTACCTGGGCAGTTTTCCGAGATGCTTTCTGGAGATAGTATTTCCCTTCCCCATTTTCTATGGTACGTCGTCAGGAGTTCCTAATTCTGAAGCAAGGTGACCGATCCATTATGGAATATAACGCGGAGTTTACCAGACTTGCGGAGTTCTGCTTTCATCTGTTAACATAGGATACAGATAGGATGTTCCAATTTACTCAGGGTCTAACTACTTATATTCTAGACAGGATGTCAGGATCTTCCATTGCCTCTTATAGGGAGGCATTGGACCGAGCTATCTGTATTGAGATGACTTCCCAGCAAATTTCGAGGGAGAAAGATATGGAGAAATAGATGTCCTAGAGTAAGCAGCCGAAACAAAATTCAGCGAATCAGACTCAGAAGAAGCAGGATCAGCAGGGAACTACTCGAGGTACTGCAGAGGGATCGTCTAGGGCGCAAAAAGGGAAGCTCCCAGCTTTTGAATATTTTGGAGGTTCTTAGAAGAATCGTAAGGGTCAGAACAAAATTGGATGTTATAGATGTGGATCTGGAAGTCATAGAGCTCCAGAGTGTCCTTTGGAGCAACCTGTTTGCTATTATTGCAAGCAACCTGGGCATACTAATCAGGAGTGTACATTGAGAGCACAGTTGGAGTTTTCTGATAGCTCCAACAAGGGAAGAAATTCTAGCCAGAATGGCAGCAGAGACAAAGACTCATGACATGCCTTATGGTCAAGCAAACAAGCTTGTTGGGTTTTCGCATCACTGGCGTGTGTGTTCGATCACGTTTCGTAAACATGAACACAACGGAAGCAATAAAAATAATAAATCTACATTTATTACAACACACACAACACACGCATGAATATTACAACAAGTGTAGACATAACCGTAAATTTAAATTTGCAATAATAGGAAATTTATCTATGTTATACCTTTCGTATGACGTGTAGCGGGAACGGCATCAACCAGAACGATCCTCGCTAGAATCGTCTCTATCCGTATCCATGCCGAGTTCCTCGGGATGACTTCGCTAAGCCACGAGCTTCGTCTTCGTACGGGTTACTAGCCTCGTGTTGAAGATGACGTGATCGAGAGATGATCACGATCCAAATCCAAATTCGGATCCTAATACGAGTTCTCAAAACTCACTTCTCCGGAGAGGTATTCGTCAACCAATTGACGAATCCTTTGTCCTCCACCTTAGAGGATTACCGGAGATCGAATCCCCGGTAAGTTATCCGCTGTCGGAGCTCTAACCATCGTCCAAATGACGCTCCGACGAGAGGAGAAGAAGCTGTCCAGAAAACTTGACAGCTTGGTGGAGGAGTAGGCGCCGGCCAAAACAAGGAAGCCAAGTGCTCAGCTTTTCACCGAGGCCTAGGAAGATCACCGGAGGGTCGCCGGAGGATCACCGGCTGAAGCTTGGATGCCGGCAAAGAGCTGGTCGGCAGCTCAAGGGTTGGGCGGCAATGGAGTTGACGCCAACAAGAGGAAGAGGGGTTGGGCGGCCAAGCTAGGGTTTTGGATTAGGGCTTAATTATCCATTAAGCCCTCTTTTATAGAGAACTAATTCTCTTAATGGTTATTGGATCATAACCATTAGGCCCGTTAACCCGCTCCATTAAGATAAGTTAAAATAAACCAAGCCATGATGGTTTATTTTAAGTTAAAACGAACCGAACCAACTTTTGGTTCATTCGTTTAAAATAAACCAAACCCTTTGGTTTATTCTCCTCCATTGGATTAGAACCAAACCATTTTGGTTTATCCATTACGTCTTCATAAGACTCGGCCCATCCACGCTTCCATTGCGACTGAAACGATTTCATGCTCGCTTTATGTTTGGTCCAACCAAACCTAGTTTCTCTTGGTCTGAGAATCCCATTCTCAAGCTCGTTTTAAATCCTTTGGATTACGCCACAGTGGTGACCAAATAGGTTCTCGCTTATGTTGGCCGCCTATAATTAACCATTAATTATAGAACGATCATGAGTGGCACCTAGTAGTACATCATGATCCCCAATTAACAAAAGATCAACGCTGATCCGTAACTATTTCCAAACCCTTCAAAGAAATTCGAATGATTCGTGCCCCATTCCCTTCACTCATCTTATACCCACTTGGTTCGTGACATGGTCTATTGTGTCACCTCACTAGGCTGACTACGTCACACCTAGCCCAAGTATCATTTCCTCGTCCTACGGATTCTAGTTACTCCACATGTATCGAAGAGTACCTTACTCTAAACATGTAATGCTTTGGCCAAAGACTTTAGTAATAATCCGACGAGAGGCCATGGGTATACATCTCCTCGCAAGGAGTGGTGAATCCTTTATAGGCTATTCAAACACCTTCGATCACTTGAACTTATACCCAATCATCCCGGGTCCACATCTCCTTAGAGATGTTTGCTTAAGATGTCAAAGCATAAGTCTCCATGATCAAGATGACTTGAATACCGCAAGTCAAAGGAACATCGCACTTAAGCCACAGTAAGAACTTCATTGACATATCTATATATGCAGAGAACCATATGAAGTCTTACAGCTGGTCACTCCAATGAACTAGTTACCATAACTAGCATCCACGATCAACTCCGGACATCACAATGTCTCCAGCCAGTGAGAATCAGCTGCTTGGATACACCAAGGAGTATACCTCATGCTAGTCTCGACAGAATTGATGGTGTCCAAATCCATCAATTCATCGACTAGGGATAATTCCGATACATCACAATTACACATGTAGAGATACTCACTAGTTGTGATCCAATCACAAATTCTCTCATGCTGTGAATCGCATCGTGGACATTCAGTAAATGAGTTTAAGATCCAATCAAATACATGAAACATGTATACTCAAATAGTGAATCTTCATTTATCATATAAATGGTTCATACATAAGGCGATTGCCTTAGGACATCTCTCATATATTACTAACAGACTCCTTGGCCTAATGCCAATCGCTACGGTATCCAATACCATAAGCTCGAACATGACCCTCAAACTTATTTTGAGGTAATGCCTTAGTCAAGGGATCCGCTAAGTTCCTTTCAGTGGGAATTTTTTCGATTTGTATTTCGTTCCTACTGATGATCTCTCTGTTAAGATGATAGCGGCGAAGCACATGTTTGGATCATTGATGAGACCACATCAAGTTCAGAGATGAACTTCTTGATCCAAACCGCTTCCTTTGCTGCTTCCAAAGCTGCAATGTATTCTGCCTTAGTGGCGAGAATCCGCTATAGTGTCAAGCTTGGAACCTTTCCAACTTATTAGCCTCCATTCGGTGAATACATACCCGGACAAAGACATGGAATCATCCTTATGCATGCGGGTCGCATCCGTATACCCACGTATCACCATGTACCCTTCTCCATATATTAGGAACACATCCTTAGTTCTTCTCAAGTACTTAAGGATCATCTTAACAGCCACCCATTAATCCATTCCTGGATCAAACTAGTATCTGCTCATGACACTCAGAGCATACGATACATCGGGCCTCGTACATAACATAGCATTCATGATAGATCCTATTGCGGATGCATAGGGAATCTTACTCATGCAAATCCTCTCGTCTTCTGTGCGCGGACACATAGACTTCGAAAGGTGTACCCCATGCCTGATGGGTAAGAAACCTTTCTTGGATTCCGCCATGCTAAACCTCTTTAGCACTCGGTCTATATATGTAGACTGCGAAAAACCAAGCAACCATTTCGATCTATCTCTATAGATCTTAATCCCGAGGATGTATGTTGCTTCTCCCAGGTCTTTCATGGAGAATGTCTTGGATAACCAAACCTTCACTGACTGTAAGATTGAAACATCGTTTCCTATAAGTAGTATGTCATCGACATACAATACTAGGAATATGACTGCACTCCCACTAACCTTCTTGTACACACATGGTTCGTCTGGATTTTGTGAGAAATCAAACTTTTTGATTGTCTCATCAAAACGGATATTCCAGCTCCTAGATGCTTGCTTCAATCCATAAATGGATCGTCGCAATTTGCATACCTTGGTTTTATCAACCGATGTGAAACCCTCAGGCTGTATCATATACACGTCCTCGAGTAGGTTTCCATTAAGGAAAGATGTTTTCACATTCATCTGCCATATCTCATAATCATAATGAGCCGCTATGGCCAGGAGCATCCAAATGGATTTAAGCATAGCTACAGGCGAATAAGTTTCGTCATAATCAACACCTTGTTTTTGACGATATCCTTTCGCCACCAATCTAGCCTTATAGGTAATCACATTACCATCCATGTCGGTTTTCTTCTTGAAAACCCACTTGCACCCTATAGGCTTTATCCCTTCAGGTGGGTCAACCAAGTTCCAAACTTGGTTTTCATACATGGAATCCATTTCCGACTTCATGGCACCAAGCCACTTATCCCTTTCTGAACTTGTCAAAGACTTCTTCATAACTGTAGGCTCTCATCATCAATGAGTAACACGCTCGCTCGATTCACTTACGAGAAATCCATATCTCTCGTGAATATTGTGTTCTACCGTGATCTATGAAGATGTGGTGTTACAATAGGTCCAAATTGATTGCTCATCACTATGAGTCATTTACCGTCAGTGCTTCACTGTATCTCATCAATGTCTATTTGAGTCTCTCGAGCCTCCTCAAGCTCGACGACACTCCCATCGCTTTCTTGCAAGAGAAACTCTTTCTCTAGAAACACAAAGATGCCTTGAAACAAACACCTTTTGTTCCACAGATGTTAGAATTGGTAACCCCTTGTTTCCTTAGGGTATCCAATAAATAGACATTTATCGACTTAGCATCCAATTTGTCCGACATTCGCTTCACATAAGCAGACAACCCCATATCTTCAAGTAAGATACATGAGGTTTCTTACTATTCCATATCTCATATGGAGTAGTTGAGACTACCTTGGTAGGCATTCTGTTTAACAAGTAAACAGCTGTCTGAAGTGCATAGCCCCAAAAGGACTTGGGAAGAGTCGCATGATTCATCATTGACCTGACCATGTCCAACAAGGTCCAGTTATGCCTCTCAGATACACCATTATGTTGTGGTGTATATGGCGGAGTCCATTGAGACAATATACCATTGTCTCTTAGATAATCAAGAAACTCTTGACTTAAGTATTCACCACCTCGATCCGATCGAAGTATTTTAATACTCTTGTCATGTTGTTTCTCTACTTCATTTCTGAATTCTTTGAACCTTTCAAAGGCTTCAGACTCGTGTTTCATCAAGAACACATACCCAAACCGTGAGTGATCATCGGTGAAGGTAATGAAGTAGCTATAGCCTCCTAAAGCTTGAGTTGACATAGGTCCACATACATCAGTATGTATTAGACCTAGTAACTCTCCCACTCGTTCACCTTTTCCAGTAAAAGGTAACTTAGTCATCTTGCCTTTTAAGCATGATTCGCATGTATCGTATGAATCCTATTCAAACGATTCCAGAATTCCACATCGGTGTAATTCGGACATGCGTTTCTTGCTTACATGGCCAAGACGACAATACCACATGTAGGAGTCTAATTGATTATCTTTTCGAGCACGCTTGTTGCTCACTTCGATATTGAAAATATCACTGGATACGTCCAACGTATAAACACCATTGCTTAAAGTTCCAGTCCCTTAAAGAACTCCATTCAAAGTTATATAACAACAATTGTTACTAAAAGTCAAATGGTACCCATTTCTATTTAAACAAGAAATAGAAATGATGTTCTTTATCAATGAAGGAACATAAAAGCAATTGTCCAGTTCTAAGACAAGTCCTGTAGGGAGTTTCAACAAATGCTCAATGGCGAAGTGCAAGAACCTTTGCTCCATTCCCAACACACAAATTTGACTCTCCCTTGACGAGTCTTCTTCTATTCCTTAGCCCATGTATGTCATTACATATATGTGAGCCACACCCAGTATCCAATACCCAAGTGTCTAAGGAAATAGAATGACAATCAATAACGAAGATATTTGAAGAAGATGGGGCATCCGATGCCTTATTCTTCTTCACGGACTCAAGATAAATCTTGCACTTTCTTCGCCAATGGCCCTCCTTGCCATAATGATGGCAAGTGCCCTTTTGAGATGGTTCTGCCTTTTTAGCCTTTTTCTTCTTCCCCTTCTGTTGTTCCTTTGACTCCCTCTTAGAACCTTTCTTTGAGGAATCAACTAACAACACCGTCCCCTACTCATGCTTCTCAGAAGGCTCCACAGTCTTCAGCATGTTGAGCAGTACCACAGATGAACCTTCTTGCATCTCAGAGGTGAAGAGGAGCTTGGAGACTTCGAACCTTTCGAATCTCACTTGCTTATCAAACAACTCATAAAGATGAAGGACTACAATATGAGCATCCATATGCTCATGCTGCTTTTGTAGCTTGGGTTCCATCGCGGCTAGCATGATGCAACTTGTCAGTTCAGAATTAGTCACATGTTTCTGATAGACCAACAATTGGTCCGGAGTTGCATCGTCACTAGGATGGGCGGGAAGAGGCGCTTCGAGGACATACGCAAGCTTTTCACCTTGAGAACAATTCTCAAGTTTCTAAGTCAGTCCAAGAAGTTCGGCCCAGTCAATTTATTCGAATCCAAAATGGAACGCAAATTAAAAGACAACATGATCAATTTTAGAAATACAAAACGAGCATATATGAGAAAGATGATTTTTAAAATGCATCAATATACATTTATAAATCCCATTCATTTTTCGAATTTTAAAAACCCCAAAATCACTTCGGGAGATCGTAGGTCCATCTCCGAATGGGCTGATATCCATCATAGTTATGAACAACCTTGGAGAGAGTCCAACAAGCCATTCATAACTACGACGGTAGGTATCATCTATACCGATTGCATATCACGTATATGCAACTATCACAATGTGCTATCAACTAATTGAATGTTCACACATACATTGGGTTGTTAACACATTAACAAGTATGCATCATATGCATAGCACCCAACTTCACCTCCCTTTACATCGACCTTGGAGAGAGTCCAACAAGCCGATGCTGTTAAAGCCAACCCATTAATCGAAATAGTTTTAATATGGTTAGAGCGCATTCAACCAATTAGCCAGCTTGAGAGAGTCCAACAACCAAAGCTAACGATTGACCTCGACTCTTACCATATTAGTATTAAACTATTCCATGGTTTGAACATGTTCGGGTTCGAGCCGGGCTTGGAGAGAGTCCAACAACCCAAACAAGAAACGGAACTCTGGTTCTAACCATATTAATGGAAGGTGTAGGCTTTAATATTGTTTAAGGGTTTTTATGTCTCATCCTCTCTGCATGCAAATAACTATTATCTACATGGCATGGCATACATGGCATACATCTACATGTCACGACACGCATGGCATAATGTTATGCATCTAATGCAATTATATGACATACAATTATGTCATGTATATATTTCCTTATATGTCATAACTATTTATGGAAATAAAATATGTTTAAGATTTGATTCTCCAAATCAAATCATAATTAAATTAAGAAACAAATTTCCAAATCTAATCACATATTTTATTCATGGAATTATTTGATTAAGGAAAATCTATTTAGGAAACCAATTTCCTAAATCATTAAAACTACTTATGGAAATTAAAATATTTTAAGATTTGATTTCCCAAATCAAATCATGATTAAATTAGGAAACAAATTTCCAGAATCTAATCAAATATTTTATTTATGGAAAATATCAATTTCCATAAATACTTCCAACTTTCCAAAAGTGGAAGATTTCCATAAATACTTCTAGACTTTCAAAAATTGAAAAATTTCCATAAATACTTCTAAATTTCCAAAATTTAGAAAATTTCCAGAAATACATTATGACTATCGCAAAACCATTTTACGATTATGTCGAAACACAACCTGGGCTCTGATACCACTGTTGGGTTTTACGCACTGGCGTGTGTGTGTTCGATCACGTTTCGTAAACATGAACACAGCGGAAGCAATAAAAATAATAAATCTACATTTATTACAACACACACAACACACGCATGCATGTTACAACAAGTGTAGACATAACCGTAAATTTAAATTTGCAATAAAAGGAAATTTATCTACGTTATACCTTTCGTATGACGTGTAGCGGGAACGGCATCAACCGGAACGATCCTCGCTAGAATCGTCTCTATCCATATCCACGCCGAGTTCCTCGGGATGACTTGCTAAGCCACGAGCCGTCTTCGTGCGGGTTACTAGCCTCGTGTTGAAGGCGGCGTGATCGAGAGATGATCACGATCGAATCCAAATTCGGATCCTAAAGCGAGTTCTCAAAACTCGCTTCTCCGAGAGGTATTCGTCAACCGATTGGCCAGATCGCCGTCCTCCACCTCAGAGGATTACGGAGATCATCGAATCCCGGTAAGTTAGCCGCTGTCGAGCACTAACCGTCGTCAAAGCGCGCTCGACAGGAGAAGAAGCTGTCAGAAAACTGGACAGCTTGGTGGAGGAGTAGGCGCCCAGCCAAAACAAAGGAAAAAGCTCACCTTTCACGAGGCCTAGGAAGATCACGGAGGGTCGCGGAGGTTCACGGCTGAAGCTTGGCGCCTTGACAAGGAAGTTGGGCCAGCGGCACAACAAGCTGAATGGGCGGCAATGGAGGTTGGGGCGGCAATTAGGTTTTTTATAGAGAACTAATTCTCTTAATGGTTATTGGATCATAACCATTAGGCCCGTTAACCCGCTCCATTAAGATAAGTTAAAATAAACCAAACCATGATGGTTTATTTTAAGTTAAAATGAACCGAACCAACTTTTGGTTCATTCGTTTAAAATAAAACAAACCCTTTGATTTATTCTCCTCCATTGGATTAGAACCAAACCATTTTGGTTCATCCATTATGTCTTCATAAGACACGGCCCATCCACGCTTCCATTGCATGAAACGCGATTTCATGCTCGCTTTATGTTTGGTCGACCAAACATAGTTTCTCTCGATGCGAGAATCCCATTCTCAAGCTCGTTTTAAATCCTTTGGATTACACTCGTTGTGCGTGTGACCAAATAGGTTCTCGGTTTATGTTGGCCGTCTATAATTAACCATTAATTATAGAAGATCATGAGTGGCACCTAGTAGTACATCATGATCCCCAATTAACCGAAAAGATCAGCGGTTGATCGAACTATTTACGAAACCCTTGATGGCTCGAATGATTTGCCCCATTCCCTTCACTCATCTTATACCCACTTGGTTGAGGACATGGTCTGTGTGCCGGTCCCCACTGGTGACTCGTCACACCTAGCCCAAAGTATCATTTCCTCGTCCTCACAGTTCTAGTTACTCACATGTATCGAAAGTACCTTACTCTAAACATGTAATGCTTTGGCCAAAGACTTTAGTAACAACCGACGAGAGGCCATGGGTATACATCTCCAAGGAGTGGTGAATCCTTTATAGGCTATTCAAACACCTTCGATCACTTCGACTTATACCCAATCATCCGGGTCCACATCTCCTTAGAGATGTTTGCTTAAGATGTCAAAGCATAAGTCTCCATGATCAAGATGACTTGAATACCGCAAGTCAAAGGAACATCGCACTTAAGCCACAAGAAGAACTTCATTGACATATCTATATATGCAGAGAACCATATGAAGTCTTACGGCTGGTCACTCCAATGAACTAGTTACCATAACTAGCATCCACGATCAACTCCGGACATCACAATGTCTCCAGCCAGTGAGAATCAGCTGCTTGGATACACCAAGGAGTATACCTCGTGCTAGTCTCAAAGGAATTGATGGTGTCCAAATCCATCAATTCATCAACTAGGGATAATTCCGATACATCACAATTACACATGTAGAGATACTCACTAGTTGTGATCCAATCACAAATTCTCTCATGCTGTGAATCGCATCGTGGACATTCAGTAAATGAGTTTAAGATCCAATCAAATACATGAAACATGTATACTCAAATAGTGAATCTTCATTTATCATATAAATGGTTCATACATAAGGCGATTGCCTTAGGACATCTCTCATATATTACCAACACCAGTACCTCCATAGGCACAGTTGTATCAGATACAGGGGGTGTCCCTTCAGTGATGCCGACAACTATCCAGTATCCTACATCTCTAGTAATCTACTATCCAAGGGTACCTGCACCGCAAATGTTACCAATTGGCTCGTGGGTATATTATGCTCACCGACGACTACTTCAAGCACCATAGAGAGTCGATTCACCGAGTGGAGGCACACTACTACTTCGTCAGGGAATAGCCGTCAAATATGGAGACTGGACGTGTTTATGCCATCACCAGAGATGAGGCACAGCGGGTTGAGGGATCAGTCATACGTGGTATGATTTTAGTTTATTCTATATATGCTAATACTTTGATTGATACCGGTAGTTCACATTCATTCATATCTAGAATATTTCTGGGTAGAGTTGGAAGGATTCTGATGGTTTGTTCTTGTGGGTTAGCAGTATCCTTGCCATCAGGAGAGGTGTTGACTAGCCACCAAGAAATCAAAGGTTGTCCATTAAATTTTGATGGGCATATCCTTACGGTGGACCTCCAGGTGTTAGAAATGGTAGAGTTTGATATTATTCTCGTTATAGACTGGTTGGCCACTTATTCTGCTATAGTGGATTGTAGAGTGAGAGTAGTGACTTTTCGACCACCGGATCAACCTGCATGGAAATTTGTTGGCACTAGAGATGATGAGCTATCCATTATATCTACATTACAGGCTCAGAAGTTGTTGGCTCACGGTTGTCAGTGTTATTTACTATCTTTAGTCAAAGTTGAGAATGAAGGACTACCACCCCTCTCCGATGTGCAAATAGTACGAGAGTATTCGGATGTGTTTCCAGATGAACTTCTAGGCTTGCCACCTCCTAGGCAAGTGGAATTTGCAATAGAGGTGATTCCAGGTACCGCTCTGGTATCGAAAACTCCTTATTGGATGGCACCAAAGGAGTTGAATGAACTCAAAGTCCAACTGTAGGAGTTGTTGGATAATGGATTTATTCGCCCTAGTATTTTGCCATGGGGAGCTCCAGTACTGTTTGTTAAGAAGAAAGATGGATCATTGCGGTTATGCATTGACTACCGACAACTGAATGCGGTAACTATAAAGAACAAATATCCATTGCCAAGGATAGAGGATTTGTTTGACCAACTTAAAGATACTTGTGTATACTCTAAGATTGATTTGCGCTCAGGATATCATCATCTTCGGATATGAGATGAGGATGTTCATAAAACAACATTTCGCACTCATTATGGGCATTACGAGTTTCTGGTGATGCCTTTTGGTCTCACAAATGCTCCAGTTACATTTATGGACTTGATGAATCGGGTATTCTTGAGGTATATATATCAGTTTGTGATAGTATTCATAGACGATATTTTGATATATTCCCGGTCTAAAGAGGAGCATGAACAACATCTTCGGATAGTGTTGGAGACATTGCGATGAGAGCAGCAATTTGGAAAGTTCAGTAAATGTGCATTCTGGATATCCTCAGTGGGTTTTCTTGGACACGTGGTGTCTAACAGAGGTATTTTTGTAGATCCTCAGAAAATTGAGGCGATTACCAGTTGGGAGTAGCCAAAATCAGTCCAGGAGGTTCGTAGTTTCCTTGGGCTGGCCGAGTATTATCGGAGATTCTTGGAGGGATTCTCTAGTATTGTCATGCCACTCACCCGTCTGATCCGGAAGGGGGTCAAGTTCACCTGGTTAGAGGATTGTGAAACTAGCTTTCAATATCTGAAACAACGGTTAGTTTCTACACCAGTCCTAGTGATTCCTTCTGGTGTTGATGGGATGGTCCTATATACTGATGCTTCTATCCAAGGGTTGGGTGCAGTTCTGATGCAGTCCAAACGTGTGGTATCTTATGCCTCCCGTCAACTAAAGGATCACGAAAGGAATTATCCAGTGCACAATCTATAGTTAGCAGCCATCATTTTTGCGTTGAAGATATGGAGGCACTACTTATATGGAATTACATTTGAGATCTACATAAACTATAAAAGTTTGAAATATCTGTTCGCACAGAAAGAACTGAACCTAAGATAGAGACGGTGGATGGAATATTTGAAGGATTACGACTACACAATCCATTATCATCTGGTAAAAGCTAATGTGGTAGCAGATGCGCTGAGCAGGAAGTCTCGTGGGGTTCTGGCCAATCATCTGATAGCAGTTATCGATCTAGTTCGACAGTTCTCGGAGTTAGGATTGTCTGAACAAGGTCAAACATCCCAGGATATATTAGTTTCTATGGTTGTCCAGTCCACTATTACTGAGAAAATCAAAGAAGCATAAGTTAATGATCAGTATCTGCAGTTCTTGTGCAGCACAATAGACTCAGAATGACAGTCGGATTTCTCGAGTGATGAGAATGGAGTACTTCGTTTCCAGGGACGATTATGTGTTCCAAATCCAGTTAAGGAAGAGTTGCTAAAGGAAGCACATCATTCGAGATTTTCTATACATCCTGGTGGTACTCGGATGTATCGAGATTTGAAACATTTATACTGGTGGAACGGTATGAAGAGAGATATTACAGACTTTGTTTCTCGATGTTTAGTATGCCAGCAGGTGAAGACTGAACATCAGAAATCTGCTGGATTGCTTTAGGAAATTCCAATTCCGAAATGGAGTGGGAGCATATCACTATGGATTTCGTTACGGGATTGCCTAGAACTCATAAAGGACATGATGCGATTTGAGTGATCGTGGATCGGTTAACCAAATCTGCTCACTTTTTGCCTATTCGTGGGACGAACTCATTGGATCATCTAGCGGAGTTGTACTGCCGAGAGATTATCAAATTGCATGGCGTGCCTTTGAGTATTATATATGATAGAGACATGCGATTTACCTCACAATTTTGGCAGAGTCTACAGTAGGTCATGGGCACAGAGCTTCGACTCAGTACATCGTTTCATCTGCAGACAGATGGATAGTCTGAGCATACTATTCAGACATTGGAGGATTTGCTGAGATCTTGTGTTATGAATTTCGGAGGCAGTTGGGAGGACCACGTTCATTTAGTGGAATTTTCCTATAACAACAGCTACCACTCCTCTATTCAGATGGCTCCTTTTGAGGCCTTATATGGTAGACCCTGTAGATCTTCCATGTTGTGGGAGGAGGTTGGGGAGCAACAGTTGCTGGGGCCACAGGGTATCCAGCATGATACAGAGTTGGTGCAAGTCATCAGACGACGATTATTCGAGGCACAGGATCAACAGAAGAGTTATGCAAACCGGAGGCAAAGACCTTTGGAATTCTCAGTTGGGGATCATGTATTCCTATGAGTTTCACCCACCAAAGGAGTCAAAATATTTGGGTTGAAAGGAAAATTAGCTGCACGATACATTGGTCCATTTGAGATATTAGAGCGGATTGGGGATGTAGATTATCAGTTGGCTTTACCTCCGACACTTGCAGGTGTTCACAATGTATTTCATGTTTCTATGCTGAGGAAATACGTGCCGCATTCTGATCATGTTCTGAAAGAGGTATCGATTCCACTCCAGGCGAAAGTGACTTATGAGGAGATTCCAGTGCAGATTCTGGGTTGCAAGGAGCGTTAGTTCCGGAACAAAACCATCCAACTTGTAAAGGTTGGATGACAACATCATACTGATGAAGAGGCTACGTGGGAGCTGGAAGATACCATCCGAGCTTGGTACCCTCATCTGTTTACTTGAGGTATGAAGACATTATGGAAATTTCTTATATTGGTTCTTATATTTAAGTATAAAATTTAGGGACAAAATTTTATTAAGTGGGGGAGAATGTAAAATACCACGAATTAATTTGCAATAGATTAATATATCTATTAATCGTTAATTAGAGAACTTAGTCTAGGAATTAATTAAACCATGGTTAGGGATTTATTTATATTATGGTTAGGGATTTAATGTTTTAAGTGGATCCGTTTCATTTAAGCTGACTTGTTTCCTCAACGTCCTTCATTTCTCATCGTCGTTTTCTCTCCCGAGCAGTTTCCCAATCATATCTTCTTCTTTTCCCCATCGCGATGCTCCCTCTCCCATTTTTTTTCTTCTTCTCCGAAGCAACCCGCGACCGAAGTTCTCCCTCTCCTCCTCGTTGTTTTTCTTTCTCGCGAGTTCTCCTTCTCATTAGCCCCTTTCCTCTTGTGACCTCTCTAAAGTCTGCCCGTCCCCTTCGCTGCAAACGATGAGGACCAACCTTGACAGTGCCCATGGACGAGCCAGACCAGTGAGCTTGGGTCGGCGGCGCCTACAGCGTGTTTTGATCGGAGGCCGCGATCTCTGTCGGAGCTTGTGTCTTTTGAGCATGGGGTGTCTTGTGTTGGATCGAGGCGGTTCGCTAGAGGGGGGGGAAAGCAATAAACACTTCTTCTTTTAAATCGTTCGGTAGACAATTAAATGCAGCGGAAATGTAAATAAAAACTAAATGAGACAAATAGTTTTTTTTACTTGGTTCGTAGCCTTCGGCCACTACTCCAAGGCCCTAACGATCCTAGACCGTGTACGGAGGGCAATTCACTAAAACACTCCTCGTTGGAGGTAGGAGTTTTACGATTACAAAAACCTTCGAAGCAAAAGATAGAGAGACAACCCCTCTCTTCTATTAAAACAAAATGCAACGGTAGAAAGCCTCGATTAACAAAAGAATTGCAAGATTAAGAGAAATGACAAACTAAGATTATACCAACAACTCGAAGATAGGACTTAAACTAGGGTTGTTGGCAGCACTTCGTTGTTGTAGAGTCGTCGGAGAGTCGCAGCGTTGTGGAGGCTTTTGAGCACTTAGAATTGATGAGAAAACCCTAGGTTAGGACCTCCTTTTATAGCCTTTGAGCCCCTTTTCGAGAGGAACCCTAGCCAATCATAATTGAGCACCAATCTCCTTGAAATGGGGTGATAAGCCTTGACTCCTCGAATCTGATCATTGACCATCAGTCGACTGATGGCCATCATCAGTCGACTGATGGCAGCATCAGTCGATTGCTGACCTCCAGCAGTTGAGTCCTCCAAGCTGGCAGTCGACTGATGCTTGCTGCAAGGCAAAGTTAGCTTAAAGAAAACATTATTTCAACGGCCTTCGACCGTCCGATCTCGACCTAGACCATCGATGGGATGTCTTTGGTCGGATCTACGCTTAAGACCATCCCCGTAAGGAGGATACGACCTCACTTACGCTCGCACACACGAGCTTACCTCGATACTTACCATGTCGCTTTTGCTTCCGGCCTTCCACTCGATTCCTTCGGCTCCCTCCGAAGTCACTCGAGTGTCGCCCGACCACCGTGGCTTCCTCCGGGTGTCGCTAGCCTTCAGCTTCAGCTTTAGCACTTTTCTGCACACTCGATTCAGCTCGTGAGATAACGATATATCCTTGACTTTGCGTCTTTTGCCATAATTAAAATATAGGTTTGACTTAGGTGCCCCTGCACCAACATCTTGTGTATTGTGAACAGGGGATTAGGAGGGAATCACTGTCGGTGGTCGCCCAAGCAAGGTAAGAGCTACTCTTTCCCTCAATCTTGGATGAAATTGAAATCCCTACTGTGGTTTTCTTTGGTTGAACGGGAATTTTGTTTGGGCAGTAGTTTTCTGACGAACAGGGTGGATTTGGGGGAAATTTCTGGCGATGAGGTTCCAACCGCTGGTAAGCTGATCTATCTTTCCTTTCATTGTTGTTGTTAATCTTGATTAGCTGCCGTGTGAGAGTGGCAATGGCTGTGAACGACTGCGTCGACTGTGCATGGCTAGGAGTTGTAGTTTTGTTCAGTTTGGTTGTTATTAGGTTTCAGCGTGGATGACTGGAATGTTTGTAGTGTATTGCCGGCTGTGAGTTGGAGGTTAGGCCAGCTGTGAAAAAGTGGATGGAGATGGGTTAATCAGAGGATTCCAAATAGGTTTGATTAGACCCCTCAATTGGTTCGATTATGGGTTGTTTTGTTGAGGTAAGCTGCGAGGTAGCTGTGTGAGTGAGATGTGAATGGTTATGCGGCTGTGAGCAAGGAATTGTCGACTGTGCAGCTGTGAATAGAATTGTTCTTGGCCATGAAGGGGTTGTGAGTGTGTTGTTGGGTTGCTGTGAATAGCTATTAACGGTTGTGAATGGCTGTGAATGGCTATGAATGGCTGTGAACAGTTGTGAACGACTGTAAGTGGTCGTGGATGGTTGGTTTCAGGGTTTGCTCGGCGATGGCTAAGTGAGAAAGGATCGGGTGGAACGAAGGGTGTCAATTAGGGTGATCGAGATTTTATTTTGTACTCAGTAGATTTATATGGATACGATAACGATGTAATAGTTACTTTGAATATTTTACCGTGCACCGAAATTAATGCATGTTATGATATTTGCAGGACGTGGATACGAGGCAGGACCACGACCGTGAATATCTTATTATTTTGAGCATTATATCAGGTGGATAATATTTCCTACCCTGGTCATGTAGTAGCTAAACCCTGAAGTATATAACTTCATATTATTGTCATTTTGATATTGACTCCACTCTAATTTTTCTAATGCTTGATACTTAGTCTTTGCCCTTTTTAAATGCTCTATTGTTGTTATCATATTTTTCTTCATCAGGATTATGAGTTATAGATGTGATGCATGTAAGCCTATAGTTGTTCAATTAAGTGTAATTAGTAGAGTATGGATGAAGACTTGATTTGTAAATGGGATAAAAGGTCATCCGAGGGAGTGGGTAATGTCCTAAATATAGAATTGAATCTTATGATAAATCCTTATGTTACGTACTCATTTCTGATCATGTGTTTATGTATGGTCATGTGGATTATGGATAGAGCGTCACTACGGACCGGTGGTCCTAGCTTGGTTGTGATCAATTGAGTATGACTCTTTGTAGGATAGAGAGTGTGTTGATCAGATTAGTATGACTCTCTGTAGAATAGAGAGTCTGTGATGGATATCTGTATGTGTGACTATGCATTCATGTCATTTACATGCATGCTGGCGACTTTATCTCCCTTGTGGTCGAGAGAGTCGCCAGTCATCCTGCCTCCATGGTTACTCATGGTAGTAGTAACTGGTGTGAGGGCAGAGCATTTGTTGTGCCGCACTCTACCACTATAGACGGTGGTAGTTGGAGTTTGCGTGCAGTTGTCCTGCGTGTATGGCACTCGACCACTCATGGGTAGTGATTGTCGGAGTGACCAACAGCAGGGACCCTCGTTGTGTAGCTAGCTCTTTACGCTTATATGCTACTTGTTCATACAACTCACTCAACCACTCGAGAGTAGTGGTTGACGTTGAGTTGGGACAGTTGTCATGTCGAGCCACCTAGGCCACACTGGGATCGTGGTACCGGTTAGGGTGAGCAGGCATGACCATGCATTCTGCATTGCCGTGTTCTTATGGCGTTTTGCATATATATATATATATATATATATATATATATATATATATATATATATATATATATATATATATATATACCAACTAAACAAATGAACAACGTAAAATGCAGACATACCTGAAAGTCTGCTACGCTACACTCATCCAATCTGAGCATATATCCACAATATACAATAATAAATTTGGTCTATATATATATATATATATATATATATATATATATATATATATATATATATATATATATATATATATATATATATATATATATATATATATACTATACTGGTATATACCTGATGTACCTTTAGGTTTTATTGTTGAATTACATGTGATATTTGATATATACATGTTCTTTCATATTACCGCTGAGTTTATACTCACCACCACAGACCCTGAGTTTTCTTGTCGCCCAAGTAACAGGTAGAAGTCTTGGTGACAGGTTGGAGCATCGCTAGCTAATCCATCCCATCTCACTTCCGAGACTCCTGTGGACATTTTGGGTTTTCGTATACTTTAGTATGTATTTGGACTTTATGTAATGTTTCGTATTGTGGACTTGTTGGTTGGTGTACACCTGTCTTGTTTCGGATTTTTATGTCGGTATGCATTGTTGTGAGTTTGTTATTATGTTATGATGGTTTCCGCTGTGTTTTGATATAGATATATTTGTTTATGTTGTGTGAATGTGGCCGAAAGGCTTGTATCAATAGGATATGTTGCCACGTACAGGGGAGATGATGTTTGTTTGCTTTTCGGCTCGGCATACTCTCGGGGCGTGACATGAATGGCTCAAATTAATCCAACTTAAAATGTCCCTTATGACCTTGCTTAAGTCCAAATTAAATCCAACTTGAGTCCAGTCCATTGACTCATCTCTATCTCCTACAAATAAAGTGTAAAATTTACATATATGTCCATAAATTTAGGAGAATTTACAATACGGTCTAAAATGAATCTAAACTCGTAAAACATGATAATAATCACAATTAATCACTTGAGAGGATTAAAAACATTGAGATTAAGGACCAAAATAATATGACAAAATGAAAGTTATCAGCAGCTCAGCCAGGAAAACTCTTTCTTCTGACCTCTCGGCTGAAAAGAGCTCTCTCTCTTTCCAACTACTTGACCATGATGGATTCTTTATTATTCTCCCCTTTAACTTCATGGAAATTTGAGAGTCATAGGATTGAGTTGATTTGACACCGTGGATCTTCAAGAGTCGCGAAAACGAATATATTATTTTCACACTTACTCCGTTGATCTTTCAAAGTAAGGGACCGAGGCAGTTCATAAGTCCTCGGTCCAATTGATATTTTTATTATTCCCCTGATAGAGTGCAGCGGGGAGGAATGGAGTTTTATTTGGCTCAGCCGAGGTATTCTTTTTATTATTCCCCCGATAGAGTGTAGTGGGGAGGATTGAGTCCTATTCGGCCCAGCCGAGGTATTCTTTTTATTATTCCCACGATAGAGTGCAGCGGGAGAAATGGAGTTCTATTTTATCCAATCGAAGTCTTTTTAATATTCCCCCGACCGAGTGAAACAGGGAGGAGTGTAGTTCTATTCGACTCGGCTAGGGTCTTCTCTTTTTATTATTCCCCCAATAGAGGATAGCGGGGAGGCACGGAGTTCCTATTCTGCTTAGCCAAGGTATTCTTCTTATCATTACCCCAACGAAGTGCAATGGGGAGGAGCGGAGTTCCTATGCAACTTGGTCGAGGTATTCTTCTTATCATTCCCCTAACTGAGGGCAACGGAGTGGCGCAAAGTTTTTAGTTGGCTTGACTGAGGTATTCTTCTTATTATTCCCTTGACCTAGAGCAACGAGGAGGCACAGAGTTTATACTCGACTCGGTCAAGGTATTCTTCTTATCATTCCCATGAATGAGGGCAATAGGGAAGCGCAGAGTTGCTATTCAATTCGACTGAGGTATTCTTCTTATACGTCCTCAACCGAGTGAAGCGGGGAGGAGTGGAGTTCTTTTCGGCTTAGCTAAGGTCTTCTCTTTTTATTATTGCCTCGACAAAAGGCAGCGGGGAGGCGCGGAGTTCCTATTCGGCTTGGTCGAAATATTCTTTTTATCATTGGGAGGCACAGAATTTCTATTCAGCTCGGTCGAGATATTCTTATTATCATCCCTCTGACCAAGAATAGTAGGGAGGAGCGGAGTTTCCATTCAGTTCAACCGAGGGATTTTTATTATTCCCCCGATAGAGTGCAGTGGGGAGGAGTGGAGTTCTATTTTGTCTGGTCGAGGTCTTCTTAATATTCCTCTGACCGAGTGAAGCAAGGAGGAGAGGAGTTCTATTCGACTCGGATGAGGTCTTCTCTTTTTATTATTCCCCTGATAGAAGATAGTGGGGAAGCGCAGAGTTCCTATTTGGCTCAGCCGAGGTATTCTTTTTATCATTACCCTGATGAAGTACAACGGGGAGGAGCGGAGTTCCTATACGACTCGACCGAGTTATTCTTCTTATCATTCCCTCGACTGAGGGTAACGAAGAGGAGCGAAGTTCTATTCAACTTGGTTGAGGTCTTTTCTTTTTATTATTCCCCCTGATAGAGGGTAGTGGGGAGGAGCGGAGTTCCTATACGACTCGACCGAGTTATTCTTCTTATCATTCCCTCGACCGAGGGTAACGAAGAGGAGTGAAGTTCTATTCAACTTGGTTGAGGTCTTTTCTTTTTATTATTCCCCCCGACAGAGGGTAGTGGGGAGGTGTGGAGTTCTTATTCGACTCGTCCGAGGTATTCTTCCTATCATTCCCCCGATGAAGTGCAATGGGGAAGAGCGAAGTTCCTATACGGCTCTACCAAGGTATTCTTTTTATCATTCCATTGACCGAGGGTAATGGGGAGGTGCAGAGTTTCTATTCGGCTCGACCAAGATATTCTTCTTATCATTCCCCCGACCGAGGGCAACGGAGAGGCATGGAGTTTCTATTCAGCTCGACTGAGGTATTCTTCTTATCATTCCCCCGACGAAGTGCAACGGGGAGGAGTGGAATTCTTATGCGGCTTGACCGAGGTATTCTTCTTATCATTCCCTCGACTGAGGGTAACGGGAAGGTGTGAAGTTTCTATTCAGCTCGACCAAAGTATTCTTCTTATCATTCCCCCGACCGAGGGCAATGGAGAGACACAAAGTTTCTATTCGGCTCGACCGAGGTATTCTTCTTATCATTCCCCTGACGAAGAGCAACAAGGAGGAGCGGAGTTCCTATGCATCTTGGCTGAGATATTCTTCTTATCATTCCCCCAACTGAGGGCAACAGGGAGATGCGGAGTTTCTATTTGGCTCGGTTGAGATATTCTTTTTATCATTCCCCTGAACGAGTGCAACCAGGGAGGCCGGAGTTTGTAGGAACCTTGAGGATTGGCTAGAGTGGGTGAATAGCAATTCTTTGTTTTCTAAAAGAAATCGTTAGTGCAAGCAATAGAAAAACACAATTGAAAGAGAAAAACAAAGAACACAATGCTACCAAAGATCTTTAACGTGGTTTGGAGATGACGCTTCTACTCCATGGCAATCTATAAGGTGGATCACCCCTAGCAATCTTCCACTAAAACCACCTTTTGATGCAAACACCAAGGTGGAGAAGCCTTCTTACAATCACTTCTCTTCTTCTTACAAGATGATGGATTTGAGTTTTGGAAGAAGAGATTAGAACACTTGAGAGCTAAGAGAAAGACTTGAGGAGCTTAGTATGATCGTTTAGAATGAAAGCATTAGTCTCCTTCAAGATTTCCTAGCTTCTATTTATAGAGAATGGTCATTTTTTTCCCATTGAGCCCGACAGCAGTCGACTGCTACTACTGTTGTCCGAATCCAATGGCTTCTGACAAAGCCTAATTGCAATCGTCACAGCTCAATGTCTACTTGACCAGTCGACTGCTAAACTCAGTTCCAAGACCTGAGTTCAAGTCTGTCAAAGACGAGCACCTTTGTCGAATTATATTGACCAGTCGACTGCCAAGCTTATATTCGATAGTTTGATCCATAGTCAACTATGGTCAATCGACTGGGGCATAACCCTAGTTAACTACCAAGGTCTTCTGGATCCTCGAACGATGAATACTCGAGACCAGTTCGAATGGTACAATATGTCAGTCGACTGGCACACCTCAAGTATAACTAATTCATACTTGAAACCATGCCCTAAGCCTAGACTTAACCTTCTAGCTTCTCCATCAGCCTTGTGCCTCCAGTATTCCTCCGAGTCCACGACTCCTTCATCCTTACGCTTGCCTTCAAAAGCTTCCCTCAGTTTCGTCATGCTTTGGGTTTCTTTTTTGCCAAGGTTCACTTGGACTTTACACCGCCAAGACTATGCTTGGACTTATGCTGCCAATACCTTGCCTTTGGACTTTCTTTGCCAAGGTCCACTTGGACTTTACACTGCCAAGACTACATGCTTGGGCTTATACTGCCAAAACTTTCCCTTGCCAAGATTCACACTTGGACTTGTCTTTACCAAGTCTTCACACTTGGATTTTCCTATCACTTAACACATTCACGATTAGATTACAAATATTGCCTAACTATAAATGATTATTCAAACATCAAAATACATAAGTGCTTAGGGCATTGTTGCACCAATAGAGTTTCTATTCTGCTCGACTGAGTGAAGTGGAGAGAAGTAGAGGTCTATTCGACTCGGGCGAGATCTTCTCTTTTTATTATTCCCCCAATAGAGGGCAATGGGGAGGCGCAAAGTTCCTATTCGGCTCGACTGAGGTTTTCTTTATATCATTCCCTTAACCAAGGGCAGCAGGGAGGAGTGGAGTTTCTATTCGGCTCAACTAAAGTATTTTTATTATTCCCTCGACATAATGCAACGGGGAGGAGTGGGGTTCTATTTTGTCAATTGAGGTCATCTTAAGATTCCCCCGACCGAGTGAAGTGAGGAGGAACAGAGTTCTATTCGACTCGGCTGAGGTCTTTTGCCTGATAGAGAGAAGCGGCCATGAAGCATTGTATTCAATCTGATAAGGGGGAAGCGATGCGAAGCATGGTATTGTGAAATCATCAGGGAAGCTGACAGATGTAGAAATTTCATTCCAATCTAACAAGACAAAGCCTTTGATCAGATCGTCACTATTTTTTACAACTTTGCTTCAGCCGAAGCTATTATCTCCATGCGGTGGCAGATCAAAGGAGTTGGGTACAAGGTAGATTCACTATGGAAGATGACAAAAGTAAAAAATTCATTCCAATCCGACAAGGCGAAGCCCTTGATCAAATCGTCACTATTTTTACAACTTTGCTTCAGCCGAAGTTATTATCTCAGTGCGGTGGCAGATCGGAGGAATTGGGTTCAAGATAGATACACTATTGAAAATGACAGAAGTAAAAAAATTCATTCCGATCAGACAAGATGAAGCCCTTGATCAGATCGTCACTATTTTACAGATTTGCCTCAGCCAAAGTTATTATTCCCGTGCGATGGCGAATCGAATGAGTTGGGTTCAAGGTAGATTCACTATGGAAGATGATGGAAGTAAAAAAAAAAATCATTTCGATCTAACAAGGCGAAGCCCTTGATCAAATCGTCACTATTTTTATAGCTTCTCTTCAACCGAAGTTATTTTCCCCATATGGTGGCAGTTCGGAGGAGTTGGATTAAAGGTAGATACACTGTTGAATATGGTGGAAGTAAAAAAAACCATTCCTATATGACAAGGCGAAGCCCTTGATCAGATCGTCACTATTTTTACAGTTTCGCCTTAGCTGAAGCTATTATCCCCGTGTGGTGGCGGATCAAAGGAGTTGGGTTCAAGGTAGATTCACTATAAAAGATGATAGAAGTACAAAATTCATTCCAATCTGATAAGATAAAGCCCTTGATCAGATCATCACTATTTTTACAACTTCACTTCAGCCGAAGTTATTATCCCCATGCGATGGCGGATCGAAGGAGTTGTTCAAGATAGATACACAGTTGAAGATGACGAAAGTAAAAAAAATTCATTCCGATCTAACAAGGCAAAGCCCTTAATTAGATCATCACTATTTTTACAGCTTCGCCTTGGCCGAAGTTATTATCTCCATGCAATGGCGGATCGGAGGAGTTGGGTTCAAGGTAGATTCACTATGGAAGATAACAGAAGTAAAAAATTCATTCTGATCTGACAAGGCAAAGCCCTTGATCAAATCATCACTATTTTTACAACTACGCTTCAGTTAAAGTAATTATTCCCGTGCGGTGACTGATCGGAGGAGTTGGGTTCAAGATAGATACACTGTTGAAGATGACGGAAGTAACAAATTCATTCCGATCTGACAAGGTGAAGCCCTTGATCAAATCATCACTATTTTTACAGCTTCATCTCAGCCAAAGTTATTATCCCCGTGCGGTGGCGGATCGGAGAAGTTGGGTTCAAGGTAGATTCACTATGGAAGATGACAAAAGTAAAAAATTCATTCCGATCTAACAAGGCGAAGCCCTTGATCAAATTGTCACTATTTTTACAGCTTCACTTTAGCCGAAGTTATTATCCCCGTGTGGTGGTGGATCGGAGGAGTTGGGTTCAAGGTAGATACACTGTTGAAGATGACAGAAGTAAAAAAATTCATTCCGATCTGAGAAGACAAAGCCCTTGATCAGATCATCACTATTTTTAAAGCTTCGCTTCAGCCGAAGTTATTATCCCCGTGTGATGGTCGATCAAAGGAATTGGGTTCAAGGTAAATACACTATTGAAGATGACGGAAGTAAAAAAGTTAATTCCGATCTGACAAGGCAAAGCCCTTGATCAGATCATCACTATTTTTAAAGCTTCTCTTCAGTCGAAGTTATTATCCCCGTGTGATGGTCGATCGAAGGAATTGGGTTCAAGGTAGATACACTATTGAAGGTGACGGAAGTAAAAAATTCATTCTGATATGACAAGGCAAATCCCTTGATCAAATCGTCACTATTTTTATAGTTTGGCTTTAGTCGAAGCTATTATCCTCGTACGGTGGCGGATCGGAGGAGATGGGTTCAAGGTATATTCATTGTGAAGGATGGTGGAAGTAAAAAATTCATTCTGGTCTGACCAAGTGAAGTCCTGGATCAGATCATCACTATTTCAATGGCTTGGCATGTACCTGAGTTGTTATTACCCTGCGGTGGTGGATGGGAGGAGTCGGGTTAAAATTCAATTAAGGAAGAGGCGGAGGAGTGTTTCTATGGTTGATTGAGGTGGTACATAAGCCCTCAAGTCATGTCCTTATTCTATACTTCTTGACTGCTAGTTGATACTACAACTTTCTCTCTCTTGAGGGGAAGGAAGGGTGAAGTTGTACTTGGGTCAAAAGTCATTTTTGAAGAACAAAAAAATCGAAGACACCCAAGGGGCATCAACATGGAACTAATGATTTTTCGAGGCCCTTGGTTGGAGAATGTGTTGTCTTAACTTTCCTATTGCTCATTCTTTCCTAGAGGATGATGTTATGGTATTTTGTATATATTAAAGAACCGTTTCTCAATGAGTCATGAATATTGCTTAAGAAGATGAAGAAGGGATCAAAACCTTAGGAGCGGTACACTTTCTCATTTCCCAAAAAAGAAAAGCAGATTACATGTCTGCAGAATGAATTTGCATTTATTACTTCCTAAAAAAAATACACTCTAGTAGAATAAAACTAGGGGGCTTCATGGATAACCCTCTCTAGGGGTAGAAGTGGAGCCATGCAGCGAACTGACGTTGCGATAAGCTGTCTGACGTGAGACCGGTTGATGAACTTAAGTCTTGAGAGGGCTCATTGAGTCACTCCTAGTTCTTGGCATAGGGAGTAAGTGCAAGTGGAAGATAATTGTAGACGACCAGATCTCTCACCAAGTTTTCTAGTTCCAGTATCCATTGCTGGTCTGCCATAAGAGGTTCAGGGGAAAGGGGTCTGTCTTCTTGTTCTGAAAGGTCAACATTTAGAAGGTGGAAGGATGAAGGAGTATAAGAGCAAAAGATATTACAGGAAGTTTTTATAGAAGAAAAAGGAGCATTAATTCGTCCTCTTAGAAAATAAGGAAAGTAGGGGTTGATAAGATGGGAGGGCGAAGGGGTAGTATTGAGAATGGTCAATGCATTAAAGGAGAGATGACTGGTCATATCTTACAGAAGATTCTAAGATCTTGAGGCACGAGAAGATTCTAAGATCTTGATAGTGGATTGTGCCTATATCAGCTCAACGAATGATTCTGATCTCCTGGCATGGGTCTCCCATAGTTGGACTTAGCATGTTGCCAGTTCTTGGGTTAAGGCGTTGATGTTTTTAATTTAGGTAGTTTGGAGGAGCAGTTGAGTCACACGGTGTCAACTTCCCCTAGAGCCTTTTCATTGTCGCGCCCTGTAGGCGTCAACTTGGCTTTTAGCTCCTCACAATAGGCTTTTAAGCTCTTCTCAAAGGCAGACAGAGCAGCTTCCCGCTACTTGCCCTCAGCTATCTGCTGGGACATTTGTTTCAGTTAAACTTCAGAGGTAGTATGGTGAGCTGCCATCGTCTATTGATAGTCAGTCAAATATTGGGTTGCCTCATTATAGATGGTCACTACCTGTGTAAGGAGGAGACACATCTTAGAGATAAATATTAGGAGAAGGGAAAGATAAAGAATGATACCTCTGTTAGTTTTGTACAAAGGCATTCGAAGGGGCTCTATACTCCCGATTGGTTGAACATCTTCACTTTCGAGGGAGTACGAAGCCTGAGGACTGACCTTAGAGTGGTAGTCAGAGGGTTTAGGGAGAGGATATCCCCCATAAGAAGAGGAGGTTCATCCCTGAGGGAGGAAGGCTCTAGGGGAACAAAGTTGGGAGGTGGGGAAGTAATATTGGGTAGTTCTGTGGATGCAGTCGGAGGTGGAGAAGACATAGGAGGGTCAATCCATACCCAAGGAAGAGGGAAATGAGGAGGGAGGTAAAATTGGAGAATTCTCCTCATGAACCAAGGGGAACTAGCAAAGAGAGGAATGTCCTCCTCAGTGGGGTCATAGGTAAGAAGGTATCGACATCGCCGAAGTTGGAGAGGGGGGCTAGGAGCTAGATTGAAAAGGGGAAGTTGGAGGAAGAGTTGCAAAGGTCATAGGACCTCCCTTGCATAGGCAGAGTTTTTTGGGTAGGGGAGAAGGGAAAGTAGGGGATTTTCCCCTTACACATTTTCCTTTAGGCTCGGCCATGATCTTTTTTGTGCTATCCCGAGCCCTCTGCATTAGATCATCTGCAGTGCAACATATACAAAATAACAGACAACGATATCAAGGATTAACAAATGTTAGGCAATATTAAAAGGGATTACATCATTTATAGAATTATGGTAACATCCTACCTATTATGAAAGGATCATCCAAGTGGAAGGAGGACAATCCGTAGTGGCTCAAAATGTGGGAATCTAGTAAAAGGTAAGAATTATAGTGGTGTTCATTCAACATCTATGAACTTCAGCAAGAGGGCATTTGAGCCAACAATCCTGAAAGGGGGGGTAGGTCTAGAAGGGTGGTCTTCTAAGTTTAAGAATAGGGAAGAGAGGTAGGGAGTCTGGAAAAGAAATATAATTCCCTCTAACCTTTATAGGAGGAAGGTTTATTAGTAAGAAATTAATAGTCAGGATGACTAGCAAAGTAAAAAATACCTATCTTTGAAGATTTTAGTTGAAAGAGGTAGTGGAACATTAGGGGAGACAAAGGGAGTTCTAAATGTTTGGAAACTATAACAGTAACCCGCCAATAGTTGAAAAGCATTAGGGGCTAGCTAGTTAATAGGTAGTTTATAGAAATCTAGCAACTCAAAGTAAATGGGGGGGGGGGGTGTTATGGGAAGTCGAAGGTCATTTTCTAGTTGATCGAAAAAGAAACAGTGATGGTCAGGGGCGAAGATGTGAGCGGTAAGAAGGGGAAGCAAAAATGCACTTTATAGTGGGGTCTATAAACAGGTCTTTAACGTCAAGGAAATAATGGTGACCGTCTATGCATGAAAAAGTATCTTCATAGTAGGGGGTTGAGCTAGGGTTTGTTGGAGGAGTCATAGCAGGAGAGACAGGGTGGCACTTACTTGTAGTGGAGAAGCAATGATCGTTGAAGAAGAGTACACTCCTAGACAGTGAAGGTTTATGTGTGAAACGATTACTGGCGAGAATCACTGGAAGGAAGAGGAAGAGTCGGAGTCAAGGAAGATGAAGTTATCGCGCAAAAGTAGGGTTTTTGGCGGATCTTAGCTTTTAAATATGCCGCCAAAACAAAGAAACGGGGCCCATCAACCCAATAAGAGGATTAGTTTACGTAGAATAAGTTATGAAAAGGAGGGTCCCAGCCCAATAAGCTAGGTAAAACAAGAAAGGGATTAGAAGGCGGTTGAGTTACGGCTAAGGAAGTATGATTAAGGGGGACTAATAACTTAAAAAAGTCAGACCTAGGGATTAGGCTGACTATTTGGGGGGGAGGCTAATTATACCGCTATAACCCGACTCGAGGAATAAAGGAAGAAATAATGAAGGACTAAAAGTGGAGAGGGTAAGATCAAATGAATGCGACTACAGTTCAAGGGATATACCCGAATCAAGTAGGGCCTAGTTTGGAAAGTTAAGCCAGGTATAGGGGATTGCAACTCGGGGAGCCGAGTCAGGTTGGTGGCCAGAACAATGTCGAATAGCAACTCGGGGAGCCCTCGGCTTGATGGCCAGAATGGTGTAGGATAGCCAGTCAGGAAAATGAGCCGAACTAGAAAAAGGGTGACTCGGGGAGAAGGATGAAGGTGGAAAAATAGCGAGAAAGATTGATTGAAGGAATGTCATATAGGTAAAATGAAGTAAAGGGAGGACCCCACAACGTGTAGGAAGTTTATTATATCTGATGACCACTTAGGGCACCTCATGAGGCCCCACAAGAGGCTCCCGATGGCACATTCTCGCCAACAGCATAACAATATGATTCCTTGAACCTACACAACCCTCCACATGGATGACAATCCAGGTAGTTTATTACACGACAATTGGCTTCAAGGGCGACAAGGATAAAAGGAAGGGAGGACAGAAGAAGAAGGGTCTATGGTTAATTTTCTCAACAAAGGCTCACTACTGAAGAGGGAGGTTCAAGAGGTGAACTGGTAACGAGAAGGAACATCCTGGACGAAGCAAGAAGGAGGGAGAAGGATCTGTGTTATTTTTCTTTACTTTATATAAGCTCTTATCTGTAAGGGGTTTCTCCACCTCCGGAAGTACTTCCGATAAGGAGGGATTATAGTAAAGGTTTATAGCGTCGGAGCTCACTCTAGAGCTCACTCATGGAGTAGGAATCTGAATTTCGAATTATGTTAAATCTCTTATCATCATCTTATTATCTACTGTTGCGACCGGAGAGGACCCCAAGCCTCTTCGACACCTTCGTTCCGAAGAGGCAGAAAATCCATGCAACATCAATCCTAAAAGATTCTTTTGAAGAAACTGATGATAAAATCTCTTTATAACGAATGCCTTCTTTCTGTGTGAAGCTTTTCGCGATAAAATAAGTTATGTTTTTCTCCATATGTTTAGAATCCCTCTTGATTTAAATATCCATTTGTAAGCAATAAGATTCTTACCTTATGGCAATAGAACAAGATATCAAATGTCATTGTCCTTCATGGACTTCATCTCTTCATTCATGACATCAATCCACTTTTGAAAGTTAGAACTTTTCATGGCTTGATGGAAGTTGATTGAATCATCTTTCATCACTCCATTGTCAACCTCATGTTCTTGAAGAAATACAATGCAATCATCTGACATTGCACTTTTGCTTTATCTAGTGTATCTCCTTAATGGCATAAGTTTTTAAGGTGGTAAAGTTTGTCCTTCTTGAACATTTTCTTGAATGGAGGATTCTCCAATATTGTCTTGATCTATTGTGTCTTGAACATTATTAAGAAATTATATAATCTTGATCAAATTCAATGACACATGTGGGAATATCAAAATATACCTCTTCAAAGAAAAAGTCCTTAATTGCATCTCCCCTCGCAAACTCGATGTTCTTAAAGAATAGTGCATTTCCTGACTTGAAAATTGACTTAGTCATGGGATCATAAAACTTATAACCCCTTGATTCATAGTACCTAACAAAGTAGCAACTTACTATTCTTGAGTCTAGTTTTCTATCATTAAGTCTACAAGGTCATACCTCAGCTAGATATCTCCAAACATATAAGTGCTTTAAGCTGGGCTTCTTGCTTTTTTGAAGCTCATAAGGTAGGGGGTCTTGATGTATTCTTGAGTCTAGTTTCATAATGCAATCGAATTCTCATTGGTTAATTTTTCTATTTACATCTCATGTACTTAATTTCATAGATTGATTAAATAAAGTAATAATATCAATCAAATAAACAAAGAAAGAATCGATTCCAAACAATTTTGAATCATGAAACTGTCTAAATTTTTTATTCCTAAATAAACAAGAATAATTGATTTTTCCAAAGTAGAAATAGAAATCAAATTTTGTCTAAAATAAATAAATATTTCATCAAGATCCAAATAAAAATTAGTTTTTAACATTAATTTTAATTTCCCAATAGCTTCAACTTAAACTCTTTCTGTTGTCTATATAGATGTATCTTTCACCGTTATTTGGCTTATGGCAATGAAGGCAACCCTACATAAAAGCAATGATGTGAATTGTTGCGCCCCCAGGGCAACGGCATGGTGGTAACTCACGAGGCTCCCCTCTGTGCTTCAAGGGATCGATTCCGCCCTGGTTGTGCGCACTGCACAAGGTGGTGGTGCACGATGTTGGGATGTATACTGAAAGCCTAGCCTTTGTATAAACATTTTTATTTTTGAAATAAGAATCACATGATCATTGTTTGTATATTTATGGTTATGCATATTGTCTGATACATTATATTGTAGATAACATGGTGTGTGGTGTCACACGGAAGATCATGTTATCAGTTCCTTGTAGAGTATAAGTAGAGGCTCACAACCAAGATGGTTTTGGATAAACCATTGGTATGGTTGTATTGTAATTTGGTATTGGTTTGTCTTGACCATAGAATTACACTAGTACATTTTGTGTGTATTGAGCAGGACGGACTTAGAGGTGATTCAATTATTGCTGACTACATAATTGAATCGGACCTCGGATATTATGGTGTACATGATCTTAATCCCGATATAATAACGGGCACATGTACTTAGTATTTATTTCTTTGATTTACCAATGGACGAGATTTATAGATTAAATCGATAGGCTCGGTAAGTTGAGAAATGATATTATTTACATGGTGTGTCGTTGATTATAAGAGGAAACTGTCTTATGTATTAGGATGATGATGTCTCCTTGAGGAGCTCATAAGGATCATCATGTAAACCCTGTAAGTGGACTTGGTCCGGCATGATGATGAGGTTGAGTGGTACTACTCATGGAGTTAGATGTTGATTAATTAATTGTCAGTAAATTAATTAATTGACGGACATTTGATATCTTAAACACGGAGAGATATTTGTACAATTAATATATGAAGCCCATATTTATTTATGGTGGTTGGTGAGGTAGATCAATGATAATCCTCTAGTGGAATGGATTATCATTAATGGATCGGATTTTATGTGGGTCGGATCCATTGGGTGGCCAAGATCCAACTCCTCCTCATGGTCCCTATTGTAGCCTATTAAAACCCTCATGAAACTTAGATCCAACGGACACGATTAAAAGGAGGCTTGGGCTAAATCTATATAAAGGAGGCCAAGGCTTGGGCGGCAACAATGAATTGAGGTTTCTAGGGTTTGCTTCCAAAGCTTTGGGCGGCAACTAGGTTTTTGCTAGGGTTTGTTGGTTGGCATTGGAGGTGGCTAGAGTTTGCTTCTCATCTTGGGCGGTGGCAACCTAGGGTTGGCTTCTCCTTTTGTCCGGTGGCAACAAGACCCATCATCAAGACTTGGTCGGCGCCTCTCCCTCTCCTTTGGCCGGCACATCCTCTCCCTCTCCTTAGGGCCGGCATACACCAAGCTTGGTGCTTGGTGGTTGGCGCAAGCAAGGAGAAAAAGGGAGCCGAGTATTCTTCCCTTTGTTCAGAGTGAGCAAGGAAGGGAAGAACGTGATCTAGGAAGCTTCGACTCTTGGTAGATCATTGCCCACACAACATCCAAGAGGAGGATAGGTCATACAATAAAAGACCAAGAGGTAAACAAGAGATATAATTCTTGTTTAAGTTTCTTTCTTGTTCTATGAAATTTGTATGTAATTATATGTGGCTAATTTACTTGGACCCCGAAGATAAACACAAAAACCGGCGATCTGTACATCATATATTCCGCGGCTAATCGAGGAAAAGAGTTAGGTTGCTTGAACAACAAGTTTGTTCAAGAGACCACTCGAATCGAATAGCACGATGATGGATCAGTTGCTTGGGTAATCCATCTTCGTCAAGGATTAATTTTTTTAATCCGGGGACGTAGATAGGATCGCCATGCATGACCGACCGAGGTGGGAAGCAATTCCCTAACAAATGATATCAGAGCCACGGTTTTCGGTTTTGTGTGTTTAGGATTCGGTTACTTTTATGCACTTATCATATATTATGTGTGTGGATAATAGTAGGATGTGTGTAGGCTAACTTTCTGGTTGCAGGCATAAGATCCAACTATTATAGCCATATGTGTGTGTATGTGATTATATGTGTGTAATTGTAATATTATTTGAATCCTCCGGTTGACGAGGCTAGTATTTAATTTTGTAATTAAGTACGGCATTGTTTAGCCACTTTTTTATTTTAGTTTACTTTCGATCTAGATTTTATGTACACTCCTTTGTGGAGTATAGGATCGATGGATGTAAATTAAAATAATTTTTCTCGGCTCGGATCTCCGGATGGCTTGTACATGGCGTAGGGAGGAGCGGACGAGATGGCGACACGACGAGAGACATTGGAAAACAAAAGCCATAATAGTTGAAAAATATTTTTTTTCCATATTTATTGCTTCTTGTTTGATATGCATGTTGTGTGCTTGGAAAATTCCTCAATTTTAAATTATTAAGTGGGAGAGGGATATTTTTTTTAAAATTCCCATGGCCTCCATTACGATTTGACATGTGATGCAAACAAACTTACACGTCGGCTCTGAGTGTCTTTTTCCCCATCGGATGAGTTTGTTTTGTGGATCATAGGGTCAAATATGGTTATAGGAAATTATTTAGGCGCGTGTGTACTTCCCCATCGGAAGGCACATAATCCGAGATAATTGTCTTGGTATCGAGTAATGGTGAACACTTAGATGTAAATAAGAGTATCCTCCCCATCGGAGTCACTACTTTTATTTGTAGGGCCGAAGATGAACCAATTATTAATTTTATTTGTCAAAAAGTAAGGTTGACAGGATAATAAAATTAATGGGAAAAACCTCCTCTTACAAATATAGAATTCTTATACGTCCACACTATCGTGGCATACGATATTCTCGGTGTTTTGAGGTGTTGGTTGATTTTAAAATTTTATTGTTTGAGGAATCAATAAATTTTTGAAATCTAATATTTTGATCTATGTGATTCTTAGGTTTTTGAAAAATGACTTTCAACCCACTTGTTGTGATACTAAAGGAAAATAAACTTACTGGACCCAATTATGTTGATTGAAAAAGGAATCTAGATATTGTCTTGACTATTGAGGAGTACAAGTATGTACTCTTCGAAGAGTGTCCTCCTAAGTCTGCGGATGATTCTGGGGAAAAGGAGAAAGAGAGTTATAAGAAGTGGATAAAGGCTTATGAGATGGCACGGTGTTACATTTTGGCTTCAATGTCAAATGTATTGCAACATCAGCATCAAGCCATGCCTACTGCTTATGACATGATGCTCAATCTCAAGAAACTTTTCAGACACCAGAATCGGGCTACTAGGCAGGAAGCCATGAGGAACTTGATGACGACCACAATGATTGAGGGAACACCCGTGAGGGATCATGTTCTCAAGATGATGACTCATTTGAATGAGCTGGAAGTCCTTGGAGATGAGATCGATGGGGAAACTCAGGTCGATATCATTCTCCAATCTCTACCTAGGAGTTTTGAGCTGTTCCGCCTGAACTACAACATGAATAAAAGGTTGTATTCATTGGCGGAGCTTCTGACAGAACTCTAGGTGACAGAGGGACTTTTTCGTCAAAGTGCTCAGGCTCAGGCCATGGTTGCTCAGAAGGTTTCTACTTCTAAGCTGAAAGGCAAGAAGAAGAAGAAACAAGGTGGAGCAAAGGTGGCGGGAGGATCTTAGGGAGGAGTGAAGAAGCCGAAAGGCAAGTGATTCACTTGCAAGCAGACTGGACATTGGAAGAAGGACTGCCCCAACCGAAAGTAGAACAAAGGTATAGATACGGGAGCCACTGATCATGTCTGCAATACTTTGCAGGGGTTCCATGAAACCAGACGACTAGCTGAATGGGAGATTACTGTTTACTTAGGCGATGCTACGAAGGTGGCGGCTATTGTAGTGGGAGATGTTTATTTATCTTTTGATAGGAATAAAACTTTGGATCTGAAAAATTACCTTTATGTACCTTTATTTAGAAAGAATTTGATTTCGGTTTCTAAATTATTTTTGGATGGATATTCTATTTCTTTTAATGACAAATTTGTTATAAAAAGGAATAGGGAGATTATCTATTCTAGTGCATTGATAGTAAGTTTATATACCCTTGAACCAAAAGCTCCCACGATGCAAATAAAAGTAAATAACTCATCTTCTAAATCTAATAAGAGAAAAAAAACCTTCGAAAATGAACCAAACGTATCTTTGGCATTTAAGGTTAGGTCATATTAACCTGAGTAGAATTCAAAGGTTTATAGCTAATGGACCTTTGGATTCATTAGTGGTGGAAGATTTCTCAACCTGTGAATCTTGCTTGGAAGGTAAAATGACCAAGAGGTGTTTTAAGGCTAAGGGGTATAGAGCCAAAGATGTGTTGGAATTTGTTCATTCTGATTTGTGTGGTCCTATGTCTATCCAGGCTAGAGATGGTTTTGAATATTTCGTCTCTTTTATAGATGATTATTCAAGATATGGATACATTTACTTGATGCGCCGCAAGTCTGAATGCTTTGACAGGTTCAAAGAATTCAAGGCTGATGTGGAGAAACGTCAAGGTAAAAGTATCAAGGCACTATGATTTGATCGTGGTGGTGAGTACCTCTTGGGAGAGTTTAGGAATTACTTATCAGAGGCTGGGATTCAATCCCAATTGTCTACAACTGGCACACCCCAGCAGAATGGTGTAGTGGAGTGAAGGAATAGGACTCTTATGGAGATGGTTAGATCGATGATGAGTTATTCTGAGTTACCAGATTCATTCTGGGAGTATGCTCTAGATACGACAGTATATATTCTGAACTTAGAACCATCTAAATCAGTGTCTTCTACTCCCACAGAATTGTGGACTGAGAGAAAGCCTAGTCTGAGACATATTCGAATTTGGGAGAGTCCAGCACATGTGCTGAAGACAGATGCTGGTAAGTTGGAACCTCGTACAGAAGTGCACATGTTCGTAGGCTATCCTAGAGGAACGAAAGGTGGTTTGTTCTATAGTCCTAGAGATCATAGGGTGATCATTATCACGAACGCCAAATTTTTAGAGGAAGACTATGTGATGAACCATAAGTCCATGAGTAAGATTGTTCTGAAGGAATTGAGAGGGGAAGTCACTACTTCAGTACCACCGGTACAAGAGGATATACCACAAGTGACTGCACCGCGTGTCACAGAGGATACACAGGTGATACCTCATCGTAGTGAGAGGGTTGTTAGACAACCTGATAGATATATGTTCTTGGGAAAATCTTCTGATTTGGTCCCTGACGAACATGAACCTGATCCCTGGATATATGACGAGGCAATCCAAGATAAAGATGCAGTATCTTGGCAAAGTGCAATGAATTCTGAGATAAAATCTATGGATTCAAATCAGGTCTGGGAGCTAGTAGAACCACCCAATGGTGTAAAAATCATTGGATGCAAGTGGATCTACAAAAGAAAGAGAGGAATAGACGAGAAGGTTGAAACCTTCAAAGCAAGGCTTGTTGCGAAAGGGTATACTCAGAAAGAGAGTATCGATTATGAGGAGAACTTTTTGTCGATAGACATGCTTAAGTCTATCTGGATTCTCTTATGTATTACTGCTCATATGGATTATGAGGTGTGGCAGATGGATGTTAAGACAACTTTTCTTAATGGAAGCCTTGAGGAAAACATCTATATGGAGCAACCAAAGGGATTCATTGCAAAGGGCAAAGAGCATCTTATGTGCAAGCTTAATTGGTCCATTTATGGATTGAAGCAAGCTTCGAAATCTTGGAACATCCGCTTTGATGAAGTAATCCAGTCTTATGAATTTATTCAAAGTCCGGATGAGTCTTGTGTATACAAGAGATGTGACGAAAACGTAGTGGTATTTCTTGTACTATACGTAGATGACATTTTGTTAATTGGAAACAATGTCAAAGTATTATCAGATGTAAGGGTATGGTTGTCCAAACAATTTGATATGAAGGACTTGAGAGAAGTGGGACACATCCTTGGGATCAAGGTTATAAGAGATCGCAGGAAAAGGATGTTGTGCTTATCTCAAGCTTCATACATAGACATTATTTTAGCTCGTTTTAGCATGCAGAACTCCAAGAAAGGTTTTCTACCTTTTAGGCATGGAGTACTTTTATCTAAAGAGATGTGTCGTAGAACATCAAAGGAGATAGAGAAGATGAAGGTGGTTCCTTATGCTTCGGTGATAGGAAGCCTCATGTATGTTATGTTATGTACGAGGTCGGATATCTGCTTTTTCGTGGGCATGGTTAGCAGATATCAAAGTAATCCAAGACAAGGACATTGGATTGTGGTAAAGCATATATTGAAGTACCTGAGAAGGACTAAGGATTATATGTTGGTATACCAGGCAGATCAATTACTCCCTATGGGTTACACAGATTCTGACTTCTAATCAAATAGGGATAACAGTAAGTCTACCTCGGGTTTTGTGTTTACTTTGGGAGGTGGAGCCATTGTATGGGGGAGTGTCAAGCAGAAATGCGTGGCGGACTCCACCATGGAAGCTGAGTATGTGGCAGCCTCTGAGGCAGCCAAAGAAGTTGTATGGCTCAGGAACTTCTTGATGGACTTGGATGTGATTCCTGGTTTGCCCAGAACTATCACGATTTATTGTGATAACAGTGGTGCAGTTGCAAACTCGAAGGAACCACGAGCCCATAAGGCAAGTAAACACATAGAGCACAAGTACTACCTGATACGAGAGATCGTAAAGAGGGTAGAAGTTGATGTCGCCAAGATTGCATCAGAGAATAACCTGGTAGATTCTTTCACTGAGGCCTTTCTAGCGAGAGCTTTTGATAGGCATGTGGAGGGAATGGGAATCAGATGTATGGCACTTTGATGGCAGCATAGTCTTTTAGTATAAGTGGGAGATTATTGGGAAGTATACTGAAAGCCTATCCTTTGTATGAACATCTTTATTTTTAAAATAAGAATCACATGATCATTGTTTGCATATTTATGGTTATGCATATTGTCTGATATATTACATTGTAGATAACATGGTGTGTGGTGTCACACGGAAGATCATGTTATCAGTTCCTTGTAGAGTATAAGTAGAGGCTTACAACCGAAATGGTTTTGGACAAACCATTGGTATGGTTGTAGTGTAATTTGGTATTGGTTTGTCTTGACCATAGAATTATACTAGTACACTTTGTGTGTATTGAGTAGGACCGACTTAGAGGTGATTTAATTTATTGCTGACTACATAATTGAATCGGACCTCGGACATTATAGAGTACATGCTCTTAATCCCGATATAATAACGGACACATATACTTAGTATTTATTTCTTTGATTTACCAATGGGCGAAATTTATAGATTAAATCGATAGGCTCGATAAGTTGGAAAATGATATTATTTACATGGTGTGTCATTGATTATAGGAGGAAATCGTGTCCTATGTATTAGGATGATGATGTCCCCATGAAGAGCTCATAAGGATCATCATGTAAACCCTGCAGGTGGACTTGGTCCGATATGATGATGAGGTTGAGTGGTACTACTCATGGAGTTAGATGTTGATTAATTAATTGTCAGTAAATTAATTAATTGACGGGCATTTGATATCTTAAACATGGGGAGACATTGTACAATTAACATATGGAGCCCATATTTATTTATGGGGGTTGGTGAGGTTGATCAATGATAATCCTCTAGTGGAATGGATTATCATTAATGGATCAGATTTTATGTGAGTCGGATCCATTGGGTGGCCAAGATCCAACTCCTCCTCATGATCCCTATTGTAGCATATTAAAACCCTCATGAAACTTAGATCCAATAGACACGATTAAAAGGAGGCCAAGGCTTGGGAGGCAACAATGAAGTGAGGTTTCTAGGGTTTGCTTCCAAAGCTTTGGGCGGCAACTAGGTTTTTGCTAGGGTTTGTTGATTGGCATTTGAGGTGGCTAGGGTTTGCTTCTCATCTTGGGCGGCGGCAACCTAGGGTTGGCTTCTCCTTTTGTCCGACGGCAACAAGACCCATCATCAAGACTTGGCCGGCACCTCTCCCTCTCCTTTGGCTAGCGGCAAGATTGTTAGTGCAATCAAGCCCATCGAATGTTTCAATGTTTAACAACAAGGTTTAAGTCAAGGAAATCGAAATCTAGGTTGAGCTAGAGTGTAGTCAAGACATTACCTCAACTGATTCAAACCTAAGGTCACTAAGTTAGAAGTTTAGAGTGACATTAGACCCATGGATGAGAAATCCAAGGGTAGGCCTTAGCATGGGAAGTCCAACCTAGAGTTGGCATGGGAAGTCCAAGCATGGGTCTTGGCATGAGAAGTCCAACATGGGTTGGCAAGGGAAAGTCCAAGCACTACAACAAATATGACTTTCCGTAGCACGTTATCAACAGCACACAATTATAGCACGCTGTTAATAGTAGTTTTTACAGCGCGCCCAATTTTGTACGCTGCGGATAATATTATATTTTTGCAAACAACCGCATGCAAAAATAATACGCTGTCAATACTCATTTTAACAGTGTGCAATGCACGTTGTTAATATTAAATAATAACAGCGTGCATTTTGCGCGTTGTTAAAAATCTTATTATAAAAATTAAACTTTTCGCAGCGCGCCAATTATGTGTGCTACAGATAATATTGGGTTTATTAATATGAAATACTAACAGCGTGCATTTTGCACGTCGTTAAAAGTCTCACTATAAAAAATTAAATTTTTTGCAGTGCGCCAATTCAGTGCGCTGCGGATAATACAATGTTTGTTAATATGAAATAATAACGGCGTACGATTTGTACGCCGTTAAAAGTATCATTATAAAAAATTACATTTTTCACAGTGTGTCAATCAAGTGTGTTGCGGATAATACTAAGCTTTTTAATATGAAGTAATAATAGCATACAATTTGCACGCCATTAAAAGTTTCATTATAAAAAAATAAACTTTTTGCAGCGTGCCAATCAAGTGCGTTGTGGATAATAACTAAATTTGTTAATATTATCTGTAGCATGCATTTTGTACGCCGTTAAAAATATCATTATAAAAAATTAAATTTTTCATAGTGCACCAATCTAGTACGCGGATAATATTATATTTGTATGATTACAAAAAATAAAATTTTTAAAATTTAAACACATTTGCTATTAGTATTAAATAATTTATTATTTTTTAATATGAAAATAATTATTTTAAAAAAATTTAAACAACGCATTTGTTATTAGTATTTTTATTAATTATATTACTAATTAATAATCATATATATTTAAAATTGATGTAATTTTATTTAAGTGTGCTGGGTTTCTGTATCTTCGTCATTTTTTTTCCTCACGCCTACCTTAGCCACCGAAACCTAGGTTTTTTCTCCTGCTCATCGCTCGTCTACCCCGCCCCTCACAGCCTAATCGCCAGATGCGGTCTTGCCCAAGGAGTCTCCAGGCATCATCCTTCTCTAGAATCCATCGTCACACGCCGATCTCCATCGTGACCTCGACCCTCTCCGTCGCAATCCTCGCCGGCGCCTTCCTCCCAGACATCTTGCGGTAACAACAACTCCTCCCTTACTGTATAGATTTTGCTCCAGTCGCGCGCACGCTGTCGTTCCAACCACGGTTTGGGTCTGATGGTCGTAGAAAACCCTTCACTAAGCGGCCTTCCCAGTTCACATCGCGCCAATGCCTTAAAGCCCTCTCGATGGCATCGAATCAGTCGCCGCTGCTACCGACAATGGCAGGAGACAAGACGTTGGGTCTCTCAATTTGAAGCGGTTTTGGATGAGATTCACGTCGATTTGGCCTGCAAGGAACCCCAATCTCTGCGTAGTGGGTGCATTAAAAATCTCATTTTGGCAATTCTAATTCTTTCCTCGCGATCTTATTTTTTTCTTCGTTTAGGGCCTCTGTCCATTTCCGACTCATTGGCTCACTTGAGGGAGCACATTTCGTGTTGCATACTAGGTTGGGATTGTGATTTATCTATTTTTTATCTTAATTTGCTATTGGTTGTTTTGATTCCTTTATTCTCTTGTTATATGCTTTGATGAAACTACATTCATCAGCAGTATGAGCACTGGCAATAGTGCATCCCAAAGAACAATAGATATCGGCTCAAGCACCGCAGAGGGACTCTTGACATATAGTTCACATGCCATGATCTATCATAGATAAAGCTGTGATTGAGATGAAATATTCAGCAACATGATAGCACCAGAATTTACAATTTTTCTTCCAAAATCGATATACATCAATAGTATTAATTATGAGAAGCTAATTTGCCCTGTTTCTCACTACCACTTAGGATTGGGAATGCCGATATGCCAAGTGTGAGGCACAGATCCACAAGTTCTTTCTTTCTTTGTTTGCAAACTTAAAAGAGTTTTAGATCATTTTGTAAGCAAACTATGCCTTCGAAATCATGTTGTAGCTTATGAGATATAGTTCTATGTATTATTAATGCTCAATCGAAAATTACCACATTATTTTCTTGTAACCTCGGCCTGTTTGTGACATGCAGCCAACAATTAACCATAAGTCCAATTGTATGAGCAATAAGCATGATGTCATACTGCTTACCTAGCAAACAAACCTAACTTTCCTCTCCATCATCCACTTTGTGTTTTCATGTTTTTTTTTTTTCAATTTTTGATTAAATTTAATATTTTATAGACAACTTGAAAGTTTTGGTTGTGAGTTGTACAAAGCATTTGGTAGATTTAGATTGCAAATGTAGGGTGGTATACATACATGTACCGTGATCTTCCTTTCTCATTAACTGAGAGTTATTTTTGCCTTCTTCTCAAATTTATGGTATTTTTTTCTTCTTTCTCTATGTCGTCTCTATTTATTGTAGTTGTTTCAAATGGGGAATTCTTTTTCTCTTTATTGAGCCTTCAAGGATTTCTCTAAATATGACATCTTTCTCATCTTGAAATTTTGGATTGGTGGAGCATTAGTTTCCATATGGCTTTATCAATTTTCTTAGCACTTGTTGAAATCAACACGAAATAAATAGACAAGTAAATCCCATGCTGTGTAGTCTCATCTTATGTGTTCATATTGTACATTGATCGTTATAGAACTTATTAATTTGCTTTGTAGTCTCTTTCCCTAATAGCATGCTTTATTATAAAAATATTCTCGATGGCTTTAACAATTTTTTGTTGTTCTACAGTTAAAAATGAAGAATGTGAGTTATATAGATATCAGTGATAATATTAAATGTAAACTGCTTCATTGGTCAATTGATAGAGTTGTTACAGAAGGTCGAATTACATCTACAAATCCAAAAGCAAAAGTGCATCATGTTCCACTTGGTGGATCTTGCTGGAAAGTTTCGATTGATAGAGTTTTTGTGGAGAAGGTGGACTTAATTCGAGCAGCTGATGAAATGTTTCTTCTTGAGGATGCAATAGGAAGTACAATAGCTTAGTTATTTAAGTTTATAGTTTTGTATAACTGATGTAGATTTTATCATATACTTTTTGTAGGAAAGAAATCACATTACTAAGTGAATTTCTATTATTAGTTTGGATTGTTGTTTCTAACTAAGTGAATTATTATTTTGCTTAAGTATGGTGTTGATGGTTATCTATGATTTTATAATTGTGTGGTATTTGTGTGTCGTATTAAAAATTTTTGAGTTTTGATTTTATAATTATTTGTATTTGGTATTATAATTGTGTGGTATATGTATATTGAATTTGAGAATGCACTTAACCGCAGCGCGCAGCTGCACGTTGCGAATGCACTTAACCGCAACGTGCGATCGTGCGCTATGAATGCACTTAACCGCAACACGCAGTTGCACGCTGCGAATGCACTTAACCGCAGTGTGTATCCATGGGCTGCGATTGCACTTAACTATAGTGCGCGGTCACGCACTACAAATGCACTTAACCGCAACACGCAGCCGTGGACTGCGAATGCACTTAACTGCAGTGCGCGACCGCGCGCTATGAATACACTTAACCGCAGCACGTGACCGTGAGTTGTGAATGCACTTAACCACAGCGTGCGGTCGCGCCCTGCGAATGCACTTAACCGCAGCGTGCGATCGCACGCTGTGAATGCACTTAACCACAACGCACAATCACGCACTGTGAATGCACTTAATTGCAGTGTGCAACCACGCGCTGTGAATGTCTTATGACTTTCAATATCTTAGCATTGTGCAGCATGCGATGCGCACTGCGGATAGCATATTTACGCGATGCGGAAAGTCAAATTTGTTGTAGCGAAGCTTGAGTCTTGGCAATTGAGAAATCCAAGGGGGAACCTTTGTAAAGGAAGAGTACAAGCTGGTCGGAGGCCCGAGAGCTTGGTGATGGAGAGTGCATAGTAACGTGTTCGTTCTCCATTGGAGTTAGAGAGGGCACAAGGGAGTGCTCGGTCTCTAGCTAGTGTACTCGTTAGTAAGAGAGGGCACAGTAACGTGCTCGGTCTCTTACTAGGGTACATGGGTCCAATACTCGTTAGGCAAGGAGGGCGTAGTAACGCGCTTGTTCTTTGTCTAGGATACTGGGAGTACTCGTTAGGCAAGGAGGGCATAGTAATGCGCTCGTTATTTGTCTAGGGTACGTGGAGTACTCGTTAGGCAAAGAGGGCGTAGTAACGTGCTTGTTCTTTGCCTAGGGTACTTAGAGCATTCGTTAGTTGGAGAAGGCACCGTAACGTGCTTGGTCTCTTACTAGGGTGCTTGAAATGGCAGCTTACTAGGAAAGATACTCATGTGCTTCAAATATTTCCAGTATCAGTCGAGCCACCATGGAGTCAGCTCGACTGGCACTCTTGCACAAAGGCACAGAATCGAGTTGGCTCGACTACCAGCTCGACTGCCCACTATGTGGAACAGCATAGAATCGAGCCCAACTCAACTGCGGGCTCGACTGCTCCAGGGCACTTTGTCGTCAGGGCAGATTGTCGTCAGGGCACTTCCACTAGAGCAATTTTCAGTCGAGTCGATTTGGTAGTGGCTCGACTGGTAGCTATGGATTCAGTCATAGAACCGAGCCCAGCTTGGTTGCAGGCTCAACTGACATGTATTTTTTGAGCATAGACGCGAGTCAGACTCGACTGGGGCTCGACTGATGGAGGCGGCAACGGGATGCTTCCGTTTCGAGTAAAGATTCAAATGCACCGACTTTCGGTTGGAGGAGCAGGCTCCGTTCTTGGCAAACCACCAGAAGTTGGAGGCAATTATGGGGACAAGCTCAGGTGACCAGAGTTTGGTCGGGTGTGGTCTCTAGGGCTCCAACGGTAGAAGACAAAAAGCTTGCTGGAAGAAACGACTATATAAAGAAGAAGAAAAAACAGAGGTAAAGGACTTGTTCAAAAATGAAAAAGCTCCAGTTTTCATCTAGAGAAAAACAAGATCTCTGTGATTCATACTAAAGGAGAAGAAGAAGAAACCACGCTCTCATCTAACCTTCTCTCCAACAAGTGCGTTGTCGATCATCTTCTTGCAAGTGCCACAACTTCATCTTCAAAGCAAGAAGCTGGACAACAATTTGTAACTGGTTTTTAATACTTAGCTTACTGTTCTTAAAGTATATTCATTGTACTATAAGCTTTTAAGAAGTGAAGTTTTCACCTCCGGAACCATTCCGATCATACATAGTAGACTTTCCTTTTGAGCTACTCGTGGAGTAGGAACTGCTGAGTTTCAAACCACGTAAATACCTGCGTTTGGTTGTGTTTGTGCTTTGTGTTCTTGTTTTTCTATTTCCGCTGCGTAATCCTCTGTTTTGTAGTCAAAAGTGAGTTAGAATTTTTTAACTCGCTATTCACCCCCCCCCCCTCTAGCGAGCCTCGATCCCAACAAGTGGTATCAGAGCAAGGGCTCTGCACCGGATTCACCTCCACCAGAGCATCAAGGAATGGCAGTGCAAGAGGGATTCGGCACAACTCGACCCCCGTATTTCGACGGCCAAAACTTCTAGTATTGGAAGAACCGGATGGAATACTACTTGATGATGGACATGGATATGTGGTTCTCAGTCTCAGAGGGATTCACACCAACAACCGACGACGAAGGAAGGGTTTTATTGTCTTCTCTGTGGTCGCCAGAACAAAGGAGAAGAGCCCAGGCCAATGCCAAAGCAACCGTAACTCTGCAGTGCGGTGTAGCCAAGGACTAACTCAACAAAGTTGGCCCCTTCAGTAGTGCTCAGGAACTTTGGAGGAAGTTGATAGAGCTACATGAAGGAACCAGAGATTCAAGGATAGCGAAGAGGGATCTCTACTTGAACCAATTTCAGAATTTCAGCATGATGGAGACTGAAACTGTAAGTGAACTGCATGGTAAGTTTAAAGAAATACTCAATGGCCTCCATTCTGTTGGAGAGGCTGTTGAGAACAGGGATTTAGCCAGGTATGTACTCAAATCTTTCCCTAGGAATACTTTGTGGTCATCTATGGTGGATGCCTACAAAGTATCAAGGGATCTTTCAACAATTAAGATTGATGAATTATTTTGTGAATTGGAATTGCATGAACAAGCTAATCGAAGCCCAAAGGAGAAGGGTCTAGCTTTTATTGCAGGAGATCACGACAAGGAGAGCAAAAAGAAGAAGGAGAAGAAGGAAGCTTCTTCCTCCTCTTCATCATCAGATTCGGATGGAGATGATGAGTCATCCTCTAGCGAGATGGCTAACTTTGTGAGGAGATTGATGAGAAGAAGTCAAAAATATAACAAAAGGATGTGAAGAAATACTTCACCAAGAAAGGTAAAAGTTCAGAAATTAATCAGGATAAATCTAATGTAGAGTACTTTCACTATCATAGAAAAGGTCACTTCAAAAGTGAATGCCCTAAGTACAAAAAGAAGGAAGAAAAGGCCAAGAGGAAGAAAGCATTGAAGGCTACTTGGGATGATACTTCATCCTCATCCTCCTCATCGGAAGAAGAAAGTGAGGAGAAGGGAGCAAAGCAAAAGGCTCTCATGGCATTGGAGAATTCTGAAAATTCTAAGATGGATGGAGAACTGGAGCATTCTGATGGGGAGCAACCAAATTCGGACTCTTCATCATCATCTTCTGATGATGATCAGGTAAACTCTCCCCATCTAGATAAATTATATGAAACTATTGCTTGTTTGACAAATGCTCTGAAAAAATCCAAAACTAAGGTTAAGTTACTGAAAATTGAATTAGAATTAGTTAAGAATTCTAATACACTGTCTGATGACAGTGGTGCAGGAAATCCTCATTTGGAGGAAATCAAGGATGAGAATACATCCTTGAAGGTTCAGGTGGAAGATCTCAAGTGCACACTTGAGAAATTCACCAATGGATCAAAGACATTAAACATGATTCTAGGAGCCCAACGTGCAATCTATAACAAGGCTGGACTAGGGTTCAATACACAACAAAAGGAACTTAGTTATATGTCCTTAGTGTCTAGGAAACCTGCATCTAAATCCAGAGTTTCTTTTGGTGGAATTAATGGATCTAAAACTGCTAAAGGAAAATCTGTTAATGCAAGAACTGCTAGGTCTAAATTTGATAATGTTAGAACTATCACTGCTGGTTTTGTTTCTACTAGATCACCTTTTATTAGAACTTCTAAGACTTGGATTCCTAGGAAATTTGTAGTAGATACTGAGGGACCCAACTTGTGGGTTCCAAAAGACCAAATTTTCCGTGTTTAGCAGGGACTCATCAAGGGGGAGCGTCCAACTACATGGTTTGTGGACAGCGGATGCTTCAAACATATGACAGGAAACTCCTTTTTGTTTTCCTCAATTCATGTCAAAGACCGAGGTACAGTTTCTTTCGGTAATAGTGGTAAATTGAAGGTTGTAGGAGTAGGTAACATTAGCATTTCTGAAAAATTTATAATTAGAAATGTATTGTTAGTTAAAGGAATGGCATTTAACTTGTTATGTGTAAGTCAATTGTGTGATACAGGGTATAGAGTTGAGTTTTACTCAACTCAATGTCTTGTGATCCATAGTGACATCAATGAAACCATGCTAATAGGATCTAGGAAGGAAAACATTTATCAAGTTAGATTTAGTAGTGCTACTAACATGACTTTTAAGTGTTTCATATCCAAGGAAGAAGAGTCTTGGTTATGGCACAGGAGATTGGCCCATGTCAACATGAAGAACATCAAGAATCTGTTGGATCGATGCGGTTCGCTAGAGGGGGGGGGGAATAGCGATAAAAACTTTTTCTCGTTTCTTTCGTTAAAACTCGAGAGAAAATTAATTGCAGCGGAAATGTAAAGTAAATAGAGACAAATAGGTTTTACTTGGTTCGTAGCCTTCGGCTACTACTCCAAGCCCCTAATGGTCCTTGACCACGCACGGAGGGCAAATACTAAACGAACTCCCTCTCGATGGAGATAGGAGTTAAACGAATACAAAAACTCGAGAAAGACTCAAGGTAGAGGGACACTCCCCCTCTCCTTGATATGATTTAAAGCTTGAAATAAAAACAACTTATACAAATTTAAAGATTATACCGACGACTTCAAAGATTGGAGGTTGAAGCTCTAGTCGTCGTCTCGGCAGCGCTTCGTCGTAGGGATGTCGGAGAGTCGGAGCGTATCGGAAGCACTTGGAAGCTTTTGAATTGATGAAAAACCCTAGGTTTGGCCCTCCTTTTATAGCCTTTAAGCCCCTCATCGAATGGGTCTTTAGCCAATCACAAATGGACACAAATCCCCTTGAAAAATGGTGATAACTCTTGATCGCCGAGGTCGATCCTTTGACCAAAGAATGACCGATGGTCATCACCACGATCGATGGCGACATCGACGATTGCTAACCTTCTAGCCGATCGCTTGACGGCAGTCGAGTCCTCCAAGCTGGCAGTCGACTGATGCTAGCTGCAAGGCAAGGTTAGCTCAAGAAAAACATAATTTCGATGGTCGTCGACCATCCGATCTCGACCTAGGCCATCTATAAGAAGTCTTTGGTCGGATCTACGCTTAAGATCATCTCCGTAAAGAGGATACGACCTTACTTACGCTTGCACACACGAGCTTACCTCAGTACTTACGTGTTGCTTTTGCTTCCGGCCTTCCACTCAATTCCTTCGGCTCCCTCCGAAGTCTCTTGAGTGTCGCCCGACCACCGCGGCTTCCTCCGGGTGTCGCTAGCCTTCAGCTCCAACGTTGAGACTTTTCTGCACACTTGATTTAGCTCATGAGATAACAATATATGCTTAACTTTGTATCGTTTGCTATAATCAAAACTTAGGTTCGACTTAGGTGCCTACTGCACCAACAATCTCCCCCTTTTTGATTTATGGCAAACCCACATACAAAGTTAAGTAAATAGAAAGTATGAAGAGTAATAATGTGCATGAGAAACAAAAATATGAAGAATAAGTTGGAGTAGTAAGGATTTTCTTCAAGTACTCCCCCTTGAGGAAACCTCCCCCTTGACCGAGGGTGAGTCTTGAAGAAATACCTTAATCCTCCCCCTTGAGGGTTGCTTTAAGTAATTAACATTACTTAAAGTTGGCCTTAGTAAAATGTTTTAGTTAAGCCCTTTCTCCCCCTTAAGTAAAACATTAACGACATAAAGTTTTAAAAAATAAGTTTAAGTAAAACTTAGACGACACAAATAAGTTTAAGAATTATTTGGCCTTTTGGTAAAAGTTAACTAAGTTTTAACTTTTGGTTTAAATATGAAGTAAGAGTTAAGTTATCAAAAAATTTTAACCCCTTAACTTTGGCCTTTTTCTCCCCCTTTTGCCGTATATCGAAAAGAGTAAGGGGTGTGTGGAAAACAAAAAGTGTTAAATTTAAAGTCCAAGCATGTTCCCCATTTTTTATATAAAAAAAAAATAATATACTGAAAATAAGCTCATCTATAAAATGTTCGACTCATATTTAGCTTGATTGATATGTAAGATCAACCAGTCCTAGTTAGAGTCGGTTAGTATGTATGATTATACTCCGTGGTTCATAGCGATGCACTAGCTCTACATCTGGAACCAGGAGTAAGGTCCTAACATCTCACGCCCATCTATGTGGCTAAGTACACAAACACATTAGTCCTATGTGTTGTGAGATGTACTGGCTCCTTAAATCTATAGGTGCATAATATCTAAGGTATGTCCTATGCTAGTTCCATAAAAATGAAATTAAAGAAATAGTAGTAAGAACATATAATTTGCATGTACCTATTCTATTACGCACATGCCCAATTTTTGTCTTAATAGACTAAATTCGGCTTCGGGTAGGGGTTTAGTAAACAGATCTACCAAGTTAGACTTCGATTCGACGTATTCGAGGTGTATGGCTCCATTGGCCACATGTTCTCGAATGAAATAGTGTTTGACCTCTATATGTTTGGTCCTAGAGTGACATATCGGATTCTTTGTAAGATTAATTGAACTAATGTTATCTACGTGAAGTTTAGTATTCGTAAATTCTAACTTAAAGTCGCGGAGAGTGTGCTTCATCCAAAGAAGCTGCGTGACACACTCACCCATCGCGATGTATTCGGCTTTGGTGGTAGATAAAGCAACACAGTGTTGTTTCCTACTGCACCAACTCACTAGACTCGAGCCGAGAAGTTGACAACAACCACTCGTGCTCTTTCTATCGAGCTTACTACCGGCATAATCTGAATCAGAGTAGCCGATTAGTTTGAACTCCGTAGATCTAGGGTACCAAATACCAACGTTAAGTGTGCCCTTAAGATATCTAAGGATACGCTTAACTAGGGTTAGGTGTGACTCCTTAGCATAGGTTTGAAACCTGGCGCACATACTTACTACGAATAGGATGTCGAGTCGACTCGCAGTTAAGTATAGGAGACTCCCTATTACGCTCCTATAGTATTTTAAGTCAATGGACTTACTTTCTAGGTCTTCTCCTATGTTAACATTTATCGCCATTGGGGTGTTTATTACCTTAGCGTCTTGCATTCCAAATCTTTTAATTAACTCCTTAGTGTATTTTTGTTGATATAGGTATATACCATCCTTAGTTTGTTTAATTTGTAGACCTAAAAAGAAACTTAACTCGCCTACCAAGTTCATTTCGAACTCACTTTCCATGAGCGAAACGAACTCGTTTAGTAAGGCTGAGTTAGAGGTTCCAAAAATTATATCGTCTACGTAAATTTGAGCTATGAATATTTCTTTACCTAAGGTTTTTACAAAGAGAGTTGGGTCAACTAAGCCTTGGTTAAACCCTTTTGACTTAAGATGGATTGAAAGTCTCTCGTACCAAGCTCGAGGAGCTTATTTAAGTCCATAGAGAGCTTTCTTAAGTTTTAGAACATGGTCGGGTTTATCTAGATTTTTGAATCCGGGGGGTTGGCTGACATAAACTTCTTCTTTAATGTATCCATTTAGGAATGCCGACTTAACATCCATTTGAAACAGCTTAAATCCTCGATGTGCGGCATAAGCTAGCAACATTCGAATGGATTCGAGTCTAGCTACTGGGGCATAGGTTTCGTCGTAATCTAAGCCTTCAACTTGGCTAAACCCTTTGGCGACTAACCTAGCCTTGTTTCTAACTACTTCACCTTTATCATCAAGCTTATTTCGAAACACCCACCTTGTTCCAATTATCGTTTTGTCTTTAGGTGGTGGTACTAACTCCCACACTTCATTCCTAGTAAATTGGGCTAGCTCTTCTTGCATTGCAATAATCCAATCGGGATCAAGAAGAGCTTGTTCAATTGATTTGGGTTCTATCTTTGAAATTAAGGAAATTTGACTAAGGTTCCTATAGGATGCTCTAGTTCGAACTCCTAGATTAGGATCTCCTATCACTTGATCGATAGGGTGGTTAGTTTGAATCCTAGATTGGGTTGGGTTTGTGTCACCTAATGCTTGATCAATGGGGTGACTTGGTTGAACACTAGTTTGGTTGGAGTCATCTATCACTTGATCAATAGAGTGACTTGGTTGACTTAGGTTAGGATTAACACTAGACCTGATCTCGGGATCAGAGTTAGGTCTAGTATGAATCGGCTCGCTAATTGGGGTTGCCGGGGGTTTTGTAGGTTCGTGTCCTTCATCGAACACTACATTAATGGTTTCCTCGACTCTAAGGGTGTCGTGGTTATATACTCTATAAGCTCGTAGTCGAGTATCCTAGAAAGATTTTGGTCGTGGTTTTGGATGTAAATTTCCCTAGGTAATCCTTAGTGTTTAGGATATGTACCTTACACCCAAATACCCTAAAGTACTTGATGTTGGGTACTTTATCGTGATAAATCTCGTATGAGGTCTTAAGGTGCCTTTTTACCATAAGGATCCTATTTTGGACATAGCATGCCGTACTCACGGCTTCTGCCCAAAACCTATCGGGTAGGTCGTATTCGTTCAACATGGTCCTAGCGGCTTCTTGTAGAGTTCGGTTTTTCCGTTCCACTAGGCCATTTTGCTGAGGGGTCCTAGGGCAAGAGAATTCATGGTGGTATCCGTTTAGGTTACAGAAGTCGGTGAACCTTTGATTTTCGAATTCACCACCATGATCGCTTCTAAGTCTTTTAACCTTAAGGTCTTTTTGATTCTCGATTAATTTGAATAGATTGATTAATTGATCTAGGGTATCATTTTTATGTTTGATGAACCTAACCCATGTAAACCTGGAGTAGTCGTCAATTATGACTAAGCAATATTGACTTCTATTGAGTGACTTGGCTCCATGTGAATCGAATAGATCCATATGCAGGAGCTCAAGTACACTTGAGGTATGCTCTGGTTAGTTAACTTGTGTTGTGTCCTAGGTTGTTTTCCTTGTTGACAAGCATTACAGATTTTATTAACCAAGTTGTTGAGGTTGGGTAAGCCTCTAACTAAGCCACTCTGACTCATCTTGTGGACGAGTCTTGGGTGCGAGTGACCGAGTCGTCGGTGCCACAACCATGATTCCTCTTACTGTGTCATAAGACATTTGGCTGAGGAATTGATTAAGTTAATTGTATAAATGTTATTTGTCCTAGTTCCTTTGAGTATTGTTTTAGCTGTTTTATTTGTTTTAATTACACATTCATTTTCTAAAAATATGACCTTATAGTTATTGTCACATAATTGGCTTACGCTAAGCAGGTTATATTCAAAAATTCTCTACAAGTAATACATTTTTAATAACAAAATTCGAGTTAAGCTCGATATCACCTGATCCGATGATTTTGAGCTTGCCGTTATTCCCAAAGGCTACCGATTCTTGTCGTTTGAATCGAAGCTTTGTGAATTTGAGTTGATCCCCGGTCATGTGTCGGGAGCAACCGCTGTCCAACATCCATTGATCCTACACACAAGGTGGTTGGATTGGATGTTAGATTTTTTTTTTTAAATTGGTTGTAAGTTGTTAAACCTAGGTCATCTCACCTGTGTCTATATGATCAATCATGTTATACTTATGTGTTTTGTGTGAGATGACTTCCAATTAAGTTGATTAAGTGTATTTAGGTTCAAGTAATTTTATGTTAGATTTGGATTTAAACCTAGGCTTGTCAAGTTTACCTTTTCAAGATCATGGCTTCCAGGTCGTGGCGAGGCACAGGGGCCTTCTTTTATCGGATCATCGACCACTTCCTTAGACAAAGCCATTTTCAAGAAAATGATGACTTGACTCACCTAAGACTATCTCCTAGTCTAACTGGTTATTTTTGAAAAGAGACTCCCCAAGGCTCAATCTTTTCGAAGAATTTTAGTTGGTTATGTTTTTGAAAAGAGGCTCCCCGAGGCTCAATCTTTTTGAAGAATTTTAGTTGGTTATGTTTTTGAAAAGAGGCTCCCCGAGGCTCAATCTTTTCGAAGTTGATTATGTTCATGTTCTAAGTGAGTTCACAAGTTTTAAAGTACAAACTTTCTAAGTTAAAGCATGCAATTTCTAAGTTAAAGCACAAACATTCTAAGTTAAAACATGCAATTTCTAAGTTAAAGCACAAACATGTTTTGTACTGGCTCCCCCTAGACCGTTGAATCGGTTCGGTCTATCCACATAGTGGATTTGGTCCTTGGGAACCCAGTACGGGTTGGATCCTAGAGTTGAAATCAAAAAGTTCTTAGGGACCCATGCTTGGACATGTTTCCTATGTCGACTTACAATCGACATATACGACCTATTAGTCGTGTTTGAGTTAAACCCTAGTCTAGCCTTGTTGTACACGGCCCTTTGAGATCCAAGTAGGAGGTCAAGTCCTTTGGATCCCGAAGTGAACCTTTCCAACGTGTTCCTAAGATCTTCGACTTGACTTTTCAAGAGAGAGTTCTCAACTTCGAGCTTTTCAACTCGAGTTGAGTCCTTCTCTTGAACTCGACTAGTCGAAGAGGTTAGGGAGACCTCGTGTTTGAGGAGTTTAACCTCCTCAACAAGGGTCTCGACCTTGGACTCGGACTTAGCTAACTTTCTAGACAAAAACCTAACTGTATTATGTAAAGTATTAAATAAAGTTCGACTTACTTTAAGGGTATCTTTTGAACCGGATGTGTATCCGTGGCTTGACTTGAAGGTAGTTTCGTAGTCCGAGTCATCCTCAGGTTTTGACTCAAGTTCAGGCTCGGTCTCCGTGTCCGACTCAATTAATTTCGCCATGAAGACGTGGTCTTCGTCTTCTTCGGATGACGCTTCTTCCCATGTCACGTTGAGGGCCTTCTTGTGCTTAGGTGCTTGGCGGTTGAGCTTAGGGCACTCGGACTTGATATGTCCAAACCTGTTGCACTCATAACACCTAATATTGGAACTTTTAGGCTTACCTTGGTTGGGTCGAGTCGTGGTTCGCTTTCGTCCCTTGGCTATCCTTCGAGGTAGGTTCATTAGTTCGGCAGTCAACTCCGGGTCAACTTCTTCTTCGGACTCGTCTTCCTCCTCGGTTGGTGGTGGCTTGCTTTTGATTTTCTTCTTCTTTAAACCTGCAAACAAGGCTATACCCCTCTCGGGCTCCGAGTTAGACTGCTCATGAAGTTCAAAATCCGAAAAGAGTTCATCTAACCTAATTTTAGAAAGGTCCTTGGAGACCTTATAGGCATCGACCATGGATGTCCATAAGGTAGTCCTCGGAAAAGAGTTTAGGACATACCTTATAAGGTCGCGGTTTTCGACCTTTTGCCCGATTGCGTGTAGATTGTTAACTATGTCCTGGACTCGGGCGTGAAGTTGTGTCGCGGACTCGTGTTCCTGCATTTTTAGATTATACAATTTATTGAACAAAAGGTCGCGCTTACATACCTTGGCTTCATCGGTCCCTTCGTGTAGCTCCACTAGTTTTGTCCAAAGATCTTTTGCGCTTATGAAGGGGCCGACGCGATTTAGCTCCTCCTTGGATAGGCCGCATTGAAGGATTTGCGTTGCCTTAGCGTCGGCTTCGACTTGTTTTTTTTCGCAATGGTCCATTGGTCATAATCCAGGATTCACCCGCCGTTAGTCGGAAGTGTGAAACCCGTTTGGATTATGATCCACATCTCGATTTGGGTTTTAAGAAAGCATTCCATCCGACCCTTCCAATAACGGAAGTCATCTCCGTTGTAAAACGGAGGTCGCACGGTGCTAAACCCTTCGAGATGGGCCATTAGAACAAAGATCACAAGGAGACGAAGGAAAAAAACTAGCGACAAAAACACACAAAAGGTACCAAGACTCGCGTCTTGGATTAGTAGTGCGGGAGTAAATTTAACAAAGCGAAATAAATCTGAAATAAACAGAAATAAAAGAAAAATAAATCTGTGAAAAATGGCTAGATTGGTGGTTTCACCAAATCTTAGCAACCCCCGGCTCTGATACCAATTGTTGGATCGATGCGGTTCGCTAGAGGGGGGGGTGAATAGCGATAAAAACTTTTTCTCGTTTCTTTCGTTAAAACTCGAGAGAAAATTAATTGCAGCGGAAATGTAAAGTAAATAGAGACAAATAGGTTTTACTTGGTTCGTAGCCTTCGGCTACTACTCCAACCCTAATGGTCCTTGACCACGCCGCGAGGGCAAATACTAAACGAACTCCCTCTCGATGGAGATAGGAGTTAAACGAATACAAAAACTCGAGAAAGACTCAAGGTAGAGGGACACTCCCCCTCTCCTTGATATGATTTAAAGCTTGAAATAAAAACAACTTATACAAATTTAAAGATTATACCGATGACTTCAAAGATTGGAGGTTGAAGCTCTAGTCGTCGTCTCGGCAGCGCTTCGTCGTAGGGATGTCGGAGAGTCGGAGCATATCGGAAGCACTTGGAAGCTTTTGAAAATTGATGAAAAACCATAGTTTTGGCCCTCCTTTTATAGCCTTTAAGCCCCTCATCAAATGGGTCTTTAGCCAATCACAAATAGGCACAAATCCCCTTGAAAAATGGTGATAACTCTTAGCTCGAGGTGATCTTTGATCAGATGATCGATGGCCATCACGATCGGTGATGGCGAGCATCGATCGATTGATGACCTTCTTCGGCGGTCGACTATTTGTGGCGATCGAGTCCTCCTGCGATCGGTGATGCTAGCTGCAAGGCAAGGTTAGCTCAAGAAAAAACATAATTTCGATGGTCGTCGACCATCCGATCTCGACCTAGGCCATCTATAAGAAGTCTTTGGTCAGATCTACGCTTAAGATCATCCCCGTAAAGAGGATACGACCTTACTTACGCTTGCACACACGAGCTTACCTCAGTACTTACGTGTTGCTTTTGCTTCCGACCTTCCACTCAATTCCTTCGGCTCCCTCCGAAGTCTCTTGAGTGTCGCCCGACCACTGTGGCTTCCTCCGGGTGTCGCTAGCCTTCTGCTCCAGCGTTGAGACTTTTCTGCACACTTGATTTAGCTCATGAGATAACAATATATGCTTAACTTTGTATCGTTTGCTATAATCAAAACTTAGGTTTGACTTAGGTGCCTACTGCACCAACAGAATCTGGCCAAGAAGGAACTTGTAAGAGGACTGCCCTCAATCACCTACGAGAAGGATAGGGTTTGTGGGGCGTGCCAAAAAGGAAAGCAAGTAAGATCTTCCCACAAAGGGAAGAATTCTGTAAGTTCTTTATAAACATTAGATTTACTACACATGGATTTGTTTGATACTAGCACTATTAGATCTATCAATGGTAGTAGATATTGCTTGGTTATTGTGGATGATTACACTAGATATACTTGGACTTATTTTCTTAAACATAAGGACCAAACAGTAGAAACCTTCATTTTCTTTTGTAGAAGAGTTGAGAATGAGAAAAACTCAACAATTAAAATCATTAGAAGTGACCATGGAGGAGAGTTTGAAAATGCTAAACTTAAGGACTTTTGTTTAGAGAAAGGATACAAACATGAATTCTCCACACCTAGAACACCACAGCAAAATGGTGTTGTAGAAAGGAGAAATAGAGTCTTGCAAGAGGCAGCTAGGAGTATGCTAAACGAATACCAATTACCAAACTACCTATGGGTCAAATTTGAAGCTAGGCTATGTTCAAAATCGAGTTTTGATACATAAATTCTTAAGAAAAACACCACATGAACTTTGGTTTGGAAAGCCACCAACAATCAAGAACCTTAGGGTATTTGGTTGTACGGTGTATATCCTAAATACCAAGGATCATTTAGGAAAATTTTCTACAAAAGCTGATGAGGGTATCCTTGTTGGTTATTCCCTCACTAGCAAAGCTTATAGAATCTACAACCATAGGACTAAGCTCATAGAAGAGTCAACTAATGTTGTGTTCGAAGAAAAAGGAATGAATATTGATTCAGACAGAAAATCAGTTGAGTTTGGGTTGGAATTGAGGAAGCTGGAATTGGGAGATAGCAACCCTATAAGGGAAGCAAGAGTGGATTCTGATGAAGAGAGAGTGAGAGCTCAAGGGTCATCACTTGAGGTTGGAGAACCTAAATAAATTTCAGTAGTACCCGAACCATCTCAAGTAACAAGATCCACTAGGAATGATTCTAGCCATCCCCAAAACCAGATTATTGGAGGCATCCAACATGGGGTTAGGACTAGATCATTTTTCAGAAATGAAGGAAATGAAGTTGCCTTGATTTCTGAGATTGAGCCCAAGTTAGTGGATGAAGCTCTGCTTGATCCCGAATGGATCATTGCAATGCAAGATGAGTTAAGTCAGTTTGAGAGAAATCAAGTTTGGGATTTAATCCCTAGACCTGGTCAAACCTCCATTATTGTGACTAAATGGGTGTTTAAAAATAAGAGAAATCATAGAGGAGAAATAGTTAGAAATAAGGCAAGGTTAGTAGCCAAAGGCTACAACCAAATTAAGGGGTTAGACTATGATGAGACTTATGCCCCTGTAGCAAGGTTAGAATCCATAAGACTAATGCTTGCTTATGTAGCATACAAAGGCTTTAAACTATATCAAATGGATGTGAAGTCAGCCTTCTTGAATGGAGTCATCAAGGAGGAAGTCTATGTTGAACAACCCCTAGGGTTTGAGAATGCACAATTCCCAGACCACGTGTACAAACTAAAAAAGGCTCTTTATGGGCTTAAACAAGCACCTCGTGTTTGGTATGAGCAGTTGTCAACTTTCCTAATTGAGAAAGGTTTTAGAAGAGGATAGATAGATCTCACACTATTCTTGAAAAGGGATGGTGAATACATATTTGTAGCCCAGGTTTATGTTGATGACATTATCTGTGGCTCAAACAATATAGATTATCTCAATGAGTTTATTGGTCACATGGAAAGTGAATTTGAGATGAGTCTAGTAGGAGAATTGACCTTCTTTCTAGGACTCGAGATAAAGCAAACCAAGGAAGGAATTTTTATACATCAATCTAAGTACGCATTGGAGTTACTGAAAAGATTTCATATGGAGGAAGCTAAGGAAGTAAGCACACCTATTGCTGTCAATACTCGTCTAGATAGTGATGAGAAAGGGAAGGTAGTGGATTTGAAAAATTATAGGAGTATAATAGGTAGTTTATTGTACTTAATAGCGAGTCGACCTGATATTTTATTCGTTGTTGGTATGTGTGCTAGGTTTCAAGTTTGTGCTAAGGAGTCTCACATGATTGCTGTAAAAAGAATCATGAGATACTTAAAAGGCACTATCAATGTAGGATTGTGGTATCCCCGAACTGAATCTTTTGATTTAGTTGGCTATACCGATTCCGACTATGTTGGATGCAAGTTGGATAGGAAAAGCACTAGTGGGGGCTGTCATTTCTTAGGTTCGGCCTTGGTTAGTTGGTCAAGCCATAAACAGCATTGTGTAGCACTTTCCATAACCGAAGCTGAATATGTAGCTATGGGAGAATGTGTATCACAATTGCTATGGCTAACACACACCTTAGAAGATTATGGATTGATTTATAGGAATGTACAAGTGCTATGTAATAACATTAGCACTATACATCTCACCAAAAATCCGGTTCATCACTCAAGGACCAAGCACATTGAAGTGAGACATCACTTCATTAGAGATTATGTAGTTAGGGGAGACATTGAACTCAGCCATGTTGAGTCCAAGTCTAACCTAGCCGACATATTCACAAAACCTCTTCCCGAAAATGAGTTTAGTCATTTGAGAAGAGAGTTGGGCATGTGTGTTGCTAAATGAAGGAGGGTCCCTCCATGATCTTAGGTTAAAAAAATCCATTTAACAAGAGAAATGGGAATTTAAAATGGGAAGACCTGGGATCATCTCACAAAAATGATAAGGATCACAAAACTATTTTTGTATTGCTAGAAATGGAGTGAGATGATAGAATCAATCACTCTATTTCAAATGCTCACTGCATCTCTGAGATAGAGAAGTTGATGAGACAAAAATCACTAACGTGACTAGTTATGGGGAAGACCATTACACATTCTTGTATTTGTGGTTCCAAGATCATAACTAGACATTCCAACCAAATAAAATTGGTTGGATCCTCTTTGAGACCAAGAACATACATATCAACTACTTAAAACAATCAAAAGGGTGTTTAGGTTATCGTATCAAGTGTATTTAACACTTATCTAAGTCTTAGAAATTACACAAAACTCAGTTGAAATATTTAGATATTGAAACCCAGTTATTTAAGCCTATCAACTGAGATAGACTCGACCAGCGCCCTGACTGGCATGAGTTTTTAACACTTAAAATCGAGTGTGTTTCGACTGGCGCCTCGACTGGCCAATTCCGATCACACTCAGAATCGAGTGCGCTTCGACTGACGTCTTGACTGGCCAATTCCGATCACGCTCAGAATCGATTGCGCTTCGACCGTCACCTCGACTGGTGTTACCAGTCTAGTCGACCCACTCATCGCCTCGACTGATGTCTCACGGATTTAAACCCTAAACCCTTTCATTCCGTGATTTCTTCTTCCCAACAATCGTACTCTTCCGACTGCGACAAGTGTCAGTTGAGCTCTTCATCTCCATCCAAGCTTTACAACCTCAAGACAAGCCTTCTCTAGACTAGGGTAAGGATCTTCTTCCTTCTCCTTGTCATTTTCTCTTAACCCTAACCCTAACCCTAATCCCTAACCACTCGACCACAACTAGGGTTCTAGCAGGAAAAATTCGTCTGCTGCAGCAAGCACTTGTTCTTGGTTCTATAACACCCAAGTAAGACTTCTTCCTTACTCTCCTTATGATTTTAGAGGATTTCTAAACAACTAATCACTTTCCCCACTTGACATGCATCATTTCATTCCTTGCATTCATTCATGGGTTAACCTTGTGCGCGTGACATATTTGACACATGCCATTCTAGACTAAAAAGAAAGGAACCTGAGTCCTCCACCTCTAGGCCCTCATGAGAGAGGCCTTGCTCAAACCATTGTTTCCCCACAGAATATCATTTGCACACCTTTAGGACCCACGAGTTTGAACTCCTAAGCATCCGGTCCATAGATGGTCATTTCTTCTCCAATAATGCACCATATGTTAGCGAGATGGTTGAGCACTATAGACTCGGTAAGTTAGTCTACTGCGATCACGATATCAATGAAGACTTACTTATCGAATTCTATAACAACCTACAACCCACTGAAGATAGGCTTATCTATAAGTCTAGGGTAGACAAAACTGATGTCACTCTTACTCCAGACATCTGGAGATCATTTCTAGGATGTAGAGAGTCCTCCTCTAACCTAGAATGCTATCCAACTCTTCCTGAAAATTTGAAAGGCTTTGACCTCAATTCCATCCACGAATCCTTATTTAGACATCCTAGAGATGGAGTAAATTTGGTGTCAGCCCTGCACTAACGGCTCCTGACAACATCTTATACAAAGTCATTGTCGGATGCATTTTACCCATAGTCACCAAAGGGCAAGCCAAAGTTAGGCCACATCATTTATTGACTCTCCACCTTCTCAAAAACCACCTTGATTTTAACATAGCTTTGAACATGTTTTTGTGTATTATCCATTTCTCCATTCCAATCAAGAAAAAGGTTTATAAGCCTTTTGGTCACATCCTCACATTCTGGTTAGAGTCCCTAGGCATAAACACATCCAGGGGAAAAGTAAGGCAGGTAAAAAGGTTGGACTATATCCATTGGAGGAATTTATCTTTAGCTGGCATGATTCGCACGCGTACAGGAGAAATTCAATGGAAGGATGGTCATCAAGATGAGGAGCATAGGGATCTTGAGGAAGAACCTGATCTTCCTGCTGAAGAACCACACCATCCGGCTCCTAACCAAGCTGATCAATTGACCACTATCACGGAGCAGTTATCACAACTCTGTGAAGCACATGAGATGTTTGTGAACACAATCACAACGACGATATCAGATTTCCATCTATAAACCAACTTACGATTGACTCAAATCCAAGACACCCAAGATAAAATGATTCAAGAACAGAAGGAAATCAAATAGATCATGATCAGTTGGGGAAGTAGCTCAGAGGAACCTTCTACATCAGCCCCCAACAAATAGAATCACGTTAATGATCTCAAATTGTGTCAATTCACCTAGGATGGTTGTACTATGGATATTTGATTGTGTGTTCAAACTTCTAACTATGATTGTTCCTGTGAAACAGTTTTTTGGAACATCAACTTTTTGTTCATTCTATTTTTTGTTGTGTGATCTATTATTGATTATGTGTGGTTGAGTCGGTTAGTGTCTATCAAACTTCTTGTTGTATGTGCAATTCTTGTTAGCACCACCCGAACAATTCAAACCTTGACTCCATCCCACCATTGTTAGTGCAATCGTTATGTGTGCACCTAATCAACCCTAAAAGAATGTTTGATTGAGGGGGAGCTACGGTTTGGGAAATCCACAGTATTAGTGGGAGCTTTCTGTATATTTTATACCCCAAGCCTAACAATACCCTAAGATACCCTAAGATCTGAGTGTCACCATGTTAGAATAACATTTTAAAACCATTTTAGAAAGCCTTGGTGAAGTCTATCTTTTGATAGCAATCACCATTGAGAGAGTTGATACAAAATAGGACCAAAATATTGAAATTTTCAATAGTTTTGAGTTTTGTATCAAACTCACTATTTTATGGGTAAATTAATTTTCAATCATTTTTCACCCATTTTATTTGTGATAAGTAATGTACGTATAAAATTTCATAATTTTTCAACTTACGTACATTTACTTATGCTTTTTCGAAGTTCGGTTTCTGAAAACTGAAATTCAAAAATTTCAGTTATCAGTCGAGTGTCATCCATGGCACTCGGTGATGGAAATGAAAAAACGCCTGGCGACAGTTATCTGGCGGTAGCGCTTGACGGCAAGCGCCTGGGAGCGCGCCTGATGGCGAGCAAAATTGCCCTGGCGACAAATCGCTGGCGCGTGAAACTACGTGGCAAGCAAAAGCGCCTGGCGTATAAGCGCCTGACACAAAGCGCCTAGCAAATCGTGCGAAGAACTACTGACGAAGAACTACCCTGGCAGAAAATTTCCCTGGAACTCGGAGTTTCAGTCGACTGATGCTTAGTATCAGTCGACTGATGGAAGTATTTCTTCCTCATAAGGGGGAGAAATTGAAAAACTTGGCATACCCAATTTGGATATGAGACTTTGACCTCCTTAGGAAAATTTTTTTTTGATGTGTGACAAAGGGGGAGAGTATGGGTTTAAAGTTATTAGTGATATTTGTGATATAATAGACGTTGCCTTTGTTTTTTGATGTGTAACAAAGGGGAAAATTTCTGCCCATTACATGTAAAATTTCTGCACTCCAAGTTATATCATCCCTATTATATGAATGATAAATTACTGATATGAAATATTTCTGCACCTCATGCTAAATTACTGATATGAAATATTTCTGCACCTCATGCTAAATTACTGATATGAACTATTTCTGCACTTCATGCTATATTTCAAAATTTGAGACGAACTGAATTTATATCACCTAAACTTAAACCATGTTGTCAAACATCAAAAAATGGGAGATTGTTAGTGCAATCAAGCCCATCGAATGTTTCAATGTTTAACAACAAGGTTTAAGTCAAGGAAATTGAAATCTAGGTTGAGCTAGGGTGTAGTCAAGACATTACCTCAACTGATTCAAACCTAAGGTCACTAAGTTAGAAGTTTAGAGTGACATTAGACCCATGGATGAGAAATCCAAGGGTAAGCTTTGGCATGGGAAGTCCAACCTAGAGTTGGCATGGGAAGTCCAAGCTTAGGTCTTGGGATGGGAAGTCTAAGCATGGGTCTTGGCATGAGAAGTCCAACATGGGTTGGCAAGGGAAAGTCCAAGCTTGAGTCTTGGCAATTGAGAAATCCAAGGGAGAACCTTGGTAAAGGAAGAGTACAAGCTGGCCGGAGGTCCGGGAGCTTGGTGATGGAGAGGGCATAGTAACGTGTTCGTTCTCCATTGGAGTTAGAGAGGGCACAAGGGAGTGCTCGGTCTCTAGCTAGTGTACTCGTTAGTAAGAGAGGGCATAGTAACGTGCTCGGTCTCTTACTAGGGTATATGGGCCCAATACTCGTTAGGCAAAGAGGGCGTAGTAACGCACTCGTTCTTTGTCTAGGGTACTGGGAGTACTCGTTAGACAATGAGGGCGTAGTAATGCGCTCGTTCTTTGTCTAGGGTACATGGAGTACTCGTTAGGCAAGGAGGGCGTAGTAATGCGCTCGTTCTTTGCCTAGGGTACTTAGAGCATTTGTTAGTTGGAGAAGGCACCGTAACGTGCTTGATCTCTTACTAGGGTGCTTGAAATGACAGCTTACTAGGAAAGATACTCATGTGCTTCAAATATTTCCAGTATCAGTCAAGCCACCATGGGGTCAGCTCGACTGGCACTCTTGCACAAAGGCACAGAATCGAACTGGCTCGACTACTCACTACGTGGAACAGTACATAACCGAGCCCAGCTCAACTGCGAGCTTGACTGCTCCAGGGCACTTTGTCGCCATGGCAAATTGTCGCCAGGGTACTTCCACTAGAGCAGTTTTCAGTCGAGTCGATTTGGTAGCGACTCAACTGGTAGCTATGGATTGATCCGCAGAGCCTAGCTTGGTTGCAGTTGCGAGCTCGGTATTTTTCAAGCACGCAGCGAGTCGAGACTTGGTGAGGCTCGGTGATGGAGGCGGCAACGGGATGCTTCCGTTTCGAGTAAATATTCAAATGCATCGACTTTCGGTTGGAGGAGCAGGCTTCGTTCTTTGCAAACCACCAGAAGTTGGAGGCAATTATGGGGACAAGCTCAGGTGACCAGAGTTTGGTCGGGCGTGGTCTCTAGGGCTCCAACGGTGGAAGACAGAAAGCTTGCTAGAAGAAATGACTATATAAAGAAGAAGGAAAAACAGAGGTAAAGGACTTGTTCAAAAACGAAAAAGCTCCAGTTTTCATCTAGAGAAAAACAAGCTCTCTGTGATTCGTACTAAAGGAGAAGAAGAAGAAACCACGCTCTCATCTGGTCTTCTCTCCAACAAGTGCGTTGTCGATCATCTTCTTGCAAGTGCCACAACTTCATCTTCAAAGCAAGAAGCTGGACAGCAATCTGTAACTGATTTTTAATACTTAGCTTACTGTTCTTAAAGTATATTCATTGTACTGTAAGCTTGTAAGAAGTGAAGTTTTCACCTCTGGAACCATTCCGATCATACATAGTAGACTTTCCTTTTGAGCTGCCCGTGGAGTAGGAACTGCTGAGTTTCAAACCACGTAAATACCTGCGTTTGGTTGTATTTGTGCTTTGTGTTCTTATTTTTCTATTTCCGCTACGTAATCCTCTGTTTTGTAGTCAAAAGTGAGTTAGAATTTTTTAACTTGCTATTCACCCTCCCCCCCTCTAGCGAGCCTCGATCCCAACAAAGATATCAATCTTGGTCGGCACATCCTCTCCCTCTCCTTAGGGCCGGCGGACACCAAGCTTGGTGCTTGGTGGTTGGCACAAGCAAGGAGAAGAAGGGAGCCGAGTATTCTTCCCTTTGTTCGGAGTGAGTAAGGAAGGGAAGAATGTGATCTAGGAAGCTTCGACTCTTGGTAGATCGTTGCCCACACAACGTCTAAGAGGAGGATAGGTCATACAATAGAAGACCAAGAGGTAAACAAGAGGTATAATTCTTGTTTAAGTTTCTTTCTTGTTCTATGCAATTTGTATGTAATTGTATGTGGCTAATTTAATTGGACCCCGAAGATAAACACAAAAACCGGCGATCTGTACATCATCTATTCCGCGGCTAATCGAGGAAAATAGTTAGGTTGCTTGAACAATAAGTTTGTTCAAGAGACCACTCAAATCGAATAGCACGATTGATGGATCGGTTGCTTGGGTAATCCGTCTTCATCAAGGATTAATTTTTTTAATCCGGGGACGTAGATAGGATCGCCATGCACGAGCGACCGAGGCGGGAAGCAATTCCCTAACACACGATGCCCCCCCCATCCCAGCATGGTCGTCCTTCCTGGTGTAGCATGTTGGTGCAATTGACCCAGGTCACGATTGACCAGGACTCGAGCTTGACTCGAGAGATGCTTTGATGTTCGACAAAAACATATGACAATGTGATTATCATGGGAAAGTCCAAGTCATGGGTACTTGGCATGAAAAGTCCAAGCATGGGTCTTGGCAAGGAAAAGTCCAAGCATGGGTCTTGGCATATAAAGTCCAACATGGGTTGGCAAGGAAAAGTCCAACATGGGTTGGCAAGGAAAAGTCCAAGCATGGGTCTTGGCAAGGAAAATTCCAAGCATGGGTCTTGGCATGGAAAGTCTAACATGGGTTGGCAAGGAAAAGTCCAAGCTTGAGTCTTGATATTTGAGAAGTCTAAGGGGTTTGATATTGGTGGCATAAAGTCCAAGGGTGGAGTCTTGGCAGCATAAGTCCAATGGTTGGCGCCGTAAAGTCCAAGCGTGGTCTTGGTAGTGTAAGTCCAATGTGCCTTGGTGGTATAGACACCGTTAGCATGACATAGCCGATGGAAGCACCTGAAGGCTAGCGCAATGGATGAACAAGTCATGGATGACTTGGAGGGATCCGAGAGGCATGAGGCTGATGGAGGTGGCTAGAAGGCTTAGGTCTAGGCTACGGGTGGTCTAGCAAGTATGGGGGCACCATACTTGGGTTAAACCTCATGTTTGAGGTGTGTCAGTCGACTGGTGTGAGTCAACTAGGGTTTGACTACAGGAAGTGTCCCAGCAGACGACTGCTAGAGGTGGGCAGTTGACTGATGGAGCAAGAAGTCGACTGATCATGTAATCAGTCGACTAGTGCTCGGTTTTTCGGGCACAGAATGGAGTTTGACTCGACTGCTAGGGTTAGCAGTCGAGTGGAGGCTCGATCAGTCGACTGATGGTCATGATCAGTCGACTGATGATGGATCCGTTGGATTTTTCCATCGTGGATCTAGCCGTTGTCTCACGACAACAGTGGCATCAATTGACTGATGGTCCAGAGCAGTCGATTGATCGGCGATTTCCAACCCAGGTTGAAGCTTTAAATGGAGCTCGTGGAGGAGGATTTCACCAGCGTTTCTTGAGGTATTTTGGGGCAATTTACTGCTGCAAATCAAGATCTCCAAGTGCAATTCAAGCAACAAAGATCAAGCATTCAAAAGAGCAATTGTAAAGTAGTTTTCTTTACTTGCATTGTATTTCATTATTGTAATTGCTTGTATCTATTTCTTATTGTTGTAAGAATATTTGTACGAGATTTCTCTGCCTCCGACTTATGTCGAGAAGGAGTATTTGTGATTAGTGGTTGCGTGTGCATCACTAGAGCTCGATCTGTGGAGTAAGAATTATTCGGTTCCGAACCACGTTATATTCTTGTGTTCATGTTTGTCTTGTTTCTTATTATTGCTATTATCTATATTTTGCTGCTTCATAACGAGTTTTGTAGAGACGAACGCGAACGAATTCCATCAACGACGAACGCTCGACGCTATTCACCCCCCCCCCCCTCTCTAGTGTTCCAAGGATCCCCAATAAGTGGTATCAGAGCGAGGCCACTCTTCAAGTTTAACAACTAAGGGAGCACGCTAGAGGAAAGAAGATGGATCTTCAAGAAAGATGGGGCAATGACATAGCGATTCCACCTGCCTTAGACCGCGAAGATTTCGCGTATTGGAAAGGTATGATGGAATATTTTCTAATGTCAAATATAGAAAATTGGTTTGCCGTGATTATAGGATTTGATGCTCCGAGAGGAGAGAATGGAGAAATTCTCAAGATGAAGAGGTGGACCGAGGAGCAATGGAAAAAATTCAAGACAACCGTTAAGGTAACAAAAATGTTAGTTAATTTGATACCTAACAATATTTTGTCTAGATTAGGAAGCTATAGGGATGCCAAGGAGTTGTGGAACAAGTTGGTCAAGTTCTACGACAATCCCGAATCGGTCCAAGAAGACTTGGAAGAGGAGGAGACCGAAGAGGAAGCTTCATCATCCTCACAAGAAAGTGAGAAGTCAACTTCCGGGCCGGTGGAAGAGGAAGAGGAAGAACTGGAGACCTCCACCTCTAGGATTGAGGGGGAGGAGATTAGAGCATCTTCAACACCAGAGCAACAAGAGGAGCCATCCACATCCGGTAGAGAGGAAGAGCAAGCTCAAGAAAACCTCACCACCACCCTAGGTAACTCAAGCAATTTGGTTTTAAACAAAAATCATATAATCTGCTTTTAGTGTAGGAAAATCGGGTATTATAAGAGCAAGTGCCCAAAGAGAGTAAGGAAAGTTCCACCGGCACCAAAGGTCAAGGATGTCGGTCCCCCAACAATCAAGAGTAAGGAGCAAGTGATTTTCTTTAAATGCCGACAACCGGGACACTACCGGAGTCAATGCCCGAAGGGGGAGAAGAAGGGGCAAAGGGGAGCATCACAAGTAGGGGGAGCCACTAAGGTAAACCCTAAGGTATATTTTAATAATGTTCCTATTTTAGTTAATAGACAAAAGCATGCTAGAAATTTCAATTCACTTGCTATTTATCATGAAAAGCATGCTAGGAGCAATAACAAATATTTTTATCTAGGTGCTAAGAGTGTAAACCTTAGGAATAAGAAGAAATTTGGGACTAATATCCCTAAAAATATTTTACCTAGGGAATCTATCAAGAAAATAAGAGAACATCTAGGCTTAAACCCTAAATGGACTAGGCATATGCCTAGGAAAAACAATGCCCAAGGATTAATTCAAAATTCTAAAATTGGGCAATTAGAGTTTGAAAATCAAGCCTTGATGTCAAGGCTTGAAAAACTTGAGAAGACCCTCAAGATTATGCAAAATCAACTAAAATGGTCAAATGGTCAAAGTCAATAGTCTAGGACCAAGAGTCAACAACTAGGGCCTAAGAGAGAAAAGTCAACCAAGGGCAAGAAAGGTTTGGGTCACAAACCTAAGCCTAAGGTGGCTTATCATAGTGTTCCATTTGATTATGGAACACAAACTAGGTCTAGAAAGACCAAGGTTACTAGGGAAGTCGTCCCTAAGAGTAACCAAGGTGTGTGTCTAGTAGCTAGGGTTTCTAAGAAACTTAGGGTGACCACTAAGAAGGTTGCAAGGGGAGTTATCCCTAGAGTCAACCTAGGTAAGACCCAAATGACCAAGGCTAACAAGCCTAGAAGGGTCATTAGGAAGGTATCTAGGGAGGTCATCCCTAAGGAATACCTAATTAACTCTAGGAGCTCAAATAGGTTTTGGGTTCCTAAGAGCGTGATTGATTCACGCTAGATGGGTTTAGGGTGTGTCAACTTGATTGGATGGGTAGTTAACTCAATCATGGCAAAGGTGGCACTTTAGATAATTTTCAAGGTTATGGATACCTTGGAAATGGAATTGATATTATGATCCTAAAAGATTTTAGGATGTGCCAATATATTTTTGGAATTATGAAAAATCAATCAAATTGACACAATTTAGGTTTAGATGTCTTAGTGTGCTATTTTGGATTTTTGGCACATTTGAGAGAAAATTGGTATTATGGCAAAATGTAATTAATTATATCAAATGACAATTAATATTAAAATTTAGGTATTATTATACCTATACATTTTATATGTCATACTTTGTTTGTCATATAACATGTCATGACATCATATTTATCTTTAATCATTTAATATGTCATGATCATGTTTAGAGTTAGGTTAATTGTCATGTATGCTTAAATTATATCATATGTCATGACATCATGATCATTGGTCATGCTTTATTATGCTATCATTTATACCATGATCATACTTCATACATTTTGTTAGGACCCTTGGAATGGCTAGAGGGGGGGGGGGGTGATTAGCCTTTCTTGTTTCTACACAAAATGTTAGCGGAAGCAATACAAATATAAGCACAAACAAAAACAAGAAACAAAACTAACACCCGATGTAACGTGGTTCGGAGATGACGCTCCTACTCCACGGCAATCCGTAAGGTGGATTAGTCCTAATCAACCGTCACTAGAACCTCCTTTGGATGAACCAAGGTGGAGAAACCTTTCTTACAATTCTCTCCTCTTCTTTACAATGATGGATGATCAAGAACAAGAGAAGAGGAGGATTTAAATCACTAAAAACACTTGGAAGGCTTGGTGAGCACGAGAGAATAGTTAGGAGCAAGAGCACTAGCTTCACCAAGCTCCCCATGGCCCCTTTTTATAGAAGAGGGGTTGTTTTTCCCGTTGGGCGTCGATCAGTCGACTGATGCATGCCATCGACGATCATTGTCGCCGCCAACGGCCAAACGCGATCTCCGCGGAGATTCGTAGCCGCAATTTCCAACGGCCAGGTGATCAGTCGACTGATCCCTCCATCAGTCGACTGATGGGGTGATCAGTCGAGTGATCAAGGCAGCAGTCGAGTGAGACTGCATTCTGTGGCGATATTTCTCTTGATCAGTCGACTGATGTCATTTTGATCGGTGATCGCGAATCGATCGACCGATCCGATTCAAGCCCGATGGTCGTGATGGTCGATTTCATTCGACTCGATCGAGCGCGACGGATCGATACATCGTATCAGTCGACTGATACTCATCAAGTATGAGTAATTCATACTTGATTTTATACCCTAGACCTAGACTTAACCTTCTAGCTCCTCAATAAGCCTTGCGCCTTCAGGATCCCTCCGAGTCCGCGACTTGTTCATCCTTTGCGCTTTGCTTCCAAGAGCTTCCTTCGGTTTCGTCATGTCTTGGGTTGCCAAATGCTTGGACTTTACGCCGCCAAGACTACAAGCTTGGACTTATCGCCAAGACTTTACTTTGGACTTCCTTTGCAAGGTTCACTTTGGACTTTATGCTGCCAAGACTACAAGCGTGGTCTTATGCTGCCAAGTCCATCCCTTGGACTTCCTGTGCCAAGATCATACTTGGACTTCCTATTACCAAGTACTTCATCCTTGGATTGTCCTGTCACTTAAACACATTCGGAATTAGATCACAAGATATTGCCTAACTTAGATGATTAGCTAAACATCAAAACATATAAATTCTTGGAGCATTGTTGCACCAACAATCTCCCCTTTTGATGTTTGACAATCATTTAAGTTAGGTCTTTAAAGATACACACATAATCATCTAGCAAGCATTCCTTCTCACCCTTTGACATACATCAAAAAGAGAAGGATGAAAGAATTAAGAATGTTGGATCTTGGACTAAGGTATTAGATTGAAATTAAGCTCCCCCTTAATCCAAGATAGGATGTAAATTACATTTGAAGCAAAGCATAATCTAAAATTCAAAAGTTAAATCCTAACTTTGCACCAACAATGGTTTTGGGGATAAAAGGATAGAATTTATTGAAACTCCCCCTAAACCACTGTATTAAGCAGTCCTAAAACTCGTTTATACGCAATATTATCATACTAGAGTGTTAGGACATCAAAAATACACTAAATATCAGAAAATGGAGCTTATTATCAGAAAACCCAGTGTATCAGTCGACTGATATCCAACCAACGACTCGCTGAAATCGAAATTTCAGCCTTTTCAGCCCATTTTCAGAAATGCGGTAGAAATTCCAGAAATCTCGAAAAATCACGAAATTTTGCGTACACATTTCTGAAATCATACTTTATTAAGGAAAAATAATTTGAAAAATATATGTTTTCCAGATTCCAAGATTGATACAAATTTGGAAACTTACAAAAGTTCTAAAGAATTTTCAACCTTTGTATCACTTTTGTGATTCACTTGAAAACTTTTCCAAAATATAATGAACATAGTTTAAAATATATATGATTTGGAATTTCCAACCATGTTCTTAGAGCTATGTACTCATTACTTGAATACAAGCCTTCCCAATGGTTGGTCCATAAGGTATTTATGTCTCTAGGTGTGTCATTGGCTCATAGTAATGCATCATAACAAGCATGATGAGCCAAGTACACCTTCCCTATCATCTCACATGGTTCTAAGTGTCTCAATATAAAAATCAAGGTTTCTTAAGGCTTTTTGTGAGATGTATCAAGGTATAAAGATAACATATAAACATGGGATCATGCAAACCTAGAATTTTACTCTACAAGGCACATACCAAGCTCTCTCCTTAAAGATGAAAATTCATTTTCGGGAAGAGCTTTGGTGAAGATATCGGCAAGATTGGACTTAGATTCTACATAATTAAGTTCAATGTCCCCTCTTGCCACATGATCTCTTATGAAGTGATGTTTCACTTCAATGTGCTTGGTCCTAGAGTGATGTACCGGATTTTTGGTCAAGTTGATGGTACTCACATTATCACAATAAACTTTAATGTTAGAGTAGTGTAGCTCATAGTCCACAAGAGTATGCCTCATCCAAAGTAATTGAGCTACACAACCACCCATAGCCACATATTCGGCTTCGGTGGTTGATAAAGCAACACAATGTTGCTTCCTACTACTCCAACTAACTAGGGAGGACCCAAAAAATTGGCATCCACCACTAGTACTTTTCCTATCCAATTTGCACCCGGCATAATCGGAATTGGTATAACCAAGTAATTCAAATGACCTAGTCCTAGGATACCAAAGTCCTACATTTAGGGTGCCTTTAATATACCTTAATATTCTTTTGACGGCTACCAAATGTGATTCTTTGGCACAAGATTGGTATCTTGCACACATACCTACCGCAAATAAAATGTCGGGTCTACTAGCGGTTAGGTATAGTAAGCTACCAATCATACTCCTATAAAGTTTAAGATCAATTGATTTACCTTCATGATCACTATCTATCCTAGTGCTAGTGGTCATAGGAGTGGTTACAATTTTGGCATTTTTCAAACCAAATTTCTTGATCATTTCATTTGCATATTTGGTTTGATAAATATGAATACCCTCATTGGTTTGTTTGACTTGTAAACCTAGGAAAAAGGTAAGCTCTCCAACCAAACTCATTTCAAATTCATTTTCCATATTTTTTATAAAGTCTTGAAGAAGATCATCATTTGTTGACCCAAAGATGATATCATCAACATATACTTGAGCTATGAATATATCTTTTAATGTTGACTTTATAAACAAAGTTTGATCTACTTGGCCTCTTCTAAACTCCTTAGAAATTAAGAAGGATGACAATCTTTCATACCATGCCCGGGGAGCTTGTTTTAACCCATATAATGCTTTCCTAAGCTTACATACATGATTTGGATAATCTATGTTCTCAAATCCGGGTGGTTGCTCTACATATACTTCCTCCTTAATAAAACCATTTAAGAATGCCGATTTAACATCCATTTGGTAAAGTTTAAATCCATGAAGGAAGCATACCCTAAGAGAATCCTAATAGATTCTAACCTTGCCAGGGCATAAGTCTCATCATAGTCAAGCCCCTCAACTTGATTGAATCCCCTAGCAACCAACCTAGCCTTATTTCTAGTGATATTTCCTTGATCATCTAGCTTATTCCTAAAGACCCATCTTGTAGTAATTATGGTGCTATCATTGGGTCTAGGCACTAATTCCCACACTTGACTTCTCTCAAATTGAGCCAATTCATCTTGCATTGCCAAAATCCAATCCGGATCATGTAATGCATCATTGATCGACTTGGGCTCAATTTGTGAGATAAACTACTTGACTAGTAGGAGGTCTATGAAATGACCTAGTTCTTACTCCTTGAGATAGATCTCCTACTACTTGGTCAAGTGGATGATCTTGATGAATTCTTAGGTTTCTAGAAGGGGTTTCAATTTGATTATCATTATCTTCCACCCTTCTTTCATCATCGGAGTCTCCTCTTCCTCCCCCTTGATCATTACCCCTAATGGTCAAATTTTGAAGTTTTTGGGTAATGTCTTGATTATTGTCATTAATATCCTTATCAATGGAGGACTTTCTAGGGTAGGTACTAGTAGTTTCATCAAATTGAACATTGGAAGACTCCTCAATCCCTTTGGTTCTCTTATTGTAGACTCTATACCCTCTACTTGTGGATGAGTATCCAACTAGGATTCCCTCATCCGCTTTTGATTCAAATTTTCCTAAGTTATCTTTGGTGTTTAGAATATAAACTTTACACCCAAAGACTTTGAAATAATGAATTGTGGGTATAGTCCCATTCCATAATTCAAATGGTGTTTTTCCCAAAAACCTATGGATTTGAACCCTATTTTGGATATAGCAAGCGGTATTAACCGCTTCCGCCCACAAGTAGCTAGGTAGAGAATATGCATTAAGTATAGTCCTAGCCGCCTCTTATAGGGCACGATTTCTCCTTTCCACCACCCCATTTTGTTGAGGTGTTCTAGGACAAGAGAACTCATGCTTGTACCCTTGCTCTAAACAAAATTGTGAAAATTTTAGATTTTCAAATTCACCACCATGATCACTACGGATCCGGTTGATTTTGAGACTCTTTTCATTTTCAACCCTTTTACTAAATCCTATGATTATTTCTAAGGTATCATCCTTATGTTTCATAAAATAGACCCAAGTATACCTAGAAAAGTCATCTACTATAACCAAACAATATTTATTACCATTTAAAGATGGAGTACTATGGCAATCAAATAAGTCAAGATGCAATAATTCTAATGGTAAAGAAGTATTGGTTAGGGTTTTACCTTTGTGTGATGCCTTTGTTTGTTTTCCTTCTTGGCATGCATCACACAATTTGTTCTTGACATACTTGATCTTTGGTAGCCCTTTGACCAACTCCATCTTGGCTACCTTAGCTATGTTTTTCATGTTGATATGCCAGAATCTTCTATGCCATAGCCAACTTTCCTCTTCTTTTGCAACAAAACACTTAGTAGAAATGTTAGAAGCATATGAAAGATCAACATAATAGATATTTGATTTCCTATATCCAACTAACATGCAATCATTTAATTCCTTGTGTCTAATCATGCATTTAAAGGATTCAAAAGAGACATGATAGTTTGCATCACAAAGTTGACTAACACTTAATAAATTAAATTTCATATTTTCAACTAGCAAGACTTTGTGAATAACAATTTTGGGGGATACCTCAATTGTTCCTCTACCTAATATCTTGAGTTTTCCACTATTCCCAAAAGACACCGCTCCCTTCTTCACATATTTAATTGTGGAGAACTTGCTCACATCCCCAGTCATATGTGTTGAGCAACCGCTATCCACAATCCACATACCTCGCTCTCCTACCTAAATCACATGAAAAACACAAGCTTTTGGTACCCAAACATTTGGACCGGTAACATTAAGTAAAAACTTCTTAGGTACCCAAGCTTTCTTAACCTTACCCTTAATAGTTGCTTTCCTATTTATTAATGAAATGTAAGCAACTTCTTTTTCTTTTGGCTTATAACCTAAACCGGCCTTGTTATAAACCGCTCTTTGTCTACTAAGAATCATATCAAGACACTTTGAGCCATATGAAAATTTTTCTAAACATGCTTTTAATTCACTAACCTCATCCTTAAGTTTGTCATTTTCTTCCTTAAGCATGCAAGAATCAACATGTGAAGGTTTTTCATTTTTAATAGCCTTTAGTTCTACCTTCATGCTCTTAACCTTAGATTTTGACTTATCTAGAGCTTCTTTAAGATACGCAATTGATTTATAGAGAAGCATAACCTTGGGAGAATTCATTACCTCATCGTCACTAGATGACGATTCATCACTTGAAGAATCTTCTTGACTTGATGTGCCAGAATCATCTTCTAATGCCATGAGTGTCACATGGCGTGTGATATGGCAAAGCTCATCATCGGATGAAGAGTCTTCAACACTTGGTGTGTCCCATGTGGTTTGAGCCACCATGGCCTCCTTCTTCTTCTTTTCCTTCTTGTCCTTCTTTTTCTTTTCCTTTTCTTCCTTCTTCTTTAGTTCCGCAATTCGCTTTATATGCCCCTTCTTGTTGCAAGCATGGCAAATCACATTATTGCTAAAACTTGAATTACCATTAAATTTACCTTTTGAGGAATGAGACCCCTTCCTTGCTTCTCTATTCTTGAACTCTCTTGACTTTCTATAAAGCTTCTTGACGAAATTTGCCATTTCACTAGATGAATCCCCATCGCTACTTGACTCATCCTCCGACTCGGATGATGATGAAGCTTCTTTTCTTTCCTTCTTCTTCTTTTCTTTCTTGTCCTTCTTTTCAACAAATAGAGCTAACCCCTTTTCCTTAGAGGACATGTTAGTTTGCTCATGTAATTCAAACTCACAAAATAATTCATCAATTTTAATTTGAGATAAATCCCTAGTTACCTTAATGGCATCAACTATAGAGGTCTATAAAGAATTTCTAGGAAATGCTTGTAAGATATACCTTACCAAATCCCAGTTGTCGACTCGCTCACCTATGATATGGAGTCCGTTCACAATTTCCTTGAACCTTCCATGCATTTGACTTACGGTTTCATGCATCTTCATTTGGAAGGCTTGAAGTTGTCTAATTAATAGGTCCTTCTTGGCCCTCTTTGACTCCTTGGAACCTTCATTTAGCTCAATGAGCTTTTCCCATAGCTCCTTGGCGGATTCAAAAGGCCCCACCTTGTTGAGTTGATCCATTGTGGCCACATTGGATGGTGAGGCCTTTGCATTTGATTCAAATTTCTTGTTTATTTCTCTTGTCCAATCCTTGCTTGGAATAGGGTGTCCATGTTCATCCACCGGTTCCTCGAAGCCATCTACAATACTATGCCAAATTTCAATATTACTCATAAGATAGTACTTCATCCTACCTTTCCAATACGCAAAGTGACTCCCATCGAAGAGCGGTGGCTTGGCGATGCTATATCCCTCTTGAAGAGCCATTGATGTCTTGGTTGATGGTGAGATCTTCCAAGCTATCCGGGCTCTGATACCACTTGTTAGGACCCTTGGAATGGCTAGAGGGGGGGTGATTAGCCTTTCTTGTTTCTACACAAAATGTTAGCGGAAGCAATACAAATATAAGCACAAACAAAAACAAGAAACAAAACTAACACCCGATGTAACATGGTTCGGAGATGATGCTCCTACTCCACGGCAATCCGTAAGGTGGATTAGCCCTAATCAACCGTCACTAGAACCTCCTTTGGATGAACCAAGGTGGAGAAACCTTTCTTACAATTCTCTCCTCTTCTTTACAATGATGGATGATCAAGAACAAGAGAAGAGGAGGATTTAAATCACTAAAAACACTTGGAAGGCTTGGTGAGCACGAGAGAATAGTTAGGAGCAAGAGCACTAGCTTCACCAAGCTCCCCATGGCCCCTTTTTATAGAAGAGGGAATTTGTTTTCCGTTAGCGTCGATCGATCGGTGATGCATGCCATCGATCATTGCGCCAGCTAGCAACCACGGCACGATCTCCGTGGAGATTCGTAGCCGCAATTTCCAACGGCCAGGTGATCGATCGATCCTCCATCGATCGTGATGGGGTGATCGATCAGTGATCAAGCGGCGAGTGAGACTGCATTCTGTGGCGATATTTCTCTTGATCAGTCGACTGATATCATTTTCAGTCGATTGATCGCAGAATCGATCGATCGACGATCGATCAAGCGATCGGTGATGGTCGGGTTTCATTCGACTCGGTCGAGCGCTGACGGTCGGTGATACATCGTATCAGTCGACTGATACTCATCAAGTATGAGTAATTCATACTTGATTTTATACCCTAGACCTAGACTTAACCTTCTAGCTCCTCAATAAGCCTTGCGCCTTCATGATCCCTCCGAGTCCGCGACTTGTTCATCTTTTGCGCTTTGCTTCCAAGAGCTTCCTTCGGTTTCGTCATGTCTTGGGTTGCCAAATGCTTGGACTTTACGCCGCCAAGACTACAAGCTTGGACTTATGCTGCCAAGACTTTACTTTGGACTTCCTTTGCCAAGGTTCACTTTAGACTTTACGCCGCTACTACTACTCAACAAGCTCAAAATCATCGGATCAGGTGATATTGAGCTCAACTCTAACTTTACAATTCAAAATGTCTTATTAGTAGAAAACTTTCAATATAATTTACTTAGTGTAAGCCAATTGTGTGATAACAATTATAAGGTCATATTTCTAGAAAATGAATGCGTAATCAAAATAAATGCAACATCTAAAATAATACTTAAAGGAACTAGGAGTAGCAACATCTACACAATAAATTTACCCAACTCCTCAACCAAGTGTCTTATGACACAGCAAGAGGAATCTTGGTTATGGCACCGAAGACTCGGACACTCGCACCCAAGACTCGTCCACAAGATGAGTCAGAGTGGCTTGGTTATAGGTTTGCCTAAACTAAACAACTTGGATAATAAAATATGTAATGCTTGTCAACAAGGTAAACAATCTAGGACACAACATCAATTAACTAATCAGAGCAGACCAAAAGTGTTCTTGAGCTCCTACACATGGATCTATTTGATTCACATGGAGCTAAGTCACTCAATGGTAGTCAATTTTGTAGTCATAATTGGCGACTATTCTAGATTTACTTGGGTTAGGTTTATCAAACATAAAAATGATACCCTAGACCAACTAATCAATCTTTGTAGGTTAATCGAAAATCAAAAGAACCTTAAGATTAAAAAGACTTAGAAGCGATCATGGTGGTGAATTGAAAACCACGGGTTCTGATTTACGTAACCTAAGCGGATACCACCATGAGTTTTCCTTGTCCTAGAACCACCAACAAAATGAGTTAGTCGAACGGAAAAATAGAACCCTACAAGAAGCCGCTTAGGACAATGTTAAACGAGTATAACCTACCCGATAGATTTTGGCGCAGAGGCCGTTAGTACGGCTTGCTATGTCCAAAATAGGATCCTTATGGTAAAGAGGCACCAAAAGACCTCAGACGAGATTTATCACGATAAAATACCAACATCAAGTACTTTAGGTATTTGGATGCAAGGTACATATCTTAAACACTAAGGATTACCTAGGGAAATTCAAATCCAAAACCTCATCGAACCTTTCTAGGATACTCAACCACCAAGAGAGCTTATAGGTATACAATCACGACACTCTTAGAGTCGAAGAAACCATTAATATAGTTTTCGATTTAAGGACACGAACCTGCTCAATCCTTAACAAAACCAACTAGCAAATCAACTTATAGCGAACCCGACTGATCTTGAACTTGAATCTCGCCCTAACCCAAGTCATCCTATCGACCAAGTGATAGATGACTCTAACCCAAGTCAAACTAGAACTCACCCAAGTCATCCTATCGACCAAGTGATAGATGACCCTAACCCGAGTCACACTAAGACTCAAACAAATCATCCTATCAATCAAGTTATAGGTGATCCAAATTTAGGGTTCGAACTAGAGCTTCATATCGAAACCTTAGTCAAATCTCGCATTTCCAAAATCGAACCCAAAACTATTGAACAAGCACTTCTTGATCCCGACCGGATTATTGCTATGCAAGAAGAGCTAGCTCAATTCACTAGAAATGAAGTCCGGGAATTAGTACCACCACCTAAAGAAAAATCAATTATTGGAACAAGGTGGGTATTTCAAATAAACTTGATGATAAAGGTGAAGTAGTTAGAAATAAAGCTAGGTTAGTCGCAAAGGGTTTAGTCAAGTCGAAGGTTTAGATTACGATGAGACCTACGCCTCAGAGCTACTAGAGTCCATCCAATGTTGTTAGCATATGCCGCACATCGAGGTTTTAAATTGTTTCAAATGGATGTCAAGTCAGCATTTTTGAATGGATACATTAAGGAAGAAGTTTACGCTACCAACCTCCCGGATTCAAAATCTAGATAAACCTCACCATGTCCTTAGACTTAAGAAAGCCCTATATGGACTCAAACAAGCCCCAAGAGCTTGATGCGAAAGGCTTTCGATCTATCTTAAGTCAAAGGATTCAACCAAGGTTTAGTCGACCCAACCTTATTAGTTAAACCGTAGGAAAAGAAATCTTTATAGCCCAAATCTATGTAGATGATATAATTTTTGGAACTACCAACTCGATCACCTAAGCAGAATTCATCTCACTTATGGAAAGTGAATTTGAAATGAATTTAGTGGGAGAGTTAAGTTTTTCTTAGGTTTACAAATTAAACAAACTAAAGATGGAATATATTTACATCAACAAAAATATACTAAGGACTTAATAAATCGATTTGGAATGCAAGATGCTAAAATAATCAATACACCTATGGCAACTAATGTTAATATAAGCGAAGATGTAGAAGGAAAACCCGTTGACCTAAAATACTATAGGGGCGCAATAGGAAGTCTCCTATACTTAACGCGAGCCGACCCGACATTTTATTAGCGGTAAGTATGTGCGAGGTTACAAACACTGTGCCGAGAGTCTCACCTAACCTAGTCAGCGTATCCTTAGATATCTAAAGGCGCTAAGCGTAGGTATTTGGTACCCTAGATCTACCGAGTTTAATCTAATCGGCTACTCGACTCGACTATGCGGTAGTAAACTCGATAGAAAGAGCAGTGGTTGTTGTCAAATCCTCGGCTCGAGTCTAGTAAGTTAGTGCGATGGAAGCGGCATTGCGTTGCCTTATCTACCACGAAGCCGAATCGTTGCGATGGGTGAGTGTGTCTCTCGGCTCCTGTGGATGAAGCACACTCTCCAAGACTTTAGCTTAATCTTTAACAACATTAAAACCTACATAGATAACATTAGTTCAATTAACTTAACTAAAAATCCAATATGTCATTCTAGGACAAAACATATAGAAGTTAAACACCACTTCATTAGGGAACATGTAACTAATGGAACTATACAACTAGAGTATGTTGAGTCCAAATCAAACCTAGCGGACATCTTCACCAAACCACTACAAGAAGATTTAGTTTATTAAGGCGAAAGTTAGGTATGTGCGTAATAGAGTAGGATTTAAATTTTTCTATATATGTACTCTACTTTTGCTTCTTTTTATGAAATTAGCCTAAGTCTTACCTTAGAAATCATATACCTATAGATTTAAGGAGCCAACACATCTCACAACACATAGGACTAATGTGTTTGTGTACTTATGCGTAGAGCAGGCGTGAGATGTTAGGACCTTACTCACAGTTCGGATGTAGATTGATTGCATCGACATGAACCATGGAGTATAATTATTTAAAATTAATCAACTCCTTGAGACTTATTGATCATTCTATATCAATCAAGTCCAGCAGGAGTTGTACATTTTAGATGAACATATTTTCAAGCTTATTATTATTTTAAAAAATATATATATATATATTTATATTGGGAACTTGCTTGGACTTACAAACCTTAAAATATATTTACAAACTTTTTGAGTTAAGGCAAAAGGGGGAGAAAGTCACAAAAGTAAGGAAGAAAGTAAACAAAATTATTACCTTTTATATTAAGTAATTCCGTTTACTTAAGCAACTATTAAGGGGGAGTAAAAATTATTTTCAAGAACTCACCTTGGTCGAGGGAGGTTACCTCAAAGGGAGAACTTGAAACAATAATATTTCTCACTCATGCTTAATCTTTATGCTAGCTCATTCATACTTAATCATTATGCTAGCTCATTCATATTTAATCATTATGCTAGCTCATTCATATTTAATCTTTATGCTAGCTCATTCATATTTAATCTTTATGCTAGCTCATTCATGCTTAATCATTATGCTAGCTCATTCATATTTAATCTTTATGCTAGCTCACTCATGCTTAATCTTTATGCTAGCTCATTCATACTTAATCATTATGCTAGCTCATTCATATTTAATCATTATGCTAGCTCATTCATACTTAATCATTATGCTAGCTCATTCATACTTAATCATTATGCTAGCTCATTCATATTTAATCTTTATGCTAGCTCATTCATTTTTAATCTTTATGCTAGCTCATTCATGCTTAATCATTATGCTAGCTCATTCATATTTAATCTTTATGCTAGCTCATTCATGCTTAATCATTATGCTAGCTTCTTGTTATGCTTAATTTTCCTTAACTTTTGTGTCGGTTTGCCATGAATCAAAGGGAGATTGTTAGTGCGATGGGCACCAAAGTCGAACGTATTTTGATTATGGCAAAACTCAATAGTTAAGGTATATATTGTTATCTTACGAGCTCAATTAAGTGTGCGAAATGCTAAAGTTGGCGGAAGGTCTGCGACACCCGGTGGGAACCGAGGTGGTCGAACAGCTTGAGAGGACTTGGAGGAAGCCGAGGTACTCGGGTGAAGGCGAGCGAGGCTACAAAATAGCTCGTGTGAAAGCGAAGCAAGGTCGTTAGCGTAGATCCAGGCCCAATACCTCCAATGGAAGGTCTAGGTCGAGATCGGATGGTTAGAACCATCGTACTTTATATTTTAAGCTAACTTATGCTGCGGTCAAAACCCTTTGACTGATCAAGCTGCTAGTCAAGTTCGACCTCGAGAAGGCTCGAATTTCAAGGGGTGAATTTGGACTTGACTCGTGTTTAGTACGAGGGTGATGTGGCATCAAGGTGGACATCCAAACCATCACCAAGCTTCCTTGTGGTGGACGCCCAAAATAAGGTGAGTTGGCACAAGATGGTTGGCTCCCATGATGTGGCACAAGTTGAATGGCTCCAACAAGTTGGCGCACAAGGAGGTTGGAGGTGGCACAAGGTGGTTGGATGAAACACCTCATCCTTGAGTTGGCGCAAAGGATGTGGATGAACAAGTCTTGGGGGATAAGAACCTCACCTTGGACACTACCTATGTCTAAATTCATAGATCAATATCCATAAATAGACATGTTCAAGCCAAGCAAATGACAAGAATTCAAGAGCTCTCAACACGCCGTCGTAACGCCGCTACTACTACTCACATTTGCTACGACGAAGTGTCGCCGACAACGAAAGCTACATCTTCTACTTATAAGAGTTGTCGGTATATTTATTTAAGTTCTACTTCTTTAAATTGTCTTTGTGCTTTAATCGTAACAAGGAAAGGGGGAGTGTCCCTTTGCCTTGATTTCTTTTGTCGTTGCTCCTACTTCCAGCGAGGAGGAGTGGTTTTAGTGAATTGCCCTCCGTACGTGATCAAGGATCACTAGGGCCGTGGATTAGCAATCGAAAGATTGTGAACCACGTAAAAATATCTTGTCTACTTTATATTTCCGCTGTGCACTCTCTACTTGCTTTTTACTTATTGCAAAGTTTTTTAACGACATCTGTCGCTATTCACCCCCCCCCCTCTAGCGACACTTTCGATCCAACAATTGGTATCAGAGCCATGGTCCATGTCAAGCCATGAACCTCGAACGAAGGAAGTTGAGCTCCCACGTCCGGATCAAGAGAACCAGACATCAGGAAGGAAGTCTAGTTGGGTCGGGGGGACCGAACAACTGGCAGGAAGTCCTGGTGGGTTGAAGATCGGACATCAAGCAGAGAAAATCCTTCGAGGAGGGATAGGCTTGAGGGGGGGATTGTTGGGAGTATGGGGAATACAATCAAAGTCCCACATTGGTAAGACATGGAAAAGATCATGTGCTTATAAGAAAAAAGATATCTCCATTGGTATGAGGCCTTTTGGGTAGAGCCCAAAAACAAAACCATGAGGGCTTAGGCCCAAAGTGGACAATATCATACCATTGTAGAGATATGTGGATCTTATAGGCACTAACACTTTATGCTGCCAAGACTACAAGCTTGGTCTTATGCCGCCAAGTCCATCCCTTGGACTTCCTTTGCCAAGATCATACTTGGACTTCCTTTTACCAAGTACTTCATCCTTGGATTTCCCTGTCACTTAAACACATTCGTAATTAGATCACAAGATATTGCCTAACTTAGATGATTAGCCAAACATCAAAACATATGAATGCTTGGAGCATTGTTGCACCAACACATTTAAGGTAATGAAAATTAATTTAAGGATTTTGGCATGATTTGGAGTCTCATTCATAAGGGAATCAAGTAGGGTTGTCTTAGAAAAATGCATGAAACCCTAGATTAAGAGAACAAAACTCACATCTCATATCTAAATTGACATGTATGTATATTTATACACCCTAGATATATGTGAGATGCTAGGATATGAGTTAAGTTCAAGGTGCATAGTTTTTGCATCTAGATGAACTAAAACTCATCTTTAACTAAAGGTGGATCATTGGGAAAGCTTGTGTACAAGTCATGTACATTAAGCTCAAGGAATATGATCCAATATAAAGTTTTAAAAATATTTTAAAATCAATTTAGAAAACCTTGGTAAAGTCTATCTTTTGATAGCAATCACCATTGATGAAGTTGATACAAAGTAGGGCCAAAACTTTGAAAATTTCAATGTTTTTGAACTTTGTGTCAATTTCACTATTTTATGGGTAAAATAATTTTCAAATATTTTTCACCCATTGTATTGGTCATAAGTATTATACGTATGAATTTTCATGATTTTTCGATATACGTATAATTATTTATGAATTTTTAAAATCCGTTTCTGATAATTAAAATTCAAAAATTTCAGTTATCAGTCGACTGCCCTTGGTGGCAGTCGACTGATGAGAGTGGCAGTCGACTGATCTCTGATAGAGTCGACTGTCAAGCTGATTTTGGGAAAAACAAGATTGTTAAGCCCGTGTTCAGCTATAGTAAGGGCTCCTAACCACTCCTAATCCTAGGATATGCTTTGGGAAGTATTATAAAGGGTGAAAATCCATTGGATATGGATTAGGAGATGTGTTAGGGTTTTGTATCAAATTTAAGGTGTGGAGAGTTCATGTATGAACTTTGAACCTTATTTTTGATGGTTTAAAGTTCCTATTGACTTAGGGACTTCCCAAGGACATTGTTGGTGCAATGGTCAAGGGAGAGCAAGCCTTTAGGGGGAGGTATCCATCATGGAATAATGGATGCTATTTTTCCTCATGAGGAGGAAAAATGAGATTTTGAGACACTCAATTTGGAAATTGAGAGAGTGTGTAGGATTGACTCTCTTAAGTGATATGAGACTTATCACTAGGAAGATGGTAGGCATCCTAGGTATTTTTGGACCAAGGAGGGGATTGTAAGATCTCATTGGGACATGAGACATTGACCTCCTTGGAGAGAACTTTTTTGATGTTAGTCAAAAAGGGAGAGAACTTATTGGTAGAATGACATCAATTGGAAAATTGATGGGGATTATTGGTTTGAGTTAGATGGTCTAACTCAATAGTTTGTTTGGTTTTTGTCAAACATCAAAAAGGGGGAGATTGTTGGTGCAATCAGCCCAGGTCACGATTGACCAGGACTCGAGCTTGACTCGAGAGATATTTTGATGTTCGACAAAAATATATGACAATGTGATTGTCATGCGAAAGTCCAAGTCATGGGTACTTGACATGAAAAGTCCAAGCATGGGTCTTGGCATGTAAAGTCCAACATGGGTTGGCAAGGAAAAGTCCAACATGGGTTGGCAAGGAAAAGTCCAAGCATGGGTCTTGGCAATGAAAAGTCCAAGCATAGGTCTTGGCATGGAAAGTCCAACATGGGTTGGCAAGGGAAAATCCAAGCTTGAGTCTTGGCATTTGAGAAGTCCAAGGGGTTTGATATTGGTGGCGTAAAGTCCAAGGGTAGAGTCTTGGCAGCATAAGTCCAATGGTTGGCGGCATAAAGTTCAAGTGTGGTCTTGGTAGCGTAAGTCCAATGTGCATTGGCGGTATAGACACCGTTAGCATGACATAGCCGATGGAAGCACCTGAAGGCTAGCGCAATGGATGAACAAGTCATGGATGACTTGGAGGGATCCGAGAGGCGTGAGGCTGACGGAGGTGGCTAGAAGGCTTAGGTCTAGGCTACGGGTGGTCTAGCAAGTATGGGGGCACCATACTTGGGTTAAACCTCATGTTTGAGGTGTGTCAGTCGACTGGTGTCATATGACAGTCGACTAATGTGAGTCAACTAGGGTTTGACTGCGGGAATTTCCAACAGCGACCGCTGAGGTGGGCGATCGCTGATAGCAACCGATCGATCGTGATCACCGACGGTGCTCAATTTTCGCCACGAATGGAGTCGACTCATCGCTAGGGTTAGCAGTCGAGTGGAGGCTCGATCAGTCGACTGATGATGGATTCGTTAAATTTTTCCAGCGTAGATCTAGCCGTTGTCTCACGACAACAGTGGCATCAGTCGACTGATGGTCCCGAGCAGTCGACTGATCGGCGATTTCCAGCCCAGGTTGAAGCTTTAAATGGAGCTCGTGGAGGAGGATTTTACCAGCGTTTCTTGAGGTGTTTTGGGGTGATTTGCTGCTGCAAATCAAGATCTCCAAGTGCAATTCAAGCAACCAAAGATCAAGCATTCAAAAGAGCAATTGTAAAATAGTTTTCTTTACTTGCATTGTATTTCATTATTGTAATTGCTTGTATCTATTTCTTATTGTTATAAGAATATTTGTACGAGGTTTCTCCACCTCCGACTTGAGTCGAGAAGGAGTATTTGTGATTAGTGGTTGCATGTGCATCACTAGAGCTCTTTAGAGCTCGATCCGTGCAGTTGGAACCGTTCAGTTCTGAACCACGTTATATTCTTGTGTTCGTGTTTGTCTTGTTTCTTGTTATTGTTATTATCTATATTCCGCTACGCATAACAAGTTTTGTAGAGACGAACGCGAACGAATTCCATCAACGACGAACGCTCGATGCTATTCACCCCCCCCCCTCTAGCGTTCCAAGGATCCCTAACATAGCATGGGTTCAAACGTGCTCTGACCACCCGTCATCCTGATTTACCCACGTCAGTCGTTGGAAAATTTCGGTAGGGTCGGGGCAGCTAGCCATCAAGACTAGTAGAGAAGAAAATCGTACCTAATATCTGATGTAAATAAAAAAATGATGTGAATTGTTGCACCAGAATCTATCCACTAAGTGTATGTATATACCTCAAGATGGTCCAATCTTCGAAGTCCCTCATCATTATGAATTTTTCAATTCTTATCTTCCATTGATTGAAGTCTTCTCGTCCATGCTCTTTAAAATTGCCCTTACCCTCATATGTCATTGAAAGTAGGCTTATCAAAATTGTACTTATTTTAACCTTTTCATTCTGGATAAATTTCTTTTCAATTTGACTCTTTAACTTTAGTTATCTTATTAATTATTATGCCAATGAATGATTCTAGAGTGACTTTTTCATGATCATTAAACACATGTGATTTAATCTATCTCACTTTTTCATTTTTCTTCTTTCATCAGAGGTACTCTTATCCATAAACACATGTGATTTAATCTATCTCACTTTTTCATTTTTCTTTTTTCATCGGAGGTACTCTCTCAAAAGATTGTAACCGTCAATTTAGCGGCTCCCATCGACTGGCCCTTCGGCCATTGTGAGGGAGATAAATCGCAGATGAATCTTTGGCTCTTGACTCGGTGGTAAGTACAAGAAAAAGTATTTCATTCTAGAGGGATTTTAGATCCCTCGTCTAGTTTTGAATCTGGACATCCTCTCAAACGTCACCTTATATTTACCATCGAGCCACCCCCGGAGGACTTCATCGGAGGTACTCTTATCCATAAGAGATGGAGAAGAATCAATGCTTAATGCAAGGTTGAAATCCATGACTCCAAGAATTATCAAGAGGTTCTCTTGTCATGATTTGAAGCTAATGCTATTTAACATGGGAATGAAGTTGACGTTGATTGTTATATTAGCAGGATTATTGCAATTGAAAAAATAACACACAAATAAACATGCCCACATAAATGTCAAAACAAGAGCAATAATAATAAATTAAATTCAAATAAAGATAGACTCATTTCAAGATACTATTAGTCCATCAATATTTCATTTTTGGATAAAATATTAACTGCAGAGTAATTTCTTGATACAATAATTAAACATTGACAATAACAACGTATCAAATAATAAATCTTTCTTTGAGCCTATCTATTACTCATACAAGGGAAAGTTAGGTGTACGAAGTTGCCACCAATATAGAATCGCAGGCAAGGGTGGAGATAGGATCTCCCAACAATATAGCCAACAATATAATATAATTAATAAAAAAATAAAATTTTATAATTATGAAGTATCATAAAATAATTACATTACAATTATTCTTTTTGAATTTTCATATTTTGAAATTTGATATAATAACTTCATTATCAACAATTAGAAATATATTTTTTTCTACGTGAATAATAAAATTATCATTTATCCAATCATCACTCATTCGATTACGCAATCTATCTTTCACAATTCTCATAGTAAAAAATACTCTCTCTACAATGACAATCGCAACTGGTAAAAATAATGTCAATGTCAATAGCTTATAAATCAATGGATATATTATATTTTTTTTGGCATAACTAACTTCTCTGAAAAATCATTAAGGTCTTTCAATCTTTAAAATGGTTGGTTAAAATGCATATTACATATATATATGTTTTAAGTTGATCATCAAAGTGATTCAGAAGATATATTTGAAATAAATTATTATTAGTGATGTGTTTGAACTATTATTAATATATAATAGTAACTATCCGCACTAGTCTATTATATGAGTTGTGTCTTATTGATATATAATTTGTGACTAAAAAAATTAATTTATATTTCATTTAAAGATTTTAACGGTATTTGACTATTAATCTTAATAATAATATCGTGTTTTTTCTTTTTTTAAAAAAAAATAAAATTTATAATATAAATATAATTCGGCAATTTATCAAACACAGCTGTTAAAGTTTCGAAATGCCCAAAACGTGCACTATACTTTCAGAATTACCAAATCGCGCGCATAATTCCCAAAATACCCCTCCTGCCAAACAACGTTTTTAATGCAAAGATCTCGCATGCATCCGAGGCACATTTTCAAATCCCGAGCCATCGAAACGTCCCGTCCAAACAAGTCACCACATTAGCGTCTTCGTTGCTTCAGCTTCCGGGAAATCTTCGAGCGCACAAAAACTTGGAAAAGCTTAGACTCCATTTTTCCTCCTGCTTCATTACGTTAGCTTCAGAGTTCTTGGAATTTCGTCGAGACGCTTCGAGGTAATATGGTGTCGTCCTCTCATTTAACTAGAGTTTTACCCATTTCTTACTCGGTTTTAGGGTTTCCGTTGAAAGGCGTACATCTCATTGGGTTTTTTTCTACCATTTCGTGTTGCAGAATGAGTCAAGCATCCGGTTCAACCTCTCCTTCACCGGCCAAGGTATGTGTCGCATTCCTTGGTTTAGTCCAATATGAAGTATGCCATATGTTTAAAATGATTTCTCCGTTATGGTTTTGGAATGGTTTCAAACATTCAAATACAAATGGACGATCTCTTCAATCTGTATATGAATTAGATAAATAGAGCCATAAAATCCCAGCACCGTGGTAATGGGATTAAAACTCCCAGCAACTCCATGGTGCTGGGAATGTAATTTCCAGCACCATGTACATATAAGTTGCCGGATTTATTGGTGGTGCTGGGAATTAAAACCCCAGCCACACAGTGGTTCTGCGTTTAAAAATCCCAGCACCAGGGAGATGAACTAGTCAAGAAATATGGTGGTGCTGGGAATTTATTTCCCAGCACCACCGTGGTAATGGGATTAAAACTCCCAGCAACACCATGGTGCTGGGAATGTAATTTCCAGCACCATGTACATAAAAGTTGCCGGAATTGTTGGTGGTGCTGGGAACTAAAACCCCAGCAACACAGTGGTTCTGCGTTTAAATATCCCAGCACCAGGGAGATGGAACTGGTCGAGATAAATGGTGGTGCTGGGAATTTATATCCCAGCACCACCGTGGGCCTGGGATATAAATTTCCAGCACCATGGAGAGGGAACCTGGCCGAGAAAAAGAGTGGTGCTGTCAATTTTTTTTTACAGGATTATTGCAAAGAATTGTCGAATCTCAAATTTGTTTTTTACAATTATAAAATGAAGGAATAAATTATGTATTTTCAAATTGTTAGGGAAATAATGAGTGTGCGAAGAAACTGCAATGGACCAGCGTTTTAGGCCACTTTATTGAATTTTTTGGAGGTCCAAGTGCTAAAGGGAAGCAACGTCCGTCAGTTTGTTTACATGAAAGGCACAGAGAGATAATTAAACAAACCTCATTTGCTGTTTTTTTGAATATACAAGACATTCCACAAATCCGTGGAATATTGGTCAATATATTTCAAAGTTGGGATTCGACAAGTCAAAGCTTTAAGTTTTCAACTGTGCCAGTTGCTTTCACCAGAAGAGATGTGTCCCTTTTGCTCGGTATTGCAGATAGAGGGGCTTATGTTCCTATGAATTCAACTAATGCATCAGGTGCTCTTTTCAATTCTCAATTCTCCAAAAAAGAACCAACTAGATCGAGGTTAGAGTTTTTGCTTAAAACATTTTCTACTAGAGTAGAAGTAGATGAAGATGTTTTGGTATTTTGTAAGTTGTATGTATTGTATATATTTGCTTGTGTGTTGTTCTGTACTACTACATATAAGGTCCTCATAGGTCTTGTAGATATTGTAGATGATTTTGACAACATAGGTAGTTTCAATTGGGTCGAAGTCATCCATCAATTTATGGCTCCACAATTGCCTACTATTGGAGATATATGTTCATCTAATAATACAGTTGCGCAGAAGAGCCAAATTCCTTATCTAAAGGGGTTTGCCGGCCTTTTGGCTGTAAGTTCTTTCTTACTAAATAATTTTTTCTTTTATATTTACGTAAGTATGTAACACTTTCGATATGAGCAGGCTTGGTTTTACGGAACATGTCCCAATCCAGAGACCATACAATACTGAAGGGCCACGAATAAATAAGTGGAGGGCAACTCCTTCACATATTAGCAAGGTCAGGAATTTATTGGAGCAAGTCTCCCTTGAACAGGTAAATAGAAGACCACAACTTAGCAGTTTTTCATTTTCGTTATCTAAATAATTGTTGATTTTTTGATAGGTCATTGTTGATCTAGTATGTACCCGTAGTGAAAATATATTGTTTGATAAGGTTGACTATTATATTGAAAATACTCCTCATCCAATAGAGACATCATCATCACAAACTATACAAGAAAAATACCCAGCTAGTGAATGCCATGAGTGTTTAGTTTATCAGAGACAACGCAAAGGGTTAAGAATGGAAAACATGGCACTAACTGAAAGGGTAAAAGAACTAATGGAAATTATAGGAAGAGAAGGTATGGAGGCTGAACCAAATAAGCCTGAAGTTGACCCTCAACCTCAACCGGAACCAATTGCCAGCAGAACAAGACGGCGAGATAGAGTCCGCTATGATTCTGAGGATACTCCCGTTGATAGTCCACTGTGGGCAAAAATGGTTCCTCAAAGCAAAAGAAAAAAGACAGAAATTTCTGATGTTGAGTTATTAGAAGGGCGACCTGATAAAGCTGTAAAAGAAGCAGAAGTATTTGACAAGAAAGGCAAACAAAAAATTGGTATGGATGAATTGCAAGCGAGGGGTACTATCTGTATTTTGGAAGAAGATGAAAAAGATCTTGACAGGGATGAAGCAATAATTGATAAACTCAACCAAATGAGAATGGAAGCCATTGCGGTTAGTCAGAATACTTCCCAAAAATAGTTTGTGTTATTTTATTTAAATAACAAATAATATTTTTGTATCATAGTATGTCAAGAAAAATTGTAAGACGGCAAAGAACAAGAAACAAGATGCTAATGTGACCTACTTGCTAAAAAGTTTAGAAACAATAAATTATGGTAGTTACATCCACCATTACATTCAAAAATTCTATTACAATATTATAAAGTGCAAATATTTATTTACGATAAAAAAAATTTGTAGGCCGATAACAGGTTATGTTTGGGAGGAAGGTCCTTTTTCATTAACTCTGAATTCTTTATACTCTGGAGTTAATGGATCTTTTCCTGATTGGGAGGTTATCGATACATTTTGCTCAATTCTTTTTAGGGGGGCCTCCTCTTCATGTAGGTCATATAACAAGTCTGTGTATTGCTCATCCGTGTTCATTATAAGGGAGTTAAATTATCTTGTATTTTCACGACATTTGATGTTATACTAACTGTTTAAATATTTTCCTCTACACACAATTTCAGTCGGCATTAAGATTGTCGTGGAAGACTGCCACAACACAAATCATAAACACAGACATGAATGATGGAGAGGTTAGATATATTTTTATACCTCTAAATACTGACCAAACTCACTTTCACCTGTTATGTATCGACACAAAAGCAATGAGTTTCAATCATTACAACTCCATTTCATATGGTGGAAGATCAAAAGCTGATTTTGAAGCAGTGGTGAGTAGTTAAATATTTTAAATATAGATATTCCATCAATTTAACTTTGTTATCTGTTAATGAATAGTTATGTTAACTTAGTCATCGTGTAATTATAGGTATCCCAATTTAAAGGATATTCACCCAAGGAGCTTGCAGCAATTCATCCATGTTTACAAGCCTATTACCCATTGGCAATTTTGGGTTTACATTAACGGATTGTCCCCAACAAGTGGCAAGGTACTAAAAGAAAAATACTGAACGTGAAAATTATACTTTTGAATTGAAATATAAAATTTTTCTTTGCATGTTTACAGCAATGATTGTGCCTTCTTTGTGATGCAATACATGAGATGTCTGCTTTATGGTGAGAAGATGAACTTCAAACAAGCAGACATGACCAAATTCAGAATAGATGTCTCTGTCTCAATTTTAAGGGATGAGTTCTTCCTGATGTAATTTTAGAAGTGTTCAGGTGGCAGTATGACAATGCATTGTTGTAATTAATGAAATTTGCTAATTTGTAAATGGTACTGCTTCCCATAGATCAACAGTGACTTTAAATATGTTTATTGTTTGTGTTTGAGCTTTAATAAATGTTATATAATATATTCTGTAAGCGACAATGAAATCCCAGGAACACAATGACCCTGGGATTAAATTTTCCAGCAACACAGTGGTTATGGGATTTTAATTCACAACACCACGTACAATTTCGAACTCACCGACAACTACGGTGGTGCTGAGAATTTAACTCCCTGGAAGACAGTGGTGGTGGGAATTAAAGTCCCAGCACCATGTACAATTCGAACTGGGCGAGAAATAAGGTGGTGCTGGGAATTAAAATCCCAGGAACTCAATGGTCCTGGGATTTTAATTCCCAGGACCACGCATCTGTTCGAGGTCCAGAATACGATGGTGCCGGGAATTTAACTCCCAGGGAACACAAGGGTACTAGGAAAAAAGTCCCAGACACTACGCATTTCGATCCGCCAAGAAATAAGGTGGTGCGAATTAAAATCCATGAACACAATGGTCTGGGATTCTAATTCCCGGGACCACGACAATTTGAATCGCCAGGAATACGGTGGCGGTAATTATAATCCCGAAACTCGGTGGTCTGGGAATTTATTTCGGGACCACGCATAATTTCAAATGGTGAGGAATAAGGTAGTCTGGGATATCAATTCCCGGTGACCACGCATAATTTAGAAGCTGGGAACACACAGTGGTCCTGGGATTTCAATTCCCAGGACCACGTACAATTTAGAACTGGCCGGGGAACACACAGTGGTCCTGGGATTTCAATTCCCAGTACCACGTACACTTTCAAACAGGCCGGAAATAAGGTGGTGCTGGCAATTTAAATTCCAGGAACACAGTGGTCCTGTGTAGGGCCATCAATGGATTTTGGCCAAAACCCATTGATGGACCTACAGGAGTCCAAATTCCGAAATCTTTGCATCGACTGAAAGACCTAACGGCTTCACATGGTGTTGCGTCGAGGAAACTTCCTTCTGATCCTCCTACCTCCCAGTTTCGGCCGCGTGCCACTTGGCACGGGGCCTGATTTCTGAAAATTGGGTGTAAACCTAATCCTGGCTTGAAAATCAGAAATTTTGGACACGATACACAGAGGGGCAAGTCCCAAAGCCAATGGAGTTGGTTTGGACCGAAGTTGAGGTGACTAGGGCCATCAATGGGTTTTGACCGAAACCCATTGATGGACCTACAGGAGTCCAAATTCCGAATTCTTTACATCGACTGAAATACCTAACGGCTTCACATGTTGTTGCGTCGAGCAAACATCCGTTGTGATCCTCCTGCCTCCCAGTTTCGGCCTCGTGCCACTTGGCACGGGGCCTGATTTCTGAAAATGTGGTGCTGGGAATTAAATCCCAGGAACACAGTGGTCCTGGAAATTTAAATCCCAGGACCACGTCCATTTGCGACCTGGCCGAGAAATAAGGTGGTGCTGGGAATCTCAATCCCAGGAACACCGTGGTGCTGGTAAGTGAATTCCCAGCACCACGTACAGTATCGAACTGGACGAGATAAAATATGGTGCAAGGAATTAATCATGGCTTGAAAATCAGAAATTTTGGACACGATACACAGAGGGGCAAGTCCCAAAGCCACTGGAGTTGGTTTGGACCGAAGTTGAGGTGACTAGGGCCATCAATGGGTTTTGACCGAAACCCATTGATGGACCTGCAGGCGTCCAAATGTCGAATTCTTTACATCGACTGAAAGACCTAACGGCTTCACATGTTGTTGCGTCGAGCAAACTTCGTTGTGATCCTCCTGCCTCCCAGTTTCGGCCTCGTGCCACTTGGCACGGAGCCTGATTTCTGAAAATGTGGTGCTGGAAATTAAATCCCAGGAACACAGTGGTCCTGGAAATTTAAATCCCAGGACCACGTCCATTTGCGACCTGGCCAAGAAATAAGGTGGTGCTGGGAATCTCAATCCCAGGAACACCGTGGTGCTGGTAAGTGAATTCCCAGCACCACGTACAGTATCGAACTGGACGAGATAAAATGTGGTGCAAGGAATTAATCATGGCTTGAAAATCAGAAATTTTGGACACGATACACAGAGGGGCAAGTCCCAAAGCCACTGGAGTTGGTTTGGACTGAAGTTGAGGTGACTAGGGTCATCAATGGGTTTTGACCGAAACCCATTGATGGACCTACAGGCGTCCAAATGCTGAATTCTTTACATCGACTGAAAGACCTAACGGCTTCACATGTTGTTGCGTCGAGGAAACTTCGTTGTGATCCTCCTGCCTCCCAGTTTCGGCCTCGTGTCACTTGCGCGGGGCACGATTCGAAAATGGTCCGGGAATTAAATCCCAGGAACACAGTGGTCCTGGAAATTTAAATCTCAGGACCACGTCCATTTGCGACCTGGCCGAGACATAAGGTGGTGCTGGGAATCTCAACCCCAGGAACACCGTGGTGCTGGTAAGTGAATTCCCAGCACCACGTACAGTATCGAACTGGACGAGATAAAATGTGGTGCAAGGAATTAATCATGGCTTGAAAATCAGAAATTTTGGACACGATACACAGAGGGGCAAGTCTCAAAGCCACTGGAGTTGGTTTGGACCGAAGTTGAGGTGACTAGGGTCATCAATGGGTTTTGACCGAAACCCATTGATGGACCTACAGGCGTCCAAATTCCGAATTCTTTACATCGACTGAAAGACCTAACGGCTTCACATGTTGTTGCGTCGAGCAAACTTCGTTGTGATCCTCCTGCCTCCCAGTTTCGGCCTCGTGCCACTTGGCACGGGGCCTGATTTCTGAAAATGTGGTGCTGGGAATTAAATCCCAGGAACACAGTGGTCCTGGAAATTTAAATCCCAGGACCACGTCCATTTGCGACCTGGCCGAGACATAAGGTGGTGCTCGTAATCTCAATCGGGAACACGTAGTGTAAGTGAATTCCCGGCACCACGTCTGATGTCAGCGGACGAGATAAAATGTGGTGCTGGGAATTGAATCCCAGGAACACAGTGGTCCTGGAAATTTAATTCCCTGCACCACGTCCATTCGCGAACTGGCCGAGAAAAAAGGTGGTGCTGGGAATCTTAATCCCAGGAACACGGTGGTGCTGGAAAGTGAATTCCCAGAACCACGTCTGATTCAATGGCCAGGAATACGGTGGTCTTGGGAATTTAACTCGGGAACACGGTGGTCTGAAATTTAATTCCACGCACCCGCCCATTCCTGCCATGAAAAGGTGGTCTTTGGGAATCTTAATCCGGGAACACGGTGGTCTTTGAAAGTGAATTATCGAACCACGTCTGCTTTAAAGCTGGCCGAGAATACGGTGGTCTTTGGGAATTGAATCCGGGAACACGGTGGTCTGAAATTTAATTCTGCACCCGTCCATTCGCTGGCGAGAAAAGGTGGTCTTTGGGAATCTTAATCGGAACACGGTGGTCTTTGAAAGTGAATTCGAGAACCACGTCTGATTCAATGCCGAGGAATACGGTGGTGCTGGGAATTTAACTCCCAGGAACACAGTGGTCCTGGAAATTTAATTCCCTGCACCACGTCCATTCGCGAACTGGCCATGAAAAAAGGTGGTGCTGGGAATCTTAATCCCAGGAACACGGTGGTGCTGGAAAGTGAATTCCCAGAACCACGTACAGTTTCGAACTGGCCGAGGAATACGGTGGTGCTGGGAATTTAACTCCCAGGAACACAGTGGTCCTGGAAATTTAATTCCCTGCACCACGTCCATTCGCGAACTGGCCGAGAAATAAGGTGGTGTTGGGAATCTTAATCCGGGAACACGGTGGTCTTTGGAAAGTGAATTCGAACCCACGCGTCTGATTCGGTGGCCGAGGAATACGGTGGTGCTGGGAATTTAACTCCCAGGAACACAGTGGTCCTGGAAATTTAATTCTCAGAACCACGTCCAATTGCGAACTGGCCGAGAAATAAGGTGGTGCTGGGAATCTTAATCCCAGGAACACGGTGGTCCTGGAAATATAATTCCCAGCACCACGTAGATATCCCATCACAAAATCATAAAGTCGAAGTTGTTGAAATATTTAACAAAGTATATTTATTCCATAATTGTACAGATACTACACAGATTGCAAACACCTTTGCAGCTGACTAATGATTTTTACAGGCAGGCACCTTGGTGTAGTTACATATCTAAAACTCTCTATAGTCTTACAACATATTCCACTATACAGCACAGTCATAATTGCAAACAAAATTGTAAGCTGCGCATTATTCTATTCCCCACCACGAATCTGAAGCTCCTCATATCCTGCTGTCTGAATCTTTTAGGGTACCCAAATAGTAGGCTCTCAATGTATCGTATTATAAAAAATGCGCAATCATAGCTGTAAAAAATTAAAAATTATTAGTCCAATGCTAGCTTATAAAATATGGTATTTACACATATTATTAGATGTCTTACGAAGAGCTTTGTCTAGGACCCTGGACTCGACGCACGAAAAAGTTTGCATTACAAATTTTTTCAGCCAGGCCAGGATGCCAGTTATCATAATACGAAGAGTGCATCTTTTTAAAGAATTCAACCTGGGACCAAAATAAATGCTATGAATCCTCCATACACAAACGGTTTATTTAGCTGAAATCTAATCTAATGCTTACTGTTTCTTCAAATTGCGTAGTGTAAGCCTTCCTGACGGACAAGGAGTTGTAGTGGATGAACTCTGAATTTTTCAAGTCGGCCACTAGTAGGTGGCAGTGGTCGTCACGGATTATTGGACAAAATATGTATCTGATTGGATTGCCTGGGGTTTTAAAAGTTTGCTCGAATGCTTGGGCGTACATAATATTAAACATATCCTGTGTATAAAAAAATCTGTCAAAACACCGAAGCCGTAAAGTCTACAATTCCTTGCAAAAGGGCCAAAAACTTACCGGGAATCCAGCCCCACAGAAAATTGAGTTATAGTACGCCTTATCACCACCTTGCTACCGCTCATTAAGATCAAAATATGCGCTTATGCAATCCCCATGTGTCAAAACATTCCAATCAAATATTGTAAGGAAAGAGTCCATGTATAAGTTAATAGCATCGGTCTTCCACACTGGTCCTGATACTGTCACACTACACAAGGAAGGGGTTATTAGCAACTCTCAAAACATAAGATGAAAGGTATATACAAAGAATATAAGACTGTCTTACTCTATTTTTTTTAGTTTCAATAAAGACTCCCCGACGTTTGGATCCATCTTAGAGTGAATTTTCTGTATAAGCTTGTTGTATACAAAATAAAAATTGATTTGAAATATTTTGTCTGAAAATAGGATTTAGACAGGATAACGATGCTCACCTCCAATATCCTCTGCTTGACTTCGTCGAGTGTTGGTTGTCTATCTGTGGAGACTTGTGTGCCGATATCTGATATTTTGGGTTCACCCTCCTCGGCAATTGATTTCCCTTTTATATCCTGGCCTGACTCCTACTCAATGTTTGCCTCTGCAGGAGAGATATTAGGGTCTACTGAGGGATACTCAATAGCCCTGCTGAGGACAATTTGAGTTTCAACTCTCCTTCTTTTAGGGATGTTTGAAAACCATGCAGGAGGGAGGCTTCTAAGGCTAGGGGGTGATAGACCATCAAGAGTCTTCTTCCTCACACAAACCTTCCGCCTAGGGTATGCAGAAGAAGGCTGGTGGGTTTGTACAACTTGTATAGACTGTGATTGTAACCCCTCTACATCCCGGGATTGTAAATTGAGTTGAAGCTCCAGTATTAAACTGTCCTTTTCAGCGATTAATGCTTATTTTTCAGCAATTATATCATCCCTTTCACTTATCTCATTGTCCTTCCTATTCATGACCTCCTCTAACTCTTGAAGAAGCTCCTGTATTGTCTTTTCTTGTTGTTCGATGGTCGCTTCTTTAAGTAGGGAGGTGCTTTCAAAATCACACCTTGCTTCAACTAGCTTGGTGCTTAGAGTAGATACAATTTCTGCATTCTCCTGGCATACTGGATAGGCCATTCCTCTTGCGTCGACATGGGTTTCGGGTTGAGGACTTGATGCAGAAAATCTAGGTGGGGAAGCGGTATGTAGCAGGTGCAGCTCTGACTGTGCTGGAATTAGATCGACAATGATTTTGTCAGGTAGGAGACCATCTACCATCTTCTTAACGACCCTTACATTTGTGGAACTCCACCTCCATCTAAGAATTCTTGGCAAAGCATGAGGGACGTGTGGAGGTAGGATACACAAATGCTCACACATCCATACCTGGAATGACAAGATTAGTTGTTAATAGACTGATTTATCTATACTATTTGCGGAAGACATAAAATATATTCACTCACAGCCAATAAGTGTGTGAAACCCTTAAGCATTGGTCTCGTGGATCCACCTACGACGCGCTTTTTGGTCGCAATGTGACTCCCATACCAATTGACTCCATTTGAGGAGCCATGTACGTATAAAGTGCTTCGCACCAATTGTACCTACCTAAGCTATTAAAATGCTCTACACAATCTATAAGTGATCGCATAGCTATTCTAGGCTTACTGTTGGTGGTAGTAAAAAACACACAAGAGAAAAAATATAAAATAAACAACTGACAATAAAGTAGTGCGGATCACAATTATCGTAAGATCCGAAGTCTTCAATAAATCCTCCGGATGCTTGTTAGAGCAATCACCTTCCACGAAATATTGAAAATATAGGCTGTCGACGGAGCTTCATTATTCATAGGAACTTGAGTTCATCATCCGTAGACTAAGGATGAGGAGACATCCGTCTTTGAAATGCAATTTCTTGTCTTGGAATATAAAATATTTCTCCGTGCGATCCCAATTATCAAACATATTACGAGCGAGGGTCGACATGGGTAATATCTGGAATGTCCAAAACCCGCATGAGGAGCTCGAATAAAGCGTTTCTTCTTCCACACTCGCGGCACACTTGCAATAAATTTTTAAAGAAAGCGTTGCTTTCCAGTTCATTCTCTTGGTTCTTCCTCGCATCAACGCACGGGTTCTTGCAGAAGTATCGCTTGATGATTCACCAGTTGAAGTCATCGTTAACTGAAAAAAATTCCTTAGGTTAACAACCAAATGCATTGTAATACAGCGATTTTAAACTAATAGATGAAATGGATTGAAACATGTGTGATGATACAAACATACGTTACCTCTGCTTAAATGGTAAACCCTAAAACCCTAAACCCTATCAGGCCCGAGTTTAAACGAGATCGTGAACGGAAAAAGGCAAAAACCCTAGATAGATCGGAAGAAACGATAGCGACATAGAATTTAAGAAATCTACAAAGCTTACTTAGGTCGAAAATCGCATTGAGATGGTGTTGAGCTGGTGTTGAGATGCTTTAACTCGCACTGGGGAGGTTCAATCACACCGGGGTTATGGTGATCGCACCGAGTTTGAACTGAACCGAGACTTTGAGAACGGCCGGAATGGGCGAATTCCACAGAGACAGCATGAGCGATAGAAATGAAATGTGGTGTTGAGATGTTTGAACTTCCACCGGGGAGTTTTATATTAACGGGTCGGGTGCGGTCGGACGGATTTAGAATACGGTGGTGCTGGTAATTATAATCCCAGAAACAAAGTGGTCCTGGGAATTTATTTCCCAGCTCCACGAACAATTTCGAAATGGCTACGGAATAAGGTGGTCCTGGGATCTCAATTCCCAGGACCACGTACAATTTATAACTGGACGGGGAACACACATCGTCACAGGATTTCAATTCCCGTGACCACGCATAATTTAGAATCGCCGGAGAATACACAGTGGTCATGGGATTTCAATTCCCAGTACCACGTACACTTTCAAACAGCCCGGAAATAAGGTGGTGCTGGCAATTTTAATCCCAGGAACACAGTAGTCCTGTGTAGGGCCATCAATGGGTTTTGGTCGAAACCCATTGATGGACCTACAAGAGTCCAAATTCCGAAATCTTTACATCGACTGAAAGACCTAACGACTTCACATGTTGTTGCATCGAGGAAACTTCCTTCTGATCCTCCTACCTCCAAGTTTCGGCCGCGTGCCACTTGGCACGGGGCCTGATTTCTGAAAATTGGCTGTGTAAACGTGATCCTGCCTTGAAAAATAGATATGTTGGACACTATACACAGAGGGTCAAGTCACAAATCCACTGGAGTTGGTTTGGACCGAAGTTGAGGTGACTAGGGCCATCAATGGGTTTTGACCGAAGCCCATTGATGGACCTACAGGAGTCCAAATTCCGAATTCTTTACATCGACTGAAAGACCTAACGGCTTCACATGTTGTTGCGTCGAGGATACTTCCTTCTGATCCTACTACCTCCCAATTTGTGCGCGTGCCACAGCGCGAGGATTGATTCTGAAAATTATATGTAAACCTAATCCTGCCTTGAAAATCAAAAATTTTTGGACACGATACACAGAGATATTGAGATTACAATTTTGCAAAATAGCGTACCAAAATTTTCCATTACAATTCTGCAAAATAGCTTAACATTAACATTGACATTAACATTGACATTAACATTAACATTAACATTAACATTAACATTGTTTCCTTTAAAAATATTTACACATCCACAATAAACATACTTAGGAATTAGTAGTCGGTGGCATTCTACAAGACCTCCTATTATGCCCAAGCTGTTTGCATCTGCTGCATTTATTTTTCACCCTCCCAGTATGTTTGGACTCTATGCGTGCCTTTTTTCTTCGCCCGGGCTGCACAAGGCTACGAGGAGGTAGAACTCCGAAAATTTTGTCACCATTAGGCCAAAATTTCTTACTTCGACATGGGTAAATACGATCCATGTAAGTGGCCTCCCAGGTTTCCCTTAGAAAATAATGCTCGCAGTAACGGTATGGATCCATGTTCCGATATATGATGACTGCAATAGCATGCGAGCAAGGAATTCCTGAAATTTGAAACTCACCGCATATGCAACCGCTATCCAAATCAACAATATACGAAGAAGCTATTATGCAGTACTTCCATTTCCGTTTGTGAATATGGGAATACCGAATATAATCGAGTTCTTTCTCTCCTTTCATCAATCTCTTTAATGGCGTAAGGTGTTAGAAAACCTGACCTTTTTAAAGATTCTTCCCTACGATTATAGAACCATTGAGCAAGCTTTCTTCTAGTGTTGTCAATTAAACTGGTGATGGGGAGTTCACGTGTTTCCTTGAATAATGCATTTAAACTCTCGGAACAATTAGTGGTTAACATTGTGTACCTCCTGCCAGGAAAGTGTGCATTGGCCCATCTTTTTGGATCGATCTTTTGTAGCCACGCATATGCTTCCTTGTGTTTGTCATGCATGTTACGATTCAAAGTCAACTCTTGTATTGGCTCTTGTTGCTGCCCAAAATAAACCTAATGAGGATCTATCCCGGGTATCTGTTACCATGTTACAAGACAAGTGATAGCAACAAAAAGCATGATGGGCAGATGGATACACTTTGTTAATCACGATATAATCCCGATGTCTATCCGATACAATGTTCAACGACTCTGGTAGGACATCAAGGAATGTCTTTACATGATCCAAAAACCACTCCCAAGCAGATCCACATTCAACTTCGGCAATTCCAAATGCAACTAGCATAATTTTTGCATTACCACAATCAGCGTATATTAGCAAAACACCGGGATACTTGCGGTCATATGTGTAACATCAATTCCAATTAGTTTTATAAATACAACCTGAATACTCTTCGACAAATGCCCAAAAACATCTGGAATTGATTTTCACCATTTCTTAATCTTGCAACATATGTATCGGGATCTCTAACTCTTAACTCACGCAAGTACATTGGAAGATCAATATAGGCACGATCAAAATCACCTACCACTCTTTTAATGCTTTACGTACATGTGTATGCTTTCTTGTATGAAATGTGAACACCAAACCTAGCTTGCATTTCTCTTGAATTGAACTTGGTTTGTAATCATCGAGGTAGCTAATCCTACAACGGTTTGCTACAAATGTGGATGTCAAGCATGATGATCTCTTTGTTTCCCTAACCTTTGTCACATTCATCTTTGCTTTACATATTTTGTGACAGTGAACTCCACGTCTCCACTTGCAACTAGACTCCATGAACAAGGCTGACTAAAGCAAATAACTTTAATTCTATTGAGTCTGGTGTCAACTGGCTTGTATCTGAAGTTTTTTAGCATCGCATGCCTTACTAGTGCATCTTTAAACTCTTGTCGAGAGGAAAAAACTTGTCCAGTGAAAAATTCATTTGGATCTGATGAACCGACATCTGCCAATAGTCTTATTTGTGGATTTAAAACATAGGGATCATCAGCAATTGGGAACACTTCCTCTAAGTCACTGTACTGATCTGGGTTTAACTCACCTTCTTCATGTTGGATATCATCAGCTAAGAATTCTTCCGAAGAATTTGTATATTCTAACTCTTCTATCCCATGTATATCACTTACCTCCTCTTCACTCCAAGTTTGTTCAAAATATTCATGATCTACTGTGGTAGCAGTGACAAACTCTTCTTCGAGTATGGAACGAGCATCTCTATTTATATCAAGGTGTTGATCACGGTAATTTATTGCCCACATCAAGATGGCGAGATGAAGATGGAATATTACTTGGGCACAGATTTATGGAATCTTGATCATCTAACTCTCTATCCTTTAAATTTGATTCAATTGTTTCCAAAAATGTTAACACTTCATCAGGAAGGGGGTCGTCCCTGCAAATGTTTTTAAAATCAATACTGTTATATGTAGTGTGCTATGCAAGTAGGCTGAATTTTTTAACTAGGCTTTAGAAGTCTGAAGACAAGTGGAGGATGAGAGTTTATGGTTAGGTTTCCCAATTATGCACTTAACTAATTAGAACATTTGATGTTGATAGGGCCATCAATGGGTATTTACCGAAACCCATTGATGGACCTTTCAATGTTGAACTTATGAACGGTTTATATGGAATGGAAGAGGAAGACATTTACAGGGTTTATGTGCAGAGGGATACTTAGTTCCCACACTCCGTCAGGCAGTTATGGGTGCGTGTCAATTGGCACGCAGCATGCCAATTGGCACACTCGTCTGAATGTTGGCACAGAGCATTAATTTTCATAACTACTGTTTGGGAGCATAAGGAAAGGTGGAGAATGATAGTATAGGTCACGCTTGGACTCATCCCGCCTAGAGGACTTTATTTATCTCCAATATAAATTAAAAGCACCACTCTTTTTCTCGGCCAGGTTCCCTCTCAATGGTGCTAGAAATTTATATCCCAGGCCCACGGTGGTGCTGGGATATAAATTCCCAGCACCACCATTTATCTCGACCAGTTCCATCTTCCTGGTGCTGGGATATTTAAACGCAGAACCACTGTGTTGCTGGGGTTTTAGTTCCCAGCACCACCAACAATTCTGGCAAATTTTATGTACATGGTGCTGAAAATTTTATTCTTAACACCATGGTGTTGCTGGGGGTTTTAATCTCATTACCACGGCGGTGCTGGGATATAAATTCTCAGCACCACCATTTATCTGGACTGGTTCCATCTCCCTGGTGCTGGGATTTTTAAACGCAGAACCACTGTGTTGCTGGGGTTTTAGTTCCCAGCACCACCAAAAATTTCGGCAACTTATATGTACATAGTGCTGGAAATTACATTTCTAGCACCATGGTGTTGCTGGGGGTTTTAATCCCATTACCACGGTGGTGCTGGGATATAAATTCCCAGCACCACCATTTATCTCGACCAGTCCAATGCCAATGGTACTGAGAGTCTTATTCGCAGGACCATAGTGTTGCTGAGGTTTCAAATCCCAGCACCACCCTTAATGTCGACCACTTATATCTCCCTAGTCTAGTGAATTAGATTCCCAGCACCAAGGTGTTGCTGGGAGTTTGAATCTCATTACCATGGTGGTGCTGGAATATAAATTACCAACACCACCATTTATCTCGACAAGTTCATTCCCCATGGTGCTGGGAGTATTAAACTCAGCACCACGGTGGTGACGAGATTTAAATTCCCAAAGACTGATTTTATCCCAATTTGTTGAACTTTAATGGTCTTTGAGAATTTGAAGCCCACCATATTCGATGTTAGGGATTTAAATTCCCAAAGATCACTTTTATCCAGACAGCCGGAGATTTCATGGCCGACCACCTACTCTCCCATGGTGCTGGGATTTTAAATTTTAGGGATCCGGTGGTGCTGGAAATTTCATTGCCAGCATCACCTACTCTCTCAGACAGATTGAATCTCCTAGTGCTGGGAATATCAATCAGGGAACTTAAGTAATCGTGAGATTTAATTGGAAGCATCACCTTTTAAGTTAGGTGGAATTTGTTTAGGTGGCGACAAAACTCGATTATGAATCTCCTGCATCGCAATTATGGGTGCATTGGTCTACTTTGGTATGATATGCCTACATCGTATTTATGGGTGTGTGGCAAACTTGACTATACAACCACCTATAATGCATTTATTAACCTCATAGCCGTCTCAAGAATAAAAACATATACATACATGATAATACCATGTGAAGAGGCTGGTGAGTGAGCTGCGCCAACTTCTGGATTAAGTGCTGATATATTCGTGAGAGCAGTAATGTCGTTGATAACTATTAGGGTTTCATAAAAAATGGTGTTGCTCAGTTGGTTTACGGAGGAAACCTGTGTGTGGTGCTCATCAACAGCATGGTCCTGCCACTCCCACGCGGCTGGAAGTGACGTTTGGATGGCTCGGGATTTCCAGTTGTGGCTCGGATGGATGCAAATCTCTTTCTGCATTAAATTGCAATCTGTTTGGCGGAAGGGGTATTTTGGGAATTATGCGCACGATTTGATAATTCTGAAAGTATAGTGCGTGTTTTGGGCATTTCAAAATTTTATCAGCTGTGTTTGGTAAATTGCCGAATATAATTTATAACTTATTTTATTTTTTTAAATGATAGGAACAAAAAATAATAATTAATATTTAATTTTTGTTTAACCAAATCTTTCTAATTGAAGATTACAATATGCAATATAGTTTAAAAAAATAATAATTCACTACAAAAAAACTGTTTTTTAGCGATGAATTTTGGCAACGAATTATTTTCGTTGGAAATCTGCAACCAATTTAGCGACGAATTTTCTGATTTGTCGCAAATTAGCGACAAAAATGTATTCGTTGCAAATATTTCCAACGAATCCATTTTTCGTTGCAAATATTTGCAACGAATCTTGGATTCGTTGGAAATATTTGCAACGAATCCTGGATTCGTTGCAAATTAAAAAAAAAATAAACTTTTTAAAATTGCAATATTAATTTTGCAACGAATCTTGTTATTTGTTGGAAAAATAATTTTGCAACAAATTCGAGATTAGTTGGAAAATTTCCAGCGAATCAAAATCGTTGGAAAAATTTCCAGCAGTGCGGATTCGTTGGAAATTTTCCAGCAATCGAAAATCGTTGAAATTTTCCAGCGATTTACGGATCGTTGGAAATTTCCAGCGAATCAAGAATCGTTGAAACTTTTCAACGATTTCTCGATAGTTGGAAAATTTCCAGCGAATCTAGAATTCGTTGGAAATTTTCCAGCAGAATTCTCGATTCGTTGAAATTTTCCAGCGAATCGAAAATCGTTGGAAAAGTTTAAAAAGTTTAAAATTTTTATTTTAATTTCCAGATTGCAGCGAATCAGGTGGATTAGTTTGCAATTTACAGCGAATCGGATTCGTTGCAATTTTACAACGAATCCGGATTCGTTGCAATTTATTTTACAGCGAATCAGTGGATTCGTTGCAATTTACAACGAATCCGGATTCGTTGCAATTTTTTTACAGCGAATCGCGGTTCGTTTGCGAACAAATGCAGCGAATCAGGGATTCGTAAAATACAGCGAATCCCGCAGTTAGTTCAAGTACAGCGAATCGCGGATTCGTTGCAATTTTGCAACGAATCCACGGATTCGTTTCAAAATTGCAACGAATCCGAGATTCGTTGCAATTTTGCAATGAATCCGAGATTCGTTGCTAAATCTGTTTAAGTTATCGCTGCCCTAACTTTTTTTTTCTTCCCCTCGCGCCCGACCCTATCCGCCGCCCGCCATTCTCGCGCTGCCCGCCTTCGGCCACGACGTCGGCCCACCGATCCAGCCGGCGCCACCGTGCCGCCGCGCAGACCGCCCGCCGCCGCCCGGCCGCCGGTGCCTTCGTCCCGCCGTCGAGCCCGCCCACCGATCGCCGCCGTGCGCCGACGGCGGCGTGGCCGATCTCTGTAGCCCTCGTCGGTCGCGCGACCCCAGCGCCGATGGTGCCGGCCGCGCCCCGGCCGCCATGAGCGGCGGCGGCCATGGCTTCGCCGTAGCGCCTCGTCGTCGCCGCGTGCCCCAGTGGCCGAGCCGGCGGCCGTGATCCCGCCGCCCTCGTCCGGCCGCCGCGACCCCAGCGCCAGTGACCGGCCGCCCCCGGCCGCCGCGAGCCGGCGGCCGCATGGCTTCAGCCGGCCGGCGCCTCGTCCGGCGTGCCCCCTGAGCCGCGACTCCGGCCCGCCTCGCCCGTCGCCATTGCCTCCTGCCGGCCGCCGGCGCCGCCTCCTGCCGACCTCGGCGCCCGCCTCCTGCCGGCCGCCGTGCCATCCTGCCACCCGTGCCGGCCGCCTTGCCTTCGCCTCCACCGCCCGTGCGCGGCATTGCCTTCGGCCGCCTCCTGCGGCACCGCCTCCTGCCGGTGGCCGCCTCCTGCGCCGGCCGGCGTTGCCCCTTCGGCCGCCTCCTGCCGGCACCGCCTCCCTGCCCGGTGGCCGCCTCCTGCGCCCGACCTCGGCGTGCCTTGGCCGCCTCCTGCGGCACCGCCTCCCAGCGGCGGTGCCCGCCTCCTGCCCGACCTCGGCATTGCCTTCGCCTCCTGCCGGAACCCGGCTCCACCCGTGGCCGCCTCCTGCCCGGTAGCCGCCTTGCCTTCATGCCTCCTGCCGACACCGTCTCCTGCCGTAGCCGGCACCTTTGCCTCCCTGCCCGGCGCCGCGAGACTTTGCCCATGCCATTGTGCCTTGACCTCGCCGCCGGTGTCCGTCGTGACCACGACTCGTCAGCGACCACCGGCTATTGTCAAGGCTGCGCTGCGACCACGTAAAGAAGGCCGTAAGCGACCCAATCGCCGCCTCGGAGGCCATGACCACTAGTGGTATAATATTTAAATTTTCTTAAATCAGTATTAATTTTTAAATTGAAATTTATATTATTGTTATTTTTGTGTTGATCTAGAATGGTATTAGAGTGGTATGGTTTATATTAATATAATTGATTGAAAACAGACAAAATGCAGCATGAAAGGAGTTGGATGTATAATAGAATTTACCTGAACGTCGGGGTTTAACTGATGAATTTATGAGTGGGTTGCAAGAGTTTTTAAATTTCGCAGCTAGTAATGTTGAGTTTATGGATGGTAATCAGATAAGGTGTCCGTGCAGAAAGTGTCACAATGGTAGATTTTTATCGTCTAGCAAAGTTTCAGAGCATCTCTGTAGGTTTGGATTCGTTGCAGATTACTATAACTGGACATGTCATGGTGAACCATTTATATCTGATGAAGTCTATGATAGACACAACACACAAGTCTCTAGGGATCAAAGTGATTATAATCAATTAAATCCATATCAGAGGATGATATATGATGTAGCGGGCCCGAATTTGATTCCCCAATCACAAGGTGCAACTTCAAGTTGTCCTCCAATAGTTGAGCAAATGTTTACTAACGCATCACCCTTGGAAGAGGTGCACGTAACAGATTTCGGTGAGATTATTAATAATGAAGCATATCTCAAATTTCGTGAGGTGTTGAGTCTTTGCAGATGCACCTTTATGGGTCGGATGTGAGACTCACACTAAACTATCGCTCACCGCAAGAATGTTGAATGTCAAGGCAGAGCACAATGTGTCCAAGAGTGTTTTAATAATTTTGTTCAAGCTTTTGAAGAGGCATTGCACATGATAATATATCGCCTAATGATTTATGCAGTATGAAAAAACTCGATGAAAGAATTAGGTCTCCGGTGGAAAGAATTGATGTGTGCGAGAGATGGTTGTATGTTATATTGGGGAGATGATGCGGATGTGGATGTTTGTAAATTTGTAATCAAGATAGGTACAAGAGCACTAGTAGGAGGCAAGAACGACGTAAATCATATAGTCATTGTTTTATTTGCCTTTAACTCCTAGGTTACAAAGGCTTTATGCATCGAAGACAATCTTGAACACATGACTTGGCATGCAAATCATCGAATGTAAGAGGGACTAATGTGTCATCCATCGATGCAGAGGCGTGGAAAAATTTTGATAGAACATATCCCGATTTTGCGAAGGAGACTCAAATATTAGGTTAGGTCTCTGTCGACGGATTTGCTCCATTTGGTAAATCAGAAGACACTATTCTTGTTGGCGCTTATATTAACTCCGTATAATCTTCCTAGGATGTGCATGAAAACACCGTATATGTTTTTAACATTGGTTGTGCTCGCCCAAAAATCCAAGAAGTTAATAGATGTTTATATGCAACCATTGATTGCAGAGCTAAAACAACTATGGGATGAAGGTTTTCCTACATACGACGCTCATACTAATCGGATGTTTGTAATGAAGGTCGCTCTTCTTTGGACCATTAATGACTTTCCGCTTATGGTATGCTATCGGGTTGAGTAATCGCAGGATCTTAGGATGCCCAATATGTATGGAGAGATCAAAGTCGATTAGATTGAAGCATGGTAAGAAGCCGAAGTTATTTTGATTGTCGCATACAATTTTACCACTAAATCATAATTTCAGAAGGAATAAAGATGAATTCACTAGGAATCGAATTGAAAGAACACCTCCGCCATTGAGATTGACAGGCCAAGATATTTGGTACAGAGTTCTTCACTTTCCATCTGTTATAGAAGAGCCACACGATACAACTTATGGATATGGAAGCAACCATAAATGGACCAAACGGCATATTTTGGGAGTTACCGTATTGGTTTAGTAATTTGATTCATCATAATCTCGATGTTATGCATATTGAGAAGAATGTTTTTGATAATCGATAAATACGATGATGGATATCACCGAAAAACAAAAGATAATCGAATGCAAGAAAAGATATCGACTCATTTGCAAAAGCGACCCACCTTGATGTTGATGAAAATAGTAGAGGACCAAAACCAAAGGCAGTTTATACATTGAATAAGGAACAGAGACGTGTTGTTTGTGAATGGTTGAAGTCATTGAGATTTCCTGATGGCTATGTTTCTAATCTTGGGAGATGTGTCGATATGAAGGAATGCAAATTGATGGGTTTGAAAAGCCATGATTGCCATATATTCATGGAAAGACTTATTCCTATTGCCTTTAAAGAACTCTTCTACGAATTTTATGCAGGTGCCATTACAGAGTTAAGTATTTTTCTTCATGATATATGCTCAACAGTTTTGGGATATTCACACATGGAGAAGTTAGAGAGAGACATTCCAATTATTTTGTGCAATTTAGAAAGGATTTTTCCGCCTGCATTTTTTGATTGATGGAACATCTTTTGGTTCACTTGCCATATGAGGCCAAAGTTGGAGGACCAGTTCATTATCGATGGATGTATCCTTTTGAAAGGTATAATTCACATATTCTATATTTCGTTAATATTGCATAAAAATGTTAATTTTTTTTATATATTCATTTCTAATACAATTTATTATATTACAATCAGATTCTTATATCATTTGAAGAAAAAGGTGAAAAATAAGGCACATGTTGAAGCCTCTATTGTGAATGCATATATTGTGGAGGAAGTAACAACTTTTGCATCATATTATTTTGAGCCTCACGTTCAGACCAAAAGACTGAATCCGAAGGAATGATGAAGGTCCTGTCGATCCCAATTTAAATTCTTTCTCAATTTTTAATTATCTTGAGTCGACAAGTGGACCGTGTAAGCACTATACTTAATCAAGAATCAAGAACGGCGGCCGGACATATATTTTACTTAATTGTCCGTATATCGCCATATTTCGAGTTAGTATATATTTCCTATTTCTTCGTCAAGTGTTAATTTGTTTGTGTTATAATACAATTTTTTATTATAGGATTTTCCAAAACTTATACTCAAATCCCGACACGTGACTTTGATCACTACGATCGTGAATTTGCACCTTGGTTCAAATCATATGTAGCGATTTAATTACCTCATTTTGTTTAGACATATCTTAACTTTTAAATAAATATCATTTTCATTTGAGTATAGGTTTATGCTAATCAAACTCACGTTCCGCAAGAATTGCTAATCCATCTATCATGGGGTCCAAAATCAATGGTACGCACTTGGCCAACATATTTCATAAACGGATATAATTTCCACACTCAAGAATATGGAAATGGAAAGAGTACAATGAATAGTGGAGTATGTGTTCATCTTCCAATGATGGAGGTGCAAGCAATGAATTTTATGGTTTCTTTGGATGAAATTATAGAGATTGATTATCACTGGTCGAGATCTGAGTTATCTTATTTATGTCATGGTTTGACCGTCGTGGATGAAAAGGTGCATCCACATAAGATAATTTGGTTGAAGTAAATCATAAAAGATTTTATAAGAGATATGAACCATTTATTTTGGCACAACAAGCAATTCAAGTTTTCTATGCTCCATATCCTAGTTTGAGGCGTGACAAAAATGAATGGTGGGTCAGTTTAAAACAAAAGCACTAAAAATTGAAGAGCTACTGCAAGACATTGCATATCAACAAGACAAAGTTACAAATATGTTTCATACCGAGGAATATATAATTCCAACGTTACGAGATCCCAGCGGAGTAGTGATAAACGTGGATGCAACTGAAATTGATGATAATGATGAAGAGGAGGAGGGGGACGAGGAGGAGGGGGACGAGGAGGAAGAGGAGGAGGAGACCGAGGATGAGGATACTGATGAGGATGAGGAAGATGATAATGAGGACTTTGAAATTTGACGTCTAGGGTAAGTTTTTATATATATAATTTTTGTTTTAAACTATAATTTTACAAAATTTCTTAGCTCAATTATTTGTTTATATAATGTCTGATTGTTAAATTTATATCTTTTGTCTCTGTATGTTTTGTATAATTTGTTCTTATAGGTTATCAGTGGTGAAATCATCGTAGCTTAGCGCGGCTGCTGTATCTCATATCTTCATTATGCATATTGTAAGTTTTTCATGTTCTTCATTAAGCATAAAAGTTTTATTTTCTTTATTCTAATTTTGTTTTTGGTTGATAGTTTCGACGTGGTGGACAGAGACAGAGTACTAGCAGTGGCCAGAGTGATCCACCGCCTGCCAGCACTATACCTACTTGCCCTCCTGATCTTCCTGGACCTTCACATGATCAGCCGCCAGTACCATCTCATTCCCCGGCACGGCCTTCCCATTCTGATTCACCTGTACCCGCCAGACACTCCTCCACTGAGAACATCGAAAGTCGACCATATATATTTCCTATGGGAGATTCGTAAGTAATATAAGTATTAAAATTTTTAAAATATCTTAATTATTTATTCAAATTTTTTTCACTTGATCGTAGGTTTGAAAATTCTGTACCTGTTATTCGCGAGATCAATAAAATCGTGAATAACTATTGGAGAGGAGATTCTTTGTCATACTCGAGCACGCCAGGACCTACAAAAGAATTATGGTGGTGCGAGTTTCAGGTATAATTGATTCATTTTATATATTAAATAAGTGATTATATAATCAATTGTTTTTTTTCCATCTCAGCGGAGATTTATTTGGGACCCTAGTCAAGACTTAGAAATTAAAAGAATTTTTAAAAAAAAAATGTGGCGATCATATCCAGATGTATTGAGTCATGCCAAATCTCATCGAAAAAACCACGTGTCACGCCGTAAAATTGGAGTAAAATCTCCAATTATTGGCAATCGGATGAGAGCAAAAAAGAAGTCAAGAATAAATTAAATCAAGCACCTGTAATTCGAGACTTATCTGCAACATACGCAAGTGATCTATAAATATCGAGGAGCATTCACGTAGATTGGTAATTTTAAATTCTACAATTAGTTTTAAATTTATTTCAGATTATTATTTTATTTCTAACATTCTTATATTTAGTCTAAGGAATTGGGAAAGGAGCCTAATTTATAGATACTTTCGGCACTTTCCAAAAAAGATAAGACTTGGAGTGGAGATAGAGCTCGAGCTATTAAGGTTTGAAATAATCTTTAAACTTACTTTATAACTTTAATTCATTAGTTATGTAAATGCTCTGATTAAATTTTTAATTTTGTGTAGGAGAGATATGATCAGTTATCCTCATCTCAGAGAATTTCAGGAGATGACGGTGATACTGAGGGATCTGAGCCATCTGTTAGTAATAATATGGATTTATGGCTTGAGGCGAGTGGAGGATCCAAAGGGGGAAGGATACTAGGTATGGGTTCTCTGAGCAGACTGCATAATGCTCCTCGTAGATCTATTTCTTCTACTCCACCAAAGCATAGCGTACGTATACACAACTCGACCGAGGAGGTTAGCAATTTGAAGGGCATAATACATGAAAGAGATCAAGAATTTTAGCAATACAACATCAAAACTCACAAAGGGATCAGGAAATGATAGAGATGCGACGACAACAAGCCTTTCTTATGCGCCAGTTTCAACAATTTACTTCTGGTCCAAGTCATATTCCTCCGAGTCAAGACGATGATGGTGGTGACGATGATGATATTGTATGCATGTTTTTAATTAGTACCTTTAAAATTATTTAGTTTATTTAGTTTGTTACTCCTTCATTTTTTACATTTTTTATTAGTTCTTTTTATTTTGCTTTAAACAGGAATGATCTATGAAGTCAATCCTTATAGCGGTTGAAAATGCACATCATTGTAAGTCTTTGCATATTTATTTTCGCGTTAATATATAGTTTTTTTAATGTATGTTACTTTTTCTTTGTTTGTTTCTTTCTAATGCGGGTAGAAGAATGTATTGCGATTGCTTACTAGATTTTCTTTTTCCCTCATGTGTTTAGATCTTTTGTAAACATTGTTATTTGGATATCATAATTAACTATGTTGATGTTTGAATTTTAGTAGGATATAACTTTTTATTTGGATATCTTTTGTTGGAATGTTGCTTATTATTTTGTTATATTGAATGTGTGTGTGTTTTGGTTGTATTGAAAGTATTTATTTGGATATTAGAACTTATTATTTTTTGTTGTGTGTGTGTGATCATTTGTATATACGATAGAATATCGAAACGGAATAAATCTGTCAATTTTTTAATTTTGCGACAAATTTAGCGACAAATATATCAATTGCTAAATCCGATAAATCCTGACGAACTTTGCGACAAATTTAAATTTCGTCGCAAATTTGCGACGAAATTAGCAACGAATCCAATCTGCGACAACTTTTGCAACGAATTTTGCGACGAATTTTCCAACGAAAATTATTTCGTCGCAAATATTTGCAACGAAAATTAATTCGCAAAATTGCGACAAATTAGCAACGAATCCAATCTGCGACAAATTTTGCAACGAAATTTGCGACGAACTTTGCAACAAAAATTATTTCGTCGCAAATATTTGCAACGAAAAACGAATTCGTCGCAAAGTTTGCGACGAAATTAGCAACGAATCCAATCTGCGACAAATTTTGCAACGAAATTTGCGACGAACTTTGCAACAAAAATTATTTCGTCGCAAATATTTGCAACGAAATTAATTCGTCGCAAATATTTTGCGACGAATTTTGCGACGAATTTGGAAGCTACTCAAATTTACCAACGAATTCCTTATTTCCTTGCGAAATTTTCCGACGAAAAAATTTATTCGTCGCAAAATTTTGCAACGAATTACAAATTCGTCGCAAATTTGCAACGAATTTGTAATTCGTTGCAAAATTTAGCGACGAATTCTGCGACAAATTTAGGAAATCGGGGTAACTTTTGCAACAAAATTAGGGACGAATTTTAAAATTCGTCCCTAATTTTCGTCGCTAAAATTCGTCGCAAAAATTCGTCGCTATTTTTGTCGCTAATATTTGCGACGCTTTATTCCCAACCAAAAAATGTTTGTCGCTAAATTCGTCGCAAATTTTTTTTGCAACGAATTTTTTTTAAAAATTCGTCGCTAAATTCGTCCCAAATTTCTGTTTTTTTTGTAGTGATTATAGAAAAAAATTGAGTCTAGTGTGGGCAACTGTCCATGCTGGACTCATATTAGTTTCGTCTATGATCCTAGAGAATGATCATCTATTACATATAGTCTTATTTTTTTAAAAAAAGATTATTTTTATAATTCGAACTAACGATCTATAAGTCACACAACTATGGGCGGAGCTTCTGTAGGCCCACTGTGGGCAACTACCCACACTAGGCTCAATATTTTTTTTATTATAATATTAATTAAAATATTATAATAGAATCGAGAGGAAGGTTGGAATTGAAATATCTGAATTATAAATTATATATATAATTAAGAATAAGTAGACGAAGGGTGAGAGGATAATTTTGACTTTTCTTCTTGAAATTAAAAAGCAGATAAAAATGTCAACCCCTAATAAGTAATAATTAATTTTTTTTATTTTTTTATTTTTTTCCAGCTATCAATTTTTTTTCAAACCTAAGTAATAATTAGTTACCTAATTACCTTGCTTCTTTTTTTTTCCAGCAGTCAAATTTTTTTATTATAATATAAATTGTCAAACCCTAATAATAATTAATTACCTTGCTTCTTTATTTTTTTCTAGCCGCTCTCATTATCTTCTTTGCTGCTCTCATCCTTCATCAACGGTGCTCTCAAGGTAAATTGCTACTGTTGCTCTTTGCATTTTTTTAATTTTGATTTCTTTTTTATTATTTCTTAGTGCTGAAAGTTTCTAGGATTCTATAACTACGTCATCAATTTTCAAAGGTTATAACAAAAATCTTCTAAAGCAGTTGATCATCGAGAAGTCCATTTTTCATTGTGATTACAGGTAATTATTGTCGTTGCTAATTTTCCCTATCACGATCTTCATTTTTTTTTTTTTTAGATTATTATTTTGTCTTTATTTTTGTTTCATCGTTTAAGTTTGCATTATTAATTTATTATTTATTTATTTTTATTAGGAAATCACTATATTTACGATGTATAGATTTTTTTAAAAAAAGAGCCAAAATCAGAAGAACAACACATTGGAAATGTTAGAGTTAAAGAATTTGATTTTTCATAACTACCAACCGATCCTAGACTAAGGATTCTAATTTATGCTTATAATGCTAACATTAGAGAAGATTAAGTTCGAAGGACACCATGTCAACCTTCCGACTATGAATTCCCAAAATAAAAATTTGGAGTAAGTCAATTTAGACGATTCATCCTTCATGGTTTAAGGGATTTGGTGATTGGTTGGAATATAGTATAGAAAAAGACATCATATTTTATTTGTATTGCTATCTTTTCAAGCAGCTAATGGAAAATAAGCATTTTTGTAAGTGAAGGATTTACAAACTGGAAAAGTAAAGGTAGGTTGAATATTCATGTTAGCCAGCATGACAGTGAACATCATAAAGGTTGAATGAATTGTGAAGCTTTGATGAATCAAGATGAGCACATTCAATCAGTTTTTCACAAACAATCAAAGAAAATGCGGAATGATTATTGCATCCGTCTCAATGCTTCAATTGATTGTATCAGAGTTTTATTGCGATAAGAAAATTCATTTCGAGGTCATGATGAAACTAAAAGTTCTCTTAATCCAGATAACTTTCTTATCCAGTTGAAGTTTTTAGGCGCTCATAATAAAGAGATTAATGATATGATATTGAAAAATGCTCCTAAAAATTGCAAGTTAATATCACCTGATATTCAGAAGAATATAGTAAATGCTTGTGCAACTGAAATGATTAATATTATTATCAAAGATATAGGTGATTTATTGTTCTCTATTTTAGTTGATGAATCTCATGATGTGTCAGCAAAGGAGCAAATGTCAATTATTTTGCGTTATGTGGATAGTAATGGACATGTGAATGAGCGCTTTATTCGAATTGAACATGTTACCAGTACTACAACACTCTCACTTGAAGTTGTCATTGATAAGATGTTCTCTAAATATAATTTGAGTATGTCTAAATTGATAGGACAAGGTTTTGATGGAGCAAGTAATATGCAGGGTAAGTTTAATGGTCTAAAAGCACTCATTTTAAAGGAGAACCCATGTGTGTTTTATATACATTGTTTTGTACATCAACTTCAACTAGCTCTTATAGTTATAGCTAAGAAAAATCTTTCGATTTCTAATTTTTTTTATGTTGTTGGTGTTGTGGTAAATGTTGTTGGATCATCCTATAAATATTCTGATATTCTTCGAGAGAAACATTCAGATTTTATTATTGAGGCATTGGAGCGAGGTGATATTTTAAGTGGTCGGGGACTTAATCAAGAAACTACCCTTCAACGTATTGGAGATACATGTTGGGGGTCACATTATAATTCTTTGATCATCTTGATTTCTATGTTCTCTACTGTCAGTGATGTGCTTGAAATGATTTCAGAAGATGATTCTAATTCTCCTGATAAAAAAACTGAGGCATTTAATTTATTGGAGTCAATACTTACATTTGATTTTGCATTTAACATACACTTGATGAAACATGTCGTTGGGATTTCGAGTGAATTATCGAAGGCATTGCAAAAGAAATATCAGGATATTATGAATGCAATGGATTTAGTACAAGTATGTAAACATCGACTCCAAAGTATGAGAGATGATGGTTCAAATTCATTTTTAGAAAAGGTTCACTCTTTTTGTCATCATATTGATGTTCTCAAAATCGATGATATATTTACACGTTGGGCACCACGTGGTCGTCCCCATCGTAATCCACCTAAAGTGACATTTACATCACTATCGTGTTGATTTATTCTATAATGTTATTGATATGCAAGTTCAAGAGTTAAATGATTATTTTTCAGAGGTAGATATAGAGTTACTCATTTGTGTAGCTTATTTGTATCCACAAAACTCATTTTTGGCTTTTGACAAGAAAAAATTGATGTGACTAGCTGAATTTTATTCACAAGATTTCTCAAGATTTGATCTTTTTGTACTTGATGATCAACTTAAAACTTACATCTGTGATACGCGTTCTAACAAAGCATTTCAAGGATTGAAAGGTTTTGGTGATCTTTCAGAAAAATTAGTCGAGTCAAAGAAAAATATGGTGTACCCATTGTTTTATAAGCTTTTGACATTGACATTAATTTTACCAATTGGGACTGCGACTATAGAAAGAGTATTTTCTACAATGAGATTTGTGAAACACTGATTGCGCAATCGAATGGGTGATGATTGGATGAATGATAATTTTATTGTCTATATAGAGACAGATGTAACGCCCGTAAAATTCCTAGCAATTTTACAAGAATTTTTGGCTTGATGATAATGGGCTTTATGTAGGCCTTTTTCCAAAACAAAAGAAAATAAGCCAAAAATGGATACAAGACCTAGGAATTGAACTCCAGACCTCTAGAGATAGCCAAGCCCTATAGATGTACCCACTAACCATAAGCCCAATAGGATTGTATGATTAAGGAAAGGGGGGGGCTATAGATAAATGGGACTAAGGGTAAATGAAGAGGCATAGAAAAGAAAAGAGGAACTTCTCTTCCTCCCCCCCTTTATAAAGAAGAGGGAAGATTGAAATTGTTTACTTCCTCTCTTCTTCTCTTCCTCTTCTCACCGAAATTCTAAGGCTTCCCTCTCCATTTCCCTCTTTTGGCCGAGCCTCATCCAAGCAAGAAAGCTAGGGCTAGGTTGGTTCTTTAGGTTGTCTTCTCCACCAAAAGCAACGCGAAGGATGTAAGTATCCCTCACCTGCATACGAGTAGCTTCGGTTGACGTTTTATAAAAGAAATTTACATTGTTATATTCGGCCAAGATATGATCTAGGGTTTCCATGAAGTTGTATGCCATGCTTTTGTAATTAGATGATGATGTTAGGGTTTAAAATGGATTAGGTCAAAAGTTAAACCTAGGAAACCCTATGAACCATTCGGCCAACATGGGTTTTGTTGGTGTTTTATTGAAGTTATATCTTGTTTTTGCTTGCAAGTGATGATGTTAGCATGTTATAGGGATTAGGATAAAGATCTAACTCTAGAGGCCTCCATGACCCATTCGGCCAAGTCATGAACTAGGGTCTCAAGAAGCTCTATGCTATGTTTATGCTATGTTTATAACTAGATCATGATGTTAGGGTTTAAAGTGGGTTAGAACAAAAGCTAACCCTAATGAACACTTTAGTTCTATTCGGCCAAACCCTACTTTAGGGTTTCAATGAAGTTCCATGCCATATTATGGGAACTAGATGATGATTTTAGGGTTTAAAGTGGGTTAGAGCAAAAGCTAACCCTAATGAACACTATAGTTCTATTCGGCCAAACCCCCCCTATAGGGTTTCAATGAAGTTCCATACTATGTTTTGTAACTATATGATGAGGTTAAGTTTAAAAAGGGGATTAGGTCAAAAGTTAAACCCAAAGGCCCTACATGGACCATTCGGCCACCTTTGGTTCTTAGGTTACAATGAAGTTCATACCATGAATTTTATGGAATTTGTATGCATATGTATGTTACTTGAATTAGGTTAAAGGTCTAAACCCTAAAAAGCCTATAAGGACCATTCGGCCACCTTTGACCTCTTTAGGGTACAATGAAGTTCATACCATGAATTGTATGCTATGTTATGTTAATGAAATCAGTTATGTTGTTATGAAATGAAGCATGTCATGCTATGTTAATGAAATAAGTTATGTGGTTATGAAATGAAGCATGCCATGCTATGTTAATGAAATAAGTTATGTTGTTATGAAATGAAGCATGCCATGCTATGTTAATGAAATAAGTTATGTTGTTATGAAATGAAGTATGCCATGCTATGTTAATGAAATAAGTTATGTTGTTATGAAATAAAGTATGCCATGACTATGTTAATGAAATAGGATAAGTTGTTATGAAATGAAGTATGCTATGCTATGTGAATGAAATGAAGCATGATGTGTATGAAATGAAGTATGCTATGCTATGTTAATGAAATAAGCTAAGATGTTATGACATGAAGTATGCTATGCTATGTGAATGAAATGAAGCATGATGCGTTATGAAATGAAGTATGCTATGCTATGTTAAAGAAATAAGCTATGTTGTAAAATAAGCATATAAGTATTTTACTTTCTGCATGGCTTGTACCAAGACCTTAACAAGGTCCAAGAAGGGATGGGCTCCTAAGATGCCCTAGGTCGATGGAATAAGACTCGGGCCTAGGACGGGCTTCTATGTATGATTGCCCCTAGGTCGATGGAATAAGATTCGGGCCTAGTACGGGATGGGCTCCAAGATGCCTTAGGTCGATGGAGTAAGACTCGGGCCTAGGATGGGCTTCTACGCTATGACGATTGCCCCTAGGTCGATGGAATAAGACTCGGGCCTAGAAACCTATTAGGTTCGAGACTTGCTACCTCGGGCCTATTTAGGGATGCGCGCTATGATAATGAAGAAGTGGTACAATGCCGGGCCCAAATATGTTGAGATTTATATTTACGTACCTAGTGTATATATTTTCAAAAGCATCTTGCATATGTATGCCATGATTGTTAAGTTACATGTTATGTTAAGTAATATGTCATGATTGTTAAGTTACATGTTATGTTAAGTAATATGCCATGATTGTTAAGTTACATGTAATGTTAAATAATATGCCATGATTGTTAAGTTACATGTAATGTTAAATAATATGCCATGATTGTTAAGTTACATGTAATGTTAAATAATATGTCATGATTGTTAAGTTACATGTTATGTTAAGTAATATGCCATGATTGTTAAGTTACATGTTATGTTAAATAATATGCCATGATTGTTAAGTTACATGTAATGTTAAATAATATGCCATGATTGTTAAGTTACATGTAATGTTAAATAATATGCCATGATTGTTAAGTTACATGTTATGTTAAACGATATGCCAAGAACGTTAAGTTATATGTTATGAAAGTTATGTTTTATGATATGTTATGAACGTTTACATGCTTACGTTAGATATGTCATGAAAGTTATGTTTTACAATGTGCTATGAATGTTTACATGTTTACGTTAGATACATTACAAGTTATGTTTGATGATACGGTGATCCATGTTATATTGCTTCTATGTTGTGAATGTTGCATGCCATGATTAATGATAATGTATGGTTTTAGTGAGTAGGACAGGATCTTACTAAGCCTATGTGCTTATAGTTTATCTTTCCCTCGTACTGCAGATAAGGGTAAGGGATGGATAAACTAAAGGGAGCAGCAGGAGGGGCCAATGTGTGTGGTAGTGGCATGGTGGAGAAGATCCGTTAGGTCTAAACATGTTTACCTATGATAAAGATGTCTATTCATGTCCTCACTTATGTCTCCTTATGATGATGATGTTATGAATTTACTAAGCACTAAGTATCTGCATATATGATGCATGCTCTATGTTAAGAAGAAGAAGTAAACAAGAAGTAAGAAGAAGTATCTATCCACGCTATGAAGCATACTCTATGCTAAGAAGAAGAAATATATATATATATATGTATATATGTGTTAATGCATGTTTATGTTTAAAAGAAAAACAAAAAAAAAAAGTATTAAGAAGTATGTCTAAAGTCTTCCGCTGTGAGAATTAAGAAGTATGTATAAAGTCTTCCGCTGTATGTAATGTATGTACGGTCGCGTCACGCGCCGCCTCTCCGGACATTTAGGGTCCCGGAAGGGCGGGCGTGACAGGTTGGTATCAGAGCGGATCTGCCTTTCCACTACACACACATCAAGCTCCAATCCTGCCGCTCCAAGTAAGAATTCTATGTCTACTCTAACTTAGCTTATTTTATTCATGTATGATATAAAATGCCTTAGCTTATTTTATTCATGTATGATATGAAATGCCTTAAGATTAAAATGACTTTATGTTAGCTTTAGTCTAAGTATGCGTAGGACAACGAACGGGAACTTATACTAGTTTCACCTTAATGTATGAAGATAAACATGTCTGGAAGACGCAGTAGTAGAACTGATGAGCTAGCACCCCCGCATGACCTTACACACATAGTCACAGAACTCCAACGACAAGTTACAGAACAACAACAAGTAATAACTACCCTAATGAATCAGCGAGGAAACCCTACTGCCCCACCAACGGGCCCCGGCCCGATGGTTCGACAGGAAGCTTACCTGATCCAGTGGCAGAGACTAAAGCCGGAAAATTTCTTGCATCGTGAACCATGGGATGCCCAAGCTCGGTTCAAGACGGTGGAAAGCATCGTGAGTCCGGATCGCCCGAATGCGAAGATTAAGTGTGTATCATTCTCGCTGTCGAGATGCTCGGATGTGGTGGGAACGCGGGTTAAAACCAAGAGACAAGTAAATCGGATGAGATGGGCAGATTTTGAGTACGTTCTTCAAGAATTCTTCCACATGAGGGTGACCAACAAGCATTACGACGAGTTCACCGGTTTCGGCAAGGTGACCTATCGGTCGGGCCGTGAAGAGATTCAACCGACTACTGCGCTGCGGAGTTAGTCGGTCACGAAAGAGAAAGGGTCATCTGAAGATGCTCACCGAAATAGCTCAATGTGGCGGCGGAGTTCATAGGCTCGCACCGCAGAGGAGCCGTCAGTAGTGCCTTAATTACCGAGCATTACCTGAGCAACATTAATCAGCAAAAGAAAGCGCTGAGTGAAGGCAGGGGGCAGGCCCAGTCAGGAGGTCAGAGGAACCAGAGTGCTTGGAAAGGAAACCCCACTGGCAAGAGGAGACAATGGGAGAATCCTAAAGGAGGTCCAGCGAGCAAGCAGCCCAGGATCCCTCTGTGCGCTACCTGCGGGAAGATACATCCTGGAGTATGCTACCAAGGCACAAACCGATGTTACAACTGTGGACGGACAGGGCATAGAATCAAAGATTGTCCTATCCTGTTGCACCTCCTCACCAGATGCCACCAGAGTGCTCCTCCACGATTACATCAGATGCAGTCAATCGAAGGAACCCCAATCCACCAAGGGAGACTAGAAGCCCCACCAGCTATGACAGATGCTAGGGTATTCTCTCTCACCCAAGAAGATGTGGCAAATGCCACTACAGTTGTCACAGGTCAGATACTTATTTTCTGTCAGCACGCTACTGCATTATTTGACACTGGGGCAACACATTCGTTTATTTCTACGCACTTTACTGGAATGCTAAACATACCACCGCAAGCTCTAGGTCACAAGTTCTTAACCGCTCTACCCTCGGGGGAAGTAATGCCCTCCACTCATATGCTGCGAGCCGCACCCATCAGAATTGCAGACAGAGAACTCTACTGCGATCTGATAGTGCTCGACATGCAGGATTATGACATTATCTTAGGCATGGATTTCCTAAGCAAGTACGGTGCTTCGATCGAGTGCCGAAAAAGGAAAGTGGTATTCCAGCGGAGGCGGAGCCTAAGTTCGAATTTATCGGAGAACCGAGAAGAAGAGCCAATAAGATTTTATCAGCCCTACAGGCACGTAGGATGTTAGACAGTGGGTGCACTGGGTTTTTGGCACACGTAGTTGATACAAGTCAAGATGAGGGCCAGAAGCTAGAGAATGTCAGAGTTGTATGCGACTACCCAGGTATTTCGGATGAACTACCGAGGTTAGCCCGGATAGAGAAGTAGAATTTGAGATCGAGTTGATTCACTGGTACTAACCCGATCTCTAAAGCACCTTACCGTATGGCGCCGGCTGAATTAAAGGAACTTCAGGGACAGCTACAGGAGTTACTCGACAAGGGACTTATTCGCCCGAGTCGCTCTCCATGGGGAGCTCCAGTGCTGTTGGTGAAGAAGAAAGATGGGTCTATGCGCATGTGCATAGACTACCGAGCGCTGAACAATGTGACGATCAAGAACCGGTATCCACGCGGATTGATGACTGTTCGACCAACTAAAAGGTGCCTCGTCTTCTCAAAGATTGACTGAGGTCCGCTATCATCAAGTAAAAGTAAAACCGGATGATATACCAAAGACGGCCTTCCTGACAAGGTATGGACATTACGAGTTCGTAGTTATGCCCTTGAGAGTAACGAATGCACCTGCACTGTTCATGGATTTGATGAATCGGGTATTCTCAGCATTCCTCGATAAGTTTGTGATCGTCTTCATAGACGACATACTAATATATTCGAGAACCCCCGAGGAGCATGCAGAACACCTGAATGTGGTATTGCAGATTCTGGGAAAACTATTCGCAAAGTTCTCCAAATGCGAGTTACGGCCGAACAAGTATCGCTTTTGGGTCACATAATATCCAAACACGGGTGATGGTAGACCCAATAAAGATTGAAGCCGTGAGTAATCGAACCGACCAAAGAATGCCGGTAGAATCGAAGCTTCCTTGGGCTAGCAAGTTACTACCGGAAGTTTGTAGAGAACTTCTCCGGGATTGCCGCCTATGGCGATCCTCACCGAAGGACAAGAAATATGAGTGGACTGGACACTGCGAGAGGAGTTTCACAGAGTTGAAAAGGAGACTGACCAGCGCTCCAATTCTTGCTCTTCCTGACAATGAACGAAGGCTTCGACATGTGATGGCGCTTCAAGATGGGACTCGAGTCAGTACTTATGCAGCGGCAAGGTCATTGCCTACGCCTCTAGGCAACTCAAGGAACACGAAGGAATTATCCCACCCACGATTTAGAGCTAGCAGCCGTGGTCTTTGCTCTCAAAACATGGAGGCATTATCTCTATGGAGCTCAGTGTAGGATTTATACAGACCACCAGAGTCTGAAATATTTCTTCACACAGAAGGACCTGAACATGAGACAGTAGCGGATGGCTCGAGCTCAAGGATTATGATGAGATTCTTTACCATCCGGAAAGCTAACAAGGTGGTCGATGCACTCAGCCAGAAGTCTGCGCCACCTTGATGTCCCTCTCGATGCTATCTCGACCCTTAGAAAAGAGATTACGCGTTACGGGTGGAAATCATTTCGGACAGCTCTCAACCACGATAGCACCGATAGCCATGATGATATACTGGAAAAGCAAGCCCGTGACCCAAGCCTTCAGAGGATCAAGCAAGAGGTCCTAGAGGGAAAGGACGACGGGTTTCGGATCTCTGATAGTGGAGTACTCTACCTCAGGGATCGCTTGTGTATTCCCGACGATCCAGAATTACGGAAGGAGATACTTGAGGAAGCTCACGGGACTCCTTATGCGATGCATCCTGGAACCACCAAGATGTACCAAGACCTGAAACGAAAGTTTTGGTGGTTTGGAATGAAAAGAGATGTGGCTCAGTATGTCAGTACTTGCCTGACCTGCCAAAGGGTTAAGGCAGAGCACCAAAGACCTGGAGGAACACTGCAGCCGATCCAGATTCCAGAATGGAAATGGGAGGACATTTCTATGGATTTCATCTCAGGATTGCCCAAGGCGACAAGCGGTTATGATGCTATATGGGTGATTGTAGGCAGATTGACGAAGTCCGCTCATTTCTTAGCAATCAAGATGACCTATTCACGAGCAACTGGCTCGATTATATGCTAGAAATCATCCGACTCCATGGAATCCCTAAGACCATCATTTCGATAGAGATGGTCGCTTTATTTCCCATTTCGGGAGTGCGTTGTAAGGCCTTAGGCACAAAGCTATTGTTCAAGATCGCCTTCCATCCCGCAGACGATGCACCGAAAGGGTAAATCAATCTTGGAAGATATGTTAAGAGCCCTGCTACTGGATTTCAAAGGTAGGTGTCGATACTTATGTTTGGCGAGTCGCTTACAATAATAGCTACCAAGCTACTATTGGAATGACACCCTGAGGCTCTATACGGGAGGAAATGTAGATCTCCCATATCTTTGATGCGAGGTGGTGAAAAGAAGAGGATGGGACTCGAGGACGGATTTCATCGATGACACCACGAGCTATACTGGAACATCCGGCCAGAGAATTGAAATCGCCAAAGCCGACAAAAGAGCTATGCGGATAAGAGGCGTAGACCATTAGAATTCGAGGTTGGGGACCTAGTATTCTCAAAGTGGCTCCCATGAAGGGAGTAATGAGGTTCGGAAAGAAGGGTAAAGAGTCCACGTTACGTGGGACCGATCCGATATCGCAGAGGATTGGCAATGTAGCTTACAAGCTAGAGCGCCTCAAGAGATGTCGGCTATTCACAACGTGTTCCATGTCTCTGTGCTCAAGAAATGCATTTCAGTCTGAGACCAGTGATCGAGCCACAACAGTACAAGTTCAAGAGGACCTAAGTATTGAAAGTCGGCCTATCCAAATACTAGACTGAGAAATCAAATCAAGAGGCTAAGGAACAAAGAGGTACCCTTAGTAAAGGTCCTGGCGTAATCAGCGATGCGAGGAGGCTACACGGGAACGCGAGGAGGACATGAAGAAGAAGTACCCACAATTGTTCTAAGTTTCGAGGACGAAACTTTTTAAAGGTATGAAGGATTGTAACGCCCGTAAAATTCCTAGCAATTTTACAAGAATTTTTGGCTTGATGATAATGGGCTTTATGTAGGCCTTTTTCCAAAACAAAAGAAAATAAGCCAAAAATGGATACAAGACCTAGGAATTGAACTCCAGACCTCTAGAGATAGCCAAGCCCTATAGATGTACCCACTAACCATAAGCCCAATAGGATTGTATGATTAAGGAAAGGGGGGGGCTATAGATAAATGGGACTAAGGGTAAATGAAGAGGCATAGAAAAGAAAAGAGGAACTTCTCTTCCTCCCCCCCTTTATAAAGAAGAGGGAAGATTGAAATTGTTTACTTCCTCTCTTCTTCTCTTCCTCTTCTCACCGAAATTCTAAGGCTTCCCTCTCCATTTCCCTCTTTTGGCCGAGCCTCATCCAAGCAAGAAAGCTAGGGCTAGGTTGGTTCTTTAGGTTGTCTTCTCCACCAAAAACGCAAGGATGTAAGTATCCCTCACCGCATACGAGTAGCTTCGGTTGACGTTTTATAAAAGAAATTTATATTGTTATATTCGGCCAAGATATGATCTAGGGTTTCCATGAAGTTGTATGCCATGCTTTTGTAATTAGATGATGATGTTAGGGCTTAAAATGGATTAGGTCAAAAGTTAAACCTAGGAAACCCTATGAACCATTCGGCCAACATGGGTTTTGTTGGTGTTTTATTGAAGTTATATCTTGTTTTTGCTTGCAAGTGATGATGTTAGCATGTTATAGGGATTAGGATAAAGATCTAACTCTAGAGGCCTCCATGACCCATTCGGCCAAGTCATGAACTAGGGTCTCAAAGAAGCTCTATGCTATGTTTATGCTATGTTTTATAACTAGATTATGATGTTAGGGTTTAAAGTGGGTTAGAACAAAAGCTAACCCTAATGAACACTTTAGTTCTATTCGGCCAAACCCTACTTTAGGGTTTCAATGAAGTTCCATGCCATATTATGGGAACTAGATGATGATTTTAGGGTTTAAAGTGGGTTAGAGCAAAAGCTAACCCTAATGAACACTATAGTTCTATTCGTCCAAACCCCCCCTATAGGGTTTCAATGAAGTTCCATACTATGTTTTGTAACTATATGATGAGGTTAAGTTTAAAAAGGGGATTAGGTCAAAAGTTAAACCCAAAGGCCCTACATGGACCATTCGGCCACCTTTGGTTCTTAGGTTACAATGAAGTTCATACCATGAATTTTATGGAATTTGTATGCATATGTATGTTACTTGAATTAGGTTAAAGGTCTAAACCCTAAAAAGCCTATAAGGACCATTCGGCCACCTTTGACCTCTTTAGGGTACAATGAAGTTCATACCATGAATTGTATGCTATGTTATGTTAATGAAATCAGTTATGTTGTTATGAAATGAAGCATGTCATGCTATGTTAATGAAATAAGTTATGTGGTTATGAAATGAAGCATGTCATGCTATGTTAATGAAATAAGTTATGTTGTTATGAAATGAAGCATGCCATGCTATGTTAATGAAATAAATTATGTTGTTATGAAATGAAGTATGTCATGCTATGTTAATGAAATAAGTTATGTTGTTATGAAATAAAGTATGCCATGACTATGTTAATGAAATAGGATAAGTTGTTATGAAATGAAGTATGTTATGCTATGTGAATGAAATGAAGCATGATGTGTATGAAATGAAGTATGCTATGCTATGTTAATGAAATAAGCTAAGATGTTATGACATGAAGTATGCTATGCTATGTGAATGAAATGAAGCATGATGTGTATGAAATGAAGTATGCTATGCTATGTTAATGAAATAAGCTAAGATGTTATGACATGAAGTATGCTATGCTATGTGAATGAAATGAAGCATGATGCGTTATGAAATGAAGTATGCTATGCTATGTTAAAGAAATAAGTTATGTTGTAAAATAAGCATATAAGTATTTTACTTTCTGCATGGCTTGTACCAAGACCTTAACAAGGTCCAAGAAGGGATGGGCTCCTAAGATGCCCTAGGTCGATGGAATAAGACTCGGGCCTAGGATGGGCTTCTATGTATGATTGCCCCTAGGTCGATGGAATAAGATTCGGGCCTAGTACGGGATGGGCTCCAAGATGCCTTAGGTCGATGGAGTAAGACTCGGGCCTAGGATGGGCTTCTACGCTATGACGATTGCCCCTAGGTCGATGGAATAAGACTCGGGCCTAGAAACCTATTAGGTTCGAGACTTGCTACCTCGGGCCTATTTAGGGATGCGCGCTATGATAATGAAGAAGTGGTACAATGCCGGGCCCAAATATGTTGAGATTTATATTTACGTACCTAGTGTATATATTTTCAAAAGCATCTTGCATATGTATGCCATGATTGTTAAGTTACATGTTATGTTAAGTAATATGCCATGATTGTTAAGTTACATGTTATGTTAAGTAATATGCCATGATTGTTAAGTTACATGTAATGTTAAATAATATGCCATGATTGTTAAGTTACATGTAATGTTAAATAATATGTCATGATTGTTAAGTTACATGTAATGTTAAATAATATGCCATGATTGTTAAGTTATATGTTATGTTAAGTAATATGCCATGATTGTTAAGTTACATGTTATGTTAAATAATATGTCATGATTGTTAAGTTACATGTAATGTTAAATAATATGTCATGATTGTTAAGTTACATGTAATGTTAAATAATATGCCATGATTGTTAAGTTACATGTTATGTTAAACGATATGCCAAGAACGTTAAGTTATATGTTATGAAAGTTATGTTTTATGATATGTTATGAACGTTTACATGCTTACGTTAGATATGTCATGAAAGTTATGTTTTACAATGTGCTATGAATGTTTACATGTTTACGTTAGATACATTACAAGTTATGTTTGATGATACGGTGATCCATGTTATATTGCTTCTATGTTGTGAATGCTGCATGTCATGATTAATGATAATGTATGGTTTTAGTGAGTAGGACAGGATCTTACTAAGCCTATGTGCTTATAGTTTATCTTTCCCTCGTACTGCAGATAAGGGTAAGGGATGGATAAACTAAAGGGAGCAGCAGGAGGGGCCAATGTGTGTGGTAGTGGCATGGTGGAGAAGATCCGTTAGGTCTAAACATGTTTACCTATGATAAAGATGTCTATTCATGTCCTCACTTATGTCTCCTTATGATGATGATGTTATGAATTTACTAAGCACTAAGTATCTGCATATATGATGCATGCTCTATGTTAAGAAGAAGAAGTAAAGAAGAAGTAAGAAGAAGTATCTATCCACGCTATGAAGCATACTCTATGCTAAGAAGAAGAAATATATATATATATATATGTATATATGTGTTAATGCATGTTTATGTTTAAAAGAAAAACAAAAAAAAAAAAGTATTAAGAAGTATGTCTAAAGTCTTCCGCTGTGAGAATTAAGAAGTATGTATAAAGTCTTCCGCTGTATGTAATGTATGTACGGTCGCGTCACGCGTCGCCTCTCCGGACATTTAGGGTCCCGGAAGGGCGGGCGTGACAACAGACATATTTTAAATGGTTCATAATGAAGCTATTGTACAAATATTTTAAAATATGAAAATTCGAAAAGAACAATTATAAAATAATTATTTTATGGTGTTGTAATTATAAAATTTTATTTTTAATTTTATTAATTATATTATATTATTGTCTCAGCTAAGATTCTAACTCTCTGCCCCCTCAACAATTTTATCGTTGCATCGATTTGTTACTCATACTTAGTAAACAATTAAATAATCGCCACGTATTTATTACCACAAGTATATTTGTAATTATTAAACACTCGCATAAGTATTAATTTTTCTGTCCGTGCATAACATTGGATGATTTGCACAGGTTCGTTGATTTTTTTTATTGTTAGGATGCATTTGGTTAAGTAATCATACATAATCTTGATTATGTAATTATCAGAAAATAAAATATAATTTTGGAATAAAGTATACTCTTTGATAAAAACTTTATTTGATTGGAGGTTTTTATATATAACTTAGTTTAACATTTTACTAAATTATCCTTTGTATTTTGCTCAATCAATTTGACGACGAAAATATTAATGACAATGTCAGCGATCGGCCAACGGCAGTGCTCGGCTGGTCGGCGACGGCGATGATCGACCAGCGGCCGGCAGGCGGCGACAGTGATCGGCCAACGATGGCGACGGTCAATCGGTCGGCGGCGACGACGGTGGCCGACTGATCGGCGGCAGCAACGGTGATCGGTCGACCGACGACGATAACGATGGGCGACCGATCGCTGGCGGCGGCGAAGTCGGCGGCGACTAAGCCGAGCGACGGCGGCGCAGCTGCGGCGGCCGACCGGACGACGCGGCAACGACGGCGGGCGGCAGGGCGATGGCGGCGAGCGATGGCGGGCGGCGGCGATGCGTCCGCGGCGGCGCATGGCGAGCGATGGCGGCGGCGCCGGCGGGCAACGACGCAGCGGTGATTTAGCGACGGGCGGCGATGGCGACGACGATGAGTTTTGATAAATTAACATTTAATATATTGTTAAGGGTAATATTGAAAAAAAAATTCCTTAACTCCGGGAATCAACAAAAACCTTGATTCTCCAAGGTTTTTCGATTCTCTCTAAAAAGATTTTTATTCATAACCAAATAATGAATAATTACCAAGTAATTATTCATAACTTAAACCAAATAAAATTTTTATTGATAACCTAACAAGATTATCAAAAAAAACTCTAACCAAATGCACCCTTCGAATTTTGCTATTAAAGGTTTTAGACTGAATCTTACCAATTCCAAAAGAAAGGTTCAATGAATTCTTAATTTGGACAAATATTAAAAGAAAATTTATGAATTCCATTATACCAAAATCAACCAAACCCTAAATACAATTTTAATAGAAAAATTACAAATTCCATATATGCCAAATATACAACCAAACCCTAAACCTTAGAAACCTAGTTTTATTGTTGCAAAATAATTGTGTACATAATTAAGAAATTAAATCTGTAACATAAGCGTCTGGGAACATAGTCTTAATTATATTTTATCTAGCAGAATCTTTAAAATAAAACAAATTGTGCATGAGAATTAAACATGATTGTTTTTAAACTCTAAATGCAATTCTTTATTATCATAGAGGCTCTAATATTAATTGTTAGAACAAGAATTATCCTGGTGCGAAATTAAACCATAACATGTGAATCTAGTCTATTCATGTTTAATAATTAAAAATTGATACACAAAAGGGTTAAACCGTACCTAAATCCATAATTCTTAATATTATTTTGAAGTCGTGGATTTGGTCTTCCAGATCAGCATAATTCCCTTAAGAGACCCCTTTAATGTTCTTCCCAACGCTCTCTTTGACAATGAAATTAAGAAGAAAACAAATGACGAGTCAATTAGTGTGTCGTGTAACCAGCTGGGATCCATAACCACTTATAGGATAATCTATATGTGAGTTCCGATACCATATGTGACTCCGCCTTGTGTGCCTTTGCACAACTCAGGATCTGTGGTTCGTTTCTTGAAAGTGTTAATGCATCATTACTGATAAATTTAGTAATAGATGGAATACTAAGAGCTTCGGAAACTCAAGAGTTTTTTGCTACTATGTATACGTTATGCAACCAAGGCATGGCGGCTATGCATACATTGTGCAACCAAAGCTTGATGGTTGCACATACATTGCGTAGGGAGGAGCTTTAATGCAAGGAGATGAAAGGTCTTCGAGAGAATTATACGTCCAAGCTATAAGGAGAACAAGAGAAGTACGTGTAGGACGACAGTCGCAGAGGAACATCCAATGCACTGTTAGAATTTGATTTGTGAACCAAAAAGTACTTTTTGAGTTCGTAATCGCTCTTCAAACAATGAGCAAAGATCAAAAGATCTTCGAAAACTACAAGTTTTGTGGAACCAACAGACTTATTGTAGGTCATTTACAGTTTTATTATACTCATACTTAAGATTTTTCTTTGGTAATCTATTTCTAACATTGGTATCAGAGGACGTTAGATAAGATTACTTTATGCATGAGTTGTTGTTCTTGATGTTCTTCGCGATGAAGATGATGAACAGTGATGAGAACTACAATAATAGGTCAAGTGGTTGCCAGGTTGAGAAAAGTGTAACCCGAGCATTTTGTGTGCTTGGGACAGAAGAGCGCAAAGCGTTTGGCTTTTCTTGAACAATGTTGAGTGGGGCTTGACAAAGGAATTGTTGAATTTTCCTTTAAAATGGTTAATTTCCAGTTTTAGTTACTATTCATCGAAGAAGATGATGAATAATGTCATTTGTCGCAATTTTTCCTGAACATATAAGTTTCTCCTACTATGCTCGGGATTTCTATATGGTAGTCGACTAGAGTACATGGTGCTTGGATTTTCCAGATGGTACTCGGTCATATCACATGGTGTTCGAATTTTCCATATGGTGGTTGGCCAGAGCACATGGTGCTCGAATTTTCCATATGGTGGTTGGCCAGAGCACATGATGCTCAGATTTTCCATATGGTACTCTGCTAGAGTACATGGTGCTTGGATTTTCCATATAGTGGTCTGCAAGAGCACATGGTGCTCGGATTTTCCATATGGTGGTCGGCCAGAGCACATGGTGCTTGGATTTTCCATATGGTGCTTGGCTAGATCACATGAAGCTCGAATTTTTCATGTGGTAGTTGGCCAGAGTACATGGTACTCAAATTTTCCATATGATACTTGGCCAGAGCACATGGTGCTCGGATTTTTCATATAGTGGTCGGCTAGAGCACATAGTGTTTGGATTTTCCATATGGTGGTTGGCTAGAGCACATAGTGCTCGAATTTTCCATATGGTGCTCGGCCAGGTGTGTAGTGCTTGGTTGAGGGTACTTGGGAATTAACTAAAGTGCTCAACCATAGTTACGTCGGCATTGACTGACTAGCAAAGTTGACGATGGCCAACTTGACTGATAACCAAAGTGTCAAGTAGTTGTTAGAACAACTTGAACTCGGAATAAATAGCTCGTACTAGGGAGATATTCTAGGCATAGAAGATGTCAGCCAAATTGTTTCATGGCTTAGATTGATTCAGAATTAACTGAGAATTCCCAAATAAACTCAGAATTTGACTTCTGAAGTTTAAAGTAGTCAGTAGAGTCAGTTGGACACATCAATAAAAAATTCATAAAATCAAGAAGATTGGTTCTCTTGATTATTTGTGTAAGGTATATGCCCTTATAAATTGAATGACGCTAGTTTTGTACTGGTTAGTTGGTTTTTTACTGACTCGATTAATTTCAATTTCAGATGGCATGGACGATCACTACAATGACCCATTGTGATGTGTTGCGAAACAAACTAAGGGAAGCTATTTAGGGGATAGTTTATAATCCTACAGAAGGGGTCATTGGATACATAGGGAGGCTCGACGGTCTTTTCTGGAGACTCGAACAGCAGGAGTTTTCGATACTCGACAACTATCAGATTTGGGCTTTGGCACGATCTTTGTCAAACAATCTCATGGTCGTTGCACATCATATATGTTGGTGCAATCGGCCCAGGTTGACTCGAGATTGACTCGAGCGGTACCTTGATAGTATTTTGATGATAGACAAAACTCATGACATGGGAAAGTCCAACATGGGGTTGACATGAAAAATCCAAGCATGGAGCTTGGTGTGGAAGTCCAAGGGGGAAGCCTTGGCATGGGAAAGTCCAAAGCATTGCAAAGCCGTGCGCTTGGTGCTTGGCATGGAAAATCCAAAGCATTGCGAAGCCGTGCGCTTGGTGCTTGGTGAGAAATGCATTGCGAAGCCGTGCGCTTGATGCATTTGGGAAGTCTTGAGAACTTGGCAAATTCACTAGGCTCGGGTCCTTGAGTCGGTGAAGGATGACATTGCGAAGCCGTGCGCTTGGTGCATCCGAGGGACCGCTGGACGGGGAGCGAATGGAGTGAGCCCAAAGGGAAGCATACTTCTAGGGTATGAGACGTGAAGGATGGCGTTGCGAAGCCGTGCGCTTGGCGCATTCGAGGGACGTAGGTCGAGGGAAGAAAGTTTCGGTGGGGAACTCCATGAGGGATAAGGTGGACTTGGCCAAGTGGCTAAGACTGAGTGTCGGAGGCTCAAACATTTTGTTGTTTGAGGTTTTAGCCGACATCAGTCGACTGGCATAGGTGTCAGTCGACTGCTCTAGGTCGTATGAGTTCGACCCGGTGTTCGATCAACCAAGATCGGGTGATCGATCATTGCCATGGAGGGCAACATCGTTGAGCATTAGTCGGCGCAAGGAAGCGATCGTGATCACACTGCTGCGGGCATAGAATGGAGTCGAGCTCGCCAGCACTCAACTGATGGATGATCAGTCGACTGATGGGTGTCATCAGTCGACTGATGTGTGATTCGTTGGAACTTGACCAACGTGGATCTGGCCGTTGTGAGACAACGACTACAGGACCAGTCGACTGATGGTCACGATCAGTCGACTGATGTGCGCGATATCAGCTTGATGCAGGTTATAAATGGAGCTTAAGTGGGAGGATTTCGCTAAGACTTTTAAGGAAGCGATTGGAGGGGAATTGCTGCTGCATTCCAGTCCTTCAAGAGTCATCCAAAGCAAGCAACAAGAAAGGGTTCAAAGCTAAGAGTTGTAAAGCGTTCTTTACTTGTATTTCTTAGTGTATTTGTATTTCTTGTAGTATTACTGTTGTAATAGCTTGTACGAGGTTTCTCCACCTCCGACGTGTCGTCGAGAAGGAGTTTGAGTATTGTCGTGTGCATCTCTAGAGCTCGTTGAGCTCGCCCCATGAAGTAGGAACCCTAAGGTTTCGAACCACGTATATGCTTGCGTATTTGGTGTGCTTGTATTGTTGTTAGTATTATTCTTGTTTTATTGTTTCCGCTGTGCTAACGACAATCATAGATAAGCAACGCAAGAAGAACGAGTAAATTCCGACATCCAACGAAAGAGGGCTATTCACCCCCCTCTAGCCGGCCAATCGATCCCCCAACAAGTGGTATCAGAGCCGAGGTCGCTCTTCAAGGACTAACCGCCGCGAGAGCACTACAAAATGGCCGGCTTCATCCATCCACCGAAATTCGATGGAGATTTTGCTTGGTGGAGGAAACGGATGGAGGTATATCTCGAAACCAATTTCGATTATATGATTATTATAGAAAATGGTTTTGAGATGCCTAGGGACAAATACAACAAGCCAATTGAAAAGTCAAGGTGGACCCAAGACCAAATTAAGGACTTCAAGACAAATCTCGAGGTAATAAAATTATTTAGTGATTTGTTACCTAACAAAATTTGGTCTAGTTTGGGTGACTATAGGGATGCAAAGGAATTATGGGAGAAGATAGTGAAATTTCAAGAAAACTCCCAACCGGCACATGTAGAGGATAATGCCGAAGAAGAAGCACCATCTACTTTTGATGATGTTGATGATTTGGAGGAGACCTCCACCTCTAGCGTTGAGGGGGAGGAAAGGATTTCAATTCCGGAGCAAGATCAAAATGAAGCTTCTACCTCCGAAAGAAGTGAAGAGACCTCCACCAACTCCCTAGGTAACTCAAGTGTTGTTATTTTAAATAAAAATCACATAATATGCTTTGAGTGTAGGGAGAAAGGGCACTACAAGAGTAAATGCCCTAAATTGGCTAAGGAAAAGGCATCAACACCAAAAGTCAACCCAAAGTCAAAGGATACCGGTGTTCCCAAAATCAAGAGCAAAGAGCATATTGTGTGCTTTAAATGCAACCAACGGGGACATTACCGAAGCCAATGCCCTAGGGGAGGAAGAAAGGGCAAGAAGGTGTGACTCATGTAGGGAGAGCTTCTAAAGCTAACCCTAAGGGACATTTAAATAATGCACCTTCAATTTCTAGAATTAAAAAGCATGCTAATTGTCACGCCCCGAGGGAGTCTCCGTCAGACGAAAATCCGACAGCACCTCCCCTATACGGGTGACAATACCAATTTTTAATACAAGACCTACACGACCACTATACATCGGTCAACACGACCGGAACATACCACAACACAATATACATAATATGCGGCCTCAGGTCAGCAACCAAAATAAGTAAAAGATCTAAAATATCAAGACCTACCCCTTCTGCCATCTGAGCAGGAACATACAACCAAAATGAACCGAATATAAGTCCCCAAGGACATAACAAATATAACCAAAACATCCACCGATATACAATCCAAACATAAATCCTAAACATATCCTCTAATAAAATCCCAATCCATAAAACTAATAACCAAAACCATAAGACCAATAAAACCTATCCACTTCGACGAGAGGGGTTGACAACTGGACTCTCCTGACAGCTTCATCCTGAAATAAATATAAAACCACGGGATAAGTTCAAAGAACTTAGCAAATATTTGTCGATATGAATAGCAAGATATAGCTAACAATACTAATCATGTCAGTACAGTCTCATATATATGGTAAGCAAAAAATAAATGCAAAAGGACTGTACTCACCTGAATCTCCTACCCTGATATAGGAGCATGTGCCCTACTATAAGAGATAAAGTCATCATCATATATGAATATGAATCATGTATGCATGGCAATCATATGCAACATCCAAGGCATCAATACAATAATGCAGCAAACACAATACAAATGCAATCTGTGCAAAAATGCATGTCGTGCATATGACATGGTCACCCCTGACGCCAGTCAGCCGCCTCACACGCGATGGTGAAGCCGAGTGAGTAGGGCTATGACAACTGTGCACTCTGCCATCACTGCTCCTGAGTGACCGAGTGGACAGGATGCTGTCGGAGTACACCTATCCTCCTGCCCCAAACATAGTGGGGGAGCTAAGCTCTCATCTCCCGGTGTCATAGACCAGAGGAGAGATCCCTGCCCGCTACCATGCTGCCTCATCGCTACCCATGAGGGGACCGGCGGAGCCTGACAGAGCAACTGCACACACCCTCCTGATGTACCACTAACCCATGAGTGACAATGCGTGCAGGTCATGTAACTAGCTGCGGGCTCAACAATAATGGAACCCCATCCAGCCAGCATGCAATCATGCAAAAATGGTGCATGATACTAAAGCATGTAAATCCTACTCAAAACACCTATCCAAATAATATGTACAATCAATATGTACATATCCCTAATCCAAATAACTATGATCCAAGTCAAACAGGGAAAACAAAAATCATATCCTATCTAATGCATGTATCAATAGACACAAAAACATACTAGGCATATAAGCATGAAAATTATTGAAAGCTATCCTAACTAGCATATCAACTTGACTATATCTAAAAGATAAGTCAAAATACCCGCCTGAATATATATCCGCAAAAAGAACCAAATCGTCACAACTGGAGACCTGCCTCGTGACCGAAACCTGCATATAACATAACCTTTGTTAAGCACAAAAATACAATTCATCGACAAATCGAATAATTAATCGATTTCGTTCATAACCCACTTAACCCAAACTCAATTTCTAATTCTCCTTAATTTTCCAACCGTCTTATTAATTCTTTTCCTACCACAAATATCCATACAATTAATTTAGCCCACTAAATCAATTGATAAAAATTTTGATTAATTAATGATAAGCTAATTAATCAATTAAACCTGGAATAACCTTCATTTTAACAACCTAAGCCAAATAAATAAAATTTACTGGCTTTTAATTTATCCAACTATTGTTCCAATCAATTTATCCAATTAATTTCTAATCACTTAACCTAATTCATCACCTATAAAAATCCTCAAAATCAAACAATATCACCCAACCATCACATATCCTCCGAATCAGCAACTCCATTGATCTATAGGAAACACATGGAACAGAATAAAAAAGGAAAAATAGAGATTATATCGAAATTTCACTTTACCGGTGAATCTGTTCATCGGATCTGCTATTGCCCCCTTCCCCACACCATGATCTAAGCTTCCTATGGAGAAGGTCGGTCGAAGACAACCACTAACAGAAGACAAACAGGAAGACCAGCGATCCGATCGCTACGACAATCGTGAACCTCACCTAGAATCTGATCAACCACCGCAAGAACAGGAGCTTTGAAGGACATACACGATCGCAGCTAGATCTCATGAAGAAACCAACAATCGAACTCTTACCTAGCTTCGGCAGAGGTTGCAGCTTCGGTCAGGACAATGGAGTAGCCGCCGTCGATAAATTCTCCCGGCCACACGCAGAACCTCTAGCTCCGACGAAGATGGTGGAGAACAGCCTCCAATCGAACCTCTGCCGACGCAGACTCCCTGCTGTGTGCCCCTTCACCGCCGACGCATCCGTGGCACCGTCAAGGCGGGTCGTTACCGCTTGCCACGAGGAAGGAAAAGGCCGTTCAACCACTTGCGTTTCGGAAGAGAAGATGGTCGCGAGAAGAAGCAGCAAGGGCGAGAAGAAGATGCGATCTGAGAAGGAAATCGCACCGTGGAGAAATAAGAAGGGGAATCGCGGATGGGAAGCTGCGTCGGGTAGAATTGGGGAAATAAGAGAAATTAAAACCTAGGTTTAGCTATTTAAACCTAGAGTTAACTAAACCCATTAATCCCTCAATTATAGATAATCTAAACATGCCTTATAAAAGCCTATTAAATCTTTCCCCATAAGTTTATAGAAATTCCATCTAAATCCAGGAAAATTCCTAAAAATTCTTGAAAAATTCTATGCGGTAATTTCCTCCTAAACCAGTATTTTATTTTATTTTTTTCCTGGTATTTTACATTCTCCCCTACTAATAAAAATTTGGTCCCCAAATTTCCTGCTCATGTATGAGTACGAGATGTCACAACAACTATCTCAGATATCTGGAGACAAGTCACACACCTCAAGTGACTAAGTGGGGTATTGAGCTCTGATCTTTTCCTCAAGCTCCCAAGTTGCCTCCTCATCGGTGTGGTGACTCCACCCGACCTTGACAAGTCGCACAATCTTGTTCCGTAACTGTCGTTCTTTGTGATTCAAAATCAGTACCGGAATATTTTCGTAAGTAGCATCAGGTTGAATGGAACCTGACACATCTGACAGAATATGTGTAGAGTCTGGCAGATACTTCCTCAGCATGGATACATGAAACACATCATGGATACCAACCAAAGACGGTGGTAGCGCTAGTCGATAAGCGACTGCTCCGATCCTCTAAAAAAAATCTTGAAAGACCCAATGTACCTTGGAGCTAACCTACCACGGAGGCCAAATCTCTTCACCCTCTCGTGGGTGAGACTCGCAGGACTACCTGGTCACCAATAGAGAACTTCAAAGGTCTCCGTCTCCGCTTTGCCTAACTCTTCTGACGATCCTGCGTCTCGGTCATCCTTTGTCTGATCGTACGAACCAACCCTGCCTCATACTGAGCTCTATGGGTCCTAGCAACTGGTCCTCCTAGTTGCACCCGAAATCCATAACACAGGACCTCAGCAAGTCCTCTAGTGTCTAAATGACCCACTCAGACTGTCCATCTGTCTGCGGATGGAATACAATACTAAAACAAAGCTGCGTGCCTAAGGCCTGCTGCAGACTCTGCCAGTACCGAGACATGAATCAGGGATCTCTATCTGATTTAATACTCAAAAGAACATCATGCAATCTGATGATCTCCCGACAATATAACTCTGGCAAACGATCCAGAGAGTAAGTCTTTCGAATCGCTAAGAAGTGCGCGGATTTGGTTAGTCGGTCAACGACTACCCAAATCGCGTCATGACCTTGACGTGTCCTAGGCAAACCCATCACAACGTCTATAATAATACGCTTCCACTTACATTCCGGAATCGGAATTTCTTGAAGCATATGTTCCTTAAACTAAGACAACTCCGGAACCCATTATCCTCATCGGAGTCAGAGACGGTAGTCCACCTACCGTCCAAAATCCACTCCACCACACACTCTGTAAGTGCATGGGAGGCTATCGCGACCAAACTTCCTTGTTACAACCATTTGTGTTCCAGCTACTCTATAGTAGCTGTCCAGTAGCTAGCCAAAACCCCATGAGCATTACGGCTCCTCACCTCTACCAAACAACATAATCACTGCTAAGTCCATGTCCTATATATGACGGCTTATCTCGCAGTGCTTTAACTGCCGTAAGGTTAGGACACGTCCTATTCAACAGCATTGGAATCACTCCGATCCCCGAAATGATGCATCCATATACACTACCCTTCCATCCACACCAGAATAATTAATCAACACTGGCGTAAAAGTCAACCATCGTCTGAGCCCTGAAACTAGTTTCACAAGCTGCAGACCAAGTAAATTCCATCACCTTCCTAGTCCAACCAGTTAGCGATGTAGTACCGCTAGAGCATCCTATCCATATCTATGGTAATAATCATATCAATACCTAAAAAACCACCATCTACGATGGCTGAGTGCGCAACTCCAACTACCACCATCAACAGTGGCCAAGTTACGCAACTCCAACGACCACAACTGAGCCAATCGTGTCCAGAATACACGACTTCCCAAATCCTTGGATGACTAATTCGTCAATAAGTCTAATAAGATAATCATAAGCTCATACAATTCATATCAAGTATGAAATTTTCGTCGCTATTCAATTGCATTCTCTTTACTCTAAGCTGATGATATAACATTCATCACAACGACAATGATAATTGTATGACACCATGTCACTACAATATCATCACACCAGTCACCAATCAATCCTAGAGTATATATAGGTATCCTATAGCTGATCTAAATAGATCTTCTATGTCACGCCCCGGGAGTATGCCGTGCCGAAAAGCAAACGGACGGCATCTCCCCTGTACGTGGCAACATATCGGGTTAATACAAGGTCGTAGGCCCACAACAACAATATGATATACACAAATATCAACATCTCAAACATACTAAACACAGCGGAAACAATACAAACAGATCAACAAGATACAAAGATCAACTGTGCACTCCGGAGTGACTTGACACGACAAGAATCATAACAGAAATCAAATCAAAGACCAAATACATATAATATGTCCGTATATCACAAATACGGAAACAATACAGGGAAAAACCCAAACCAACCATCCGTAAGGATACAACAACACGGAAAACATATCCATTCATCCGGTGTGAGATGGGATCAGCTGGCGGAGCTCCGAACGTCCAAGGAATCTTCTACCTGTTATCTGGGCGACAGGAAGCCCAGGGTCCCGGGGTGGTGAGTATAAACTCAGGGGTAATATATAGAAAGTGCATGAACAACATATAAGGATAGATCTACAAGTATACATGTGAAGATCTACAGGTATACAGCATAAGTCCAATAGACATACAGTCATATCCATATCTAATAACAAGTAACTACAGTAAAATCATACTTAATGTATATACTAAACTGATCAACTGAACATAAAGTAATGTACCAACGCACCTGACGGTCTGCAACACCATAAGCTATATCATCATGACAGATATACAATAACATAACCCATATAATGTACTAGGTCAATCCCATACCTGACCAATACTCAGACATATGAACAGTATATGATCACCTGTATAATAACCTGGTCCGTACCACACAATGACATAATGCTAATCAAATGCATATAACAGTCTAAATCAACGCATGTATCATGCTCAACACATAACAGTAAATAAAATGCAAATGACATGTATCATGATGAACAAGCATGTGCAACAATCATAGCTCAATCAAATGCAGCATCTCACAGGCATATGTAAAACATATATCAAATACATGCATACATATATATCAGCAGTGCATATGCATGGCATAAAGCCATGTCATGACTGGCCCAACCACGACTCAAGATGGCCCGGGTGGCACTAAGATGACGACTAGCCCGACTCGGCCACTACTCTCGAGTGACCGAGTTGGGTAGTATGAATGAGCAGTATATAGCGTAAAGAGCTAACTACTCCCGGTCCTCGCCGGTCGCTCCGTCACTACCCATAAGTAGATGAGCTCTGCACACAGGACAACTGCACGTCACACAACCATCGTCTATAGTGGGCGAGTGCTAACACCACTTTGCTCAGTGGTCGGGTGTGCATCTCCAGCTACCACCATCCCTAGTGGCCGAGCGCGGCACATCCAATGCTCTGCCCTCAACCCTGCTACCACTACCCCGAGTGGCCGGGGAGCCAGGATGACTGACGACCCGTCTCATCCACAAGGGAGACCCAGTCATCAGCATGCATGCAAATGTAATGATGCATAGCTCCATACATGTATCCTAGCGACACTCCCTATCCCACGGGGAGTCCTGGTCAACTAAAAGTCAACTATGCAAGGACTACAATCCACAAGACTCTCTCTATCGCCTAAAGAGTCATACTCATCTGACAGTCAACCACGCTAAGACCTCTGTTGGGAGTATGGAGAATACAATCAAAGTCCCACATTGGTAAGACATGGAAAAGATCATGTGCTTATAAGAAAAAAGATATCTCCATTGGCATGAGGCCTTTTGGGTAAAGCCCAAAAACAAAACCATGAGGGCTTGGGCCCAAAGTGGACAATATCATACCATTGTGGAGATATGTGGATCTTATATGCACTAACAATTGGTATCAGAGCCATGGTCCATGTCAAGCCATGAACCTCGAACGAAGGAAGTTGAGCTCCCACGTCCGGATCAAGAGAACCAGACATCAGGAAGGAAGTCTAGTTGGGTCGGGGGGACCGAACAACTGACAGGAAGTCCTGGTGGGTTGAAGATCGGACATCAAGCAGAGAAAATCCTTCGAGGAGGGATAGGCTTGAGGGGGGGCCCAATGTGGTCCTTCGTTTGAGGGGGGGATTGTTGGGAGTATGGAGAATACAATCAAAGTCCCACATTGGTAAGACATGGAAAAGATCATGTGCTTATAAGAAAAAAGATATCTCCATTGGCATGAGGGCCTTTTGGGTAAAGCCCAAAAACAAAACCATGAGGGCTTGGGCCCAAAGTGGACAATATCATACCATTGTGGAGATATGTGGATCTTATATGCACTAACAACCTCTAGTCAGTAGCGATATACAATCAATCGTCCATATAACCATACACAGGCACACAATCCATAATGGATATACCATCGCGCTAGGACCTCTAGTCCATGGTCACATACTGACAACCATACACTTATCTATGCACAGACAACTAGATCCGCCATAAATGCACCACTAATACGGATATGATATAACAATCGGCTCCATAATCCAAACCATCACCTAACCCTAGTGATGTAAGACAGTAACCCAATCTGAAGTCACAAAGATAAACCTAACCACTTGTACTTACTGAACATCCATCAGCTAATACGTAATAGGGTTTATAGTTCCTATCCGTGCTAGATAATCAATGAGTAACAGAGTATATATCTCAAAGGTCAAGGCAGTACAAGCATATGATTAAATAAGAGTGGATTTAAGGTAAACAGGTATAAACATAAATCCAAGATCATGCACAAGAATTTGATCAAAACTACCGGACCAGGTAGATATTACCCACCTGATACGTAATTCATGTTATCCATCTCCATGTCCATGTATCTATGACCATTAAAGTCTTGTAACAATAGGTTACAGTTAAGTATCATCACACATCTAATGATCGAATCAAATCCTACATCATCCTAGTATCTCGATCAACTAAATCAATATTAACAATCGAGTAATACTAAATCTAAGCTATAGCAGTAGCTTACCATCCAGTCTCACACACCGATCGGATCAGACCATAGGAAAAACATCTCAGTGACCCCAATTGCTGCCGGAAAGTCCAAGCTCTGTTGCAAACAGAGTTATCCAAGTTTAATGTTACTATGAACAATAATAATAATCATATGCATTCATAACTTACCCGGATCCATCTCACCTAGCCTAGCATCCGTTAAGCAGCTTCTGGATCCATGGTAACTTAGCCCTGTACAATTCTTCAACCAACTGTAATTCTAATGCCAATTCAATAGCACTAAAATCCAAGCTTACCTCGTGATATTACCATTGTCCACAGCCTATCTTGAAGCATAAACTTCTGTCCAAACGACTGAACCCTAGATCAATTAAAATCTTACCTCAACTGTTCAGCTTGCATAACCCATCCAGAAAATCCAATGCATAATTACAACACATCCAACTAGTATAGCTTCAATTCCAGATTCCCCAAATCAATTCATTTGCATAAAGCCTCAACCCATTCTGCATCACCTGCAATCACAGCAGCCCATGTTTCGGATCAAGCCATTACAATCAAAAATTAGGCTATACACGCGCTCGGAAAACACAAAAACCTACTGTGATCTAGATCTTTGGTCGCTACAAGCACAACTGAACAAGATAGATAAAAAGGAAAATGTCAGCTAACGTTGTGCTGAGCTGCCGGTGAAGGTGACAACAGATCCATAGCCGATGAGTTGAACTGTCGGTAAAGAAGCAATTATCCAAATCTCTGCCCGACGATGAGCTCACTGCAATCAGACCCCATGAAGTTGTCGGCGTCATGATTGGCTAGAAATGTTGGCTTCTCGGGAGCAATGGAGAAGACGCAGATCAATCCAAGCTGCGGAGGTGCTGAGGCGGCTCAGAATGGTTCACCGGAACCCAACGAGTTGCTAGGTGAAAGAAACGACCCTTGTTGCTGTTGAGATCACAAGAAGAGGCCGGCGACGGAACAGGGAAGAACTCGCGCGATCAGGTTCAGCGGGGCGTCAAAGGAGAGCTCCGGCGACCCAGGGCGGCGGCGAGGATGAGGAGATGTCGCGGGATGGCTAGCTTAGCCACCGACGATGAGGCGGCAACCATCGGACTTGGCGACGGCGAGGAGCTGCGCTCGATCGCAGGGGGAGAAGGCTCGCGACGGAGAAGGCGGCGATCGGGAAAGGCATCGCGTCGGAGAAGAGAAACGGAGAGATCGCGGAAGAAGGAATAAGGTCGATCGCGAGTTTTCGACCCCTTTTTAAACGCCATTTAAGCGACCCGGTTAGACCCACCCCAAGTTCAACCCAACTTCAGTTCAAGCCAACCCAAGCTCAAACCAATTGGATTTAGCCCAACCGGTTCAGACCCATTCCAGTCCAATAATTTGGCCCAACGGATCCAGCCCAATAGCTTCAGCCCAAGCCCCCAAATCCAGCCCAAGCCCAATAGATTTAACCCAACTAGATAACTAACCCATTAGACCACTAATTAAGCCCAATTAATCCCCTAATTAATCCCAATTAATTAAAGGGTTTAATCTATATATATAAAAAATTTTTTCGTATTTTACACTCTATCCACAATGAAGGATATTCCTTTCCTTCTGCAACTACCGCATTCTATCATCGATAATCGATGCATAACCTCAAAGATTCATCTCTCTTTCAACAAAGAGTTCCTGATCTTCTCTGGGAAAATACTGGGACAGATAAATATCCCATCCAACACCTCCTATAATAAGGTAAAATGATCTTTCATCGTCTTGACTAGTGTAGGTATACACGCCTTATCCATAACCAAATCACTATTAGTATGGACTGATACTCTCTGAGGGTTTACTCCTTGACCTTCAAATGGGTGACTAGCAGGCCAAATCCCTAGCTTCCTAATTCGACATCCGTCGGCACCTCTAAAGAATCCGTACCTCTGAAATCATCATTAGATTCCTCAAGATCAATACGTCGTCGAACTCGTCCACGACCATGAGTAGGGGCAATTTCACTAAGTCAATACTTTTCCTAACCATTAAAGTACAATAACCACTAAAGACAATACTTTTCCTATAGCTCAGAGATATCCTTCAGCTCGCCTGGTCCCAAAACCCGAGAACTTCCAAAAATCCAAGGGAAATCAAATCCTCGAAACACAAAACCCACAAACCAAAACCGTAAACCAATAAAATTGTCACGTCCTGGGGGCATATCCGTCATCCAAATAACAGAGGAGCCCCTTAGTGACAATATTCTGAAATACATAAACCAAATCTGGTGAAAAACTCGAAATAATTACAGAAATACTAGTATTTTAATAACTGCATGCATGCATGACTAAACATATATCCATTAAAGTAAAGTAGTTTTATGACACCAAATCAAACTGCGACAAAATCCAAAGTGCATAATAAAATGCAACACCGATAAAGTAAATAAAATGGCATCTCGACGATGCAGTGGGACAAGCACGGCAAGGAACTCTCTGAGCGACTCGAAGGTAGGTCAACATGACATATCCTCCATCAGTTAACCTAGAGGATAAGTGAGGAGGGGATAAGTACAACCACTCTGTGGATGTATAGACAATAGTGCATAATCATAATACACATAATGGAAGTCACAGGGAACAAGCTAGAGTAACCCAACCCTCAGAGTACCAATATCAGTCTGCAACCATCCTGATCAGCAGTATAATAAATATACCCGCAACATACACAATCACTGCAACAAGCAGTGTACATCCGGATACCACGACAAAGTCTCGTGGCTCTCGCACAAAAAGGAAACTATCTATGAGCTACCGCGAACCTAACCCATGGGCCGACAATCAATAGCACGGTCTACGCGCAACTATATGCTACCACGAATGAGACTCGTGTATAGACAGGCTGTATATAAATATCTAATTATTGACTGCACGCTCTGGCGTACTACCACCAATAGGTCGCGTGAGCAGTCGATTATCCTAGGTTGTTAAGCCTAGGGTTATCCAATACATCCTGCATAAATCAACTTTCAACGTCGACAAAGATCATCGATCTACAATTAAACCCATTGAGGTTTACCAAAGTCGGTAAAGATCATCGACTAATAAATAAATAAGTCGAGATGGTTAAGTCTAGCGTTCCAACCCTTCTAACATGATCGGTTATCAAGGTCGATCAAAATCATAAGTCCACTAATAAACACGTCGAGACGATTAATCATAGGGTTCGTCCCAACTAATAGGAAATGTCTATCAAGGCCAATCAGAACAACCCCTCTACTAACAAGCACGGCAAGAGGGTTAAGCCTAAATTATACCATTCTACCAGTTCAATCATGCATGCTATAACATGCTACCACGAATAGATCTCGTGGGTATTTAACCTGTAAAGTAGCTATCTAGCTACAACCATCATACGAATCCGATTATCACCAACTCCGAACGAATAACGCAAGAATATAACCTTACAGTAAGTCATCTCAACCATGATTGGGAGGCATGATTGACCACAATATACAAAGCACCTACCTATAGAGAGACTCTACTGCAGACTCTCTCTCTCTCAACCAAGAATGAGAGATATAGTAAGGATTAATCGTATTCTAACCATACGAACTCTACTAGTCCGATCACCATATCACTGAAACAGTAAATGGATAACCATATATCAACAAGCACATCCGGGTTATTACGCCTAGGGTTCCAACACCTAGGGTTCCACTAATATTGTTTCATTCCTGAAATCCGCTCCTACAGAATAACCTCATCAAAGTTATTCTACCTCTACTAGTCTTAATCATGGTATCCACCGCAAAAATATATAATCATAAAAACATATAACACGCTGTCTAATAAACGACAGCATAGTCATACCAATGGCAATCAATAGCCGAAATTAATTAGGGTATAGCTAAAGGGACATGCCAGAACAAAGTCAAGGCAATACTAAATAAAATATCAGGTGCCTATATATACCCTAAACTACGTAGGCAATGTAATCTTGTCCTCATGCACTAGGATCTGAGAGTCAAAGAACCTATATATATACCTTCTACAAATTTATCCATATTATTCATATTATTCAACTAGTCTAATTCTAGTACTAGTCCAATCCTAATACTAAAAGTAAGAGGTATACATCTACCAATAATATCTAATCATTTTTATCACAATGATAACAAGCTACGTATAGCAATAATAGTAATTTATAACCAAATGCTATCTATAAACCAGCAACCTAAAAATCTAACAATCCAATAGATATCAGGTTAAAACAATACTAGATAAAACATGATATCACTGCATAACCAAAATATAACCAATATAAATATGCACTAAATATAGAAAATTTTCTAGAATTTATTTACCTGTTAGCCGTCTGGAGATGTCCTGTCGCCGCCAAATCCCCCATATTGACCTCGTCAATAATACCTCGAATTTCCGAAACATAAAAATCGTCGAAAATCCGTACAACTCCAAACATACCCCAGTTAACCTGCCAAACTTGGCGAACTCCAAAAACCCAAAGACCCTAAGGAACTCGGAAACCTACGCTCTGATGCCAAATAAATTGTCACGCCCCGAGGGAGTCTCCGCCAGACGAAAATCCGGCAGCACCTCCCCTATACGGGTGACAATACCAATTTTTAATACAAGGCCTACATGACCACTATACATCGGTCAACAGGACCGGAACATACCACAACACAATATACATAATATGCGGCCTTAGGCCAGCAACCAAAATAAGTAAAAGATCTAAAACATCAAGACCTACCCCTTCTGCCATCTGAGCAGGAACATACAACCAAAACGAACCGAGTATAAGTCCCTAAGTACATAACAAATATAACCAAAACATCCACCGATATACAATCCAAACATAAATCCTAAACATATCCTCTAATAAAATCCCAATCCATAAAACTAATAACCAAAACCATAAGACCAATAAAACCTATCCACTTCGACGAGAGGGGTTGGCAACTGGACTCTCCTGACAGCTTCATCCTGAAATAAATATAAAACCATGGGATAAGTTCAAAGAACTTAGCGGATATTTGTCGATATGAATAGCAAGATATAGCTAACAATACCAATCATGTCAGTACAGTCTCATATATATGGTAAGCAAGAAATAAATGCAAAAGGATTGTACTCACCTGAATCTCCTACCCTGATATAGGAGCATGTGCCCTACTATAAGAGATAAAGTCATCATCATATATGAATATGAATCCTGTATGCATGGCAATCATATGCAACATCCAAGGCATCAATACAATAATGCAGCAAACACAATACAAATGCAATCCGTGCAAAAATGCATGTCGTGCATATGACATGGTCACCCCTGACGCCAGTCAGCCGCCTCACACGCGATGGTGAAGCCGAGTGGGTAGGGCTATCAATAACACTGTGCACTCATCGCTTGCTCTGAAAGTGGTCGAGTGGGACAGGATGCTGTCGGAGTACACCTATCCTCCTGCCCCAAACATAGTGGGGGAGCTAAGCTCTCATCTCCCGGTGTCATAGACTGCAGGAGGAGGATCCTCGTCCTACACCACGCCTCATCGCTACCATGAGCTCGGACCCTCGATGTACCACTAACTCATGAGTGACGGTGTGTCATGTAACTAGTCATGGCTCAACAATAATGGAACTCCCGTCTGCCAAAGATGTAATCATGCAAAAATGGTGCATGATACTAAAGCATGTAAATCCTACTCAAAACACCTATACGAATAATATGTACAATCAATATGTACATATCCCTAATCCAAATAACTATGATCCAAGTCAAACAAGGAAAACAAAAATCATATCCTATCCAATGAATGTATCAATAGGCACAAAAACATACTAGGCATATAAGCATGAAAATTATTGAAAGCTATCCTAACTAGCATATCAACTTGACTATATCTAAAAGATAAGTCAAAATACCCGCCTGAATATATATCCGCAAAAAGAACCAAATCGTCACGACTGGGGACCTGCCTCGTGACCGAAACCTGCATATAGTATAACCTTTGTTAAGCACAAAAATACAATTCATCGACAAATCGAATAATTAATCGATTTCGTTCATAACCCACTTAACCCAAACTCAATTTCCAATTCTCCTTAATTTTCCAACCGTCTTATTAATCCTTTTCCTACCACAAATATCCATACAATTAATTTAGCCCACTAAATCAATTGATAAAATTTTTGATTAATTAATGATAAGCTAATTAATCAATTAAACCTGGAATAACCTGCATTTTAACAACCTAAGCCAAATAAATAAAATTTACTGGCTTTTAATTTATCCAACTATTGTTCTAATCAATTTATCCAATTAATTCCTAATCACTTAACCTAATTCATCACCTACAAAAATCCTCAAAATCAAACAATATCACCCAACCATCCCATATCCTTCGAATCAACAACTCCATTGATCTATAGGAAACACATGGAACAGAATAAAAAAGGAAAAACAGAGATTATATCGAAATTTCACTTTATCGGTGAATCTGTTCATCGGATCTGCTGTTGCCCCTTCCCCACACCATGATCTAAGCTTCCTATGGAGAAGGTCGGTCGAAGACAACCACTAACAGAAGACAAACAGGAAGACCAGCGATCCGATCGCTGCGACAATCGTGAACCTCACCTAGAATCTGATCAACCACCGCAAGAACAGGAGCTTTGAAGGACATACACGATCGCAGCTAGATCTCATGAAGAAACCAACAATCGAACTCTTACCTAGCTTCGGTAGAGGTTGCGGCTTCGGTTAGAACAATGGAGTAGCCACCGTCGATAAATTTTCCCGACCACACGCAGAACCTCTAGCTCCGACGAAGATGGTGGAGAACAACCTCCAATCGAACCTCTGCCGATGCAGACTCCCTGCTGTGTGCCCCTTCACCGCCGACGCATCTGTGGCACCGTCAAGGCGGGTCATTACCGCTTGCCGCGAGGAAGGAAAAGGTCGTTCAGCCACTTGCGTTTCGGAAGAGAAGATGGTCGCGAGAAGAAGCAGCAAGGGCGAGAAGAAGATGCGATCTGAGAAGGAAATCGCACCGTGGAGAAATAAGAAGAAGGGTAATCGCGGATGGGAAGTTGCGTCGAGTAGAATTGGGGAAATAAGAGAAATTAAAACCTAGGTTTAGCTATTTAAACCTAGAGTTAACTAAACCCATTAATCCCTCAATTATAGATAATCTAAACATGCCTTATAAAAGCCTATTAAATCTTTCCCCATAAGTTCATAGAAATTCCATCTAAATCCAGGAAAATTCCTAAAAATTCTTGAAATATTCTATGTGGTAATTTCCTCCTAAACCAGTATTTTATTTTATTTTTTTCCTGGTATTTTACACTAAGAATTATTTTAGCTCTCTTGCCATTATTAATGAAAAGCATGCTAGGAGAAACAATAAGGTTTATTGCTTAGGTGCTAAAAATGTTAGTTTCTCTAAGGACAAACCTAGGAATCAAAACACTAGATCTATTTTACCTAGGGAGTCAATTAGGAGAATTGAAGAAAACTTGGGTGTTAATCCCAAGAAATCTAGGCATATGCCTAAAAAGAAAAATATTTCCCAAAAGATAAATGAAAATTTAAAATTGGGAAAATTAGAGTTAGAAAACCAAGCCTTGAGATCAAGGCTAGAAAAATTGGAGAAGACCCTAGCAATAATATCAAATTCGGTTAAGGGGTCTAATGTACAAAAGTCAAGGCCTAGAAAACAAGAAATGTCTAAGGGCAAGAAGGGTTTGGGTCACAAACCTATGTCCTATCATAATGTTCCATTTAATTATGGAACAACATCTAGGTCTAGAAAAACCAAGGCTAATAGGGAAGTCATCCCTAATTCTAGCCATGGTGTGTGTTTAGTGGCTAAGACCTCAAAGAAATCAAATGTAGCCACTAAGAAGGTCAATGGAGGAGTCACCTCTAGAGTTGACCCAAGTAAGACCCAAAAGACTATGGTTTCAAAACCTAAAAGGGTCATTAGGAAGGTATCTAGGGAAGTTATCCCTAGGGAATATCTTGTTAACCCAAGGAGCTCCAATAGGTATTGGGTTCCTAGAAGCGTGATCGATTCACGTTAAATGGGTTAGGGTGTGTCAACCCTAAGTGGATGAGTGGTTAACCTAGCCATTGTGAGTTGACACATTAGGATGTGCCAATATGCTTGAGAAGTTGAAAAATGATTAAATTGGCACAATTAGGTCATAGAGGTCATGGTATGCCATTTTGGGTTTTTGGCACAATAGGTAAATGAATGGTTTAAGGCAAAATGAATTTAATCCATAGAAATGGCAAATTGATGTTAACACTTAGGTATTTTATACCTTAGTATATTTTACTTGCCATGCTTTGTTTGTCTTGCCATGTCATGACATCATTTTCATTTTTATTTCTATAAAAATGTCATGATCATGTTTAGACTTATCTTTGTATGTCATGTATGCTAAAACATTATTCATGCCATGACATCATGATTTTGACATATGCTTTTATCTATATCATATCTATGCCATAATCATATCATGCATAAATTAAAATGGAGTTAAGGACTATGGCATGATTTGAAAGGAATCAAATAACATTGCCTAGAAATATGCATGAGACCATTAAAAGAACAAAAACCCACATCTCACTAGATTAATTGCCTTGAATGTGTTTTACACATCTAGAGATAAGTGAGATGTTTAAGGAAAAGAAATTAAAGGTTTTGAAAACTTTTTGAAAACATTTTGAAAAACCTTGGTGAAGCCTATCTTTTGATAGCTATCACCATTGAATGGGATGATACAAAGAGGGCTCTTTATTGAAGCTTTTCTTAAATTTTAGACTTTGTATCAATCTCCTAATTTAATGGGTAAAATAATTTTCCGATATTTTTCACCCATAATGATTGTAATAAGTAATATACATACCAAATTTCAAGATTTATCAATTTATGTATATTTACTTATGAATTTCGGAAAGTCATTTCTGAAATTTAAAAAACTGCAAATGCAGTTATCAGTCGACTGTCAGGGAGGCCAGTCGACTAATGAGGGTGTCAGTCGACTGGTTTCTGACACAGTCGACTGACAATGCTGATTTTGGGTAAACCTTGTTGGTTAGGCCCATGTTTAGCTGTGTTTTGGTCCCCTAACCACTCCTAACCCTAGGATATGCTTGGGAGAGCATTAGAAAGGGTGGAAATCCATTGGACATGGATTAGGAGTTGGGTTGAGGGTGAGTATCAATTTTAAGGTGGAAGAGAGTTCATTGTTGAACTTTGCCTTAATTTTGATTTGGTTAATGTTCCTATTGGCTTAGGGACTCTCCAAGGACATTGTTGGTGCAATGGTCAAGGGGGAGCAAACCTCTAAGGGGAGGCATCCATCATGGGAAGATGGATGTGTATTTCCTCATGGGAGAAAAATTTGGGTTGCCTCTCTTTAAGTGATATGGGATCGCTAGAAAGATTGTAGGCATGTGTTCCTCCAAGGGAGAGATTGTAAGATCTCATTGGGATATGAGACATTCATACCCTTGGGGAGGACCTTTTTGATGTAATGTCAAAAAAGGGGAGAAGTTACCAAGTTACCAATTAGGGTTCGTTGGAATTCTCATTGGGATATGAGAATTGTCAATATGGGAGAATTGGTAGACTTGAGATGGTAGTTTTGTCAATCATCAAAAAGGGGGAGATTGTTGGTGCAATCGGCCCAGGTTGACTCGAGCAGTACCTTGATAGTATTTTGATGATATACAAAACTCATGACATGGGAAAGTCCAACATGGGGTTGTCATGAAAAATCCAAGCATGGAGCTTGGTGTGGAAGTCCAAGGGGGAAGCCTTGGCATGGGAAAGTCCAAAGCATTGCGAAGCCGTGCGCTTGGTGCTTGGCATGGAAAATCCAAAGCATTGCGAAGCCGTGTGCTTGGTGCTTGGTGAGAAATGCATTGCGAAGCCGTGCGCTTGGTGCATTTAGGAAGTCTTGAGAACTTGGCAAGTTCACTAGGCTCGGGTCCTTGAGTCGGTGAAGGATGACATTGTGAAGCCGTGCGCTTGGTGCATCCGAGGGACCGCCGGACGGGGAGCGAATGGAGTGAGCCCAAAGGGAAGCATACTTCTAGGGCATGAGATGTGAAGGATGGCGTTGCGAAGCCGTGCGCTTGGCGCATTCGAGGGACGTAGGTCGAGGGAAGAAAGCTTCGATGGGGAACTCCATGAGGGATAAGGTGGACTTGGCCAAGTGGCTAAGACTGAGTGTCGGAGGCTCAAACATCTTGTTGTAATAGCTTGTACGAGGTTTCTCCACCTCCGACGTGTCATCGAGAAGGAGTTTGAGTATTGTCGTGTGCATCTCTAGAGCTCGTTGAGCTCGCCCCGTGGAGTAGGAATCCTAAGGTTCTGAACCACGTATATGCTTGCGTATTTGGTGTGCTTGTATTGTTGTTAGTATTATTCTTGTTTTATTGTTTCCGCTGCGCTAACGACAATCATAGATAAGCAACGCAAGAAGAACGAGTAAATTCTGACATCCAACGAAAGAGGGTTATTCACCCCCCTCTAGCCGGCCAATCGATCCTCCAACAATATATGGGGCCACTATGAAGAGCGGATTACATATATTGAATTGTGCTGGGAACTACTTCAACACAAGGATCATGAAGATCCTGATTGAGGAGATTGATTCCGAGGAGATAAGAGAGAATTCTGAAGTTGGTCAACCTAAGTCTACCCTAGTGGAATCATGGAAGATAGGACTTGAGATTATTACTACTGCACTAGTATTTGTTGAGAATATTGAGAATATAATCAAAGTCTCATATTGGTAAGACATGGAAAAAGATCATGTGCTTATAAGATGAAAAGATATCTCCATTGGTATGAGACCTTTTAGTATAGCCTAAAAATAAAATCATGAGGACTTAGGCCCAAAGTGGATAATATCATACCATTGTGGAGATATGTAGATCTTATTTGCACCAATAATTGGTATCAGAGTCATGGTCCATATCAAGTCATGCACCTCGAACGAAGGAAGTAGGGCTCCCATGTCTGGATCAAGAGAACCAGACACCAAGCAGGAAGTCCAGCTGGTCAGGAGAATCGAACAACTGACAAAAAGTTCAGCTGGATCAGGAGGACCAGATAGTTAGTAGGAAGTCCTGGTGGGTTGAGGATCGGACATTAAGCAGAGGAAATCCTTTGAGGACGGTTAGATTTGAGGGGGGGCCAATGTGGTCCTTCGTTTAAGGGGGAGATTATTGAGAGGATTGGGAATACAATCACAATCTCACATTGATAAAACACATAAAAAGATTATGTGCTTATAAAATGAAAAGATATCTTCATTGGTATGAGACTTTTTGGGTATAGCTCAAAAATAAAACCATGAAGGCTTAGGCCCAAAGTAGACAATATCATACCATTGTGGATATATGTGGATCTTATTTGCACCAACAGTATTTGTCCTAGTGGGAGTAGTAATAATCTATCTTGTCCAGTAGAGTTGTTTAGGTTATGAATAAAAATTGTTATACGTTAACCGTTTATGGAAGTATGTTATATGTTAACAAATTTTTTGAATAATAAATGATTAGTTCATTTTCTTCTAAATCATGATTAGTTCATGTATTAATGATTAGTTGATTAAATGAGATGTATGTGATATGGTTGATCAATGTCTGTCAGATTGGAACATATAAATGACGAGTGGAAACATAATTGTCACTTGATTTTATAAACAAATTCAGACTTACATTGAGTCAATAAAAAATTGTATACATAGATTTTACACTGAGTAAATAAATAATTTGTTTATTAATGTAGATTATGACAAATAAAAACATCATAGTTGAACTCAATAAGGGTGAGAAATTGAATGGAGAAAACTACAAAATCTGGCATCTCAAGAGACACTATGTTCTTGAGGAACAGAAAGTTCTTGAGGTTGTTCATCAGGTCATGATGGAACATGTTGATGGTACAACTACACAACACAGACTAGATCTTGATACCTATAAGGTATGGAAGAAAAATAACTCCACTGCTAAGGGAATATTGATTAGTTCAATGATGGATAACCTAGTTTTTGAGTATAAGCAGTATCCATCAACTCATGCAGTATGTGTAGCCCTTAGAGAGAGATACAGTGGAGTTAGTTTGAGCAAGCTTCAACAACTGGCAATTAAGTTTGACAGCTATAAAAAGCACTCGAATATTTCCATGGTTCAGCATTTAAAAGGGATGTCGAACATGATTCGGGAGCTTAATTAAAACTGCAGGTCATGAGTTGATCGATGAACAATAGGTTTAGGTAATTATACGATCCCTTCCTGACTCTTGGGAAATCATGAAGTAGAATCTGACTCACAGTGAATGTATTAAGACTTTCATTGATGTCTCAAACCAGCTTGAATTGGAGGCGAAGAGAGTTGAATCCACAAGGATATCAGGATAAGCTTATGTAGCCATCGATTTTGCTGGATCATCTAGATCCAAGAAAAAGAAATGGTACAAGATAGGAAAAGGAAAGGGAAAAGAAGTTGGTATTGTAGTTGGACCGGGCCCAAACAAAAAGAAGAAAGGAAGGCCAGAAAGAAATCAAAAAGCAAGTTGTCTTGCATAACTGTGTCAAGAAGGGTCACTTCGCTCGGGAATGTACCGAGCCTAAAAACATAAATTCAAGTCTGAATTCTTTTCCTGAGCATTATGTTACTAGTTCTGTGTTGTTAACTTATTCTTATCCTTTGTGGATTATAGATTTAAGAGCAACCAACCATGTAGCTCGGGAGCAAGCTACATTCGTGGAGTATCATCGAGTACCAACTGACAACCAATGGATATATGTAGGAAACAATGCAAGGGTTGAAGTCAAAGGAGTTGACACTAGCAAACTCAACCTTCATGGTGGATGAATCCTATTTTTACATGGTGTCCTATATGCTCCTGAGATTCGACGGAATTTAGCTTCCATTAATTGTCTTCTTGGTTTGGGTTATTGTATGAATTTTTACAGCCGCTGTGTAGAACTTTAGATTGACTCTATGTTAATAGGATATGGTTTTTAAACTAATGGTTTCATGATTCTTGATGTGGAACCAGATATAAATTGAAATGATGGTTCTTGGCATGCTAGGTTAGGACATATAGGACAAGAACGTATGAATCGGTTAGCTAGAGAGGGCTTGTTGGGCTCTCGAGCTAAGATTAACTTGTCTATATGTGAACATTGTCTTGTTGGAAAAGCAATTAGGAAATCATTTGAAAAGGCTATCAGGGTTGATTCTCCATTGCAATTAGTTCACTCGGATATTTGTGGTTCGATGATTGTGAAGACTAGACATGAAGCTTCCTATTTCATTATATTCATTGATGATTTCATTCGTTTCGGTCATGTGTATTTGATTTCTCATAAATCTGAAGCATTGGATTGTTTCACTCGCTATATGAACGAAGTTGAGAATCAAATGGAACGTAAGATTAAGACCTTACGCACAGACCGTGGAGGTGAATATTTATTTGATTTATTCAAGATAATTTGTAATGATAAGGGGATTATTAGACAACTAACACTCCCAGGAACTCCATAATAAAATGAGATTGCTGAAAGAAGAAATATAACTATTCTTGAGATGGTTAGATCTATGATGACTCAGGCTAATTTGTCGATCTTCTATTGCGGAGATGCATTATTAGCAATAGCATATATACTTAACAAAGTGTCTTCTAAATCAGTTTCATCTACCTTGTATTAATGTTGGACAAGTAGGAAACCAGATTTAAGTAATCTGAGACCCTGGGGGTCAGTTGCCTATGTTCATAATAGTTCTCACAAGTATAGAAAACTATGACCTAGAGGTAAGAAATGTATCTTTATAAGATATTCTGAGACCTCCCAAAGTTATATTTTCATTGGTGAGAAACAAGATGGAATCATCTCCGAAATAGAGTCGAGAGATGCAACTTTTCTCAAAACAGAGTTTCCAGCTAGTGGTAATGTTGATAAAATAGTTCCTCTGTTTGAGGAGGATGAGATATTATCAACAAAAAAGGTGTCACAAGAGTGCCCGAGTCTAGTTAACCGAGTGGGAGTGATTTGCCAAGTCATGAATTGACTTCTCAACAACCCAACTTACGAAGAAGTTTTTGTGAGAACAAATCTAAGAAGAGGTTGATATTGAGAAAGAGACAATGATGATACTCCCAGTTGACGATGATAAACCTCAATCCATTATGGAAGCATTGGGATGTAGTGTTAAAGAAAAGTGGAAAGCATCAATGGAAGAAGAGATAGAGTCGATGATGAATAATCATGTTTGGGATTTAGTCGATCTTCCTCTTGGCCGAAGGGCTATTGAGAATAAATGAATTTTCAAAATTAAGAGAAAAGCTGATGGATCGATTAATTGATACAAAGCTCACTTGGTTGTAAAAGGATATACCCAATTGGAGGGTATTGACTATGAAGAGATGTTTTCTCTCATAGTGAAATTTGTGTCAATCTGAGTCATTTTTGGCTTTTGTAGCGCATTATGACTTGGAGTTACATCAAATGGATGTAAAAATTATTTTTCTTAATGGTGAACTTGACGAGAAAATTTATATGAATCAGCTAGAAGGATTTGTTGCTGAAGGTTAGGGTAAAGTATGTAGACTTAAAAAAATCTATATATGGGCTAAAGCAATCGTCAAGACAATGTAACATAAGATTTAACGAAGTTGTTTTATCTTATGATTTCGAAATGATCAATGAGGATCATTGTCTTTTCCTGAAAAAAAAAAGAAAGTATATCATTTTATTATTATATGTTGATGATATGCTGATAACAGGAAATGATATGAGGTTTGTGATAGAAGTCAAAGAGTGACTTTCATCATAATTTGACATAATAGATATGGGAGAAGCTGAATACATCTTAGGGGTCAAGATCATGAGAGATCGATCAAAAAGACTTTTGGATCTGTCCCAAGAGACTTATATAAATAAGATGTTACAATATTTCAGTATGTCTGATTGCAATATGAAACAGACACCTATAGTGAAAGGTACTGTTCTGAGCAAGAGTATGTGTTCCAAGACTCCTATAGAAATAGCTGATATGAAGAAAAAATCATATGCCGATGCTATTGGTAGTTTGATGTATACTATGTTGTGTACTCATCTCGTTATAAGCTATGTTGTTGGCTTAGTCAACCGGTTCTAGTTAAACCCAGGACCGAGACAATGGAAGGTGGTGAAAAGGATATTCAGATATCTGAAGCGACAACAGATTATTGTCTCTATTTTTAAGAATCAGATATGAGCATAAAGGGTTATTCAGATGCAGATTAGGCTGTGGACCTAGATGATAGAAAATCTACATCAAGTTATGCCTTCTTGTTGAATTATGACGTCATCTCATGGAACAGCAAGAAATAGACTTGTGTAGCCTTGTCGACAATGGAAGCTAAGTATGTGACATGTTCAGCGGTTGTGCAAGAAGCTATCTATTAAGAAGGTTCATGAAGCATATGAAGATTGTTGAGGACAGTGGGAGTCAGATAACTATCTACTGTGACAGTCAAGCTACAATTGTATTTTCTAAGGATCCTAAATACCACAGCAAGAGCAAGCATATAGCTATAAAGTATAACTTTATAAGAGATATTGTTGTTAAGAAAAAGATTGTTCTTGAGTATATCTCTACCCGTGTTATGCTTGCAAATCATTTTACTAAGTCAATGACTAAAGAGTCATTCAATGAGCATGTAAAGTCTATGGGACTTCGGAGAATATAACAATGTAGTAATTGACAATCAGATATTGTAATTTGATCGTATGAAATATCATAATCTATTTAGTGTATGTGAAATGTTACATTCTGATGACGAGATCTCAGTAAGCATGTTAGCAAGTAATGATTGGGCCTCTCACATGGACAATCATCTCTATTTGTTGTGTATGAATAGAGATAAGACCGGTGCTTATAGGATAGCTTATGAAGCTATATGTATATATAGACATATATACCTATAAGTGGGGGTCACCTTGATAATTGTATCAAGATGAAATCATTTATAGATTTATGATCGAAGTAAATAAACCCACCATTTATTAAATCTTTTGAAGCCAGATTAGAATTCATGAGTTGAATTCAGTATTAGACATTAGGAATGTCTAGATCGAAATCTGTACGATGTTGATTTGAGAAAAATATGCGCTCTTTTTTAGTAAAGAGAATAACATCGTAGCATGTGATTCATTCCACATGTGCTATTGCGATAATAAGGGTAGTAGTAGAATTGATCTCTGCTTCTCTACTATGTGAGCCCTTGAGATTATATGTTAATTTCGGTATTTTTCTTAAGTGACTATTTAGTTGTCTACTTGAAGTTTTTATCAGGGTCTGCTACTTTAGCATGTAAACCTATTGACTATGGATGATTCGGTCTTTGGAACATGGCTAGGAAAGCGACTAATTAAAATGAATGAATTCTAGCTAAAAAAGAAGATTATAAATATTTACATCTTTGAAGTTTATTCACAATTGACTGAATTTTGTTATGTACAAAATGAATTGTGAATATTAAAATATAGAACATGCTCTTGACATAATGGTCATTATGAGGGATTAAAGATATTAATATTGATGTAAATAATTTAATCTGGATAAATAGCAAGACATGAATATCTCTTAGAGAACGATTGTGTGTCACCTGGGGAAATGGATGTGTGTCAATTGGAGAGTGGTTGTGTGCCACCTGGAAAAATGATTGTGTGACATATGTTTAGATGAGTGTCATATGTTGAGTGATTAAGTAAAGTGTAATAACTTTCTTAGAAACTGATCACTCAGTGAGTAACTATGTAAAGGTTAACAATCTTCTTAACACTGATTGCTTAGTATGCTTGCTGTCGCACAAACCATTTTTCCTAAGTATGAACTGGATGTTTGAATCTCGTCTTTGTGACAAGTGACCTCTATGATAAATAGTTTTTGTGACTATCTAATATATGTGACTACTTAGTCTTAGTGATTATTGATCTCTATTCTTAATAGTATTTGTGACTATAAACCTTTTTGGTATAATTTGGACAAATGAGAGATGTAAATGTTAATGCATCATTACTGATAAGTTCAGTAACAGATGGAATACTAAGAGCTCTGGAAACTCAAGAGCTTTTTGTTGTGCATATGTTATGCAACCAAGGCTTGGCGGCTGCGCATACATTGTGCAGCCAAATCTTGATGGTTGAACATACGTTGCGCAAGGGGGAGCTTTAATGCACAGAGACGAAAGGTCTCCGAGAGAGTTATACGTCTAAGCTATAAGAAGGAGAACAAGAGAAGTATGTATAGTACAATAGTCGCAGAGGAATATCCAAGGCACTATTGGAATTTGATTTGTGAACCAAGAAGTGCTTTTCGAGTTCGTAATTGCTCTTCAGACAACGAGCAAAGATCAAAAGATCTTCTTTGAAAACTGTAGGTTTTGTGGAACCAAGAGACTCACTGTAAGTCATTTACAGTTTTATTATACTCCTGCTTAAGTTTTTTCTTTGGTAATCTATTTCTAACACTCCTCTCTCGCAACTATCCGATCTGTCGCCCACATTCATCTCTCCCAATCCGCACTAAACCCAACCCTTGAACCCTAGACAATCGTCCGCACCGCCCTCTAGCCGCGAGCATGCGTGAATGATCCAACCATGATGTGGCAGTCCTGATCCAACCAGATTTCGACCACGATCCAGCCATAATCCGATTGTGATCCAATCTCATCTCGGTCAGGATCTAGTGTCTACCACAATCCGAACGCAATTCGATCAGAATCCGACTACAATACGATCGGAATCTTATTATCCGACCACGGCCACGATCGGCACAATGTTGAGCAACGACGAAGGTGGTGCATGAGGGATTGCTTAGGCATACGACACTTTATATTTCTCATTACTGTACAGTCACACACCCGTCACTCGGGATAAATCACACATGATATAAATTTCCATCTATATCTTACTTTTTCTTTATTTTTAGGGATAACTTTTTTATTTTAATGCATTATAAAAATAGTTACTCATTAGGTCTCTATACATTAACCAGTCATGCTTTGTCAAATACATTAATTAAAGCTCAAATATTCAAAATTTTAGTTGATCACTTTAATTGAACTTAATTAATCTAATATGACAATTGGTAATATATAATTATTTCACATATAAATTTAACGTTTAATGATCCAATTAGGATGATACTTAGTAAATTAACATGATTAAAAGATAATTTAAGTTGGTATAAGACCAAGACTATGATATAAATTCAAACTGAAATCACTAAGACCAAGAGAGTTAATAGAAAAATAATAAAAATATTAAAATGGATCAAAGAAAAAAAAAAACTATGTACACTTAACCTTATACCAAAGTACCTAATTGCCCATATGAATTGCGGCAGCACGTCCAGGTCAATATTTACTTACACATTAATGTTATATTATTTTATTCCACTAATGAAGGAGGGTTTAGTCACGTGAGATGTGATTATTGCACTCCAAGGATTGACTCTAACAGTTGATCAAACTTAGATAATTAATGTTTATAACATTTAAGTCATTTCCACATGTTAATTAATTAATAATTATTAGAAATTATTTTAAATTGCTAATAAAAGATGATAATTTAGGGTAATGATAAATATTTGCAATTAATCACTTAGCAATTTGTTTATAATTTTTATTTTTCTTATTCTCTAATTTTGCAAATACAAAAATACTCTTTTGATAAAAAAAAAAAAAGGCAATTCGTTTGCCCCGTCAATCAATTCCACAATCAACACGAACGAGGTTATATCTTTATACTTATATAACTATAACATTTAAGTCATTTCCACATGTTAATTAATTAATAATAATTAGAAATTATTTTAAATTGGTAATAAAAGATGATAATTTAGGGCGATGATAAATATTTCGAATTAACCACTTAGCAATTTATGTTTAATTTTTATTTTTCTTGATCTCTAATTTTGCAAATACAAAAAATACTCTTTTAATAAAAAAGACAATTTGTTTGCCCCTAGTGTTCTCATCAGTCGATCCCATAATCAATACAAATGAGATTAATCAAGGTAAATATTTGTCTTACCAACATCTGAATGTGATGGAGGATCGACACCCTGCGCTTGATTAGGATTGATCCTTGTTCATTGATACAACTTTGTATAACACTAGCTATCTGATTTTCCATATGGGGACAATATAAATACTCTTTTTGATATTATAGTTGGTTTCAATTGGTATATAAAATTGTTGAGAGATCTTGACTCGTTGTATTTTTATATATTTAGTTTTATTTTATTGCATTTTTATTTATATATTTATATAGTTTTCTTGTACCTGTAAAAATAAAATATTTATATGCATGAAATTTTTTTGATGTCCTATTTATATATCTTTTAGTTTTATTTTATTATAAAAAATATGGAATCGCCATATTAATGATCCCTTTTGATTGCCTCTATAGATGAAGGAAGTAAATTAAGATCTTAGTTGACAAGTGCAAAGGAAGAGGATCAGTCAATGGAGCAGGATGATGAATTCTCTAGGAATTGACCCTTATCGACTACGGATAAACTCTTTTGTACTTACCAACTGGGTTAGTTCTGGGGGCTCAGTTTTATTTTATTAAGTTGCTACTAAGTGTGTACCTTCTGATCATCGAAAATTATACCCCAAGCATGACCAAGATATACTTCTGGAGTCAAATAATTGGTTCCATTTATGCGGGTGTCGGTTCTCCATGTAATTTATCAATAGATTTTGGATTAAAAAAATTTCGCGATTTATCTCTCTTATGATGAATGAGGGGTGAGATGATAGCGGCGCTGGATTGACGAATTTCAATCTTTTGCCCATGCAATCAAATAATTGGGGAATTCTGAAACTTGAAACTACTTATTTCTTCATGTCAATTTAGATAAGAATACTATGAACTTTCTTTGAACATCTAATGCCATGATCATCGATAGAAAAGTAGAAGATTTGCACCAGCAGTCTAATTGAAATTGAAAAAGGTTACTATAATAAAAATACCAATTTATGGCATTTTGAAAATTAACTTTTGCCTAAATGCCATTGGGTTTTATTAAGTTAGTTTGATTTTAATATTGTAATATGATATTATATAAAATAATATATTAATTTCTATAATTTATTATTATTATTTTATTGAATTTATAAGATGTAACAATAGATAATTTTTATGATAGTTTGATATAACGTTTATTAAATTACTAAACTATTAATGGCATTTTTCTAATAAAAATGATAGTATCCAAAATCAATCAAAATATCAGATAATTTTTAAGAAGTTTACAATATACACTTTTATAAAGGAAAATTAGTATTTTATGTTAAGCTTTTAGCTAATTTTAGAAGGAAAAGGTTGATGTTTCACTTATTAAATTTATCTAAATATAAAAAAAAATTAACATTCAGAACTTATGAATCATATAAAAAATATTAATAACATCTCTCATTTTTAAAAACTATTTTTATAAATAAGATTTTTTTTGTTTACCTTTTATTAATTTTGGACCTATATATTTGATTAATATAATTTAAACAGTTTTAGATTCTTATCATTGTAAGATGTAGATTTTAAAGTAACAATTTTTTAAGTGACTTTGCATTTGGGATTATATCTAATTTTTGTTTATACAGGATAAAATTCCATCCATTATATCTAATCTTTTGTGTCCATCAAACTTAAGCAATTATTTAACCTTAATAAACTATAAAAACTAAAATATAATATGAGATTATTACTATGCTTACTCTTGGACTAAATGAAAAAGATCAAACAACTCGTTAAACTAGATAATTAAATTTGAACATATATACATATATTCAACTTATTAATATCGATGAATAAAACTATGAAATTTTTTTATAAATCATGTCCAGCAACAAAACTATTATCAAACTTGTGAACAGAGAAAAAAAATCTCAAAACAAATAAATAAGCTTGTAAAATTATATTTACAAACCAATCAAAGAAATTTAACCATGTAAAAAAACTTAAACGAACTAACCTCAAGCCAAGATGGAATAGAGCTCAAATTCATAAAAATGAAATTAATCAAACTAAGTTTGAAGAATTATTTCGGCAATTTAGTTTATTTTAAATTCAGTTTGATTCGATTTGATGTATTTATCAGATAAATTTGAATAACATGAAATTTGTAGAAGGAAAAAAGCCATTTTGACTCTTGTACAATTTGTCTTTTTTTTTTCCACTTTCTAGTAAACAATCAATAATTATTGGTTTGAATTCCAAACTGCTTTTATACTAATGCTAAAGCCACGTTTATTGTGAGAAACTAATTAAATGATCTTCGAGTTAACTTTAATTATAACAGTAAATTGATAATAATACAGGTAATCTAATTTACATTCCACATCCTTCCCACTACGTTTCTATTTATACTGCAGTATCTCCAAAAAACTAAATAATAATAACCACCCACGTGCTTCTATTTCCTCTCGTTGGACACGTGATAAATATGCTTCTTACTCCTGGATTGATATCCAATAGACAACAGCACAGACCGGAGGGGCCAGCTCAGGGCAAAAGGGCAATTTGCTCTGTCCGTGTGGGTCCTATATGCAATCGTCACCAACTCCAAAGGACTTCGCCCTTTATTTTATAAATCCATCCCACTCTCCACCGCTAGCGCTCCACGACCACTCGCCGAAGCTTCAATTCGATGGTAGCAAACAAAGATGATTGTCTTCGCCTCCAAAACGCCGTTTCATCCACCGACGAAGATTTCTCCTTCTTCTCCCGCCAGCAGGAGCACTCCGTCATGGTCGGGGCCCTCGTCCACGTCATCTCCGGCTACCCGTCCTTGCCCCTGCAGGCCTCCCGCCACTGCCCGACGTGCGGCATTGGCGGATGCCTCGGATGTCACTTCTTCGGAGAAGAACCGCGATCCTCCACGCCGGAGAGCCCAGGTAGTGCGATGGCAACGCCGGCGAGGCGGCGGAAGAAGAAGAACAAGTACCGGGGCGTGCGGCAGAGGCCGTGGGGGAAGTGGGCGGCGGAGATCCGGGACCCGAGGCGGGCCGTGCGCAAGTGGCTGGGCACGTTCGATACCGCGGAGGAGGCGGCTCGGGCCTACGACGCGGCGGCCATAGAGTTCCGCGGCGCCCGAGCCAAGCTCAATTTTCCCTTCCCCGAGCATTGCGGAGGCCACGAGACCACCAGCTGCCAGTCCAGCCCCCTCACGTCGTCGTCTCACCCTCAAATTGACGGCGAGCAGCAGCAGGGACAGGGGCAGGAGTCGGTGGACTTGTGGGAGGGGCTGCAGGATCTGATGACGTTGGATGAGCATCCATGATGATGGTTGCTGCGTTGACCGTGTCTAAATAAGTCAACCATGGTTATATTTTTGTCCTGCTTTGGACAATTACGTAAGATGACGTGTACAGGAAGGGATCTGGAGCGTAGTTTTTTTTTAAAAAGAAAAATCGTGTTCCAGATTGAGAATGGTTTCTCGGCTTTTATGCCATGAACCTGCGGATTCTATCGAACGCGTTTGACCCGTGTTTCTCTCGCAGGCGCTGAGCTGTACTATGCTCCCTGCAGTAGGCCCCACCACCAGGGTTTTCTTTCGCGCGTCCAATTTCCATCTTTATCAGGTTCACCACCACTCGTCCCACTTGTCTCTTCGTTTGATAAGTAAGCAAACGATGAAACAGGGATCACAGATTCCGTCTGTTTCGTTGACATGGCAGCCAACGAGAAGAAAAATAAAAATACCGAATTTTGGTGCCATGTTAATGTCGTCAAAGATGCGTCGTGCTTTGCATAATTAATATAAAAATAAATTATACAGAATAAATAAAATTCTGATAAAAATAATTTAAAAATGATTTAATTTTGAATGTAACTGGAGAATGCACTCAGAATTTAAGAAAAATTTAATAATTATAAAATCTAAACAAAAAAAAAGGAAAAAACAAAAAGAAGGAATATGACCGACATATTTCGATGACGCCTCGGGGCAAGGAAAAGGGATTAATAGAACACGGTGGATGTCTTTCAATTAGCGTAGAAATTGCTAAAAATGTGTCGAAGATTTGAGCGTCCATCAAACCCAAATCCATTTTTTTAATGTCATTTTTAAACTTATTTTTAGGGAATTACTAAAATTTATTTAAAATTAGAATAAATATTATTTAAATCAATATTTATACTGAAAACTATTTGAAGATATTTAATATTAATAATTTGTATTCGTACTTTATGAAAGAAGAGTTATAAACTTATATTTAATATTAGGTCAAACCAATGACCTCCACGTGCTGTTTACTTTATATTGAGCTCATGAAAAGTATACAATATGAATTCGGATATAATATCATTTAGGTAAAGTTAATATTCGAATTGAACTCTATCTTTAAAATGAATTTGTCTGGTACAAATGATGCTCAAACAATATAATAATCAAGCTCTTCAAAATACAAATATAAAATGATTATGCTTGTATTATGAATTGAATGAAAGAATTATATAAAATAAGAGACCTTATTTATGCGGTTGGATTTTTGGTCCTCAGTCGTCGAGGATGGATTCGATCGATTTGACTGTAATAATAATCTCGATTTTAATCTGTCACAAATAACACACTCTAGATGTCCATGGGTGCTCCGATCTACGGTCCGTCCTTCGCTCTTTAAATTAGATTAGAAAAGATGAAGATAAAAATATATTCAATACAATAAAATCATTGAGGAAGAAGAAGAGAGTAAAAGAGCACCCTTCTTCTTCTCGATCGGCTGATTTCGACAACGACCAACGGCAATATCGATCTTGTTGTAGTGCTCCTCCAAGAAACAAAGGAAGAGAAGAGCAGTAGCAACTGAGGCCAGGTTATTAATTAGAGCTAGCTTATTTCTAAAAAAAGAAAGGAAAAGCTTATAATAAGCTATTGCGGTGGGCTAGATGAAGCTACAGATTGTTGATGCTAGCTGCTGCATGGATTTGGGAAGGTGCATGGGGTAATAATTGCAGCGATAATTCTGTTTGGCCTTGGGAAGGAGAGGAAGGATGATTTAGCTTATAGCAATAAAAATTAATCCGTTAACTCACGTGGAACAGTCAGAAAGATCTTTTATTTTTTTTTAAAAAAAAGGATACACTTACTGTCACATCGAGTAGTGAGAAAAAAAAATTCTTAAAAGTACAATACTCAAAATATTTTTATTAATCTTGAATTATTCTTAATCAAAAGTTAGGCAGGTATCAATTTGGACTGGATCAATAATACGATGCATTCATATTAATTAAGAGTCACCCTTTCAATCCGATAGATTTAGTCCATATGACACAAGTATAGTATATATATATAGTCAATCACCGGTGAAATTTATTAGAACAACATCCAGTTACTAACAAGAACTCGTAGATCTGAGATTGGAGATCCCGTTAATATTTAAGAGTATGACTTTATAATAATATTATAGCTAATGATGTAAAATGATTCTCTCTTTTAGCATTTCCTTTTCCTTTTTTTTTTTTAATGTATAAAAGACATCCGGTGAACCGACGCATGTCAATCTATGAAGGACGAATCATATATATGGTGGGAAAAAACTGTCGATAATCCCAAATGATGTGGCAGATTTCTACCGCATCATTTTGGCTCGAAACTCGAGTGAAACACATTGAGAATTCACAAGGAGTCCGACGAGAGTTACAGGTAGCAACTTGAATTCTTCAAATCTCTTGAAATTCGGCATCTGGTTATCCCAGTGAATCGGATTTCCATCGAGATATGAGGAAGGGGATCAGAGTTCCTCAACTTTCTTGAGTAGACTAGGAGGAAGAGGAAAAGTCGCTTCCGATAGCATACTATGCGAGGTTGTCGTCACCCTTTGGAAGTGATTGTATGTGTGTAATTGTAAATATCATCTCTTTTGTGACTGTTCGAGGGCACTGGAGTCACTGCCTCCTCTTCCTAATGGGCGAGGGATGATGGAAATCATGAATCTAAGAAGACTTGTATGTGAAAAAATCGAATAGATATAATATGATTCATAAATAAATCTAATCTTATCGATATTTTATGACGAATACCAAACATAATAGAATATGTAAACATAAACTTGAATGTAGCAAAATGATCATCGTCTACGAATGAATTTGGAGAACTTGCAGCGAAAAACACGAGTGGATCTTCCGTAGGGTGCTAGGGTGACGATGTTGAATCACTCCTCACTGATAGGAAACAAGAAGTTTGTTAGAATCCACAATCCTACGACGACCACACCTTATATATAGAGGTTGGGCAGGATCTGTTATCGACCCATTATCAATAACAGATTCGGACTAACGGATTCAACACATAAATAATTCACATCCAATAAACCAAAATATGTGAATCATTAATCAGATCGCTTAATCGAATTTGAGTCAATACGACACAGTTAGATAGGTACGACAATAATATGTAAGTCCACTGAATTAGGAAATCCAATCCAACAATCTTTCACCTGGACTACATGTGATTTTATATATAAAACTTGATCGAAATTCTTTAGTTGAGTTCATTATGTCATATTGAATAAAAACAATTTAGTCCATCAACTTCATTGATATAAGATTAAAGTAATCATAGCTATACTATATATAATCGATAGCAAGATCTATCAGTAATCACAATACCAATGTCATCAATGATATAAATTTGATATGGATATGTAGCATGAAATATGATTTGCACACGTCAATTTCAAACTTGTCCTACTTATCATCCACAACAAAGTCTCGATCACGTTTACAAGGAACATATGCAACCACATTAGCAAACCATGACCACAATCTAATGACTCAAAATAGAATTCTATATCACATTTATAATTATTATATGCTAACTACACTAGTAAATCATGATATCTTTATACAGGCTGTCAAAGATAAAATAAACATGTATCTTCCTATCTTAATGTACAAAATAAATCAAAATATACATGTGTTCTTATTATAGAGCATCCAAAATAATAAAGTAATATAGACTCTTACTAAATGGATACTTCATCCATATGAATAACTCTTATTCTTAGCCTATGCTGATAATGGATAATATAAAGTCTGTATGAATATATTTTATTAATGTTTGACCACTTTGAACTCTTTCTTTTAACCGTCAGACATTTTATATCGATGCACAATGAATTCGACATGACACGATTATTTTTGACCTAAAGTTCCACATCTTTATTATCACAATAGATTCTCAATGACAATCAAGGTCCCAAATGATCTCTAATTTTGTGATAAATTCTGTAATCATATTCCATAATTGAATGTTACGTAGCAATTTACAAATTCAACTTTTATTATTGAGGTGACCATCAATATCTATTTGATGCATTTCCAAATGATAGCTTTTCCTAACAATATAAAGATGTGTCCTAATATAAACCTCTCATTGTCTAGACATCCATCAAAATACAAAGTCTTAATATCTGATGACCTCCAGACGATTAGGTCTTTGCTATGTGAGCATTCAAATAATTTATTATAAATACTACATGAATATATTTATAGTGCACTTATTCAAATATCTGTATAACAAATGCATATATATTTGTGTGTACACAATGCTTCCCATAACTGAGGCATAAAGAAAACTCCCACTGAGTTTGACATATTTTATTGATCAATGAGTTTCTTTCTAAAATTGAATGAGATAAGCACCTGATCAAAATTTACATTACACTACAACGAAAATACTAAAAAGACAACACCAAACAATGATTTTTGGAGAAATCATCGTGTCAATGATTTTTGGAGAAATCATTGTGATTTTGATAAAAGACAATGATTTTTGACAAAACTATTGTCTTTGAGCACTTATATAATACAAACAACAATGGTTTCACACTATCTATTGTCGTTGAGCGTATTTTTTAATCAACAACATAATTTACAACGATTTTCTAAAAATATTATCTTTAATAATTTTAATTTTTATCTTAACAGTAGTTGGGATAATAATACAATGAACTGTTGTCAATGAGAAGATTTTCACAATATTTGATACAATGATAAAAAATTATTGTCACTGTATACTAATACAATAGTTATAAACCGTTTCCAATGAAATTATAATGGTGTAATTGAATTATGAGAAGTACAATATATTTCATTAATAATAATAATTATTTTTAAAATATTTTTAATACAAATAAAAAATATTTTAGTTATTATTAATACTAGTTTTTTAAAATTATTGAAAATAAGTTTTTTTTTAATTTATAAATATATAAGATTACAAAAATAAAATAAAATTATTTAACCAATAATAATTTAAAGAAATTTTAATGTATAAATAAATTTAAAAAATAATAATAATAAATTTAATCAGATCATGATATTTAAAATATATATAAAGAATAATATCCTCTATTTTGTAATATATATATATATATATATATATATATATATTCGTTCATTTCCTTTCCCCTTCCACCGTTCTCCCGATTGCTTCCATCGTGTTCTCCCGATCACTTGCTTACTTTCATCCCCTTTCACCATTGATTGCTCTATCAATTCCCTTCCTCTTCCAGCGGCTTCTCACGCCATCACTTGCCTTGTAGGCCATCATCCGACAACCATCGTCTTTTGCCCTTTCATCGCCGATTGCTCACCCGTCATCCGTCCATTCTCTTCTCCTTTGGTCGCCTTCTCATGCCATCACTGGTCCTCCAGGCCATCGTTTGTATTCTAATTATCTGGTATTCCCTTATTTTGATAGTTTATGTTGATCATTTCATGGAATATTGATTCGATTCAATTGTTATCAATATCAAGTAACTTATTTAGATGCACATTACTACCTATCTGAATCTTACTTTCTGCCATCAAAATGCTTAATATTGCTTATTATTGGTTTTGTTTGACATCTTAATTCTTCCTCGAGCTAATGATGCTAATAATGATTGCTCATGTTTTATAGTTGTGTTTACAAATTTTTGGTTATAAACTAGGATTTAATCTTAACACAATATTTTGACAGCGGATTGAATCTTACGACTTGTCGGATCTCCTATGCTACATTTCAAGTACACTGTTACTACTAGTGATGATATTATGATGTTAGATTAATTACATTGATCATATTAATCATGTAATCTCATTGTGCATTTTAAATAATTCTCATGAATATAATTGGTAGATGATAGCTATTCTTGACACGTTAGACTCTACCCTACCAAATACACTTGTAAATCATACATCAGAATCTATCTTATCAAATACACCTGTAAATCATACATCAATATATTTTTTTTGTTAATTCCTAATTCCTCAGTGATTGGATTTATTTACGTATCACTTATTTGATTTTCATTCATTCATTGTTAATTTGATGACATAGTGATGACCTACCATAATATATGAAGAAATTAATCTAGTCTTATTTATGTAAACTAACAAAAGGGTACCATGTAGCTTATGTAAATGATTACCATATATTTGGGCTTATGTAATCTAGTCTTTTAAAAGTTTTGATGTTAGTGATTAATATGATCTATTGGTGTTAACTAGTATGAAGGTTTATTTCATTGTCAATTGATTTTTGTATGCACTAGAATGGATAAAGAATGGATGTTTAAAGATAGATTATCACGTGAGTATGCAGTTGGAGTAGAGTCCTTCTTGAAATTTGCAATGCAAAATTTTGGTGATTCAAATGCAATATCTTGTCTATGTGCTAAGTGTGGTAATCTAAGAAGGAACAATTTTGATGTCACAAGGACTCATTTAAGAAGTAATGATATATATTTAACAGTATCTTGTCCATATGCTCCTTAATGGCATCCAGTGAGTTTTTCTTTATTATTTGGATAACAATCTTTATAAATTGATGACTTGATGTACATATGCAAAGGTATTCTTTTTCATTTAAATTTTAAAATTTTCTAGCCTATTTTGAGTCAATGTTAGAAATCAATACATATTTGTATTTGTTAATGCTGACTTAAATATATTAATTTAAGTCATGCTCAATGTTACCATGTTTATTCTAACTCAATTGTTGAAACAGGATTCTCTTGATAAACAATATGGTAGTGTATCAAAATACCGACGCTACAAAGACACAACAAGGTCAGTTCTTGTTGCTTTACCTCTGATTTCAATTCTTTTTTTCCTATCTCAATTGGGAGGTGGAAAGAATTAGAGACTAACACTGCTTGTGTGTCTTCCAATCCACTGATTCAGGTATCACCTTTTGTGTATGGGAATCTCCCTGCATGGTTTAGGTAGCTTTTCTCTTCGAGTTTCCTCTCTATAACCGAAGCCTTTCACAAGAAAGATCTACTTAGCAAAAGCTCTTATGTAGATTAATTTATCATAGAATGATCACTAAGAAATACCTCTATTGTTCCATTTTCATTATTGATATGATCACTGCTACTTCTTTCTTACATTTCACTTGTTGAAGCGAATCAAGTTTTGCTACGTTTTTTTTGGGTTATACTGTTTCTTTTGGCATCGATGTCTTTTCTTATTTGTGCTTTGTTATTCAATGAGTCTAGTTTCTTCAATCCTTCACATAATGCAGATATCTGAAATGCACGATCAAATCTGCTGTGTTTATTATCATTATTATTATTATTATTTTTAGTTATTCTTTTTTTTGTAGGAAAAAATTCAGATCGTGACATTCACAATATCGTGGGCGAATACTTCGCACAACCGCAGCGGAAATAAAATATAAACCGAATCCCTTTAGAGATCCATGCAAAATATATAAGTCGTTTCGATTGTCCTACTTTATCTAGAAAAAGAAGTATACCTTCGATGCGAACCCTTCGTAATTCCGCTAATCCAAGTGATCTCGGATCTCAATACGGTAAGAACAATCGTATCTCCACGGTATCCACACTGACACTCAGTAGTTTTGGAGTCATGTTGCGCTAGCAACCCTAGCAAACCACCAAAAACACTTGGAAGAAAAGAAGGAGAAGAAGGAGAGGAGCTCTTGGCTTACACGCCCAAAACCGAAAGCACCTTATGCTTTCACGTTGAAAGCATCTCATCAAAACCCCACAAGCCATCAACTCTCTTATCTCCTAATGAATACCATGACCTTTAGTATTCCCTTTCATAAATGCATAAAACCTCTCATCTCTTCATCATGAATACCAAGGCCCTTGGTATTCTCTTGCATGAATAATCACATTAATCATGCAAAGTGATAGATGACCCTTGGATTTTCTGCATGATGAATCATCTTCCATGGTTTAACTTGAGTCTAACTCAAGTTCAACCAGCTTGAGTCTAACTCAAGTCTTGGTCATTTGCTCAATTATTCTTTTAGTCAAACTAAAAGAAACCATCTCCAAAGTAAAATGTCATTTGTGTGTGACCCAATAGACTCTTGTAATGTTGGTAATGTGTCTAAAATCCCTTTTAAACGCATAAGCAATGAGTGACATCTAGCAATACATCATTGCTACTCAAGTTACAAGAAAGTCGAGATCCGACAACCTTTTCGTGACTATTATCATGTATGATGGTGTCCTTCTTGTTGGTGCAATCGACCCAGGTCACGATTGACCAGACTCAAGTTTGACTCAAATAGTATTTTGATGTTTGACATTGATGTCTGACATGTGTTGTGGAGATTGTTGGTACAATCGATCCAGGTTATACTTGATGTTTGACGATGGTTTGACCATTGTCATGGGAAAAGTCCAAGTCTTGTGTACTTGGCATGAAAAGTCTAAGCTTGAGTCTTGGCATGGAAAGTCCAACATGGGTTGACAAGGAAAGTCCAAGTATGGGTCTTGACAAGGAAAAGTCCAAGCATGGGTCTTGGCATGGAAAGTCCAACATGGGTTGGCAAGGGAAAATCCAAGTCTGAGTCTTGGCATTTAAGAAGTCCAAGGGAAATATTGGCGGCGTAAAGTCCAATGTTGAAGTCTTGGCAGCATAAGTACAATGGTTGATGGTGTAAAGTCCAAGCGGAAGTCTTGGCAGCGTAAGTTCAATGTGCCTTGGCAGTGTAGACCACATTAGGATGACAATAGCTGATGGAAGCACCTAAATGCTAGCGTATGGATGAACAAGTCATGGATGACTTGGAGGGATCCGATAGGCGTGAGGCTGATGGAGGTGGCTAGAAGGATTAGGTCTAGGCTAAGGGTGGTCTAGCAAGTATGGGGGCACCATACTTGGGTTAAAACCTCATGTTTGAGGTGTATCAGTCGATTGATGGGAGTCAACTAGGGTTTGACTGCGGGAAATGGCCTGACAATCGACTGATGGCCTGAGCAGTCGACTGGTCAGGCTTTCAAGCACAAAAAGCTCTCTAGTCGAGTGATCAACCCGAGCACTCGACTGATTGAGCGATCAATCGACTGATGGTATATCCGTTGGAACTTATCTGACGTGGCTCATGCCGTTGTCTCACAACGACTACAGGAGCAGTCGACTGATGGTCCCGATCAGTCGACTGCTAGGCAAAAATCCAGCCCGAATGCAGGTTATAAAAGTAGCTCGGAAGGAGGATTTTCGGCATCAGTTCTTGGACGTGTTTGGGGTGATTTGTTACTACAAATCAGATTCTCCAAGTGCAATTCAAGCAACCAAACAACCAAGCATCCAAAAACTCTTTGTAAAGTTTTCTTTATTTACATTTTAGTGTATTTTTCTTTTATTTCATTCTTGTTGGATCGAGAAGCGTCGCTAGAGGGGGGGGGTGAATAGCGAGCGTAAATCTTTTTGTTCGTTCATTCGATACACGAGTAAGCACAGCGGAAAATAAAGAGACACGTTTATTTTTACTTGGTTCACAACCCAGTGGTTGCTACTCCAAGGCCCTAACGGTCCTAGACCGCGTACGGAGGGCAAAGCACTATAACGTCTCCTCCTCGTTGGAGGTAGGAGACAACGATCACAAAATCAAAAATACGAGGATGAGGCAACAAGCCTACCTCACCTCGTTACAAATAAAAACAAAGAATACAATAACAAAATATGTTACTTGTTGCTGTTGCCGATGAAGAAGATCAGAACTTGTCGTCGCGTCGGCGTTATGATGGTGTTGGAGCTTTGGCGTTGTAGGAGCACTTGAGAATAAACTTGATGATATTTGGAGTTGGAATCCTCCCCTCATTTTAAAGAGTTTGGCCTCTGAATATGTCTCCCTATCTTTCGGAACAGATCACGAAGTTGTACAAATTTTATCGCGAAGTGGTCGCGTCAAACGTTATTCATTTTGACCTAGCGCAAAGGCTGATTTATCGCCATCAGTTGACTGATGTCTCCCATCAGTCGACTGATGAGCATGAGTCGACTGCCCAATGTCCAACAGTCGACTGCCAGCCTGGTAACTTCCCTGCAGTAAGAGATTAGCACGGAAAATGGTAAATGCGACAGTTTCTAACTGTCTGATCTTGACCTAGACCTTCCATAGGAAGTCTTAATCGGATCGCTGCCTACGGTGGTCCCCGTACAGAGGACACGACCTTACCATCTCTCACTTGTTAGGGATCATTTGGAAGCTAGAGGGGGGGGGGGGTGAATAGCGTCAATGGAATTCTTTCGCGTTTTTTTCTACAATTTCATTAGCGCAGCGGAATATAGATATAATACAATAACGAAATGGACAATCACACACAAAGACACGAAGATTTAACGTGGTTCAGAACCGCACGGTTCCTACTCCACGGATCGGGTTCGTACGAACCCTAGCGATGCCAATCACACACCACTATGAAATAACTCCTTCTCGACACGAGTCGGAGGCGGAGAAACCTCTTACAATTGTTTACAACAATAAACAAATAGCTACAAGCAAATACAATGAAATACAAAGCAAAACTAGTAAAGAAACACTTTACAAATGCTCTTGAATGCTTGATCGCTAGGTTGATCGAGTAGCACTTGGAGACCCTGAATTGCAGCATCAACTCGCCCCAAATCGCCTCAAAGAACCCTTTTTTTTTCCTCCATCACGAGCTCCTTATAAAGCTTCAACCTGTGCTGGAAAAAGTCGATTAGTCGACTGATCGGGACCATCAGTCGACTGATGCCACTGTTGTCGTGAGACAACGGCTAGATCCATGTTGGATAAGTCCAACGGAACCATCATCAGTCGACTGATTATGACCATCAGTCGACTGATGGAGCTCCACTCGACTACAATCGAGTGAGACTCCATTCTGTGGCCGAACCGCCGAGCATCGGGCCGATCGATAACATAATCACCGATCGCCTATCAGGGTAGTCGATCGCTAGGCTACTTCCGCAATCAAACCCTAGTTGACTCATGACCGCCACATGGCACCGGGCCGACCGCACACCTCAAACATGAGGTTTTAACCCAAGTATGGTTCCCCCATACTTGCTAGACTACCCTTAGCCTAGACCTAAGCCTTCTAACCACCTCCATCAGCCTTACGCCTCTCGGATCCCTCCAAGTCATCCATGACTTGTTCATCCATCGCGCTAGCCTTCAGGTGCTTCCATCGGCTATGTCATGCTAACGGTGTCTACACCGCCAAGGCACTTTGGACTTACGCTGCCAAGACTCCGCTTGGACTTTACGCCGCCAACCATTGGACTTATGCTGCCAAGACTCCCGCTTGGACTTTACGCAGCCAATATCAAACCCCTTGGACTTCTCATGCCAAGACTCAAACTTGGACTTTCCCTTGCCAACCCATGTTGGACTTCTCATGCCAAGACCATGCTTGGACTTTCCTTGCCAACCCATGTTGGACTTTCCATGCCAAGTCTCAAACTTGGACTTTCCCTTGCCAACCCATGTTGGACTTCTCATGCCAAGACCATGCTTGGACTTTCCTTGCCAACCCATGTTGGACTTTCCATGCCAAGTACTCAAGACTTGGACTTTACCTTGCCAAGACCCATGCTTGGACTTTCCCAAATGCCAAGTGTCCCACTTGGACTTTCCATGCCAAGTACTCAAGACTTGGACTTACCTATGACAATTACATTGTCATATGTTTTTGTCGAACATCAAAACATCACTCGAGTCAAACTCGAGTCCTGGTCAATCGTGACCTGGGCCGATTGCACCAACAATCTCCCCCTTTTTGATGTTTGACAAAAACCAAACAAATTATTGAGTTAGAACACTAACTCAAATCCCTTACCAATTATCCCAAATTGGTAAACACTCACCAAATGTTCTCCCCCAAACATTCCCCCCCTTTTTGACTAACATCAAAAAGGTTTCCTCTCCAAGGAGGTCAATGTCTCATGTCCCAATGAGATCTTACAATCTTCCCCTTGGTCCAACAATACTTAGGATGCCTACCATCTTCCTAGTGATAAGTCCAATATCACTCAAGAGAGGCAATCCCATTTACTCTCCCAATTTCCAAATTGGGTCTCTCAAAAGTCCCATCAATTTTCCAATTGATGTCATATTCTCCCAATAACTTCTCCTCTTCAAGGAGAAAAAACACATCCATCATCCCAAGATGGATACCTCCCCCTAAAGGCTTGCTCCCCCTTGACCATTGCACCAACAATGTCCTTGGGAAGTCCCTAAGCCAATAGGAATTCTAAACCATCAAAATTAAGGTTAGAAATTCAACATTGAACTTTCCAACACCTTAAAATTGATACAAACCCTAAATACTTCTCCTAATCCATATCCAATGGATTTTCACCCTTTATAATGCTTCTCAAAGCATATCCTAGGGTTAGGAGTGATTAGGGACCATAATCAGAATAAATTGGGTTAAACAACCTTGTTTACTCAAATCAAAGCTACAGTTGAGTGATTCAAATCACGATCGACTCCATCGATCACCGATCGACACCAATGGCCGATCGATAACAAATTTCAATTTGATTATTAGAGTTGAATTTTAGAAAATCATAAATAATTATGCGTATATCGAAAATTCACGAAATTTGATACGTATAATACCTATGACCAATACAATGGGTGAAAAATGTTTAAAAAATATTTTACCCATAAAATAAAGAGTTTGATACAAAACTCAAAACCATTGAAATTTTCAATGTTTTGGCCCTATCTTGTATCAACTCTATCAATGGTGATTGCTATCAAAAGATAGACTTCACCAAGGTTTTTCAAAATAATTTTAAAATATTTTCAAAACCTTATTTTGGATCATATTCCTTGGGCTCTATGTACATGACTTGTACACAAGCTTTCCCAATGATCCACAAATAAAATTAGATGAGTTTTAGTTCATCTAGATGCAAAAACTATGCACCTTGAACTTAACTCATATCCTAGCATCTCACATGTATCTAGGGTGTATAAATACACATACATGTCAATTAGATATGAGATGTGAGTCCTGGTCAATTTAATCTAGGGTTTCATGCATTTTTCTAAGGCAACCCTACTTGATTCCCTTATGAATGAGACTCCAAGTCATGCCATAGTCCTTAAATCAATTTTAATCAATTAAATGCATGAGTGATTATGGAATTAGAGATGATATAGATAAACACATGCTCATAATCATGATGTCATGGCATAATATGAAATCTAAAAACACATGACATTTAATCCTTAATCCTAAACATGTACATGACATATAGAATGATTAAAAATAAGCATGATGTCATGACATGTTATATGACAAACAAAGCATGACATATAAAATATATAGGTATAGTAATACCTAAATTTTAATATTTATTGCCATTTCATATAATTAATTATATTTTGCCATATTTCTATTTTTCTCTCAAGTGTGCCAAAAACCCAAAATGGCACACTAACCTCTAAACCTAAATTGTGCCAATTTTGATCATTTTATCAAAACTTCTCAATTAATATTGGCACATCCTAAAATCTTTTAGGATATTAATTCAAGTCTATTTCCAAGGTTACCATAACCTTGAAAATATCCTAAAATGCCACCTTTACCATGATTGAGTTAACTACCCATCCAATCAAGGTTGGCACACCCTAAACCCATCTAGCGTGAATCAATCACGCTCTTAGGAACCCAAAACCGATTTGAGCTCCTAGGGTTAATTAGGTATTCCTTAGGGATAACCTCCCTAGATACTTTCCTAATGACCCTCCTAGGCTTGTTAGCCTTGGTCATTTGGGTCTTACCTAGGTTGACTCTAGGGGTAACTCCCCTTGCAACATTCTTAGTGGCCACCCTAGGTTTCCTAGAAACCCTAGCCACTAGGCACACCCTTTGGTCAACTCTAGGGATGACTTCCCTATTGACCTTGGTCTTCCTAGACCTAGTTTGTGTTCCATAGTCAAATGAAACACTATGATAAGCCACTTTAGGCTTAGGTTTGTGACCCAAACCTTGCTTGCCCTTGGTTGACTTTTGACTCTTAGGTCCTTGGTGTTGACTTTGACTTTTGGACCTTTGACTTTGACCATTAGACCCTTTAAATTGATTTTGTATCTTATTTACGGTCTTTTCAAGTTTTTCAAGCCTTGACCTCAAGACTTGATTTTCCTTTTCTAGTTGCCCAATTTTAGAATTTTGATTTAAACCTTGGGCATTGGACTTCCTAGGCATATGCCTAGTCCATTTAGGATTGAAACCTAGGTGTTCTCCTATTTTCTTGATAGATTCCCTAGGTAAAATATTTTTAGGGACATTAGTCCCAAATTTCTTCTTATTTCCTAAGTGGACACTCTTAGCTCCTAAGCAAAAATATTTATTCCTATTAGCATGCTTTTCATAAATTGCAAGAGAATTAAAGTTCCTAGCATGCTTTTTAGCATTTAAATTAGAAGATGCATTACTAAAATGTACCTTAGGGTTAGCCTTAGCTCCCCCTACTTGTGATGCTTCTTCTTGGGTCTTTTTGCTCCCCCTAGGACATTGATTCCTATAATGTCCTTTTGAATTGCACTTGAAGCATATGATGTGCTCCTTGCCTTTAGGTGTTGGGGAACCGGCATCCTTGACTTTTGGTGCCGGTGGAGCTTTCCTAATCTTCTTTGGGCACTTGCTCTTATAGTGCTCAAATTCCCTACACTCAAAACACATAATATTATTTTTATTTGAAATTAGAGTGTTTGAGTTACCTAGGTTAATGGAGACCGGAATTAGATTTTGGGCTCCTTCATCTTGACCGGATGTCGAAGCTTCTTCTTGATGCTCCGGTGTTGAGGAAACTCTAATCTCCTCCTCAATCCTAGAAGTGGATGCTTCTTCCACTTCCTCCACCAACCCGGAAATTGACTCTCTATCAACTTCCGATTCTACTTCCTCTTCCTCCATGGATGTTGATGATCTCTCAACCTCCAGGTCCTCACTTCCTTGTGAGGATGATACACTAGCCTCTTCGGTCTCTTCCTCTTGGACCGTTGATGGGCTTTCATGGAGCTTGGCCAAATCGCTCCATAGCTCCTTGGCATCCACATAGTCACCTAGGCTACACAAGAGGTCATTAGGAATTAAATCAAAAATGAATTTGATTACCTTCTTGTTTTTCTCGAAGGCTTGGAGTTGGTCTTCACTCCACTTCTTCTTCTTGAGGAATCCTCCCTTTGGTCCTATTGGATAGCTAAAACCCTCCATCAAGATAGACCATTCTTCGAAGTCCCTCATAATTAGGAAGTCTTCAATTCTTGACTTCCATTGCTTAAACCCTTCTTGTCCATAGAAGGTATAGGGGATAGGTGTGTTGATATCCCATCCCAAATGTCCTTGGATTTCCATCTTTTCCTCTAGCATCTTGACTCCGGGTTGTTAATCCGTAGAAGAGCCCCGGGCTCTGATACCACTTGTTAGGGATCGTTTGGAAGCTAGAGGGGGGGGGGGGGTGAATAGCGTCAATGGAATTCTTTCGCGTTTGTTTCTATAATTTCGTTAGCGCAGCGGAATATAGATATAATACAATAACGAAATGGACAAGCACAGACAAAGACACGAAGATTTAACGTGGTTCGGAACCGCACGGTTCCTACTCCACGGATCAGGTTCGTACGAACCCTAGCGATGCCAATCACACACCACTATGAAATAACTCCTTCTCGACACGAGTCGGAGGCGGAGAAACCTCTTACAATTGTTTACAACAATAAATAAATAGCTACAAGCAAATACAATGAAATACAAAGCAAAACTAGTAAAGAAAACACTTTACAAATGCTCTTGAATGCTTGATCGCTAGGTTGATCGAGTAGCACTTGGAGACCCTGAATTGCAGCAGCAACTCGCCCCAAATCGCCTCAAAGAACCTTCTTTTTTTTTCTCCATCACGAGCTCCTTATAAAGCTTCAACCTGTGCTGGAAAAAGTCGATCAGTCGACTGATCGGAACCATCAGTTGACTGATGCCACTGTTGTCGTGAGACAACGGCTAGATCCACATTGGATAAGTCCAACGGAACCATCATCAGTCAACTTATTGTGACCATCAGTCGACTGATGGAGCTCCACTCGACTGCAGTCGAGTGAGACTCCATTCTGTGGCCGAACCGTCGAGCATCAGTCGACTGATAACATGTCGATTGACTCGCCCATCAATCGACCGCATAGCTGGCGATCGATTGCTAGGCTACTTCCCGCAATAAACCCTAGTTGACTCATCCGATCGCCACATGGCACTGCCGACCGCACACCTCAAACATGAGGTTTTAACCCAAGTATGGTTCCCCCATACTTGCTAGACCACCCTTAGCCTAGACCTAAGCCTTCTAGCCACCTCTATCAGCCTTACGCCTCTCGGATCCCTCCAAGTCATCCATGACTTGTTCATCCATCGCGCTAGCCTTCAGGTGCTTCCATCGGCTATGTCATGCTAACGGTGTCTACACCGCCAAAGCACTTTGGACTTACGCTGCCAAGACTCCGCTTGGACTTTACGCCGCCAACCATTGGACTTATGCTGCCAAGACTCCCGCTTGGACTTTACGCAGCCAATATCAAACCCCTTGGACTTCTCATGCCAAGACTCAAACTTGGACTTTCCCTTGCCAACCCATGTTGGACTTCTCATGCCAAGACCATGCTTGGACTTTCCTTGCCAACCCATGTTGGACTTTCCATGCCAAGTCTCAAACTTGGACTTTCCCTTGCCAACCCATGTTGGACTTCTCATGCCAAGACCATGCTTGGACTTTCCTTGCCAACCCATGTTGGACTTTCCATGCCAAGTACTCAAGACTTGGACTTTACCTTGCCAAGACCCATGCTTGGACTTTCCCAAATGCCAAGTGTCCCACTTGGACTTTCCATGCCAAGTACTCAAGACTTGAACTTCCCTATGACAATTACATTGTCATATGTTTTTGTCGAACATAAAAACATCACTCGAGTCAAACTCGAGTCCTGGTCAATCGTGACCTGGGCCGATTGCACCAACAATCTCCCCCTTTTTGATGTTTGACAAAAACCAAACAAATTATTGAGTTAGAACACTAACTCAAATCCCTTACCAATTATCCCAAATTGGTAAACACTCACCAAATGTTCTCCCCCAAACATTCTCCCCCTTTTTGACTAACATCAAAAAGGTTTCCTCTCCAAGGAGGTCAATGTCTCATGTCCCAATGAGATCTTACAATCTCCCCTTTGGTCCAACAATACTTAGGATGCCTACCATCTTCCTAGTGATAAGTCCAATATCACTCAAGAGAGGCAATCCCATTTACTCTCCCAATTTCCAAATTGGGTCTCTCAAAAGTCCCATCAATTTTCCAATTGATGTCATATTCTCCCAATAACTTCTCCTCTTCAAGGAGAAAAAAATACATCCATCATCCCAAGATGGATACCTCCCCCTAAAGGCTTGCTCCCCCTTGACCATTGCACCAACAATGTCCTTGGGAAGTCCCTAAGTCAATAGGAACTCTAAACCATCAAAATTAAGGTTAGAAATTCAACATTGAACTTTCCAACACCTTAAAATTGATACAAACCCTAAATACTTCTCCTAATCCATATCCAATGGATTTTCACCCTTTATAATGCTTCCCAAAGCATATCCTAGGGTTAAGAGTGATTAGGGACCATAACCGTAGCTGAAATCGGGTTAAACAACCTTGTTTACCCCGAATAACTACCAATGAGTGATTCGAATCAATCGATCGGCACCTCCATCACCGACCGACACCAATGGTAGTCACAGATCAATTTCAATTTGATTATTAGAGTTGAATTTTAGAAAATCATAAATAATTATGCATATATCGAAAATTCACAAAATTTGATACGTATAATACCTATGACCAATACAATGGGTGAAAAATGTTTGAAAAATATTTTACCCATAAAATAAAGAGTTTAATACAAAACTCAAAACCATTGAAATTTTCAATGTTTTGGCCCTATCTTGTATCAAGTCTATCAATGGTGATTGCTATCAAAAGATAGACTTCACCAAGGTTTTTCAAAATGATTTTAAAATGTTTTCAAAACCTTATTTTGGATAATATTCCTTGGGCTCTATGTACATGACTTGTACACAAGCTTTCCCAATGATCCACAAATAAAATTAGATGAGTTTTAGTTCATCTAGATGCAAAAACTATGCACCTTGAACTTAACTCATATCCTAGCATCTCACATGTATCTAGGGTGTATAAATACACATACATGTCAATTAGATGTGAGATGTGAGTCCTGGTCAATTTAATCTAGGGTTTCATGCATTTTTCTAAGGCAACCCTACTTGATTCCCTTATGAATGGGACTCCAAGTCATGCCATAGTCCTTAAATCAATTTTAATCAATTAAATGCATGAGTGATTATGACATTAGAGATGATATAGATAAACACATGCTCATAATCATGATGTCATGGCATAATATGAAATCTAAAAACACATGACATTTAATCCTTAATCCTAAACATGTACATGACATATAGAATGATTAAAAATAAGCATGATGTCATGACATGTTATATGGCAAACAAAGCATGACATATAAAATATATAGGTATAGTAATACCTAAATTTTAATATTTATTGCCATTTCATATAATTAATTATATTTTTCCATATTTCTATTTTTCTCCCAAGTGTGCCAAAAACCCAAAATGACACACTAACCTCTAAACCTAAATTGTGCCAATTTTGATCATTTTATCAAAACTTCTCAATTAATATTGGCACATCCTAAAATCTTTTAGGATATTAATTCAAGTCTATTTCCAAGGTAACCATAACCTTGAAAATATCCTAAAATGCCACCTTTACCATGGTTGAGTTAACTACCCATCCAATCAAGGTTGGCACACCCTACACCCATCTAGTGTGAATCAATCACGCTCTTAGGAACCCAAAACCGATTTGAGCTCCTAGGGTTAATTAGGTATTCCTTAGGGATAACCTCCCTAGATACCTTCCTAATGACCCTCCTAGGCTTGTTAGCCTTGGTCATTTGGGTCTTACCTAGGTTGACTCTAGGGGTAACTCCCCTTGCAACCTTCTTAGTGGCCACCCTAGGTTTCCTAGAAACCCTAGCCACTAGACACACCCTTTGGTCAACTCTAGGGATGACTTCCCTATTGACCTTGGTCTTCCTAGACCTAGTTTGTGTTCCATAGTCAAATGGAACACTATGATAAGCCACTTTAGGCTTAGGTTTGTGACCCAAACCTTGCTTGCCCTTGGTTGACTTTTGACTCTTAGGTCCTTGGTGTTGACTTTGACTTTTGGACCTTTGACTTTGACCATTATACCCTTTAAATTGATTTTGTATCTTATTTAGGGTCTTTTCAAGTTTTTCAAGCCTTGACCTCAAGACTTGATTTTCCTTTTCTAGTTGCCCAATTTTAGAATTTTGATTTAAACCTTGGGCATTGGACTTCCTAGGCATATGCCTAGTCCATTTAGGATTGAAACCTAGGTGTTCTTCTATTTTCTTGATAGATTCCCTAGGTAAAATATTTTTAGGGACATTAGTCCCAAATTTCTTCTTATTTCCTAAGTGGACACTTTTAGATCTTAAGCAAAAATATTTATTCCTATTAGCATGCTTTTCATAAATTGCAAGAGAATTAAAGTTCCTAGCATGCTGTTTAGCATTTAAATTAGAAGATGCATTACTAAAATGTACCTTAGGGTTAGCCTTAGCTCCCCCTACTTGTGATGCTTCTTCTTGGGTCTTTTTGCTCCCCCTAGGACATTGATTCCTATAATGTCCTTTTGAATTGCACTTGAAGCATATGATGTGCTCCTTGCTTTTAGGTGTTGGGGAACCGACATCCTTGACTTTTGGTGCCGGTGGACCTTTCCTAATCTTCTTTGGGCACTTGCTCTTATAGTGCCCAAATTCTTTACACTCAAAACACATAATATTATTTTTATTTGAAATTAGAGTGTTTGAGTTACCTAGGTTAATGGAGACCGGAATTAGATTTTGGGCTCCTTCATCTTGACCGGATGTCGAAGCTTCTTCTTGATGCTCCGGTGTTGAGGAAACTCTAATCTCCTCCTCAATCCTAGAAGTGGATGCTTCTTCCACTTCCTCCACCAACCCGGAAATTGACTCCCTATCAACTTCCGATTCTACTTCCTCTTCCTCCTTGGATGTTGATGATCTCTCAACCTCCAGGTCCTCACTTCCTTGTGAGGATAATGCATTAGCCTCTTCGGTCTCTTCCTCTTGGACCGTTGATGGGCTTTCATGGAGCTTGGCCAAATCGCTCCATAGCTCCTTGGCATCCACATAGTCACCTAGGCTACACAAGAGGTCATTAGGAATTAAATCAAAAATGAATTTGATTACCTTCTTGTTTTTCTCGAAGGCTTGGAGTTGGTCTTCACTCCACTTCTTCTTCTCGAGGAATCCTCCCTTTGGTCCTATTGGATAGCTAAAACCCTCCATCAAGATAGACCATTCTTCGAAGTCCCTCATCATTAGGAAGTCTTCAATTCTTGACTTCCATTGCTTAAACCCTTCTTGTCCATAGAAGGTATAGGGGATAGGTGTGTTGATATCCCATCCCAAATGTCCTTGGATTTCCATCTTTTCCTCTAGCGTCTTGACTCCAGGTTGTTAATCCGTAGAAGAGCCCCGGGCTCTGATACCACTTGTTAGGGATCGTTTGGAAGCTAGAGGGGGGGGGGGTGAATAGCGTCAATGGAATTCTTTCGCGTTTGTTTCTACAATTTCGTTAGCGCAGCGGAATATAGATATAATACAATAACGAAATGGACAAGCACAGACAAAGACACGAAGATTTAACGTGGTTCGGAACCGCACGGTTCATACTCCACGGATCGGGTTCGTACGAACCCTAGCGATGCCAATCACACACCACTATGAAATAACTCCTTCTCGACACGAGTCAGAGGCGGAGAAACCTCTTACAATTGTTTACAACAATAAACAAATAGCTACAAGCAAATACAATGAAATACAAAGCAAAACTAGTAAAGAAAACACTTTACAAATGCTCTTGAATGCTTGATCGCTAGGTTGATCGAGTAGCACTTGGAGACCCTGAATTGCAGCAACAACTCGCCCCAAATCGCCTCAAAGAACCCTTTTTTTTCCCTCCATCACGAGCTCCTTATAAAGCTTCAACCTGTGCTGGAAAAAGTCGATCAGTCGACTGATCGGGACCATCAGTCGACTGATGCCACTGTTGTCGTGAGACAACGGCTAGATCCACGTTGGATAAGTCCAACGGAACCATCATCAGTCGACTGATTGTGACCATCAGTCGACTGATGGAGCTCCACTCGACTGCAGTCGAGTGAGACTCCATTCTGTGGCCGAACCGCCGAGCATCAGTCGATTGATAACATAATCGATCCGATTGCTGTCCATCGATCGACCGCTAACAGCGGGCGATCGCTGCTACTCGCGATCAAACCCTAGTTGACTCAGTCCAGTCGACTGCCACATGGCACCAGTCGACTGGTACACCTCAAACATGAGGTTTTAACCCAAGTATGGTTCCCCCATACTTGCTAGATCACCCTTAGCCTAGACCTAAGCCTTCTAGCCACCTCCATCAGCCTTACGCCTCTCAGATCCCTCCAAGTCATCCATGACTTGTTCATCCATCGCGCTAGCCTTCAGATGCTTCCATCGGCTATGTCATGCTAACGGTGTCTACACCGCCAAGGCACTTTGGACTTACGCTGCCAAGACTCCGCTTGGACTTTACGCCGCCAACCATTGGACTTATGCTGCCAAGACTCCCGCTTGGACTTTACGCAGCCAATATCAAACCCCTTGGACTTCTCATGCCAAGACTCAAACTTGGACTTTCCCTTGCCAACCCATGTTGGACTTCTCATGCCAAGACCATGCTTGGACTTTCCTTGCCAACCCATGTTGGACTTTCCATGCCAAGTCTCAAACTTGGACTTTCCCTTGCCAACCCATGTTGGACTTCTCATGCCAAGACCATGCTTGGACTTTCCTTGCCAACCCATGTTGGACTTTCCATGCCAAGTACTCAAGACTTGGACTTTACCTTGCCAAGACCCATGCTTGGACTTTCCCAAATGCCAAGTGTCTCACTTGGACTTTCTATGCCAAGTACTCAAGACTTGGACTTCCCTATGACAATTACATTGTCATATGTTTTTGTCGAACATCAAAACATCACTTGAGTCAAACTCGAGTCCTGGTCAATCGTGACCTGGGCCGATTGCACCAACATCACTCACATGAGCTTACCTCAATACTTACCTTGTAGCTCTCGCTTTCGGCCTTCCACTCGATTCCTTTGGCTCCCTCCGAAGTCACTCGAGTGTCGCCTGACCACCGCGGCTTCCTCCGGGTGTCGCTAGCCTTCAACTCCAGCTTTAATACTTTTCTGCACACTCGATTTAGCTCATGAGATAACGATGTAAACTTAACTTTGTGTCTTTGCCATAATCAAAACACAGGTTCGATTATCTGGTGCCCATGCACCAACAATTCTTATTATTGTAAGAATTATTGTACGAGATTTCTCCACCTCTGGATTGTTTCGAGAAGGAGTTATTATTACAGTGGTGTGTGATTGACATCGCTAGGGCTCATTCGAGCCCAATCCATGGAGTAGGAACCATTCAGTTCCGAACCACGTTATATCGTGTTATCTATTGTGCTTGTGTGTATTTGTTATTGCTTTATTTCCACTGCGCACTAATCAATTTGTAGCAAGCATGATCGAATTCCTCCATCAACATCGAAGCGCTATTCCCCCCTCTAGTGGTCACGAATGTTCCTACAATTGGTATCAGAGCTTGGAGCTCTTCTACGGACTAACACCCGGGAGCAAAAGATGCTAGAGGGCAAGAAGATGGATTTTCAAGAAAAACTAGGATGAGACATCAATACATCACCACCATACGACCAAGAAGATTTTCCGGCATGGAGGGCGAGAATGGAGACATTCTTGATGATGGACATAGAAGATTGGTTCATCATCATGGAAGGCTTTGAACCCCCTAGGGATAAGAAGGGAAATGTTCTAAAGTTGAAGAAGTGGACTCAAGAGCAACGCCTAAAGTTCAAAACCAAAGTCAAGGTAACAAAACTTTTAGAAGATTTGATACCTAATGATGTCTTGTCTAGACTAGGTGAATATTAAGATGCCAAGGAGCTTTGGAGCAAATTGGCAAAGTTCCATGAAGGTCCATCACCGGTCTAAGAAGAAGGGGAAGAAGAAGAATGTTCATCAGCTCAAGAAGAGGAGGAGGCTGACGAAGCAAGTTCATCTTCCTCACAAGAAAGTGAGGATTTGGAGTTTGAGAGGGAGTCGACATCCGAGGAGGAAGAAGAAGCACAAGAAGCCTCCACCTCTAGGATTGAGGGGGAGGAGACTAGGCCATCTTCAATACCGAAGCCAACTCAAAAGGAAACATCTACCTCCGATCGAGAAGATGAAGAACCAATTTCGACCACCATTGACCTAGATAACTCAAGCACATCAATTCAAAATAAAAATCATATTATGTATTTTGAGTGTAGGGAATTTGGGCACTATAAGAGCAAGTTGTTAGGGCAATTTCTTGCCATGATAAAGTTTTGATGTGTGTGACAAAGGGTTTAAGTTAGGTTGTTATTGTGATTTGATATGTGCATTGGAGTCTTGCAGGACTTAGTAATTCGCACATGGAGTCTTGGCGGGTTCACCACTCACTACCTCGTGCTTGAGTCGGAGAAGGAGCATTGCAGAGCCGTGCGCTTGATGCTACTGAGGGACCGCCGGACGAGATGACTTGAAGCGAAGCCAAGGAAGCAGACTTCGGAGGCAAGAGACGCGAAGGAGCATTCCAGAGCCGTGCGCCTGATGCTGCCGAGGGACATGGCCGCGAACGAAGAGAGCTTCGGCGAGGGACTTCGAGTGAGATGAGAGAATGAGTGAATTGTAAGTAGCTCATTAGGTGAACTTGGCCAAATGGCTAAGTGTCAGATGAGTTTTCCCGACATCAGTCGACTGTTCTGAGTCGAATGGGTTCGACTGGTATCTAACTGATGGGTTTATGCCCAGCAGTCAACTGCCATGGAATGACAATCGACTGCCAGAGGATATCGCGGGCACAGAATCGCTCGTAGTCGACTGGGCAATCGACTACGGAGGCAGCAGTCGACTGATGGGATCCATCAGTCGACTGCCAAGTGTTCCGTTGGACTACAACGGTCGGGATCCGACGTGTTCGGAGGCCGTTGGAGTGGCGATAGTCAACTGCCAAGGGCAGCAATTGACTGGTGGCGGCCAACGGGAAGAAAAGCTTCCTCTCTATAAAAAGAGAGGGTGTGGGGTTTTGAGAGGCTAATGTTTATGCTCTAAGTGATCTTCCAAGTGCCCCACAAGCTTTAAACTCTTCTTACTTGCTTTTACTTCATTCTTATTGTAAGAAGAGTGATCTTGATTGTAAAGGTTATCTCCACCTAGCTTGGTGCAAAGGAGAGACCATCAGTGAATTGGTTTTGACGGAGTGATTCACTGAGGACGAATCGGGGACCGTAGATTAGCGGCGTAGCCGTGAACCACGTTATACTATCGTGTTAGCGTTTGTTTTATTGTTATTTCCATTTGCTTGTCTTTGTTGTTTCCGTTGTGCTAATCTTTTGTAGACGAGTAAAATCCACCATCCAAGTAAAGAGGGCTATTCACCCCCCTCTAGCCGGCCATTCGATCCCTTACAAGTGGTATCAGAGCCAAGTCGTTTGTCGAGGACTAACCGTCGCAACAAACACTTCATTCAAAAGATGACCGACTCCAATATTCACCCACCGAAATTCTAAGGAGAATTCGCTTGGTGGAAGAAGCGAATGGAGGTATTTTTTGAAACGGATTTTGATATTATGATTACAATGGAATCCAGTTTCGTTTTGCCTAGGGATGAAGAAGGGAAGCAAATAGAGAAGTCAAGGTGGACCAAGAGGCAAAGAGAGGAGCACCTTGCAAACTCAAAAGCCAAGCACCATCTATACAATGTGCTTCCTCAACAAGAAATAAATAGAATTGGAGAATGCCTAAGTGCCAAGGAGATGTGGGAGAAGCTAGTAGAGCTTCATGAAGGTACCTCGGAGGCTAAACTTGCAAGAAGAGATCTCCTCCGCTCCCAACTATCCAACATAAAATTAGAAAAAGGAGAAAAGGTAACTTCATTGCATTCTAGGTTTAAAGAGATTTTAATTGAGCTAACAAGTGTAGGAGAAAAGCTCTCCAACCGGAATATGGTAATGAAGGCCATAGATGCTTTTCCCTGATCATCCAAGTGGAGTTCAATGGTGGACTCATTCTATATTTCAAAGAATCTAGAGGTAAGTACTCTAGATGAATTTTTCTTCACTATGGAATTGCATGAATCTAGACTTGAAGGAATAATAGAAGAGCAAAGAATTCAACCTTCAAGAGGAGTAGCACTTTTGGCAAACAAGGGAAAGAAGAAGATAGAGATCCCCTCCTCCTCCGATGATGAAACATCCTCCTCCTCCTCCATGGATAGCACGGAAGAAGCCTATATGGTAAGGAGGGTAAGGTGTGCATTAAAAGGTTTTAGATTTAACAAATCAAATGATAGGAGTAGAAGACCAAGGGGGAAGATCATTTGTTACAATTGCCAAGGAGAGGGACACATAAGGGACAATTGTCCCCTCTTGAACAAAAGCAAGGAGGAGAAGAGAAAGAAGGAAGAAAAGAAGAAGAAAAAGGGGAGCAAGAAGAAAAAGGAAGAGGAGAAGAAAACAAAGGAAAAGGGAAAGACCAAGGCATTCAAAGCAAAGACATGGGATGACCCTTCCTCCTCCTCTTCATCATCATCCGAGGAAGAAAACACATTTGTCACCAACTTAGCATTGATGGCATTTGACGACTTGGATTGCTCCTCCACCGAAAATGAAGAATCAAGTTCAAGTGGAGAGAGCTCAAGTGAAGGGGGAGCCTCCTCTACATCCTCATCCGAAGAAGAAGAAGAGGACATGGAAACTATGGTAACTAATCTTTCACCTAGTAAAATAGTTTCTATAATTTCTAGCTTAACTAGGGATTTATTTAGAGCAAAGAAGAAAAATAAGAGCATGCTAGATCAAATTAAGGATCTAGAAGAAAAATTAGAAAAATCATGCTTAAATGAAAATGAAAATATTTCTTCTTGTCATGATGATGCATGTTCACATGAATATATGCCATTAGATGTTAATGATGCATGTATAGAAGAAAATAGGGCTTTAAGGGAAAAGGTAGACTATTTGACAAAAGCCCTAGAAAAGTTCACAATTGGCTCAAATACATTGAACATGATAATTGGGAGCCAAAGAGCTAGCTTTAACAAGAAAGGCCTAGGATATAAAGAAAAGAAAAATGAAAAGGCCTATAAATGCCTAATTGCTAGGGGACAAGATAAGAAGAAGGTAATAGTTAGAAAATGGATTCCTAAAGAATTTCTAGTGAACCCCATAGGCAAGAATTTGTATTGGGTTCCAAAATCCATCCTTAAGGGTTAGAAAAACCCTAGGGTAGTCAACCATATGGACTTGACCTATATCATATTTTGGTTGACTTAGGATGGCGGGACAACATTTTTGAAATAGTGTTAGGTGATGATAATGTGACTATAAATAGATAATAATGCTTAAATCATGATAATTAATGAAATTGTTATGTATATTTGCAATCATGATTTATGACTTTGATATTTGGCACATAATCATGAGAAATAGGGTTTAAATCATGCTTTTGGTGATATTTGCTTATTATCATGATGTGATACCTAATGCATGGTTATAAATTGATGAACACATTTGTTTCATGATCATAATGTGAAATTAAGTCATATATGTCTTTATGATCATGTAGATTGTTAGGTTGATACTTAACCTTGATAGAATTGTATAAATATAATGGTTAAGTATATACAAATACCTCTAGGATGCATCTCACACTCACAATAGGCTACCTTTGATTGAAAACTTAACATGAGTGAGATGTTAGGATGATACAAATGCCCACTAGTGCCTATGGCATTTAGATGGTCATTTAAGGTATCAAAATAGCAATAATAGACCAATCATGGGGAAGACTTATGTTTAATTCATAGACATATTGCCCAAAGATCATGGTTAGATATTTCACATGTTTTCAAAACAATTTCTTACCCTAAAATCTATGTATTCATGTTTTGAAACAATTGGATGCAAAACTAGGTAGTTAAAATGGATACTAACATGATCAAAAACCTAGTTGTTTTTAAAGCTTTTGGATTTTTGGCAAATCTCGGAAAATATAATGATTTTTCATGAAAAACTATTTTTCATTGATAGATATACTTAAAATAAATGTGTTCTCCAAATTTTATTATTTTTTGAATCTTCTGGAATTTATAATGCATTTCTGAAATTCATCCAGAAAATCAAAATTTCGATTTCCTTTGTGCCAGTCGACTACGATACTGATAGCAGTCGACTGATGGGCTGTAAACGAGCATAGTAACATGATTTTATCAGGTTTTTGACTGATTTTAATGGTTGTTTCTCTCTATACTTGATGCCATGATATATAAACTGTGTTTAATCTTTTTGATGGTGTCAAAGGGGGAGAAATAATTATGTTTAAGTAAATTATGATAGGGGGAGAAATATGTATGGGGAGTTTCATGGATTAAGGGGGAGTTGCATGTTGCTATATCATGTTTATGTTTACATGCTTTCTTACTTTATAAATTTCTATCAAATGTTTTTTTTACCTAACTTAAACGGATTGTCACACATCAAAAAGGGGGAGATTGTTAGGACAATTTCTTGCCATGATAAGGTTTTGATGTGTATGGCAAAGGGTTTAAGTTAGATTGTTATTGTGATTTGATATGTGCGTTGGAGTCTTGCAGGACTTAGTAATTCGCACATGGAGTCTTGGCGGGTTCACCACTCACTACCTCGTGCTTGAGTCGGAGAAGGAGCATTGCAGAGCCGTGCGCTTGATGCTACCGAGGGACCGCCGGACGAGATGACTTGAAGTGAAGCCAAGGAAGCAGACTTCGGAGGCAAGAGACGCGAAGGAGAATTGCAGAGCCGTGCGCCTGATGCTGTCGAGGGACGTGGCCACGAACGAAGAGAGCTTCAGGCGAGGGACTTCGAGTGAGATGAGAGAATGAGTGAATTGTAAGTAGCTCATTAGGTAAACTTGGCCGAATGACTAAGTGTCGGATGAGTTTTCCCGATATCAGTCGACTTCCATGGAATGACGATCGCTCGAAGTCGAATGAGTTCGAGTATCCGATCGATGGGTTTGCCCCTGATCGCCATAGAATGACATGATCAGCGGAGGATATTGCGAACGCAGAATCGCTTCATAGCCGATCGAGCGATCGACTACGGAGCGGCCGATCTGATGGGATCCATCGATCGCTGTTCCGTTGGACTACACGGTCGAGGATCTGAAGTATTCGAGGTCGTTGGAGTGGCGATCATTGCGCCAAGCGGTGATGTGGAGACCAACGGGAAGAAAAGCTTTCTCTCTATAAAAAGAGAGGGTGTGGGGTTTTGAGAGGCTAATGCTTATGCTTAAGTGATCTTCCAATTGCCCCACAAGCTTTAAACTCTTCTTACTTGCTTTTACTTCATTCTTATTGTAAGAAGAGTGATCTTGATTGTAAAGGTTACCTCCACCTAGCTTGGTGCAAAGGAGAGACCATTAGTGAATTGGTTTTGGTGGAGTGATTCACCGAGGACGAATCGGGGACCGTGGATTAGCGGCGTAGCCGTGAACCACGTTATACTACCGTGTTAGCGTTTGTTTTATTGTTATTTCCATTTGCTTGTCTTTGTTGTTTCCGTTGCGCTAATCTTTTGTAGACGAGCAAAATCCACCATCCAAGTAAAGAGGGCTATTCACCCCCCCTTTAGCCGGCCGTTCGATCCCCTACACAAGTGCCCTAAGAAAGTCAAGAAAAGTCAACCGACATCGAAATCTCAAGAAAAGACCAAGGATGCCGGAGTCGTCACCATTAAGAGCAAGGAGCATGTGGTATGCTTCAAGTGTCACCAAAGAGGGCACTATAGAAGCCAATGCCCTAGGAGAAAAGAAGGAGCATCAAATGTAGGGGGAGCCTCTAAGGCAAACCCTAAGGTAAATTTAAATAATGCTCATTCTTTAAGTTATAAGAAAAAACATGCTAGAAGTAATCTTTCTATGTTTCAGAAAGAGCATGCTAAAAATAATAAATTTTATTGTTTAGGGGCTAAGAGTTACAATGTTAAAAATAAGGAGAAATTTGGGACTAATGTCCCTAGAAAAATCCTATCTAGTGAAACCATTAAGAAGGTAGAGGATCATTTAGGCATTAACTCTAAGAAGGGTAGACATATGCCTAAGAAATGGAACAATGCCCAAAGATTAGATCAAAATTCAAAAATTGGACAATTAGAGCTAGAAAATCAAGTTTTGAGGTCAAAACTTGAGAAAATAGAGAAGACCCTTAGAAAGATGCAAAATCAAATTAAAGGGTCAAATTGTCAAAATCTGGGATCTAGGAGTCAAAACCTAGGGTCTAGGAAGCAAGGTTCACCTAAGGGCAAGAAAGGTTTGGGTCATAAACCTAAGCCCAAGGAGACCTACCATAGGGTTCCATTTGATTATGGAACTCAACCTAAGTCTATTAGGAAAACCAAGGTCGCAAGGGAAGTCATCCCTAGGATTGACCATGGTAAGTGTCTAGTGGCTAAGGTTTCTATGAAACCTAGAAAGACCACTAAGAAGGTTACTAGGGAGGCAATCCCCAAGGTTAACCATGATAAGACCCAAATGACCAAGGTTTCCAAGCCTAGGAGGGTCATTAAGAGGGTATCTAGGGAAGTTATCCCTAGTGAATACGTAATTAACCCAAGGAGTTCCAATAAATATTGGGTTACTAAGAGCGTGATTCCATCATGCTAAGTGGGTTGGGGGTGTTAACTTGAATTGGTGGATAGTTAACCTAACCATAGTAAAGTTAACACTTTATAGCATTTTCAAGGTTATGTGATACCTTGGAAATAAGATTGAATGTTAATCCTACAAGATTTTAGGATGTGTCAATAAGCCTTGAGAATTGTGAAAAATTGATTAAACTTGACACATTTAGACTTAGAGATATTAGTGTGCAATTTGGGGTTTAGGCACACTTTGGGAATTCATGTATCAAGAAAATTATCTTAAGATTTAGAAATTACATTTAAGATTAACACTCAAGCACTATATATCTTGATGTCACATACTTGCCATGCTTCATGTGTTTTACCATATGTTTGCATGGAAGGTATATTTATGGTGTATTGCATCTCACAAAATATATCATTCACCTTGATTGTGTATTTCAACACTTAGAAAGGATGAGATGCTAGGATTTAAAATTCTTGGATGTTAATATTTATGAAAATGAAATAAAATACTAAAATACATTAACAAATACATAAACACAGGCATAACACTAATATATTCGATATACATGCATAAACATGTTAAAAATGAGACAAATTGAGTGAAGAAATCAAAATTCACTTAATTTCAGAACTGAAAATCAGATATCAGTCGACTGATAACACTGTAGCATGACACTGTGAGATTAGCAATCGAGTGCTGCTTCCAACACTTTCATTGATTATTCATCGGTCGTGATATTCTTGTTGTTCATCGACGGAAAGAGCTAATAGTCAGTGGCGATCCATTAGTCGTGACCCATATGATCGTGATAGTGCCGAGTCGGTTCAGTCGAGTGCCGAGCCGATTCAGTCTACTGTCGATTTTGTGAACCGTTCACTGGACTGCTATCAGTTGACTGATATGTCACATTAGTCAACTAGCGTCGTATTTTTATAAGGTCGAACCGCTAGGGTTTGGCTTTTTCACGCCTTCTTCTCGCGCAATTTCTTCTCTGATCGATCCCAAAACTTCCGACCGACCTCCTCGTGTCCACGCTGACGACTCAAGGCCCTTAGATTTGAAACCTAACCCTATTTCTCGTGTTTTGGGTCCTTCTATCACGCTAATGGTGCCTGCTTCCATTTTCCTCCACCGAAGTTAGGGTTCCGACAAGGCCTTCTTTCCGACGTTCCTCCAGCATCCTCTCCAGCAAGTAGGCTACTCAGTTCATCCCTCACAACCCTCAACCCAACAATGGCACCAAAGTATACCTCTAAACCTTAAACCCCATCTTTTACATATACCACATTTTGATCTAACCATGTCATTTGTGTCATCACACTGCATTGCATTACATTCATTGCATTCATATAGAAAACAACGTAGGGGTGAGTCTAGTGAGGTTGGGGCGCTTGCGTACCAACCGATGCCGGTTAGGTATTTGGATGAGCGATTTTTTAGGACCTACTATGGTGATGTCATTCAGATTGTATGACATTATCAGTTGATGAAGGTCGTCTTTTGTACGCATTCCATAAACGATGATCTTCTTAAGGAGTTTTACCAAAATTTAAGGAAGGTCAACGATAGCCCGACCTACACCACTCACGTTGCAAAACGTGACCTGGAGTTCACTCCTGCGATTTTGCAGGAGTTCCTGGAGTGTCGGGCATCGGATGACACTTTCGTGTTTTACCCTTCCTTTGATGCACCTCTTCCTGCTCCATTTGACCATATATCATTAGAGTCCATGCATCAGCATTTCTTTCTTCGACCTCGTCCACTAGCTCAAAACCTTTTTTCAATCAATGACTTATCTGCACTTGACAATGTTCTTTACAAAGTCATTGTTGGGTACATTCTACCTATAGTGACTCAGGGTCAGGCCAAGATCCGGCCTCCCCATATTTTCCTTATGTATGTCATGCGTCATCTTTTGGACATAAACATTGTATTGAACATATTTCACTGTATTGTCCATTTTGTGACCCCTGTAAAAGGGAAAGTTCATATGCCATTTGGACATGTCATTACAACATGGTTAGAGTCCATCGACATTAACATATCCAGGGGATCACTGAGGCCGCTATTAGAAGCATACGACCACATCACGGTGTGGAACTTTACACTGGCTGAGATGCGGACTGACCCTGGACAGATGGAGTGGATGGCTCGGCCTCAGCCCATGGGGCATGAGGAGCTAGCCATAGAGGCTGGAGATCCCACATCGTGCATGAGGGGCCCGCTGCTGAGGAGGATGACCAGATGCTATCTGATGCTTCTTCAGAGAGTCTCTCGACACGGGTCACATGCTTGGAGACTTGCTTCGAGGAGTTTTATGAGGAAGCTTGCATGAGTTGGACGGAGCTCGGTGTGGAGCAGTCCACCATGGTCGATCGCATGTCCTCCATGGGTCAGGAGTTGGGTGAGCAGCTCAGTCGGATAGAGCAATGCCAGAGCCGGATGGAGCAACACCAGATTGATATATATGAGATGATGCAGACATGGACCCTAGGTCAGCAGCCTCCACCGCCTCCAGGAGATGGCTCCAGGAATGATAGCTAGGCATAGATTAGGGATCTTGTTTTTATTTTCGTAGTGAGGTTGATAGCTTTTTAGACATCTATTTTGCTTGTAAAAACTGAATTTATATTTGAATGAAATATTTTGTTTATGAAAAATCATGTGTCTTTGCCTGATTGTGTGGGTGTTAATGTGTTTATATACTCTATTTTGCCTGTCATGATATCATATCTATTTTTAATTATATAAAATATCATGATATTGCTTAAGGTTACTTTCTATGTCATGTTCATGTTTAGAGCCTATTTATATGCCATGACATCATGATCATTGGTCATGCTTATTTATGTTATCATTTATGCCATGATCATTCATGCATTAATAAAATTGATTTAAGGACAATGACATGATTTGAAGTCCCATGTTTAAGGGAATCAAATAGAGTTGCCTAGAAAATGCATGAAACCATAGTAACCCTAATTCCACATCTCATAATCACATTGACTTGTGTGTGTTTTATACACCCTAGATACATGTGAGATGTTAGGAAAATAAGTTAAGTTCAAGGTGCATAGATGTTGCATCTAGATGAACTTAAACTTATTTCAATCATAAATATGGATCATGAGGAAAGCTAATGTACAAGTCATGTACATCTAGCCAATAGTCCATGGTTCAAAATAGGTTTTCAAAATCATTTTAAAATCCCTTTAGAAAACCTTGGTGAAGTTTATCTTTTGATAGCAATCACTATTGAAGAAGTTGATACAAAGTAGATCAAAAACATTAAAGTTTTAATGGTTTTTAAACTTTGTATCAATCTCCTATTTTAATGGGTATTTTATTTTCAAACTATTTTTCACCCATTATATTCCATGTAAGTAATATGCGTATGAAATTTCAAAATTTTTTAAAATATGTATATTTACTTACGCATTTTCAAACTTCATTTTTGAAACCTTGATTACTGAAAATCAGGAATCAGTTGACTGTTACAGTTTATCAGTCGACTGATGGTGATTTCAGTCAATTGTTCTATGGAAGAGTCGACTGATAGCTTGATTTCGAGTAAACAAGGTTTGTTTAGCCTGATTTCAGCTATGTTAGGGTTCCCTAATTGCTCCTAACCCTAGCATATGCTTTAGGAAGTATTAGAAAGGGTGAAAATCTATTGGATATGGATTAGAAGAGTTGTTAGGGTGTGTATCAATTTTAAGGTGTTGGAAAGTTCAATGTTGAACTTTGAACCTTATTTTTGATGGTTTAATATTCCTATTGGCTTAAGAACTTCCCAAGGGCATTGTTGGTGTAATGGTCAAGGGGGAGCAAGCCTTTAGGAGGAGGTATTCATCATGGGATGATGGATGTTATTTTTCCTCACGAGGGGGAGAAATGGAAAGTTGAGATGCCCAATTTAGAAATTGAGAGACTTCATAGGAGTGCCTCTCTTGAGTGATATGTGACTTATCACTAGAAAGATTGTAGACATTCTAGATATTTTTGGACCAAGGGGGAGATTGTAAGATCTCATTGGGATGTGAGACATTGACCTCCTTGGGAGAATCTTTTTGATGTATGTCAAAAAGTGGGAGAAAGGTAGAATTACCAATTTGGAAAAATTGGTTAGGAAATTTGAGTCAGGGGTCTAACTCAAGGGTGTTTTTGTCAAACATAAAAAGGGGGAGATTGTTGATGTAATCGACCCAGGTCACGATTGACCATACTCGAGTTTGACTCGAATAGTATTTTGATGTTTGACATTGATGTCTGACAGGTGTTGGGGAGATTGTTGTTACAATCGACCCGGGTTATACTTGATGTTTGATGGTGATTTGACCATTGTCATGGGAAAAGTCCAAGTCTTGTGTACTTGACATGAAAAGTCCAAGCTTGAGTCTTGGCATGGAAAGTCCAAGCATGGGTCTTGGTAAGGAAAAGTCCAAGCATGAGTCTTGGCATGGAAAGTCCAACATGGGTTGCCAAGGGAAAATCTAAGTATGAGTCTTGGCATTTGAGAAGTCCAAGGGGAATATTAGCAGCGTAAAGTCTAAGGGTGAAGTCTTGGCAGCATAAGTCCAATGGTTGGCAGCGTAAAGTCCAAGCGGGGAGTCTTGGCAGCGTAAGTCCAATGTACCTTGGCAGTGTAGACCACATTAGCATGACAATAGTTGATGAAAGCACTTGAAGTCTAGCGTATGGATGAACAAGTCATGGATGACTTGGAGGGATCCGATAGGCATGAGGCTGATAGATGTGGCTAGAAGGCTTAGGTCTAGGCTAAGGGTGGTCTAGCAAGTATGAGAGCACCATACTTGGCTTAAAACCTTTCAACTAGGGGAAATGGCACGAAATCGCCATAATTGAAGCGATCGATAACTGGCGATCAAGCCGATCTAGAGATCGACGATCGTGATGGTCGAGTTTTCGAGCACGAAAGCTCTCCAGTCGAGTGATCAGCCCGAGCACTCGACTGATTGAGCGATCAGTTGACTGATGGTCTATCTGTTGAAACTTATCCGACATGACTCATGTTATTGTATCACAATGGCTACAGGAGCAGTCGACTAATGGTCATGATCAGTTGACTGCTAGGCAAAAATCCAACTCGAATGTAGGTTATAAAAGCAACTCGGAAGGAGGATTTTTAGCATCGGTTCTTGGATGTGTTTGGGGCGATTTGTTGTTGTAAATCAGGTTCTCCAAGTGCAATTCAAGCAATCAAACAAGCAAGCATCCAAAAGCTCTTTGTAAAGTTTTCTTTACTTGCATTTTAGTGTATTTTGCTTGTATTTCATTTTTATTGTTGTAAGAATTATTGTATGAGGTTTCTCCACTTTCGGATTGTTCCGAGAAGGAGTTATTGTTATAGTGGTGTATGATTGGCATCACTAGGGCTCATTCGAGCCAAATCTGTGGAGTAGGAATAATTCAGTTTCGAACCACGTTATATCGTGTTATATATTGTACTTGTGTGTATTTGTTATTGCTTTATTTCCACTGCGCACTAATCAATTTGTAACAAGCGCGATCGAATTTCTTCATCAACATCGAAGCGCTATTCACCCCCTCTAGCGGTCACGAATGTTCCTACACTTCTATTCTTGATATCTTAGATCGATCAATGAGGCATAGACTGTGTCATCCCCTTATCAATCTTTGTGTTTCTTGATCCCCAAGTAGACTCACTCAAACAAATGAGTTTAATATCTCATATTGACTCATTTGAGCATGATCATGCATTTCGTGGTCATACTCTATCAAGAGGCCAAATATATCACTCCCATCATATGGGAGGGATTGATCCCATCTACATCACTTATATCCCTTTACATAATTCGTTACATACCCAGTAATTGCCGTTATAGTGCACCCTATTACGGGTGACGTTAGACGATACCAAAGTACATAACTCCTTATGTAGGGAACCGTAGTGACTTCAGATCTAAAGATTATTTATACCAATAGTCATATGAGAAAGTATATGACACTCATATAATGATCCATGACACTTTCTCATAGCGGATCAATTCAGTATATATATTTTTCAATATATATACTCATGTGTCAATATGATATCATATATCCATGACTTGTGATATCAAGTCATCCATTGATCTACATGCTAGTCTCAATATATCAATATATCCCTTTGTCTATTAATACAATACTTGATTAGGAATGTTTAAGTATAGTGTTCTTTACAGTTTCTCATAATCAATTCTATCAATTGATATACTGTAGATTAGAATCTACTATTCAAGGGCATTATTATATTTATTTGGCTGACACACGCATAAAGTAAATGTAATAATCAATCTTTATCTGTTATTAATAAAATATGATACATATAATTCCTAATCAATCATCTCATAATTGATACTAAAGACTGATACTAATATTTTTGCCTTCACATAATCCAGATACCTGAAACATAATTTCTTTGGCTTTTATTTGCTCTCCAAGCCTGCAAACTTCTAATTAAATCAGCTTGTCTAAGAATAACAACTATCTTCAAGTACTTCTCTTACAATTTAATATATTTTCACTTTTTTAGCAACTATTTGAGTTATATGCCTGATTTCTAAAACGTAATATGTTATTACTCCTGGAGAGTCTGCATATCCATCTCACGTTCTAGTCTCTACTGCATTGACCTTTTGTAGTTTCTACTGCATTAACCTTTTGTATTTACATACTTCTTTACTATCCAACATTAACCCATGAAACATAGTTTTATTCCCCTTCTGGGATAACGAATAGACATCAATGGCATAAGGTTCCAGAAAATCCACTTCATTTTTAATTACAAAATTTCTATTCTATGCAACAAGAGCAAGAAGTGCAATGAAAATGTTTCTTGATACATGAATAGACTCAGCAATTTCCACCAGTGCTCATATGCAACATGTACTTTCCGCAAATCCTATAGTCCGTAGCACACCAATGGAATGGACAGGAGTGGAACAAAAGCATAAGGACTAAGTTGAAGTGCTAATATCTTGCCTTATTTATTGCTTGGGAATTCAATTCCTTGGGAGTAAAAACAGAGCCGGTTCTTTATATTTTTGGATTCTGAGCGAAGGAAAAAAAAAAGGTCCATAAAAAAAAATTTTTCTCTAATAAAATAGATCTTTTTTTTCTATAATCTTTAACAAAATTTGATTAAACTCTGGGCAAAATTTCCAGTTGCTCCTGTCCAGTGCCGACTCCGAGTAAAAACAAGGGTTGATAGAGCTGTGCCAGGTAATTCAGCAGCTTCCAGCTTTCCTGGAATAAAATAAAAACTTAACCATGGACATAAAGGCTTTACAAGGATTCATCCAAACTTCAATACAGAGACAAGCAATAATTTATGAGTGTATTGTATTTAAAATGCATTGACTTTCTACGTGTTCATCTATGCTGGAATAATTCAGAAGACTATGCATTTTTTTTCTCAGAAACTTATTGACGTTTATTATGGGGTTTTTTTTTATCACATAATACAATTAATTGAGTATAGAAAATATTTTATATTTTTTGAGAGAAAACCAATTAATTTAGACCAATTTTAGTTGAAAGTTTACAGCTAGTACTTTTATGTTTTTAGAAAATCTTCATTTATGACTATAGTTTTCTCCTTATTTGTATTGTTATTCTAATTAAGTTATTAATTTGCTACTACTATTTTTTTCATTACATGCTCCCTTTCAATCGGATGGAGCCCAATGTGATTATTTCGTTTTGCGATGTATGAGAGATATAATTGAAGATGTCACATCCATTGACAAGGCTTCCCTACGATCAAAAGTAATATTAGAAATATATTCAAATTTCCTTATTGAAATCTATTTATATATAATTAATTATCATATAATACTCAAAGTATTCAGTAGTTTATATTTTCACTTATTTATTCACATGCAGTTTGTAAAATCTGTGATGGAAGCAAAGGAAATTGATGAAGTACATTCGAAGTGAGTTGAATGCATACAAGATCATATATCTGATGAGTAAGAAATTTAGGTATCCATAACTCTTTTGGTTAGGTATTGTAATCTATAAGTGTTTTGGTTATGCATAATTATTTTAGTGTAGTACTAAGCATATGATGTGTAGTTGTTTTGCTATAAGTGTTTTTTTATATATATTTTAAGGGTGATCATTTAAAATGAGATGATATGATCTTGTACTTCACATTGCTACAAGTGCATTTGTATATATGTTTTTTACAATTCTTTTTGATGTTGCTTATGATGTATATTAAAAATACAACACTGTAAATCGACAACAATTTATTATTTTCTAGTGTGTGTTGAAAAATGACAACAGTTAAAATAACAATGACAATACTGAAGGATTGAAAAATACTAGAGGGGGGGGGGGATGAATAGCGTATTTAAAAATTTTCTCTCGTATGTAAAAACCTCATAACTCGCAACGAAAATACAAAAACACCAACACAGAGATAAAAACACAGAGACACAAAGCTCTTTTACTTGGTTCATAATCGAATGGTTGCTAGTCCAAAGCCATGTTATCCTTGATTGCTTTCAAAGGGCAATCACTAAAAGAGTCTCTTCCTCATTGAAGGTAAGAGACAAGCTGATTACAAATTTAAAGAAATGGGTCGGTAACAATCTTACCAGTCCCAACACAAATTAAGTACAAATAAGAAAAGCAACACTTAAATAATTACCAACACAAGTAAAGAAAAGATGAAGTTTTGTTGGAATTTAGAAGGTGCGTGGGATTATTGCTTGAGAACTTGCGAAGGCTTGAGAGTTGGAAGAGCAAGAGCAATTGGAATAATTAATTATTAGGGTTTTCCATATAGCCTTCTTTTATAGACTTGAGCCTTGGAATGAGTCCAAATCTAAATCACAATGTAAAATACCACAGAAAAAAAAAAATTTAGTTGGTGATGCCTGGTTAGGGATATACTTAGACCTAACTTAGATTTAAATGGTATGGGTTTAATTAAATGGAGCTTAGGGTTAAATTAACCTAGGGTTAATTGAATTTTTGGGTTAATGGCTTATAGGATTAAACCCAACCCACTAACCCTCAAAAACACGATCCACTTCCTCTCCCTTTAACTCACGCCGTTCGCCGTTTCATCGCCGAAAGTTTCCCGAGCGTTTCTACGCCGAAAATTCCGATTTTTACTTTGTTCTCGCAACTTTCTCCCTCCAATGCATTAATCCTCCTTCTCGCGACTCTTTCTTTCCCCGGCGAAGTGATCTCCGCCCGGCGATCTAGCAGCGGCAAAGGGACCTTTCCCGTTCGCGCGATCTCCCTGCTCTGGTGATCCAGCAGTTTCGAGCAGCGGACCTTTCCCATTCGTGCGATCTCCCTGCTCCGGTGATCCGACAGTTTCAAGCAGCGGACCTTTCCCATTCGCGCGATCTCCCTGCTCCGGTGATCCGGCAGTTCCGAGCAGCGGACTTTTTCCGTTCGCACGATCTCTCTGCTCTGACGTTGAGATCCCATCGGCCTTTCCCACCCCAACTCCTCGAGCTCCTCGCACGCTTGGACCGGCAGTGGCGTCGCTCTACTTGGGCGTGAGCTATTTTGGCCGATCGCCGCTATATCTAAGTAAGCTGTCGACCTTCTCCTTATCCTAGACGAGAGATTTATCCTAGTTGTGCAATCTAGCTTGGATCGATGGTTGACAGAGGCTTGTGACAGTGAACAGGGGATTACCGCAGGAAATTAGGGCAGCGGTGTTGTAGTTGGTGTGTCCGGCGAACCAAGCAGATTAGGGGGAGATTCCGACTGTCGGTAAGTGTGAACTCTCCTCCGTTTACCTTACTGTTCATCTTCCTTGGCTAAGCCAACTGTTGGTTTGGGCATCAGTCTCGAGCAATTGAACGGGGCTGCCAAGTTTCGAGGAGTTGCTGCCGGTAAGGATTGAATTGCCGGTAAGCAAGCCATCTTCAGTTTTGGTTCTGTCAGTGCAGATAAACTCCTTGTTGCCTTTGATTTAGCTAGTTACAATGGTTAAATAGTTAGGTAAGATTTGTAGCCTTGTTCTAGCTATTGGATGTGGATATTCGTTAAGTGTGGTAATGTATGGGTTACGAGAGGTGTGAGTTCGAAGTTCTAACTCGTAGACGAGGAAAGAACGAGGACCTAGAAATGACGTGGTAGTTAAGTTGTGTATTTGTTTAATGCTTGTGCTTAAACATAGTTCCTATTATTGCGAAATGCTGGTTATCGGTAGAGCTATGAGATGCTCTGATCTTGGCTACGAATGGGAGTGATAACCTGTATTCAATAAGGGATATGGATTTGTGGATAACGTAGTAGCTAATTCGTATTGTTGTTGTATGCTTTCACTAAATTGTAATTGATGATATTTACAGACACTGGATATCGAGGCAGATTACTGCGGCCAGTGAGGATTTTATTACTACTGAGCATATATGGTGGGTAATTTTCTCCTACAGTGCAGGTAGATGTATTGCATTCAGATTTAGTCATAGATATGAGCATGTTAGGTGTTCATATTACCTTGACCCTGCTCTTATTATCGTATGCTTGAACTTATCGTTGGATATATTTATGCTCAATTGTTGATATCACATATACCCTATCATGATTTAGGAGTTATAGATGTGATGTAAATTGGCCTAGATGTTTAGTAGGGTGTAAATGTCAGTACGGGTGATGACCCAATTTATAAATTGGAAAAAAGTCATCTATGGGTAGGTAATGCCCTAAATGTAGGATTTATTTCCAATACCCGTATGTTGCTTACTGTTACCAACCATGAGTTGTGTAATGGTTAAGTGAAGGGTGATTAGTGTGTCGCTGCGGATCGGTGGTCTCAGCTTGATATGATCAGTCGAGTACGACTCTCTATTGGATAGAGAGTGCATCGATTAGTTGAGTACGACTCTCTATTGGAGAGAGAGTTATGATCAGTCAAGTATGACTCTCTACAGGATAGAGAGTCTGTCGATCAGTTGAGCACGACTCTCTACAGGATAGAGAGTGTATTGATCAGATGGATACGACTCTTTGTTGAACAGAGAGTCTGTGGTAGATGGCTGTACGAGTGACAACATACTCATGTCATATGCATGCATTCTGACGACATAGTCTCCCTTGGGGTTGAGAGAGTCGTCAGTCATCTTGCCTCCCAGAGCACTCCCCGAGGAGTAACTAGTGTGAGGGCAGAGCATCTGTTGTGCTGCACTCTATCACTATAGACTGTGGTAGTTGGAGTTGCGTGCAGTTGTCCTGGGTGCGTGGTACTCGATGACTCATTGGTAGTATTAGTCGGAGTGACCAGCAGCAGGGACCCCCGTTGTGTAGCGAGCTCTTTACGCTCATATGCTACTTGATCATACTGCCCACTCGGCCACTCTATAACAGTGGTTGGTGTGAGTTGGGACAGTTGTCATGCCGTGCCACCTAGGCCATACTGGGGTCATGGTAGCGAGTAGGGGTGAGCAGGCATGACCATGCATGCTGCATTGCCGTATCTGATGGCGCTTTGCATATTACCATATATATATATATATACATATATAGATGCGGTCTATATATATATATGATTATTGTGATGTTGCATTTGATTGTACTATGCTTGCTGCATTTGGGTGTACATCATATTCATGCATGTATCTTGCATTTGTTATACGATTGTGTCGGATATTGGTTTGTGTTGGACAGACCATTAGATACTTTGACCTGTAGCTAGAGTATATTTTGAGTTGATCTACTCTTCCTGTTATATATATATATATGTTGGATATGTGTTCAGGTTGGATCAGAGTAGCGTGGCAGATTTCAGGTATGTCTACATTTTTATGTTGTTTATTTGGTTAGACGGTATATGCTTATTTTTATATACTATGCTGATATACCTGTTGTACCTCTAGAGCATGTTGTTGAAAATACATGTGATATGACATATATACATGTTTTTCTATTACATGCTGAGTTTTACTCACCACCCCCCACGGACCCTGGGTTTTCTGTCGCCTAGGTAACAGGTAGAAGACTTCGTGATAGCTTGGAGCACCGCTGCCTGACATCTCATCTCACCTCCGAGGCTCCCGTATTGGTTTTGGGCTTTACGTCCGCCGTGTATTGTATTTGGAGTTTTCGTAGTGTACTGTGTTGTGGACTTGTAGATTCGGATTTTGTCGATGTATTGTATGTGGTTGTGGTGTGTTAGTCATACTGGTATGCATGATGTGGATGTATTGTATATGTGGGGTTATGGGTATGTCGTTGTATTAGTTTCCGCTGTGTTTCGTTATGTTGTTGTGTTTTTATTTGTTATGTTATTGTTATTGTGGGCCTACGGGCCTTGTATTAACCCGAAATGTTGCCACGTACAGGGGAGGTGCCGTTCATTTGATTTTCGACTCGGCATGCTCTCGGGGCGTGACAACTTTAGTGGTATCAAAGCCCAAGGTTCTGCGATGCCATACAATGTTGTTTTTGTGTCGAGTCTTGGATTCTCGGGAGTCGATTTATTCGATTTTGGTTTTCTGAGATGAGATGGACAGCGACCTGAGCTCCAAGCAGCACAAGGTAAGAATTCCTGATAATTTATGGTTTAGTAGATATTTATCTAAACTTGATCAGTAGATGTATACAATAGAGTTTTGACACCTGTGCAGACTTGTAGTAGGGGTCGTCCACCGAGGCGACCAACCGGAGTGACCTTTAGGGTTTATACTCCCGGTTATGTTGGCTATGCATTTAGATGCTTATACCAAGGAATAACCTATAGTGTGTTGGTTATTGTTCGGAACCGTGGTATGGGTTGACCACGGGAACGACCTATTGAGTCTGTGAGTCTTGAACCTGTGTCGAAGAGGTGATTTACCTCTGAGAGCCGACTGATACCGAGTCGGAAAATAGGGGTCAAGTCATCACATTTCTCTTAGAGATTTTGACTAATTAAGCTAGTCAGATCATTACCTGTTGGGTAATGGACAAGACAAATTGTCTATTGTTGATGCAGATAGCGGAAGGCTAGGTTACGGTGTTTCATAGGGATTTTATCCCTGAGTTGTTCATACTGAGATGTATAACTTGGATAGTACTTTTGAGTACTTAACTCATGTTATACCGAAAAAAGAAGAGTTGTTTGCATACCATTATCGGGATCAAGCCGGTATTTGGTGATAAATGCAGAAAATAATCTTTGGGAAATAATATATCACTTGATCATGGATTAATGATGTTGAAAGAGAGTATTTTCCCGTGTCACTTTTAGTGACACATTGTAAGGAATTCTTGAGCTTCAAGAAAGGGTGATTGGTTAGTAATAGTATACTGTGCAGAGTCGTGAGACTTGCGGAGGTTACAACCACTTAATAGCTCAAGAAGATGGATGGATGATTTAAGCCACCCAGAGTTATTGGCTTATAGTTGGATTAGGATGTCGGGATCTTCTACCAGATCTTGCCGGAAGGCATTAGATTGAGACAGGAGTTTAGAAATGACTCCGTTCAAGGGTTTAAGAGTTGGAGACCTGTAAGTAAATATTGTAGGTCAACTTAATAGAGTTGGAATTCTCTGACTGTTAGAAAAAGGAGTAAGATCAGGGTCATAGGCCTTGAGCTACTTTTCGATTATAGAAGACCAACCGCAGGTCATCAGAATGTTCTTGTGGATATCAACAAAATCAGAACAAAGATTTCGAAGGGATTGTGTGCGTGCAGTGAGGATCACGAAGACACGCGAAGTCAGATTATCCCTTGGATCAGTTCAGCTGTTGCTATTGTGAGTAACCAGTACAGTGGAGGAGGTGTACTTTGAAGACACAGTTGAAGACTATCGATGGTATTTCGGGAGGAACGTAAGTTGTGATTATAGGAGATGTTGGAGGAGATATTTATCTATCCCAGTATTTCTCCTTGAGAAGGATCCAGAACTCTTTGATAAAAGAGGGATGAACATTTAAAATTATGCATCGATTATCGATGATGGAATGCAATAGTTGTTGAAAGTAAATATCCTTCGTTGTGGATAAATGATCTATTTAGATCAGTTAAAGGCACCTGTGTATACTCTAGGATTGGTTTACGACTGGAGTGTTGATATTGTAGTGACATGGTGTCATACAATTATCATTGTCGTTGTGATGATTGAAATATCATTAGTGTAGAGTAAAGAGTATACTAGTGTGTAAAGACGACAATTTCATACTTAGTATGAATTCTATGAGTTGTGATTAAGTTGTTAGACTAATTAACGATTTAATCGCTATTGGATTTGAGAATCGTGTATCCTGGACACGATTGGATCAGTTTATGGTTGTTGGAGTTGCGTAATCTGGTCACTGTTGATTGTGGTAGATGGAGTTGCGCACTCGACCACCGTAGATGGTGGTTTGCCTTGTATGTTTTGGTTAGTACTGTAGATGTGGATAGAATGTCTTAGTATTACTATACCACATACTTGTTTGACAGAGGTGATATTGTAAATCATTTAGTCGAAAGCTGGTGCAACCAGTTTACAGGACCTAGATGGCGGTTAACTTTTACGCAAGTATTATTTAATCCATCCGGAGTGGATCAAAAGGAGGTTGTACGCGGATGCATCGTTTCAGGGATCGGAGCGATTCTGATGCAGTTGAATGAGGCGTACCTTATGCTTAAGACATTTAAGAAACTACGAGACAAGTTGTCATATACATGACGTGACTTTAGTAGTTATTATTTGGATTTGTAGATGTATGGAGCAGAAGTGCTCATTGAATTTAACTAGCTACTTGGTAGCTACTATAGAGTTGCTGGAACACGAACGGTTGCAACTTGAGAGATTGGTCGCTATAGTCTTCCATGCACTTACAGCGTGTGTGGAGTGTATCTTGGATGGTTTATGGATTTCTCTTTTGAGAAAATAATTCCCCGTCTCTGATAAGGATAGTGGGTTCCGGAGTTGCTACAGAAAGCACATCATTCGAGATGGGCTATGTACCTTGGTGGTACTTGGAGGTACTGAGATTGGAAATGTTTATACTGGTGGAATGGTATAAAGAGAGTTATAGCAGATTTTGCTGCTCGATGTTTAGTGTGCTAGTAAGTGAAGGATGAACATCAGAAACTCGCTGGATTGCTCTAGAAAATTCCGATTCCTGAATGGAAGTGGGAGCATATCACGATTGATTGCGTTACGGGATTGCCTAGAACCCGTAAAGGACGTGATGCGATTTGGGTGATTGTGGATCGACTAACCAAATTAGCTCACTTTTTGGCTATTCGTGGAATGGACTTGTTGGATCGTCTGACAGAGTTGGATTGCCCAGAGATTTTCAGATAGTATGGGGTATTTTTGAGTACCATATCTGATAGAGATCCGCGATTTATCTCACGACTTTGGTAGAATCTGTATCAGACCATGGGCATAGAGCTTCGAATCAGTACAACGTTCATCTGCAGACGGATAGACAGTCTGAGCGTATCATTTAGATCATGTTCTGAAAGAGGTTTCGATTCTACCTTAGTCTAATGTGACTTACGAGGAGATTCCAGGGTGGAGCCTGAGTTGCAAGGAGCGATAGTAGTGGGACGAAGACCATCCGACTCGTAAAGGTTGGATGACAATATCATATCGATGAGGAGGCTATGTGGGAGCTGGAAGATACTTTCCGAGCTCGATAGTCTCATCTGTTCACTTGAGGAAGGTATGTGGTCCTTTCGGAAACTTGCTTGAAGTAAATTTTTTTTTTGCATGTAGTACGAAATTTGGGGACCAAATTTTAATAAGTGGGAGAGAATGTAAAATAACACAGAAAAAAAAAATTTTGGTTGGTGATGCCTAGTTAGGGATATACTTAGACCTAACTTAGATTTAAATGGTATGGGTTTAATTAAATGGAGCTTAGGTTTAAATTAACCTAGGGTTAATTGAATTTTTGGGTTAATGGCTTATAGGATTAAACCCAACCCACTAACCACATCCTCCTTCTCGCGACTCTCCCTCTCGCTGCTTTCTTTCCCCCCCGAAGTGAAGTGATCTCCCTGCTCCGGCGATCTAGCAGTTCCGAGCAGTGGACCTTGTTGGTGCAATCGGCCCAGGTTGACTCGAGTTTGACTCGAGCAGTACCTTGATAGTATTTTGATGATAGACAAAACTCATGACATGGGATTGTCATGGGAAAGTCAAACATGGGGTTGGCATGGAAAATCCAAGCATGGAGCTTGGTGTGGAAGTCCAAGGGGGAAGCCTTGGCATGGGAAAGTCCAAAGCATTGCGAAGCCGTGCGCTTGGTGTATTTGGGAAGTCTTGAGAACTTGGCAAGTTCACTAGGCTCAGGTCCTTGAGTCGGTGAAGGATGGCATTGCGAAGCCGTGCGCTTGGTGCATCTGAGGGACCGCCGGACGAGGAGCGAATGGAGTGAGCCCAAAGGGAAGCATACTTCTAGGGCATGAGACGCGAAGGATGGCGTTGCGAAACCGTGCACTTGGCGCATCCGAGGGACGTAGGCCGAGGGAAGAGAGCTTCGGTGGGGAACTCCATGAGGGATAAGGTGGACTTGGCCAAGTGGCTAAGACTGAGTGTCGAACGCTCAAACAACTTTGTGTTTGAGGTTTTAGCCGACATCGATCGGTAGCATAGGTGCGATCGGCTTCTAGGTCGTATGGGTTCGACCGGTGTTCGAACAATCTGGTGATCGATCGGCGCCGAGGAGGGCGGTGATCGTTGGGAGAATCAATCGATCGGAGGGATGACAATCGGTCGATGACACACCGTGCACGGGCACAGAATGGAGTCGAGCTCGCCAGCACTCGACTGATGGATGATTAGTCGACTGATGGGTGCCATCAGTCGACTGATGTGTGATCCGTTGGAACTTAACCAACGTGGATCTGGCCATTGTGAGACAATGGCTACGGGACCAGTCGACTGATGGTCACGATCAGTCGACTGATGTGCGCGAAAATAGCTTGATGCAGGTTATAAATGGAGCTCGAGTTGGAGGACTTCGCAATGGTTTTTGTGGAGGTATTGGAGGGGAATTGCTGTTGCATTCTAGTCCTTCAAGAGCCAATCAAAGCAAGCAACAAACAAGTGATCAAAAGCAATCGGTGAAAAGTGTTTCTTTTGTATTGTATTTGTATTCTTGTTTGTATTTGTATATTACTGTTGTAATTGCTTGTGAGAGGTTTCTCCACCTCCGACGTGTTGTCGAGAAGGAGTTTGAGTATTGCCGTGTGCATCTCTAGAGCTCGAGGAGCTCGCCCGTGGAGTAGGAACCATTCGGTTTCGAACCACGTATATCGTGTGTGTTTGCGTGTGCTTATTTGTTGTTAGTATTATTATTGTTTTATTGTTTCCGCTGCGCTAACGACAATCGTAGATAAGCAACGCAACGAGAACGAGCGAATTACGACATCCAACGAACGAGGGTTATTCACCCCCCTCTAGCCGGCCGTTTCGATCCCCCAACAGACCTTTCCCGTTCACGCGATCTCCCTGCTCCGGTGATCCAGCAGTTTCAAGCAGCGGACCTTTCCCATTCGTGCGATCTCCCTGCTCCGATGATCCGACAGTTTCAAGCAGCAGACCTTTCCCATTCGCGCGATCTCCCTGCTCCGGTGATCCGGCAGTTCCGAGCAGCGGACTTTTTCCGTTCGCACGATCTCTCTGCTCTGACATTGAGATCCTGCCGGCCTTTCCCACCCCAACTCCTCGACCTCCTCGCACACTTGGATCGGCAGTGGCGTCGCTCTACTTGGGCGTGAGCTGTTTTGGCCGATCGCCGCTATAGCTAGGTAAGCTGTCGACCTTCTCCTTATCCTAGAAGAGAGATTTATCCTAGTTGTGCAATCTAGCTTGGATCGATGGTTGACAGAGGCTTGTGACAGTGAACAGGGGATTACCGTAGGAAATTAGGGCAGCGGTGTTGTAGTTGGTGTGTCCGGCGAACCAAGCAGATTAAGGGGAGATTCCGACTGTCGGTAAGTGTGAACTCTCCTCCGTTTACCTTGTTGTTCATCTTCCTTGGCTAAGCCGACTGTTGGTTTGGGCAGTGGTCTCGAGCAATTGAATGGGGCTGCCAAGTTTCGAGGAGTTGCTGCTGATAAGGATTGAATTGTCGGTAAGCAAGCCATCTTCAGTTTTGGTTCTGTCAGTGCAGATAAACTCCTTGTTGCCTTTGATTTAGCTAGTTACAATGGTTAAATAGTTAGGTAAGATTTGTAGCCTTGTTCTAGCTATTGGATGTGGATATTCGTTAAGTGTGGTAATGTATGGGTTACGAGAGGTGTGAGTTCGAAGTTCTAACTCGTAGACGAGGAAAGAACGAGGACCTAGAAATGACGTGGTAGTCAAGTTGTGTATTTGTTTAATGCTTGTGCTTAAACATAGTTCCTATTATTGCGAAATGCTGGTTATCGGTCGAGCTATGAGATGCTCTGATCTTGGCTACGAATGGGAGTGATAACCTGTATTCGATAAGGGATATGAATTTGTGGATAACGTAGTAGCTAATTCGTATTGTTGTTGTATGCTTTCACTAAATTATAATTGATGATATTTGCAGGACATGGATACGAGACGAGTCCGCGACCGTGAGGATTTTATTACTACGAGCATATACAGCAGGTGGGTAATTTTCCTACCTGGTCTGGGTAGATGTATTGCATTCAGATTTAGTCATAGATATGAGCATGTTAGGTGTTCATATTACCTTAACCCTGCTCTTATTATCGTATGCTTGAACTTATCGTTGGATATATTTATGCTCAATTGTTGATATCACATATACCCTATCATGATTTAGGAGTTATAGATGTGATGTAAATTGGCCTAGATGTTTAGTAGGGTGTAAATGTCAGTACGGGTGATGACCCAATTTATAAATTGGAAAAAAGTCATCTATGGGTAGGTAATGCCCTAAATGTAGAATTTATTTTCAATACCCGTATGTTGCATATTGTTACCACCCATGAGTTGTGTAATGGTTAAGTGAAGGGTGATTAGTGTGTCGTTGCGGACTGGTGGTCTCAGCTTGATATGATCAGTCGAGTACGACTCTCTATTGGATAGAGAGTGCGTCGATCAATTAAGTACGACTCTCTATTGGAGAGAGAGTTATGATCAGTCGAGTACGACTCTCTACAGGATAGAGAGTCCGTCGATCAGTTGAGTACGACTCTCTACAGAATAGAGAGTGTATTGATCAGATGGGTACGACTCTCTGTTGAACAGAGAGTCTGTGGTAGATGACTGTACGAGTGACAACATACTCATGTCATATGCATGCATTCTGACGACATAGTCTCCCTTGGGGTTGAGAGAGTCGTCAGTCATCTTGCCTCCAGAGCACTCCCCGAGGAGTACCTGGTGTGAGGGCAGAGCATCTGTTGTGCCACACTCTACCACTATAGACGGTGGTAGTTGGAGTTGCGTGTAGTTGTCCCGGGTGCATGGTACTCGACCACTCATTGGTAGTGTTAGTCGGAGTGGCCAGTAGCAGGGACCCCCGTTGTGTAGCGAGCTCTTTACGCTCATATGCTACTTGATCATACTGCCCACTCGGTCACTCTATAGCAGTGGTTGGTGTGAGTTGGGACAGTTGTCATGCCGTGCCACCTAGGCCACACTGGGGTCGTGGTAGCGAGTAGGGGTGAGCAGGCATGACCATGCATGCTGCATTGCCGTATCTGATGGCGCTTTGCATATTACCATATATATATACATATATGTATGTATATATATATATGGATGGTTGTGATTAATATATATATAGATGCTGTCTATATATATATATGATTATTGTGATGTTGCATTTGATTGTACTATGCTTGCTGCATTTGGGTGTGCATCATATTCATACATGTCTCTTGCATTTGTTATACGATTGTGTCGGATATTGGTATGTGTTAGACAGACCATTAGATACCTTGACCTGTAGCTAGAGTATATTTTGAGTTGATCTACTCTTCCTGTTATATAAATATATGTTGGATATATGTTCAGGTTGGATCAGAGTAGCGTGGCAGACTTCAGGTATGTCTGCATTTTTATGTTGTTTATTTGGTTAGATGGTATATGCTTGTATTTATATACTATGCTGATATACCTGTTGTACCTCTAGAGTATGTTATTGAAAGTACATGTGATATGACATATATACATGTTTTTCTATTACCTGCTGAGTTTTACTCACCACCCCCCACGGACCCTGGGTTTTCTGTCGCCCAGGTAACAGGTAGAAGACTTCGTGACAGCTTGGAGCACCGCTGGCTGACATCTCATCTCACCTCCGAGGCTCCCATATTGGTTTTGGGCTTTGCGTCCGTCGTGCATTGTATTTGGAGTTTTCATAGTGTACTGTGTTGTGGACTTGTAGATTCGGATTTTGTCGATGTACTGTATGTGGTTGTGGTGTGTTAGTCATACCGATATGCATGATGTGGATGTATTGTATATGTGTGGTTATGGGTATGTCGTTGTATTAGTTTCCGCTGTGTTTCGTTATGTTGTTGTGTTTTTATTTGTTATTTTAATGTTATTGTGGGCCTACGGGCCTTGTATTAACCCGAAATATTGCCATGTACAGGGGAGGTGCCGTCCGTTTGATTTTCGACTCGGCATGCTCTCGGAGCGTGACACACAATTTCGTAGATCTTATCATGAGGTTGCAACTTTGATTGATCCAAATCATGACTTAGCATTTTGGCTGATTTGCAGGCATCAGTCGACTACTATTTTCCCCTAGTTGGCTGTCTTGAGAAGCTGACTCAATTAGACTGTAAAATACCAGAAAAAAAACACAAAAAAATAAATAAATAATGTCGTTAGGAGTTAATTACATATAGACAATCTTAGGAAATTTTAATAGTTCAATCAAAATTGGGTTAATTGAATTTGGTTAATGGTTTATAGGATTAAAACCCAATAAGTATTTCCTGGGCCCAACCCGTTAACTCCACCCAACCCGTTAAATCGTTAAATGACCGCCGCTTCTTCCGTCCGTTTCTCGCCGACGCAACCTCCACGCTGTGGCGTTCGCGCCAGTGAATCACCGACTCCATGCGCCTTTCCCAAGCCTCCCTCAATTTCCTTTTCTCCCTCACAGCGTCGGCTTCCTCTCGCGACTTCTTCACTTCTGCGGCGATTTCTTTTCCACCGGCCGGCGCACGATCTTCCTCCCCCGAAACGAAGACCTCGCCCATCTACCTTCTTCTCGCGCCTCCAACCTTCCTCTGCCGATTTTCCCCTGTGTCGAGAGAACCCATCGAGTAGGACCCCGACAACCTTCGGAGTTCTTCCCAGCCAAACCGCCAGCTGACGACATTGTCCTGTGCTCGGTGAAAGGTCCGGCTGGAGGGGGGAGTGCCAGGCTTGGTCTGTGGTGGAGGTTTTCTCCAGATAGGGCAGCCATCTGCGAGCTTTTTCCCTCGCGATTGTTGATCTCTGTTGCCGATCAACGCTGGAACTAGTGATTAGGGCAGCGGTGTGGTCATTAGGGTTCCGGCGAACCAAGCCGTCCATTGCCGATTGGAGTCGAGGAAAGGTAAGCAGCGATCTTGCATTCTCTTTACCTTGAACGAGAGTGTGATGCTCTGTGGATTTGGTGTGGCTAAGCTTGAAACCTAATTTGGGAAGTGGTTGTTTCCAGCCGACTGAGGATCTTTGAGGGATTGTTTCTGACGGTGAAGTTCTACTGTCGGTAAGCATGAATTATTTTCCCCTATTTTCTGTTCAGTCCACTTGGATTAGTTACCTTGCTATGCTAATGTGGTCTCCTGCCGTGAGTGTTGAACGGTAAGGGCTGTAATTGGGAATGGGTCAGCTGTGAATAGGTTAACAGTTGTTGGTGTGGCGTAATTGTGGGTAGTTATGCACCGTCTCAAGATGAGTAATTACGTCTTGGTCGAGATTGGTCAGGTCCTGAAAATTAGTGCGAAATGTCGGTTGTCGATCGAGCTATGAGGTGCTCTGATCTTGGCTATGAATGGGAGTGATAACCTGTATTCGATAAGAGATATGGATTTGTGGATAACGTAGTAGCTAATTCGTATTGTTGTTGTATGCTCTCACTGAATGATAATTGATGATATTTGCAGGACATGGATACGAGACTGGTCCACGGACGTGAGAACTCTATTACCATGCGCATTGACAGCAAGTGGGTGATTCCTACCCTGGTCAGGTAGTTAATGCATATAGATTTAGAGGCATGATCATCTTAAATGATCATGTTACCTTGACCCTGTTCTATTTATCTTATGCTCGATACTTTATCCGTTGGCTATTAACTCCTTGCTGCTATCATGTTTTGTTACCATGATTAGGAGTTATACATATAGATGATGTAAATAACTTAAAATTTGTTTAAGTTAAATACAAGTAGTAAAGTCCGGATGACAACCTGATTGTAAATTGGGCAAAAAGGTCATCCGTAGGTAGATGATGTCTTGAACCTAGAGTTAATTCTAGTACCCCTTAGATTGCATGTTTCTACCGACCATGCATTATGTAAATGGTCGGGTGAATGGTATTTAGGGTGTCGCTACGGACTGGTGGTCCTAGTCTGATACGATCAGTTGAGTACGACTCTCTACAGGATAGAGAGTAGAGTCTATGGTGGATGCCTGTTTGTGAGACCTTATATTCATGTCATTTGCATGCACGCTGGCGATGATGTCTCCCTTGTGGTTGAGAGTGTCGCCAGTCATCCTGCTTCCACAGTTACTCATAGGAGGAGTAACCGGTGTGAGGGCAGAGCATTGTAGTGCCGCACTCTATCACTACAGACGGTGATAGTTGGATTTGCGTGCCGTAGTCCTGCGTGTGTGGCACTCGACCACTCATGGGTAGTGACTGTCGGAGTGGCCAACAGCAGGGACCCCCATTGTGTAGCTTGCTCTTTACGCTTATATGCTACTCGATCATACTGCCCACTCGGCCACTCGAGAGTAGTGGTTGGTGTTGAGTTGGGACAGTTGTCATGCTCGAGCCACCGAGGCCACACTGGGGTCGTGGTAGCTTTAGGGTGAGCCGACATGACCATGCATACTGCATTGCCGACTTATGGCATTTTTGCATATTACCATATATATACATATATGCATGTATATATATATATATATGGATGATTGTGATTAGAATACGTATATAGATGCAGTCTATATATAGATATGCTTATTGTGATGCTGCATTTGTATGTACTATGTTTGTTGCATTTGTTTGCACATATTCATACATGTTATTACATTCTTCTGTATGGTAGTAGGCCATCCCTTGTATACTGGTTAGTTATTCACTGTGTTACCTTGACCCATAGCAGGATGTAGTATGAGTTAGTTTTATTCTTTATACCATATGTTGTGTATATGTGCTCAGGTTGGATAGGTGTAGCGTAGTGACGTTGAGTATGTCTTTTGGTTAGATGGTATATACATGGATATATATATTATCATGCTAGTGATACATAGATTTCTTGTCGAAATACATGTGATATTAATATACATGTTTATCTATTACCTCGAGTTTTACTCACTCCCACGGACCACAGGTTTTTCTCGTCGCCGTAATGTAGAGATCTTCGTGATTTACTTGAGTCCATCCGACGATCCATCCCATCTCCACATTTTGAGTCTCCCGAGGATTTGTGTTTGTCTTATGGATTTTTGATTCTATGTCATTGACTCGAGTTTATGTATGGACTTCGTCGTTATGTTGTGGACCTTATTTTGTGTCGTTGCTTTATGTACTATTTTAGTACTGTAGTTTTGTCAGGTGGTGTACACCTCTATGTTTTTGGTATTCTTGTTGTGGTATGTGTTTATGTTTCCGCTGTGTGTGTTTGATATACTTATATCTGTTTATTATGTTGTTGTTGTGGGCCTACGAGCCTTGTATTAACCCGAAATGTTGCCACGTACAGGGGAGATGCCGTCCGTTTGATTTTCGGCACGACATACTCTCGGGGGCGTGACAACTTTATTGGTATCAGAGCCGAAGGTTCTGCGATGCCATATTGTGATTTTGTTTTTGAGTCTTGGATTCTCGGGAGTCAGTATATTTTTTGGTTTTGGTTTTTGTGAGATGGGATTGACAGCGGCATAAGCTCCGAGCAACACGAAGTAAGTATTCCTGATAATTTATACTTTAGTTAGATGCTTATCTAGACTTGTTCAATAGGTGAATCTTGTCAGTCATGCCACTGTTGGACTCGTGGTCGAGGCCGCCCATCCATCGAGCGGCGAGGGAGAGAGAGGGACGAGATACTCAAGACCACCTCGTAACCCCTATTGGTGATTGAGCCTCGAGAATCGGATGTACCACTTGACTACGCGAGCCCCGCGAGTCGATGGGCTCGATGATAAGTCCGCGGATACTCGTGTTAGCACGATCGAGGAGAAGTTCACCTTGTTAGAAGTCGACAACCCATGGATTGCCCGATCTTGGCTGGAAAATATGGAAGACACCTTCGAGTATATGAATTGCACAGATGTGGAGAAGGTGGGCCTTGCTGCATATCATCTCAGAGATCAGGCTGTCACTTGGTGGAAATTACAGAAGACTCTATTTGGGGAGCGTGGGATTACTTGGTCTAGCTTTCGAGACGCTCGAGGCGATTTCTTCAGCGCTTTCCTACAAAGACGTCGTCAGGAGTTTCTAAGCCTGAAGTAGGGTGACCGTTCTGTTATGGAGTACAACGTAGAGTTTACCAGACTATCAGAGTTCTGCTCTCATATGGTAGCACAGGATTCAGACTGGATGTACCAGTTCACCCAGGGCCTAGCAGCTTATATCAGAGCGAGGATGTCAGGATCTAGCATTACCTCCTACAGGGAGGCATTGGACCGTGCCCTCTTTATCGAGATGACTTCCCAGCAAATCTCCAAGGAAAAGGATATCGAGAAACAGATGACTAAGGGCAAGTAGCAGAACCAGGGTTCAACTCAGGGGACTCAGAAGAAAGGGGAGCAAAAAGGAACTACGCGAGGTGCGACAGAAGGGACAGCTAGATCGCAGAAAGGGAAGCGTCCAGCATCAGAGTTCTCTAGAGGGTCTCAGAAGAACCGTAAGAGTCAGAGCAGAACTGGATGTTATAAATGCGGATCCGGAAGTCATAGAGCTCCAGAGTGTCCTTTGGAGCAGCCGGTTTGCTACTATTGCAAGCAACCCGGACATACTAGCCGAGACTGTACGTTGAGAGCACAGTTGGAGTTTCCTGGTAGCTCTAATAAGGGAAGATAGTCCAACCAAGAAGGACAGCAGACCAAGACGTATGCGATCTTATGGACAGAGGGCACAAGACTCCACCAAGACACTAATATCAGATGCAGTGGAAGCGCCCTAGGATGCCGACAATGATCCAAGATCCTCGTGATCTCCGTGATCTACTACCCAGGGTATACCGCACCGCCATCGTTACCACTACTCATGGTTACCTTATGCGCCGCCGTGACTCGATCTTTAGCACCTCGTAGTCGATCACCGAGTGGAGGCACACTACTTCCTTGTCGGGGATGCAGCCGACAAATACCGAGACTGGATGAGTTTTTGCCATCACCAGAGATGAGGCACAGCGGGCTGAGGGATCAGTCATTCGCGGTATGATTTCAGTTTATTCTATATATGCTGATACTTTGATTGATACCGGTAGTTCTCATTCATTCGTATCTAGAGTATTTCGAGTAGAGTCGGAAGAATCCCAAGGGTTCGTTCTTGTGGGGTTAGCGATCCTTGCCATCGTGGAGAGGTGCCGACTAGCCACCAAGAAATCAAGGGTTGCCCATTAGATTTTGACAGCATATCCTTACAAAGGGACCTTCGTGTTGGAAATGGTAGAGTTTGATATTATTCTTGGTATGGACTGGTTGGCCGCTTATCACGCTACAGTGGATTGTAGAGCAAGAGTGGTGACATTCCGACCACCAGATCAACCAGCTTGGGAATTTGTTGGTACTAGAGACGATGGATTATCCATTATATCAGCTTTACAGGCTCGTGGTTATTGGCCCAGGGTTGTCAAGGTTATTTGCTATCTCTGGTCAAAGTTGAGAACGAAGGACTACTACCCCTCTCTGATGTGCGAGTAGTCCGAGAGTATCCAGATGTATTTCCCGATGAACTTCCAGGCTTGCCACCTCCTAGGCAAGTTGAATTTGCGATAGAGGTGATTCCAGGAACCGCGCCTATATCGAAACCTCCTTATCGGATGGCGCCAAAGGAGCTGAATGAACTTAAAGTTCAACTACAGGAGTTGCTGGATAATGGATTCATCCGACCTAGTGTTTCACCATGGGGAGCACCGGTACTCTTTGTCAAGAAGAAGGATGGATCGTTGCGGTTATGTATTGACTATCGGCAACTGAATGCAGTCACAGTTAAGAACAAATATCCACTGCCGAGGATAGAAGATTTGTTCGATCAGCTTAAGGATACATGTGTGTATTCTAAAATTGATCTCAAGGCCGTGATATCATCACCGGATAAGAGATGAGGATGTTCAGAAAATAGCTTTTCGCACCCGTTATGGACATTACGAGTTTCTAGTGATGCCGTTTGGTCTCACGAATGCCCCAGCTGCATTTATGGACTTAATGAACCGGGTATTCCTGAGGTATATAGATCAGTTCGTAATAGTGTTCATCGACGATATATTGATTTATTCTCGATCCGAGGAAGAGCATGAACAACATCTGCGGATAGTATTGGAAATTTTGCGACAGGAGCAGTTGTATGCCAAGTTTAGCAAATGTGCGTTCTGGTTATCCTCAGTGGGTTTTCTTGGACATGTGGTGTCCAACAGAGGTATTTCTGTAGATCCCCAGAAGATTGAGGCGATTACCAGTTGCGAGCAACCAAAATCAATTCAGGAGGTCCGTAGTTTCCTTGGTCTGGCCGGGTATTATCGGAGATTCGTGGAGGGATTCTCGAGTATCGCCATGCCACTCACTCGTCTGACTCGGAAAGGGGTCAAATTCACCTGGTCAGAGGCCTGTGAAACTAGCTTCCAGGAGCTTAAGCGACGGCTAGTTTCTGCACCAATCTTAGTGATTCCTTCTGGTGTTGATGGGATGGTCCTCTATACGGATGCTTCTATCCAAGGGTTGGGTGAAGTCTTGATGCAGTCCAACCGTGTGGTATCTTATGCCTCCCGTCAACTAAAAGATCACGAGAGAAATTACCCAATGCACGATCTGGAGTTAGCCGCCATTATTTTCGCATTGAAGATATGGAGGCACTACTTGTATGGGATTACCTTTGAGATCTACATGCACTATAAAGTCCAAGTATCCGCTCACACGTAAAGAGCCAATCCGAGATGTAGACTGCGGGATGTCTGAAGATTACGATCGCACCATCCGATCATCCGGGAAGGCTAATGTGGTAGCGATGCTCAACAGAAGTCTCGTGGAGTTCGCCACCATCCGTGATTCTGCGACCTAGTTCGGCGTTCTCGAGTTGGGATTGCTCAACACGGTCAAACACCCCGGGGGATATTAGTTTCTATGGTTGCCCATCATTGAGAGGATCAAGGAAGCACAAGTCGTCAAGATCGCATCGCAGCTTCTTGAAGCGGCCGATAGACTCGTAATGTCGATGGATTTCGAGTGACGAGAATGGTGTACTTCGCTTCCGAGGACGACTATGTGTTCCAGACACACACCCAGTTAAAGAAGAATTGCTACAGGAAGCACATCAGTCGAGATTTGCTATACATCCTGGTGGTACTCGGATGTACCGAGATTTGAAGCGCTTATACTGGTGGAACGGTATGAAACGAGATATTGCGGACTTTGTCGCACGATGCCTAGTATGCCAGCAAGTGAAGGTCGAACATCATAAACTCGGGTTACTTCAGAAATCCCGATCCCTGAATGGAAGTGGAGCATATCACGATGGACTTCGTTCGGGATTACCGTAACCCGTAAAGGACATACTGCGATTTGGGTGATCGTGGATCGATTAACCAAATCAGCTCACTTCCTTCCGATGCGTGAGACGGACTCATTGGATCGTCTAGCGGAATTGTACTGTCGAGAGATCATCAGATTGCATGGTGTACAATTGAGTATCATATCTGATAGAGATCCGCGCTTTACTTCGACTGCAGCGAGTGCGGAGCCATGGGCGAGCTTCGACTTAGTACAACCTTTCATCCGCAGACAGATGGACAGTTCGAACGTACCATTCAGACTCTGGAGGATCTATTGAGATCATGCGTCATGGATTTCGGTGGCAGTTGGGAGGATCACATTCCTTTAGTGGAGTTTGCCTACAATAACAGCTACCACTCTTCTATCCAGATGGCTCCATTCGAGGCATTATACGGCAGACCCTGCAGATCTCCTGTACTATAGGAGGAAGTTGGGGAACGACAGATATTGGGGCCTCAGAGTATACAGCATGATGCGGAGTTGGTACGAGTCATCAGGCGACGATTATCAGAGGCACAGGATCGGCAGAAAAGTTATGCGGACCAGAGGTGAAGGCCTCTGAAATTCTCAGTCAGGGACCATGTATTTCTATGAGTGTCACCCACCAAAGGAGTTAAGAGATTTGGGCTAAAAGGAAAATTAGCTCCACGCTATATTGGTCCATTTGAGATATTGGAGCGGATTGGAGGTGTTGCTTATCGGTTGGCTTTACCTCCGACACTTGCGGGTGTTCACAACGTATTCCATGTATCTATGCTGAGGAAATACGTGCCGTGATCTGACCATGTTCTGAAAGAGGTTCCAATACCACTCCAGGCGAATGCGACTTATGAGGAGACTCCGGTGCGAATTCTTGGTCGCAAGGAGCGACAACTGCGGAACAAAACCATCCGACTTGTAAAGGTGGGATGGCAGCATCATACAGATGAGGAGGCTACATGGGAGCTGGAAGATACTATCCGAGCTCGATACCCTCATCTATTTACCTGAGGTATGTGATTATTTCGGAATATGCTTGTATTAATTTTTGCATTTAAGTACGAAATTTGGGGACCAAATTTTAATAAGTCGGGGAGAATGTAAAATACCAGAAAAAAAAACACAAAAAAATAAATAAATAATGTGGTTAGGAGTTAATTACATATAGACAATCTTAGGAAATTTTAATAGTTCAATCAAAATTGGGTTAATTGAATTTGGTTAATGGTTTATAGGATTAAAACCCAATAAGTATTTCCTGGGCCCAACCCGTTAACTCCACCCAACCCATTAAATTGTTAAATGACCGCCGCTTCTTTCGTCCGTTTCTCGCCGATGCAACCTCCACGCACGAGCATTTCGTGCAGCAGAGTGAATCGCCGTCGACTCCGCCGCCAGCGTTGCCTTTCCCAAGCCTCCCTCGATTTCCTTTTCTCCCTCACAGCGTCGGCTTCCTCTCGCGACTTCTTCACTTCTGCGACGATTTCTTTTCCACCGGCCGGTGCACGATCTTCCTCCCCCGAAACGAAGACCTCGCCCATCTGCCTTCTTCTCGCGCCTCCAACCTTCCTCTGCCGATTTTCCCCTGTGTCGAGAGAACCCATCGAGCAGGCCCCCGACGACCTTCGGAGTTCTTCCCACCGCAAACCGGCCCGACGCTGTCTGTGCGTTTTGAAAGGTCCGACTGGAGGGGGGAGTGCCAGGCTTGGTCTGTGGTGGAGGTTTTCTCCAGATAGGGCAGCCATCTGCGAGCTTTTTCCCTCGCGATTGTTGATCTCTGTTGCCGATCAACGCTGGAACTAGTGATTAGGGCAGCGGTGTGGTCATTAGGGTTCCGGCGAACCAAGCCGTCCATTGTCGATTGGAGTCGAGGAAAGGTAAGCAGCGATCTTGAATTCTCCTTACCTTGAACGAGAGTGTGATGCTCTGTGGATTTGGTGTGGCTAAGCTTGAAACCTAATTTGGGCAAAGGGTTGTTTCCGGTGATGAGGATCTTTGAGGATTGTTTCGCGGTGAAGTTCTCTTGTGTAGCATGAATTATTTTTCCCTATTTTACTGCTCAGTCCTTGGATTAGTTACCTTGCTATGCTAATGTGGTCTCCTGAGTGTTGAGCGGTAAGAGTGTAATTAGAATGGGAATGTGTGAATAGGTTAACAGTTATTGGTGTGGCGTAATTGTGGGTAGTTATGCACCGTCTCAAGACGAGTAATTAGGGCTTGGTCGAGATTGGTCAGGTCCTGAAAATTAGTGCGAAATGTCGGTTGTCGATCGAGCTATGAGGTGCTCTGATCTTGGCTATGAATGGGAGTGATAACCTGTATTCGATAAGAGATATGGATTTGTGGATAACGTAGTAGCTAATTCGTATTGTTGTTGTATGCTCTCACTGAATGATAATTGATGATATTTGCAGGACGTGGATACGAGACTGGTCCGCGGACGTGAGGACTCTATTACCACGCGCATTGACAGCAGGTGGGTGATTCCTACCCTGGTCAGGTAGTTAATACATACAGATTTAGAGGCATGATCATCTTAAATGATCATGTTACCTTGACCCTGATCTATTTATCTTATGCTTGATACTTTATCCGTTGGCTATTAACTCCTTGCTGCTATCATGTTTATGTTACCATGATTAGGAGTTATACATATAGATGATGTAAATAACTTAAAATTTGTTTAAGTTAAATACAAGTAGTAAAGTCCGGATGACTACCTGATTGTAAATTGGGCAAAAAGGTCATCCATAGGTAGATGATGTCTTGAACCTAGAGTTAATTCTAGTACCCCTTAGATTGCATGTTTCTACCGACCATGCATTATGTAAATGGTCGGGTGAATGGTTTTTAGGGTGTCGCTACTGGACCAGTGGTCCTAATTCGTGATCGATTGAGTACGACTCTCTACAGGATAGAGAGTGCGTTGATCTGGTTAGCACGACCTCTGTAGAATAGAGAGTCTATGGTGGATGCCTATTTGTGAGACCTTATATTCATGTCATTTGCATGCATGCTGGCGACGATGTCTCCCTTGTGGTTGAGAGTGTCGCCAGTCATTCTGCCTCCACGGTTACTCATAGGAGGAGTAATGCGCAGAGTGGCGAGCATTGTAGTGCCGCACTCTATCACTACTGAGACGGTGATAGTTGGATTTGCGTCGTAGTCCTGCGCGTGTGGCACTCGACCACTCTTGGAGTGGCCAACAGGACCCCATCGTGTAGCTTGCTCTTTACGCTTATATGCTACTCGATCATACTGCCCACTCGGCCACTCGAGAGTAGTGGTTGGTGTTGAGTTGGGACAGTGGTCATGCTCGAGCCACCGAGGCCACACTGGGGTCGTGGTAGCTTTAGGGTGAGCCGACATGACCATGCATACTGCATTGCCGACTTATGACATTTTTGCATATTACCATATATATACATATATGCATGTATATATATATATGAATGATTGTGATTAGCATACGTATATAGATGCAGTCTATATATAGATATGCTTATTGTGATGCTGCATTTGTATGTACTATGTTTGTTGCATTTGTTTGCACATATTCATACATGTTATTACATTCTTAGATGGTAGTAGGCCATCCCTTGTATACTGGTTAGTTATTCACTGTGTTACCTTGACCCATAGCAGGATGTAGTATGAGTTAGTTTTATTCTTTATACCATATGTTGTGTATATGTGCTCAGGTTGGATAGGTGTAGCGTAGCAGACGTTCAGGTATGTCTGCAGTTCATATTGACTTTTGGTTAGATGGTATATACATGGATATATATATTATCATGCTAGTGATAATGTAGATTTTCTTGTAAATACATGTGATATTAATATACATGTTTATCTATTACCTGCTGAGTTTTACTCACTCCCACGGACCCTGGGTTTTTCTGTCACCCAGGTAACAGGTAGAGATCTTCGTGACGACTTGGAGCTGCGCCGGTGATCCATCCCATCTCCACATTTTGAGTCTTTCGAGGATTTGTGTTTGTCTTATGGATTTTTGATTCTATGTCATTGACTCGAGTTTATGTATGGACTTCGTCGTTATGTTGTGGACCTTGTTTTGTGTCGTTGCTTTATGTACTATTTTAGTACTGTAGTTTTGTCAGGTGGTGTACACCTCTATGTTTTTGGTATTCTTGTTGTGGTATGTGTTTATGTTTTTGCTGTGTGTGTTTGATATACTTATATCTATTTATTATGTTGTTGTTGTGGGCCTACGGGCCTTGTATTAACCCGAAATGTTGCCACGTACAGGGGAGATGTCGTCCGTTTGATTTTCGACACGACATACTCTCGGGGGCGTGACATAGACTATGTTAGTCAACTGGTAATTCCTATCAGTCAACTATTGTAAGGTACTTGGCAAATATGCTTGGTGCTTCTTCAATCTTTCAACTGCATTACAAGATTAGCATAGTATACTCAATTATATTAATAGTGACAACCCTTTTGACCGTCCGCTCTCGACTTCGGAATTCCTCTGGAAGCCTTGATCAAATCGATGCCTATAGTTGTCCCCATATCGAGGATGTGCCTTTACCATCACTCCTCACTCGGAGCTTACCTTGGCCTATTTACTTGTTGCTTTGCATGTGATTCTCTTGACATCTTTAATCTTAGCTAAGGCTTACTCAGTTTTTGCACACTTATCACAATACATCAGATAACAACATGACTTAACTTTGAGCCTTTGTCATAATCAAAACTTAGGTTCAATTACCTGGTGCCCCTGCACTAATAATCTCGCCCTTTTTCATTTATGACAACACGATTCAAAGTTAAAGAAAAAAATATTAATTAATATTTTTTCAAAAACTCCCCCTTAAAAATACCTCCCCCATAATGTGTGATGAGTTTTAAAATAGAAATAAGAAATTTTAAATTAAAATTTTAATCTCTTAACTTGTATCTCTCCCCCTTTGACATATATAAAAAAATAATGTTATGAGGAATGTATGTTAAAACTTACCGTTCAAAAAAATTTAAAGTTCATTTTTAAGTTGTAAAATTTCAAGACATCTATAAAATTTTAAGATAGTTTTAAATGCAATATAAGTTCATTTTCACTTGTTCGAATGATAAAGGAAATGAAGTAACTAAATATCTTTATGAATACAAGCATGTGTCCTTTTTGTAAAATAATATTTAAAATAAACCATCTAATAAATAATCCTTAAGAGAATGTCCAACTCCATTTTGACTTAATTGATATCAATAAGTCTTGGTGGGAGTTAGTCATTTATGTGATTAGTTTATTGATTATACTCTATGATTCATATTGATGCACTTAGTCTACATCTGGAATCAGGAGTAAACTCCTAATATCTCACGCCTATCTATGTGGCTCAATACACAACCAGGTTAAACCTAAGTGTTGTGAGATGCATTGACTCCTTAAATATCTATAGGTTCATGATTTCTAAGGTAAGTCTGATGCTAGTCCCAAAGAAAACAAAATAAAAGATAGATAGATAATAAGAGCAATTCCTATTCTACTAAACACATTCCTAAATTTCTTCTAAGTGAACTAAATTTGAATTCAGATAAAGGTTTGGTGCATATGTAATCTAGGATTGATTTAGATTCCACATATTCAAGTTTAATCTCACCATTTGTTACTTGTTCCCTAACAAAATGTTGTTTAACTTCGACGTGTTTAGTTCTTGAGTGATGTATAGGATTTTTAGTTAGGTTGATTGAACTAATGTTATCTATCATGACTTTAGTGTCCTTAAAATCTAGTTGAAAGTCAAAGTGTGTTTCATCCAAAGGACTTGAGCTACATACTCTCTCATTGCTACATATTTTGCTTCGGTAGTAGACAAAGCAATACAGTGTTATTTTCTACTACACCAGCTAACTAAACTTTGACCTAGAAATAGACAACTATCACTTGTACTTTTCCTATCAAGCTTACAATCGACATAATTTGAGTTAGAGTACCCGATTAGTTCAAAATTACTAGACTTAGGGTACCACATTCCTACATTAATAGTTCCTTTTATATATCTAAAGATTGTTTTTACTAAAGTTAAGTGTGATTCTCTGGCATAAGATTGAAATCTTGCATACATACCTACTATAAAAAGTATATCAGGTCGGCTTGCAGTTAAGTACAAAAGACTACCTATCGCACTCCTATAATATTTTAAATCTATGGGTTTTCCTTCTAAGTTATTATCAACTTTTACATTTGTTAGTTATAGCCCTAGAGCACATCATGTGATGGTTGAAAAGGGAACATTTTGTATCATATTCAATAAAGGCAAAGGATTGGTTATTATATTTACATCTTGCTTGTGCCAGCTAAATTAAATATAATAATGCCCTAGAAAAGTAGGTTCTTATCTACAGCACATCAATTGGAAGAATTGATTATGAGAGGCTGTAGAGAATACTTTCCTAAATGTTCCTAGTCAAGTATTAATATGCAAGGGTAATATTAATACATAAAGACTAGCATGTAGGTCGATTGATGACTTGATCTCACAAGTCATGGATATATGATATCAAGTTGACACATGGGTATATATTAGAGAATATATACTGAACTGACCCGCCATGAGAAAGTTTCATGGATCGTTATATGAGTGTCATAAACTTTCTCATGTGACTATTGGTATGAATAGTCCTCGAACCTGAAGTCACTACGGTTCCCTACATAAGGAATTATGTACTTTGGTATCGTCAAACGCGTCACCCGTGAGAGGTGGACCATAAAGGCGATTACTGGGTATATAACAAATTATGCAGAGTGATGTGAGTGATGTAGATGGGATCTATCCCTCTCATATGACGAGAGTGATATCGGTGGGCCCCTTGATTGAGTAGAACTACTAAAATGCATGGCCATGCTCAAATGAGTCAATATGAGATATTGAGCTCATTTGTTTGAGTTAGTTTACTCAGGGATCAAGAAACACATAGATTGATCGAGGATGACACGGTCTATGCCTCATTGGTCAATCTGATATCAAGGATAGAAGGACACGATCATACATTATAGTAGTCACGGAAGGTTAGTCGGATCTTGACTTATTTCAGAACTTGGGTAGCAATGATGTATTGCTAGATGTCATTGCTTGTGTATCTAAAAGAGTTTAGATCCACCGCCAACGCGTTATGCGAGCCTATAGGGTCACACCCCACGAGCATGAGGATTAGACCACTGAGTGCATTCTAGTTTGACTACAATAATTTGGGAATAAGCTTAAGTACAAAATGGTTATTGGACTTTAAGCTTAATGAGAATTTTAGCTTATTGATTTAATGAGATTAATTCAATATGTTACCTTATTGATTTAATGAGATTAATTCAATATGATAACATAAGCTTATTGAATTAATAAGATTAATTCAACATGCATGAATGCCACACAAGCATGCCACATAAGCATGCCACCTAAGCTAGATGAGGTGGAAGGAGACAAAGTGGTTTTTGTCTCCTTAAGTGGCCGGCCAAACAAGGAAGCCAACTCCTTGTTTGATTGTGTCTCAATGCAATGGATTGCATTGAATGTTAGGAGGTGAAAGGGTTTTTCCAACCCTATAAAAGACTCCATGGAGTGGCCGGCCAAAGCAAGATTTTTGGTTGTTGTGTGAAGCTTGAGAGCTTGGTGGAAGCTTTGTTGTGTGGTTTTGTGAGTGTAGGCTAGCAAGAAGAATAGTCTTCTTCTTCCTTTCTCTTTTTCCCTAGCTTCCTCTCCTTTAGGGACTTCTCTAGCAAGAAGGAAAGGAGAGCTCTTCTAGTTTCTTTTGTGAGACAAGAGCTTGCTCGTGTGGATACATATAGAGGCACGGACATTTGAACGTGCTAAAGATTCAACAAACCAAAAGGAAAAGCGGGATTAACAAGGGCACGCAACAAAGGTAATCCTCTCCTATAAGATAGGTTTGGTTTTAGAGAAATTTATTTTGTACAAGGTTTTCTTTCGCAAGGATCACTAGGAAGGGATCCTAATTTTTCCGTTCTATGATATGCTATTTGGCATAAAGAATTCCCTACGGGTATCGAGCCACTTAAGTAAAGATCGTATAAAAATAGTTTTTCTCTATTTTATATATGATATAGAAGTAGGATAAATTTTATTATGAGTTGATAATTGCATTAGCAATTTTTCAAACATAATAAAAATATCCGATGTCTTTTAAAAGTTAAAATTGACATGGTGCATGGTTATGGCCTAGTCCCAAAAGTTTGTGATTGTGTGTTGTAATTCTTAATACGGCCTGCGTGTCGTGCCTTTCTCCTAAAATTCTTGTTGTAAAATTAGTTTTAGACTCGAATGTAACTCGAGTATTTCTCCTTTTGTAATATACAAAACAAAGATGGAGGGTCCATTGGATGATGAGGTTACAAGGAGGAAGTCAACACACAAGACAACCAAAAGGAAGCACTTGGGAGAAGATACTATCCCTAGGTTGACCAATCAATCTTTTCATTGGCTTGAGAAGATTGTAGAATAAGGGCCATAACCATGACACGCTTAGTTTAATATGTATGTGATGCATGTTAGTTTAGCTTATATGTGATGTATGCTAATATGTATATGATGCATGTTTTTATATCTTAATAAGTCAAATACGATATGCCTACCAAAGTTTGGTACTCACTACTTCCTCGATCATTTGTTATTGGGTTTGCCAAAGCAAAGCAATGCATTTTATCTTGGAAGAGTGCGAGTGGACAATCGTGATGTCCCACTATCAAACTTGGTTAAGACTTAATTAAGTTTTTCTTAATTAGTTAAGAAAGTAGAGGCATATATTAGCTTTGAACATAAGTTTTAAAATTAGTTTTGTGTGATTTCCGAACATCAGCTTTGTCTTAGAAGTGGTCGTTGCTCCGATATCCAAGAAGGCCTCTGTGCCTCACCACAGCCTGGAAGCTAGTTTAGGAATAAGCACTAAACTAATCTAAACTTAACCAAAGCTATTAAAGAGTTACATCAGATGTAATTGGAAAAAGATTGCCTACCTAATCATACTACGTCTTGGGCGATTAGCCAAAGCTAACTCAAGACGAATTATGATGTGGATCTTTATTCCATATAAATTTATAGCTAAATAGTAGCTAATGATGTAAGCGAAAAGTGTTTGCCTACATCAATGATTAGCTCATAACAAAGCTATGAGAATTTAGTGGGAGCCTCATTTAATTAAAGGCCTAATTAAATGACTTAGGTATGATACTTAATTTTGCATTTTATTGTTGTAGATCACCATGTCATCTAACACGACACACCCTCAATTGCGATCCGTCCTTGAGAAGGACAAGCTCAATGGAGCGAACTTTCTTGATAGTATAGGAACTTGAGGATTATCCTCAAGCAAGAACGCAAACCGTATGTCCTAGAGCGTCTACCCTGAAATACCGCCGCGCCACTCGTTTGAAAAAGATGCTTATAAGAAGCATCAAGATGACGCATTAGATGTGTCATGCCTTATGCTTGCAACCATGAACTCTGAGCTTCAGAAGCAACATGAGAACATGGATGCCTATGATATGGTTGAGCATTTGAAACAACTATATCAAGGACAAGCCAGGCACGAGCATTTTGAAGTGTCTAAGGCTCTTTTTGCATGCAAGATGCAAGAAGGAACACCTGTAGGAACTCACGTACTTAAAATGATTGGGTACGTTGAGAACCTTAAAAGACTAGGTTTTCCACTGAGCCAAGAATTGGCAACCGATGTTATCCTGCAATCGTTGCTGGAAACATATAATCAATTCGTCATGAATTATAACATGAATGAAATTGATAAGCCTTTGACTGAGATTCTCAGCATGTTAAGAATCAGAATCTCAAGAAGAAAGTTAGTAACGTACTAATGGTCAAAAAGGACAAAGGTAAGCGCAAAGGCAAGGGTAAGACCCAAGCCAAAGGCAAGGCCAATTCATCCACTTCAAAGGGTAAAGGTAAAGTACCTAAGGAAGGGGACTGTTTCCATTGCGGTGAGACTGGACACTGGAAGCGGAACTGCAAAGTCTACCTTGAGGAAGTAAAGAAGAAAAGAAGTGGGACTTCTGTCTCAGGTATACACGTTATAGAAGTTAATCTATCTATTTCTTCTACATGGGTATTATATACCGGATGTGCATCTCACATTTGTACTAATGTGCAGGGACTGAGAAATAGTAGACTAATGGCACAGGGTGACGTGGACCTAGGAGTAGGCAATGGCATAAAAGTTCTTCGTAGTAGAGGAACATATTCTTTGTCTTTGCCCACTGGGCTTATCTTAGAACTAGAGGAGTGCTTATATGTACCTGCATTGACAAAGAACATAATTTCTGTATCTTGTTTAGACAAGAAAAACTTTTCTTTTATAATAAAGGACAAATATTGTTCCATTTATTTGAATGAAATGTTCTATTGTAATGCACCACTTATGAATGGTCTCTATGTTCTAGATTTAGAAAACCCAATATATAACGTAAATACCAAACGGTTCAAATCGAATGATTTGAACCAAACATATCTCTGGCACTGTCGCCTAGGTCACATAAATGAAAAACGCATATCCCAACTCCATAAAGATGGATTATTGGACTCATTTGATTTTGAATCATATGAGGTATGCGAATCTTGTCTTTTAGGAAAGATGACTAAAACTCCATTTAGTGGACATGGCGAGAGAGCGACGGACTTGTTAGGACTCATACATACTGATGTATGTGGCCCTTTCAATGTCGAAGCCAGAGGAGGCTATAAGTACTTTATTACTTTCACTGATGATATGAGTAGATTTGGCTACTTATATTTGATGAGACATAAGTCAGAATCCTTTGAAAAGTTTAAAGAATTCAAGAATGAAGTACAAAACCAACTTGGTAAGCGTATTAAGCTACTTCGATCAGATCGAGGTGGTGAATACATTAGTCAAGAGTTTCGTGATCACTTGGTTGAGTGTGGGATAATATCCCAACTCACTCCACCTGGAACACCACAATGGAATGGTGTATCTGAAAGGAGAAATCGTACTCTATTAGATATGGTACGATCAATGATGAGTCAGACTGATCTACCTACTTCCTTTTGGGGACTAGCTCTAGAGACAGCCGCTTTCACACTTAATCGCGTCCCATCAAAAGCCGTAGAAAAGACACCATATACGATATGGACTGGGAAGAGTCCCAAAATGTCTTTTATAAAGATTTGGGGTTGTGAAGCTTATGTTAGACGTCAAGTCTCAGATAAACTAGGACCCAAATCAGATAAGTGTTATTTTGTAGGATATCCCAAGGAAACTAAGGGATATTACTTTTACAATCCCACACTTGGCAAGGTGTTTGTTGCCAGAAATGCTGTCTTTCTAGAAAGAGAATTTATTTCTAGAAAAACTAGTGGGAGTAAAATTCATCTTGAAGAAGTTCAAGATGACGATAACACTAAGGCTTCGATGGAAAATGAACAGGAACCACAAAGTGTTGTGGATGAGGAAATTGTTGCCCAAAGAGTTGTGGAGCAAACACCTGTTCAAGTAGACCAACCTCTTCGTAGATCTGATAGGATCCGTCGTCAACCCGAGAGATATTCTTTTCTCTTGACTGACAACGGTGACGTATTGCTTGTCGATCTTGACGAGCCTACATCCTATCAAGAAGCTATGAAGAGCCCAGATTCCGAGAAATGGCTAGAGGCCATGAAATCTGAAATGGAATCCATGTACACTAACCAAGTATGGACTTTGGTTGATCCACCTGAAGGGGTAAAACCCATTGGGTGTAAGTGGGTCTTTAAAGTAAAGACTGACATGGATGGTAATAAGCATACCTATAAAGGTAGATTGGTGGCTAAAGGATTCAAACAAATTCATGGTATTGACTATGATGAAACCTTTTCACCAGTTACGATGCTTAAATCCATTCGGATCATACTTGCTATTGCAGCCTACCACGATTATGAGATCTGGCAGATGGATGTCAAAACCGCTTTTCTGAATGGAAAGCTACTCGAGGATGTGTACATGACACACCTGAGGGTTTTGAAGATCCAAAGCATCCTGGAAAGGTATGCAAACTGCAAAGGTCCATTTATGGACTAAAGCAAGCCTCTCGAAGCTGGAATCTTCGATTCGATGATGCAATCAAGGAGTTTGGTTTCATCAAGAATGAAGATGAACCTTGTGTCTACAAGAGAAATAGTGGGAGCACAGTTGTATTTCTTGTCTTGTATGTAGATGACATACTTCTCATCGAAATGATATTCCCTCACCCACCGTGAAGATGTGGTTAGGAATTGTTTCTCGATGAAAGACTTAGGTGAAGCCGCCTTATATTCTAGGCATCAAGATCTATAGAGATAGATCTAAAAGATTACTTGGCCTAAATCGTAGCATACATTGATAAAGTGCTAGATCGCTTTATGCAAGGATTTCGCCTTTATCACATGGTGTGAGTCTTTCAAGACTCAATGTCCCTCTTCTAAGGAGGAGAGAGATCGCATGGATAAGATCCTTATGCATCCGCCATAGGGTCTATCATGTACGCCATGCTTTGTACTGCTCCGACGCCTCGTATGCTTTGAGCATGACGAGTAGATACTATTGGATCCGGTGAAAGTCATCGATAGCACCAAAAATATTCTTAAATACTTACGAAGAATGAAAGAATATTTCCTGATATTTGGAGGCAATGAGGAGCTAGCTGTAAAGGGTTACAGTGATGCAAGCTTCCAAACAGACAAGGATGACTATAGATCGCAATCGGGGTACGTGTTTTGCCTGAATGGTGGAGCTGTGAGCTGGAAGAGTTCAAAGCAGGACACGATTCTTGATTCTACAGGGGTATATTGCGTCGATAAAGCAAAGGAGGCTGTTTGGCTCCGCAAGTTCATCAGTGAACTTGGGGTAGTTCCTAGCATTACAGATCCAATAGACCTCTATTGTGACAACAATGGGGCTATTGCACAGGCTAAGGAACCTCGATCACATCAGCGGACCAAACACATACTGCGGCGCTTCCATCTCATTCGAGAGATCATCGATAGAGGAGATGTGAGGATATGCAGAGTACCGACAGAAGCAAACATCACAGATCCATTGACCAAGGCTTTGGCACAGAGAAAGCATGATGGTCACACTAGGTCACTAGGTATTAGATATCATAGTGATTGGTACTAGTGCTAGTGGGAGATTGTTAGTTATAGCCCTAGAGCCAATCATGTGATGGTTGAAAAGGGAACATTTTGTATCATATTCAATAAAGGCAAAGGATTGGTTATTATATTTACATCTTGCTTGTGCCAGCTAAATTAAATATAATAATGCCCTAGAAAAGTAGGTTCTTATCAAAGACATCAATCGCGTAATTGATTATGAGAGGTCAGAGAGAATACTTTCCTAAATGTTCCTAGTCAAGTATTAATATGCAAGGGCAATATTAATACATAAAGACTAGCATGTAGGTCGATTGATGACTTGATCTCACAAGTCATGGATATATGATATCAAGTTGACACATGGGTATATATTAGAGAATATATACTGAACTGACCCGCCATGAGAAAGTTTCATGGATCGTTATATGAGTGTCATAAACTTTCTCATGTGACTATTGGTATGAATAGTCCTCGAACCTGAAGTCACTACGGTTCCCTACATAAGGAATTATGTACTTTGGTATCACAAACGCCACCCGTAATGTGGTGGACCATAAAGGCGATTACTGGGTATATAACAAATTATGCGGAGGGATGTGAGTGATGTAGATGGGATCTATCCCTCTCATATGACGAGAGTGATATCGGTGGGCCCCTTGATTGAGTAGAACTACTAAAACGCATGGCCATGCTCAAATGAGTCAATATGAGATATTGAGCTCATTTGTTTGAGTTAGTTTACTCAGGGATCAAGAAACACATAGATTGATCGAGGATGACACGGTCTATGCCTCATTGGTCAATCTGATATCAAGGATAGAAGGACACGGTCATACATTATAGTAGTCACGGAAAGGTTAGTCGGATCTTGACTTATTTCGTAACTTGGGTAGCAATGATGTATTGCTAGATGCCGCTCATTGCTTGTGTATCTAAAAGAGTTTAGATCCACTGCCAACGTTATGAGAGCCTATAGGGTCACACACAAAGAGCATGATGATTAGAAGAATTAGTGCATTCTAGTTTGACTAGAATAATTTGGGAATAAGCTTAAGTATAAAATGGTTTTTGGACTTTAAGCTTAATGAGAATTTTAGCTTATTGATTTAATGAGATTAATTCAATAGGTTACCTTATTGATTTAATGAGATTAATTCAATATGTTACCTTATTGATTTAATGAGATTAATTCAATATGATAACATAAGCTTATTGAATTAATAAGATTAATTCAACATGCATGAATGCCACACAAGCATGCCACATAAGCATGCCACCTAAGCTAGATGAGGTGGAAGGAGACAAAGTGGTTTTTGTCTCCTTAAGTGGCCGGCCAAACAAGGAAGCCAACTCCTTGTTTGATTGTGTCTCAATGCAATGGATTGCATTGAATGTTAGGAGGTGAAAGAGTTTTTCCAACCCTATAAAAGACTCCATGGAGTGGCCGGCCAAAGCAAGATTTTTGGTTGTTGTGTGAAGCTTGAGAGCTTGGTGGAAGCTTTGTTGTGTGGTTTTGTGAGTGTAGGCTAGCAAGAAGAATAGTCTTCTTCTTCCTTTCTCTTTTTCCCTAGCTTCCTCTCCTTTAGGGACTTCTCTAGCAAGAAGGAAAGGAGAGCTCTTCTAGTTTCTTTTGTGAGACAAGAGCTTGCTCGTGTGGATACATATAGAGGCACAGACATTTGAACGTGCTAAAGATTCAACAAACCAAAAGGAAAAGCGGGATTAACAAGGGCACGCAACAAAGGTAATCCTCTCCTATAAGATAGGTTTGGTTTTAGAGAAATTTATTTTGTACGAGGTTTTCTTTCGCAAGGATCACTAGGAAGGGATCCTAATTTTTCCGTTGCGCATATGCTATTTGGCATAAAGAATTCCCTACAACATTAGCATCCATCGGTGTACTAATTTCCTTAGCAATTTCCATTCCAAATTTTCTAATTAATTCCTTAGCATATTTATTTTGATACACATAAGTACCCTCTTTTATTTTCTTTATTTGTAACCCTAAAAAAAATTAAGCTCACCTATTAAACTCATTTCAAACTCACTTTCCATTAATGAAATGAATTCATTTAAAAATGTACTATTTATTGACCCAAATAGTCTATGTAAATTTGTGCAATAAATATTTATTTTTCTAATGTTTTTACAAATAGGGTTGGATCTATTAATCCTTACTTAAACCCCTTATATATTAAGTAAACGATTATCCTCTCATACCATGCCCTAGGTGTTTGTTTTAATCCATATAATGCTTTCTTAAGCTTGTATACATGGTTGGGTTGACTTAGGTCTTTAAATATGGGTGGTTGGTTCACATATATTTCCTCTTTGATGAATCCATTTAAAAAGGCTGATTTGACATCCATTTGATACAATCTAAAGCCTTTATGTGAAGCATAGGCTAACAACATTCTAGAGCTAAGAAGCTTACTAGCAATACGTAAACTGGAATTATAGTCTAAACCTTCTACTTGACTAAAACTTTTAGCTACTAACCTAGACTTATTCCTAACAATCTCATCTTTGTCATCAAGTTTATTCTAGAATACCCATTTTGTACCTATAATAGTATTATCTTTAGGAGTTGATACTAATTCCCAAACTTGATTCCTAGTGAATTAGACTAACTCTTCTTGCATAGAAATGATCCAATTGGGGCCAAGCAAAGCTTGATCTATGGTTTTAGGTTCAATTTTAGATATGAATGAAATTTGGCTTATATTTCTATGGGATGCCCTTGTTCGACCTAGATTAGGGTCACCTACGACTTGATCTATAGGATGTTCGAGTCTAACTCGAGGTGTTCTTGGATTAGGGGTTATACTTGATTCATTTTGTGTGTTAAGTTCAGGTCCAACTTCAATTCAATATTCACATCAGATTTTGTTGGATTGTTTTCTTCATTAAATACTATATTAATTATTCCTTTAATTCTTAAGGATTAATTATTATATACCCTATAGACTCTACTGGTGGTTGAATATCCTAGAAATATACCTCTTGATGATTTAGAAGTGAATTTTCCTAAGTAATATTTAGTGTTTAGTATGTGTACTTTACAACCAAATACTTTAAAATATTTAATGTTTGGTATCTTATTATAGTATGATTCATAGGGTGTTTTATTATGTCATTTAATAATTAAAGTTCTATTTTGGACATAACACACAGTATTAACCGCCTCAACCCAAAACCTATCAGCTAACCTATACTCGTTTAACATGCATGGTTCTAACAACCTCTTGTAAAGTCCGATTCTTCCTCTTGACTAACCCATTTTGTTGAGGAGTCTTAGGGCAAGAGAATTCATGGTGATATCCATTTTGATTGTAAAATTTGGCAAATCTATGGTTTTCAAACTCTCCCCCATGGTCATTCCCAATTCCTTTAATCTTTAAGTTCTTTTCATTTTCTAATAGCTTACATAGATTAGTAAATTGATCCAAGGTTTCATTTTTATGTTTTAAGAATTTTACCCAAGTAAACCTAGAGTAGTCATCTACTATTACCAAACAAATATTGACTCCCATTTAAAGACTTAGATCCATGTGAGTCAAATAGGTCCAAGTGTAGGAGCTCAAGCACATCTTTAGTTCTCTCTTGATTAGTCAATTTATGTGAAGTTTTAATTTATTTTCCTTGTTGACATGCATCACAAATTTTACTTTTTAAATTACCTATTTTAATAGACCTCTAACTAGACCATTATGACTTATTTTATATATGTCTTAGATGGAAGTGGCCCAATCGTCTGTGCCACAACCATGATTTCTCTTGCTGTGTCATAAGACACTTAGTCGAGGAGTTGGGTAGATTTTTTGTATAAACATTATTATTCCTAATTCTCTAAAGTATGATTTTTGATCAATCATTATTCTTAATTAGACATTCGCTTGGTGAAAAGAAACTTTATAACTAGTATCACACAATTGGCTAATACTCAATAGATTAATCTCAAAATTCTCTACTAATAAGACTTTGCGTATCATAAAGTTTGAGTTTAGATCAATATCACCTGATCCGATGATTTTGAGTTTACCATTGTTTCGGAAGGCTACCGGTCCTAAGATTTTGAATCTCATTTTCGTAAACTTTAGTCGGTCCCCGGTCATATGTCTGAAGCACCCACTGTCTAACATCCATTGATCCTACACATAAAGTAGTTGGGTCAGATATTGAAATTTTAAATCGATTTAGAAGTTTTTATCCTAAGTTTCATCTCACCCTTTCTACATGATCAATCATATTAACCTTATATGAATTATGAGATAAGGGTCATTATTTCTTTTTAATTTTGATGACTTAAATTAATTAACCTTGGGTTAGATTTAGATTTAACCTTTAGTTAGTTAAGTGAAGATTTTAAAAGAGGGCTTCCAGATCGTGGTGAGGCACAGAGGCATTCTTTGATTGGAACAATGATCACTTCCTTAGACAAAGGCAACTTAAGAAATTATACACTTAATTTACTTAAGGTTAAATCCTGATCTAACTAGTTTAGGATGTGGTGAGGTAGCTTCAGTCAGTTCTACTTAGCTAAGTGCACTAAGCTAGATACTTCTTATCTAACCCGGATACACGTGACTTCATTTCCCTAATGTACTATCATCTCACCACGTCCTGATACTATGTTGTCAAGATTAATTAACCTTTGGTCCTATCTAACCATTCTAAATTAAGTAAGTAATAACTAACTAGGCATGCAAAACTAAATTAATCAAGTAATTGAGCACACAAATTTAGTATTGGTTCCCTCAAGACCAGTGAATCGATATGGTTTATCCACATAGTGGATTTGATCTTTAGGAATCCAATACTTAGTTGAACCTAGTTGCGATATTAAACTAGTCTTAGGGACCCATGCTTGGATTCTTCTACTATTACGTGACAAGTGATATATATGATCTATTTGTTGCTTTAACCCGAGCCCGACCTTGTTGTACATGACTCTTTGAGACCCAAGGATTAGGTTGAGACCCTTGGAACCCAACGTGAACCTTTCCAACGATGTCCTAAGATCTTGAACTTGCCCTTTCAAGAGAGAATTCTCTTTCTCAAGTTTTTTGACTTGAGTTGAATTTCCCTCTTGAACTTGACTAGTTGAAGAGGTTAGAGTTGCCTTATGCTTAAGGATTTAAACCTCCTTAAGAAACGACTCGACTTGACTCCGATTTAGTCAATTTTTTATTCAAAAATTTAATAGCATCAAATAAAGTTTTAATTAACAAATGACTTACCTTGATTGACCCTTTTGAACTGGATACAGATCCTTGGCTTGACTCGAACTCGAGCTTGGTGTCGGATCCGGACTTAGATTCGATGTCGGCTTTGGACTTGGACTTGGACTCGGACTCGAACAGTCTTTCCATGAGAACCAAGTTGTTGACTTGGTCTTCTTCTTCTTCTGACGATTGCTCCTAAGTCACGTTGAGTGCCTTCTTGGTTTGTGGTCGCTTTAGCTTCGTACACTCGGACATGAAGTGCCCTTGTTTGTTGCACTTGTAATTTTGATTTGTGCTAGATATCTTCTCCTTCATTGGTTTGTTTGGTCACCTTCTACACTTGATCAACCTTCGAACTGTTGGTGCAATCAGCCCAGGTCATGATTGACCAGGACTCGAGTTTGACTCGAGTGATATTTTGATGTTTGACAAAGTGAGTTGACATTGATGTTTGACATTGATGTTTGACATTAATGTTTGTTGATGTTTTGGGGAGATTGTTTATACAATCAACCCGGGTTATGTTTAACCGGACTCGAGTTTGACTCGAGGGAGACTTTGATGGTTGACTGGAGTTGACCATGTCATGGAAAGTCCAAGTCTTGAGTACTTGGCATGTAAAGTCCAAGCATGGGTCTTGGCAAGGAAAAGTCCAAGCATGGGTCTTGGCATGGAAAGTACAACATGGGTTGGTAAGGGAAAGTCCAAGCTTGAGTCTTGGCATTTGAGAAGTCCAAGGGGTTTGATATTGGCGGCGTAAAGTCCAAGCGGAGTCTTGACGGCGTAAGTCCAATATGCCTTGGTGGTGTAGACACCGTTAGCATGACATAGCCGATGGAAGCACTTGAAGTCTACCGGAATGGATGAACAAGTTATGAATGACTTGGAGGGATCCGAGAGGTGTGAGGCTGATGAAGGTGGCTAGAAGGCTTAGGTCTAGGCTAAGGGTGGTCTAACAAGTATGGGGGAACCATACTTGGGTTAAAACCTCATGTTCGGGTGCCATGTGGCGATCAAATCAACTAGGGTTTGATTGCGGAATTGGCCTAGCTCATTTGCGCAGGTGGGCGGTCCGATCGATAGCTGCCGATCGACTAATCATGTGATCAATCGACTGGTGCTCGGGTTTTGAAGCACAGAATGGAGTCTCACTTGACCGCTGTGGTCAACAGTCGAGTGATGGCTTGATCAGTCGACTGATGGTCATAATCCGTCGACTGATGATGGATCCGTTTGATTTTTCCAGCATGGATCTAGCCGTTGTGTCACGACCATGATGACATCGATCGATCGATGGTCCCGAGCAATAATCGATGGTCCCAGCGATGATCGATCGGCATTTTCCAAAGACAGTTGAAGCTTTAAATGGAACTCGTGATGGAGGAAAAAGCAATAGTTTCTTGAGGGCTTTTGGGGCGATTTGCTGCTGCAAATCAGGGTCTCCAAGTTGATTTCAAGCAACCAAGCGATCAAACATTCAAAGAGAAATTGTAAAGTAGTTTTCTTTACTTGCATTGTATTTCATTATTGTAATTGCTTGTATCCATTTCTTATTGTTGTAAGAATAGTTTATAAGAGGTTTCTCCACCTCCGACTTGTGTCGAGAAGGAGTGTTTGTGATTAGTGATTGCGTGTGTATCACTAGAGCTCTTTAGAGCTCGATCCGTGGAGTAGGAACCGTTCGGTTCCGAACCACGTTATATACTTGTGTTCGTGTGATTATCTATTTCATTATTGTTTTCATTATCTATATTCCACTGTGCTAACGAAGTTTGTAGATGAACACACGAACGAGTTCCATCGACGTATAGCACGATGTTATTCACCACCCCCTCTAGCGTTCCAACGACCACCCTACACGAACTAGATTAATTAGTTCGGTCTCCATCTCTTCGTCTAACTCCGATTCGGACTTGTCTTCCTTGGGAGGAGGCTTACTTTTCCCCTTATTTTAACCTCAATACAAAGCAATACTTTTCTCAACCGGGGCCGAATTAGATTGTTCATGCAACTCAAATTCCAAAAACATTTCATCTAACTTAATTTTAGACAAATTTCTAGAAAACTTGTAAGCATCAACCATGGATGCCCACAAAGTAGTCCTAGGAAAAGCTCTTAGAATGTACCTTATGATGTCGTGGTTTTCTACCTTTTGTCCAAAGGAGTGGAGGTCGTTCATGATGTCTTGGATCCGAGCATTAAGTTGCATAGCCATCTCGTTGTCCTACATTTTTAAATTATACAACTTATTGACTAAAAGATCTCTTTTACATACCTTCGTGTCGAACATTCCTTCATGGTGTTCAATGAGTTTATTCCAAAGATCCTTAGCACTGATGAATGGACTAATGCGGTTGAACTCCTCCTTGGATAAGCTACATTACAAGTTTTGGGTTGCTTTTGCGTCAGCATTGATTTGCCGCTTCATTGCGTTAGTCCATTTGTCATATTCCAACAGTTCTCCTTAGTCATTTGTGGGTAAAGCAAAGCCGGTTTGGATGACAATCCACATATCAACTTGTGTTTTTAAAAAACACTTCATTTGACCCTTCCAATATTAGAAGTCATTTCTGTTAGGGATCGTTTGGAAGCTAGAGGGGGGGGGGTGAATAGCGTTTTTCGGTTTCTACAAAAATGATTAGCGGAAGCAAACACAATAATATAAGTAAAAACAATGACAAACGCAAACAAAGCCCTTTACATGGTTCGGAGATAGCGCTCCTACTCCACGGCGATCCTTGAGGTGGATCAATCCAAGCAAATCCACTAATAAGCTTTCTTTACAACACAACTCCTCTTCTTTACAAAGAATGAAGATCTAAACTTAGGGAGAAGAGGAGGAGATTTAAATCACTTAGAAAGCTAAAGAATTCATGGAGGCTCTTGGGAAAGATTAGGAAATAAGCATTAACCCCAAAAACCTCCACCAACCCTCTTTTTATAGAGAAGAGGCTGATGTATCGATCGATCATCGGCGTGGTTAGCTTACGAATAGCTAGATTCGTGGGATTCAGAGTCGTTTCATCCAACGACACTTTTATCAGTCGACTGATCCCTCCATCAGTCGACTGATGTGTTGGTGCAGCAGGCACCTAAGTTGAACCTGAGTTTTGATTATAGCAAACGATACAAAGTTAAGCTCATGTCGTTATCTCACGAGATGAATCAAGTGTGCAGAAGATTGCTATAGCTGGAGCTGAAGGCTAGCGACACCCGGAGGAAGCCGCGGTGGTCGGGCGACACTCGAGTGATTTTGGAGGGAGCCGATGGAATCGAGTGGAAGGCCGGAAGCAAAAGCAACACGTAAGTATCGAGGTAAGCTCGTGTGTGTGAGCGTAAGTGAGGTCGTATCCTCTTTACGGGGATGATCTTAAGCGTAGATCCGACCCAAGACATCTCATAGGTGGTCTAGGTCGAGATCGGACGGTCGAAGACCATCGGAAGTATGTTTTTGTTGAGCTAACTTTGACTTGCAGCAAGCATCAGTCGACTGCCAGCTTGGAGGACTCGACTGCCGAAGGTCATCAATCGACTGATGCTGCCAGCAGTCGACTGATGATGGCCATCAGTCGACTGATGGTCAATGATCAGATTCGAGGATTCAAGGCTTATCACTCCACCTCAAAGCGGTTTGGTGTCCATTTGTGATTGGTTGAAGACCCACTCGAAAAGGGGATCAAAGGCTATAAAAGGAGGACCAAACCTAGGGTTTTAACAACAATTCTAAGCCTCCAAAAAGTCTCCGTTACGCTACAACTCTCCGACAACGAAGTCCTTCCATTCCGACGTCTAGGTTTAACTCTTATTATTCTTGTACGTCGGTATTAGTTTTTCTTGTCATTTACATTTCCGGAGCTTTTATCGTATACGAGGAGAGGGGGAGTGTCCCTCTACCTCAAGTTTTTGTGGTTCCTTCTTGTATCGATTAACTCCTACCTCTAACGAGGAGGAGTTCCTTTAGTGCTTTTGCCCTCCGTACGTGGTCAAGGACCACTAGGGCCTTGGAGTAGTAGCCTTCGGCTACGAACCAAGTAAAACCCTTGTGTCGATTGTTTTTTTTTTTTACATTTCCGCTGCAATTAACTAATTATCTCTCGAGTTTTAACGAAAGAAAAAGAAAAGGTTTTTCGCTATTCACCCCCCCCTCTAGCGAACCGCATCGATCCAACAATTGGTATCAGAGCCGGGGGCGCTTATATTTGGTGAAACCACCAATCTAACATTTTTTTTACAGATTTGTTTTTCGTTCGTTTAAATTTTTCTCCCGCACTACTAATCCAAGACGAAGTCTTGGTACTCTTCGTTTGATTTTGTTTTGCAAGCATTCGCTTTTGGAGTAGCCGACGGTCAAACGGGCATAACTTTTTGTACAAGTTGACCCACAACACGGTCTACCTACCAAATCGAAGCCCTCGCAGAGATCTACACGTCTTACTGGGGGTTTACCCCCGTAACAAGTTGTTTTCATCCTCAAAAATCGACGTTTAATAGCCTTTCGGGGACATCGAAGGTTGTGAGTACTTACTTTTTATTTAGTTTCTTATTTCGTTGCTTAACTTTCTATTTTTCGTTTGTTTCTTTTTATTTCCCACACTACTAATCCAAGACACAAGTCTTGGTACTTTCGTGTGTTTTTTTTTCGTTGCTAGGTCGTCTTTTTAGTCTCCTTGTTTTTTTTGTTCTAATGGCCCATCTCGAGGGTTTTAGCACCGTTCGACCTCCGTTTTACAACGGAGATGATTTCCGTTACTGGAAAGGTCGGATGGAATGCTTTCTCAAAACCCAAATTGAGATGTGGATCATAATCCAAACGGATTTCACACTTCCGACTAATGAAGTGGGTGACTCCTTGGATTATGATCAATGGACCGTTGCAACAAAACGACAAGTCGAAGCCGATGCCAAGGCAACACAAATCCTCCAATGCGGCTTGTCCAAGGAGGAGCTAAATCGCGTCGGCCCCTTCATAAGCGCAAAGGATCTTTGGACAAAACTAATCGAGTTACACGGGCTTGGCAAAGGTGGCTAAGGCAGGTCTGGGGCTGAACTTAGCAATACGTAACGTACACACTAAAAATGCAGGAACACGAGTCCGCGACGCAACTCCACGCCCGTGTCCAAGACATAGTCAACAACCTACACGCAATCGGGCAAAAGGTCGAAAACCGCAACCTTATTAGGTATGTCCTAAACTCTTTTCCGAGGACTACCTTATGGGCATCCATGGTTGATGCCTATAAGGTCTCCAAGGACCTTTCTAAAATTAGGTTAGACGAACTCTTTCGGATTTCAATTACATGAACAATCCAACTCGAACCCGAGAGGGTATAGCCTTGTTTGCAGTGTTCAAAGAAGAAGAAAATCGCAAGCAAGCCACCACCACCCGAGGAGGAAGATGAGTCCAAGAAGAAGTTGACCCGAGTTGATCACAACTAATGAACCTAGCTTGAAGGATAGCCAAGGGACGAAGCGAACTTAACCACGACTCGACCCAACCAAGGTAAACCTAAAAGTTCTAACATTAGGTGTTATGAGTGCAATAGGTTTGGACATATCAAGTCCGAGTGCCCCAAGCTCAACCACCAAGCACCTAAGCATAAGAAGGTCCTCAACGCGACATGGGAAGAAGCGTCATCCGAAGAAGACGAAGATCACGTCTTCATGGCGAAATCAATTGAGTCAGACACGGAGATCGAACTTGAGTCGTAACTCGAGGATGACTCGACTGACACGGTTACCTTCAAGTCAAGCCACCTGACACGCATCCGGTTCAAAAGATACCCTTAAGGTGAGTCGAACCTTATTTAATACTTTACATAATACGGTTAGGTTTTTGTCTAGGAAGTTAACTAAGTCCGAGTCCAAGGTCGAGACCCTGGTTGAGGAAGTTAAACTCCTCAAACACGAGGTCTCCCTAACCTCTTCGACTAGTCGAGTTCAAGAGAAGGACTCAACTCGGGTTGAAAAACTCGAAGTTGAGAACTCACTCTTGAAAAGTCAAGTCGAAGATCTTAGGAATACGTTGGAAAGGTTTACTTTGGGATCCAAAGGACTTGACCTTCTACTTGGATCGCAAAGGGCCGTGTATAACAAGGCCGGACTAGGGTTTAGCTCAAATACGACCAACAAGTCGTATATGTCGATTGTAAGTCGACATAAAAAACGTGTCCAAGCATGGGTCCCTAAGACCACTTTGATTTCAACTCTAGGATCCAACTCGCATCGGGGTTCCCAAGGACCAAATCCACTATGTGGATAGACCGAACCGATTCAACGGTCTAGGGGGAGCCAGTACAAAACATGTTTGTGTTTTAACTTAGAAATTGCATGCTTAGATTTTTTTTGTTTTTTTTGTGAACTCACTTAGAACACGTAAATAACCAACTAAAAGCCTTCGAAAAGATTGAGCCTCGGGGAGCCTCTTTTCAAAAATAACCAGTTAGACTAGGAAATAATCTTGGGTGAGTCAAGTCATCATTTTCTTGAAAATGGCTTTGTCTAAGGAAGTGGTCGATGATCCGATAAAAGAAGGCCCCTGTGCCTCGCCACGACCTGGAAGCCATGATCTTGAAAAAGTAAAATTGACAAGCCTAGGGTTAAATCCAAATCTAACATAAAATTACTTGTACCTAAATCCACTTAATCAACTTAATTGGAAGTCATCTCAAAAAACACATAAGTATAACATGCTTGATCATATAGACTCCGGTGAGATGACCTAGGGTTAACAACTTACAACAAATTTTCTTAACAAAAAAATCTAACATCCAATCCAACCACCTTGTGTGTAGGATCAATGGATGTTGGACAGCGGTTGCTCCCGACACATGACTGGGGATCAACTCAAATTCTCAAAGCTTCGATTCAAACGACAAGGATCGGTAGCCTTTGGGAATAACGGCAAGCTCAAAATCATCGGATCAGGTGATATCGAGCTTAACACGAATTTTGTTATTAAAAATGTATTACTTGTAGAGAATTTTGAATATAACTTACTAAGTGTAAGCCAATTGTGTGATAATAACTATAAGGTTATATTTCTAGAAAATGAATGCGTAATTAATACCAACGAAACCTCTAAAACAATTCTTAAAGGAACTAGAAATAACAACATTTATACGATCAACTTAACCAACTCCTCAACTAAGTGTCTTATGACACGGCAAGAGGAATCATGGTTGTGGCACCGACGACTTGGTCACTCGCACCCAAGACTCGTCCACAAGATGAGTCAGAGTGGATTAGTCAGAGGCTTACCCAACCTCAACAACTTGGTTAATAAAATCTGTAATGCTTGTCAACAAGGAAAACAACCTAGGACACAACACAAGTTAACTAACCAAGAACGAACCTCAAATGTACTTGAGCTCCTGCATATGGATCTATTCGATTCACATGGAGCCAAGTCACTCAATAGAAGTCAATATTGCTTAGTCATAATTGACGACTACTCCAGGTTTACCTGGGTTAGGTTCATCAAGCATAAAAGTGATACCCTAGATCAATTAATCAATCTATTCAAATTAATCGAGAATCAAAAAGACCTTAAGGTTAAAAGACTTAGAAGCGATCATGGTGGTGAATTCGAAAATCAAAGGTTCACCGACTTCTGTAACCTAAACGGATACCACCATGAATTCTCTTGCCCTAGGACCCCTCAGCAAAATGGCCTAGTGGAGCAGAAAAACCGAACTCTACAAGAAGCCGCTAGGACCATGTTGAACGAATATGACCTACCCGATAGGTTTTGGGCAGAAGCCGTTAGCACGGCTTTCTATGTCCAAAATAGGATCCTTATGGTAAAGAGGCACCTTAAGACCTCGTATGAGATTTATCACGATAAAATACCTAACATCAAGTACTTTAGGGTATTTGGGTGTAAGGTACATATCCTAAACACTAAGGATTACCTAGGGAAATTTACATCCAAAACCACGACCGGAATCTTTCTAGGATACTCGACTACAAGTAGAGCTTATAGAGTATATAACCACGACACCCTTAGAGTCGAGGAGACTATCAATGTAGTATTCGATGAAGGACATGAACCTACAAAACCCCCGGCAACCCCAATTAGCGAGCCGATTCATACTAGACCTTACTCTGATCCGGAGATCAGGTCTAGTGTTAATCCTAACCTAAGTCAACCTAGTCACTCTATTGATCAAGTGATAGATGACTCCAACCAAACTAGTGTTCAACCAAGTCACCCCATTGATCAAGCATTAGGTGACACAAACCCAACCCAATCTAGGACTCAGACTAACCACCCTATCGATCAAGTGATAGGAGATCCTAATCTAGGAGTTCGAACTAGAGCATCCTATAGGAACCTTAGTCAAATTTCCTTAATTTCAAAGATAGAACCCAAATCAATTGAAGAAGCTCTTCTTGATCCCGATTGGATTATTACAATACAAGAAGAGCTAGCTCAATTTACTAGGAACGAAGTGTGGGAATTAGTACCACCACCTAAAGACAAAACGATAATTGGAACAAGGTGGGTGTTTCGAAATAAGCTTGATGATAAAGGTGAAGTAGTTAGAAACAAGGCTCGGTTAGTCGCCAAAGGATTTAGCCAAGTCGAAGGCTTAGATTACGACGAAACCTATGCCCCAGTAGCTAGACTCAAATCCATTCGAATGTTGCTAGCTTATGCCGCACATCGAGGATTTAAGCTGTTTCAAATGGATGTTAAGTCGGCATTCCTAAATGGATACATTAAAGAAGAAGTTTATGTTAGCCAACCCCTGGATTCAAAATCTAGATAAACCCGACCATGTTCTAAAACTTAAGAAAGCTCTCTATGGACTTAAACAAGCTCCTCGAGCTTGGTACGAGAGACTTTCAATCCATCTTAAGTCAAAAGGGTTTAACCAAGGCTTAGTTGACCCAACTCTCTTTGTAAAAACCTTAGGTAAAGAAATATTCATAGCTCAAATTTACGAGACGATATAATTTTGGAACCTCTAACTCATTACTAAACGAGTCTGCTTTCGCTCATGGAAAGTGAGTTCAAATGAACTTGGTAGGCAGTTAAGTTTCTTTTTAGGTCTACAAATTAAACAAACTAAGGATGGTATATACCTATATCAACAAAAATACACTAAGGAGTTAATTAAAAGATTTGGAATGCAAGACGCTAAGGTAATAAACACCCCAATGGCGATAAATGTTAACATAGGAGAAGACCTAGAAAGTAAGTCCATTGACTTAAAGTACTATAGGAGCACAATAGGAAGTCTTCTATACTTAACTGCGAGTCGACCCAACATCCTATTCGCAGTAAGTATGTGCGCCAGGTTTCAAACCTGTGCTAAGGAGTCTCACCTAACCCTAGTTAAGCGTATCCTTAGATATCTAAAGGGTACACTTAATGTCGGTATTTGGTATCCTAGATCTACCGAGTTCGAACTAATCGGCTACTCCGATGTTAGCCGATTTTTCTTGATTTATGTCAAAAGGGGGAGAAAGAGCCAAAGTTAAGGGCCAAAGTTAGGGTTCAATTTCAAATTTTAACTTTGATTCTGGCCTAAGTTAAGGGGGAGTAAGGTTTAGGTTTCAACTCTTCGGAATTGAAAACTTTAAAGGCCTAAGTTAAGTAATGCCATTTACTTAACTCGTTATCTTTTGTGTTTGGAGTTAAGTAATGCCATTTACTTAACTCATTACCTTTTGTGTTTGGAGAACTAAAAGTCTTTTTCAAGTACTCACCCTCGGTCAAGGGGGAGGTTTCCTCAAGGGGGAGTACTTGAAGAAAATGGGGAGTACTTGAAGAAAATCCTTACTACTCCAACTTAATCTTCGTTTGTTTCTAATGCACATTATTCTTTATGCTTGATATTTACTTAACTTTGTATGTGAGTTTGCCATAAATCAAAAAGGGGGAGATTGTTGGTGCAGCAAGCACCTAAGTCGAACCTGAGTTTTGATTATAGCAAACGATACAAAGTTAAGCTCATGTCGTTATCTCACGAGCTGAATCAAGTGTGCAGAAGATTGCTATAGCTGGAGCTGAAGGCTAGCGACACCCGGAGGAAGCCGCGGTGGTCGGGTGACACTCGAGTGATTTAGGAGGGAGCCGATAGAATCGAGTGGAAGGTCGGAAGCAAAAGCAACACGTAAGTATCGAGGTAAGCTCGTGTGTGTGAGCGTAAGTGAGGTCGTATCCTCTTTACGAGGATGATCTTAAGCGTAGATCCGACCCAAGACATCTCATAGGTGGTCTAGGTCGAGATCGGACGGTCGAAGATCGTCGGAAGTATGTTTTTATTGAGCTAACTTTGACTTGCAGCAAGCATTAGTCGATCGCCACTGAGGACTCGACCGCTGTATCATCGCCTAGAAGGTCATCAATCGACCGATCGCCATCGGCCGATCGATGATGGCCATCATGATCGATGGTCAATGATCAGATTCGAGGAGTCAAGGCTTATCACTCCACCTCAAAGCGGTTTGGTGTCCATTTGTGATTGGTTGAAGACCCACTCTAAAAGGGGCTCAAAGGCTATAAAAGGAGGGCCAAACCTAGAGTTTTAACAACAATTCTAAGCCTCCAAAAAGTCTCCGTTACGCTGCAACTCTCCGACAACGAAGTCCTTCCATTCCGACGTCTAGGTTTAACTCTTATTATTCTTGTACGTCGGTATTAGTTTTTCTTGTCATTTACATTTCTGGAGCTTTTATCGTATACGAGGAGAGGGGGAGTGTCCCTCTACCTCAAGTTTTTGTGGTTCCTTCTTGTATCGATTAACTCCTACCTCTAACGAGGAGGAGTTCCTTTAGTGCTTTTGCCCTCCGTACGTGGTCAAGGACCACTAGGGCCTTGGAGTAGTAGCCTTCAGCTACGAACCAAGTAAAACCCTTGTGTCGATTTTTTTTTTATTTTTACATTTCCGCTGCAATTAACTAATTATCTCTCGAGTTTTAACGAAAGAAAAAGAAAAGGTTTTTCGCTATTCACCCCCCCTCTAGCGAACCGCATCGATCCAACATGATGGAGTGATCAGTCGAGTGATCACGGCCGCAGTCGAGTGCGACTCCATTCTGTGCTCGTTTTTTATGTCTATCACCGATCGCTACCATTGCGACCCATCGATTGCAACATCGCTTGATCGCTTTGTCACGTTAGCGATCGCTAGTCGTGGTTTCACCGACTCAAGTGTGAATATTTCACACTTGATTTTTCCCCCTAGACCTAGACTTAACCTCCTAGCTCTTCCTTAAGCCTTGCGCCTTCAGGATCCCTCCGAGTCCGCGACTTGTTCATCCTTTGCGCTTTGCTTCCAAGAGCTCCTTTGGTTTTGTCATGTCTAGAGTTTTCCTTTGCCAAAGCATGCTTGGACTTTACGCCGCCAAGTCTACATGCTTGGACTTACGCTGCCAAGACTTGCTTTTGGACTCCCTTTGCCAAGGTCCGTTTGGACTTAATGCTGCCAAGACAACATGCTTGGTCTTATGCCGCCTTTACCTTGGACTTTTCTTTCACCAAGTCTTCATACTTGGATTTCCCTGTCACTTAGATATCATCACAATTTAGATCACAATTTGTTGCCTAACTTAGATGATTATCCAAACATCAAAACATACAAATGCTTGGGGCATTGTTGCACCAACAATCTCCCCCTTTTTGATGTTTGGCAATCATTTAAGTTAGGTCTTTTAAAGATACGCATATTATCACATCATATATCCAATTCCAATTCTAACTTAAACATTTCTTCTCCCCCTTTGACATACATCAAAAAGAGAAGAAAGATAAAAGCATATATTTCATGAAAAGATTGAGTGTTTGACAATCTTGAACTAAGGCATAGATTTTAAAATTTTAACTTCCCCTTAATCCAAGATATAGATTATGATGAATAAAATACATGTTGAGCCAAAGTCATCAAATAATTTGAAAGTTTAAATCCTAACTTTGCACCAACAATGTAAATTTTGGAGGAGAAAGATATATTTTGTGAAACTCCCCCTAAAACACGGCATTAAACATCCATACACGTTGTTTATACTCAATACTACCATGTTATTTCTTTAGGATATCAACAATACACTAAACCTCATAAAATGAGGCTAATTTTCTGAAAACACAGTGTATCGACCTGGTTTCAACCGATCGCTATACCAGAATATTTAAAATCAGCCTTTTCAGGCCAAGTTCAGAAATGCATCAGAAATTCTAGAAACCTCGAAAAATCATGAAAATTTGTGTACACATTTTTGAAATCATACTTTATCAAGGAAAAATATTTTGAAAAATATATGTTTTCCAGATTTCAATATTGATACAAATTTGGAAACTAGCAAAAGGTTCTAAAATTTTACAAACTTTGTATCACTTTTGTGATGCACTTAAAAACTGTTTTTCAAAGTATGATAATAATAGTTGAAAATATGTTTTATTTGACATTTCAAATCATGTTCTTGGAGCTATATGCACATCAATTGTGTATAAGCCTTCCCAATGATTGGTCCAATTAAGGATTAATGTCTCTAGATGACACTTTGGTCCATAGTAATGCATCATAACAAGCATTATGAACCAAATGCATCTTCCTATCATCTCACATGTTGTCTAGGTGGCTCAATACAAAAATCATGGTTTCTTAGGTATTTTGTGAGATGGTTAAAGGTATGAAACCTAGTATTTCTATAGGATCATGCAACCCTACATCTTCACTCAACTACACATTCCAAGTTCTCTCCTAAGTGATGAAAACTCTACTTCGGGGAGAGCCTTGGTAAATATATCGGCTAGGTTGGACTTGGATTCAATATAATTAAGCTCAATGTCCCCCTTAGCCACATGGTCTCTAATTAAGTGATGCTTCACTTCAATGTGCTTGGTCCTAGAGTGATGCACCGGATTTTTGGTCAAATTAATGGTGCTCACATTATCACAAAATACTTTCATGTTGGAGTAAGATAGCTCATAATCTTCTAATGTATGTTTCATCCATAAGAGTTGAGCTACACAACCACCCATAGCCACATATTCGGCCTCGGTGGTGGATAAAGCAACACAAGGTTGCTTCCTACTACTCCAACTCACTAGGGAGGACCCAAGGAATTGGCATCCACCACTAGTGCTCTTCCGATCCAATTTGCAACCGGCATAATCGAAATCGGTGTACCCAATTAAATCAAAAGACCTAGTCCTAGGGTACCATAGACCTACATTTAGTGTGCCCTTGACATATCTTAAAATTCTTTTAACGGCAACTAAATGAGATTCCTTAGCACATGATTGATACCTAGCACACATACCAACTGCAAATAGTATGTCGGGTCTACTAGCGGTTAAATACAAGAGGCTACCAATCATGCTCCTATAAAGGGTAAGATCTATTTGTTTTCCTTCACTATCACTATCTATTTTAGTATTGGTTGCCATTGGAGTTGACACTACCTTAGCATTTTTCAAACCAAATTTCTTAATCATTTCCTTAGCATATTTGGTTTGATAAATGTAAATTCCTTCACTTGTTTGTTTAACTTGCAAACCTAGGAAGAAATTTAATTCTCCAACTAGACTCATCTCAAACTCTTTCTCCATATTTTGAATAAAGTCTTGAAGAAGTTCATCATTTGTTGACCCAAAGATAATGTCATCGACATACACTTGGGCTATAAAGATGTCATTAGATGTTGACTTTATAAAGAGAGTTTGATCTATACTACCCCTTTTGAAATCCTTAGAGATTAGGAAAGTTGACAATCTTTCATACCAAGCCCGGGGAGCTTGTTTCAAACCGTATAAGGCTTTCCTAAGCTTGTATACATGGTTTGGGTAGTCCGTATTTTCAAACCCGGGAGGTTGTTCTACATACACCTCTTCCTTAATAAACCCATTTAGGAATGCCGATTTGACATCCATTTGATGGAGTTTGAAACCCATATAGGAGGCATATGCTAAAAGTATTCTAATGGACTCTAATCTAGCAACCGGGGCATATGTTTCATCATAATCAAGTCCTTCAACTTGATTAAAACCCCTTGCAACTAATCGTGCTTTATTTCTAGTGATATTCCCTTGGTCATCTAGTTTGTTCCTAAAGACCCATCTTGTAGTAATAATAGTGTTTTCACTTGGTCTAGGAACTAACTCCTACACTTGACTCCTATCAAATTGAGCCAACTCATCTTGCATTGCTAAGATCCAATCCGGATCAAGTAATGCATCTTTAATGTTTTTGGGCTCAATTTGAGAAATTAGAGCTATATGACTAGTGGGATCCCTATGGAATGACCTAGTCCTAACTCCTTGAGATAATTCACCCACAATTTGATCTAATGGGTGACTTTGATGAACTCTTATGGTTCTAGGAGGTGTATCAAGTTGAGTTTGATCATGATTAACTTCAATCCTATGTTCATCATCGGAGTCATCCCTTACTCCCCCCCCTTGATCATTACCCCCTAAGGTTAAATCTTGCAATTGTTGGGTAATTCCTTGATTTTCATTGTTTATGTCATCATTAATAGGGGATTTCCTAGGGTATGTATTTGAATTTTCATCAAATTGAACATTCGAAGATTCTTCAATCTTTTGAGTCCTTTTATTGTAAACTCTATATCCTACACTAGTGGATGAGTATCCAACTAGGATTCCCTCATCCGCTTTGGACTCAAACTTACTTAGGTTGTCCTTGGTATTTAAGATATAGACTTTACATCCAAAGACCTTAAAATAATGAATTGTTGGAATTGTACCATTCCACAATTCAAATGGAGTTTTTCCTAAGAACCTATGAATCAATACCCTATTTTGGATATAGCAAGCGGTATTAACCGCTTTCGCCCACAAGTAGCTAGGTAAGGAATATGCATTAAGCATTGACCTAGCCGCTTCTTGTAGGGCACGATTTTTCCTTTCCACAACCCCATTTTATTGGGGTGTTCTAGGACAAGAAAATTCATGCTTGTACCCTTGTTCTAGGCAAAAAGTTGAAAAGTTAGAATTCTCAAACTCTCCACCATGATCACTACGGATCCAGTTGATTTTGAGTTTTCTTTCATTTTCTACTCTTTTGCTAAATCCTATGATTATTTCTAAAGTTTCATCTTTATTTTTCAAGAAAAACACCCAAGTAAACCTAGAAACATCATCTACTATTACCAAGCAATATTTACTACCAATTATAGATGGGGTACTATGGCAATCAAATAGATCCATATGTAATAATTCTAACGGTAAAGCAGTACTAAGTAAATTTTTACCTTTGTGTGATGTTTTTGATTGCTTCCCTTCTTGGCAAGCATCACACATCTTGTCCTTGAGAAATTTGACTCTAGGCAATCCTTTGACTAGCTTCAATTTTGCTATTTTGGCTATATTCTTCATGTTAATGTGTCCTAGCCTCCTATGCCAAAGCCAACTTTCTTCCTCTTTTGCAATAAGACACTTAGTGGAAGAATTAGTAGCATAGGATAAATCAACATAATATATATTTGATTTCCTAAAGCCTACTAACATGCAATCATTTATAGTTTTGTGTCTTATAAAGCATTTTGAGGAATCAAATTTAACATCAAAATTTGCATCACATAATTGGCTTACACTAAGTAGGTTAAATTTCATATTTTTAACTAATAGAACTTTATGAATGGCAAGATTGGGAGATACCTCAATGGTGCCCTTTCCTAGAATTTTAAGTTTACCGCTATTACCAAATGACACCTTTCCTTTGCTAGTATGGTTGATAGTGGTGAATTTTCTCTCATCCCCGGTCATATGCTTTGAGCATCCACTATCAACTATCCACAAGCTTGGTTCTTCTACCTATATCACATAAAAGATACAATCCTTAGGTACCCAAATCTTAGGACCACTAGCATCAATTACAAATTTCTTAGGTATCCATGCCTTTCTCCCCTTGCTTTTAATCATTGATTTTCTACTAACTAAGGATGCAAATGCTACCTCTTTCTCCTTAGGTCTATATCCTAATCCGGCCTTATTGTAAATTGCCCTTTGATCCTTAATAATCATATCTAGATATTTAGAACCATTAGTGAACTTTTCTAGGCATGCTCTTAGTTTACCTATTTCTTTTCTTAACTCATCATTTTCATCCCTAAGAGTACAATCATAATGGTCACTAGATGGTTTATCACATGATGCATCTACATTCTTAAATGATTTGATCTCTAATTTTAGATCCTTAATCCTAGTTTTTGATCTATTTAGAGCATTTTGTAAGCATGCAATAGTCTTATAAAGTAAATCTACTTTGGGAGAGTTGTTTACCTCATCATCATCACTTGATGATGATTCATCGCTTGAAGAGGAAGAAGACTCCTCGCTTGAGCTTCCGGTTTCTTCCAATGCCATGAGGGCTAAGTTCCGGGTTGTATGGCAAACTTCTTCATCGTCGGAAGACTCCTCCATACTTAGAGTATCCCATGTTTGTGCCATCATCGGCTCCTTCTTCTTCTTTTCCTTCTTTTCCTTCTTCTTCTTTTCCTTTTCCTCCTTTTTCTTTAGTTCCGGGCAATTTGGCTTTATATGCCCTTTCTTGTTGCAACCAAAACAAGTCACGTTAGAAATAGAATTTGAATTGTTAGAAGATTTACCTCTTGAGGATTGAAACATCCTCTTCACATCTTTCTTGGTGAGCCTCCTTGACTTCCCACCAAATTTCTTGACATAGTGTGCCACCTCACTCGCCGATAGCTCATCCTCACTACTTGATGAGTCTTCCTCGGATTCGGATGAGGAAGACGCCTCCTTCTTTTCCTTTTTCTTCTTCTCCTTCTTTCCTACAAAAAGAGCTATACCCTTCTCTTTGGATGAAGTGTTAGCTTGTTCATGCAATTGAAATTCACAAAATAGTTCATCTAATTTGACTAATGAAAGATCCCTAGAGACCTTATAGGCATCTACCATTGAGGCCCATAAGGTGGTCCTAGGGAAAGCTTGTAGTACATACCTTACAAGGTCTCGGTTGTCGACCTTCTCACCTATAATGTGTAGTCCGTTGACTACTTCCTTGAAGCGCCCGTGCATTTGGCTCACGGTTTCATTTGTCTTCATAGTGAAGCTTTGGAGTTGCCCAATCAAAAGATCCCTCTTGGCTCTTCTTGTCTCTTTGGATCCTTCGTTGAGTTCGATGAGCTTCTCCCAAAGCTCTTTTGCGGAGTTGAATGGCCTGACTTTAGAAAGTTGCTCCTTGGATAGACCACATTGAAGTGTGGTCATTGCTTTTGCATTTGCTTGTGCTTTCTTGGCCATCTCTCTTGTCCAATCTTTTGTTGGTAGTGGTGCTCCGAATTCGTCGACCAGCTTCTCAAAACCATCTACAACACTAAACCAATTCTCAATATCGTTGATTAAATAATACTCCATCCTACCTTTCCAATATCCGAAATCGTTGCCGTCGAAGAACGGAGGCCTCGCCGTGCTATACCCCTCTTGAAATGCCATCTTTGCTCCGGTTGATTGCTAGATCTTCCGATACAATCCGGGCTCTGATACCACTTATTAGGGATCATTTGGAAGCTAGAGGGGGGGGGGGGTGAATAACGTTTTTCGGTTTCTACAAAAATGATTAGCGGAAGCAAACACAATAATATAAGTAAAAACAATGACAAACGCAAACAAAGCCTTTTACGTGGTTCGGAGATAGCGCTCCTACTCCACGGCGATCCTTGAGGTGGATCAATCCAAGCAAATCCACTAATATGCTTTCTTTACAACACAACTCCTCTTCTTTACAAAGAATGAAGATCTAAACTTAGAGAGAAGAGGAGGAGATTTAAATCACTTAGAAAGCTAAAGAATTCGTGGAGGCTCTTGGGAAAGATTAGGAAATAAGCATTAACCCCAAAAACCTCCACCAGCCCTCTTTTTATAGAGAAGAGGCTGATTTTCCGTTGAGACGATCGATGATCGATGTACAACATCACGATCACGCGCGTGGTTAACGGCTTCGAATAGCTAGATTCGCGGATTCGTAGTCGCTTCATTTAACGACACTTTTATCACCGACCGATCCTCCATCACGATCGTGATGGAGTGATCGATCGAGTGATCACGACCGCAATGAGTACGACTCCATTCTCGGCTCGCTTTTATGTCTATCACCGATCAGCCACTATTGGCGGTCGCGCCACTATTCGGGATCGATCGATTGCAACATCGATCGATCGCTTTGGTCACGCTGCCGATCGCTAGTCGTGGTTTCACCTCGACTCGGCAGCACCGATCAGCCGATCGATACATCGTATCGATCGATAGTGAATATTACACACTTGATATTTACACCTAGACCTAGACTTAACCTCCTAGCTCTTCCTTAAGCCTTGCGCCTTTAGGATCCCTCCGAGTCCGCGACTTGTTCATCCTTTGCGCTTTGCTTCCAAGAGCTCCTTTGGTTTTGTCATGTCTAGAGTTTTCCTTTGCCAAAGCGTGCTTGGACTTTACGCCGCCAAGTCTACATGCTTGGACTTACGCTGCCAAGACTTGCTTTTGGACTCCCTTTGCCAAGGTCCGTTTGGACTTAATGCTGTCAAGACAACATGCTTGGTCTTATGCCGCCAAACCTTTACCTTGGACTTTTCTTTCACCAAGTCTTCATACTTGGATTTCCCTGTCACTTAGATATCATCACAATTTAGATCACAATTTGTTGCCTAACTTAGATGATTATCCAAACATCAAAACATACAAATGCTTGGGGCATTGTTGCACCAACAATTTTCATTAAAGAACGGAGGTCGGGCAGTGCTATACCTCTCAAGGTGGGCCATTGAAGTACCTCGCAAAACACGAACAAAAAAAAAATTGAAGACTTGGTCTTGGATTAGTAGTGTGGGAAAGATAGTCAAAAATAAACAAAAAGAGAGAAAACAATGCTCAACCGGTGGTTGCACTGAGTTTGAGTGCCCCTTCTCTGATACCAATTGAAGGACCAAAAAATGCTAGAGGGGGGATGAATAGTGTATTTAAAATTTTTTTCTCGTATGTAAAAACCTTGTAACTCACAGAGGAAACACAAAAACACCAACACAAAGATAAAAACACACAAAGACAAAAAAAATCTTTTACTTGGTTCACAATCGAATGGTTGCTAGTCCAAGGCCTTGTGATCCTTGATCGTTTTTGAAGGGCAATCACTAAAATAGTCTCTTCCTCGTTCGAGGTAAGAGACAAGGAGATCACAAATTTAAAGAAATGGGATAGTAACAACCTTACCGGTCCCAACACAAATTAAGTACAAATAAGAAAAGCAACACTTAAATATTTACCGACACAAGTAAAGAAAAGATGAAGCTTTGTCAGAATTTAGAAGATGCATGGGATGGTTGCTTGAGAACTTGTGAAGGCTTGAGAGTTGGAAGAGCAAGAGCACTTGGAATAATTAATTGTTAGGGTTTTCCATAGAGCCTTCTTTTATAGACTTGAGCCTTGAAATGAGTCTAGATTTAGATCCCAATTTCGTGGATCTTATCCTGAGATGGCAGCATTGATCGATCCAAATCATGACTTGGCATTTTGGCTGATTCATAGATATCAGTCGACTGCTATTTTATCCCAGTCGACTATCTTGAGAAGTTGACTCAACTGGACTATGTCAGTCGACTGGTAATTCCTATCAGTCAACTACCGTAAGGTACTTGGAAAATACGCTTGGTGTTTCTTCAGTCTTTCAGCTGCATTACAAGATTAGCATAGTATATTCAAGTATATTAATAGTGATAACCCTTTTGAATGTTCGATCTCAACTTCGGCATTCCTCCGGAAGTCTTGGTCGGATCGACGCCTGCAGTTGTCCCCATACCGAGGACGTGTCCTTATCATCGATCCTCACTCGGAGCTTACCTTAGCCTATTTACCTGTTGCTTAGTATCTGAATCTCTCGATGTCTTTGATCTTAGCTAAGGCTTACTCAGTTTCTACATACTTATCATAACACATCAGATAACAACATGACTTAACTTTAAGCCTTTTCCATAATCAAAACTTAGGTTTAATTATCTGGTGCCCCTACACCAACAAATATAAATGGCAATGGTTAAAACCCATTTTCTATGCCTTTTCCTTAAATCGACAATAATTTTTCACTGTTGTCTTTGAGCGTCCTATCTTTCTCAACATGTTGATTTACCACAGATTTTTTGGGTCATAGACAACCATTTTTCACCGTTGTATTTTTGAATTTTTGTTGTAGTGTTATCAATGATGGAATGCCCAATTTAAACCACAAATGAACTTTTTTAGTTTGTATACTATGTGTTTTGAATCATTAGATTCAAAATTCTCTCACTGTACCATATATGTAGTCTTCTTAATGTATCAATTAAGGGTTTAGGCCTTAACGCTCATTTGATGTAGCCGTAAATCATAATGAGTGTGTTATGATTACCCTTAGCGAGTCTTTCATAGATACAGGTAAGAAAGTCTTCTTGTAATCAATATCCTTCTTTTTAGTGAATTCCTTGGTTACAAGTTGTGCCTTATACTTTTCCACACTTCCTAGTGAATCTCATTTGATTTTAAATATCCATTTACAACCAACAAGTTTTACTTCTTTAAGAAATTCAACAAGCTCCCATATGCCATTGTTCACCATGGACTTCATCTCATCCTTCATGGCTTCAATCCATCTTTCAGGGTTAGAACACTTTTTGACTTTTTGGAAGAAGATAGGATCATTTTTCAACCCTATGTCAAACTCATACTTTTAGAGATACACATAATCACATGTAGTCGTTGATCTCCTTTCCCTAGTAGATCACCTTAGAGGCATTTTTGCTTCTGGCACTTGAGGTGTTTGAGGAACCTGCTAGACCATAGAAGGGTATGCCTCAACCTGAGCAGATGATCCTTCTACTTGCATAGGGGAATACACAGGGGGATCATGAGGTACTACTCCCACGAGATGCGTAACACCAATAATATCATTTTTAAAAGAATGTTAGAGGGGGGGGGGAGTGAATAGCATTTTTAAAACTTTTCTTTTCATTTGTAAAACTCATAAAATCAAAGTAATAACACAGGGAAAAATTAAAGACACAAAAACCACAAGTTTTTTTATTTGGTTTGCAACCAAAAGGCTGCTAATCCAAGGCCTGCGATCCTTGATTGCTTTCGATGGGCAATCCACTAAAAGTGTCTTCCTCATTTGAGAAAAGAGGTACACTTTTACAAACGTAAAGGAGACCGTAACAACCTTACCGCTCCTTTTAGAAATCAAGTACAAGAATAAGATGAAAACTAAATATACTGACAAAAATGAAGTAAAGAGTTGCACGGTTGAAGTTGTAGCGTTGTAGCACAAAGAATGATCGTCGATTACAAAGGTTGAGAGCAAGAGAACTTGGAAAAAGTTGATCTAGGGTTTCTGGTCGAAGTTACTTTTATAAAATTTTCCAGTAGACTGGATCTGGTCTAGTCAACTCCATGCATCTAACTTCGTCCAAATCTAGATCCGATGCAACCATGATTTATCCTATTCCAGTCGACTAGACCTGGTCCAGTTGACTTGACTTGGTGATGTTGTAGTCGACTTCTGATCCATTCTGACCCATTCAATTTATCTTGATTCCAACTGAATGGACTTTGTCCATTTGACCAGACAACGATCAGTCGACTGGGTTCCATTCCAGTCAGCTACTGTATGAGTTCTCATCCAGTCACCTACATCACAAGATTAGCACAATGTATATAACAATAGTAGTACTGATAGTCTTCGACTGTACAATCTTGACTTCAGTATTCCCCCGAAACCCTTAGTCGGATCGACACCTAAGGTTGTCCTTGTATCGAGGACGCAACCTTACCACTTCACACAAGGTTCTTATTGGTTCTTACCTTATTTCCCTTGGTCCTCTAACCTATTGCTTAGCCTTTGATCACCTCGACTCTCTTCGATGTCCAAACTTCACTGACCCATTGAAATTCTCCTAGTGTCTCAGGTAAGACTATTCAAGTTTTGCACACTTAACATATCATATAAGATAATATTATGACTTAACTTTGAGTCTTTATCATTATCAAAAACTTAGGTTTGATTATCTAATGCCCCTGCACCAACACATGCTACTATTGGTTACACTTGTAGTAACTAAAGTAGGATGGTCAATATTATCCTCCTCAAAATGTACATCCTAGAGTTTAGTGCTCCTACTATCCTTAATAAACTTGGCATTTCTTGTCTCAAAAAAGGATGACATTTCCTATATAGAAGACTTGTTTGAGGGGTCATAAAACTTAAAGCCCCTTGACCTTTCAGAATAATTCCACAAAATGGCAACTAATCGTCCTTGAGTCCAATTTTCTTTTATTAGGCCTATAAGAAATAATCTCGGCTGGAAAACTCCAAATGTGTTGGTGCCTAATGCTAGGCTTCTTACCCACCCATCCATAGCTTATGAGATTTTACTCATTACCTTATTGGATACTCTATTGAGTAGGTAAATTGTAGTCTTAAGTGCTTCACCCCATAAGGACTCCGATAAAGAAGCAAAAAGATATATCATATTTCTCACCATATCTTTCTGGATTCGGTTCCTTCGCTCAACTATACCATTTTTATGAGGAGTACTAGATATGGTGTATTGAGCCACAATTCCACACTCAAAAAGGTAAGTGGCAAAAGGCCTTGGATGCTGTTCACCATATCCATTATAATGACTGTAATATTCATCTCCAGGTCATATCTGATAGTTTTGATCTTCTTGCCTAGTTGATTTCTTAACTTTGGCTTTAAAGACCTTGAACATATCCAAGGACTTTGACTTCTCATGCAAAAGGTACAGATAAGAATATTGAGAGTAGTCATTAATGAAACTGATAAAATATATTTGTTCATTTCATGATATCTTAGGAAATGATCCACATATATATGTATGTATCAACTTAAATGCTACTGCATCGACTTGCACCTTTATTATTTTTGTTAGTTGTTTTTCCTTTGACACCCTCTATGAAGACATCAATGTGTTTGACATGTCAAGGTAATTGAGAATTACTCATGAAATTAACCTTTCTAGGCTTTGTTTGGATATATATCCCAAACACCTATACCACAATATGGATGAATTCTTGTCTGTCAAATTATGCTTCGTACTTATATTATGCATTATTTCATTGGCTATGAGAGCTATGATATTTAACCTATATAGCTTATCAACTAAGAAACTTATACCAATAAGTATTGAATTTGGAAAAATACTGAATTTTCTATTTCCAAATGGACAAGAGTGTCTTGATTTGTCCAAATAGGAAATGGAAATTAAGTTATACCTAAATGATGGAACAATAAACGTATTCTTCAAATCTAAAAATACATTAGTTTTTAAATAAAGTCAACAACTACCTATAATAGTCACTTTAGCCTTTTTGTCATTACTAGTATAAATGTATCTTTCACCACCAATAGACAATTGACTCCTAACACAACCATGTATAGTGACAATAATATGAGTGGTAGTCCCAGTATCTATCCACCAAGTGTTTGTAGGTACAATGACAAAATTGTCTTCTGAACTAACAAAGTTGAGAAGTTTATTACCAGACACTCAATTTCAGTATCCTTATTCTTATACATGGTCCTTTTATATTTATTGTAGTTACTAAGTGTGCTAAATAAGAGAGTATAAAAACAATCTCATGTTATTACCAAGAACATAAAGAAGTTATAATGAATAACACACATAAGATTCATGTATAAATATGTATGGGTAAAAATGAGATACCAAGTACAACATCACATTTAGTTTTTGGATTGTCATGTGATTTGTTAGTTGTACTCTCAAAATTATAGCTCATGATACCCTTTATTGGTCACACTACGTGCCTTCCTCTGTGTTAGTGCAATCGACTCAGGTCATAATTGACCAGACTTGAGTGGGACTCGAGCAGGGTTTTGATATTTGATAATGGATTTGTCAATGGATTTATCAATTTGGTTTGACAATATGAAAAATGGATGTTTAGGATATCCAAGGTCATATGAGGGAAACTGTTAGGAGGCAATTGTTGGAGCAATCGACCTCAGGTCAAAGTTTGACCTAGCTCGAGTGAGACTTGAGTGGAAGTCCAAGTATGTATACTTGGCAAGGAAAATTCCAAGGGCGAAGTCTTGGCAATGGAGAAGTCCAAGTATGAATACTTCACAAGAAAAAGTCCAAAGGTAAATCTTGGGAAGGGAAAGTCCAAGTATGAATACTTAATAAAAAAAAATTCTAAAGGTGTAGTCTTGGCCCTGTAAGTCCAAGTGTGATGTCTTGGTGGTGAAAGTCCATATATGGATATTTGGCAAAGGAAAAGTCCAAGGGTGTGGTCTTGGCCACATAAGTCCAAGTGTGTAGACTTGGCGGTAAAAGTCCAAACATTGAGGCTTGACAATTGAGAAGTCCTGGAGGCACGACCTCTTGGCAAAGGTACCCGATGGCATGAAATAGCCGATGGAAGCACCTGAAGGCTAGCATAAAGGGTAAATGAGTCATGTAAAACTCGAATGAACCCTGAGGGAATGAGACTGATGGAGGTGGCTAAAAGGCTTAGGTCTAGGCTAAGGGTGAGTATCAAGTATAAGGGGATCATACTTGGGTTAAACCTCACTTTTGAGGTTTACTAGTCAACTAGTGGTATTGACCAGTCGACTAACCGAGTGCATGACACTCAAGAACTCAATTGACTCGTGGTAGTTGATTGGGATTATGACCAGTAGACTGGTCGTGTAGTTGATTAAGGCTCAACTATGACCTATGACTCTGTAGTCGATTGCTAGGGTTTAGCAATCAACTGACCACTGGCATTCAACTGCTAGGGTTGAGCAGTCAACTAGTTTCGATGGATATGGGTACAAAATATTTGGCAGTCTATTACTGGCTTATGACAGTTGACTGGTGGATATGATAGTCAACTGCTAGGTATGTGTAGTAGACTGGTCGGGATGAATCCAATATGGATTAGGTCATTGTGAGACAATGGTACTGTGGACAGTCGACTGCTAGGTGATAATCCAATAGACATAGAGTTATGAAAGGAGCTCGATGTGAAGAAAGAAAACAATGGTGTTTGGGCGATTTTGAGGTAAAGTGATGCTGCATTTCAGGTCTTCAAAGGCATCCAAAGCAAGCAAATCATCAAGCAAGTAAAGCTCACTTATTGTAAAGTGTTTTTAGCTATTTGTTTTATTTCATTCATAATCTTGTATTTGGTTGTTTGTAGCTTGTTGTAAACTTCATATTGTATGAGAATTTTTCACCTCCAGTGTTATACTGAGAAGGAGAGATTTTAGTAAGTGTAGATTACTAGAGCGTCATTGTGGAGTAGGAATTGTAGTTCCCAACCACGTAATTTTTTTTTGTTATGTGTGTAATTCTTGTTTTCATATTTGCTTCTATTTGTATGCTTGTATTTCCGTTGTGTACTAACTATTTATAGACGAGCATACGAACATGAATGAGAAATTGACGAATCGCTATTCACCCCTCCCTCTAGTGCATCTAAAGGTCCCCAACAAGTGGTATCATAGCGAGGATGTTCTTCAAGGACTAATCGCTAGAATTGAAGAAGCAAAATCGCTAGAGGAGTAGAAGAATGGGGTTGCCAAATCTTGGATTATGCCACAACATCAACACTTCCATTCCTTACGAAGTGTACAGATTTGGGGGTTTCAACCAATGAAAGGCAATAATAGAGACATTCCTCATGATGAACATCGAAGAGTGGTTCATTTTGGTGGATGGTTTTGAATTTCCAAGGGGCAAGAAGGGAGGATTTCTCAAGATGAAGAAATGGACTGAGGAACAACTCCAAAAATTCAAGACAAACATTAAGGTAATAAAATTTCTAAGTAATTTAATCCCTAATGATATTTTGTATAAATTAGGCGACTATAAGGATGCCAAGGAGCTATGGTGCAATTTGACAAAATTTTATGAAAATCCTTCACCAACACAAGATAAAGAAAAAGTCAAAGAAGAATGCTCATCAGCTCAAGAGGGTGAAGATTTGGAAGTTGAGAGATGCTCAACATTCGAATTATAGGAAGTTGAGGAAGTTGAAGAACCTTCCACCTCTAGGATTGAGCGGGAGGAGATTAGGCCTTCAACACTAGAGCAAGAGCAAGAGGAACCCTATACATCCGGACAAACTCAAGATACCCCCATAGGTAACTCAAGCATAATTTGCAAAAATAAAGAACACATAATATGTTTTGAGTGTAGGGAGAAAGGACACTATAAGAGCAAATGTCCTAAATTGATCAAGGAAAAGGCACAAGTGGTGCCAAAGGCGAAGGAGAAGATCAAGGAGGCTGGAGCCTCAATTTGCAAGAGCAAGGAGGATATAGTATGTTTCAAATGTCAACAAAAGAGTCATTACCAAAGTCAGTGTCCGAAGGGGAGTCACCCTAGGAAGGACATGATAGGAGCCTCATATGTAGGGGAGCTTCTAAGGTAAAATCAAAGGTATCATTTAATAATGCACCTTCAATTTCTCATAACAAAAAGCATGTTTTTATTTCACTTGAAATTGTTCATAATCAAAAGCATGATAGCAACAAATATGTTTATTTAGGTGCTAAGCATTGTAATATTAGGCCTAAGGATAATACTAGGTCAATCCCACCTAAGGATAACAAGAACCTAGACATTAACCCTAAGAAGGGTAGACATATACCTAGAAGAAAGAAATTTGCCCAAAGAGAGAATGAAAACTCAAAGATTGAGAAATTGAAAAAGGAAAATCAAATTTTGAGGTCAAAACTTAAAAAATTAGAGAAGACCCTAAAAAGAATGGAAAATTCGATTAATGGGTCTAGTGGGAAAAACTTAGGATTTAGGAGGCAAGACCTACCTAAGGACAAGAAGGGTTTCGGTCACAAACCTAAGTCCAAGGTAGATAAGCTTACCTATCTAGGTCTAGGAAAGTAAAGGTCACAAGGGAAGTCGTCTCTAGAGTTGACCATGATAGGTGTCTAGTGGCTAAGGTTTCGAATAAGCCTAGCAAAGTCACTAAGAAGGTCACAAGGGAAGTCATCCCTAGAGTTGACCTAGACAAGACCACAATGACCAAGGCCTCTAAGCCTAGGAGGGTCATTAGAAAGGTACTAAGGGAGGTTATCCCTAGTGAGTACCTTGTAAACCCAAGCAACTCAAATAGGTTTGAGGTTCTTAGGAGCGTGATTCCTTTACGCAAGATGGGTTTATTGGTGCAATAGGCCCCAAGTCAATGTTGACCAAACTCGAGTGGGACTCGAGTAGGATTTTGATGTTTGACAATGGGTTGACCATTGTTTGACAATATGGGTTTGACCATATAACAAGTGGATAATTGGGATATCCAAATTCATATGGGGAGATTATTTGGGAGAGATTGTTGGAGAAATCAACATCGGAAGTCCAAGTTTAGATACTTGGCAAGGAAAGTCCAAATATGGATATTTGGCAAGGGAAGTCCAAAAGTAAAGTCTTGGCAACATAAGTCCAAGTGTGTAGTCTTGGCGACATAAAGTCCAAGTGAACTTTGGCAATTGGAAAGTCCAACATGGAGTTGGCAAGGAAAGTCCAAGAATGGTCTTGTCAAGGGAAATTCCAAGCATGGTCTTATCATGGAAAGTCCAAGCATGGTCTTGACAATGGAAAAATCTAAGTATGTAATTTTGGCAGCGTAAAGTCTAAGGATGTAGTTTTGACAGCGTAAAGTCCAAGCATGTAGTCTTGTTGACATAAGTCCAAATGGATCTTGGCAAGAAAGTCCTAACATTGAGTCTTGGCAATGGAAAAGTATAAGAGTGAGGTTTGGCCGCATAAAGTCCAAGTATATGGTCTTGGAAGAATAAGTCCAAATAAACCTTAGCAAAGGATCCGGTTAGCATGCCATAGCCAATGGAAGTATGACGAGTCATGGACTTGAGAGATCGGAGAGGCATGAGACTGATGGAGGTGGCTAGATGGCTTAGGTCTAGGCTAAGGGTGGTCACTCAAGTATGAGGGGATCATACTTGGGTTAAACCTCATGGTTGAGGTTTATCGATCGACTGAGACTTTGGGTCAGTCGACTAGTCGAGTGTTCAACACTCGAGAGCCTAGTCATCTCAGAGTAGTCGATTGAGATTATAATCAGTCGATTGGTTGAGGAGTCGACTGAGGCTCGACTACTCAGCTAAGGTTGTGGCAATCAACTACCATGTATGAGCAGTCAACTAGCCTTGAGCAGTCGACTGCCATCCATGGTAGTCGACTATCATAAGTGGCTAGAGCACAGAAGCTCTGGTAGTCAACTGGTGATGCAGTAGTCGACTGCTGGTAAGGGCAGTTGATTGCTGAGATATCCGTTGGGCGATCCAACGTGGATAAGTTTGTTGTGAGATAACAACACTGTGAACAGTTTACTGCCAAGCAAAAATCTAGGTCGTGCGTGACTTAAAAGGAGCTCAATGGGAAGATTGGGAGTCGCCAATTCTTGGTGGATTTAAAGGGGAATAATTGTTGCTTTCTTGACATTCAAAGCCATTCAAAGCAACCAAAAGATCAAGCATTCAAAAGCTCTCATTTGTAAAGTGTTTTCGTTTCATTGTTTTGTATTTTTCTTTTGTATCTTGTTTTTGGTTGTTGTATTTGTGTTGTATGCACTTGTCAGAGGTTTCTCCACCTCTGGATTATTTCTGAGAAGGAGAAGAGTTATTAGTGGTTTGGACACTAGACTCAAACCATGGAGTAGGAACCAGAGGTTCTAAACTATGTAAAATCTTGGTGTTTTGCTTGTGGACAAGCAATCATGATCGAGTGAAGAAATCACAAAAACCACTATTCACCCCCTCTAGCGTGATGTCATAGACCCTACAATTGGTATTCGAGCAAGGTTGCTATTCTACGGACTCATCGCCAAAATACCAAAGTGTTGGTGCAGGGGCACAAAGTAATCGAACCTAGATTTTGATAATGGAAAAGATTCAAAGTTAAGTTATTTTGTTATCTCCTATGCTATGTTGAGTGTGCAAGTAATGTGTTAAACTTTGATAAAGTCAAAGACACCAGGAGAATCTTGATGGGATTAGAAAGCTTGGTGGTTTGTTGACCAAGTTAAAAAATGTCAGGAGAATCTCGAGAAGTCGAGAAACCTTAGTGGTCAAGTGACTACAAGCTAAGCGATAAGTCAAAAGGACCAAAGGTAAGCAAGGTAAGAACCCTATGTGGAGAGAATAGGTCGCGTCCTCAGTACGGGGACAACTTTAGGCAATGATCCAACTAAGGCTTCCAGAGGAAAGCCGAAGTCGAGATCGGACTATCCAGGACTGTCACACTGCATATCATTATATATTTCTTATGCTAACTATATGATGTAGGTAATTACTTAAGACATCAGTCAACTGGAGGAAACATTAGTCGATTGGATCATCATTAGTCGACTAATGGACGTAGCAGTCAACTGGTCTAGTCGATTGGCAATAAGACCAGTCGACTAGTGCGTGTGTTCAAGAGCTAATCACTACGTCGAGATAAGATTTTCGGATAAGTTGGATATAGATATGGATCTGAATGAAATGGATCATTTCAAGGCTTAGGAAGGTCTATAAAAGAAGGCTCAATTGCAAACCCTAGCAAACACTTTCCAATGCTCAAGCAGTTACAAGTTCTCAAGCAACCAATTTCCATGCACCTTCTATAACTCGACGAAGCTCCATCCTTTGTTTATTTGTTGTCGGTAATCTTTAGTTGTTGCTTGTTTTTCATTTGTACTTAACTTGTATAGGTATCGGTAAGGTTGTTACCAACCCTTCTCATTTTATTTGTAGTTGCTTTGTCTCTTACCTCTAATGAGGAAGAGACTCTATTAGTGATTGCCTTTCAAAAGTGATCAAGGATCGTAGGGCCTTAGACCAGTAGCCAGTAGGCTGTGAACCAAGTAAAATTCCTCAATTTATTTTTGTTTTTACATATTCTGCTATTCTTTGCTTTGGTTTTACGAGGTTTAATAAATAATAAAAGATTTTTTTTTAAAAATACTATTCACCCCCTCCCTCTAGCATGTTTTTCAGTCCTACACAAAGTGCTAGATGAAGATGGAATTGCCCAAGGATGGACTAGGACAAGACATCGCGGTTCCACCTTTCTTCAATGACAAAGACATCATGTAAGATATCAAAAAAATATCCCTTGTTAATTAAGAAATTATCTTATATAATTTTCAGGAATTTTTAGAAATTTTTTTAGATTCAAAAGGAGTTCAAATGACCGTTTGGAGGAAGATTAAAGCTTAAAAGGGTGATTGGCTTAACCTAGGTTAGCTTTGAGTTAAACTTAAGCTAGCTCAACTGATCGACCTTTAATCCTGATTCCCATTTTCCACATTCGTGATCTCCTTTTCTTCCTCATTTTTCCCGATCCGAGCAATTCCCCATTGCGACCTCACTTTCTCTTCCTCTGCATTTTTTTTTATCACCGTGAATTTTCCCTACTCTTCGATCAAGCGACAATCAACTGCCTTCTCTGCCAACCTCACCTCATCGCACTCGATCACAACCTCTCCGCCGCCATCTGAGCTTGACTCGTTGGTCGCCAGCCCTGCTAGAGCTCTCCATTGTTGCCTCCGTCGATCCAAGCAACAGTGAGTGTCGATGATCTTTTCTCTGCTTGCGTTCCCGTTAGCGACTAGCCATAGCTTCATCGTCTATATCGCGATAGCTGTCGCGACCATTGTCGTAGGCTCGATCTCACTGTGAGTTGTAGTTTCTCCTCTGTGTTTTCTGTGTGTTTCGACAATGAGCTATCGTCATTGCCTCCTTATTGTTTCCTTGTCCCGATCTACCCATCTAGACGACAGTGAGGGTGGATGAGCCCTTATACTTGTGGTGTCGCCCTTTTCATTGTTCTGTCGGTGGTTTCTTGAGTTGATCTAGAGATCGAGAGGGAGACCAAGCTTTCTCTTAGCTCAACAATTTCTGATCTAGAGCATGATTCTCCTTGCCACCAGATCTGTGAGTTCAAGCGGAGGTATTCCGCTGTAGTGTTGTTGTGATAGGGAATGAATACCACCATTGTGAGATGCCTTCGTTACTATTGTCAGCAGTTTTGCTATTGTGAGCAGCATCAATGGGAGTAATTTGTTCATGTCGTTGAAGGGGGAAAGGAGGTAAGGTTGTGGATTGGTTGTGGGTTGATTCAATAGTTCTTGATTTTGATTAGTTCATGTTTATGTGATTCAAGGAGTTTTAGATCAGGTAAGAACTTGATAGAAGCTGCGAAACAGTGTAATTGGGAAGAATGCCATCAACCCAGTTTGTGAGAATCTAAAGGTTCATATTTGTAAATCAATTAGTCTGTGTTCAGTAGCTTATATGTTTGATTTCTATCGCAAGTACTAGGATACATGGGGTTGAAATTTGATTTATCCATAGTGCCATCGTTCTTTACAGATCAGATTTCTTTTGTGTTAAGAAGTAGCTGTAGCCGGTTGAATAAGTGTGAGGACCTTAATTCGAATTAGACTTCCAGGCATGGAGATTTATTTGGATGTTCTATATACCAGGTGAGTAATTCCTACCTTGGTCAGGTAGTTTGTTGATCCTAGTGCATGTATTTATTTTATGATGATGATGATACCTTTACATTGACTCCACTCTTATTATTCCGTTGCTTGATACTTAGTCTTTGGACTTTGAGATGTTCTGATGTTATCGTTACAGTTTCGTTCATCACTATTTTGGATTATAGACCCTATATATATGTTTGATTTATAGATGTTGTGTAAGTGCATGTAGCTGAGTATAGTTGTAGTTTTGGGTTTGGGTTGACATGTTGTAGGTGATGGATCCAAATTTTGATTTGATCGTCGTGTCGCATCCCTTATGTTGTGCATCTATTGTGGATCATATGTTAGGTGTGGTTGTGTGGGTTGTTGATGGTGTGTTGCTATGGACTGGAGGTCCTAGCATGGTTGGTTATTGGTTAGTTATGATTCTCTGTGAGATAGAGATTGTGTTGTGGATTTATATGTGTGGTGTTATACATCATTACATTGCATGCATATTGTTGACTGGATCTCCCTTGTGGTTGAGATGGGTCACCAGTCATCCTATCTCCTCGACCACTTGGGGTAGTGGTAGCAGGGTTGAGCGCAGATCATCTGTTGTGCCACACTCGACCACTATGGATGGTGGTAGTTGGAGTTGCGTACTTGGCCATTGTTGGTGGTGGTAGTTGTTACGCACTCGACCACTATAGATGGTGGTAGTTGGAGTTGTGTGCAGTTGTCCTTTGTGCGGTGCTCGACCACTCATGGGTAGTGATGAAGCGGCCAACAGTAGGGACCCTCATGGTGTAGCATATAGCTCTTTGGCGGCTAGCTACTTACTCATACTACCCATTCGACCACTCAAGAGTAGTGGTAGCTGGAGTTGGGATAGTTGTCATGTCGTGCCACCCAAGCCATACTGGGGTCATGGTTGTGCATAGGGTCCGCAGACATGACCATGCATATGCATTGCTAGCTGTGATGGCATATATATATGTGTGTGTGTGTGTTTTACATATGCCTGTGAGATGTTGCATTTGGTTGAGCTATGATTGATGCATATATTTGTACAGGATTATGCATATCATTTGCATGTTCTATATTGTGGTATATTGTGTATGTGGGTATGAGTAGGATCAATGTGGATCGTTCGTTAGGTATGTGTAGTGTACCTATTGGATCAGACTGTTATATGCATTTGACCAATGTTATGTTACTACAGAGTATGGATCAGGTTTGTCTGCATTTGATTATGTTGGTGCAATCAGCCCAGGTCACGATTGACCGGACTCGAGTTTGACTCGAGCAATGTTTTGATGTTTGACATGGAAGTTTGAAATTGATGTTTGACATTGGTGTCTGATAATGTTTTGGGGAGATTGTTGGCACAATCAACCCGGGTCATGATTGACCGGACTCGAGTTTGACTTGAGGGGATTTTGATGGTTGACAAGGGTTGACCATGTGATGAAGAAAGTCCAACATGGGTTGGCAAGGGAAAGTCTAAGCTTGAGTCTTGGTATTTGGAAAGTCCAAGGGTATAGTCTTAGCAGTGAAAGTCTAAGTCATGAGTACTTGACATTTGAGAAGTCAGAGGGGTTTGATATTGGCGGCATAAAGTCTAAGGGTGAAGTCTTGGCAGCATAAGTTCAATGGTTGATGGCGTAAAGTCCAAGCAGAGTTTTGACAGCGTAAGTCCAATGTTCCTTGGTGGTGTAGACATCGTTAGCATGACATAGCCGATGGAAGCATCTGAAGGCTAGCGCATGGATGAACAAGTCATGAATGACTTGGAGGGATCCGATAGGCGCGAGGCTGATGGAGGTGGCTAGAAAGCTTAGGTCTAGGCTAAAGGTGATCTAGCAAGTATGGGGGAACCATACTTGGGGTTAAAACCTCATGTTTGAGGTGTATCAGTCGACTGGTACCATGTGGCATTCAACTGGTGTGAGTCAACTAGGGTTTGACTACGAAAAGTGCCCTAGCAGTCGACTGCCAGAGGTGGCCAGTCGACTGATGACTCGAGCAGTCGACTGATCTGGTGATCAGTCGACTGGTGTTTGAGAATTCGAGCACAGAATGGAGTCGGACTCGACTACTGAAGTAAACAGTCGAGTGAAGGCTCGATCAGTCGACTGATGGATATGATTAGTCGATTGATGTCCTATTCGTTGGATTTTTCCAATGTGGATCGCACTGTTGTCTCACAGCAACAGTATCATCAATCGATTGATGGTCCTGATCAGTCGACTGATAGGTGAAATCCAGCTCAGGTAGCAACTTTAAAGGGAGCTCGTGGAGGAGATTTCGACTAGCGTTTCTTGAGGAGTTTTGGGGCGAATTGCTGGTGTAATTCAGGGTCTCCAAGTGCAACTCAAGCAACCATAAAGCAAGCAATCCAAAAGCTCTTGTAAAGTTGTTTTCTTTACTTGTATTGCATTTTATTATTGTATCTTGCTTATATTTGTTTCTTACTATTGTAAGAGTTATTGTACGAGGTTTCTCCACTTCCGGATTGTTCCGAGAAAGAGTTTATTGGATTAGTAATGCATGTTTGCATTGCCAGAGCTTTTAGAGCTCAATCCGTGGAGTAGAAACCATTCGGTTTTGAACCACATTATATCTTGTGTAGTGCTTGTATTTGTGTTGTATTTGTTTTATTATTTCTATTTTCGCTGCATATAACACATTTTGTAGAAAGCACACAACGAATTCCATCGACGCATCGAAACACGCTATTCACCCACTCTAGCGGTCACGAAATCCTCAACAATTGGTATTAGAGCCCGGGGCTCTTCTACGGACTAACCGTCGGGAGCAAAGATGCTAGAGGGAAAGATGGAAGTTGAAGAACAACTTGGATGGGACATTAACACACCGGTCCTGTATGCACTATATGGATGAGAAGACTTCAATTCTCAGAAGAGAATAATTGAAGACTTTATCATGATGAGAGATTTTGAGGAATGATCCATTTTGATGGAAGGATTTGAATATCCAAGATGACTAAAGGGAGGATTCCTCAAGAGGAAGAGATAGAGTGAGGATCAACTCCAAAGATTCGAGAAAAACAAGAAGGTAATCAAATTTATTTTTGATTTAATTTCTAATGACATCTTGTGTAGCCTAGGGGATTGTATGGATGCAAAAGAATTTTTGAGTGAATTGGCTAAGCTCCATGAAGACCCATCACCGACTCAAGAAGAGGAGGCCGAAGATGAATCCTCATCCTCACAAGCAAGTGAGGATTTGGAAGTTTATAGAGAATCAACCTCCGAATCGGTGGAAGAAGAGGTGGAATTGGAAGAAGTCTCCACCTCTAGGATTGAGGGGGAGGAGATTAGACCTTCCACACCGGAGGAACCTCAAGAAGAACCATCTACATCCGGTCGAGAGGAAGAGTAAGCTCAAGAGACCCTCACCACCACCCTAGGTGACTTAAACACTTCAATTTCAAATATAAAAAAAATCATATTATGTATTTTGAGTGTAGGAAATATGGGCACTACAAGAGTAAGTGCTCAAAGAAGGTCAAGAAGCCTCAACCGGCACTAAAGGTCAAGGATGTCGGTCCCCCAACAATCAAAAGCAAGGAGCAAGTGATTTGCTTCAAATGCCGACTACCGGGTCATTACCGGAGTCAATGCTCAAAGGGGGAGAAAAAGACTAAAAAGGGAGCATCACAAGTAGGGGGAGCCTCTAAGGCAAACCCTAAGGTATATCTAAATAATGCTCTTTCTTTAAATTATAGGCAAAAGCATGCTAGAAATAATTTTAGCAATCTTGCAATTTATCATAAAGAGCATGCTAGAAATAGGGAGTATTGTCTAGGTGCTAAGAATGTTAATTTTTCAAATAAGGAGAAATTTGGGACTAATGTCCCTAGAAAAAACTTACCTAGGACAATCATTAAGAAAATTAAGGATCATCTAGGTTTTGACTCCAAGAATTCTAGACACATGCCTAGGAAGGGCAAAATTGATCATAGAAACAATGGGCCCACAAAATTAGAGAAATTAGAATTAGAGAACCAAGCTTTGAGGTCAAGGCTTGAGAAGTTGGAAAAGACCCTTAGGAAAATGCAAAATCAAATGCAAGGGTCAAATATTCAAAACCTAGGGCGTAAGAGGCAAGAACCATCTAGGAGGCAAGGTTTGGGTCACAAACCTAAGTCTAAGAAGGTAATGTCTACTTATCATAATGTTCCATTTGATTATGGAACTAAACCTAGGTCTAGGAAGACCAAGATTACTAGGGAAGTCATCCCTAAGGGTAACCAAGGTATGTGCCTTGTGGCTAGGATTTCGAAGAAACCTAGGGTGGCCACTAAGAAGGTTACAAGGGGAGTCACCCCTAGAGTTAACCTAGGCAAAACCCAAATGACCAAGGCTAACAAGCCTAAAAGGGTCATTAGGAGGGTATCTAGGGAGGTCATCCCTAAGGAATACCTAGTAAACCCAAGGAGCTCAAATAGGTTTTGGGTTCCTAAGAGCGTGATCGATTCACGCTAAATGGGTTTAGGTGTGCCAACTTTAAATGGATGGGTAGTTAACCTAACCATAGTAAAGGTTGCACCTTAGGTCATTTTCAAGGTTATGGATACCTTAGAAATAGATTTGAATAATTATCCTAAAAGGTTTTAGGATGTGCCAATATAATTTAAGAAGTTTGATAATTTGATCAAATTGGCACAAATTAGGTTTAGAGGTCTTTGTGTGTCATTTTGGATTTTTAGCACACTTGGGAGATTAGTAGCAATATGGAAAAATGAGATTAATAATAACAAATGACAACTAATATTAAATTTAGGTATTATTATACTTATACACTTTATGTGCCATGCTTTGTTTACCATTTAACATGCCATGACATCATATCTACTTTTTATCATATGACATGTCATGATATTGTTTAGGATTATTTTCTATGTCATGTTCATTTTTAGAGCTTATTCATATGTCATGACATCATGATCATTGGTCATACTTATTTATGATTATCATTTATACCATGATCATTCATGCATTAATTAAATTTGAGTTAAGGATTATGACATGATTTGAAGTCCCATTTATAAGGGAGTCAAATAGAGTTGCCTAGAAAATGCATGAGGCTATAATAACCCTAATCCCACATCTCACAATTACTTTGACTTGTGTGTGCTTAATACATCTTAGATACATGTGAGATTTTAGGAAAATAAGTTAAGTTCAAGGTGCATAGATAGTGCATCTAGATGAACTTAAACTTATCTCAATCATCAATATGAATTATGAGGAAAGATAATGTACAAGTCATGTACATCTAGCCAATAGTCCATGGTTTAAAATAGAGTTTTCAAAAAAATTTTAAAATCACTTTAGAAAACCTTGGTGAAGTCTATCTTTTGATAGCAATCACCATTTAAGAAGTTGATACAAAGTAAATCAAAAACATTAAAGTTTTAATGGTTTTTGAACTTTGTATCAATCTCCTATTTTAATGGGTAAAATATTTTTCTAATAATTTTCACCCATTGTATTGGTCATAAGTATTATACGTATGAAGTTTCATGATTTTTCGAATTATGTATAATTATTTATGAATTTTTGAAATTTATTTCTGATAATTGAAATTCGGAATTTCAGTTATTAGTCGACTGTCGCCTGATGGCAGCCAACTGATGAGCACTTCAGTCGACTGATTTATGATATAGTCGACTGATAGGCTGATTTCGGGAAAAATAAGGTAGTTTAGCCCATTTTCAGCTACGGTAAAATTCCTTAACCACTCCTAACCCTAGGATATGCTTTAGGAAGCATTATAAAGGGTGAAAATCCATTGAATATGGATTAGGAGAGTATTTAGGGTGATGTATCAAATTTAAGGTATGGGAAAGTTCAATATTGAACTTTAGACCTTATTTTTGATAGTTTAGAGTTCCTATTGGCTTAGAGACTTCCCAAGGACATTATTTGTGCAATGGTCAAGGGGGAGCAAATATTTAAGGGGAGGTATCCATCATGGGATGATAGATGATATTTTTCCTCATGAAAGGGAAAATAGAATTTTGAGATACCCAATTTGGAAATTGGGAGAGTATATAGAATTGCCTCTCTTGAGTGATATGGAACTTATCACTAGGAAGATGATAGGCATCCTAGGTATTTTTGGACCAAGTGGGAGATTGTAAGATCTCATTGAGACATGAGACATTGACCTCCTTGGTGAAAATCTTTTTGATGTTAGTCAAAAAGGGGGAGAATGTTTGGGAAAATATTTGGAATTCCCAATTTGGGATAATTGATAAGAAGATTTGAGTTAGTGTTCTAACTCAAAGGTATGTGATTTTGTCAAACATCAAAAAGGGAGAGATTGTTGGTGTAATTGGCCCAGGTTACGATTGACTGGACTCGAGTTTGACTCGAGCGATGTTTTGATGTTCGACATGGAAGTTTGACATTGATGTTTGACATTGATGTCTGATAATGCTTTGGGGAGATTGTTGGCATAATCGACCCGGGTCATGATTGACCGGACTCGAGGGGATTTTGATGGTTGACTAGGGTTGACCATGTGATGAAGAAAGTCCAAGCATGGGTCTTGGCATGGAAAGTCCAACATGGGTTGGCAAGGGAAAGTCCAAGCTTGAGTCTTGGCATTTGGAAAGTCCAAGGGTGTAGTCTTGGCCATGTAAGTCCAAGGGTGTAGTCTTGGCGGTGAAAGTCCAAGTCATGAGTACTTGACATTTGAGAAGTCCAAGGGGTTTGATATTGGTGGCGTAAAATTCAAGGGTGAAGTCTTGGCAGCATAAGTTCAATAGTTGGCGGCGTAAAGTCAAAGTGGAGTCTTGGTAGCGTAAGTCCAATGTGCCTTGGCGATGTAGACACCGTTAGCATGACATAACCGATGGAAGCACCTGAAGGCTAGCACATGGATGAACAAGTCATGGATAACTTGGAGGGATCTAATAGGCACGAGGCTGATGAATGCGGCTAGAAGGCTTAGGTCTAGGCTAAGGGTGTTCTAGCAAGTATGGGAGAACCATACTTGGGTTAAAACCTCATGTTTGAGGTGTATCAGTCGAATGGTACCATGTGACAGTCGACTGGTGTGAGTCAACTAGGGTTTGACTGCGGGAAGTGCCCTAGCAGTCAACTGCCAGAGGTGGGCAGTCGACTGATCTGGTGATTAGTCGATTGGTGTTAGAGAATTCGAGCACAGAATGGAGTCGGACTCGACTGCTGGAGTAAACAGTCGAGTGAAGGCTCGATCAGTCAACTGATGGATATGATTAGTCGATTGATGTCCTATTCGTTGGATTTTTCTAGCGTGGATCGCACCGTTGTCTCATAGCAACAGTGTCATCAGTCGACTGATGGTCCCGATCAGTCGACTGATAGGTGAAATCCAGCCCAGGCAGCAACTTTAAAGGGAGCTCGTGGATGAGATTTCGACTAGCGTTTCTTGAGGAGTTTTGGGGCGAATTGCTGGTGTAATTCAGGGTCTCCAAGTGAAACTCAAGCAACCATAAAGAAAGCAATCCAAAAGCTCTTGTAAAGTTGTTTTCTTTACTTGTATTGCATTTTATTATTGTATCTTGCTTGTATTTGTTTCTTACTATTGTAAGAGTTATTGTACGAGGTTTCTCCACCTCCGGATTATTCCAAGAAGGAGTTTATTGGATTAGTAGTGCATGTTTGTATTGCTAGGGCTTTTAGAGCCCAATCCGTGGAGTATGAACCATTCAGTTCCAAACCATGTTATATCTTGTGTATTGCTTGTATTTGTGTTGTATTTGTTTTATTATTTCTATTTCCGCTGCGTATAACACATTTTGTAGAAAGCACGCAATGAATTCTATCGACGCATCGAAACGCGCTATTCACCCCCCTCTAGCGGTCACCAAATCCTCAACAGATTACATGTTGTTCATATGATTATGTGTTGATCACAGGTATGGTATTGTTTATGCACATTATTGGTATGTGCTACGTTGTTGTAAACTTGTTCAGGTTGTTGTGAGTTGTGTCACTGCATACTTTCAGGTATGTTGGTACATTACATTATATTCAGTTGAGCAGTTTAGTATATGCATTAATTGTGACTATACTGGTGGTTATTTGTTATTACCTTTAAGACTATATACATGTTGATTCCCATATGTATACCCTTTTGATCTCCATTGGTTATATGTTATTCATGCACTATCTTTCATATTATCCCTGAGTTTTATACTCACCACCATAGACCCTAGGTTTTCTTGTCGCTCAGGTAATAGGTAGAAGATGCCTTGGGTGCTCGGAGCTCCGCTAGCTTATCCCATCTCACACTGAGTGTATGGATTATATTCCATGTTGTTTTATTATTTTGGATTGTTTGTTTTGGGGATTTTACCCTATGTTGTTTCCACATTTGGTGTGTATGGTTGGATTGTATGTATTTGGCCTTTACTTTGGGTTTGGTTTAGATGTTGGTTTCGATTATTTTTCTTGTTGTGTTTAAGTCGTACCGTTACACATATATTTGAGTCATTATATCATTATTATTTGTCTGTGTATTCCGCTGTGTTTTATAGCTTATCTATGATAGAAACTATTTAGGCCATGTATCGATAGTTTATCTCATATTGTCACAAGAGGGTACCGTCTGGTTGACGGACAATTACACCCTCGGGGTGTGACACTTCGTGTATTGGAAAGGTAGACTGAAACATTTTCTAATATGTGATATTGAAAATTCGATTGTTGTTATGGAAGGTTTTAACCCCCCCCCCCCCCCCTTGGATAAGAAAGGAAGAGTCCTCAAGAAGAAGAATTGGACCAAGGAGCAAAACTGGAAGTACAAGATAAATAAAAAGGTAATGTTAGTTTTAGCTAACTTAATGGCTAGTGACATCTTGTGTAAGCTAGGAGATTATAAGGATGCTAAGGAGATGTGGAGCAAATTAGTCAAGCTTCACAAAGAGCCCTAACTGACACAAGTAGTAGAGGAGTACAAGGAGTAGTGCTCATCCTCTCAAGCTCAAGAAGAAACCACATCATCATTCCAAGAGCTTGAGGATTCGGAAGTTGAGAGATGCTCAACATTTGGGCTAGTAGAGGAGATTGAAGGAGTCTCCACTTTTAGAATTGAGGGGGAGGAGAGACCAATGCTGGAGCAAGAAGTGAAGAATCCGATCGAGCTTCCCTTACCGAGTTAGGTAACTCAAATGCATATATTAAAAATAAAAATCATATTATGTGTTTTGAGTGTAGGGAAATAGGGCACTATAAGAGAAAATGTCTAAAAAGAGCTAAGAAGACAACTCAAGTGCCAATGGCCAAGTTGAAGCCTAAGGACGTTGGTGCCCCAATTCGGAGAAGCAAGGAGCACATAGTGTGTTTCAAGTGCCAACAAAGGGGATACTACTAGAGCCAATGTCCGAGGGGGAGGAATCCAACCAATGACATGAGAGGAGCATTAAATGTAGGGGGAGCTAAGGCAAACCCTAAGGTTTATTTTAATAATGCTCTTCTTTTGTGCAAAAATAAAAAACATGCTAAGAATTTTTTTGCTATTGTTCATCATGATAAAAATCATGCTAGCAGTAAGCCTAAGGATCAATCTTGAAATAAATATTTTTGTTTAGTTGCTAAACATGTCAATTTATCTAAGGACAATATTAGATCAACCTTACTTTTGAAAGTTCTCCTCCCGAATGGATAAACCTAAAAGTTGAACCAGCAAGGCACTTGATCAAGCTGGACATCCACAAAACAGTCAATCCAGAAGGGGATAAGATTGAAGATTTTGTCCCCTCAGACGAAGAACTAGACTGTGAGAGCTCTTCCAGTCCGGAATAGCAAGTAAAATAATGGAGAGCCTCTATTCAAGGCTCTGACTGGCTTTGGGATGACTCTGTAGACTCTCGCCATTACATACTAGCAACAGAAACATTTACAGAAAAAATTTACTGGCCGACAAGCTATGGTACTGCTTTCTTCCCTTTCAAAACTACTACCCAACACACAATCTTACTAAGTCATTACCAGAAAATAAACGAAAAATGGATCCAACAGAAAACACGCCAAACGACGCGACAGTACAGGATGGAATTAAGATAGGCTGAGATTGCAATAGCCCGTCAAAACAGCCCACCAGAAGGCCCATCCAGAGTTGCATCCATGGGCTCTATCGGAGGTTCAACAGAAGAAGCCAACCTCAATAATATGATGGAAATCTAACAGTACCCACACTAGACAAGAGTACCCACACCAGACAAGAAGGACATCCACAACACCAACCCGTGACACAAAGTCCACCATAAAGACAGGAAGGACATCTACAACACCAACCCGTGACACCACTTTACACCCGTGATATCTCCACTAACACTTAATGTGTCCTAGCACCCGCGGGATACCATCTTCTTTCCCTGCTATAAAGAGACGCCCAGTCTCTCCGCCAAAACATCCATCCTTTGAGAAGTTTCTTTTTCTAGTTTGAGAGCTTGAGTATTTTTCTGTCCGGAGTCAAGAGTCCAGTTTAAGTCCCTTTGTAAGTTTTTATTTAAAAAAAAAGAGTCTTATTGTGCAAGTCCCACTACAACAAAAATGCTAAAAGACAACAACACAAAGACAACGGTTTTAGGAGAAACCGTTGTCTTTTTGTTAAAAGACAACGGTTTTTGACAAAATCATTGTCTTTGAGCGCCCATATAACACAAAAGACAACGATTTTACAGTATCCGTTGTCGTTGAGCATATTTTTTTTTAAATCAACAACACATTTTACAACGGTTTTCCAGAACTGTTGTCTTTAAGATTTTTTTTTTTATCTTAACAACAGTTGGGACAACGGTGCAATCAATCGTTGTCAATGAGAATTTTTTTATTGTCGTTGTGATAATATTACAACGGTTTTAAACCATTGTCAATGAAATTTTAAAAGTTTATAATACTATTAATACTATTTTATTATTATAATACAACGGTGAAATTATTTTTTTAATTATTAATACTATTTTTTTTTAAATTATTGGAAATAAGTTTTTTTTAAAAAAATTATAAATATATACGATTACAACAATATATTTAAAAGTTTATATATATATTTTTTAAACAATATATTACAACAATATTTTTTTTAAAAGTTGTTATATATATTTAAAAATTTGTTAGGTTAAATAAATCTTCCCTAAACTTCTCCGTCGTTCTTACTTTCCGAAAACCTCCGCGGTTCCTACTTTCCAAAAAACCTCCCCCGTTCTCAATTGTGCGCTCGTCCATCCCATCTTCTTCCGCGCCACATTCTCACGGTTGGTCGCCCTCTGTTCGTTCTCTTCCTTTTCCATCGGCCATTGCTCGACCTCCGTCCGTCGGCCTTCGTCCATCGTTCATCATTCTAATTCCGTCCCAATAGGTTCAACATCATAAACTCTTGGTTTATGGTTATCATGTTGTGCCTTCAAACCTTTATTGGTTAAGAAGGTTTGAGTTGGATTGTTTCTATCCATTGAACCTTAATATCATTGTCACAGATAATCTGGTATCTGCGCATATAGAAAATCCAGTTATGTTCCAACCTTATTCTTCATGAAGATTATTCACCTTATATCATCATTTGTACATCGTATTTATCTATTCTAGAAGCCATTCTCTCGGTATTCTATAATATAAAATGTCTGTTTATAAATTTAGTTTAAATTTTTTACTTTATAGTACCTTCCAACCCCTGAAATTTATATTTAATTCCTTTGAATTTTGCTTTATTCTGTATTTATCGTTAGTTTCTACTTAAATTTATATTTTATTCACTGAACAGCTGTTTTGTTTGTACTTTCTAACTTTAGCTTAGGTGGACAACTAGATCATATACAAATTTAAGTTACTTCATATTACCTTCTTATCCTGGAAATATAAGTTTGATACATTGAAGCATCTACTGCTACTTTATTAATGATCTAGTGGTGTTAAGTATTATGAAGGTTTATTTAATTGTCAATTAATGTTTTTATGCACTAGAATGGACAAAGAATGGATGTTCAAGGATAGATTATCACCTGAGTATGCGTATGGAGTAGAGTTCTTCTTGCAATTTGCAGTGCAAAATTCTGATGATTCTAATGCAATATCTTGTCCATGTGCCATGTGTGGTAACCTAAGAAGGAACAGTATTGATGTCACAAGGGCTCATTTAAGAAGTAATGGTATGGATTTAACATATGTAGTGTGGATATGGCATGGAGAAAAACCCTCATTTACCAACTTAATGAATGATAGTGAACAAGGCCAACAAGGTGAACAAAATTTCTTTGATGAGAAGCTTGTAGATATGGTAAATGCGACATATGAATATGATGAGAATCCAACTACATTCAATAACCTACTCCATGATGTTGAGAAACCTTTATATCCTGGATGTACAAAATTTACAAAGTTATCTGCCATTGTTAAATTGTACAACTTGAAAGCCAAATATAGTTGGAGCGATAAAGGATTCACAGACATTCTTTCTTTGTTGGGAGAAATGCTTCCATATGGTAATGAATTGCCTTTATCAGTGTATGCTGCGAAGAAATCCTTGGCTGTATTGGGTATGGAATATGAAAAAAATCCATGCATGTCCTAATGATTGTATCTTATATCGGAAGGAATACGCAGATTGTATCAATTGTCCTACTTGTGGGTTTTCAAGATGGAAGATATGCAAGAATTCAAAAGTAAATGAAGGAGTTCCTGCAAAGGTCCTCTGGTACTTTCCACCTATTCCAAGATTTCGAAAAATGTTTAGAAACCAAGAAACCTCTAAGGTGTTAACTTGACATGCTGATAGTAGAACTTGTGATGGTTATTTGCGTCATCCAGCAGATTCACCCAATTGGAAGGTAGTCGACCATAAGTGGCCAGATTTTGCTTATGAGCCAAGAAATTTGAGATTGGCCATATCGACAGATGGAATAAATCCACATAGATTGATGAGTTCTACGTATAGTTGTTGGCCAGTTTTGTTGATCACTTACAATCTTCCTTCATTTTTGTGTATGACGAGAAAATTTATGATGCTTACTTTATTGATATCGGGTCCTAAACAACCAGGGAATGATATTGATGTTTACCTAGCACCTTTGATTGATGACTTAAAGCAGTTATGGGAAGAAGGTATTGAAGCATATGATGCATATCGACAAGAAAGATTCACCCTTAAGGCAGTCTTATTATGGACAATTAATGACTTTCCGGCATATGGAAACCTTTCTGGATGTCGCATGAATGGATATAATGCATGCCCTATCTGTGGTGAAAACACATGTGCAAAAAGATTGAAACATAGTAGAAAAATGTCATTCATAGGCCATAGAAGGTTTCTCCCTGAGAACCATCCTTATCAAAGGCAAAAGAAAGCATTTGATGGAAAGCAAGACTTTAACATTGCACCGAGACCATTGAGTGGTCGTGATATTTCCAAAATAGTTAATAAAATTAATTGTCGTTGGGGAAAAATGAACAGAAAACTTCAAGCATCAGAGGATGGTAGTCATCCATATTGGAAGAAGAAATTAATATTCTTCGAACTTGCGTATTGGGAGCATCTACATGTCCGACATGTTCTTGATGTGATGCACATCGAGAAAAATATATGTGAAAGCCTGGTCGGCACATTACTTGGCATTCCAGGGAAAACAAAAGATGGATTAGCAGCACGCCTAGACCTTGTGGATATGAATGTCAGGTTGGAATTGGCACCAAAGGAGGGGGAAAAGAAAACTCTTTTGCCAGCGGCATGTTATACATTAAGTAAAGATGAGAAAAGGAAATTTTGTAGCTCCTTGTTGGGAATGAAGGTTCCTACAAGTTATTCATCCAATATTAGAAGCCTTGTATCAATGAAGGAATTGCAACTTTTTGGTATGAAATCACACGATTGTCACACTTTGATGCAACAATTACTTCCAGTTGCCATTCGTGGTGTCTTACCCAAACATGTTAAATATACTATCACTCGATTGTGCTTTTCCTTCAACAAGTTGTGTAGCAAAGTGATAGATGTCTCGAAGTTAGATGATATGCAAAGAGATATTGTGACAACATTGTGCTTACTTGAAAAATATTTTCCTCCTTCATTTTTTGATGTCATGCTCCATTTGACTGTTCACCTCGTACGTGAAGTTAAATTGTGTGGACTAGTTTGGTATAGATGGATGTACCCATTTGAAAGATTCATGAAAACATTGAAAGGTTATGTGCTAAACCGCAATCGACCCGAAGGTTGTATAGCCGAATGTTATATTGCTGAGGAGGCTCTAGAATTTTGCTCAGACTACCTGTTTAATGTGCACACTGTTGGCATCCCAACAAGGAATCATCAATTGGAGTTTACCAGACCTTTATCACGAGATCGAGTGCACTCCACCAATCATGAGGAGTGGGAGCAAGCACATCGTCACGTATTAGAAAATAATGATGAGATAGAGTCATATATCGAGTAATTTCTCCAAATCATTGCTACTTTCAAATGCGACATTAAATTCTAGTATCTAATCATTTCTTCAACAGCAAACACATGGCTCATTTGAAGGCAACATTTCATCAGAAAGCAAAGTCAAAAAAGTGGTTACAAGATGAGCACAATCGGACTTTTATTCCGTGGTTTCGTGATACTGTAAGTTACATGCAAATTAATGGGGGTATTTATAATTTATGAAGATTAATATATAATTCAACTTTTGCATTTTGCAATTTATAGGTTGCAAATGCAATTAACCATTCGACACATCAAATCTCTGAACAATTAAAGTGGTTGGTGCATGGACCTAGCACGCGAGTATTCAAGTATTCTGTATATTTAATTGTTGGGGTTACTTATCACACAAAAGAGCGTGATGACGTGTGGGTAGTGTAAAATTCTGGAGTAAGCTTAGTTGCAAAGACTATGCAACTTTCTAGCGCAAAGGATAGGAATCCAATTGTGTCAGACATGGTATTCTATGGCGTTATTGATGAAATATGGGAGCTCGATTACCATCTATATCGAATTCCAGTGTTTAAATGTAGTTGGGTTGATAATAATGGTGGTATTAAAGTAGATGAACATGGTTTCACATTAGTAAACCTCAAAAGGATAGGGTTTAAATCTGATTCATTCATCTTAGGTAGTCAAGCGAAACAAGTTTTTTACCTTGAAGACCCTAAAGATCCAACATGGTCTGTTGCACTTGCAACTCCTAGTAGAGACTACTTTGAAAATATTATTGGTGATAATTTGGAAGAAACTGCAACCAACTATCAATGTTTTTCCCGAGGGCTCCCAATAATGGATGTTGACGAATTAGATGACAATGAACCACCGTGCATGCGTGAAGATTGTGACGAAACTTGGGTTGATGATGTTTTACCTTAGTGTGGAAATTATATTTAAATTTAAATCCTACGTTAATGTTTTGGTTTGTCTTTGTGTCACCTTGTGTTACTTTGGATTGGAATTATATTTTTTTCCCATAAATTTGCTATATCTTATGAGATTGCTTTATTTTATTTGTCACTCGATTATTTCTATTTTGGTAGATGATCGCTTATCTATTATCCATTATCAATGATACTCTTTATCCCATAAATTTGATGATGGTTTACCACACCGACATCAAATCTGGTTTGGTAAATGATACTGCTTTATATGCCAGATAATTTTGCAATACAATAATGAAATGCCAGTTTGATCCTTTGTGATAGTCGCTGCACCTCCAAATTTATCAACCCTTACAGGAGATTGTAAGAATTTCAACTTTGTGTTGCTTACTTGTTATTTGTTTTTCTTAATATTTGCACATATTTTAGCAAGCTCAGCTACGTGTGGACTGCAACATGATTATATTCCTGTTGAAAATAAACTTGCTTATTTGTATATGAGTTCTGCTCATGAACTTTTATATAATTAAGGATACTAAGCATGCCAATTGTAGATTATATTAATCTAAAGCTGAATTTTTTGTTGTCAACTCACACAAGACAGAAGTTGCAAGTTTAATATTTGTTGTTATCTCCATCAGTAATTTATGATATTTACCTTATATTTGCAAAGTGCAGATTTTGTGATTAATAGGTTGTCAACTCTATGACAAAAAATCAAAGCAAACGAGGAGGTACAAACCTTGAAAAGGGTAAGGAAAAAATTGCCGCTGATTTATTAGACGAGGAAAATGTTGGCTGCACACAGGATTCCACTGCCACCCAATCAAACAAAATGAGTAGAGGTCCTACACATATGGACAGTATTTCAAGGCTAAGGAATAAGGGAATTATACTCAAAGTTGAATTCAATAATCTAGGACAGCCTATTGGGGAAAATGCAGTTAAAATGCAAAGTTCACTTAGCCAGATTGTTTGAGAGAAAGTACCAATAACTTACAATACTTGGAAGCATGTTCCTATTGACATCAAGGAGCGTGTGTGGGAAGCCGTGAATGTAAATATAAATGACCATACTTTTATTCTTCAAATATAAACTAATACTTTTTTTTTTGTGTTTATTAACATTTGATGTTTATCCATTTTTTTATGGATTTGTAGTTGGCGTACAAGGTTGATGTTGCTTGGAAAAAGGGATGTTTGAGCTCGACAAATGATAAGTGGCGCCAATGGAAAAGCAGTCTCATGCAAAACTATATTTATCCCAATTTCAAAACTCCAGAGAAGTTGCATATGCCACCTCCAGAATCAAATATTCCAGCAGACATATGGAGCAAGTTCGTGATAAGTCGTTTGTCTAATGAATTTAAAGTAAGATTTTTAAATCTCATGTCTCAAATAATTAACTCTTAATAGAATATTGTGATTGGTAATGCATTATTGTCTTGTTTATTTTTTAAGGAACTAAGTGAGAAACAATAGGAAATGAGAGCCCAAAACAAATACCCCCATCGACTTTCTCGCAAAGGATATGCACGCCTAGCTGAAGAAATAGTAAATAATATTTAATTATCACTTACAATAAATTTGATACCTTAACGAAGAGGTATTTAAATAATATTGATTCATTTGTTATTGTTATTAGAAGGATGAATTATCTACTGATAATGAAATCAACCGAGCTATCCTTTGGAAGAAAGGCCGACTCAATAAAGAAGGGGAGTTTGTTGGTGATCAACTGAAGGCAACAACCTCAAAAATTGTAAGTAAATGTTTTAGATTTTGGCTTGTTATGTCAATGGTTCCCATCCAAATATTAGTCAATATATGTTTTTGTACATTGCAGGATGATGGTATCTTACAAAAGAGGGAGGGAAAGTTAATGCTTGGTGAACCGACACAAGACATTCTAACAGTTGCACTTGAATCTAAGGAACATGGTGGGCATATAAGGGCAGTTAGAGCTTATGTCACTCCAAGTACATACTTTGGCTTGTCAAAATGGGGGTCTCACGTTCAGCAAGCTGTATTTAATGATCAACAAAATATGTTGTTGGAGCAACATAAAAAATTGTTAGAGCAGGAGGATCGGATAAACAAGTTAGAAGCAATGGTTTTCAAAAATGGCAAATGCGAGATTGAGAATGATGAGAAGGGAAGTTGTAGTGTGAAGTTTCCTCCAACCTTGCAGGAAAATGAGTTTAACTATGATCATGGTCTATCAAATGAGATGAAAGCAGACAGTGATGCCGATGTGGAGTTTATTAACGAGGCTGAGCCTTTACAGGTATCTTTAATCTTTAATGATATCATTGAAATTGTCCAATTTAAATACATTTATTTTTTATACAAGCATTATGTTTTGTCTTATAAGGGTCAATTAGTTGCATTGAGTGTGGAATCTGGCATCCATGTAGCTTTTGGTACAATTGTTAGTATTGGGGGAGATGATGAGCATCTTAATGGTGATCCAAGTAATCATACGAACCATTGTTTCATAATGGTTGATGAAGCATTGGATGAAACCGCCCCTTTGCCAATTCCAACCCCTGTGTGTCAAAGCATTGGTGATGCTATCGGATCACATGTAGCTTGGCCCAGACACTTGATGCAAACACAAGATTCTTCGGTAAATGCTACAATTTATTTAAATTTAGCTATACAAGTGCCTAACAAGTATATGTTTTCATAAACTAGAAGGTCAAGGGAAAAAAACCTGACTGTGCCAAAAGGAAGCATCGATTGCAACCACCAAATGTGCAATCATTAACAGTGCGATCATCAAATATGCCTAGATCACTATGGCTATTGTATTGTTATTGCAAGCGTGCTCTTCATGATCACCAGTCTATGAAATTTATGTTGGAGTATGATGTATTTGGTGGTAAGTTGGCCGGTGTTTGCCTTCAAGACATCATTCCTTTCTGCAACTTGGCACCAATTTCATACAATTGCATAGTTGTGTACATATGGTACGTATATTGTTTTCATGTATTAACACTTTGACTATTGATTTATGAGTTTTATTTATCCTGGTCTTATGCATTTTGTTGTATGTTTAAATGGTAGGCATTTATATAAAAAGATGAAGGAGGAAAATAAGCTGGAGAGGTTTAGATTTGTGGATCCATATGTTGTTGGGTGTCACTTCACATTAGTTGATAAGAGGGCCCTTGGTTTGGCAGCTAGGTTGAATGGCACACCACCAAACCAGCTAGTTTTGGTTCCAGTTAACATAGGGTGTGTAAAATAGAGGTGGAATGCTAATTTTTTTACTTTGATAAACACTTGCTTAATTACATGCATTACTATTGTGTATATATGTAGTTTCCATTGGATTTTGACTGTCATCGATCCTCACAAAGAGGTTGTTTCGTTGTTGGATCCTCTCAGTCAGCGTAATCGTGATGAGACTTGGAAGAATGTTGTGAAGATGTAAGTTTTAGTAGCAAAATATTGTCAATATTTATTATAATTTTTTTATATATACTATATGCACTAAAAGTCTATAATCTTTTATGATATTATGAAGGGCCTTAAAATTGTTCAACACAGAGATTGGCAAGCACGGGAAGAAACACCCTTTGTAGGAAATAATCAAGGTATGTTTTACATCGTGGGAAGCTTATATAATTTGAATTATTTAGTGACATTTATATAATCAAGTTATTTATTATTTAGTGACATTTATATAATCAAGTTATTTGTTATTTAGTGGCATTTATATAATCAAGTTATTTGTGAATTATTTAGTGACATTTCGATAATCTTCAGATAACTCCGATCTATTCTGGAATTGGCTGAGGTGGGTATCAAATTAGTTCGAGTTAGATCTACAAATTCCTTATTTTTTGTTAAGCATAACCTAATCTGACCTCCTCCCCGACATTTTGTTTTGCCTTGATCTGCTTCTTGACTGTGGCTAAATTGACATTGTGCTCTGATCGGCCTACTTACTCCAATCTATTCTGGAGTGTTTTGCCAATCGACATTGTGTTCTGGAGCAAATTGACATTGTGCTCTGAATTGGCTGTGATGCTAATTCCTGGAGCAAAATGACAGTGTGCTCTGAATTGCCTGCGATACTGGTAGTACCCTTCTAATTTGTATTGCAATAATTTTCTCACTATCACTCTTAATTGTTGCATTTTTTAAAATAGAATCCAGCTTGAAAATCATCATGTGATCAGGTGACTTTATGGCACAAGGAATTTCGGGAAAGATCATGTAAACTGTTTACATCCTGTATTCTCCTGCAAGAGGAAAAAAACCAAATGATAAAAGTTGTGTAGGACTATCGTAAAAGTAAATTCTTATTACAAATTTATTATTACTTCAATGTAAGCAAAGGTTGTGTAGGCCTGTCATAACTTTAACTAAATCATTAAAAGAAATATGCAAATCTTCTTCTTTGCTCTAGATCTTGTCATTAGTTATTCTATTAAACTCAGATAAATCTCACTTTGCTGCAGTGTTATGATAGCAAATGGCATCTAGTTCCTAAAGAGAATACCACTTTCAACCATGACAGTTTCATACTCAGAGTGTTTTAGGATTTACTAGAATAATGCATGGCTAGTCTTGCCGATGTCGTATCAACCTATGCCAATGTATCAAACAGTCTTTGGATCTCAACCTATGCCATGGCTAGATGGTCTATGGCCTTCAAGCGACATCCAAAATCGACAGCGGTTACGGTGAAGCTCAAGGAGGAGTTAAATTCCAAAAGACTTTTACTCGTACTAGATGTTGCTCAAGGAATAACTACCAGCTTTTTTTGAACTCAAGTAGGGAAATTAAGGAGGTTATTAGATGTATAATTGAAAATAAAACAAATGCAACAATTGAAATTAATGACAATTTTTTTTCCCTTATGCCAACTTTTTTTATGTCGTGTATAATTTATGTATCAAATTTTACTATCAGAATAACTACTATAATTTTTTTCCATCACAGTTCCTTCAAGGATGGAGCTCAATGCGGTATTTTGTTTACGATATATGAGAGAGATAATTGAAGGCGCCGCATCCTTTGACAAGTCTTCCCTACGATCAATAGTAATATTAGATATATTTTCAAATTTTCTTATTGATACCATAGCGTTTAATTACATTTTCATTTTTTCACATGCAGTTCGCAAATTCTGTGATAGCTGCAAAGGAAATTGATGAAGTACGTTCGGAGTGGGCTGATTGCATACAAGATCACATATCTGATGATTAGGAGAGATTTAAGTGTACATACATCTTTTGGTTACATTCTATAAGTGTTTTGCTATGCAAATACTTTTGGTGCATATGATGTGTAGTTGTTTTGCCACAGTACTTTTTAATATATATCGGTAAAAGTGATCATTTAAAATGTAATGTGACCTTGTACTTTACATTGCTACAAGTGCGAGTGTATATATGTGTTTTCTATAATTCTTTTTGATGTTGTATGATTTATATTAAAAATGCAACACTATAAATCTACAACGGTTTATTATGTTATAGAGTAACCATTGAGAAATGACAACGCTGAAAAACCGTTGTCTATGAGCAAAAAAAATCCGTGGTAAATCGGGGGTCGGTCAAAGACAACGGTGAAAAACCATTGTAGATTTAAGGAAAAGACAACGGTGAAAAACCGTTGTCTATTAGAAAAAAAATCCGTGGTAAATCGACCCGTTGTGAATAGTGGTTTGGTCAAAGACAACAGTTAAAAACCATTGTCTTATCTTTGAAACGACAACGGTTTTTAACCGTTGTCTTTGACCAAACCACTATTCACAACGGGTCGATTTACCATGGATTTTTTTTCTGATAGACAACGGTTTTTCACCGTTGTCTTTTCCTTAAATCTACAACGGTTTTTCACTGTTGTCTTTGACCGACCCACTTTTCACAACGGGTCGATTTACCACAGATTTTTTGGCTAATAGACAACGGTTTTTCACCGTTGTCTATTCGATTTTTTGTTGTAGTGTCCTTTGTACATTATATCATCATTATTAAAGCCATGAACGACTAAATATTCTCTGTGTTTCTGAGAACTTATTGAGTGAAACTATGCACCTCTTCTCTTGATCTTCTTGGATCCTTCAGTCCTTTTCCTTCCCCTGGGAAGGTAACTGTTGCCATAAGCCTGGTAAGACCTGTGCAAATAGAGGTAATGGATAAAACCTCTAAAAGTCGGGGCACGGTAATATGGCACCAGGTGAGACTCACTACGAAGAAGAGATCAAGACAAGAAGCAAAGTCTCTCTCTCTACGTTCCCAAAAATATTTATTAACTAAGTTTTTACTTCTCAATTTCACCTCTTTCTGTATGTATTTTTCTTGTTTGTTTATGAATATGTACTACTGTAGCAAAACATTGTAGCTAAACACTGTAGTACCCGAATACTGTAGATAAAAAAACCTATAACAAGAACCTAGGCATTAATCCCAAGAAATCTAGACACATGCCTAGGAAGAAGAATATCTCAAGAAATAATGGGAATTTAAAAATTGAGGTATTAGAAAAAGAAAACCAAACCCTGAGATAAAGACTTGAAAAATTAGAAAAGACCCTTCAAATTATGACAAATTCAATTAAAGGGTCTAGGAGTCAAAATTTAGGGCATACGAGGCAAGCATTGTCTAAGAACAAGAAAAGTTTGGGTCACAAGCCTAAGTACAAGGTAGACAAGCCTACCTACCATAATGCTCCATTTAATTATGGAATTACTCCTAGGTCTAGGAAAGTCAAGGTCACTAGAGAAGTCATCCCTAAGGCTAATTTTGACAAGTGTCAAGTGACTAAGAAGAAGTCTAGAAAAGTTAATGGTAAGGTTACAAGGGGAGTTACCTCTAGTGTTAACCTTGAGAAGACCCAAATGAACAAGGCTTCCAAGCCTAGAAGGGTCATTAGAAAGTGTTGGGTTTATCCGAGCCGTAAAAACCGCTTTTTGCGTTGCGGAAACCTCAGAATCCCCGGCCACAGATCCGTGCGAAGATATATTAAAATAAAACATGCATGTGCTTACTAAAAAACCCTAGATCTACCTTAGATCTAAGAGGTTAGATCATTACCCTCGTAGCGACGCCCTTCGCTTATCCCGCTCGTCCAAAAGTTCGCCGGAACTCGAGAGTGTCAAGTGCACACTCCTCTATTGGTATCCACACAAGCAATAGGTGGAGAAAGAGACAAACTTGAGTGTGCTAGCACTCCTAGAAGATCTCGGCAAGATGAGGAAGAAGAAGGAGAGCTTGAAAGGAAGAGCACCAAGGAAGAAGATGATGGAATCAGTAACTCACCAAATGAATTCCTCACTAATGGAATGGTGGCCGGCCACTTCATGGAAGGGGGGTTACATGCATGCATGTAACTCCCATGACCCTTGGTCTCCTTCATGATGTGGCACCAATTGACCAAGTCAATGATGATGTGGAGCATCATCATTGGCCGGCCATGCCAAGTCATCATCATGACATGGCATTTGGTCAAGTCAAACTTGACCTTTCATCTTCCCTCTCAAGTCAAGTCAAACTTGACCTCTAATCTCCCATGGTTGATCAAATCTAACCACTTGACTCAAGTCAATTTAATTTAATGAATCTCTATTCATTAATTTAAATTGATTTGATGAATCAAATCTAAATTAGACTCATTCAACACTTGAATCAACTTGAGTCTAACTCAATTAGTCTAATTTGGATTACTCTTAATCCAATTTGGTTCATCCCATGAACCTAATCCTCATGGTTCATCATATGAACCTAATCTCCATCTAATTGCTCTTATGTGCGTGACCCTATAGGTTCTTGTAACGTTGGCAATGTCCCTAAACCAATTTAGGAACATAAGCAATGAGCGGTATCTAGCAACACATCATTGCTACCCAAGTTACAAGAATGTTGAGCTCCAACATCACCTTTGTGACTACTAATTGTGACTCTCACAATATGTGACAATGTCCCTCTATCCTTGACATCTAGATTGACCAATCGAGACATAGACCGTGTCATCCTCGGTACAATCTAAATCTTGATCTCCAAGTAAACTCACTCTAATCAAATAAGCTCAATATCTCATATTGACTCATTTGGGCATGGCCATGCACTTCGTGGTCTCACTCTATCAAGAATATCGATGTCACCCCCATCATATAGGAGGGATAGATCCCATCTACATCACTCACATCCCTCCGCATAATTTGTTACATACCCAGTAATCGCCTTTATAGTCCACCCATTTACGGGTGACGTTTGACGAAACCAAAGTATGCAACTCCTTATGTAGGGAACCATGGTGACTTCAGGTCTAAGGACTAATAGTCATACTAATAGCCACATGAGAAAGTATATGACACTCATATAACGATCCATGATACTTTCTCATGGTGGGTCATTCAGTATACATTCTCCAATGCATACCCATGTGTCAACTTGATATCTCATATCCATGACTTGTGAGGTCAAGTCATTGTGTTGACCTACATGCTAGTCTCTACGCATTAACATTGTCCCTGAATGTTAATACTCGACTAGGAATGATTAAGAGTAGTGTTCTCTATATCATCTCATTATCGATTCAACCAATCGATTGATATAGATAAGAACCTACTACTCAAGGACATTATTATATTTAGTTATTTGGCACCAATACAAGTAAATATAATAACCATGCCTTTATAAATAGGAATATGATATAATAAAGTCCATACAACAATCACCACATGATTGGCTCTAGGGCTTTCACTAACAATCTCCCACTAGCACTAGTGCCAATCACCGTAGTATCTAATACCCAATGACCTAGTGTGACCATCATGCTTTTTCTGTGCCAAAGCCTTGGTCAAGGGATCTGCGATGTTAGCCTCTGTGGGTACTCTGCAAATCTTCACATCTCCTCTATCGATAATCTCTCGAATGAGATGGAAGCACCGATATATATTCGGCCTCTGTTGTAGAATCAGCAACTGTGTCCTGCTTGGAACTCTTCCAGCTCACAGCGCTACCATTCAAGCAAAACACGAACCCTGACTGCGATCTATAATCTTCCTGGTCAGTTTGGAAGTTGGCATCGCTGTAACCCTTTACAGCTAGCTCCTCATCGCCTCCAAATATCAAGAAATATTCTTTAGTCCTTCTCAAGTACTTAGGAATATTCTTGACTGCTATCCAGTGACGCTCACCTGGATCTGACTGGTATCTACTCGTCATGCTCAAAGCATACGAGACATCAGGACAAGTACATAGCATGACGTGCATGATAGATCCTATAGCAGATGCGTAAAGGATCTTATCCATGCGGTCTCTCTCCTCTCTAGAAGAGGGACTTTGAGTCTTCGAAAGACTCACACCATGTGACATCGGCAGAAGTCCTTTCTTGGAATTCTGCATGGCAAACCGAAGTAATACCGTGTCAATGTATGTACTCTGACTTAGGCCAAGCAATCTCTTAGATCTATCTCTATAGATCTTAATGCCTAGAATACAGGCTGCTTCACCTAAGTCCTTCATTGAGAAGCACGTCCCGAGCCAAGTCTTCACAGACTGTAGCGAAGGGATGTCATTCCCAATGAGCAGTATGTCATCCACATATAATACAAGGAAGACAACTGTGTTCCCATTAACCCTCTTGTAGACACAGGGTTCATCTTCATTCTTGATGAAACCAAACTGTTTGATCGCATCATCGAATCGAAGATTCCAGCTCCGAGAAGCTTGCTTTAGCCCATAAATGGACCTTTGTAGCTTGCATACCTTCCCAGTATGTCGTGGATCTACAAAACCCTCAGGTTGTGTCATGTACACATCCTCGAGTAAGTTTCCATTCAGAAACGCGGTTTTGACATCCATCTGCCAGATCTCATAATCGTGGTATGCTGCAATAGCAAGCAAGATCCGAATGGACTTAAACATCGCCACTGGAGAAAAGGTTTCATCATAGTCAATACCATGAATTTGCTTGAAACTTTTAGCCACCAATCGGCCCTTATAGGTATGCATAAGTCCATCCATGTCAGTCTTTCTCCTAAAGACCCACTTACACCCAATGGGTTTGACCCCTTCAGGTGGATCAACCAAAGTCCATACTTGGTTAGTGTACATGGATTCCATCTCGGATCTCATGGCCTCTAGCCATTTCTCAGAATCTGGGCTCATCACAGCTTCCTGATAGGAGGTAGGCTCATTCTCAATAAGGATAACGTCAACATGGTCAGACAAGAGAAATGAGTATCTCTCAGGCTGACGACGTACCCTATCAGACCTGCGAAGAGATAGGTCTACCTGAACAGGTGGTTGTTCCACAACTCTTTATGCAACAACCTCATCACCCACAACACTTTGTGGTTCCTGTTCAACCTCCATCAAGGCCTCAGTGCTATGGTCCTTATCTTGAATTTCTTCAAGATCGAAGGTACTCCCACTAGTTTTTCTAGAAACAAAATCTCTTTCTAGAAAAACCCCAGTCTTTGCCACAAATACTTTGTGCTGACTGGGAATGTAGAAGTAATATCCCTTTGTATCCTTGGGATATCCAACAAAATAGCACCTATCGGATTTGGGTCCCAGTTTGTCTGAGACTTGACGTCGAACATAAGCCTCACAACCCCAAATCCTCATGAAAGACATCATGGGATTTCTCCCTGTCCATATCATATATGGTGTCTTTATCACAGCCTTGGATGGTACACGATTAAGAGTAAAGGCTGCTGTGTCTAGAGCATATCCCCAAAAGGATATAGGAAGATCTGTGTGACTCATCATAGATCGTACCATATCTAATAGGATACGATTCCTCCTTTCGGATACACCATTCCACTGTGGTGTTCCAGGAGGAGTGAGTTGGGATAGAATCCCACACTCAGCTAGATAGTCACGAAACTCATGGCTAAGGTATTCTCCACCTCGATCTGATCGAAGTATCTTAATACTCTTGCCAAGCTGGTTTTGTACTTCATTCTTGAATTCTTTGAACTTTTCAAAGGATTCTGATTTGTGTGTCATGAGATACACATAACCATATCTACTGAAGTCATCAGTAAATGTAATGAAGTACCTGTAACCACCTCTAGAAGCAACATTGAAAGGACCACATACATCACTATGTATAAGTCCTAACAAATCTGTTGCTCTTTTGCTGTGTCCACTAAAGGGAGTTTTGATCATCTTGCCTAAAAGGCAAGACTCGCATGTCTCATATGATTCAAAATCAAATGAGTCTAGCAGCCCATCCTTATGGAGCTGAGATAAGCGACTCTCATTTATGTGACCTAAGCGAAAGTGTCAGAGATAGGTTTGGTTCAACTCATTTGTCTTGAACCTCTTGGTACTTATGTTATAGATAGGGCTCTCTAAGTCTAGAAAGTAGAGTCCATTCATTAGAGGTGCACTACAATAGAACATATCATTTAAATAAACTGAACAATATTTGTTCTTTATTATAAATGAAAATCCTTTCTTGTCCAAACAAGAAACTGAAATGATGTTCTTGGTTAAGGCAGACACATAACAACATTCATCTAATTCTAATACAAGCCCAGAGGGCAGAGATAGATCATAAGTTCCTACAGCAACAGCAGCAACCCTTGCTCCATTGCTTACTCGTAGGTCCACCTCGCCCTTTGTCAATGCCCTGCTATTTCTCAGCGCCTGCACATTGGTACAAATGTGAGATGCACATCCGGTATCTAATACCCATGATGAAGAAATAGATAGATTGACTTCTATAATATTTATACCTGAAGTAGAAGTCTTACTTCTTTTCTTCTTAAGATCTTCTAGGTAAGCTTTGAAGTTACACTTCCAGTGTCCAGCTTCATTGCAGTGGAAGCAAGCCCCTTCCTTGGCTACCCCTCCTTTGGGTTTAAGTTCTTTGCCTTTGCCCTTGGCTTGAGACTTTCCCTTACCTTTAGGCTTGCCCTTGCCTTTCTTCTTCTGCACCATCAAAATGGTGTCAGATTTTCCCTTCTTAAGGTTAAGCTCAGCAGTTCTCAACATGCTGAGCATTTCAGGCAATGACTTATCAATTTCATTTATGTTATAATTCATGACAAATTGATTGAAGGCTTGTGGCAAAGATTGCAAGATCAGGTCAGTGGCCAGCTCTTGGCCAAGTGGGAATCCCAGCCTTTGTAGGTTCGCTACGTACCCAATCATCTTAAGTACATATGTACCTACGGGAGTCCCTTCTTGCATTTTGGACCCAAATAATGCCTTAGAGACTTCATATCTCTCATGCCTAGCTTGTCCTTGATATAGTTGACGAAGATGTCCAACCATATCATAAGCATTCATGAACTCGTGTTGCTTCTGAAGCTCAGAGTTCATGGTCACGAGCATAAGACATGACACATCTAATGCATCATCTTGATGCTTCTTGTAAGCATCTTTGTCAGCTCGCGAGGCAGTGGCAGGAGGTGCCTCCGGAATGGGCTGCTCCAGGACGTACAACTTCCTTTCTTGGGTGAGAACAATTCTCAGGTTCCTGTACCAGTCCAGGAAATTTGCACCATTGAGTTTGTCCTTCTCAAGGATAGAACACAGAGAGAGAGTGTTCGTGTTTGTCGACATAGTTATCTACAACATACAATGCAGAGAATTAATATCATATTCCTTTTATCATTTAATTAGGCCTTTAATCAAATGATGCTCCCACTAAATTATAGGAATTTTGTAGAATCGAGTTATTGATGTGGTCAAACCACATTACTAGATTCATACAAACTAGCTATAATTCTTGTGGGACAAGATCCACATCATACTAAGCCTTGAGTTAGCTTTGGCTAAATCGCCCAAGACTTAGTACGATCGGTGGGTAACACATTACCGATTACATCTCTATGCAACTCTTGTTTATAGGATCAAGACCCACATTTACAAAAGACCTTGAGTTAGCTTTGGCTAAATCGCCCAAGATTTAGTGTAAATGCGATCTTAACCTATCTTTCCAATGATTGGAATATGCCTATAGTTCTACTCGATCCAATTGAGTTTAACTAGTTTTGCTCAATCTAATTGAGCTTACTCTAACCCAAGCGTGATAGGCGGGACCAAGATTGTCCCTCCGCACCCTACCAAGATAATATGCGTTGCTCTGCTTTGGCAGATTCAACAACAACAAATGATCGAGGTAGTGATGGGTATCAAAGCTCGGTAGGCATTTTCGAGTTGATTCAATTATGATCTAATCTAATCGTAATGTGTATCTTATACGCATTTAGGCCTTTATTATCCTATATTAGCATGCATCACATACATACATTCATTATTCTAGCATGCATCATATACATACAAGCATTATTCTACTAGCATGCATCACATACATACAAGCAAAATAAATTATATATATATATATATATATATATATATATATGTATGTATATATATATATGTTGATATATATATATATATATATATATATATATATATATATATATATATGTTGATATATATATATATATATATATATATATATATATATATATAATTAAATGTTATATAGTCATGGCCCTACTATGATCTTCTCAAGCCAATGAGAAGATCGGACGGTTAACCTAAGGCTAGCGGCTTCTCCAAGCGCTTCCTTTGACCGCCATGTGTCGTCGTCACCCTTCTCGTAATCTCGTCTTCGAGTGGACTTTCCACCGCTCCATTTTGTACATTACAAATATGAAAATCGAGTTACATTCGAGTCTAAAACTTTTTACAACTAGAATATCAAAAGAAGAGGTACGACGCGCAGGTCGCATACACTATACAACACGCACAACCACAAAACGGCACGCAGGCCGTATTATGAATTACAACACACATAATCCAATCAAATTGGGGTCATTGGGCCATGAAAATCACAGAATTATACATAATTCTAAATTATGTATTTTTACATAAATTTCTATAATTTTTCCTAATTTTTCAAATTAATGAGTCACCTCTCCGCAGTACGGTCCGCTTCTGCGGTTTCACGGGCGCGATCGCGGGACAAAGCCCCTTTCGGGGATAGGGGCAGCGCCCATACTCGCAAAATTAACTTTGCGAGTGTCCCTACTGCGATCCTACAGCGACTTAAGTCGCTGTCCCAAAAACCTAAAGCGAGAACTCGCCGTTTCGGAGAGTTTTTCTCGACGGTTGAAGCCTACAAGTGTCCCAACACTCGTTGCTTCGACTCTTTGAGAAAAATACCCAAAAATTTTATAAAATTAGGAAATTTACAGAAACATATAAATCTGTAATTTTTATATCTAATACAAAAATTACAAAAATGAAACACATACATTCTTCGCACGTGGCTCTGATACCACTGTTGGGTTTATCCGTGCGAAGATATATTAAAATAAAACATGCATGTGCTTACTAAAAAACCCTAGATCTACCTTAGATCTAAGAGGTTAGATCATTACCCTCGTAGCGACGCCCTTCGCTTATCCCGCTCATCCAAAAGTTCACCGGAACTCGAGAGTGTCAAGTGCACACTCCTCTATTGGTATCCACACAAGCAATAGGTGGAGAAAGAGACAAACTTGAGTGTGCTAGCACTCCTAGAAGATCTCGGCAAGATGAGGAAGAAGAAGGAGAGCTTGAAAGGAAGAGCACCAAGGAAGAAGATGATGGAATCAGTAACTCACCAAATGAATTCCTCACTAATGGAATGGTGGCCGGCCACTTCATGGAAGGGGGGTTACATGCATGCATGTAACTCCCATGACCCTTGGTCTCCTTCATGATGTGGCACCAATTGACCAAGTCAATGATGATGTGGAGCATCATCATTGGCCGGCCATGCCAAGTCATCATCATGACATGGCATTTGGTCAAGTCAAACTTGACCTTTCATCTTCCCTCTCAAGTCAAGTCAAACTTGACCTCTAATCTCCCATGGTTGATCAAATCTAACCACTTGACTCAAGTCAATTTAATTTAATGAATCCCTATTCATTAATTTAAATTGATTTGATGAATCAAATCTAAATTAGACTCATTCAACACTTGAATCAACTTGAGTCTAACTCAATTAGTCTAATTTGGATTACTCTTAATCCAATTTGGTTCATCCCATGAACCTAATCCTCATGGTTCATCATATGAACCTAATCTCCATCTAATTTCTCTTATGTGTGTACCCTATAGGTTCTTGTAACGTTGGCAATGTCCCTAAACCGATTTAGGAACATAAGCAATGAGCGGTATCTAGCAACACATCATTGCTACCCAAGTTACAAGAATGTTGAGCTCCAACATCACCTTTGTGACTACTAATTGTGACTCTCACAATATGTGACAATGTCCCTCTATCCTTGACATCTAGATTGACCAATCGAGGCATAGACCGTGTCATCCTCGGTACAATCTAAATCTTGATCTCCAAGTAGACTCACTCTAATCAAATGAGCTCAATATCTCATATTGACTCATTTAGGCATGGCCATGCACTTCGTGGTCTCACTCTATCAAGAATATCGATGTCAACCCCGTCATATAGGAGGGATAGATCCCATCTACATCACTCACATCCCTTCGCATAATTTGTTACATACCCAGTAATCGCCTTTATAGTCCACCCATTTACGGGTGACGTTTGACGAAACCAAAGTATGCAACTCCTTATGTAGGGAACCATGGTGACTTCAGGTCTAAGAACTAATAGTCATACTAATAGCCACATGAGAAAGTATATGACACTCATATAACGATCCATGATACTTTCTCATAGTGGGTCTTTCAGTATACATTCTCCAATGCATACCCATGTGTCAACTTGATATCTCATATCCATGACTTGTGAGGTCAAGTCATCGTGTTGACCTACATGCTAGTCTCTACGCATTAACATTGTCCCTGAATGTTAATACTCGACTAGGAATGATTAAGAGTAGTGTTCTCTATATCATCTCATTATCGATTCAACCAATCGATTGATATAGATAAGAACCTACTACTCAAGGACATTATTATATTTAGTTATTTGGCACCAATACAAGTAAATATAATAACCATGCCTTTATAAATAGGAATATGATACAATAAAGTTCATACAACAATCATCACATGATTGACTCTAGGGCTTTCACTAACAGAAAGGTACTTAGGGAAGTCATCCCTAGTGAGTACATAGTTTACCCAAGAAGCTCCAATAGGTATTGGGTTCCTAAGAGCGTGATCCCTTCACACTATATGAGTTTAGGGTGTGCCAACTTTGAATAGATAAGTAGTTAACCTAATCATAATAAAAGTGACACTTTAGGGAATTTTTGAAGTATTGAAATATTTTGAAAATGAAATTAGAATTTAATTCTTAAAGATCTTAGGATGAGCCAACAAAATTTGAGAAGTTTGAAAAATCAATCATAATTGGCACAATTATATTTTAGAGTCATAGTGTGTCATTTTGGATTTTTGGCATACTTGTGGAAAATTGGGTTTTATGTTAAATTGATAAATTTTTTAACAAATGATAATTAGGCTCGAAATCTAGAAGGATGAAGAGTCGTGGACTCGAGGGATCCAAGAGGCGTGAGGCTAATTGGAGGTGGCTAGAAGGTTTAGGTCTAGACTAAGGGTGGTCAATTAAGTATGAGGGAATCATATTTGGGTTAAATCTCATGGTTGAGGTTTATTAGTTGATTGGGATTTTGGGTCAGTTGACTGGTCGAGTGTTTAACACTCAGACCCTAGTCAACTTGGAGCAGTTGACTGGTTGAGGAGTCGACTGAGGCTCGACTGCTCAACTAAGGTTGACAGTCGACTACCATGTATGGGCAATCGACTAGCCTTGAGCAATCAACTGCCATGGATGGTAGTCAACTGATCATAAGTTTCCAGAGCACAGAAACTTTGGTAGTCGACTGGTGATGTAACAGTCGACTTTTGATAAGGGTAATCGATTACTGAGGTATCCGTTGGGTGAGTCCAACGTGGATTAAGTCTGTTGTGAGACGACACTGTGGGCAGTCGACTGTTTGGTGGAAATCTAGGTCATGCATGACTTTAAAGGAGCTTGATTGGAAGATTGGGAGTTGTCGGTTCTTAAAGGATTCGAAGGGGAATAGTTATTTCTTTTTAGACCTTCAAAGTCATTCAAAGCAACCAAAAGATTAAGCATTTAAAATCTCTCATTTGTAAAGTGTTTTCACTTCATTGTTTTGTATTTTCTTTTGTATCTTATTTTTGGTTGTTATATTTGTGTTGTATGCACTTGTAAGTAGTTTCTCCATCTCCGGATTATTTCCAAGAAGGAGAAGAGTTATTAGTGGTGTGGACACTAGACTCGATCGTGGAGTAGGAACCGTAGGTTTTGAACCACATAAAACCTTGGTGTTTTTCTTGTGGTGTATTTTTTTCTTATATTTTGTTTATATGTATATATTATTTCCCTTACACTATCGAATTATAAATAAGAAATCACGATCGAGCGAAGAAATCACAAAAATCGCTATTCACCCCCTCTAGCATGACATTATAGACCCTATAGGGTTTAGGTTGTGTCAACCCTAAATGGATGAATAGTTAACCTAACTATGGTAGAGTTGACATCTTAGGACATTTTCAAGGTTATGTGATACCTTGGAAATGAGTTTAGAAACTACCTATCCATTCAAGGTTGGCACACTCTAAACCCATCTAGCATGAATTGATCACGCTCCTAGGAACCCAATACCTATTAGAGCTCTTTGGGTTAACTAGGTATTTATTAGGGATAACTTCCCTAGATTCCCTCCTAATGATCCTTCTAGGCTTGTTAGCCTTGGTCATTTGGGTCTTGCCTAGGTTAGCTCTAGGGGTAACTTCCCTTGTAACCTTCTTAGTGGCTTCCCTAGGTTTCTTTGAAACCCTAGCCACTAGGCACACACCATGGTTACCCTTAGGAATGACTTCCCTAGTAACCTTGGTTTTCCTAGACCTAGTTTGAGTTCCATAATCGAATGGAACATTGTGATAGGTCTTTTTGGGCTTAAGCTTGCTCTTGGATGGTTCTTGTTTCCTAGGTCTTTGACTTTGACTCCTAGACCCTAGGCTTTGACTATTTGACCTTTTAATTGAATTTTGTATTTTTGCAAGGGTCTTCTCTAGTTTCTCAAGCCTTGACCTCAAGGCTTGATTTTCTAGCTCTAATCTTCCCAATTTAGATTTTTCATATGTCCTTTGGGAATTGTTCTTCTTAGGCATATGTCTAATCCATTTAGGGTTGATGCCTAGGTGATCCTCTATCTTCCTAATAGTTTCCCTAGGAAGGATTTTTCTAGGGACATTAGTCCCAAATTTCTCCTTATCCCTAAGGTTAACACTCTTAGCACCTAGACAATAGTACTTGTTATTCCTAGCATACTTTTCATGAGTAATAGCAACAAAATTCCTAGCATGCTTTTGCCTATTAATTAAAGAATGTGTATTATTGAATTTTACCTTGGGGTTTACCTTAGAGGCTCCCCCTACATGTGTAGCTCCTTCTTAGGTCTTTTCCTTCCCCTTTGGGCATTGCCTCCGGTAATGTCCCTTTTGATGACACTTGAAGCACACCATGTGCTCCTTGCTCTTCTTGGTGGGGACTCTGGCTTCATTTGACTTCTCTTGACTTTTAGGCACCGGTGGAGTCTTCTTGACCCTTTTAGGATACTTACTCTTGTAGTGTCCTTGCTTCCTACACTCAAAATATATTATATGAATTTTATTATTAACATATATATTTGAGTTACCTAGGTCCGTGGTGGAAGCCTCTTGAGCTTGTTCATCTTCTTGACCGGAGGTTGATGGTTTTTCTTGAGTCAAATCCGGTATTAAAGATGGCCTAGTCTCCTCCCTCTCAATCCTAGAGGTGGAGGCTTCTTCTACTTCTACCTCTTCCACCAATTCCGATCTGGATGTTGATTCCCTATCAACCTCCGAATCCTCAAGCTCTTGGGATGAAAATGTGCTTGCTTCTTCTTGAGCTTGAGAGGATGATGATGATTCCTCCTCTTCCGAGTCTTCTTGGACCGGTTCGGGATTGTCGTAGAACTTGACCAACTTGTTCCACAACTCTTTAGCATCCCTATAACTTCCTAATCTAGACAAAATATCATTAGGTATCAAATTTACTAATATTTTTGTTACCTTAACGGTTGTCTTGAATTTTTGTCGTTGCTCCTCGGTCCACCTCTTCATCTTGAGGATTTCTCCGTTCTTTCCTTTCGGAGCATCGAATCCTATAATCATGGAAAACCAATTATCTATATTGGACATTAAAAAATATTCCATCCTACCTTTCCAATATGTGAAATCTTCGCGGTCGAAGGTGGGTGGAATTGCTATGTCATCGCCCCATCTCTCTTGAAGATCCATTTTCTTCCCTCTAGCATGCTCCCTCGGATGTGAAGTTGGTGAAGAGCGACCCACTCTGATACCAATTGTAGGGACCTTCGTGACTGCTAGAAGGAGGGAGGGGTGAATAGTGCATTGTCGTAGATGGAGGAATTGATCGCGTGTTTGCTACAAATTGATTAGTGTGCAGTGGAAATAAGGCAATAACAAATACACACAAGCACAATACAAGATACAACACGATATAACGTGGTTCAGAACTGAATGGTTCCTACTCCACGGATTGAGCTCTACGAGCTCGAGTGATGACAACACCACTACTTAAATAACTCCTTCTCAGAACAATTCAGAAGTGGAGAAACCTCGTACAATAGTTCTTACAACAATAAGAATGAAATAGAAGCAAATACACTAAAATGCAAGTAAAGAAAACTTTACAAAGAGCTTTTGGAATGCTTGCTTGTTAGTTGCTTGAATTGCACTTGGAGACCCTGATTTGCAGTAGCAAATCGCCCCAAAGACATCTAAGAACTGGTGACAAATCCCTCCTCCTCGAGCTCCCTTTAAAGCTGCTCCTTGGGCTGGATTTCGTTTGACAGTCGATTGATCGGGACCATCAGTTGACTACCCCTATAGCCATTGTCTCACAACGACATGTGCCATGTTGGATAAGTTCTAATGGATAGACCATCAGTCAACTGATTATACCCATCAGTCGACTGATCGGATCATCACTCGACTGTTAAACCCTAACAGTCGACTCGGGAACATTCTGTACCCGAAATCCCGACCAGCAGTCGACTGATCTCAAGATCAGTCATACTCAAGCCAATTCCAGCAGTTAAACCCTAGTTGACTCCCATCAGTCGACTGTCCCATAGTCTCAGTCGACTGATACACCTCAAACATGAGGTTTTAACCCAAGTATGGTGCCCCCATACTTGCTAGACCACCCTTAGCCTAGACCTAAGCCTTCTAGCCACCTCCATCAGCCTCACACCTATTAGATCCCTCCAAGTCATCCATGACTTGTTCATCCATACGTTAGCCTTCAAGTGCTTCCATCAGCTATGTCATGCTAAGTTGATCTATACCGCCAAGGCACATTGGACTTACGCTGTCAAGACTCCGTTTGGACTTTACACCGCCAACCATTGGACTTATGATGCCAAGACTCCACTCTTGGACTTTACACCACCAATATTCCCCTTGGACTTCTCAATTGCCAAGACCCATGCTTGGACTTTCCTTGCCAACCCATGTTGGACTTTCCATGCCAAGACCCATGCTTGGACTTTCCCTTGCCAAGACCCATGCTTGGACATTCCTTTCCAACCCATGTTGGACTTTCCATGCCAAGACTTAAGCTTGGACTTTTCATGTCAAGTACACAAGACTTGGACTTCTCCCTTGATAATGGTCAAGCCATCGTCAAACATCAAATATAACCTGGGTCGATTGCACCAACAATCTCCCCAACACATGTCAGACATCAATGTCAAACATCAAAATACTACTCGTGTCAAACTCGAGTCTGGTCAATCGTGACTTGGGCCAATTGCACCAACAAAGGCATCATAAAGAGAATAATTACAATGTAAAGATGTTTAAGAATAAAATGTAGTACTCTCGGTCGTTCTCCTAGGCGTTGGAGCGTAGATTTCAATCTTTGAGTCGCTTCCTCTCTCCCTGTTGCGAGCCTCCGGTGCTTCTTAGGGCACCTTCTTACCATCCTAGCTGTCGGGCCTCTCTCCCGAGGTTTGGGAGCCCTAGGGTGACTCCTCTCGTGATCTCCATCATTTTAGATGAGTTTCCTATATATAGAGGTGGCTCCGACTTTTCATAAATGCTTGAAAAACCCTAATTCCTTGGATTTGTGGTGCTGCCACACGACCATGTGAAATTCACACGGTCGGGTCATGTGCAAGAATGGAAATGGATGAAATCTAGGCTGGAAATTTAACATAGTTGTGCTAATTTAACATGGCCGGTCGTGTGTCATTTTGGAGCTTCCGTTTTGATCCGTTTCACTTTGAGAACATGCCCGTGTCTTGGGACACGACTAGAGCATGTTCCTTAAAGTCCGTGCTCTATAAAATGCTTTATTTTTGCTCTAAAAATATTGTCTTACACATAAATTAACAAAAATAAATCTCTAAACTAGAAAATAGTAAATGAATGCAAAATAAGAGAGAATATACATGAAACAAGTATGAAATGCAATGAGATGTGTCTTAAAACTACTCCAAAAACCCTATATGATTTGCACACATCATTCCCCCAGACTTAGATCTTTGCTTGTCCTCAAGAAAACCTCTGTGCCATGAAATTTAAAAGTATTGTTCCATACTTAGCATGCAAACTAAAATTATCAAGTGGTATTTTCAATCAAAGCAAATAGATATGTTTTAAAGATTCACTAGGTTAGCTTTTCGTCCATGTGTTGAGAAAATTTCCTAGGGGATACTCATTCCATGGTGAGTAAAGTCATCATTTTATAGTTTTGCTAAGGTCTCCGACTTTTAGGCACTTACTTGCCGAGAGTCCTTCCTTAGATTTAGCATAAAGTCTCAAAGGTGTGCTCGGTATTGAGAGAAATTGATAGGTATTTTTCCAGTAACCTAACTCAGTCTCAAAGGGGCACTTTACCATTTCCACCCATGACAACTATTTTTTTATCCCTCAATTTTTTTTCTTTTTTTTTAAACCTCACATTTTTTTCTATTTGCTCTCTCTCTCTCTCTCTCTCTCTCTCTTTTCTTTTCTCTCTTGTTTTTTCTTTTCAAAGAACTTTTGTTCCCCTCATACTCACAGGGATTTTGATATTTCCTAATGGGCTTACACAATCCGAGCATCTCCAATAACTAAAATATTAAATCTAGAGTCACCTATGGATTCCAAAGTACTAGACTACTGAGATGAATCATAACTACTTATGTACTAGATTCTCCCTTTCAGAATATTCAATGAGCGTAAGTGAAAATCTAGAACATCCCTCAAATAATCCAAAAATCAAGTACCACAGGATAAAGGAAGTTAAGCTATCTATGGCATGGAAACAGACCATGAAAATTTCTAAAAGGTAGCTTAAAGTGACTAACAACTAAGCATTGAAAGGATCCTAAACACTATATGCATGAACAAATAAATGCAAATAATCTAAAATTGAACCTAGATGTCAAAGAAAAACTATTACTAGTAGAAGATCATATCAAAATTTGGGTCTTCCCCCCATACTTAAATGATACAGTACCTCTAGTATGGCGGTCGAGCTGGGAAATCTGACAGTCTCAGCATGTCGGGCGCCTGGGAGAATCGGGCGCTCAACCGTTGGTGCCACATGTACATGTGGTCAACCTGGTGGATGCAACAGCGGCTCTGTGATCCTCCTCCCTAGCCCACTATGATCGTGTATCGTGCATGAACTACCGTACCTCCTGACGGTAGATAGCCTCCTCGTGAAAATAATCATGGGTCTGGCTGTAGAACTCTTCAGCCCGCTGGAAATGCTCTCGGAGGTCCTGAAACTCCACCTGTGTATAGGTCCTATGCTCCTCCCTATTGTTGCCCCTGTGTCTGCTAATCAGTATAAATGTCATCGAGGCACTATCGAAACTCAAAGAAATCATAGGCAGATGTACTTGCATCTTGCTCAAAGGTAGAAAAAGAAGGTGATGCATGTGTAGGTTCGTGGCGTGAACTAGGTGGGCTCCTATTGGGCACTTGGAAAAAGTTCTAGATTTGGCACGACTGTGTGAAATTCACACAGTCGGACATGTGCGACTCTGGATTTCTCTCGGAGTGCAACATGGTCCGAGACTTTCCACATGCCCCGCCTTGTGCTCTTCTGACCATTGGGCATGACCGTGTGAAATCCACATGGCCGCTCGTGCTTCCTTCTGAGGTTCTAACAAGGGACCTCCTTTCTACCTAGCAACTCCTATTTGACCCTAAAACACTTGTGAAGATTCCAATGGACAAAAATTAAAGTCTGAACTAACATGCATGAATGCAAAAAAACTAAAAACATGTAAATTTAAACTTGGGTTGCCTCCCAAGAAGCGCTTGTTTAAGGTCTCTAGCTCGACCGTACCCCTACTTTTCATCTTGGCTTTGGTGGCCCAAGGAGATTTTTCCTCCTCCCTTTCTTGATGTGTTTGAATCTTGCTCGTGGGGGAGCAAGATATTTGCTCACTTTATGCCTCTTGCCTTATAGTCCTTCATCACCATATCTCTTAAATCTTGCTCGTGGAGGAGCAAGATACTTGTTCACTTTATGCCTCTTACCTTGTCGTCCTCCATCACCATATCTCTTAAATCTTGCTCGTGGAGGGGCAAGATATTTATTAGTTGCCTTTCTTGTTTCAAGATTGAACATGCTTATCTTCAAAGAATCATCAGGAGTTTGATCATAATATTTCATTTCATCCATATGCTATAAATAATGTAACTCACCATAAATATCCTCACCAAAAGATTGATTAGTAGATTCTATTATGTCAAATGAAATTTTATCATTACCAATCACTAAAAGGGCTTCGTTATTGGCAACTAAAGTTTCAGTGAGGGTTAAGGCAAGCTCCTCTGTGTCCTTGAGGTTAGGAGGTATTTTAATTGAAGCAATGCACTCCTCAATTAAAGTATCAACTATATAATCCTCAAGTTCTCCTTCTAGTGAAGATTAAATGGAATATCCTTCAGATTTTCCTAGTAATCGACCTAGTGTTCTAGAAGACTAGTTGGCGATCTATGCTATCTAAATCTCTAGCTTCTTTTGTCACATATGACCTTAATTATTCTAGTATCGTCTCTGTCTGTGAATGTCGCCACTGGAATTCAGTGTTCACTGCTTGTTGCATTTGAATGAAATTGTTCATCATCTGCTCAAGTTGAGATTTAGGCAGATAATATTGAGGGTTTAATTAGCCAGGGTCATAACTATATGAATAGGAATCATCTTGTGGACACTGGTTGTAATCGTAGGTGCATCTTCTTTTTCAAATTGTGAAGGGCCAAATATGTCCGGGCAATCGTTATTGGTATTACATTGTTCACCACAATGCTCATAATAAATGTTATCAAAACTCACAACACTAAATTGATCATAATCATGAGTTAAAGCATGCATTATTGTATAATATAAATAAGGAAAAGAACAGTAGTGCTTCGGCAATAGACTAAAAAAACTGTTAGAAATTAACTAAAGCTAAAAGAAAACTAAAATCTAAATTAGTACTAAATTAAATTGGAAAGTAATTAAAACTAGGGAAATAAACCTAAACTAGGTCCGACCCAAACTATCCATTTTGTATTCGATATCAAATCAACAATCCCCGACGACATTGCCAAAAACTTGATGCACGCGAGCACAACCTCAAATCTCCGATGAGAATCGCCAAGGATTCGATGGGTGCACTTGTGCTCAACGCCCACAAGTGCACGATTGTCGTCAAGTTATAATTCAAGTATTGATCCCATAGAAACTGAAATTCAAATACCATTTGTCCAGTGGATATCGTTGTTCGGAGAAAATCTTCTGAGAGTAGGGTTTGTGAGGTCGACGATAGTATTGACTCAATTACGGTGTCAATTGGAGAAAGCGAAGATGGGCTCAAGGTTCCTTAAAGGATTCTAAGATTTTGATTTCAGCTAAATGATTATAAATATATGTCTTACTCCTAACTCTCAATGGTTATTCATGTAGGTAGGATATCCTATTTTATTCGACGTGATCTTTTGGAGCTACGCCAGATTACTCTATTACTAGCCAAGTTTCCCTTTCGGATCATCAGAATTCAAGGGGTTGCTATCTTTGGGAAACCCCCTATCACTGGGTCCCACAACCCTTCTAGAGTTAATTTCTCCTACTTTGGGCCTTCTTCTAGAATAGGTTCATTACATTCTATGATACCTATGTGTCTCGCGGTGAATCAATCTACTTGTGGGGTAACCTTAGCCGCATATGGAACCTACCACGAGTATCACAGCGGATTAACTCCTCACTCATAGTTGATTCCTCCACGTCTCGGTTCTCTATGGTTCAGAGGATTGGGTTCTCCTTTCGATCCTTCCCCATACCTCTAAAATACGACCTAGCACTTTTGGCATCTAAATCGGATTAACATAATAAAGCCGAACCATGAATACTCATATCATAGAATAAAAAGAAAGCATAAATATATAGCAAGTGAAAACAATACAAGCAAACATGGATTCATTGCAATATACTATTTACAAATTAAGATAGGCTACTCCCTAATCCTAGAATCAAAGTATCTACCATAAATGAATGAGAATAAACTCAAGGCATCATAAAGAGAATCATTACAATACAAAGATGTTTAAGAATAAAATGTAGTACTCTTGGTTGTTCTCCTAGGCATTGAAGCATAGATTCCAGTCTTTGAGTTGCTTCCTCTCTCCCCGTTACGAGCCTCGGGTGCTTATTAGGATACCTTCTTGCCGTCCTAGCCATCGGGCCTCTCTCCCAAGGTTTGGGAGCCCTAGGGTGACTCCCCTCATGATCTCCATCCTCTTAGATGAGTTTCCTATATATAGAGGTGGTTCCAGCTTTCTATAAATTCTCGAAAAACCTTAATTCCTTGTATTTGCAGTGCCGCCACACGGCTGGGTAGTGTGCAAGGCTGGAAATGGCTAAAATCTAGGCTGAAAATTAGGCTAGAAATTTAATACGATCATGCTAATTTAACACAGTTGATCGTGTGTCATTCTAGAGCCTCTGTTTTGATCTGTTTTGCTTCGAGAACATGCCCGTGTCTTGGGACATGGCTAGAGCATACTCCCTAAAGTCTGTGCTCCATAAAATGCTTCATTTTTGCTCCAAAAATATCGTCCTACACATAAATTAATAAAATTAGATCTCTGAACTAGAAAATAGTAAATGAATGCAAAACAAGGGAGAATATGCATGAAACAAGTATGAAATGCAATGAGATGTGTGCTAAAACTACTCCAAAAATCTTATATGATTTGTACACATCAAATCACCACATGAAAATTATTTATTTCTAATTGCCTTAATTTCTACCTTTAAATCATTGACCTTAGATTTTGATCTATCCAATGCATTCTTAAGGTAAGCAATAGTCTTATACAATAATTCTACTTGGGGACAATTCTTTACCTCATCGTCACTAGATGATGATTCTTCGCTTGATAAAGACTCTTCTTGGCTTGAGCTCTCGGTGTCATCTCCCAATGTCATGAGTGCCACACGGCGTGTGATGTGGCAAAGCTCATCATCATCGGATGAGTCCTTTACACTTTGAGTATCCCATGTGGTTTGGGCCACCATAGCCTCCTTCTTCTTCTTCTCCTTCTTGTCCTTCATCTTCTTTTCTTTTTTTTTCCTTCTTTAGCTCCGGACAATTTGACTTGATGTGCCCCTTTTTATTACATTCATGACAAACAAAATTAGGATTAAAGTTTAAATTAAAACTTGACTTACCTTTTGAAGATTGAAACATCTTCTTAACATCCTTCTTTGTGAGCCTTTTTTATTTTCCCTCCCACTTCTTGAAATAGTGAGCTATCTCGTTCGCCGACATTTCTTCATCACTACCTGATGCTTCATCCTCCGATTCGGATGAAGATTCTTCCTTCTTCTCTTTCTTCTTCTTCTCCTTCTTCTCCTTCTCCTTCTTTCCTACAAAAAGAGCTAGACCTTTCTCCTTAAATGGCATGTTAGATTGCTCATGCAATTCAAATTCACAAAACAATTCATCCAATTTAACTAAAGAAAGATCTCTAGAAACCTTATAAGCATCAACCATTGATGCCCATAAGGTCATTCTAGGAAAGTCTTGAAGAATGTATTTTACCAAATCGCAGTTGTCCATCTTCTCACCTATGACGTGTAGTCCGATGACAACCTCCTTGAATCTACCGTGCATTTGGCTTATGGTCTCATTAATCTTCATGCTAAAGGTTTGAAGTTGACCTATCAATAGGTCCCTCTTGGCTCTCCTAGTCTCCTTGTATCCTTCATTGGGCTCAATGATCTTCTCCCAAAGCTCTTTGGTGGAGTCGAATGGTCCAACTTTGCTCAATTGCTCTTTTGATAAACCACATTGGAGTGTGGTCGGTGCTTTGGCGCTTTCTTGAGATTTCTTCGTCATTTCCCTTGTCCAATCTTTTGTTGGTAGTGGCGCTCCAAATTCATCTACGGGCTTTTCGAATCCATCTACGACACTAAATCAATTATCAATGTCGTTCATCAAATAATACTTCATCCTACCTTTCCAATAGGCGAAGTCATTCCCTTTGAAGAAAGGTGGTTGCACCATGCTATAACCCTCTTGAAATGCCATTTTGATTTGGTTGATGGTTAGATCCTCTGATGCGATCCAGGCTCTTATACCACTTGTAGGAACATTGATGATTAGCTAGAGGGGGGCGAATAGCCTCTTTTGATTTCTATAAGATGTTAGCGGAAGCAAGAGAAATAATACCATTAAAAATGAAATCAAAAGGCAATAAGATCAATGCTAACAAAAGTGTTTAATGTGGTTCGGAGATGACACTCTTACTCCACGACAATCCGTAAGGTGGATCACCCCTAGGAAGCTTTCGCTAAAACCTCCTTTTGATGCAAACACCAAGGTGGAGAAGCCTTCTTATAATCACACTCTTCTTCTTATAAGATGATGGAATTAAGTTGGAGAAGAAGAGGTTAAGAACACTTGAAAACTAAGAAGAAGACTTGAGGAGCTTAGGATGGATGTTTAGAATGAAAGCATTAGCCTCCTACAAGCTTCCCTAGCTACTTTTTATAGACCAGGGTTGTTTTTTCCCTTGAGCTCGACAACAGTCGACTGTTGCATTCCAGTAGTTGACTGATGCTACTGTTGACTGAATCCAATAGCTTCTGATGAAGCCTAATCTGTAATCGTCACAGCTGAATGTTCACTTGATCAGTCGACTAATCAGGTCAATAATCGGCTGCTCTAAGTAATCAGTTGACTAAAAATATTTCTGTGCTCAGGTCCACTTATAACAGTCGATTGCCCGGATATGGCAGTCGATTGATTGTGGACCAGTCAACTACCAAACCCTGACAGTCGACTAATAGGCTACAAAATTCAATCGACTAGGGTATAACCCCAATCGACTGTTCAAGCCTTCTGGACCCTCGAATGCTGAACACTTGAGACTAGTCGACTAGTATAAGTAGCCAGTCGATTGATACACTTCAAGTATGATTAATTCATACTTGAAAACTTACCCTAAGCCTAGACTTAACCTTCTAACTTCTCCATTAGTCTTGCGCCTCTAGGATCCCTCCGAGTCTACAACTCCTTCATCCTTGTGCTTGCCTTCAAAAGCTTCCCTCGGTTTCGTCATGCTTTGGGTTTCTTCTTTGCCAAAGTCAGCTTGGACTTTACATTGCCAAGACTACATGCTTAGACTTACGTTGCCAAGATCTTGCCTTTGGACTTTCTTTGCCAAGGTCCACTTGGACTTTACGCCGCCAAGACTACATGCTTGGACTTATGCTGCCAAGACCTTCCCCTAGACTTTCTTACCAAGATTCACACTTGGACTTCTCTTTACCAAGTCTTCATACTTGGATTTTTCTATCACTTAACACATTCATGGTTAGATCACAATTTGCCTAACTTCAAATTATTATCCATACATCAAAATATATAAATGATTGGGGCATTCTTGCACCAACAATTCTTTCATACTTGGCACTAACCCTTAGACTAGACCTAAGTCTTCAAGTCACTTCCATCAGTCTCATGCCCTTAGGGTCCATGTGAGTCCTCCACGACTCCTTCACCCTTCACGCTAGCCTTCAAGTGCTTCCATCGACTTAGTCATGCTACTGAGTACTCTTAGCCTAGACCTAAGCCTTCAAGCCACTTTCATTATCATCATGCCTCTAGGGTCCATCCGAGTCCTTCACGACTCATTCACTCTTGCGCTAGCCTTCAAGTGCTTATGTCGACTTCATCATGCTAATGGGTCTACCTTTTCCAAGAGGTGGCACTTCTGGGGCTTCCATTTCCATTGCTCCATCCTTGGATTTTCCCTTTGCCAACTATCCACACTTGGACTTTCCTTGCTTACCTAGCATCCAGTCAACCGTAATCTGCTAGGACTTTTACTACCAAGCTCGATCTCCCTAATCAGTTGGCACTTCACTTGCCAAGCACGGTCACCCCATGACCTATTCGGGACTTCCCTTCACCAAGTGTCCAGTCTCCCTTGACCGACTTGGATTTCCCTTGCCAACTCTCAGTTGGACTTTCAAACACCAAGTGTTCGGTCACTCTTGACCAACTTGAATTTTTCCTTCATCAAGTATCTGGTCAACCTTGACCTCCTTGACTTCACGCTCATCTCCAACTCGAGTCCCACTCGAGTCAAGCCAATCGTGACTTGGGTTGATTGCATCAACAATCTCTCCTTTTTTAATGTTTGACAACACCTTTAAGTTATGTTAACCCATAAGCCAACTTACCTCTTCTTATGCCCAAGCATAACGAAGAGTTCCTAATTCAGAATTTTAAATTTTAAATTTTGAAATTTTTAGGGTTTAGTATATATTTGAGTTTATAGGACATCTTTATGCACTAAGCATCTTGAGTCTAACTTAAACCCTTCCATTTCTCCCCCTTTGACACACATCGAAAAGTTTCTCATCTTCCAATGAGATCCTTTATTCTCTCCCTTGTGTCAAAATTCATCATACATGCCTTCATTCTCTATAGTGATACACCCTTATCACTAAATGAAGGTAATTCTCCTTTTTCCCCCTTTAAACAATCATCCATTATCCTTAGATGGACAATCTCCCCTTAAAGGCTTACTCCCCCTTGAGCATTGCACCAACAATGTCCTTGGAGAGTTCCTAAGCCTATAGGAATTTTAAACAATAAAAATTAAGGGTAAAAATTCAACCTTGAACTTTCACACACCTTAAAATTTGATTCTTAACCTTAATTAACTCCTCAATTCATTTTCAATGAATATCTCACTATTCCAATGTTTGTCTAAGCATATCAGAGAGTTAGGAGTGGTTAGGGTAGCCTAGGGTGGCTGATAAGTGGTTAAACAAATCTTGTTCAGTCGAAATCAGATTAACATTCGACTCTGTCAAAGACCAGTAGACTGCTGTCTCCACCAGTTGACTGGTTTCTGCACACTGCTGTATGCAGAAATTAAGGTTTTCATAAATGAAATTTTGAAAAGCATAAGTAATTATGTGATTTTCAAAAAATCTTGAAACATCATATATGCATTACTTATGCTAAATACAATGGGTAAAAAATACTTTTATATTGAAATATTCATTAAATTCAAAGAATGATACAAAGTTCAAAAGCATTGAAACCTTCAATATTTTGTCTAACTTTGTATCAATCTTTTCAATGATGATTGCTATCAAAAGATAGACTTCACCAAGATTTTCTTAAATGATTTTAAAATTATTTTCAAATCTTATATTGAATCATGGTCAATGGGCTAGATGTACATGATGTGTACATTAGCTTTTCTCATGATTCGTTTATGTTATATTATGAGTTTGAGTTCATATAAATGTACTATATAAGAACATGAACCTAACTTATTTTCCTAACATCTCACATGTGTCTTGGGATACACACACATGTCATCCATAGGTTTTTGTGAGATGTGTGTTGGACTATCCGAGCCGCAAAAACCGCTTTTTGCATTACGGAAACCTCGGAAGTCGGCCACGGATCCATGCGAAGGTAAATAAAACTACAAGTATATGTTTAAAAACTTTAGATCTACTCTAGATCTACATGTCAAGAGTTTACCCTCGATGCGATGCCTTTCGCTTATCCCGCTCGTCCAAATGGCTTGCCGGAACTCGAGAGTGTCAAGTGTACACTCCTCTATCGGTATCCACATGAACAATAGGTAGAGAAGATCACTTAGAGTGTGCTAGCACACTAAGGAACCCACGGCAAGAGAAGAGGGAGAGAGCTTGAGGGGAGAACCAAGGAAGAAGATGAAGTTCACACAAAATAACTTCACACACTAACTCCTCCTAAAGTGGTCGGCCACTTCATGGAGGGGGGTTACATGCATGCATGTAATTCCAAGAGTCAATGGCTCTTGGTCTCCCTCATGAGGTGGCACCCCTTGATGTGTCCATGATGATGTGGAACATCATCATTGGCCGGCCCCCATGCCAAGTCAACATGACATGACAATTGATCAAGTCAAAATTGACCATTCATCTTCCCTCTCAAGTCAAGTCAAACTTGACCTATTATCTCCCATGGTTGATCAAATCTAACCACTTGATTCAAGTCAATTTGATTTAATGAATCTCTATTCATTATTTTAAATTGACTCAATGAATCAAATCTAAATTAGACTCATTCAACACTTGAATCAAATTGAGTTTAACTCAATTAGTCTAATTTGAATTACTCTTAATCCAATTTAGTTCATCTCATGAACCTAATCCTCATGGTTTATCATATGAACCTAATCTCCATCTAATTGCCCTTTGTGTGTGACCCTATAGGTTCTTGTAACGTTGGAAATGCTTTTAAACCGATTTAAGAACATAAGCAATGAGCGGTATCTAGCAACACATCATTGCTACCCAAGTTACAAGAATGTTGAGATCCAACATCACCTTTGTGACTCTCACAATATGTGACAATGTCCCTCTATCCTTGACATCTAGATTGACCAATTGAGGCATAGACCGTGTCATCCTCGGTACAATCTATATCTTGATCTCCAAGTAGACTCACTCTAATCAAATGAGCTCAATATCTCATATTGACTCATTTGGGCATGGTCATGCACTTCGTGGTCTCACTCTATCAAGAATAACGATGTCACACCCGTCATATAGGAGGGATAGATCCCATCTACATCACTTATATCCCTCCGCATAATTTGTTACATACCCAGTAATCTCCTTTATAGTCCACCCATTTACGGGTGACGTTTAACGAAATCAAAGTATGAAACTCCTTATGTAGGAAACCATGGTGACTTCAGGTCCAAGGACTAATAGTTGTACTAATAGTCACATGAGAAAGTATATGACACTCATATAAGGATCCATGATACTTTCTCATGGCAGGTCATTCAATATACATTCTCCAATACATACCCATGTGTCAACTTGATATCTCATATCCATGACTTGTGAGATCAAGCCATCGAGTTGACCTACATATTAGTCTTTACGCATTAACATTGTCCCTGAATGTTAATACTTGACTATGAATGATTAAGAGTAGTGTTCTCTATATCATCTCATTATCGATTCAACCAATCAATTGATATAGATAAGAACCTTCTACTCAAGGACATTATTATACTTAGTTATTTGGCACCAATACAAGTAAATATAATAACCATGCCTTTATAAATAGGAATATGATACAATAAAGTCCATACAACAATCATCACATGATTGACTCTAGGGTTTTCACTAACAATCTCCCACTAGAACTAGTGTCAATCACCGTAGTATCTAATACCCAATGATCTAGTGTGATCATCATGCTTTTTCTATGCCAAAGCCTTGGTCAAGGGATCTGCGATTTAGCCTCTGTGGGTACTCTGTAAATCTTCACATCTCCTCTATCAATAATCTCTCGAATGAGATGGAAGCGTCATAGTATGTGTTTGGACCGCTGGTGTGAGTGAGGCTCCTTAGCCTACGCAAATGCTCCATTATTGTCACAATAGAGCTCTATAGGATCTGCTATGCTAGGAACCACTCCAAGCTCAGTAATGAACTTACGGATCCAAACTGCCTCCTTTGTTGCCTATGATGCAGCGATATACTCGGCCTTTGTTGTAAAATCAGTAACTGTGTACTGCTTTGAACTCTTCCAGCTCACAGCGCTACCATTCAAGCAAAACATGAACCCTGACTATGATCTATAATCATCCTGGTCAGTTTGGAAGATGGCATCGATGTAACCCTTTACAGCTAGCTCCTCATCGCCTCCAAATATCAAGAAATATTCTTTAGTCCTTCTCAAGTACTTAAGAATATTCTTGATTATTATCCAGTGATGCTCACCTGGATCTGATTGGTATCTACTCGTCATGCTCAAAGCATACGAGACATCAGGACGAGTACACAACATGGCATATATGATAGATCTTATAGTAGATGCATAAGGGATCTTATCCATGCAGTCTCTCTCCTTTCTAGAAGAGGGACTTTGAGTCTTTGAAAGACTCACACCATGTGACATCGGTAGAAGTCCCTTCTTGGAATTTTGCATGGCAAATTGTAGTAAAACTGTGTCAATATATGTACTTTGACTTAGGCCAAGCAATCTCTTAGATCTATCTCTATAGATCTTGATGCCTAGAATACAGGTTGCTTCACCTAAGTCCTTCATTGAGAAGCACGTCCCCAACCAAGTCTTCACAGACTGTAGCGAAGGGATGTCATTCCCAATGAGTAGTATGTCATCCACATACAATACAAGGAATACAACTGTGTTTCCATTAACACTCTTGTAGACACAGGGTTCATCTTCATTCTTGATGAAACCAAACTGTTTGATCACATCATTGAACCGAAGATTCCAGCTCTGAGAAGCTTGCTTCACCCCATAAATGGACCTTTGCAGCTTGCATACTTTCCCAGTATGTTGTGGATCTACAAAACCCTCAGGTTGTGTCATGTACACATCCTCGAGCAAGTTTTCATTCAGAAATGTGGTTTTGACATCCATCTGCCAGATCTCATAATCGTGGTACGCTACAATAGCAAGCATGATCCGAATGGACTTAAACATGGCCACTGGAGAAAAGGTTTCATCATAGTCAATACCATGAATTTGCTTGAAACCTTTAGCCACCAATCATCCCTTATAGGTATGTGTTAGTCCATCCATGTCAGTCTTTCTCTTAAAGACCCACTTACACCCAATGGGTTTGACGCCTTCAGGTGGATCAACTAAAGTCCATACTTGGTTGGTGTACATGGATTCCATCTCGGATCTCATGGCCTCTAGCCATTTCTCAGAATCTGGGCTCATCACAGCTTCTTGATAGGAGGTAGGCTCATTCTCAATGAGCATAACTTCATCATGTTCAGACAAGAGAAATGAGTATCTCTCAGGCTGACGACGTACCCTATCAGACCTGCGAAGAGGTAGGTCTACCTGAACAGGTTGTTATTCCACAACTCTTTGTGTAATAATCTCATCACCCACAATACTTTGTGGTTCCTGTTCAACTTCCATCAAGGCCTCAGTGCTAAGGTCCTTATCTTGAATTTCTTCAAGATCAAACGTACTCCCACTAGTTTTTTTAGAAACAAAATCCCTTTCTAGAAATACCCCAGTCTTAGCCACAAACACTTTGTGTTGACTGGGAATGTAGAAATAATATCCCTTTGTCTCCTTGGGATATCCAACAAAATAACACTTATCGGATTTGGGTCCCAGTTTGTTTGAGACTTGACGTCGAACGTAAGCCTCACAATCCCAAATCCTCATGAAAGACATCTTGGTATTTCTCCCTATCCATATCGTATATGGTGTCTTTATCACAGCCTTGGATGATACACGGTTAAGTGTGAAGGTTGCTGTGTCTAGAGCATATCCCCAAAAGGATATAGGAATATCTGTGTGACTCATCATAGATCGTACCATATCTAATAGGGTATGATTCCTCCTTTTGGATACACCATTCCACTGTGGTATTCCAGGAGGAGTGAGTTGGGATAGAATCCCACACTCAGCTAGATAGTCACGAAACTCATGGCTAAGGTATTCACCACCTCGATCTGATCGAAGTATCTTAATACTCTTGCCAAGTTGGTTTTGTACTTCATTCTTGAATTCTTTGAACTTTTCAAAAGATTCTGATTTATGTGTCATCAGATACACATAACTGAAGGGTTTTTTTCATTGATCCGTGAGGGGAAACATCGCTTCCCACTTCACCTCGATCGTTTGTTTATGGCGATCCCATCGATGTCCCCGGATTAAAAAAAAATTAATCCTAGATAAAAGGGATTTCCCAAAGAACCAAGTTATCATCGTGCTATTCGTTTAGAGAGGTCACTTGAACAAACTTGTTGTTCAAGCGACCAACCTCTATTCTACGAGTAGCCACGGAATAGACGATGTCCGGATCGCCGACTTTCGTGTTTATATTCGGGATCCAAGTATTATTTAGCCACAAACAGAATATATCATGCTCATAATTGAAAAACAAAAACAAACATGTTACAAAAGAGAATATAGAATCGATATACCTCTCGATCTTCTAATATATGACCTTCCTCCTTTCGGACGTCGTGTGGGCGACGATCTGCCAAAAGTTGAAGCTCCTAGATCGCCAATCTTCCTTCCTTGTTCGTTCCAAGCAAGAGGAGGAATAGAAACAAAGCTCCTTTTCTTCTTTCAACCAACCACCAACATCCAATGTTGGATCTTGCCGCAGGCCAAGAAGGAAGAGGAGATTAGGGTGGAAACCGGCCAAGACACCAAGGGAAAGCCCTAAATCTTGTTTCCACTAGCCAAGGAGAAGGAGAAGAGGGAGTTTGGACACCGGCCAAGGGCTGGAAGGGCTTCAATGGGCGCCGACAAGCTTGAGGAAGAAGAAAACAAGGAAGTTGTTTCCTTATTTGGTGTCGCCAATGCTCCAAACCCTAACCCTTGCTTCTTGCCGCCAACCTCCAAAAACCCTAGCTTCTCTCAATTGTTCTCCACCCCAACCCCTTGTTCTCCTTTTATTGAGTTGGGGATAAGCCTCCTTTTAATCTCCACCATTGGTTCTAGGGATTTAATCTCAACCGTCGGATCTAGAGATTTAATCTCAACCGTTGGATCTAGAGATTTAATCTCTACCTTTGGATCTAGAGTTTTGTTTCTATCCATTGGATCTAAGCTTCATGAGGTGTTAATAGGCTACAATAGGGACCATGAGGAGGAGTTGGATCTTGGCCACCCATGGATCAAGCCCACATAAAGTCCGATCCATTAATGATAATCCAATCCACTAAAGGATTATCATTGATCTACCTCACCAACCCCCATAAGTTAATATGGGCTCCATATATTATTTGTACATTTTCTCCCCGTATTTAAGATCTCGAATATTCATCGATTAATTAATTTACTGACCATTAATTAATCAACATCTAACTCCATGAGTAGTACCACTCAACCTTTTCATCATGCCGGACCAAGTCTACCTGCAGGGTTTACATGATGAACCTTATGAGCTCCTCAAGAGGACATCATCATCCTAATATATAGGACACGGTTTCCTCCTATAATCAACGACACACCATATAAATAATATCATTTTCCAACTTACCGAGCCTATCGATTTAATCTATAAATCTCGCCCATTGGTAAATTAAAGAGATGAATACTAAGTATATGTGCCCGTTATTATATCGGGATTAAGAACATGTACAAAATAATATCTGAGGTCCGATTCGATTATGTAGTCAGCAATAAATCAAATCACCTCTAAGTCGGTCCTGCTCAATACACACAAAGTGCACTAGTGTGATTCTATGGTCAAGACAAACCAATACCAAATCACACTACAACCATTCCGATGGTTTGTCCAAATTCATCTCAATTGTGAGCCTTTACTTATACTTTACAAGGATCTGATAACATAATCTCTCGTGTGACACCACACACCATGTTATCTACAATGTAATGTATTAGACAATATGCATAGTAATAAAAATATGCAAATAATGATCATGAGATTCTTATTTCAAAATAAAGATGTTCATATAAAAGGTAGACTTTTCAGTATACATCCCAATAATCTCCCACTTATACTAAAAGACTATGCTATCCTCAAACTGTCATACATCTGATCCCCATTCCCTTCACATGTCTATCAAAAGCTCTCGCCGGAAGGGCCTTAGTGAAAGAATCTGCCAGGTTATCCTCTGATGCAATCTTGGCCACAACAACTTCTCCTCTCTTTACGATTTCTCGTATCAGGTGGTACTTACGCTCTATGTGTTTACTAGTCTTATGGTCTCGTGGTTCCTTCAAGTTTGCAACTGCACCACTATTATCACAATAAATTGTGATAGTTTTGGGAAAACCAGGAATCACATCCAAGTCCATCAGGAAGTTCCTGAGCCACACAACTTCTTTGGTCGCCTCAGAGGCTGCCACATACTCAACTTCCATGGTGGAGTCCACCACGCATTTCTGCTTGACACTCCTCCATACAATGGCTCCATCTCCCAAAGTAAATACAAAACCTGAGATAGACTTATTGTTATCCCTATCAGATTGGAAGTCGGAATCCATGTAACCCACAGGGAGTAATTGGTCTGCCTGGTAAACTAGCATATAATCCCTAGTCCTCCTCAGGTACTTCAATATATGCTTTACCGCAGTCCAATGTCCCTGTCCCGGATTACTCTGATATCTGCTGACCATGCCCACGGTAAAGCAGATATCTGGTCTCGTACATAACATCGCATACATGAGGCTTCCTACCGTCGAAGCATAAGGAACTGCCTTCATCTCCTCTATCTCCTCATATGTTCTAGGACACATCTCCTTAGATAAAGGAACTCCATGTCTGAAAGGTAGAAAACCCTTCTTGGAGTTCTGCATGCTAAAACGATCCATAATCATGTCTATGTATGAAGCTTGGGAAAAGCACAACATCCTTTTCCTGCGATCTCTTATAACCTTGATCCCAAGGATGTGTCCCATCTCTCCCAAGTCCTTCATATCAAACTGTTTGGACAACCATACCTTTATGTTCGATAACACCTTGATATTGTTGTCAATCAATAAAATGTCATCTACGTATAGTACAAGAAATACCACTACGTTTCCGTCACATCTCTTGTATACACAAGACACATCCGGACTTTGAATAAATCCATAAGACTGGATTACCTCATCAAATCGGATGTTCCAAGACCTCGAAGCTTGCTTCAATCCATAAATGGACCGATTAAGCTTACATACAAGATGCTCTTTGCCCTTTGCAATGAATCCCTCTGGTTGCTTCATATAGATGTCTTCCTCAAGACTTCCATTAAGGAAAGATATCTTGACATCCATCTGCCGCACCTCATAATCCATATGAGCTGCTATGCATAAGAGAATCCGGATAGACTTAAGCATGTCTACCGGCGAAAAGGACTCCTCATAATCGATATCCTCTTTCTGAGTATACCCCTTCGCAACAAGCCTCGCTTTGAAGGTCTCAACCTTCCCATCTATTCCTCTCTTTCTTTTATAGATCCACTTGCATCCAATGGTTTTTACACCGTCAGGTGGTTCCACTAGCTCCCAGACCTGATTTGAATCCATAGATTCAATCTCAGTATTCATTGCACTTTGCCAAGATGCTGCATCTATATCTTGGATTGCCTCGTCATATGTCCAGGGATCAGGTTCATGTTCGTCAGGGACCAAATCAGAAGATTCTCCCAAGAACATGAATCTATCAGGCTGTCTAACAACCCTCCCACTACGACGAGGTATCTCCTGTGTATCCTCTGTGACACGCGGTGCAGTGACTTGTGGTATATCCTCTTGTACCGGTGGTACTGAAGAAGTGACTTCCCCTTTTAATTCCTCCAAAATAATTTTACTCTTGGGCTTGTGGCTCATCACATAGTCTTCCTCTAGAAATCTGGCATTCGTGCTAACGATCACCCTCTGATCTCTAGGATTATAAAACAAACCACCCTTCGCTGGTTTCAACTTACCAAAGATCTCGCTTCAAAGACATGTTGGACTCCCCATATCCGAATATGTCTTAGACTAGGCTTTACTATCCCACAGTCCGTGGAGTAGAAGGCACGATTTAGATGGAATCGAGTTCTAATGTACACCGTCGATTCTAGAGCATATCCCCAAAATGAATGCAACTCATAATAACTCATCATCGATCTAACCATCTCCATAAGAGTCCTATTCCTTCGCTCTGCTACACCATTCTGCTGGGGTGTGCCAGGTGCGGACAATTGGGATTGAATCCTAGCCTCTGATAAGTAATTCCTAAACTCTCCTAAGAGGTACTCGCCACCACGATCAAATTGTAGTGTCTTGATACTTTTACCTTGACGCTTCTCCACATCAGCCTTGAATTCTTTGAACTTGTCAAAGCATTCAGACTTGCGGCACATCAGGTAAATGTATCCATATCTCGAGTAATCATCTATAAAAGAGACAAAATATTCAAAACCACCTCTAGCCTGGATAGTCATAGGACCACACAAATCAGAATGAACCAATTCTAACACTTCTTTGGCTCTATACCCCTTGGCCTTAAAAGGCCTCTTGGTCATTTTACCCTCCAAGCATGATTCACAGGTTGGGAAATCCTCCACCACTAATGAACCTAAAGGTCCATCAGCTATCAACCTTTGAATTCTGCTTAGGTTATTCTGACCAAGCCTAAGATGCCAAAGATATATTTGGTTCATCTTCAAGGCTCTTTTCTCTTATTGGAATTAAAAGATGAGTTATTAACTTCATTTGCATCGTGGGAGGTTTTTGTTGTGTATAGATTTCCTATCAATGCACAACAGATAATGTCCCTATTCCTTTTATAACAACTCTGTCATTAAAAGAAATAGAATATCCATCCATAAACAATTTAGAAATCAAAATTTAATTCTTTCTAAATAAAGGTACATAAAGGAAATTCTTAAGAATCAAAAGTTTATTTTTCTCAAAAGATAAATGAACGTCTCCCACTGCAATAGCCGCCACCTTCGTGGCATCGCCCAAGTACACGATAATCTCCCCCTCAGCCAGTCGTCTGGTTTCCTGGAACCCTTGCAAAGTATTGCAGACATGATCAGTGGCTCCCGTATCTACACACCAGGTGCCAGTAGATAACACCGCTAAACATGTTTCAACGACTAGACCAAAAGATATACCTTTTTGGGGCGATCCTTCTTCCGGTCCACCGCTTACAAGTAAAGCACTTGCCTTTCGGCTTCTTCACTCCTCCCTGAGTACCTCCCACCGCCTTTGCCTCAGTTTGTTTCTTCTTCTTTTTGCCTTTTGGCTTAGAAGTAGAAACATTTTGGGTCACCATGGCATGTGCCTGAGCACTCTGACGAAATAGCCCCTCTACCGCTGGAGTTCTGTCAGAAGCTCCGCCAACGAATACAACCTCTTGTTCATGTTGTAGTTCAGGAGAAACTGCTCAAAACTCCTAGGTAGAGACTGGAGTATGATATCGACTTGGGTTTCCCCATCGATCTCAGCTCCAAGGACCTCCAACTCATTCAAATGATCCATCATCTTAAGAACATAATTCCTTATGGGTGTTTCCTCGATCATGGTGGTCGTCATCAAGTTTCTAATGGCTTCTTGCCTCACAGCCCGATTCTGGTGTCCGAAAAGCTCTTTGAGATTGAGCATCATGTCATAAGCAGTGGGCATGGCTTGATGTTGATGTTGCAGTACATTTGACATAGATGCCAAAATGTAACACCGCACCATCTTATCGGCCTTGATCCACTTCTTATAACTCTCTCTCTCCTTTTCCCCAGAATCATCTGTAGGCTTAGGAGGGCACTCTTCGAGGAGTACATATTAGTATTCCTCAGCAGTCAAGACAATGTCAAGGTTCCTCTTCCAATCAACATAGTTGAGTCCAGTAAGTTTATTCTCTTTTAGTATCACAGCAAGTGGGTTGAAAGTCATTTTGAAAGAAAACCTAAGAATCACATAGATCAAAACATTAGATTTCAAAAAATTATTGATTCCTCAAACAATAAAATTTTAAAATCAACCAACACCTAAAAACACCGAGAATATCACACGATAGTGTGGACGTATACGAATTCTACATTTGTAAGAGGAGGTTTTACCCATTAATTTTACTATCTTGTCAACCTAACTTTTTGACAAGTAAAATTAATAGTTGGTTCCTCTTTGGCCCTACAAATAAAAGCAGTGACTCTGATGGGGAGGATACTTATATTTGTATCTAAGTGTTCACCATTACTCGGTACCAAGGTAATTATCTCGGGTTATGTGCCTTCCGATGGGGAAGTGCACACGCTCCTTAATAATTCCCTATAACCATATTTGACCTTGTGATCCGCAAACAAACTCATCCGATGGGGATGAAGGCACTTAGAGCCGACGTGCAAGTTTGTTTGCATCACATGTCAAATTGTAATGGAGACTGTGGGAATTTATAAAAATATCCCTCTCCCACTTAGTAATTTGAAAATGAGGAATTTTCTAGCCTACGACATGCATATCAAACAATAAGCAATAAATATGAAAAATAAATTAGTTTCCAACTATTATGGCTTTTGTCTTCAATATGTCTCCCATCGCATCGCCTTCTCATCCGCTCCTCCTACGCCGTGTACGAGCCATCTGGAGATCCGAGCCGAGACTAAAATCTATTTTAATTTACATCCATCGATCCTATACTCCATGAGGGAGTGTACATGAAATCTAGATCGAAAGTAAACTAAAATAAAAAGAGTGGCTAAACAATGCCGTATCTAATTTTCAAAAAATTAAATACTAGCCTCGTCAACCCCGAGGATTTAACAAAATAAATATTTACACACATACAATCACATACACACATATGGCCATAATAGTTGGATCTTATGCCTGCAACCAAAGAGTTAACCTACGCATATCCTACTATTCTCCGGCACATATAATATATGAAAAGCGCATAAAAATTAACCGAATCCTAAACAAACAAAACCGGAAACCTTGGCTCTGATACCAATTGAAGGGTTTTTTTCATTGATCTGTGAGGGGGAACTTTGCTTCCCACTTCACCTCGGTTTTTTGTTCACAGCGATCCCATCGATGTCCCCGGATTAAAAAAAAAATAATCCTAGACAAAAGGGATTGCCCAAACAACCAAGTCATCGTCGTGCTATTCGTTTAGAGAGGTCACTTGAACAAACTTGTCGTTCAAGCGACCAACCTCTATTCTACGAGTAGCCGTGGAATAGACGATGTCCGGATCGCCAACTTTCGTGTTTATGTTCGGGATCCAAGTATTATTTAGCCACAAACAGAATATATCATGCTCATAATTGAAAAATAAAAACAAACATGTTACAAAAGAGAATAGAGAATCGATATACCTCTCGATCTTCTAATGTATGACCTTCCTCCTTTCGAACGTCGTGTGGGCGACGATCTACCAAAAGTTGAAGCTCCTAGATCGCCAATCTTCCTTCCTTGCTCGTTCCAAGCAAGAGGAAGAATAGAAACAAAGCTCCTTTTCTTCTTTCAACGAACCACCAACATCCAATGTTGGAGCTTGCCACAGGCCAAGAAGGAAGAGGAGATTAGGGTGGAAACTGGCCAAGACACCAAGGGAAAGCCCTAAATCTTGTTTCCACCAGCCAAGGAGAAGGAAGGGAGGAGCTAGGGCGCCGCAAGCTTGAGGAAGAAGAAGAAGAAAGGAAATTGTTTCCTTATTTGGTGCCGCCAAGCTCCAAACCCTAGCCTAGCTCCGCCAACTCCAAAACCCTAGCTTCTCTGATTATTGTTCTCCACGCCCCCTTGCCCTCCTTTTATAGAGTTAGGATAAGCCTTCTTTTAATCTCCACCATTGGTTCTAGGGATTTAATCTCAACCGTCGGATCTAGAGATTTAATCTCTACCTTTGGATCTAGAGTTTTATTTCTATCCATTGGATCTAAGCTTCATGAGGTGTTAATAGGCTACAATAGGGACCATGAGGAGGAGTTGGATCTTGGCCACCCATGGATCAAGCACACATAAAGTCCGATCCATTAATGATAATCCAATCCACTAAAGGATTATCATTGATCTACCTCACCAACCCCCATAAGTTAATATGGGCTCCATATATTATTTGTACATTTTCTCCCCGTGTTTAAGATCTCGAATGTCCGTCGATTAATTAATTTACTGACCATTAATTAATCAACATCTAACTCCATGAGTAATACCACTCAACCTTTTCATCATGCCGGACCAAGTCCACTTGCAGGGTTTACAAGATGCTCTTTGCCCTTTGCAATGAATCCCTCTGGTTGCTTCATATAGATGTCTTCCTCAAGACTTCCATTAAGGAAAGATATCTTGACATCCATCTGCCGCACCTCATAATCCATATGAGCTGCTATGCATAAGAGAATCTGGATAGACTTAAGCATGTCTACCGGCGAAAAGGACTCCTCATAATCGATATCCTCTTTCTGAGTATACCCCTTCGCAACAAGCCTCGCTTTGAAGGTCTCAACCTTCCCATCTATTCCTCTCTTTCTTTTGTAGATCCACTTGCATCCAATGGTTTTTACACCGTCAGGTGGTTCCACTAGCTCCCAGACCTGATTTGAATCCATAGATTCAATCTCAGTATTCATTGCACTTTGCCAAGATGCTGCATCTATATCTTGGATTGCCTCGTCATATGTCCAGGGATCAGGTTCATGTTCGTCAGGGACCAAATCAGAAGATTCTCCCAAGAACATGAATCTATCAGGCTGTCTAACAACCCTCCCACTACGACGAGGTATCTCCTGTGTATCCTCTGTGACACGCGGTGCAGTGACTTGTGGTATATCCTCTTGTACCGGTGGTACTGAAGAAGTGACTTCCCCTTTTAATTCCTCCAAAATAATTTTACTCTTGGGCTTGTGGCTCATCACATAGTCTTCCTCTAGAAATCTGGCATTCGTGCTAACGATCACCCTCTGATCTCTAGGATTATAAAACAAACCACCCTTCGTTCCTCTAGGATAGCCAACGAACATACGTACTTCTGTACGAGGTTTCAACTTACCAGCATCTGCCTTCAGCACATGTGCTGGACTCCCCCATATCCGAATATGTCTTAGACTAGGCTTTCGCCCAGTCCACAATTCTGTGGGAGTAGAAGGCACTGATTTAGATGGAATCGAGTTCAGAATGTACACTGTCGTATCTAGAGCATATCCCCAAAATGAATCTGGCAACTCATAATAACTCATCATCGATCTAACCATCTCCATAAGAGTCCTATTCCTTCGCTCTGCTACACCATTCTGCTGGGGTGTGCCAGGTGCGGACAATTGGGATTGAATCCTAGCCTCTGATAAGTAATTCCTAAACTCTCCTAAGAGGTACTCGCCACCATGATCAAATTGTAGTGTCTTGATACTTTTACCTTGACGCTTCTCCACATCAGCCTTGAATTCTTTGAACTTGTCAAAGCATTCAGACTTGCGGCACATCAGGTAAATGTATCCATATCTCGAGTAATCATCTATAAAAGAGACAAAATATTCAAAACCACCTCTAGCCTGGATAGTCATAGGACCACACAAATCAGAATGAACCAATTCTAACACTTCTTTGGCTCTATACCCCTTGGCCTTAAAAGGCCTCTTGGTCATTTTACCCTCCAAGCATGATTCACAGGTTGGGAAATCCTCCACCACTAATGAACCTAAAGGTCCATCAGCTATCAACCTTTGAATTCTGCTTAGGTTAATATGACCAAGCCTAAGATGCCAAAGATATGTTTGGTTCATCTTCGAAGGCTCTTTTCTCTTATTGGAATTAAAAGATGAGTTATTAACTTCAATTTGCATCGTGGGAGGTTTTTGTTCAAGTGTGTATAGATTTCCTATCAATGCACCTGAACAGATAATGTCCCTATTCCTTTTTATAACAACTCTGTCATTAAAAGAAATAGAATATCCATCCATAAACAATTTAGAAATCAAAATTTAATTCTTTCTAAATAAAGGTACATAAAGGAAATTCTTAAGAATCAAAAGTTTATTTTTCTCAAAAGATAAATGAACGTCTCCCACTGCAATAGCCGCCACCTTCGTGGCATCGCCCAAGTACACGATAATCTCCCCCTCAGCCAGTCGTCTGGTTTCCTGGAACCCTTGCAAAGTATTGCAGACATGATCAGTGGCTCCCGTATCTACACACCAGGTGCCAGTAGATAACACCGCTAAACATGTTTCAACGACTAGACCAAAAGATATACCTTTGTTCTGCTTGCGGTTGGGGCAGTCCTTCTTCCAGTGTCCAGTCTGCTTACAAGTAAAGCACTTGCCTTTCGGCTTCTTCACTCCTCCCTGAGTACCTCCCACCGCCTTTGCCTCAGTTTGTTTCTTCTTCTTTTTGCCTTTTGGCCTAGAAGTAGAAATATTTTGGGTCACCATGGCATGTGCCTGAGCACTCTGACGAAATAGCCCCTCTACCGCCTGGAGTTCTGTCAGAAGCTCCGCCAACGAATACAACCTCTTGTTCATGTTGTAGTTCAGGAGAAACTGCTCAAAACTCCTAGGTAGAGACTGGAGTATGATATCGACTTGGGTTTCCCCATCGATCTCAGCTCCAAGGACTTCCAACTCATTCAAATGATCCATCATCTTAAGAACATAATTCCTTATGGGTGTTTCCTCGATCATGGTGGTCGTCATCAAGTTTCTAATGGCTTCTTGCCTCGCAGCCCGATTCTGGTGTCCGAAAAGCTCTTTGAGATTGAGCATCATGTCATAAGCAGTGGGCATGGCTTGATGTTGATGTTGCAGTACATTTGACATAGATGCCAAAATGTAACACCGCACCATCTTATCGGGCTTGATCCACTTCTTATAACTCTCTCTCTCCTTTTCCCCAGAATCATCTGTAGGCTTAGGAGGGCACTCTTCGAGGAGTACATATTAGTATTCCTCAGCAGTCAAGACAATGTCAAGGTTCCTCTTCCAATCAACATAGTTGAGTCCAGTAAGTTTATTCTCTTTTAGTATCACAGCAAGTGGGTTGAAAGTCATTTTGAAAGAAACCCTAAGAATCACATAGATCAAAACATTAGATTTCAAAAAATTATTGATTCCTCAAACAATAAAATTTTAAAATCAACCAACACCTAAAAACACCGAGAATATCACACGATAGTGTGGACGTATACGAATTCTACATTTGTAAGAGGAGGTTTTACCCATTAATTTTACTATCTTGTCAACCTAACTTTTTGACAAGTAAAATTAATAGTTGGTTCCTCTTTGGCCCTACAAATAAAAGCAGTGACTCTGATGGGGAGGATACTTATATTTGTATCTAAGTGTTCACCATTACTCGGTACCAAGGTAATTATCTCGGGTTATGTGCCTTCCGATGGGGAAGTGCACACGCTCCTTAATAATTCCCTATAACCATATTTGACCTTGTGATCCGCAAACAAACTCATCCGATGGGGATGAAGGCACTTAGAGCCGACGTGCAAGTTTGTTTGCATCACATGTCAAATTGTAATGGAGACTGTGGGAATTTATAAAAATATCCCTCTCCCACTTAGTAATTTGAAAATGAGGAATTTTCTAGCCTACGACATGCATATCAAACAATAAGCAATAAATATGAAAAATAAATTAGTTTCCAACTATTATGGCTTTTGTCTTCAATATGTCTCCCATCGTGACGCTTTCTCATCCGCTTCCCTCCTACGGTGTCACAGCCATCTGGAGATCCGAGCTGAGACTAAAATCTATTTTAATTTACATCCATCGATCCTATACTCCATGAGGGAGTGTACATGAAATCTAGATCGAAAGTAAACTAAAATAAAAAGAGTGGCTAAACAATGCCGTATCTAATTTTCAAAAAATTAAATACTAGCCTCGTCAACCCCGAGGATTTAACAAAATAAATATTTACACACATACAATCACATACACACATATGGCCATAATAGTTGGATCTTATGCCTGCAACCAAAGAGTTAACCTACGCATATCCTACTATTCTCCGGCACATATAATATATGAAAAGCGCATAAAAATTAACCGAATCCTAAACAAACAAAACCGGAAACCTTGGCTCTGATACAAATTGAAGGGTTTTTTTCATTGATCTGTGAGGGGGAACTTTGCTTCCCACTTCACCTCGGATTTTTGTTCACAGCGATCCCATCGATGTCCCCGGATTAAAAAAAAAATAATCCTAGACAAAAGGGATTGCCCAAACAACCAAGTCATCGTCGTGCTATTCGTTTAGAGAGGTCACTTGAACAAACTTGTCGTTCAAGCGACCAACCTCTATTCTACGAGTAGTCGTGGAATAGACGATGTCCGGATCGCCAACTTTCGTGTTTATGTTCGGGATCCAAGTATTATTTAGCCACAAACAGAATATATCATGCTCATAATTGAAAAATAAAAACAAACATGTTACAAAAGAGAATAGAGAATCGATATACCTCTCGATCTTCTAATGTATGACCTTCCTCCTTTCGAACGTCGTGTGGGCGACGATCTACCAAAAGTTGAAGCTCCTAGATCGCCAATCTTCCTTCCTTGCTCGTTCCAAGCAAGAGGAAGAATAGAAACAAAGCTCCTTTTCTTCTTTCAACCAACCACCAACATCCAATGTTGGAGCTTGCCACAGGCCAAGAAGGAAGAGGAGATTAGGGTGGAAACTGGCCAAGACACCAAGGGAAAGCCCTAAATCTTGTTTCCACCAGCCAAGGAGAAGGAGAAGAGGGAGTTTGGACGCCGGCCAAGGGCTGGAAGGGCTTCAATGGGTGCTGGCAAGCTTGAGGAAGAAGAAAACAAGGAAGTTGTTTCCTTATTTGGTGTCGCCAATGCTCCAAACCCTAACCCTTGCTTCTTGCCGCCAACCTCCAAAAACCCTAGCTTCTCTCAATTTTTCTCCATGCCAATCCCTTGTTCTCCTTTTATAGAGTTAGGGATAAGCCTTCTTTTAATCTCCACCATTGGTTCTAGGGATTTAATCTCAACCGTCGGATCTAGAGATTTAATCTCTACCTTTGGATCTAGAGTTTTATTTCTATCCATTGGATCTAAGCTTCATGAGGTGTTAATAGGCTACAATAGGGACCATGAGGAGGAGTTGGATCTTGGCCACCCATGGATCAAGCACACATAAAGTCCGATCCATTAATGATAATCCAATCCACTAAAGGATTATCATTGATCTACCTCACCAACCCCCATAAGTTAATATGGGCTCCATATATTATTTGTACATTTTCTCCCCGTGTTTAAGATCTCGAATGTCCGTCGATTAATTAATTTACTGACCATTAATTAATCAACATCTAACTCCATGAGTAATACCACTCAACCTTTTCATCATGCCGGACCAAGTCCACTTGCAGGGTTTACAAGATGCTCTTTGCCCTTTGCAATGAATCCCTCTGGTTGCTTCATATAGATGTCTTCCTCAAGACTTCCATTAAGGAAAGATATCTTGACATCCATCTGCCGCACCTCATAATCCATATGAGCTGCTATGCATAAGAGAATCTGGATAGACTTAAGCATGTCTACCGGCGAAAAGGACTCCTCATAATCGATATCCTCTTTCTGAGTATACCCCTTCGCAACAAGCCTCGCTTTGAAGGTCTCAACCTTCCCATCTATTCCTCTCTTTCTTTTGTAGATCCACTTGCATCCAATGGTTTTTACACCGTCAGGTGGTTCCACTAGCTCCCAGACCTGATTTGAATCCATAGATTCAATCTCAGTATTCATTGCACTTTGCCAAGATGCTGCATCTATATCTTGGATTGCCTCATCATATGTCCAGGGATCAGGTTCATGTTCGTCAGGGACCAAATCAGAAGATTCTCCCAAGAACATGAATCTATCAGGCTGTCTAACAACCCTCCCACTACGACGAGGTATCTCCTGTGTATCCTCTGTGACACGCGGTGCAGTGACTTGTGGTATATCCTCTTGTACCGGTGGTACTGAAGAAGTGACTTCCCCTTTTAATTCCTCCAAAATAATTTTACTCTTGGGCTTGTGGCTCATCACATAGTCTTCCTCTAGAAATCTGGCATTCGTGCTAACGATCACCCTCTGATCTCTAGGATTATAAAACAAACCACCCTTCATTCCTCTAGGATAGCCAACGAACATACGTACTTCTGTACGAGGTTTCAACTTACCAGCATCTGCCTTCAGCACATGTGCTGGACTCCCCCATATCCGAATATGTCTTAGACTAGGCTTTCGCCTAGTCCACAATTCTGTGGGAGTAGAAGGCACTGATTTAGATGGAACCGAGTTCAGAATGTACACTGCCGTATCTAGAGCATATCCCCAAAATGAATCTGGCAACTCATAATAACTCATCATCGATCTAACCATCTCCATAAGAGTCCTATTCCTTCGCTCTGCTACACCATTCTGCTGGGGTGTGCCAGGTGCAGACAATTGGGATTGAATCCTAGCCTCTGATAAGTAATTCCTAAACTCTCCTAAGAGGTACTCGCCACCACGATCAAATTGTAGTGTCTTGATACTTTTACCTTGACGCTTCTCCACATCAGCCTTGAATTCTTTGAACTTGTCAAAGCATTCAGACTTGCGGCACATCAGGTAAATGTATCCATATATCGAGTAATCATCTATAAAAGAGATAAAATATTCAAAACCACCTCTAGCCTGGATAGTCATAGGACCACACAAATCAGAATGAACCAATTCTAACACATCTTTGGCTCTATACCCCTTGGCCTTAAAAGGCCTCTTGGTCATTTTACCCTCCAAGCATGATTCACAGGTTGGGAAATCCTCCACCACTAATGAACCTAAAGGTCCATCAGCTATCAACCTTTGAATTCTGCTTAGGTTAATATGACCAAGCCTAAGATGCCAAAGATATGTTTGGTTCATTTTCGAAGGCTCTTTTCTCTTATTGGAATTAAAAGATGAGTTATTAACTTCAATTTGCATCGTGGGAGGTTTTTGTTCAAGTGTGTATAGATTTCCTATCAATGCACCTGAATAGATAATGTCCCTATTCCTTTTTATAACAACTCTGTCATTAAAAGAAATAGAATATCCATCCATAAACAATTTAGAAATCAAAATTTAATTCTTTCTAAATAAAGGTACATAAAGAAAATTCTTAAGAATCAAAAGTTTATTTTTCTCAAAAGATAAATGAACGTCTCCCACTGCTATAGCCGCCACATTCGTGGCATCGCCCAAGTACACGGTAATCTCCCCCTCAGCCAGTCGTCTGGTTTCCTGGAACCCTTGCAAAGTATTGCAGACATGATCAGTGGCTCCCGTATCTACACACCAGGTGCCAGTAGATAACACCGCTAAACATGTTTCAACGACTAGACCAAAAGATATACCTTTGTTCTGCTTGCGGTTGGGGCAGTCCTTCTTCCAGTGTCAAGTCTGCTTACAAGTAAATCACTTGCCTTTCGGCTTCTTCACTCCTCCCTGAGTACCTCCCACCGCCTTTGCCTCAGTTTGTTTCTTCTTCTTTTTGCCTTTCGGCTTAGAAGTAGAAACCTTTTGGGTCACCATGGCATGTGCCTGAGCACTCTGACGAAATAGCCCCTCTACTTCCTGGAGTTCTGTCAGAAGCTCCGCCAACGAATACAACCTCTTGTTCATGTTGTAGTTCAGGCGAAACTGCTCAAAACTCCTAGGTAGAGACTGGAGTATGATATCGACTTGGGTTTCCCCATCGATCTCAGCTACAAGGACCTCCAACTCATTCAAATGATCCATCATCTTAAGAACATGATTCCTTATGGGTGTTCCCTCGATCATGGTGGTCATCATCAAGTTTCTAATGGCTTCTTGCCTCGCAGCCCGATTCTGGTGTCCGAAAAGCTCTTTGAGATTGAGCATCATGTCATAAGCAGTGGGCATGGCTTGATGTTGATGTTGCAGTACATTTGACATAGATGCCAAAATGTAACACTGCACCATCTTATCGGCCTTGATCCACTTCTTATAACTCTCTCTCTCCTTTTCCCCAGAATCATCTGTAGGCTTAGGAGGGCACTCTTCGAGGAGTACATATTAGTATTCCTCAGCAGTCAAGACAATGTCAAGGTTCCTCTTCCAATCAACATAGTTGAGTCCAGTAAGTTTATTCTCTTTTAGTATCACAGCAAGTGGGTTGAAAGTCATTTTGAAAGAAAACCTAAGAATCACATAGATCAAAACATTAGATTTCAAAAAATTATTGATTCCTCACACAATAAAATTTTAAAATCAACCAACACCTAAAAACACCGAGAATATCACACGATAGTGTGGACGTATACGAATTCTACATTTGTAAGAGGAGGTTTTACCCATTAATTTTACTATCTTGTCAACCTAACTTTTTGACAAGTAAAATTAATAGTTGGTTCCTCTTTGGCCCTACAAATAAAAGCAGTGACTCTGATGGGGAGGATACTTATATTTGTATCTAAGTGTTCACCATTACTCGGTACCAAGGTAATTATCTCGGGTTATGTGCCTTCCGATGGGGAAGTGCACACGCTCCTTAATAATTCCCTATAACCATATTTGACCTTGTGATCCGCAAACAAACTCATCCGATGGGGATGAAGGCACTTAGAGCCGACGTGCAAGTTTGTTTGCATCACATGTCAAATTGTAATGGAATTTATAAAAATATCCCTCTCCCACTTAGTAATTTGAAAATGAGGAATTTTCTAGCCTACGACATGCATATCAAACAATAAGCAATAAATATGAAAAATAAATTAGTTTCCAACTATTATGGATTTTTGTCTTCAATATGTCTCCCATCGCATCGCCTTCTCATCCGCTCCTCCTACGCTATGTACGAGCCATCCGAGATCAATCTATTTTAATTTACATCCATCGATCCTATACTCCATGAGGAGTGTACATGAAATCTAGATCAGTAAACTAAAATAAAAGAGTGGCTAAACAATGCCGTATCTAATTTTCAAAAAATTAAATACTAGCCTCGTCAACCCCGAGGATTTAACAAAATAAATATTTACACACATACAATCACATACACACATATGGCCATAATAGTTGGATCTTATGCCTGCAACCAAAGAGTTAACCTACGCATATCCTACTATTCTCCGGCACATATAATATATGAAAAGCGCATAAAAATTAACCGAATCCTAAACAAACAAAACCGGAAACCTTGGCTCTGATACCAATTGAAGGGTTTTTTTCATTGATCTGTGAGGGGAAACTTTGCTTCCCACTTCACCTCGGTTTTTTGTTCACAGCGATCCCATCGATGTCCCCGGATTAAAAAAAAAAAATCCTAGACAAAAGGGATTGCCCAAACAACCAAGTCATCGTCGTGCTATTCGTTTAGAGAGGTCACTTGAACAAACTTGTCGTTCAAGCGACCAACCTCTATTCTACGAGTAGCCGCGGAATAGACGATGTCCGGATCGCCAACTTTCATGTTTATGTTCGGGATCCAAGTATTATTTAGCCACAAACAGAATATATCATGCTCATAATTGAAAAATAAAAACAAACATGTTACAAAAGAGAATAGAGAATCGATATACCTCTCGATCTTCTAATGTATGACCTTCCTCCTTTCGAACGTCGTGTGGGCGACGATCTACCAAAAGTTGAAGCTCCTAGATCGCCAATCTTCCTTCCTTGCTCATTCCAAGCAAGAGGAAGAATAGAAACAAAGCTCCTTTTCTTCTTTCAACCAACCACCAACATCTAATGTTGGAGCTTGCCACAGGCCAAGAAGGAAGAGGAGATTAGGGTGGAAACTGGCCAAGACACCAAGGGAAAGCCCTAAATCTTGTTTCCACCAGCCAAGGAGAAGGAGAAGAGGGAGTTTGGACGCCGGCCAAGGGCTGGAAGGGCTTCAATGGGTGCTGGCAAGCTTGAAGAAGAAGAAAACAAGGAAGTTGTTTCCTTATTTGGTGTCGCCAATGCTCCAAACCCTAACCCTTGCTTCTTGCCGCCAACCTCCAAAAACCCTAGCTTCTCTCAATTTTTCTCCATGCCAATCCCTTGTTCTCCTTTTATAGAGTTAGGGATAAGCCTTCTTTTAATCTCCACCATTGGTTCTAGGGATTTAATCTCAACCGTCGGATCTAGAGATTTAATCTCAACCGTCGGATCTAGAGATTTAATCTCTACCTTTGGATCTAGAGTTTTGTTTCTATCCATTGGATCTAAGCTTCATGAGGTGTTAATAGGCTACAATAGGGACCATGAGGAGGAGTTGGATCTTAGCCACCCATGGATCAAGCCCACATAAAGTCTGATCCATTAATGATAATCCAATCCACTAAAGGATTATCATTGATCTACCTCACCAACCCCCATAAGTTAATATGGGCTCCATATATTATTTGTACATTTTCTCCCCGTGTTTAAGATCTCGAATGTCCGTCGATTAATTAATTTACTGACCATTAATTAATCAACATCTAACTCCATGAGTAGTACCACTCAACCTTTTCATCATGCCGGACCAAGTCCACTTGCAGGGTTTACATAATGAACCTTATGAGCTCCTCAAGGGGACATCATCATCCTAATATATAGGACACGGTTTCCTCCTATAATCAATGACACACCATATAAATAATATCATTTCCCAACTTACCAAGCCTATCGATTTAATCTATAAATCTCGCCCATTGGTAAATCAAAGAGATGAATACTAAGTATATGTGCCCATTATTATATCGGGATTAAGAGCATGTACAAAATAATATCTGAGGTCCAATTCGATTATGTAGTCAGCAATAAATCAAATCACCTCTAAGTCGGTCCTACTCAATACACACAAAGTGTACTAGTGTGATTCTATAGTCAAGACAAACCTATACCAAATCACACTACAACCATTCTGATAGTTTGTCCAAAGTCATCTCGGTTGTGAGCCTTTACTTATACTTTACAAGGAGCTGATAACATGATCTCCCGTGTGACACCACACGCCATGTTATCTATAATGTAATGTATTAGACAATATGCATAGTCATAAAAATATGCAAACAATGATCATGTGATTCTTATTTCAAAATAAAGATGTTCATACAAAAGGTAGACTTTTCAATATACATCCCAACAATAACCATATCTACTGAAGTCATCAGTAAATGTAATGAAGTATCTGTAACCACCTCTAGCAACAACATTGAAAGGGCCACATACATCACTATGTATAAGTCCTAACAAGTCTGTTGCTCTTTCGCTGTGTCCACTAAAGTGAGTCTTGGTCATCTTTCCTAGAAGGCAAGACTCGCATGTCTCATATGATTCAAAATCAAATGATTTTAGCAGCCCATCCTTATGGAGCTGGGATAAGCGACTCTCATTTATGTGACCTAAGCGACAATGCCCGAGATAGGTTTGGTTCAACTCATTTGACTTGAACATTTTGGTACTTATGTTATAGATGGGGCTCTCTAAGTCTAGAATGTAGAGTTCGTTCATTAGAGGTGCACTACAATAGAACATATCATTTAAATAAACTGAACAATATTTGTTCTTTATTATAAATGAAAAGCCTTTCTTGTCCAAACAAGAAACTAAAATTATGTTCTTTGTCAAAGTAGGCACATAACAACATTCATCCAGTTCTAGTACAAGACCAGAGGACAGAGATAGAAAATAAGTTCCTACAGCAACAACAGTAACTCTTTCTCCATTGCCTACTCATAAGTTCACCTCGCCCTTTGTCAATGCCCTGCTATTTCTCAGCGCCTGCACATTGGTACAAATGTGAGATGCACATCCAGTATCTAATACCCATGATGAAGAAATAGATAGATTGACTTCTATAACATTTATACATGAAGTAAAAGTCTCACTTCTCTTCTTCTTAAGATCTTCTAGGTATGCTTTGCAATTACGCTTCTAGTGTCTAGCTTCCTTGCAGTGGAAGCAAGTCCCTTCTTTGGCCACCCCTCCTTTCGGTTTCAGTTCCTTGCCTTTGCCCTTGGCTTGGAACTTTCCCTTACCTTTAGGTTTGCCCTTGCCTTTCTTCTTTTGCACCATCAAAATGGAGTCAGATTTTCCCTTCTTAAGGTTGAGCTCAGTAGTTCTCAACATGCTGAGTATCTCAGGCAGTGGCTTATCAATTTCATTGATGTTTTAATTCATGACAAATTGATTATAGTTTTGTAGCAAAAGATTGCAAGATCAAATCAGTGGCCAGCTCTTGGCCAAGTGGGAATCTCAACCTCTGTAGGTTTTCTATGTACCCAATCATCTTGAGTACATATGGACCTACGGGAGTCCCATCTTGCATCTTGGACTGAAACAATGCCTTAGAGATCTCATATCTCTCGTGCCTTGCTTGTCCTTGATATAGTTGACGAAGATGTTCAACCATATCATAAGCATTCATGAACTCGTGTTACTTCTGAAGCTCAGAGTTCATGGTCGTGAGCATGAGACAAGACACATCTAATGCATCATCTTGATGCTTCTTGTAAGCATCACGCGATTCGCGGCGATGGCGGAGGTGCCTTGAGAATGGTGCTCCAGAGGCGCTGATTTCCTTTCTTGGGTGAGAACGATTCTCAGGTTCCTGTACCAGTCTAGGAAATTAGCTCCATTGAGCTTGTCCTTCTCAAGGATAGAATGCAGGGTGAGAGTGTTCGTGTTTGTCGACATGGTAATTTACAATATACACAATGCAGAAAATTAATATCATATTCCATTTATCATTTATTTAGACCTTTAATCAAATGATGCTCCCACTGAATTATAGGATTTTTGTAGAATCGAGTCATGAATTTGGTCAAACCACATTACTAGATTCATACAAATAAGCTATAATTCTTGCGGGACAAGATCCACATCATACTAGGCCTTGAGTTAGCTTTGGCTAAATCGCCCAAGACTTAGTATGATAGGTAGGTAACACATTACTGATTACATCTCTATGCAACTCTTGTTTATAGGATCAAGATCCACATTTACAAAAGACCTTGAGTTATCTTTGGCTAAATTGCCCAAGATTTATTGTAAATGCGATCTTATCCTATCTTTCCAACGGTTGGAATATGCCTATAGTTTTACTCGAGCCAATTGAGTTAACTAGTTTTACTCAATCTAATTGAGCTTATACTCACCCAAGTTGTGATAGGCAGGACCAAGATTCTCCCTCCGCACCCTACCAAGATAATATGCATTGCTCTACTTTGGCAGATTCAACAACAATAAATGATCGAGGTAGTGATGCATATCAAAACTTGGTAGGCATTTTGAGTTGATTCGATTAAGATCTAATCTAATCGTGAATGTGTATCATATATGCATCAAGGTCTTTATTATCCTACACTAGTATGCATCACATACATACAAGCAATATACTAGCATGCATCATATACATACAAGCAAAATATCCTAGCATGCATCATATACATACAAGCAAAATTTACTAGAATGCATCACATACATACAAGAAAAACAAATATATATATATATATATATATAATTGTGATGAGGTCATGGCCCTACTATGATCTTCTCAAGCCAATGAGAAGATCGGACGGTTAACCTAGGGTTAGCGGCTTCTCCAAGCGCTTCCTTTGACCGTCAAGTGTCGTCGGCACCCTTCTCGTAACTCCGTCTACTAGTGGACCTTCCACCGCTCCATTTTTGTACATTACAATCATGAAACTCGAGTTACATTCGAGTCTAAAACTATTTACAACTGGAATTTTAAAATAAGAGGCACGATGCGTAGGTCGCATATACCCTATACAACATGCACAACCACAAAAATGACGTGCAAACCATATTATGAATTACAACACGTTTATCCAATCATATTGGGGTTCTTGAGCCATGACTATTACAGAATTATACATAATTCTAAATTATGTATTTTATAGAAAATTTCTATAATTTTTCCTATTTTTTTCAATTTTATGAGTCACATCTTCGTAACGGTCCCGTTAAGCGATTTCCGAGCGCGATCGCGGGACAAGGCCCCTTTCGGGGATAGGGGCAGCGCCCCTACTCACAAAATAAACTTTGCGAGTGTCCCATCTTGATCTTACAGTGATTTAAGTCACTGTCCCAAAAACCTAAAGCGAGAACTCGCCATTTTGGAGAGTTTTTCTCGGTGGTTGAAGCCTACAAGTGTCCCAACACTTGTTGCTTCGACTCTTCGAGAAAATTACCCAAAAAAATCTATAAAAATAGGAAATTTATAGAAACTTACAGATTTATAATATTTATATATAATACAAAAACTACAAAACAAAAACACATACATGCTTCACACGTGGCTCTGATACCACTGTTGGACTATCCGAGCCGTAAAAACCACTTTTTGCATTGCGAAAACCCCGGAAGTCGGCCACGGATCCATGCGAAGGTAAATAAAACTACATGTATGTGTTTAAAAATTTTAGATCTACTCTAGATCTACATGTCAAGAGTTTACCCTCAATGCGATGTCCTTCGCTTATCCCGCTCGTCCAAATGGCTTGTCAGAACTCGAGAGTGTCAAGTGTACACTCCTCTATCGATATCCACACGAATAATAGGTGGAGAAGATCACTTAGAGTGTGCTAGCACACTAAGGAACCCACAGCAAGAGGGGAGGGAGAGAGCTTGAGGGAAGAACCAAGGAAGAAGATGAAGTTCACACAAAATAACTTCACACACTAACTCCTCCTAAAGTGGTCGGCCACTTCATGGAGGGGGAGAGGGGGGGGGGGGGGGGGGTAGATGCATGTATGTAATTCCAAGAGTCAATGACTCTTGGTCTCTCTCATGAGGTGGCACCCCTTGATGTGCCCATGATGATGTGGAACATCATCATTGGTCGGCCCCCATGCCAAGTCAACATGACATGGCAATTGGTCAAGTCAAAATTGACCATTCATCTTCCCTCTCAAGTCAAGTCAAACTTGACCTATTATCTCCCATGGTTGATCAAATCTAACCACTTGATTCAAGTCAATTTGATTTAATGAATCTCTATTCATTATTTTAAATTGACTCAATGAATCAAATCTAAATTAGACTCATTCAACACTTTGAATCAAATTGAGTCTAACTCAATTAGTCTAATTTGGATTACTCTTAATCCAATTTGGTTCATCTCATGAACCTAACCCTCATGGTTCATCATATGAATCTAATCTCTATCTAATTGCCCTTTGTGTGTGACCCTATAGGTTCTTGTAACATTGGCAATGCTCCTAAACCGATTTAGAAACATAAGCAATGAGCGATATCTAGCAACACATCATTGCTACCCAAGTTACAAGAATGTTGAGATCCAACATCACCTTTGTGACTACTAATTGTGACTCTCACAATATGTGACAATGTCCCTCTATTCTTGACATCTAGATTGACCAATTGAGGCATAGATCATGTCATCCTCGGTACAATCTATATCTTGAACTCCAAGTAGACTCATTCTAATCAAATGAGTTAATATCTCATATTGACTCATTTGGGCATGGTCATGCACTTCGTGGTCTCACTCTATCAAGAATAATAATGTCACTCCCGTCATATAGGAGGGATAGATCTCATCTACATCACTCACATCTCTTCGCATAATTTGTTACATACCCAGTAATCGCCTTTATAGTCCACCCATTTATGGGTGATGTTTGACGAAGCCAAAGTATGCAACTCCTTATGTAGGGAATCATGGTGACTTCAAGTCCAAGGACTAATAGTCGTACTAATAGTCACATGAGAAAGTATATGATACTCATATAATGATCCATGATACTTTCTCATGGCGGGTCATTCAATATACATTCTCCAATGCATACCCATGTGTCAACTTGATATCTCATATTCATGACTTGTGAGATCAAGTCATCGAGTTGACCTACATGCTAGTCTCTATGCATTAACATTGTCCCTGAATGTTAATACTTGACTAGGAATGATTAAGAGTAGTGTTCTCTATATCATCTCATTATCGATTCAACCGATCAATTGATATAGATAAGAACCCTCTACTCAAGGATGTTATTATACTTAGTTATTTGGCACCAATACAAGTAAATATAATAACCATCCCTTTATAAATAGGAATATGATACAATAAAGTCCATACAACAATCATCACATGATTGACTCTAGGGCTTTCACTAACAATGTGGATTTTGTTTTTTCCTAATCTAAGGGTTCATGCATTTTTACCAAGGCATATCAAATTTGATTCCTTTATCTAGGACTTCAAACCAATGCCATTGTCCTTAAATTCAATTTTATTAACCCAAATGCATGAATATGATCGTGGCATGAATAAATTGCATAAATTAAAAGCATTTCCATGATACATGATGTCATGACATGATATAGAATTGTCCCCGCGGGGATGGCGCGATGGTAAGGCAGTGTGGCTGCTTAGCATATGGGCTGGGGTCGATTTCGGAGAGGGGTCTAAAATCCCCCCTGGCTTCAGAAGACCCCCCCCCCCCACTGCCTTGCCACCGTGTCCGGGACATAGTCTCCCCCGTAATTTACCCTCCCTCTCGCCAATAGCCCTAGGACGGGTGACAGGGGGCTGCTAGTTGGGCAGATTCCCAACTTTAGCATGACATGATATAGAATTTAAACCTATGTATCAATCATGACATATATCAATCTAAGTATTATCATGATATTTTAAATAATAATATGAGCATGATGTCATGACATGGTTTATGGCAAACAAGGCATGCCAACTTTATAATATAAGGTATAGAAATACCTAGGTTTAAACCTAATTACCTTTTGCTAAAACTATACCCAATTTGCCATAATACTTAACCAAATCCCTTAAGTATGCCAATATCCCAAATTTGGCACACTTTTGACTCTAAACTTACTTGTGCTAATTTTGATCGATTTTTCAACTTCTATTAAATCCATTGGCACATCCTAAAGTCTTTTAGGACATAATTCTAATTTCATTTTCAAAGTATCACATTACCTTGAAAATGTCCTAAAGTATCAACTCCACTATGGTTAGGTTAGCTACCCATCCATTTAGGGTTGACACACCCTAAACCCATCTAGTGTGATGGAATCACACTCTTAGGAATCCAAAATCTATTGGAGCTCCTTGAGTTTACAAGGTATTCATTAGGGATGACTTCCCTAGATACCTTCCTAATGACCCTCTTAGACTTGGAATCCTTGGTCATTGTGGTCTTGTTTAGGTCAACTCTAGGGATGGCTTCCCTTATGATCTTCTTAGTGGTTTTCCTAGGTTTTTTGGAAATCTTGGCCACTAGACACTTACCATGGTCAACTCTAGGGATGACTTCTCTTGTGACCTTGGTTTTCCTAGACCTAGGTTTAGTTCCATAATTAAATGGAACATTATGCTAGGTTGACATTACCTCCTTAGACTTAGGCTCGTGACCCAAGCCTTTCTTGTCCTTATATGATCCATGCCTACCAACACCTAGATCTTGACTACTAGACCCTTTGATCATGTTTTCTATTTTCCTAAGGGTCTTTTCTATTTTATCAAGTCTTGACCTTAAGACTTGATTTTTCTTTTCTAATATAGCTACTTTTGATCTTTCACTATATTTTTGGACATTATTTTTCCTCCTAAGCATATGTCTATTTTTCTTTGGGTTAATGTCTAAGTTTTTACTATCATCCTTAGGTGGGGTTGGTTTAGAATTATGTTCGTACAAGGGCACTAGATAATCGAATATAAGTTTTGATTATGAAAAAGATCCAAAGTTAAGATCATATTGTTATCTCATGAGATGAATTAAGTGTGCAGGAAATGATTAAGCTAAGCTGAAGGTCAGCGACACCCAGAGAATCTCGAGTTGGGAAACCGTGGTGGTTGGGCGACACCGGGGGAACTTTGTGGGAGTCAAAGAACCTAGGTGGAAGACCGGAAGCAAAGCGACGAGTCATAAAGGACCAGAGGTAAGCACGAGTGTGAAGAGAGATGGTAAGGTCGTGTCCTTTGTACGAGGATGACCGTAAGCGACGATCCGACTAAGACTTCCTGTGGAAGGTCTAGGTCGAGATCGGATGGTATGAAATCATCGCATTTACCATTTTTCGTGCTAACCTCTTACTACAGGGAAGTGGCTAGGCTGGTAGTCGACTGCTGACCATTGGGTACTCGACTGATGCTCATCAGTCGACTGATGGCGACAAATTAGCCTTTGGTGCTAGGTCAAAACGGATAATGTTTGATGTGGCCACTTCGCGATAAAATATGGTACCACCTCGTGATCAGTTCCAAAAGATGAGGAGACTTATTCCAAGGCCAAACTCTATAAAAGGAGGGGAGGACTCCAACCCAAACAATCAATCAAGATTATTCTTAAGTGCTCCTATAACACCAAAGCTCCAACATCGTCATAACGCCGACGCGACACCAAGCTTTCATCTTCTTTATCGGCAGCAGCAGCAAGTAATATTTTTGTTTATTGTATTCTTTGTTTTAATCGTAATGAGGTGAGGTAGGCTTGTTGCCTCATCCTCGTACTTTCGATTTTGTGATCGCTGTCTCCTACCTCTAATGAGGAGGAGACGTTATAGTGGATTGCCCCTTCGTACGTGGTCAAGGATTGCGGGGCCTTAGAGTAGCAACCGCTGGGTTGTGAACCAAGTAAAAATAAACTTGTCTTTTTATTTTTTCGCTGTGCTTGCTCGTATATCGAACGAACAAAACAAAAAATTTTACGGTTGCTATTCACCCCCCCCCTCTAGCGACGCTTCTCGATCCAACAAATTATCCTTAGACCTAACATTGTAATGTTTAGCACCTAAACAATAGGCCTTACCACTAGCATGCTTCTTATGATACATAGCAAGTAAATTATTATTGGCATGCTTCATGTTATCATTAATAATTGCAATTGCACTATCAAATGATACCTTGTAATTTCCCTTAGGAGCTCCCTCTATATTTGAGCTCTCCCTTTTGTCCTTCACTGGGTTCCTTCCCTTTGGACATTGATTCCGGTAATGACCCTTCTGTTGGCATCAGAAGCACACTATGTGTTCCTTGCTTTTCTGTATTGGGGCTCCGGTATCCTTGAGCTTTCTTCTTCTTGACCAATTTTGGGCATTTTCTCTTGTAGTGGCCCTTTTCGCTACACTTAATCCTAGAGGTAGTGGCTTCTTCAAACTCATTTTCCTCAGATGTTGAGCATCTCTCAACTTCTGAATCCTCAAGGGATTGGGATGAAGAACTTTCTTCCTCCTTGGTCTCATCCTCACATTGTATTGGTGAGGGCTCTTCATGGAGCTTGGCTAGCTTGCTCCATGATCCTTTGCGTCGTCAAAATATCCTATACTATATAATATATCCTTGGGTGTTGACCTAGCCAAAATTACTGCTACCTTTTCATTTATCTTAGACTTTCGGATTTGCTCCTCGGTCGACTTTTTCTTCATGAGGAGTCTTCCCTTGGAGCTTTAAAACCCTCTATTAGGGTAAACCACTCTTCGATGTTCATTTGAAAGAACATCTCCATCCTTGACTTCCATTGACTGAACCCTCCTAGTCCATAAGGAGGTGGGAACCTTGTGTCGAGTCCAAATATGTCGTTGAACTCCATTTTCCCTCTAGTTCTGAGATCCCTCAACGATCAGTCTATAGAAGAGCAACCTTTCTCTAATACCACTTGTAGCATCTTTCGATTTGATGATTCGATCGTACTTTCTACAGGTTGTTAGTGCACAGTGAAAATAAAAATAAATAAAATATATTTACGTGGTTCGAAACTCAAGTTCCTACTCCACGATGATGCTCTAGTGATCTACCCTAAGAAAAACTCTCTCCTTCTTGGTATGACACCGGAGGTGGATAAACCTCGTATAATAGCTTTACAACAAAAGGTTACAACAAATACAACCAAATTACAAGTATATAAAAGCAAATGAAAGAAAAAAGTAAAAATACTTTTATATAAGATTGCTTTGATTGCTTGATGCTTTGGTTGCTTTGAACGCCTTGGAAGGTCTGAAATGCAGCAGCAACACCCCTCCAAAATGCTCAAGAATCCCTACTCAAATCATTGATGAAGTCCTCCTCTTAAAGCTTCGCGAGCTAATTTCTAACTGTTACATTGGGTAGTCGACTGCTGACCATTGGGTAGTCGACTGATGCTCATCAGTCGACTGATGGCGATGAATTAGCCTTTTGTGCTAGGTCAAAACGTATAATGTTTGACGTGCCCACTTTGTGATAAAATATGGTACCACTTCGTGATCAGTTCCAAAAGATGAGGAGACTTATTCCAAGGCCAAACTCTATAAAAGGAGGGGAGGACTCCAACCCAAAAAATCAATCAAGATTATTTTTAAGTGCTCCTATAACACCAAAGCTCCAACACCGTCATAACGCCGATGCGACACCAAGCTTTCATCTTCTTTGTCGGCAGTAGCAGCAAGTAATATTTTTGTTTACTGTATTCTTTGTTTTAATCGTAATGAGGTGAGGTAGGCTTGTTGCCTAATCCTTGTACTTTCGGTTTTGTGATCGTTGTCTCCTACCTCCAATGAGGAGGAGACGTTATAGTGGATTGCCCCTTCGTACGCGGTCAAGGATTACGGGGCCTTGGAGTAGCAACTGCTGGGTTGTGAACTAAGTAAAAATAAACTTGTCTTGGGGCCTTGGAGTAGCAATTGCTGGGTTGTGAACCAAGTAAAAATAAACTTGTCTTTTTTATTTTTTCGCTGTGCTTGCTCGTATATCGAACGAACGAAACAAAAAAATTTACGGTCGCTATTCACCCCCCCCCCCTCTAGCGATGCTTCTTGATCCAACAAATTATCCTTAGACCTAACATTGTAATGTTTAGCACCTAAACAATAGGCCTTACCACTAGCATGCTTCTTATGATACATAGCAAGTAAATTATTATTGGCATGCTTCATGTTATCATTAATAATTGCAATTGCACTATCAAATGATACCTTGTAATTTCCCTTAGGAGCTCCCTCTATATTTGAGCTCTCCCTTTTGTCCTTCACTAGGTTCCTTCCCTTTGGACATTGATTCCAGTAATGACCCTTCTGTTGGCATCAGAAGCACACTATGTGTTCCTTGCTTTTCTGTATTGGGGCTCCGGTATCCTTGAGCTTTCTTCTTCTTGACCAATTTTGGGCATTTTCTCTTGTAGTGGCCCTTTTCGCTACACTTAATCCTAGAGGTAGTGGCTTCTTCAAACTCATTTTCCTCAGATGTTGAGCATCTCTCAACTTCTGAATCCTCAAGGGATTGGGATGAAGAACTTTCTTCCTCCTTGGTCTCATCCTCACATTGTATTGGTGAGGGCTCTTCATGGAGCTTGGCTAGCTTGCTCCATGATCCTTTGCGTCGTCAAAATATCCTATACTATATAATATATCCTTGGGTGTTGACCTAGCCAAAATTACTGCTACCTTTTCATTTATCTTAGACTTTCGGATTTGCTCCTCGGTCGACTTTTTCTTCATGAGTCTTCCCTTGGAGCTTTAAAACCCTCTATTAGGGTAAACCACTCTTCGATGTTCATTTGAAAGAATATCTCCATCCTTGACTTCCATTGACTGAACCCTCCTAGTCCATAAGGAGGTGGGAACCTTGTGTCAAGTCCAAATATGTCGTTGAACTCCATTTTCCCTCTAGTTCTGAGATCCCTCAATGATCAGTCTATAGAAGAGCAACCTTTCTCTAATACCACTTGTAGCGTCTTTCGATTTGATGATTCGATCGTACTTTCTACAGGTTGTTAGTGCACAGTGAAAATAAAAATAAATAAAATACATTTACGTGGTTCGAAACTCAAGTTCCTACTCCACGATGATGCTCTAGTGATCTACCCTCACAAAAACTCTCTCCTTCTTGGTATGACACCGGAGGTGGATAAACCTCGTATAATAGCTTTACAACAAAAGGTTACAACAAATACAACCAAATTACAAGTATATAAAAGAAAATGAAAGAAAAAAGTAAAAACACTTTTATATAAGATTGTTTTGATTGCTTGATGCTTTGATTGCTTGATGCTTTGGTTGCTTTGAACGCCTTGGAAGGTCTGAAATGCAGTAGCAACACCCCTCCAAAATGCTCAAGAATCGATACTCAAATCGTTGATGAAGTCCTCCTCTTAAAGCTTTGCAAGCTAATTTCTAACTGTTACAGCACAATGGTCATTTCTCCAGTCGAGGTGCCACCTTGACTAAGCCCTAGTCGAGGCACTGGTCGAGTGCACCTTGCTTTTGACCTGTTGCTTGATGTGCGCCGACTGAATCCCTCAATCGCGAGGCTAAGGGCCAAGTCAATGCTCAATGCTCGCAAGTGTATGGTTATCATCAAGTAATAATAAATATCGATCCCTAAAGGACTGAGATTCAATTATTGGCATGCCCGGTGAACGTTGATTATTTGGAGTAATTCTTCACGAGATAAGGTAGTCGGTTATGGGTAGGCTCAAGTACGGTGTCACTTAGAGAAAGGAAAAGGGGTGTGCTCAAGGTCAATCAAGAGATTGTAGGATTTTAGTTTCAATTGTGCTATGTCGGACGTGTCATAATTTTATGCTCCTAAGTTCTCTAATTACGTTCTTGTGGAGGATCATCAAGTGTAATCCTGGTGAACTTTTGCTTCTACATGAGACTTACCTAATTTTCTAGAGCATCCCTTTCAGATTCACAAAGCTTAGGAGGTTGTTGTCACTGGGTAGCTCCTATCACAGGTCCCACAACCACTGAATTGATTTCTCCTACTTCGCAACCTCTAGATAAACTAGGTTCATGGAGTTCTAAGATGCCCTATGTTATGCCCATGAACAGGTGGACCATATTTCATGTCCTACTCTTTTACGACCTATTGTCTACGATGTTGGGAGGGAGGATGACCATTCGGTTCATCCTTGATTCTCCTAGGTTTCGATATAGAAGCTTTTGACCTCTCTATCGATTAAGCGCGGTAGAATCAGGACCAAGTCATAATTATCATTGAAATAGAAAATATAAATCACAAAAATAATTAAAAGACATTAATATATATTTGTTCTAACATGTCCAACAATCACAAGCTACTTCCTAATCCTAAAATCAAATTCTCTACTCTATAATGTTGGTGCAATAGGCACCTAAGTCGAACCTGAGTTTTGATTATAGCAAACGATACAAAGTTAAGCTCATGTCGTTATCTCACGAGATGAATCGAGTGTGCAGAAAATTGCTATAGCTAGAGCTGAAGGCTAGCGACACCCGGAGGAAGCCGCGGTGGTCGGGCGACACTCGGGTGACTTCGGAGGGAGTCGAAGGAATCGGGTGGAAGGCCAGAAGCAAAAGCGACACAGTAAGTATCGAGGTAAGCTCGTGTGTGTGTGAGTGTAAGTGAGGTCGTATCCTCTTTACGGGGATGATCTTAAGCGTAGATCCGACCAAAGACATCCTATAGATGGTCTAGGTCGAGATCGGACGGTTGACGACTGTCGAAATTATGTTTTTGTTGAGCTAACTTTGACTTGCAGCAAGCATCAGTCGATTGCCAGCTTGGAGGACTCGACTGCTGTCAATCAGTCGACTGTCGAAGGTTAGCACTTGACTGATGCTGCCATCAGTCGACTGATGATGGCCATCAATCAACTGATGGTCAAAGGATCAGCTTCGAGGAGTCAAGGCTTATCACCAAATTTCAAGGGGAGTGGTGCTCAAATATGATTGGCTAGGGTTCCTCTCGAAAAGGGGCTCAAAGGCTATAAAAGGAGGTCCTAACCTAGGGTTTCTTCATCAATTCTAAGTGCTCAAAAGCCTCCACAATGCTGCAACTCTCCGATGACTCTACAACAACGAAGTGCTACCAACAACCCTAGTTTAAGTTCTTTTTTTTCTAGTTGTTGGTATAATCTTACTTTGTTATTGCTTTCAATATTGCAATTCTTTTTAATCAAGGTTTTCTATCATTGCATTTTACTTAAATAGAATAGAGGGTTTGTCTCTCTATCTTTTTGCTTCGAAGGTTTTTGTAATCGTCAAACTCCTACCTCCAACGAGGAGGAGTGTTTTAGTGAATTGCCCTCCGTACACGGTCTAGGACCGTTAGGGCCTTGGAGTAGTAGCCGAAGGCTACGAACCAAGTAAAAAAATATCTTGTCTCTTTTTGTTTCATTTATCTTTCCACTGCACTTAATTGTTTTGATACGAACTCGAAAAAAAAAGGTTTTTCGCTATTCACCCCCCTCTAGCGAACCGCTTCGATCCAACAATTGGTATCAGAGCCGGGGGCGCTTAGATTTGGTGAAACCACCAATCTAGCATTTTTTACAGATTTGTTTTTCGTTCATTTAAATTTTTCTCCCGCACTACTAATCCAAGACGAAGTCTTGGTACTCTTCGTTTGGTTTTGTTTTGCAAGTATTCGCTTTTGGAGTAGCCGACGGTAAAACGGGCATAACTTTTCGTACAAGTTGACCCACGAAATGGTCTACCTACCAAAACGAAGCTCTCGGAAAGATCTACACTTCTTATAAGGGTAAACCCTAGTAACAAGCTGTATTCATCCCAAAAAACCATCGTTTAGTACCATGTCCGGGACATCGAAGGTTGTAAGTGCTCATCTTTTATTTTAGTTGGTTATTTCTCGTTTATTCCTTTTGTTTCTTTTCATTTCCTACATTACTAATCCAAGGCGAAGTCTTGGAACCTTTTTCGTGTTTTTTTTTGGTATTTTTTTGTGCAAGGTTTCCCTTCCAAATGGCCCATCTCGAGGGTTTTAGCACCGTCCGACCTCCGTTTTACAACGGAGATGATTTCCGTTACTGGAAAGGTCGGATGGAATGCTTTCTCAAAACCCAAATCGAGATGTGGATCATAATCCAAACGGGTTTAACACTTCCAACTAACGAAGTGGGTGAATCCTTGGGTTATGACCAATGGACCATTGCGACAAAACGACAAGTCGAAGCCGACGCCAAGGCAACACAAATCCTCCAATGCGGCTTGTCCAAGGAGGAGTTAAATCGCGTCGGCCCCTTCATCGGTGCAAAGGACCTTTGGACAAAGCTAGTGGAGCTACACGAGGGACCGATGAAGCCAAGGTATGTAAGCACGACCTTTTATTTAATAAATTATATAATCTAAAAATGCAGGAACATGAAACGGCGACGCAACTCCATGCCCGCGTCCAGGACATAGTCAACAATCTACACACAATCGGGCAAAAGGTCGAAAACTGCGACCTTATAAGGTATGTCCTAAACTCCTTTCCGAGGACTACCTTGTGGGCATCCATGGTCGATGCCTACAAGGTCTCCAAGGATCTTTCTAAACTTAGGTTAGATGAACTTTTTTCTGATTTCGAACTTCATGAGCAGTCTAACTCGGAACCCGAGAAAGGTATAGCACTATTTGCAAGTTCAAAGAAGAAAACTGCTAGCAAGCCACCCCCGAAGGAAGAAGAGGATGAGTCGGATTCGAAGGTCGACTCGGAAATGGAGGCCAAACTAGTCAACCTAGTTCGGAGGATAGTCAAGGGCCGAAAATGAACCGTCACTCGACCCAACGAAGGTAAGCCTAAAATTTCAAATATTAGATATTATGAATGCAACAGGTTTGGACATATCAAGTCCGAATGCCCAAAACTCAAGAGCAAGGCACTGAAACACAAAAAGGCACTCAACGCTACTTGGGAAGAAGCTTCCGAGGAAGAAGACAATGATCGAGTCCTCATGGCTAAACCGATGGAATCGGAGACGGAGTCAGAACCGGAACTTGAATCGGAAACCGAAGGCGAGTCGGACTGCGAAGCACTATTCAAGACAAGCCACGGATACATATCCGGTTCAAAAGATACACTCAAGGTAAGTCGGTCTCTCATTACTACACTTGTTGGGTTTCCGGCACCGCGGCGTGTGCGTGTTCGATCACGTTTCGTAAACATGAACACAACGGAAGCAATAAAAATAATAAATCTACATTTATTACAACACACGCATGCATATTACAACAAGTGTAGACATAACCATAAATTTAAATTTGCAATAAAAGGAAATTTATCTACGTTATACCTTTCGTATGACGTGTAGCAGGAACGGCATCAACCGGAATGATCCTCGCTAGAATCGTCTCTATCCGTATCCACGCCGAGTTCCTCGGGATGACTTCGCTAAGCCACGAGCTTCGTCTTCATACGGGTTACTAGCCTCGTGTTGAAGATGACGTGATCGAGAGATGATCACGATCCGAATCCAAATTCGGATCCTAATACGAGTTCTCAAAACTCGCTTCTCCGGAGAGGTATTCGTTAACCAATTGACGAATCCTTCATCCTCCACCTCAGAGGATTACCGGAGATCGAATCCCCGGTAAGTTAGCCACTGTCGGAGCTCTAACCATCGTCCAAACGACGCTCCGACGAGAGAAGAACAAGCTATCCAGAAAACTGGACAGCTTTGGTGGAGGAGATAGGCGCCGGCCAACCAAGGGAAGAAAAGGCTCACCTTGATGCCAAACCTATAGGAGATCACCGGAGGGTCGCCGGAGGATCACCGGCTGAAGCTTGGTTGCCGGCAAGGAGCTGGACGGCGGCACAACAAGCTGGGCGGCAATGGAGGTTGGGCGGCAATGAAGGTTGGGCGGCAACTCCAAGCTAGGGTTTTTTTATTAGGGCTTAATTATCCCTTAAGCCCTCTTTTATAGAGAACTAATTCTCTTAATGGTTATTGGATCATAACCATTAGGCCCGTTAACCCGCTTCATTAAGATAAGTTAAAATAAACCAAACCATGATGGTTTATTTTAAGTTAAAACGAACCGAACCAACTTTTGGTTCATTCGTTTAAAATAAACCAAACCCTTTGGTTTATTCTCCTCCATTGGATTAGAACCAAACCATTTTGGTTCATCCATTACGTCTTCATAAGACTCGGCCCATCCACGCTTCCATTGCGACTGAAACGATTTCATGCTCGCTTTGTAGGCAATGTGCTAGTCCTCGGAATGCTCATAGGCTCCCATGTCCCCGGATTAAAATTTTCACTAATGAAAACTAATCCGGATGGGATGAGTTTCCTAAGCACAACCAATTCGTCGTCGTGCTAACGACTCGAGTGATCGCTTGAACAAACTAGTTGTTCAAGCAACCAACTCTCCTAGTCGATTAGCCGCGGAAGAGACGACGGACGGATTGCCGGTTTTTGTGTTTCTTATTCGGGGTCCATGATTATACAAATACATGCAAATGCAAACTAGTATAATCAACATATATTAACATAAAGAACTTAAGCTAGCATATCAATTAAGAATAGAAACATGCAAAGATCATAAATAAAAGTTATAAAACTTTTATACCTCTTGATCTTCTATCGTATGTCCTAACCTCCTTGTAGACTTCGTGTGGGCGAAGATCCTCCACAAGTTGAAGCTTCTTAGATCTTCTTCAATCCAAAGAATGAAGAACTCTCTTTCCCTTCTTGCTTGAGCCAACCACCAATCCACAAAGGATTGATGCCGCCGGCCCCAAGAATAGAGAGAACATAATGGAAACAACCAAGCAACCGAACTAGGGACAAACCCTAGCTCCTAGTGCCGCCGGCCAAGAGGAAAACAAAAGGAAAAGAGGAATAGGTTGGGCACCACCAAAGGTATAGGAAAAAGGATAGGAACCGGCCAACACCCTAGGAAGAAGAAGAACACTTCCCCTATAGTTGCCACCTACCTTACCTTCCAAACCCTAGCCGCCCAACCAAGCTTCCTTTGGATTTCTTGCCGCCCAAGGTAGAGGAAGAGAAGGTAGTGGCCGGCCAACCCTTAGAAGGAAGAAGATGAGCCCTTCCCCTATAGTTGCCGCCCAACCTAACTTCCAACCTAGCCGCCCAATCCAAAGAGCCAAACCCTAATCTAATTAGGGTTTCCTCCATAGGTTTCTTGCCGCCTAAGCATGGTGGAGAGGAGAGATCTAGGAGCTAGCCACCTTCAATGAAGAAGACAAGCTCCTCCATAGGTTGCCGCCCACCCTCCTTCATCACCTTGGCCACCCAACCTAAGGAGCCAAAACCCTAATTAGGGTTTCCTCCATAAGGTTGCTTGCCGCCCAAGCATACTAGGCAAAACCCTAATTTCCTTAGCATCCATCATGAACCATTAACCCCTCTTGCCGCCCAACCCATAGCCATTATTTTATAGAGTTAGGGTTAGGCCTTGGTTTAATCTCCACCATCGGTTCTAGGGTTTTAATCTCAACCGTCGGATTTAGAGATTTAATCTCAACCGTCAGTTCTAGGAATTAATCCCAACCGTCGGATCTAGAGATTTAATCTCAATCGTCAGTTCTAGGAATTTAATCCCAACCGTCGGATCTAGAGATTTAATCTCAACCGTCGGTTCTAGGAATTTAATCCCAACCGTCGGATCTAGAGATTTAATCTCAACCGTCGGTTCTAGGAATTTTAATCCAACCGTCGGTTTTAGAGATTTGTTTTTCCATCATTTGATCTAGACTTCATGAGGTTTATATAAGGCTACGATAGGGACCATGAGGAGGAGTTGGGTCTTGGCCACCCGATGGATCGGAACCACACAAACTTGATCCATCAATGATGTTCCATTCCACTAGAGGATCATCATCGAACTACCTCACCAACCCCCATAAATTAATATGGGCTCCATATATTATTTGTACATTTATCTCCCCGTGTTTAAGATATCGAATGTCCGTCAATCGATTGATTTACTGACCATCAATCAATTAACATCTAACTCCTCGAGTAGTACCACTCAACCTTATCATCATGTTGACTAAGTCAACCCGCGGGGTTTACATGATAAACCTTATGAGCTCCTCAAGGGGACATCATCAACCTAATATATAGGACACGGATTCCTCCTATAATCAACGGCACACCATGTAAATAATATCATTTCCCAACTTACCGGGCATATTGATTTAATCCATAGAAATCTCACCCTCTGGTAAATCAAAGAAATAAATACTAAGTACATGTGCCCGTTATTATATCGGGATTAAGAGCATGTACAACATAATATCCGAGGTCCGATTCAATTATGTAGTCAGCAATAAATTGAATCACCTCTATGTCGGTCCTGCTCAATGCACCTAAGTGTACTAGTGTAACTCTATGTTCAAGATAAAACAATACCAAGCTACACTACAACCATGCCAATGGTTTGTCCAAGACCATCTTGGTTGTGAGCCTCTACTTATACTCTACAAGGGACTGATAACATGATCTTCTGTGCCATCACCCAAGCACCATGTTATCTACAATGTAAAGTATTAGACAATATGCACAACATATAATAAATAAAAAAGTGCAAACAATGATCATGTGATTCTTATTTCAAAATAAAGATGTTCATACTAAAGAGCTAGGCTTTCAGTATACATCCCAACACGCTTTATGTTTGGTCCAACCAAACCTAGTTTCTCTCGGTCTGAGAATCCCATTCTCAAGCTCGTTTTAAATCCTTTGGATTACGCTCGTTGTGCGTGTGACCAAATAAGTTCTCGGTTTATGTTGGCTGTCTATAATTAACCATTAATTATAAAACGATCATGAGTGGCACCTAGTAGTATATCATGATCCCCAATTAACCGAAAAGATCAACGGTTGATCCAGAACTATTTCTGAAACCCTTCAGCAGCTCGAATGAATCGTGCCCCATTCCCTTCACTCATCTTATACCCACTTGGTTCAGGACATGGTCTATTGTGTCAGTCCCCACTAGGTTGACTACGTCACACCTAGCCCAAGTATCATTTCCTCGTCCTATGGATTCTAGTTACTCCACATGTATCGAAGAGTACCTTACTCTAAACATGTAATGCTTTGGCCAAAGACTTTAGTAACAATCCGACGAGAGGCCATGGGTATACATCTCCTCGCAAGGAGTGGTGAATCCTTTATAGGCTATTCAAACACCTTCGATCACTTCGACTTATACCCAATCATCCCGGGTCCACATCTCCTTAGAGATGCTTGCTTAAGATGTCAAAGCATAAGTCTCTATGATCAAGATGACTTGAATACCACAAGTCAAAGGAACATCGCCCTTAAGCCACAGTAAGAACTTCATTGACATATCTATATATGCAGAGAACCATATGAAGTCTTACGGCTGGTCACTCCAATGAACTAGTTACCATAACTAGCATCCACGATTAACTCCGGACATCACTATGTCTCGGCCCGGTGAGAATCACCGCTTGGATACACCAAGGAGTATACCTCGTGCTAGTCTCAGCGAAATTGATGGTGTCCAAATCCATCAATTCATCGACTAGGGATAATTCCGATACATCACAATTACACATGTAGAGATACTCACTAGTTGTGATCCAATCACAAATTCTCTCATGCTGCGAATCGTATCGTGGACATTCAGTAAATGAGTTTAAGATCCAATCAAATACATAAAACATGTATACTCAAATAGTGAATCTTCATTTATCATATAAATGGTTCATACATAAGGCGATTGCCTTAGGATATCTCTCATATATTACTAACAGACTCCCACTTGGCCTAATGTCAATCGCTACGGTATCCAATACCATAAGCTCGAACATGACCCTCAAACTTATTTTAAGGTAATGCCTTATCAAGGGATCCGCTAAGTTCCTTTCAGTGGGAATTTTCTCGATTTGTATTTCGTTCCTACTGATGATCTCTCTGATAAGATGATAGCGGCGAAGCACATGTTTGGATCATTGATGAGACCACATCAAGTTCAGAGATGAACTTCTTGATCCAAACCGCTTCCTTTGCTGCTTCCAAAGCTGCAATGTATTCTGCCTTAGTGGCAGAATCCGCTATAGTGTCAAGCTTGGAACCTTTCCAACTTATTGCGCCTCCATTCTAGGTGAATACATACCCAAACTGAGACATGGAATCATCCTTGTCTGTCTGGAGCTGGCATCCGTATACCCACGTATCACCATGTACCCTTCTCCATATATTAGGAACACATCCTTAGTTCTTCTCAAGTACTTAAGGATCGTCTTAACAGCCACCCAATAATCCATTCCTGGATCAGACTGGTATCTGCTCGTGACACTCAGAGCATACAATACATCGGGCCTCGTACATAACATAGCATACATGATAGATCCTATTGCGGATGCATAGGGAATCTTACTCATGCAAATCCTCTCATCTTCTGTGCACGGACACATAGACTTCGAAAGGTGTATCCTATGCCTGATGGGTAGAAAACCTTTCTTGGATTCCGACATGCTAAACCTCTTTAGCACTCGGTCTATATATGTAGACTGCGAAAGACCAAGCAACCGTTTCGATCTATCTCTATAGATCTTAATCCCGAGGATGTAGGTTGCTTCTCCCAGGTCTTTCATGGAGAATGTCTTGGATAACCAAACCTTAACTGACTGTAAGACTGAAACATCGTTTCCTATAAGTAATATGTCGTCGACATATAATACTAGGAACGCGATTGCACTCCCACTAACCTTCTTGTACACACAAGGTTCGTCTGGATTTTTGTGAGAAATCAAACTTTTTGATTGTCTCATAAAAAACGGATATTCCAGCTCCTGGATGCTTGCTTCAATCCATAAATGGATCGTCGCAATTTGCATACCTTGGTTTTATCAACCGATGTGAAACCCTCAGGCTGTATCATATACATGTCCTCGAGTAGGTTTCCATTAAGGAAAGTTGTTTTCACATCCATCTGTCATATCTCATAATCATAATGAGCCGCTATGGCCAGGAGCATCCGAATGGATTTAAGCATAGCTACAGGCGAATAGGTTTCGTCATAATCAACACCTTGTTTTTGACGATATCCTTTCGCCACCAATCTAGCCTTATAGGTAATCACATTACCATCCATGTCGGTTTTCTTCTTGAAACCCCACTTGCACCCTATAGGCTTTATCCCTTAAGGTGGGTCAACCAAGTTCCAAACTTGGTTTTCATACATGGAATCCATTTCCGACTTCATGGCACCAAGCCACTTATCCCTTTCTGAACTTGTCAGCACTTCTTCATAACTGGTAGGCTCCTCATCATCAATGAGTAACACGTCGTTCGATTCACTTACAAGAAATCCATATCTCTCAGGAATATTGCGTGTTCTACCAGATCTACGAAGATGTGGTGTTACAATAGGTCCAGCCGATTGCTCATCACTATGAGTTGTCGGCTGTTGTGCTTCACCAGGTATCTCATCAATGTCTATTTGAGTCTCTCGAGCCTCCTCAAGCTCGACGACACTCCCACTGTTTTCTTGTAAGAGAAACTCTTTCTCTAGAAACACAGCATGCCTTGAAACAAACACCTTTTGTTCCACAGGATGATAGAATTGGTAACCCCTTATTTCCTTAGGGTATCCAATAAATAGACATTTATCAGACTTAGCATCCAATTTGTTTGATACAGTCCGCTTCACATAAGCAGGACAACCCCATATCTTCAAGTAAGATACATGAGGTTTCTTACTATTCCATATCTCATATGGAGTAGTTAAGACTACCTTGGTAGGCATTCTGTTTAACAAGTAAACAGCTGTCTGAAGTGCATAACCCCAAAAGGACTTGGGAAGAGTCGCATGATTCATCATTGACCTGACCATGTCTAACAAGGTCCGGTTACGCCTCTCAGATACACCATTATGCTGTGGTGTATATGGTGGAGTCCATTGAGACAATATACCATTGTCTCTTAGATAATCAAGAAACTCTTGACTTAAGTATTCACCACCTCGATCCGATCGAAGTATTTTAATACTCTTGTCATGTTGTTTCTCTACTTCATTTCTGAATTCTTTGAACCTTTCAAAGGCTTCAGACTCGTGTTTCATCAAGAACACATACCCAAACCGTGAGTGATCATCGGTGAAGGTAATGAAGTAGCTATAGCCTCCTAAAGCTTGAGTTGACATAGGTCCACATACATCAGTATGTATTAGACCTAGTAACTCTCCCACTCGTTCACCCTTTCCAGTAAAAGGTAACTTAGTCATCTTGCCTTTTAAGCATGATTCACATGTATCGTATGAATCAAATTCAAACGATTCCAGAATTCCACATCGGTGTAATTCGGACATGCGTTTCTTGCTTACATGGCCAAAACGACAATACCACATGTAGGAGTCTAATTGATTATCTTTTCGAGCACGCTTGTTGCTCGCTTCGATATTGAAAACATCACTGGATACGTCCAACGTATAAACACCATTGCTTAAAGTTCCAGTCCCATAAAGAACTCCATTCAAAGTTATGTAACAACAATTGTTACTAAAAGTCAAATGGTACCCATTTCTATTTAAACAAGAAATAGAAATGATGTTCTTTATCAACGAAGGAACATAAAAGCAATTGTCCAGTTCTAAGACAAGTCCTACAGGGAGTTCCAACAAATACGTTTCGATGGCGAGTGCAGCAAACGTTGCTCCATTCCCAACAAGTAAATTTGACTCTCCCTTGACGAGTCTTCTTCTATTCCTTAGCCCATGTATGTTATTACATATATGTGAGCCACACCCAGTATCAAATACCCAAGTGTCTGAGGAAATATAATGACAATCAATAAAGAAGATTTCTGAAGAAGATGGGGCATCTGATGCCTTATCCTTCTTCACGGACTCAAGATAAATCTTGCACTTTCTTCGCAAATGGCCCTACTTGCCATAATGATGGCAAGTGCCTTTTGAGCTGGTTCTGCCTTTTTAGCCTTTTTTTCTTCTTCCCCTTCTGTTGTTCCTTTGACTCCCTCTTAGAACCTTTCTTCGAGGAATCAACTAACAACACCGTCCCCTGCTCATGCTTCTCAGAAGGCTCCACAGTCTTCAGCATGTTGAGCAGTACCACAGATGAACCTTCTTGCATCTCAGAGGTGAAGAGGAGCTTGGAGACTTCGAACCTTTCGAATCTCACTTGCTTATCAAACAACTCATAAAGATGAAGGACTACGATATGAGCATCCATATGCTCATGCTGCTTTCGTAGCTTGGGTTCCATCGTGGCTAGCATGATGCAACTTGTCAGTTCAGAATCAGTCACATGTTTCTGATAGACCACAATTGGTCCAGAGTTGCATCGTCACTAGGATGGGCGGGAAGAGGCGCTTCGAGGACATACGCAAGCTTTTCACTTTGAGAACAATTCTCAAGTTTCTAAGTCAGTCCAAGAAGTTCGGCCCAGTCAATTTATTCGAATCCAAAATGGAACGCAAATTAAAAGACAACATGATCAATTCTAGAAATACAAAACGAGCATATATGAGAAAGATGATTTTTAAAATGCATCAATATACATTTATAAATCCCATTCATTTTTTCGAATTCAAAAACCCTTGAAATCAATTCGGGAGATCGTAGGTCAATCTCCGAATGGGCTGATATCCAATATAGATAAGAACAACCTTGGAGTGAGTCCAACAAGCCATTCTTAGCTATGATGGTGGGTATCAAGTATACCGATTACATATCATGTATATGTAACCATCACAATGTGCTATCAACTAATTGAATGTTTACACATACATTGGGTTGTTAACACATTAACAAGTATGCATCATATGCATAGCACCCAACTTCACCTCTCTTCACATCGACCTTGGAGTGAGTCCAACAAATCGATGCTCCAAGTTAGAGTCGGCCCATTAATCGCGAAATAGTTTTAATATGGTTAGAGCGCATTCAACCAATTAGCCAGGCTTGGAGTGAGTCCAACAACCCAAACTAACGATTGACCTCTGACTCTTACCATATTAGAGTTAAACTATTCCAATGATTTGAACATGTTCAGGTTAGAGCAGAGCTTGGATTGAGTCCAACAACCCAAACAAGAAACAGTACTCTGGTTCTAACCATATTAATGGAAGGTGTAGGCTTTAATATTGAGTTAGGGTTTTATGTCTCATCCTCTTTGCATGCAAATAACTATTATCTACATGGCATGACATACATCTACATGTCACGACACGCATGGCATAATGTTATGCATCTAATGCAATTACATGGCATACAATTATGTCATGTACATAATTTCCTTATTTGTCATAACTATTTATGGAAATAAAATATGTTTAAGATTTGATTCTCCAAATCAAATCATGATTGAATTAGGAAACAAATTTCCAAATCTAATCACATATTTTATTTATGAAAATAATTGATTAAGGAAAATCAATTTAGGAAACCAATTTCCTAAATCATCAAAACTACTTATGGAAATAAAATATTTTAAGATTTGATTCTCCAAATCAAATCATGATTAAATTAGGAAACAAATTTCCAGAATCTAATCAAATATTTTATTTATGGAAAATATCAATTTTCATAAATACTTCCAACTTTCCAAAAGTGGAAGATTTCCATAAATACATCTAGACTTTCCAAAATTGGAAATTTTCCATAAATACTTCTAAATTTCCAAAATTAGAAAATTTCCAGAAATAACATTATGACTATCGCAAAACCATTTTACGATTATGTCGAAACACAACCTGGGCTCTGATACCACTGTTGGGTTTTCGGCACCGCGGCGTGTGTGTGTTCGATCATGTTTCGTAAACATGAACACAGCGGAAGCAATAAAAATAATAAATCTACATTTATTACAACACACACAACACACGCATGCATATTACAACAAGTGTAGACATAACCGTAAATTTAAATTTGCAATAAAAGGAAATTTATCTACGTTATACCTTTCGTATGACGTGTAGCGGGAACGGCATCAACCGGAACGATCCTCGCTAGAATCGTCTCTATCCGTATCCACGCCGAGTTCCTCGGAATGACTTCGCTAAGACACGAGCTTCGTCTTCATACGGGTTACTAGCCTCGTGTTGAAGATGACGTGATCGAGAGATGATCACGATCCGAATCCAAATTCGGATCCTAATACGAGTTCTCAAAACTCGCTTCTCCGGAGAGGTATTCGTTAACCAATTGACGAATCCTTCGTCCTCCACCTCAGAGGATTACCGTAGATCGAATCCCCGGTAAGTTAGCCGCTGTCGGAGCTCTAACCGTCGTCCAAACGATGCTCCGACAAGAGGAGAACAAGCTGTCTAGAAAACTGGACAGCTTTGGTGGAGGAGATAGGCGCCGGCCAACCAAGGGAAGAAAAGGCTCACCTTGATGCCAAACCTATAGGAGATCACCGGAGGGTCGCCGGAGGATCACCGGCTGAAGCTTGGTCGCCGGCAAGGAGCTGGACGGCGGCACAACAAGCTGGGCGGCAATGGAGGTTGAGCGGCAACTCCAAGCTAGGGTTTTTTTTATTAGGGCTTAATTATCCCTTAAGCCCTCTTTTATAGAGAACTAATTCTCTTAATGGTTATTGGATCATAACCATTAGGCCCGTTAACCCGCTCCATTAAGATAAGTTAAAATAAACCAAACCATGATGGTTTATTTTAAGTTAAAACGAATCGAACCAACTTTTGGTTCATTCGTTTAAAATAAACCAAACCCTTTGGTTTATTCTCCTCCATTGGATTAGAACCAAACCATTTTGGTTCATCCATTACGTCTTCATAAGACTCGGCCCATCCACGCTTCCATTGCGACTGAAACGATTTCATGCTCGCTTTATGTTTGGTCCAACCAAACCTAGTTTCTCTCGGTCTGAGAATCCCATTCTCAAGCTCGTTTTAAATCCTTTGGATTACGCTCATTGTGCGTGTGACCAAATAGGTTCTCGGTTTATGTTGGCCGTCTATAATTAACCATTAATTATAGAACGATCATGAGTGGCACCTAGTAGTACATCATGATCCCCAATTAACCGAAAAGATCAACGGTTGATCCAGAACTATTTCTGAAACCCTTCAGCAGCTCGAATGATTCGTGCCCCATTCCCTTCACTCATCTTATACCCACTTGGTTCAGGACATGGTCTATTGTGTTAGTCCCCACTAGGCTGACTACGTCACACCTAGCCCAAGTATCATTTCCTCGTCCTACGGATTCTAGTTACTCCACATGTATCGAAGAGTACCTTACTCTAAACATGTAATGCTTTGGCCAAAGACTTTAGTAACAATCCGACGAGAGGTCATGGGTATACATCTCCTCGCAAGGAGTGGTGAATCCTTTATAGGCTATTCAAACACCTTCGATCACTTCGACTTATACCCAATCATCCCGGGTCCACATCTCCTTAGAGATGCTTGCTTAAGATGTCAAAGCATAAGTCTCTATGATCAAGATGACTTGAATACCGCAAGTCAAAGGAACATCGAACTTAAGCCACAGTAAGAACTTCATTGACATATCTATATATGCAGAGAACCATATGAAGTCTTACGGCTGGTCACTCCAATGAACTAGTTACCATAACTAGCATCCACGATTAACTTCGGACATCACTATGTCTCCAGCCAGTGAGAATCAGCTGCTTGGATACACCAAGGAGTATACTTCGTGCTAGTCTCGACAGAATTGATGGTGTCCAAATCCATCAATTCATCGACTAGGGATAATTCCGATACATCACAATTACACATGTAGAGATACTCACTAGTTGTGATCCAATCACAAATTCTCTCATGCTGTGAATCGTATCGTAGACATTCAGTAAATGAGTTTAAGATCCAATCAAATACATAAAACATGTATACTCAAATAGTGAATCTTCATTTATCATATAAATGGTTCATACATAAGGTGATTGCCTTAGGACATCTCTCATATATTACTAACAATACTTTATAGTGCAATTAAGTTTTTAAATAGAAAGTTAGCTAAGTCTGAGTCCAAGGTCGAGACCCTGGTTGAGGAAGTTAAACTCCTCAAACACGAGGTCTCCCTAACCTCTTCGACTAGTCGAGTTCAAGAGAAGGACTCAACTCGGGTTGAAAAACTCTAAGTTGAGAACTCACTCTTGAAGAGTCAAGTCGAAGATCTTAGGAATACGTTGGAAAGGTTTACTTTGGGATCCAAAGGACTTGACCTCCTACTTGGATCGCAAAGCACCGTGTACAACAAGGCCGGGCTAGGGTTTAGCTCAAACACGACCAATAAGTCGTATATGTCGATTGTAAGTCGACATAAAAAATGTGTCCAAGCATGGGTCCCTAAGACCACCTTGATTTCAAACTTAGGATCAAACCAGTACTGGGTTCCCAAGGACCAAATCCACTATGTGGAGAGACCGAATCGATTCAACGGTCCAGGGGGAGCTAGTACGAAATTTGTTTGTGTTTTAACTTAGAAATTGCATGCTTAGGTTTTTATTTAGTTTGATTTTTTTTTAGAATGGTTAGATAGGACTATAACTCGTCAACACTTGATAACATAGTACCAGGACGCGGCAAGATGATAGTACGCTAGGAAAATAGAGTCTCGTGTATTCGAGCTAGATAAGGCATATCTAGTTCGGTTCACTTGACTGAGTGGAACTAGCTGAAGCTACCTCGCCGTATCCTAGACTAGTTAGATCAGGAAGTGGTCTTAGGTGAGTCAAGTTACTATTTTCTTGAAAATGACTTTATCTAAGGAAGTGATCGTTGTTCCGATCAAAGAAGGTCTCTATGCCTCGCCACGACCTGGAAGCCATGATCTTGAAAAAGTGACTTGATAAGCCTAAGGTCAAATTCGAATCTAACACAAGGTTGACAAGTGTTTAAGTCATTAAATTTAAATCAAGTAAAATTGGAAGTCATCTCACAAGAACATATAGGGTTAATGTGTTGATCATGTAGACATGGGTGATATGATTTAGGTTAATAATTTTCAACTAATCTTTAATAAATCCAATATCCGATCCAACTACCTTGCGTGTAGGATCAATGGATGTTGATGGTTGCTCGACACACACATGGCCGGGATCAACTCAAGTTTTGAAGCTTCGATTCAAGCGACAAGGATCGGTAGCCGAAATAGCGGCAAAATCATCGGATCAGGTGATATTGAGCTTAACTCAAATTTTGTTATTCAAAACGTTTTATTAGTAGAAAATTTTCAATATAATCTACTTAGTGTAAGTCAATTGTGTGATAATAACTATAAGGTCATATTTCTAGAAAATGAATGCGTAATTAATACAAACGAAACCTCTAAAACAATTCTTAAGGGAACTAGAAATAATAACATTTACACTATTAACTTAACTAACTCCTCAACTAAGTGTCTTATGACACGGCAAGAGGAATCATGGTTGTGGCACCGACGACTCGGTCACTCACACCCAAGACTCATCCACAAGATGAGTCAGAGTGACTTAGTCAGAGGTTTGCCTAACCTCAATAACTTGGATAATAAAATATGTAATGCTTGTCAACAAGGTAAACAATCTAGGACACAACATCAACTAACTAATCAAGAGCAGACCAAAAGTGTGCTTGAGCTCCTACACATGGATCTATTTGATTCACACTAAGTCACTTAATGGAAGTAAATTACATTAGTCATTATTGATGACTACTCTAGATTTACTTGGGTTAGGTTCATCAAACACAAAAGTGATACCCTAGATCAATTAATCAACCTATTTAAGTTAATAGAAAATCAACAAAACATTAAAATCAAAAGACTTAGGACTGATCATGGTGGTGAATTCGAAAACCATAGGTTTCTGAGTCTGTAACCTAAATGGATACCACCATGAGTTCTCTTGCCCTAGAACTCCACAACAAAATGGCCTAGTAGAACGCAAAAATAGAACCCTACAAGAAGCCGCTAGGACAATGTTAAATGAGTATAACCTACCCGATAGGTTTTGGGCGGAAGCCGTGAGTACGACATGCTATGTCCAAAATAGGATCCTTATGGTAAAGAGACACCTTAAGACCTCATACGAGATTTATCACGATAAAATACCTAACATCAAGTACTTTAGGGTATTTGGGTGTAAGGTACATATCCTAAACACTAAGGATTACCTAGGGAAATTTACATCCAAAACCACAACCGAAATCTTTCTAGGATACTCAAGTACAAGCAGAGCTTATAGAGTATATAACCATGACACCCTTAGAGTTGAAGAGACTATCAATGTAGTATTTGATGAAGGACACGAACCTACAAAACTCCCAGCAACCCCAATTAGCGAGCCGACTCATGCTAGACCTAACTCTGATCCGGAGATCAGGTCTAGTGTTAATCCTAACCTAAGTCGACCAAGTCACTCTATCGACCAAGTGATAGATGACTCCAACCAAACTAGAACTCAAATGAGTCATCCTATGGATCAAGTTGTAGACTCAAACCCAAATCCAACTAGGACTCAAACGAATCATCCTATCGACCAAGTGATAGGTGATCCAAGTCTAGGAGTTCGAACTAGAGCCTCATACAGAAACCTTAGTCAAATATCTTTGATTTATAAAATTGAACCCAAAACTATTGACCAAGCTCTTCTTGATCCCGATTGGATTATTGCAATGCAAGAAGAGTTGGCTCAATTCACTAGGAACGAAGTATGAGAATTAGTACCACCACCTAAAGATAAAACAATCATTGGAACAAGGTGGGTGTTTAGAAATAAACTTGATGATAAAGGTGAAGTGGTTAGAAATAAAGCTAGACTAGTCGCTAAAGGGTTTAGTCAAGTCGAAGGTTTAGATTACGACGAGACCTATGCCCCAGTAGCTAGATTAAAGTCCATTCGAATGCTATTAGCATATGCAGCACATCGAGGATTTAAGTTGTTTCAAATGGATGTGAAATCTGCATTCTTAAATGGATACATTAAAGAAGAAGTTTATGTTAGTCAACCCCCCGGTTTCGAAAGTTTAGACAAACCCGATCATGTCCTTAGGTTAAAGAAAGCTCTTTATGGACTTAAACAAGCTCCTCGAGCTTGGTACGAGAGACTTTCAATTTATCTTAAGTCCAAAGGCTTTAACCAAGGTATAGTTGACCCAACCCTTTTCGTAAAAACCTTAGGTAAAGACATATTCATAGCCCAAATCTACGTAGATGATATCATTTTCGGAACCACCAACTCAATCCTACTAAATGAGTTCATTTCACTTATGGAAAGTGAATTTGAAATGAATTTAGTAGGCGAGTTAAGTTTCTTCTTAGGTCTACAAATTAAACAAACTAAAGATGGAATATACCTACATCAAAGTAAATATACTAGGGAATTAATCAAACGCTTTGGCATGCAAGACGCTAAAATTATTAATACCCCAATGGCAACTAATGTGAATATAGAAGAAGACTTAATCGGAAACTCAATTGATTTAAAATATTATAAGAGCATAATAGGGAGTCTCCTTTACTTAACTGCGAGCCGACCTGATATCCTATTTGCAGTAAGTATGTGCGCAAGGTTCCAAACCTGTGCCAAGGAGTCTAACCTAACTCTAGTCAAGCGTATCCTTAGATATCTATAGGGTACACTTAATGTCGGTATTTGGTACCCTAGATCTACCGAGTTCGAACTAACCGGCTACTCCGATTCGGACTATGCCGGTAGTAAGCTCGATAGAAAGAGTACGAGTGGTTGTTGTCAACTTCTCGGCTCGAGTCTAGTGAGTTGGTGCAGTAGGAAGCAACACTGTGTTGCCTTATCTACCACCGAAGCCAAATACATCGCGATGGGTGAGTGTGTCACTCAGCTTCTTTGGATGAAGCACACTCTCTACGACTTTAAGTTAGACTTTACAAATACTAAACATCATGTAGATAACATTAGTTCAATTAATCTTACTAAGAATCCGATATGTCACTCTATGACCAAACATATAGAGGTCAAACACCATTTCATTCGAGAACATGTGGCCAACGGAGCCATACAACTCGAATACGTCGAATCGAAGTCTAACTTGGCAGACCTATTTACTAAACCCCTACCCGAAGCCTAATTTAGTCTGTTAAGACGAAAATTGGGCATGTGCGTAGTAGAATAGGACTTTGCGAATTATATTACTACTATTTCTTACTTTTCATTTTTCATGGAACTAGCATAGGACATACCTTAGATATCATGCACCTATAGATTTAAGGAACCAGTACATCTCACAACACATAGGACTAATGTGTTTGTGTACTTAGCCACGTAGATGGGCGTGAGATGTTAGGACCTTACTCCTGGTTCCAGATGTAGAGCTAGTGTATCGCCATGAACCACAGAGTATAATCATACATACTAACCGACTCTGACCAGGACTGGTTGATCTTTCATATCAATCATGCCAAATATGAGTCGAACATTTTATAGATGAGCTTATTTTCAGTATATTATTTTCAAAATAATGTAGAACATGCTTGGACTTTAAAATTAATATCTATATTTGTTTTTCACACACCCCACTCTTTTCGATATATGACAAAAGGGGGAGAAAAAGGCCAAAGTTAAGGGATCAAAAACTTTCATGGCCAAAAGTTAAGTAAATGTTTACTTAACTTTAAGTTTTAAGAATTTACTTAAAAGGAAGTAAAGGCCAAGTTAAGAGAATTCTTAACTTAAATGTTGAATGTTTACTTAACTAAGTTAAGTAAATGTTTACTTAACTTTAAGTTTTAAAAATTTACTTAAAAGGAAGTAAAGTTAAGAGAATTCTTAACTTAAACTTATTATTTTTTAAAACACTATGGCCAAGTGCTAATGCTTTACTTAAGAAAGGGGGAGAAAGGGCCAAGTTAAGAAGTCTTCTTAACTTAAAATGTTTTACTAAGGCCAACTTTAAGTAATGTTAATTACTTAAACTCTTCCTAAATAGCAATCCTCAAGGGGGAGGACTAAGGTCTTCTTTCAAGACTCACCCTCAATCAAGGGGGAGGATTCCTCAAGGGGGAGCACTTGAACAAAAAGTTTTTATATACTCCTGCTCATTCATGCATATCTCTTACTCATTTTGCTTAATGCACTTAAGTTATTTTTCTTAACTTTGTATGTGGGTTTGCCATAAATCAAAAAGGGGGAGATTGTTGGTGCAGTAGGCACCTAAGTCGAACCTGAGTTTTGATTATAGCAAACGATACATATTTAAGCTCATGTCGTTATCTCACGAGCTGAATTGAGTGTGCAGAAAATTTCTATAGCTAGAGCTGAAGGCTAGCAACACCCGGAGGAAGCCGCGGTGGTCGGGCAACACTCGGGTGACTTCGGAGGGAGCCAAAGGAATCGGGTGGAAGGCCGGAAGCGAAAGCGACACAGTAAGTATCGAGGTAAGCTCGTGTGTGTGTGAGCGTAAGTGAGGTCGTATCCTCTTTACGGGGATGATCTTAAGCGTAGATCCGACCAAAGACATCCTATATATGGTCTAGGTCGAGATCGAACAGTCGACGACTATCGAAATTATGTTTTTGTTGAGCTAACTTTGACTTGCAGCAAGCATCACGACCGCTACTGAGGACTCATTCGACCGCCAATCACCGATCACGGAGGTTAGCACTGATCGATGCCGCCATCACCGATCGATGATGGCCATCACCGATCGATGGTCAAAGGATCAGCTTCGAGGAGTCAAGGCTTATCACCAAATTTCAAGGGGAGTGGTGCTCAAATATGATTGGCTAGGGTTCCTCTCGAAAAGGAGCTCAAAGGCTATAAAAGGAGGTCCTAACCTAGGGTTTCTTCATCAATTCTAAGTGCTCAAAAGCCTCATAACACAACGACTCTCACGACTCTACAACAACGAAGTGCTGCCAACAACCCTAGTTTAAGTTCTTTTTTTCTAGTTGTTGGTATAATCTTACTTTGTTATTGCTTTCAATATTGTAATTCTTTTTAATCAAGGTTTTCTATCATTGCATTTTACTTAAATAGAAGAGCGGGTTTGTCTCTCTATCTTTTTGCTTCGAAGGTTTTTGTAATCGTCAAACTCCTACCTTCAACGAGGAGGAGTGTTTTAGTGAATTGCCCTCCGTACACGGTCTAGGACCGTTAGGGCCTTGGAGTAGTAGCCGAAGGCTATGAACCAAGTAAAAAAATATCTTGTCTCTTTTTGTTTCATTTATCTTTCCGCTGCACTTAATTGTTTTGATACGAACTCGAAAAAAAAAAGGTTTTTCGCTATTCACCCCCCCCCCTCTAGCGAACCGCTTCGATCCAACATATAAATATTGAAGGACAAACACAAGACATTGTATTTTTAATCATTACAACCAAATAACAATTAAAATAGAAGAAATATGCCCTATTTGATTTGTTGAGTTATCTTGGCAGCCTTTCGGTGTATTGGAGCTTTGTCGTCGGCCTTGAGTCACCTTCCTCCTCCCCTTTTGCGAGCCTCCGGTGCTTTTTAGGGCACCCCTTTTTGTCATCCCAATCATCATCTCTCCCCTTTAGGGTTAGGCATGCCTTCCCTTATATAGGAGTGAACCTGTCTTTCTTTATTTTCCTGTGAAACTGGATTTCCTTAGTCTGCATCACCACTACATGATCGTATGGATTCCACACGGTCAACCATGTGAAGCACTGGAAGTTGTGATTTGAAAATTGGATCTGGGGAAAAGGCACAGTTGTGTGAATTTTACATGGTCGGTCGTGTCTTTCTTTGGAGCATCGTATGGATGTCATCTTTTTATCTTAAAGTGTGCTCGTGTCTAGGGAACACAGTCAGAGCACGCTCTTCTTCATCTTGCTTAGTTTGGCATGCCATTTAGCTCCAAAAACTCTATCCTGCACATAAAAGTAATGAAAGTAGATCTCCGAACTAGAAAATAATAAATAAGTACAAAGTAAAGGAAATATGCATGAAACAACCACAAAATGCAATAAGATGTGTGCTAAAACTACTCCTAAAATCTTATATGATTTGCACACATCAAAATCCCCCAAAGTTAGATCTTTGCTTGTCTTCAAGCAAACCTCAGTGCTATGGTTTTCAAAAGTTGCATTCCAATACCTACCATGTTTACTAAAACTTATCAAGTGGTACTTTCAATCAAAACAAATAGATATGTTCTCTAAGTTCACTATGTTAGCCTTCCATGCATGTGCCAAGAAGTTCCCTAAGGGGTTCACGTTCCGATTTAAGTCAAGTTGTCATCCTATCGCTTTCCTAAGGTTTCCATCCTTTAGGCACATATCTTCCCTAAGCAAGGATCGTTCTCTAGAGTTAGCACAAAATCTCAAAGGCATACTCGGTATCAAAAGAAATTGGTAGGTATTTCCCTAATAACCTAACTCGGTCTCAAAGGGGCACCTAACTATTTCGACCCATGATATTCTCCTTCAAATTTTTTTTCCTTTTTCTTCTTTTGTCTCTCTCCTTTTTTTCTCTCTTTTTTTTCCTGAGCATCTCCAGTAACTAAAATGCTAACCTAGAGTTACCTATGAATTCCTAAGTACTAGACTATTGGGATGAATCATAACTATGTATGTACTATGTTCCCCATTTCAGAATGTTCAATGTGTGTGGGTGAAAATAAAAGCTAACAAGTGAGAAATTGAGAACATTCATTATAGCATCTCAAAATAAAGTACCAAAAGCTAAGAGAAAGTAAACTACCTATAGCATGGAAACATATTATCAAGATTTTCAAAAATATCACTGAAGCAACTCATAACAAACAACTAAGTGCTAAAAGAAACCTAAAACAAAACTACTTGCATGACAAACTAAAATAAATGCAGAAACAAAAATACCAACTAGACCTAAGAAACATGAAGATAGAACTACTGAAACAATAGAAGAAAAATGCAATCAAATATAATGCCCACCCAGATTTAGAGTCGATCATACCTCTAGTGTGGTGGTCTAAAAGGAAAATCGGGTAATCTCGACATCTCTGGCTCATGAGAGAGGCACAAGCTCAATCGCTGGTGCCACATATACATGTGGTTGACCCATGAGCTGGTGAACGTAGCGGTAGCTCTGTGGTTCTCCTCTCTGGCTCACTGTGAGTGTACATCCTGCATGAACTACCATATCTCCTGGCAGTAGGTGGCCTCCTCCTGAAAATAATGTTGCGCTTGGCCATAGAACTCATCGGCCCACTGAAAATGATCTCACAAATCCTGAAACTCTACCTGAGTATATGTTTGATGCTCCTCCCATCGCTACCCCTGTGTCTACTGCTCTGCGAAAATGACATCGAGGCATGACCTAACCTCTAAGAAATTGAAGGTAGACTGACCTGCATCCTACTCAAAAGAAGGACAAGAATATGGTGCAAGTGCAGGTCATGGACTAGGAGGGCTCCTATGTATAGGTGGATCTAAGGGTGAATGATGTGAAGGTGGTGAAGGGGGTGCATGGGTAGAGGGTCCCTCATGTGGTGGGGACTCCACTATCCTATTCAACTGCCAGTTAGCAGGGTTGGTGATGGTAGTACGATCTAGGCCAGGGAGCCTAAGGGGTGTCATGTTCTTCCTTACAAAACAAAAATAATTACCTTCCCTTATGATCATCTTCATGGTCATGCACACCCCTAAGTCAATGCTAGAACTCCCTTCTACTCTATCTAATCCCTCACAATCATACCCCATACTCTCACAAATATGGGTTAACAAACCCCCTAAAATTATCTCCCCCTTGGGTGTCTTACCTACCTTTACCAAATGTCGAATAAAGTGTGTTCCCACATCTACCAATTTATTACCTTGTAACATGTCCCATAGGCATAGTAACTCGCTAGCTCTAACTATCCCGTCGCTCTCTCCTTTACCAAAGATGGTGCTAGCCATAAACCAGTGAATGTATCAAAAAAATAGGATTTTGAAGTTGGGATGTCTTAGCTCTAAAGGGATCATAGGAGGTTTCTTCAATTAGTTCAGACCACAATAATCTTGCGTTGAAGTCCTTAGGTGTCCTCCTCTCTCCCCCATGAGGTAACCCAAAATACATATTCCATTGGTGAAGGGTCCACTCATGTTATATATTGAACAACCTAAATGTACTTCCCCTCTCAACTATCCATTTCTGATAGAATCTCCACATCCATCGAACTTGGGAATACCATAACTACCCTAGGATAGGTTGGGTTTCTAACTCCCATTAGCTCTTCCCATCCTATCTTGGCAAACAACCACTGAACATCCTCTAAAAGTCCTAGGGTTTCTAGTAGCAGTTCATCCATATGCCTAGTTGCTACTATTTTTCTTTTAATAAGCCTATCAAATCTAGCCCTATCAGCATCATCTTGGAATATGATACCTAGGAGAGGATTACCTCCTTCCAGCGCTTGTTGGTTCCTTCCTCCCCTTGTCGTGGGCTTGCTTGAGGTGGATGAAGTAACTCCACGCCTTGTGCGCTTCAGCTTTGCTTGTAGGAGGGGTCTTGGATGAATCCGAGGTTGGAGATGAGCTCTTGAAGGTTGAAGAAGAAGATTGGCACAACCTAGGGTGAAAAATATGAAACACATGATTGATTTAGGGAAAAACACATGGCTCATGATTCTTTTGATAATTGAATCAAAAATATGAAACACATGACTGATTAGAGATGGATAACACACTACCCACTCTTGAATTTAAGTACACAAGCAAAAAATGAAATGAACAATACAAGAATGTTATACCGACACTAAATGAATCGTTGAAGTTATCGCAGAGTGTCAGAAGATCGTCTTGATGTGGAATATGAGCTTTTGTGGATGAGCAAGAATTTCGATAGCACTTCAACGTAGTTCGTCTTTCATGTTCGGATCTGGTCGAGCCCTTATTTTATAAATCTTTTCCAGTCAACTGGAATGTCTTTCAGTCGACTCCACATCATCCCGTCGATATGGAACTTTTGATCTTCCAGTCGATTGAAACCTCTTCAGTCGACTCCAGGTCATCCAACTATGCATCGGGAAGTTTCCCACTTCAGTCGACTGAACCTTCCCAATCGACTGAAACACTTTCCAACTTCAATGCCGGATCTTCGATCGATCACCAACTAATCCTGCCATATGTGTATCCAGTCGACTGAACCAAAAAGAGTCGATTGGACCTCAGTTGACTAGAGTACATTCAGTCAACTGATACTTGCAAAACAAGATTAGCACAAATACATAAAATCAAATGTGATAGCAGTAGTAATACTTCTTGATCTTGACTACTAAGTCCCACGTGGACTTTCCGTCAGATCGACGCCTAGCTTTGTCCCCCTATAGAGGACTCGGCTTCACCTCTTCACTCGAGGCTTATCTGTCGGCTACCTGCCGAACTTACCACTCTTGACATTTGATCTGACCCACCAGGGCTTCCACCAGTTGTCCGGTCTGCCTAACCCAGCTAGACTTTTTGTCGATTATCTGATCTCCTGACCCAACCGATCTTCATGCCAAATGTTTGGTCCACACGATCCATCTGGAATTCATGCCTGGTGTCTGGTCCTCCTGATCTGTCAAGTCAACTGCCTAGTATCCGATCAACACAACCTACTAGGACTTCCTGTTAAGTCTGCACACTTAACACTGATATTAGAACACAAGCAATTTCCTAACTTTAACTACGGTTCATACATCAAAATCAAGGAGTGATACTTACTGCATCAACAATCTCCCCCTTTTTGATGTATGACAACACATCAGTTAAAGTTAGGAGAATAAGATAGAAATATTCAAATTTTGACATTTATAAGAAATGCATTAAGTTAAACATGTATGAGATGCATATATAAATTTTTACATCTCCTTTCAATGAATCTCTAACTTTATATCTCCTCTTAAACTTTATATCTCCTCTCTCCCCCTTTGGTATACATCAAAATCAAAATTAAGTCTTAGATGCCACAACTTTAAAGCTGAGAGTTTAAAATGTTTTAAATATGAGTATTGAATATTAAGCTAAAAAATACTTAAGTTTTAAAATCAATCCTCTCCCTATATTGACTAAAGTTTTCTTCATTTAAAAATAGGATATCTCCATTTATAAAAATTTACAAAAGATTAAATCTAAATAAAACATATTTTCAAATTCTAAAATTTTAAAAAAAAAAAATTTCTAACTCTCCCTGCATATTAAAAACTTTCAAAATTTTCTAACTCCCCCTGAATAATATCTTATTTTTAATTTTTAAAAATTTTCAAAATTTTTTAACTCCCCCTTAATAAATATATTTTTTCAAATTTTCAATTTTCAAAAATTCTAACTCTCTCTTAATAACAACATTTTTCAAAAATTTCTCAAAATTTTCAAACTCCCCCCCCCCTTTATATTATAAATTTTCAAAACTAAGAACTTTTTCATAAAATTAGAACACTTTTGAGACTCCCCCTCAATTAAAGCTTTACAATGTTTAATTATTTTCTTCCCATACATCGAAACCTAAGTAGAATTTTTATGTATTTTAAACTTGAAAATATTTAATCTTTTCAAAAAGCATTCAAGCTTAAGTTTTTCTCCCCCTTGATTAACATTTTGAAACTTCTCCTTAATTAAAGCTTTAAGTTTTCAAAAAGATAGTTTCTCATAGATTTTTAGCTAGCTTTAAATTTTTTTGTTTCTCCCTTAAGAATATTTCTTATCCAATTCCATTTTAAAGCATAATTTTTGAAAAGATATTAAACATATCATAATTTAGCAAAATATTTTAGGTTCCCACTAGACTCTTGATCTCCCCCTTAAAGTAACATTGTTATATTTATACTTAATTTCTTTTTAAAATAAAATTTTAAATGTTTAACTTCCCCTAGAATTATAATATATCTTAACTCCCCCTTAATTATGTTGATTCTCTTAGAATTAAAGTTGATTTGATTGAATTAATTAAAATTGAGTTGAGTTGATTAGAATTCAGTTGAATATATTGATTGGGGTTGAATCGATTGAGTTGATTAGAGTTGAATCGATTATATTGGTTAGGTTTGGTTGTTTAGTTAAGTTTAGTTAGGTTAAGTTAAGTTTAATTGTTTTGTTTAGTTGTTAAGTTTAATTAAGTTGTTGTTAAGTTTAATTAAGTTGTTGTTAAGTTTAATGAAGTTGTTGTTAAGTTTAATTAAGTTGTTGTTAAATTTAATTAAGTTGTCGTTAAGTTTAATTAAGTTGTTAAGTTTAATTAAGTTGCTGTTAATTTTAATTAAGTTAGTTGTTAAGTTTAATTAAATTAGTTGTTAAGTTTAATTAAGTTAGTTGTTAAGTTTAATTAAGTTGTTGTTAAGTTTAATTAAGTAGTTGTTAAGTTTAATTAAGTTGTTGTTAAGTTTAATTAAGTTAGTTGTTAAGTTTAATTAAGTTGTTGTTAAATTTAATTAAGTTGTTGTTAAGTTTAATTAAGTTGTTGTTAAGTTTAATTTTAGTCTAACTAAATTGTATTAAACCAATTAAGCTTAATTAAATTCTAGATCATCTCACCTAGGCTAGGTTTTCAATACACATTATTCCTATGGGTTTTGTGAGATGAGGATTTTTCTTTTTATCTTAATTAAATTTAATAAGCAATTTCAAAGTTTTTAAACTTGTGTTAAATTCAAGCTTAGCTTGAGCTAGTCAAGTAAGTTTTTCCAGCATTGATTTCCAGGTCGTGGCGAGACACATGACCTTCTTGGTTATCAGAGCAACGACCACTTCCTAGACAAAGTCAATGAAGGAATCAAGTACTTGATTCACTTTGGACCAAACCTTGGTCTAACTAGTCAATGACTTAGTGAGTTAGCTTCGGTTAGTTCCACTCGACTTAGTGCACCAGGTCGTGGCGAGGCACATGACCTTCTTGGATATTGGAGCAAAGACCACTTCCTAGACATGCACTTTGAAGAGTTTCCCTAACTTACTATCAATTCACTTTGTCTTAGTACTAGATTGTTCAAGTTTAAACTACTTTGTTTCATATCTAGTTCGTTCTAAATTAAGCAAGTAAAGTGAACTAAAGGATGCAAGAGTTTTATCTAATTAAGGAAACAATCAACGAGTTAGCTCCCCCTGTATAGTAGCTCTATTGGGTCTTGTTCACTAAGTAAACTTGTCCTTTGGGAATCAAAAATTGATTCGGTCCAACTTGATTGACTAACCTAGTCTTAGGAACTCAAGCTTGGACTCGACCCTTAGCATTTCTATTAAACAAGGACATGTATTATCTATTTGTGTCCTTAGCCTTATATCCGAGTCCGGACTTGTTGTACATGGCTCGTTGAGACCCAAGCATCATGTTGAGATACTTGGAGCTCGAAGTGAACCTTTCCAACGATCTAGTTAGATCTTCTACTTGGCTTTTTAGGATCGAGTTCTCTTCCTCAAGCTTTGCAACTCGAGTTGAGTCTCTATTCTTAATTTGGCAAGTCAAAATCTTCGAGTTGACTTGCTCCTTAAGTACTTGGACTTCCTCAAGAAGTGAGCCGACTCGATTCTCAGACTTGCTAGTTTCCTACCTAAGCATGCAATAATATTGTATAATTTATCTTCTAGGAGAGAAGTTACCTCGTCAGAACCTTCGGAAACGGATGCAGATCTGTGGCTTCTCTCAGACTCGGACTCGGACTCTTGTCTTGACTTAACTCCAGACTCGTCGGGCATCATGAGTGCTACGAAGCATGTCGTTAATATTTCAGCACCCGACTCTTCCAATGATGATTTTTCCAAGTTTGCCTTAGATGCTTTCTTTCTTTCTCTTTTCCTCGATTTAGATTTTTTTCCCTTTTTGTTCATTCCTGCCATCAAAACTAAACCATTCTCGGGTTGACTCAAGTTAGCCTGTTCATGCAATTTAATTAATTTGTCCAACAATTCTTTAGAATTTTTAATCGGATCGACTCAACTTAGCTCTTCACTTGTAAGTTTGCATTACAAGGTGTTTAAAGCCTTGTAATCGACTTGAACCTTTTTTCTAAAGTTTGTGGTCCATTTCTCCGAATCTAACAACTCACCTGAGTCGTTTATCAGAGCTATGAATCCTTTCCTAATCGAGAACCAAATCTCGAGATCGAATTTCAGAAAGCACTCAATTCGCCTCTTCCAGGAAGGAAAATCCTCTTCTTTAAAGAGAGGAGGGCGAACGGTACTTAGACCCTCTAAATGCGACATTATTAAATTTAATTAAAATTCAAAATTATTCCTAGACTCGTTTAAATAAAAAAATTATTCTAAATGTAGAGAATTAATAAAGATTTTCTTAAATGTAGAAAATTAATAAATACTTTCATTAATATAGAAAATTAATATATCTAAAAATGCAGAAAATTAATTTCAATTTATCTAAATTGTAGAAAATTGATTTATCTAAAATGCAGAAAATTAATTTCAATTTATCTAATATGCAAAAAAATAATTTTAATTATCTAAAATATAGAAAATTAATTTATTGCTAAGAAAATATTAAAAATTGATCTAATGCTAGAATAAATATTAAAAATTAATCTAATGCTAGAAAAAAATAAAGAAAACTATCCTAATGCTCTCGATGGTGGTTGTACCAAATTCGGAGCGCCCCCACTCTGATACCAATTGTAGGATCATGATTCTCTGAGAGAGAGGGTGAATCTCGGAGATTATAATTTTAATTAAAAATTTTAAAACAATTAGAATATTTTGAAAACGATTGTGAGTATGCAGCGGAAACAAAAATGAGTACACTTGTTTTACTTGGTTCACAACCCTAACTGGGTTGCTACTCCAAGGCCCGTAGCTCTTCTGAGAGCTTCCTCGATGGGCAATCATTAAATTCCCTCCGAATCGAGAACTCTCGACTTCAGAGGGTTTCTCTTTTTATAAAGATTAGAGATGGATAACACACTACCCACTCTTGAATTTAAGTACACAAGTGAAAAATGAAATGAATAATACAAGAACGTTATACTGACACTAAATGAATTGTTGAAGTTGTCACAGAGTGTCGGAAGATCGCCTTGATGTGGAATATGAGCTTTTGTGGATGAGCAAGAATTTCGACAGCACTTCAATGTAGTTCGTCTTTCATGTTCGGATCTGGTTGAGCACTTGTTTTATAAACCTTTTCCAATCGACTCCACATTAGCTCGTCGATATGGAACTTCTAGTCTTCCAGTTGACTGAAACTTTTTCAATCAACTCCAGATCATCCAGCTCCGCATCGGGAAGTTTTCCACTTCAGTCGACTAAACCTCCCTAGTCAACTGAAACACTTTCCAACTACAGCACCAGATCTTCGATAGATCACGAGCTAATCCTGCCATGTGTGTATCCAGTCAACTGAACCAAATAGAGTTGACTGGACCTCAGTCAACTGATACCTACAAAATGAGATTAGCACAAATACATAAAATCAAATGTGATAGCAGTAGTAATATTGCTCGATCTTGACTACTAAGTCCCACGCGGACTTTTCGTCGGATCTGTTAGGGAAATCAACTCATGAATGATGTGTTCTGATGTGTGTGACAAAGGTTTAAGTTAGGTTGTTTATGGATTTGATATGTGTGCTGAAGTCGTACAAGACTTAGTAATTCACACATGGCGAAAGCATTGGCAAGATCACCATCTCATGACTCAGTCCTTGAGTTGGTGAAGGATAGCATTGCGGAAGTCGTGCGCTTGGTGCATCCGAGGAACCATCGGGCGAGGAGCATTGGAGTGAAGCCAAAGTAAGTAGACTTCAGGGCGAGACGCGAAGGATGGCATTGCGAAGCCGTGCGCTTGGTGCATCCGAGGGATGTGGTCGTACGAAGAGAACTTCAAGGTGAGGGACTCCAAGGGAAGATGAGAGTGGGCGATTGTAACCCAGGATGGGGTAGCTCATAGGTAAACTTGGCGAAATGGCTAAGTGTCGGATGCTCAACCGAGAGTGTTGAGGTTTACCCGACTATCGGATGCTAAAACCAAAGATGGTTTGAGGTTTTCCCGACATCAATCGACTGCCATGATATGGCAGTCGATTGCTCGTCGATCAAGACTCGTGGTGTTCGAAGTCGGTTTACGGATGAGCGATCATTGCCAATGATCGATCGTGCCACCGTGAGACTTCCAAGTGGCGATCGATGGTGAGGGGTTCGAGCACAAAAGGTTAGAGAGTCAATCGATCACTTCTCCACTCGGTGATGGCTCCATCACCGATCGATAGGAAGATCACGGATCGATGTGGAGCTGGTTAGAATCCAACATGGATAAAGCCGTTGTGAGGCAACAGCTACAGGAGCAGTCGACTGATGGATGCATCAGTCGACTGCTAGGCGCCCAACGGGAAGAATGGGCTCTTCCCTATAAGAAGGGGTCTTGGGTCACTTGGGGAGCCTAATGCTTAACCTCTAAACATCTCCCAAGTGCCCAATACATTTTCAATCCTCTTCCTTGAGCTTATTTCAATTATATTGTAAGAGGAGTGATTCTTGTGTAAGAAAGGTTACCTCCACCTAGCTTTGTGCAAAGGATAGATTAGTGGATTGATTAAGGAGTGATTTACCTTGGAACGAATCGGGTAGTGGACTAGCGGCAAGGGTCGTGAACTACATTATGCATTTATGTTAGCGTTTGTCTCCTTACTTCTTTCATTTGCTTAAATGTCTTTGATTTTATTATTCCGCTATGCTAACCTAATTGTAGATGATTAAGCAACGAACGATCTCCATCTACGATAAAGGGATATTCACCCCTCTAGTCGACCACCAATCCTCCAACAAGTGGTATCAGAGCCAAGGTAGCTTGTCACCAGACTCGCCGCCGCAACAAGCATGACAACAAAGATGGTCGGCTCAAACATCCATCCGCCCAAGTTCGAGGGAGAATTCGCTTGGTGGAAAAAGTGAATGGAGGTATTCTTCGAGATCGATTTTGATATAATATTAATTATGGAAAACAGTTTCGAGTTGCCTAGGGATGAAGAAGGGGAGCAACTAGAGAAATCGAGATGGACTAAGAAGCAAAGGGAGGAGCACTTGGCGAATTCAAAGGTCAAGCACCATTTGTACAATGTGCTCCCCCAACAAGAGATAAATCAGATAGGATAATGCTTTAGCGCCAAAGAGATGTGGGAGAAGCTAATGGAGCTTCATGAGGGCACATCCGAGGCCAAGCTAGCAAGAAGGGACCTTCTCTGATCACAATTAAGCAATATAAAATTAGAAAAAGGAGAAAAGGTACTTTCTTTACATTCTCGATTTAAGGAAATAATAACCGATTTATCAAGTGTAGGGGAGAAGCTTTCAAATAGAGACATGATAATGAAGGCAATAAATGTCTTCCCCCGATCGTCAAAGTGGAGCTCAATGGTGGATTCATTTTATATCTCCAAGAATCTAGAGGTAAGCACTTTAGAAGAGTTTTTCTTCACCATGGAACTCCATGAAACAAGGCTTGAAGGAGTAGTAGAAGAGTCATTCAAGCCATCAAGGGGAGTAGCGCTCATAACCAACAAAGGGAAGAAGAAGAAGGAGATGCCACCTTCCTCATCGGATGAAGAATCCTCCTCCTCCATGGATAGCAATGAAGAAGCATACATGGTAAGGAAGGTAAGGCGTGCATTGAAAAGCTTTAAATTTAATAAATTTCATGATAGGAGAAGAAGACCAAGGAGAAAAATCATTTGCTACAATTGCCAAGGAGAGAGACACATAAGGGATGATTGTCCCCTTTTGAACAAAAACAAGGAAGAGAGAAGAAAGAAAGAAGAAAAGAAGGAGGGGAGCAAGAAGAAGGATGAAGAGAAGAAATCAAAAGAAAAAGGGAAGGCCAAGGCACACAAGGCAACATAGGATGATCTATCATCCTCATTGGAGGAAGATCATGCCTTCACAAGCCTTGCCCTAATGGAAATAGAAGACTTGGACATCTCCTCCTCCGAAGAAGAAACAAGCACAAGTGAGGAGAGCTCAAGTGAAGGGGGAGCTTCATTTTCATCCTTATCGACATCACAAGAAGGAGATTTGGTAAGTGAGGTAACAAATCTCCCTCCCAAGAAAATCATGTCTATGATTTTTAGTTTAACTAAGGAGCTATCTAGGGCTAAAAAGAAAAAAAAATGCATGCAAAATGAAATTAAAGTCCTAGAAGAAAAATCGCAAAATGCATGCTCACATGATAATTATATGCCTTTTAATGTTAATGATGCATGTATTGAAGAAAATAAGGCTTTAAGAGAAAAAGTAGATTTCTTAACTAAAGCCTTAGAAAAGTTTACAACTGGCTCCAATACTTTGAACATGATAATTGGGAGCCAAAGGACTAGTTTTAATAAGAAAGGCCTAGGATACAAGGGATCCAAAAATGAAAAAGCATATCATTGTTTAATTGTAAGGGGCCAAGCTAAAAATACAATGGTAGCTAGAAAATGGATCCCTAAGGAGTATTTGGTGAACCCTATTGGAAAGAACTTATATTGGGTTCCCAAGTCCATCCTTAAGGGTTAGGAAAACCCTAGGATAGTCAACCATAATTGGAATTTATTTATATCATGACTTAGGATGATGAGGGTGGTAGCTTTTGATTTAAGTGTTGGCTGATGATAATGTGTAACCCATAAATTGAATGCTTAAATCTTGATTCATGCTTGATTTTATATTTGATAATCATGATCTATGATGTATGATCATAATATGCAAACTAAATGATAATATTGTTTTATGATCATGATCGGTTTTAGGATAGATACTTAACCTTGATAGATCTGCATGAAATTTATGGTTAAGTACAAATACCTTAGGTTCATCTCACATCCCACTATAGGCTAACTTGATTGAAAACATAGCATGAGTGAGATGTTAGGTTGATACAAATGTCCACTAATGCTTATTGCATTTAGATGGTCATTTACATGTATCATGTCATATTAATCATAGACCAACTATGGGAAAAGTAAATGTTTAATCAATGGACATATTTCTATAGATCATAATTGAATATTTTAAATGATTTAAAATTATTTTATGTTTGATAATCTGCATGTTCATGTTTTAAGACAATTCAAGGCAAAACTATGCCTTCAAGTTGATAAAATTTTTAGTGATTTTTAACATCTTTGAGTTTTTACCAAATTTTCAAAAATAGAATTAATTTTCATGAAAAACCATTTTTCACTGATAAAGGAACTTATGAGAAATATGTTCCCTAAATTTCATGATTTTTTGAATTTCCTAAAATTCTTAATGCATTTCTGAAATCGGGTTCCGAAATCAAAAAATTCTGAAATCTAGGTGCCAGTCAACTGATGCTCTGATTCAGACGACTGACGTACTGTGCACGAGCACAGTAACCTATTTTATCAGGTTTTGAGTTGGTTTTCGTTATTTTCTTTCCTTAGACTTGATGACATGCTTATATAACATATGTTAGATGTTTTTGATGGTGTCAAAGGGGGAGAAATGATTAGGTTTAAGTTAATCATGCTAGAGGGAATTAACATGTGTTAAGGGGGAGTTAATATTCATGTTTGATATTCATGCTTTACATGATTTCCTTCCTTATGTATTTTGATTTATGTTTTACCTAACTTAAACATGGTTGCCACACATTAAAAAGGGGGAGATTGTTAGGGCAATCAACTCATGGATGATGTGTTTTGATGTGTGTGGAAAAGGTTTAAGTTAGGTTGTTTATGGATTTGATATGTGTGTTGAAGTCGTGCAGGACTTAGCAATTCACACATGGCGAAAGCATTAGCAAGATCACCATCTCATGACTCAGTCCTTGAGTCGGTGAAGGATAGCATTGCGGAAGCTGTGTGCTTGGTGCATCCGAGGGACTGCCGGACGAGGATCATTGGAGTGAAGCCAAAGGAAGTAGACTTTAGGGCGAGACGCGAAGGATGGCATTGCGAAGCCGTGCACTTGGTGCATCCAAGGGATGTGGCCGGACGAAGAGAACTTCAAGGCGAGGGACTCTAAGGGAAGATGAGAGTGAGCGATTATAACCCGGGACAGGGTAGCTCATAGGTGAACTTGGCCAAATGGATAAGTGTCGGATGCTCAACCCAGAGGGTTGAGGTTTACCCGACCGTCGAATGCTCAAACCAAAGTTGGTTTGAGGTTTTCCCGACATCAGTCGACTACCATGATATGACAGTCGACTGCTCCAAGTTGACTGAAGACTCGACTGGTGTTCAAGTCTAGTTTCTAGCCGAATAGTCGACTGTCAAGGGTTGGCAGTCGACTAATCGCACCACCAGTCGACTGCCAAGGGCTGACAGTCAACTGATGGCGAGGGTTTTGGGCACAGAAGGTTGGAGAGTCGACTGATCGCTTTAGTCACTCGACTGATGGCTCCATCAGTCGACTGATGTGGGAGTCGTTGGTTAGAATCCAACGTGGATGAAGTCATTATGAGACAACAACTACAGGAGCAATCGACTGATGGATGCATTAGTCGACTGCTAGGCGCGCCAACGGGAAGAATGGGCTCTTCCCTATAAGAAGGGTCCTTGGGTCACTTAGGGAGCCTATTGCTTAACCTCTAAACATCTCCCAAGTGCCCAACACGTTTTCAATCCTCTTCCTTGAGTTTATTTCAATTATATTGTAAGAGAAGTGATTCTTGTGTAAGAAAGGTTACCTCCACCTAGCATTGTGCAAAGGAGAGATTAGTGGATTAATTATGGAGTGATTCACCTTGGAACGAATCGGGTCATGGACTAGCAGCAAAGGTCGTGAACCATGTTACGCATTTGTGTTAGTGTTTGTCTCCTTACTTCTTGCATTTGCTTAATTGTCTTTGATTTTATTATTCCGCTGTGCTAACCTAATTATAGATGAATAAGCAATGAACGATCTCCATCTACGATAAAGGGATATTCACCCCCCTCTAGCTGGCCACCGATCCTCCAACAGGATCGATGCCTAACTTTGTCCCCCTACAGAGGACTCAGCCTCACCTCTTCACTCGAGGCTTACCTTCAGACTTACCACTCTTAACATCCGATCTGACATACCAGGGCTTCCACCAGCTATTTGGTCTACCTAACCCTGCTGGAATTTTTATCGATTGTCTGATCTCCTGACCCAATTGGTCTTCATGCCAAATGTCTGATCCACGCGACCCATTTGGACTTCATGCCTGGTGTCCGATCCTCTTGATCTGTCAAGTCAACTGCCTAGTATTCGGTCAACACAACCTACTAGGACTTCTTGTTAAGGTTACACACTTAACACTGATATTAGAACACAAGTAATTTCCTAACTTTAACTACGATTCATACATCAAAATCAAGGAGTGATGCTTACTGCATCAACACACTGGACTCTTCCATCAGGGTCATTGTTTCTGAAAACTCTACCTTCTTATGGTGCTCCATAATATCTTTCATAAAATTTGCGAATTTAGGCATTTGGTGCAAGGCTTCGAGAATCGGTACCTCTATTGAAATAGTTTTCAACATGGCTAGAAACTTCCCAAACTCTGCATCTCACTTTGCATTGGTGAGCCTCTATGGAAAAGTAATCGAAATCGGAGGTTGCATCCTTGTGGGAGACTCAAGTTCCATCTTATCAGATTTTTCCCTTGTGGTCCCCTCATGAGGCTCTTTCTCCTCCAAACCTTGCTCTACCTCGGCACCCGACCTATATGTTGGTGCTATCAGCCCACGTCACGATTAACCAAACTCAAACTTGACTCGAGTAGTGTTTTGATGTTTGATGATGAGTTGACCATTGTTTGATAATGGATTGACTATATGGTGTACATGGGGTTGACTATATGATGGAGAAGTCCAAGCATGGGTCTTGGCAATAGTACTTGGCATGGAAAGTCCAAGTCTTGAGTACTTGGCATGGAAAGTCCAAGCATGGGTCTTGACAATGGTAAAGTCCAAGTCTTTAGAACTTGGCATGGAAAGTCCAAGCATGAGTCTTGGCAATGGTAAAATCCAAGTCTTGAGTACTTGGAATGGAAAGTCCAAGCATGGGTCTTGGAAAGGGAAAGTCCAAGCTTGAGTATTGACAATTGCAAAGTCCAACATGGGTTGGCAAGGAAAGTCCAAGGGTGTAATCTTGGTCACGTAAGTCCAAGTATGTAGTTTTAGCAGTGAAAGTCCAAGTCATGGGTACTTGACAATTGGGAAGTCCAAGGAATGGTATTGGCGGTGTAAAGTCTAAGGGTGGAGTCTTGGCAATATAAGTCCAATGGTTGATGGCATAAAGTCCAAGCATGTGTCTTGGCAGCGTAAGTCCAATGTGCCTTGGCAATGTAGACTAGCTTAGCATGACAATAGCCGATGGAAGCACCTAAAGGATAGCGTATGGATGAACAAGTCATGGATGACTTGGAGGGATCCGATAGGCATAAGGTTGATGGAGATGGCTAGAAGGCTTAGGTCTAGGATAAGGATGATCTAGCAAATATGAGGGCATCATACTTAGGGTTAAACCTCATGGATGCAGTCGACTGGGGCTATGGACTAGTTGACTAGTCAAGTGTTTGACACTGGGCAGCCGAAGCAACACTGAGCAATCAATTGGAATTATAATCAGTCAACTATCGTGAGTCGATTAGCGTTCGACTATGACAAATAGCCTTGGCGATCATTGACAAAGATTGGGCAAGGCCGATCGGCAGCAATGATCGCCATGGAGGGCGATCGACTCTCGCTAGTTTTGGTCACAAAGGCGAACGCCCGAGTGCGTAGTAGTTGGCTATGGCTTGAGTAGTCGATCACAAAATGGCGATATTCGCGAAATGTCGATGTAGATTAAGTCATTGTGAGACAACGACACTATTGGCAATCGACTGGGGCCTTATGATAGTCGATTGTCAGGTGCGGAATCAGCCCGATGCAAGCATAAAAAGAGCAGCACGTGAAGGATTTCACCATCAGTTCTTTGAGAGGTTGTGGAGGCGATTTGAAGGTGAAGTGCAGACGTATTTCAAGGTCCTTCAAGATCATCCAAGCAACCAACAAGCAAAGCATTCAAAGCCCTAATTTGTAAAGTGTTCTTTACATTTCAATTGTAGTTCTTTGTATTTGCTTGTAATTCGTTGTTTTACTTTTGTAATCGCTTGTAAGAGATTTTCTCCACCTTCGGTATGTCACCGAAAAGGAGTACTTGATTAGTGGTAGTATTTGCATCGCTAGAGCTCATTTGAGCTCAACCCGTGGAGTAAGAATCCTAAGATTTTGAACCACATTATATTTGCCTGTTGTGATTGTGTTTGTCTATTTTGTTATTGTCATTATTATTTCCACTGTGTATAACAAGTATTATAGACAAACGCAATCGAATTCCATCGACGAACGAGAACGCACCATTCACCCCCCCCCCTCTAGCACTCATTGAAGTTCCTACAATTGGTATCAGAGCTAGGAGCTCTTCTATGGATTAACAACCGGGAGCAAATGCACTAGAGGATGGAGTTGTCGAACGATGGACTTGGATGGGACATCAACACTCCAATTCCATACACCCTCTATGGATGAGAAGTTTTCAATCAATGGAAGGGAAGGATTAAAGAATTCATTTGGCAACTGGATGTAGTAGGGCACACAGCCAGGGCGTGTGGCTACACACGGTAGTGTCCAAAGATCGAGATTGGCGACCACAAGGCCACACATGGCTTTGTCGTGTGGAAACACACGGTCGTGTGGCGATCCAGCATTTTACCGTGATTAGTTTTTTTTTGGATTTCGTGAAGAGCCAACCTCATGTCTATATAAAGAAAGTCACGCTCAAACCCTAAAGAGGAGGTAGGGCAGTCGGGACAACACTCCGAAGCCCTAAAAAGCTTTGGAAACTCACAACAGGGAGGAAGGAAGCCGCTCGAGATCCAAGTTATGCACCTCAACGCCAGGGAGAAGAGCCTCAACGCATTGTAATCTATATTCTTTCCATACTTTATCTTGTATATATGAATTCGACAATGCCTTGTGATTCTTTTCTTACATTCATGGAGTAGATTCTCTGATTCTAGGGATAGGGAGTAGTTTGTGTTGAGTTAGAACATGTTGGTTCAAATATCTTTTCGTTCTTGAATCTATATTTGCAATTGGTGTTTGGTTTAGATCTATAGCTATTGTTTTGGTTTTCTAATCATTGTGCTTAGCCGATATGAGAGGTGACAGCCCTCATATCAAAGATTTAGGGGAATTTAAAGAGGAACCTAGGGGTTGTCCTCATCGCAAGTAATTGTGGGTAGAAGGATGTGATAGAGTAGGAAATGCGCTCCGTTTTCGACTCATCGCAGGGATCGATTTGGCATCCTCGTACTGATTATCCCATCCTAAAGCCAGGGGTTGACCTGGTATGGCAGAGGTAGCTTCCATAGATGCGAAGGCTCATTAGGGGAGTATATGATGTCCTTTCCACAAAATCGTAGCTAGAAACCTAGATAAAACTCAATTGACAATGTGTTCTGTGATACACAAACGAAACTGAAATCCTAGAATCCATCCAAAGACTCATAGCATCCCTTCTCTTCCTCCATGTGACACCGTACTAGAGTTAAGAATGCCGACAACCCTCTGAACTGCAACCATTAGAACCGATTTCCGAACAATAACGTCCACCGAATAGATTGGTACTCGAATCTCAGTCCCTATGGGATCGATAAATCTTTATTATTTGACGACACTCATGCACTTGTGGGTGTTGAGCACGAGCGCGTGCTTCGAGTCCTCGACGATCTCCGTTGCGAGATTTGAGATCGTGTTTGCGTGTATCAGCGTTAAGGGCAATCGACTGTTGACTGACAGATTTGATTATCAGACTTGATTTCGGATAAACAAAGTTTGTTTAGCCTGATTTCAGTTATGTTAGGCTACCCTAACTGCTCATAACCCTAGGATATATTTTGGAAAGCATTATAAAGGGTGAAAATCCATTGGATATGGATTAGAAGAGTTGGTTAGGGTGTGTATCGAATTTTAAGGGAGGTGAAAGTTCAATGTTGAATCTCTGCCCTTAATTTCAATTTGTTAGTGTTCCTTAGGGACTCTCTAAGGACATTGTTCGTGCAATGGTCAAGGGGGAGCAAGCCTTTAGGGGGAGGTTATTCATCAATGGGATGATGGTTGTGTTCTTCCCCATAGGGGGAAGAATTTGGAGAAGTGAGGATTGCCTCTCTTCAGTGATATGAGACTTATCACTAGGAAGAGTGAAGGCATCCTAGAGGTTTTTGGACCAAGGGGGAGATTGTAAGATCTCATTGGGATATGAGACATTAATACCCTTGGGGAGAGCCTTTTTAATGTATGTCAAAAAGGGGGAGAATTAATGAGAAATTGATGGGAGAATGTGAGAATTCCCAATTTGAAAAATTTGGAGGATTGGATTGAGTTAGTGTTCTAACTCAAAGGTATTTGGTTTTTGTCAAACATCAAAAAGGGAGAGATTGTTAGTGCAATCGACTCAAGTCACGATTGACCAGACTCGAGTAGTGTTTTGATGTTTGATGATGAGTTGACCATTGTTTGGCAATGGGTTGACTATATAGTTGATATGGGATTGACCATATGATGGAGAAGTCCAAGTCTTGAGTACTTGGCATAGAAAGTTCAAGCATGGGTCTTGGAAATGGTAAAGTCCAAGTCTTTAGTACTTGACATGGAAAGTCCAAACATGAGTCTTGGCAATGGTAAAGTCCAAGTCTTGAGTACTTGGCATGGAAAGGACAAGTCATGGATGACTTGGAGGGATCTGATAGGTGTGAGGCTGATGGAGATGGCTAGAAGTCTTAGGTCTAGGTTAAGGGTGGTCTAACAAGTATGAGGGCATCATACTTGGGATTAAACCTCATGGATGAGGTTTAGTAGTCGACTGGGGCTATGGACCAGTTGACTGGTCAAGTGTTTGACACTTGACAGCCGAGTCAACACTGAACAGTCGACTGAGATGATGATCAATTGATTGTCGTGAGTCGACTGGAGTTTGACTACGACAAATAGCCTTGGCAGTTGACTTCCAGCATTGGGCAATCGACTATCATGAAGGACAATTGAATGTTGCTAGTTTTGGTTGCAAAGGCAGAATGCTCAGTAGCTGACTAAGCAGTCGTCTATGGGCTTGAGCAGTCGACTATTGGGAATAGTAGTCGACTGCCAGTGTATCCATTGGCTAGAATGTCGACGTCGACATTGTTGGCAGTCGACTGGGGCCTTATGGCAATCGACTGTTAGGCGCAGAATCAGTCCGATGCAGACATAAAAGGAGCAACTCGTAGAGGATTTCATCATCAGTTCTTTGAGAGGTTGTGGAGGCTATTTGAAGGCGAAGTGCAGGCATATTTTAGGGTCCTTCAAGATCATCCAAGCAACCATCAAGAAAAACATTTAAAGCCCTAATTTGTAAAGTGTTTTTTACATTTCAGTTGTAGTTCTTTGTATTTGCTTGTAATTCATTGTTTTACTTTTGTAATCTCTTGTAAGAGGTTTTCTCCACCTCCGTGTGTCACTGAAAAGGAGTACTTGATTAGTGGTGGTATTTGCATCGCTAGAGCTTATTTGAGCTCAACTCGTGGAGTAAGAACCCTAAGGTTTCGAACCACATAATATTTGCATGTTGTGATTGTGTTTGTCTATTTTGTTATTGTCATTATTATTTCTGCTGTGTATAACAAGTATTGTAGACAAACACAATCGAATTCCATTGACGAACGAGAATGTGTCATTCACCCCCTCCCCTCTAGTGCTCACCGAAGTTCCTACACTACATGGTAGTTCTTTAAAAATCTTTCCACTTCATAATGTCACTGCATTACATTGTTCCACTAGATTTTCTTTAGATTTTTTGGGTAGGCGACCTAGTGTTCTTTCATAAGAATTAGCAATCTGAGCAATTTGAATTTCTAATATCTTTTGACATTTTTCTAGACCGTCCACAGAAATTTTCAACTCTTACAGTACTCCCTATGTTTGTGAATATCGTTTTTGGAATTTTGCATTAACCTTCGTTTAGGTGGTGATGAAGCTCTCCATCATCTGTTCTAGTCTAGATTTTGGAAGCTGCTATTGGCCACTGTCTTGCTGCCCATATCCCCCTAATTGTTGGAAGTTCTCAGTATTATTCTTGTATGAGAAGTTTGGGTGGTTCTTCCATCCGGGATTGTACATGCTGGAATAGGAATTGTTGGGCCTTTAATTGAAGTTGCCCACCGCATCAACTTGTTCAATCTGCCCTCCTGAGCAGTCTGACTCCCCGGAGTAGTAGTCCTCCTGATTCCCTGTCATTCCACCACTAAGGGAATTAGCCACACAAATATTATTTGGGGTTAAAGAGTCAAACAATTTATTTAGTACATCCATCCTCGATGCCAGATGATCGATGGAATTGACTGAGTATCTTCCTGCTGCTGGTGTTGAATGATTACGCTTAGAAGCCCACTGGTGGTGGTTTTGAGCCACCTCTTCTATAAGACCCTCGGCTTCTTCGATCGTCTTGTTCATTAAGTCTCCACCTGTAGCAGAATCCAAGGAGAGCTTCATGGCGTACATGATCCCATTGTAGAGTGTGTGAATCATGAGCCATCTCTGAAGACCATGGTGGGGGCACTGATGAAGCAACTCTTGTAGCGATCCCAGGCTTCGAACAGTGACTCTCCTTCCTTCTGATGGAAGCTAGTAATCAGATGGCGCATGTGACCTATTTTTCTTGATGGAAAGAATTTGCTCAAGAACTGCAACTCACATTGCTCCCAAGTTGTGATTCTTCCCGAAGGCAATGAGTGCAGCCATGTCTTTGCCTTGTCCTTTAGCAAGAACAGGAATAAACTCAAGCGGATTACGTGTCACGCCCCGAGAGCATACCGAGCCGAAAATCAAACGGACGGCACCTCCCCTGTACGTGGCAACATTTCGGGATAATACAAGGCTCGTAGGCCCACAATAACAACAATATATATGTATGAAAACAAAAACTACACAAGACACAGCGGAAACATACCACAACAATCCCACACATGCATATCGGTATGGCTAACACACCACAACAACACAAACCTCGACAAAATCTGAATATACAACATATACATCACGAAAATTCCGAATACATAACACGGCGGACGGAAGGCCCAAAACAAAACACGGGAGCCTCGGAGGTGAGATGAGATGATGTCAGCCGGCGGTGCTCCAATGCCATCACGAAGTCTTCTACCTGTTACCTGGGCGACAGAAAACCCAGGGTCCGCGGGGGGTGGTGAGTAAAACTCAGCAGGTAATAGAAAACATGTATATATGTAATATCACATGTATTTCGACAACATAATCTAGATGTACAATAGGTATATCAGCATAGTATATAAATACAAGCATATACCGTCTAATCAAATGAATAACATAAAATGCAGACATACCTGAAGTCTGCTACGCTACTCTGATCCAACCTGAACATATATCCAACATATATATAACAGGAAGAGTAATACCAACACCTAATCTACTCATGCTACAGGTCAAGGTATCTATGGTCTGTCCAACACATATCAATATCCGACTCAATCGTATAACAAATGTAAGAGACATGCATGAATATGATGTCCACCCAAATGCAGCAAGCATAGTACAAACAAATGCAACATCACAATAATCATATATATATAGACTGTATCCATATATATATTAATCTCAACCATCCATATATATATATATATATATACATGCATATATGTATATATATATGGTAATATGTAAAGCGCCATCAGATACGGCAATGAAGCATGCATGGTCATGTCGGCTCACCCTAAAGCTACCACAACCCCAATGTGGCCTCGGTGGCTCGAGCATGACAACTGTCCCAACTCAACACCAACCACTACTCTCGAGTGGCCGAGTGGGCAGTATGATCGAGTAGCATATAAGCGTAAAGAGCAAGCTACACGATGGGGGTCCTCACTGGTCACTCCGGTCACTACCCATGAGTGGTCGAGTACCACACACGCAGGACTACGACACGCAAATCCAACTACCACCGTCTATAGTGGTAGAGTGCGGCACCACAATGCTCTGCCCTCACACCGGTTACTCCTCCTATGAGTAACCGTGGAGGCAGGATGACTGGCGACACTCTCAACCACAAGGGAGACCTCGTCGCCAGCGTGCATGCAAATGACATGAATGCAATGTCTCACATACAGACATCCACCATAGACTCTCTATTCTACAGAGAGTCATACTAGTCAGATCAACGCACTCTCTATCCTGCAGAGAGTCGTACTCAACTGATCATAATACTCTCTATCCTGTAGAGAGTTATACCAATCTAATCGACGCACTCTCTATCCTGTAGAGGATCGTACTCAACTGATGGACACACTCTCTATTCTGTAGAGAGTCGTACTCATCTGATTATAACAAGCTAGGACCACCGGTCCATAGCGATACCCTAAGTATCATTCCTCTGACCATTTACACAATATATGTTCGGTGGTAACATACAACCTAAGGGTACTAGAACTAACCCTAGGTTAAAGACATTATCTACCTACGGATGACCTTTTTGCCCAATGTACAATCAGGTTGTCATCCGGACTTTACTATTTGCACTTAACTTAAACAATTTTTAAGTTACTTGCATCACATATATGTATAACTCCTAATCATGATAAAATAAACATGATATCAGCAATGGAGTTAATAGTCAACGGTAAAGGATCAAGCATACGATAAAAAGAGCAGGGTCAAGATAATATGAACACCTAACATGCTCATATCTATGACTAAATCTGAATGCAATACATCTACCCAGACCAGGTAGGAAATTACCCACCTGCTAAATAGCTCCGTGAAATAATATCTTCACGTCCGTGGATCTGCCTCGTATCCACATCCTGCAAATATCATCATTCACAATTAAATTCAAGCACACGACAAATATACAAATCCACTACTATATCGTTCCTATATTCGTATCCCTTTATCGAATATGAATTAGAAACCCCCCCCCCATCATCAAATGTAACCCTTCTACCACAATGAATACAAACCAAAACTTACCCAGCCCGGCTTCAATTCTAAAACTTCTGATCAGCGATCCTACTCACATTAGATTTAAATCCAATCAGTCTAACTGCAAACAAATCCCATCAGATTAACTAACCTATCATTCAAGCCAATTAATTGTATGGGTTTGTACCATATTCAATTAAACAAAATTCCACTCATCATACCTCTATTCTCTGCCCTAACGATGAAGTACCAGCTTTAGAAACCAATACCAATGTTGTGCCTGGTCTGAAAAGAGAGGCGGCAACTGTCTGAGCTACGACAGAGGATGGCCGACAAGCGATCAGGGAAACAACCAGGTGGTTGAGCAAGGCTTACACAAGCTGTAGCGAATCTGGATCTGCGATGCTGAGCAAAACGATCCCTGCCTCTTTCTCCAGATGTTGAGGTCAGTCCATTCCATGGCGACGATCAAGCTCTAGAATTATCACGGCGAAGAATGGGGTTGGTGATTCGATCAGCGCCTCCAACGGAAAGATCGTCGGCCTGTACAGTGATGGTGATCTGAGCCGAAACCTACCATGAAGGAGAGCGCGATCGGGTGGCTGCTGGCTGCTGCAAACACTCGATGGGCTGACATCCACAGTAGCAAACTGAGCCCGTGGCGAGGAGGGAAGGCGACGACATCGCGAGGAGGCACAGCCGGTGTCCAATGTGGCGCACAATCGAGGAGCCGAAGACGACGATGGCGATCAGGCGTTGTCTATCGGGCGGCGAAGTTCCAACCCTAGAAATCAAATCCGAAGAAATCAGTAGCAAGGGAATAGGAAAGAAGAGTCGACGACGATCGAAATCGACGACTCCCTCGCGTTGCCAATGTTGGACTCGCGGCGGTAGCGGCGGCGACCGGCGTCGAAGGGCTGGGAGAGCTCGCGGCGTGGATGAGAAGAGAAGAAGAGGGAACGGTGAGGTCGCGCACAGGGGAATGGAGAAAGTCGCGATCGAGAATGGAGGAAATCAGGAATTTAGGAAAACGCCGATCGAGGGAAAATGGAAGGAAATTGATTAATTAACACATTTAATACCTCACTAGAAGTTAGTCTAAACAGGCTTTACAAAAGCCTGTTAGCTTCATCCCCATAAAATATCCATAAAACTCCGTTTAAATCCAGAAAAATTTCTAAAAATTTCTGAAAAATTCCATAAGATGTTTTATCAATTATCGAGGAATATATTTTTTTTTCTCCGGTATTTTACATTCTCCCCCACTTATGAAAATTTGGTCCCCAAATTTCGTACTAACATCCAAAAATTTTCTTCAAGCAAGTTTCCGAAAGGACCACATACCTTCCTCAAGTGAACAGATGAGGATATTGAGCTCGGATAGTATCTTCCAGCTCTCACGTAGCCTTCTCATCGGTATGATGCTGCCATCCAACTTTTACGAGTCGGATGGTTTTGTTCTGCAACTGACGCTTGTTGCGACCAGGAATACGCACTGAAATATCCTCGTATGTCACATTAGACGGAGGTAGAATCGGAACCTCTTACAGAACATGGTCAGATCGTGGCACGTATTTCCTCATCATATAAACATGAAATACGTTATGAACACCCGCAAGTGTCGGAGGTAAAGCCAACCGATAAGCTACACCTCCATAATCCACGACACAAGATCTGAATAAATCTTCCAACGTATAAATGATACACTCAGACTGTTCATCTGTTTGCGGATAAAACGTTGCACTAAGCCGAAGCTCTGTGCCCATAGTCTGGTGCAGACTCTGCCAAAAATCACGAGGTAAATCGCGGTCTCTATCAGATATAATACCCAAAGGCACGCCATGCAATCTGATAATCCCTCGACAGTACAACTTTGCCAGACGATCCAATGGGTACGACCCACGAATAGGCAGAGAGTAAGCTGATTTGGTCATTCGATCCACACTCACCCAAATCGCATCATGTCCTTTACGGGTCCTAGGCAATCCCGTAACGCAATCAATAGTGATATGCTCCCACTTCCATTCCGAAATTGGAATTTCCTGGAGCAATCTAGCGGGTTTCTAATGTTCAACCCTCACCTGCTGGTATAGTATATATCCAGCAATAAAGTCTGCGGTATCTCTCTTCATACCATTCCACCAATATAAGCATTTCAACTCTCGGTACATCTGAGTACCTCCAGGGTATATAGCCCATCTCAAATGATGTGCCTTCTGTAGCAACTCTTTCTTAAGCGGATGCGTGTCCGGAACACATATCCAGATTAGAGACGGGGAAATTATCTTCTCAAAAGAGAAGTCCATCAACCATTCAAAATCCACTCTACCACACACTCTGTAAGTGCATGGAAGACTATAGTGATCAATCTCTCAAGTTGCACTGTTCGCGTTTCAGCAACTCTATAGTAGCTACCCAGTAGCTAGTTAAAATCCCATGAGCATTCCTGCTCCATACATCTATAAATCCAGATAATAACTACTAAAGCCTTGGATCATTCATCGCAGAAATGCGACCGTTTGACTATCTCGTAGTTTCTTAACTGACGTAGGCATAAGATATGCCTCATTCAACTGCATCGGAATCGTTCCGATCCCTGAAACGATACATTTGAGTACAACATCCTTTTATCCACTCCGGAAGGATTAACTAGTACTCGTGTAAAAGTTAACCGCCATCTAGGTTCTGTAAACTGGTTTCACCAGCTTCCGACTAAATGATTTCCAACATCACCTTTGTCAAACAAGTCTGTGGTATAGTAATGCTAAAACATTCTATCCACATCTACAGTACTAACCAAACCATACAAGGCAAACCACCATATACGGTGGTCGAGTGCGCAACTCCAACTACCACAATCAACAGTGGCCAGGTTACGCAATTCCAACAACTACAAAAGGATCCAATCGTGTTCAGGATACACGATTCTCAAATCCAATGACGACTAAATCGTTAATTAGTCCAGCAACTTAATTAAAATTCATACAATTCATACCAAGTATGAAATTGTCATCTCCACACACCTGCATCCCCTTTTCCTCTAGGCTGATGATATATCAATCATTACAACGACAATGATACTTATATGACACCATGTCACTACCATATCAACGCTCCAGTCGTAAACCAACCCTAGAGTATACACAGGTGTCTTTAGCTGATCTAAACAGATCATTTATCCTCAACGTAGGATATTTACTTTCAACAATTATCGCATTCTATCATTGATAATCGATGCATAATTTCAAAGGTTCATCCCTCTTTTATCAAAGAGTTCTGGATCCTTCTCAAGGAGGAACACTAGGATAGATAAATATCCCTTTCAACTTCTCCTATAATTACAACTTACATTCTTCTAATTTCTATAGTGTTTAACAACACTGATACCAACAACACTATCACCCGGTCTGTGATCTTCGATATCAGAACTATTTTCGCAATCATTTCGATCACCTACTCCACTTGCCTATGCAACGGCAAGCCTTGGAGTTCATCCGAAACTACATCCGAAGGCTCTCGGATTATACGCACATCCGAGAGACATACCATACCATAATCCTAACAATTTGACCATCCGTAAGGATATGTCTATAGTAAAGATATGTCTATCAGAGTCTAAGGGCATCCCTTGACTTCTTAATTGTTGATCCTCATCTCACCTGATGGTAGAGATACCATCGACCCACAAGTCGATGTAAAGGACCCTTCTAATCCTACTAAGAATGTTCTAGACAAAGATACCTATAAACTACAAGTATCTCTCAATATATTAATCTAGAGGGTAAAACTAGAGTAATACCCTGAACGATCAAATATCTGTTGATCCGATCCAAAAGGCTCCACACAGGTCTCGGCCTTTCTCCGAAGAGAACCATATCAGATCCAACAGTTCGTGACAAAGCGGTCACATTTCTACGACGAATGCCGCGGGGATTTTTCCTAGACCATCCGATCCCATCACTAAATCCTACAAGCTGCAACTGTAGAATACCAAATAGATACGACCTTCGTCATATACTCTCTCTTCTGCACTAAGCAAAACACATCTGGAGGTAACTACTCGTTGTTGTCTGCTGAGTCTTCTACAATGTCTTCTGCTGATGCTGCTTCTGTGCTGATCTCTGCTGAAGGGGAGTATCAAGGAACTCCAACCACGCCTGAGGTAGTAGGTTGTTGCTGTTGAGATAATCCAGTCTTCTGTGTTGATCTCTGCTGTCGAGACGGTGCTTCTTCCTCCTGGAACGCCATCACTAGTCTTTAACTGAGTCTTCAAAGTACACCTCCTCCACTGTACTGGTTGCTCACAATAGCAACAACTGAACTGCTCCATCAGATAATCTGACTTCGCGTGTCTTTGTGGTCCGCACTGCACACACAATTCCTTCGGAGTCTTTGTTATGATTTTGCTGATATCCACAAGAACCTTCTGATGATCTGCGATTGGTCTTCTATAATCGGAAAGTAGCCTCAAGGCCTCTGACTCCGATCTTGCTCCTTTTGTCCAACATTCGGAGGCTTCTTACTCCAATATCTGACTTGCAATATCTTATCGATCTTCATCTCCTAAACACTTATACGGAGTCATTCCTAAACTCCTGTCTCAATCCAATGTCTTTCAGCAGGATCTGGTAGAAGATCCCGGCATCCTAACCCAACTATAAGCCAATAACTCTGGGCGGCTTAAATCATCCATTCATCTCCTTGAGCTATTAGGTGGTCGTAACATCTGCAAGTCTCACGACTCTACACAGTACACTATTACTGACCGATCACCCTTTCTTGAAGCTCAAGAATTCCTTACAATGTGTCACTAAAAGTGACACGGGGAAATACACTCTTTCAACATCACTAATCCATGATCAAGTGATATATTATTTCCCGAAGATTATTTTCTGTATTTATCACCAAATACCGGCTTAACCCCGATAATGGTATGCAAATAACTCTACTTTCTCGGTATAACATGAGTAAGTACTTAAAAGTACTCTCAAAGTTATACAACCCAGTACGAACAACTCAGGGATAAAATCCCTATGAAACTCCATAACCTAGCCTTCCGCTATCTGCATCAATAATAGTCTACAAGTCTGTTCATTACCCACAGGTAATGATCCGACTAGCACAGTTAGTGGAAATCTCTAAGACTGTAGTCTCTGATTTCCATAATAAATGTGGCGACTTAGCCCCTGTTTTCTGACTCAGTATCAGTCGGCCCTCAAAGGTAAATCACCTTTTCGACACAGGTTCAAGACTCACAAACTTAACAGGTCATTTTCGGGGTCAATACATACCACGGTTACAAACAATAACCAACAAACTACAGGTTATTCCCTGTTATAAGCATCTAAATGCATAGGTAATAAAACTGGGAGTATAAACACTAAGGTAACTCCAGTTGGTCGTCTCGGTGGACGACCCCTACTAAAAGTCTACACAGGTGTCATAACTCTATTGTATACACCTACTGATCAAGTTTAGATAAATATCTACTAAACCATAAGTTTTTCAGGAATTCTTACCTCGTGCTGCTTAGAGCTCAGGCCGTTGTCCATCTCATCCCAAAAAACCAAAACCAGATAAATCGACTCCCGAGAATCCAAGACTCGACTCAAAAACAACATTGTATGGCATCGTAGAACCTTGGGCTCTGATACCACTAAAGTTGTCACGCCCCGAGAGCATACCGAGCCGAAAATCAAATGGACGGCACCTCCCCTGTACGTGACAACATTTCAGGTTAATACAAGGCCCGTAGGCCCACAATAACAACAATATATATGTATGAAAACAAAAACTACACAAGACACAGCGGAAACATACCACAACAATACAACAATCCCACACATGCATACCGGTATGGCTAACACACCACAACAACACAAACCTCGACAAAATCTGAATATACAACATATACATCACGAAAATTTCGAATACATAACACGGCGAACGGAAGGCCCAAAACAAAACACGGGAGCCTCGGAGGTGAGATGAGATGATGTCAGCCGGCGGTGCTCCAATGCCATCACGAAGTTTTCTACCTGTTACCTGGGCGACAGAAAACCCAGGGTCCATAGGGGGTGGTGAGTAAAACTCAGCAGGTAATAGAAAACATGTATATATGTAATATCACATGTATTTCGACAACATAATCTAGATGTACAACAGGTATATCAGCATAGTATATAAATACAAGCATATACCATCTAATCAAATGAATAACATAAAAAAGTCCGCAAGTATGCTACTCTGATCCAACCTGAACATATATCCAACATATATATAACAGGAAGAGTAATACCAACACCTAATCTACTCATGCTACAGGTCAAGGTATCTATAGTTTGTCCAACACATACCAATATCCGACTCAATCGTATAATAAATGTAAGAGACATGCATGAATATGATGTCCACCCAAATGCAGCAAGCATAGTACAAACAAATGCAACATCACAATAATCATATATATATAGACTGTATCCATATATATATTAATCTCAACCATCCATATATATATATATATATATATATATGGTAATATGCAAAGCGCCATCGATATATGAATGCAAAGATGCATGGTCATGTCGGCTCACCCTAAAGCTACCACGACCCTTGGCAGGGCTCTCTGGCTCGAGCATGACAACTGTCCCAACTCAACACCAACCACTACTCTCGAGTGGCCGAGTGGGCAGTATGATCGAGTAGCATATAAGCGTAAAGAGCAAGCTACACGATGGGGGTCCCTTCTGTTGGTCACTCCGACAGTCACTACCCATGAGTGGTCGAGTACCACACACGCAGGACTACGGCACGCAAATCCAACTACCACCGTCTATAGTGGTAGAATGTGGCACCACAATGCTCTGCCCTCACACCGGTTACTTTTCCTATGAGTAACCGTGGAGGCAGGATGACTGGCGACACTCTCAACCACAAGGGAGACCTCGTCGCCAGCGTGCATGCAAATGACATGAATGCAATGTCTCACATACAGACATCCACCATAGACTCTCTATTCTACAGAGAGTCATACTAGTCAGATCAACGCACTCTCTATCTTGCAGAGAGTCGTACTCAACTGATCATAATACTCTCTATCCTATAGAGAGTTATACCAATCTAATCGACGTACTCTCTATCCTGTAGAGGGTCGTACTCAACTGATGGACACACTCTCTATCCTGTAGAGAGTCGTACTCATCTGATTATAATAAGCTAGGACCACCAGTCCATAGCGATACCCTAAGTATCATTCCTCTGACCATTTACACAATATATATTCGGTGGTAACATACAACCTAAGGGTACTAGAACTAACCCTAGGTTAAAGACATTATCTACCTACGGATGACCTTTTTGCCCAATGTACAATCAGGTTGTCATCCGGACTTTACTATTTGCACTTAACTTAAACAATTTCTAAGTTACTTGCATCACATATATGTATAACTCCTAATCATGATAAAATAAACATGATATTAGCAATGGAGTTAATAATCAACGATAAAGGATCAAGCATACGATAAAAAGAGCAGGGTCAAGATAATATGAACACCTAACATGCTCATATCTATGACTAAATCTGAATGCAATACATCTACCCGGACCAGGTAGGATATTACCCACCTGCTAAATAGCTCCGTGAAATAATATCTTCACGTCTGTGGATCTGCCTCGTATCCACGTCCTGCAAATATCATCATTCACAATTAAATTCAAGCACACGACAAATATACAAATCCACTACTATATCGTTCCTATATTCGTATCCCTTTATCGAATACGAATTAGAAACCCCCCCCCCCATCATCAAATGTAACCCTTCTACCACAATGAATACAAACCAAAACTTACCTAGCCTGGCTTCAATTCTAAAACTTCTGATCAGCGATCCTACTCACATTAGATTTAAATCCAATCAGTCTAACTGCAAACAAATCCCATCAGATTAACTAACCTATCATTCAAGCCAATTAATCGTATGGGTTTGTACCATATTCAATTAAACAAAATTCCACTCATCATACCTCCATTCTCTGCCCTAACGATGAAGTACCAGCTTTAGAAACCAATACCAATGTTGTGCCTGGTCCGAAAAGAGAGGCGGCAACTGTCTGAGCTACGACAGAGGATGGCCGACAAGCGATCAGGGAAACAACCAGGTGGTTGAGCAAGGCTTACACGAGCTGTAGCGAATCTGGATCTGCGATGCTGAGCAAAACGATCCCTGCCTCTTTCTCCAGATGTTGAGGTCAGTCCATTCCATGGCGACGATCAAGCTCTAGAATTATCACGGCGAAGAATGGGGTCGGTGATTCGATCAGCGCCTCCAACGGAAAGATCGCGGGCCTGTACAGCGATGGTGATCTGAGCCGAAACCTACCATGAAGGAGAGCTCGATCGGGTGGTTGTTGGGTGCTGCAAACGATCGATGGGCTGACATCCACAGTAGCAAACTGAGCCCATGGCGAGGAGGGAAGGCGACGACATTGCTAGGAGGCACACCCGATGCCCAATGTGGCGCACAATCGAGGAGCCGAAGACGACGACGGCGATCAGGCGTTGTCTATCGGGCGGTGAAGTTCCAACCCTAGAAATCGAATCCGAAGAAATCAGTAGCAAGGGAATCGGAAAGAAGAGTCGACGGCGGTCGAAATCGATGACTCCCTCGCGTTGCCAATGTTGGACTCGCGGCGGTAGCGGCGGCGACCGACGTCGAAGGGCTGGGAGAGCTCGCGGCGTGGATGAGAAGAGAAGAAGAGGGAACGGTGAGGTCGCGCACAGGGGAATGGAGAAAGTCGCGATCGAGAATGGAGGAAATCGGGAATTTAGGAAAACGTCGATCGAGGGAAAACGGAAGGAAATCGATTAATTAACACATTTAATACCTCACTAGAAGTTAGTCTAAATAGGCTTTACAAAAGCCTGTTCGCTTCATTCCCATAAAATATCCATAAAACTCCGTTTAAATCCAGAAAAATTTCTAAAAATTTCTGAAAAATTCCATAAGATGTTTTATCAATTATCGAGGAATATATTTTTTTTTCTTCGGTATTTTACATTACGTCTACAGGTACTCTGTTGAACTTCAGGGTGGAACAGATTTCCAAGAATATCTCCAGGTGTTGGTTTGGGTCTTCAATCGTCGCACCTTCAAACAGGTTCTATTGGACCATGTGTATAAGGGCAGACTTAAGTTCAAAATTATTTGTTGTAATTACTAGTCCAATGTCTGAGTCCTCTAGCACTCAGAGTTGCATAGTCCGTCAGGGGATGATTACCTGCATTTACTAGAGGGGCACCATTCCCTTCCATCTCTCTTTGTTCATCTCTTCTACGGTGGAAAGTACGATCTATCTCTAGATCAATCAGAAGCAGATTTTCTGATCTTGTGCGCCTGTGCATAAGTGAAACACAGCAGCCAAATAGGAGTATTTATGCTACTTACGAAAGAAAAACAAGAGACTGTAGATAAGAAACTAAAGTTAGAATAAAAACTAAAAATTTAATTAAAACTAAATTGAGTTGAAAATTGAATAAAGACTAGTGAAATGAATCTAAACTAAGTTTGATCTAATCTATTCACCTTTGAACCAATATTAAATTGATTAGTCCCCGACAATGGTGCTAAAAATGTGATGTGCGTTGATCGAAGCCCTCAACCGCGAGGCTAAGGATCGGGTTAGCGCTCAATGCCCGCAAGTGCACGATTATCATCAAGTAATAATAAATATCAATCCCACGGGGACTGAGACTCGATTATTGGGGTGTCCGGTGAACATTGATCGTTCAAAGTAATTCTTCATGAGTTAAGTAGTCGACTTTGTGCAGGCTCAAGTACGATGTCACTTGGAGAAAGGAAAAGGGGTGTGCTCAAGGTCCATTAAGAGATTCCAGGATTTCGGTTTCACTTGTGCTATGTCAGACGTGTCGTAACTTTATGCTCTTAAGTTCTCTAATTATGTTCTTGTGATAGGATCATTAAGTGTAATCCCGATGAACTTTTGCTTCTACACGAGACTTACCTAATTTTCTAGAGCATCCCTTTCGGATCCATAGAGCTCAGAAGGTTGTTGTCACTGGGTAGCCCCTGCCATGGATCCCTCAACCACCGAGTTGATTTTTCCTACTTCACGACCTCTAGATAAACTAGATTCACGAAGTTCTAAGATGTCCTATGTTACCCCCAAGAACAAGTGGACCATGTTTCATGTCCTACTCTTTCACAATCTATTGTCTATGGTTTTGGGAGGGAGGATGATCATTTGGTTCCTCCTTGATTCTCCTAGGTTTCGATATAGAGGCTTTTAACCACTATATCGACTAAGCACAATAGAAATAGGACCAAGTCGTAATTAACATTAAACCAAAAAATATAAATCACAAACATAATTAAAAGACATTAATATATATATGTTCTAACATGTTCAACAAGCACAAGCTACTCCCTAATCCTAGAATCGAAATCTCTACTCAATAAATATCGAAGAACAAACAGAAGACATTATATTCTTAATCATTACAACCAAACAACAATTAAAATAGAAGAAATATGCCCTGTTTGGTTTGTCGAGTCATCTTGGCAACCTTCTGGTGTATTGGAGCTTTGTCGCCGACCTTTAGTCGCCTTCCTCCTCCCCGTTTGCAAGCCTCCGGTGCTTTTTAGGGCACCCCTTTTTGTCATCCCATCCATTGTCTCTCCCCTTTAGGGTTAGGTGCACCTTCCCTTATATAAGAGTGAACCTGGCTTTCCTTATTTTCCCATGAAACTTGATTTCCTTATTCTGCGTTGCCGCCACACGACCGTGTGGATTCAACATGGCTACCCCTGTGAAGCACTGGAAGTTGCGACTTGAAAACTGGATCTAGGGAAAAGGCACGACCGTGTGAATATCACATGGCCCATTGTGTCTTCCTCTAGAGCGTCATTTAGATGTCATCTTTTCGTCCCAAAGCGTGGTCGTGTCTAGGGAGCACGACCAAAGCATGCTCTTCTTCCTCTTGCTTCATTTGGCATGTCATATAGCTCCAAAAACTCCGTCCTGCACATAAAAGTAACAAAGGCAAATTTCTAAACTAGAAAATAACAAATTAGTGCAAAGTAAAGGAAATATGCATGAAACAACCACAAAATGCAATAAGATGTGTGCTAAACTACTCCTAAAACTCTATATGATTTGTACACATCACCATTGTCAAGCCTCCAGTCGACTGCTCTACCATAGTAGTTGACTGCTTGTCAGAGATATTGTTTCCCAATCGCCTGACCACCCTTCAGATTTCCCGAGCACTAGTGGCCAATCAACTGCTCTGCCGAGCACCTAGCTAATTTGCCGACTCACCAAGTGTCGAGCACTTAGTCTGAGTCCCGAGCTCACAGTGGGCAGACAACTGCCTCTCTACAATAGTCGACTGTCAAACACCATGGTTGTTTTCTGAGCCATACAGTGTTAAACATCCAACATGAAATACAAGCCCTACAGTGGGAGTCAGCCACACTGGACTAGTCGATTGGGCAAATCCTCCAGTCGACTGTTAAACCTCAGAATCAAGGTTTAACACAACAAGTATGATTCCTTCATACTTGGCACTCACCCTTAGCCTAGGTCTACGTCTTCAAGCTACTTTCATTAGCCTCACACCCTCAAGATCTATCCGAATCCTCCATAACTCTTTCACCCTTCGTGCTAGCCTTTAAGTGCTTCCATCGACTTAGTCATGCTACTGAGTACTCTTAGTATAGACCTAAGCCTTCAAGCCACTTCCAACAACCTCACACCTCTAGGATCCAGTCGAGTCCTCCACATCTTGTTCACCCTTACGCTAGCCTTCAAGTACTTTCGTCGGTTTCATCATACTAACAGGTCTACCTTTGCCAAGAGGTCGTGCATCCAGGACTTCTCCATTGCCAAGAGGTCACACCTCCAAGACTTCCATTGCCAAGAGGCTGCACCTCCGGGACTTCCATTACCAAGTCTCCATCCTTAGACTTTCCCTTTTCTAAGTATCCATACTTGGACTTTCCTCACTTACCTAGCATCCAGTCAACTATGACCTGCTAGGACTTCTACTGCTAAGCTCGATCTCCCTGATCAGCTGGGACTTCACTGTCCAAGCACTGTCACCCATGACCTGCCGAGACTTCCCTTCACCAAGTGTCCGATCTCCCTTGACCAACTTGGATTTTCCTTGCAAACTCCAAGTTAGACTTTCCAACACCAAATGTCTAGTCACCCTTGACCGACTTGGATTTCTCCCTCATCAAGTATCTGGTCAACCTTGACCTCGTTGACTTCACGCTCATCTCCAACTCGAGTCCTACTCAAACACATTGTCAAATATCAAAACACTACTCGAGTCTCACTCGAGTCTGGTCAATCACAACCTATGCTGATTGCACTAACAAATTCTTTATTTCTCCCCTTTTTTGATAAAAAGTCATCCATCATGCCTTGATGGACAAAATCCCCCTAAAGGCTTGCTCCCTCTTGACCATTGCATCGATAATGTCTTTGGAGAGGTCCTAAGCCAATAAGATATCTAAGCAATCAAAATTAAGAGTAAAAGTTCAAACTTGAACTTTAACCTCCCTTAAGTTTCGATTCTTACCCTAATCAACACTCCTTTTCATTTTCAATGAAAGTCTCACCCTTCCAATGCTTGTCTAAGCATTTCATAGGGTTAGGAGAAGTTAACTAACCTAGGGTTGAAGTTTAATGGCTAATTCGAACTAAATTGGTCAAAAATAGCTTGGACAGTTGACTGAAAGACCTCATGTTAACTGAAATCTGATTTTTAGAATTTTCAAATTTTGTAATTTTTCAGACTGGATTTTAGAAATGCATAAGTAATTCTACGGTTTTCGAAAAATCATGAGATTTCATGCACACATTACTTATGTCAAACACTATAGGGGAAAATAGTTTTTTATAAAAAAATGCCCATTAAATTCAAATAATGATACAAAGTTCAAAAGCATTGAAACCTTCAATGTTTTGTCTACCTTTGTGTCAATCTTCTCAATGGTGGTTGCTATCAAAAGATAGACTTCACCAAAAGTTTTCAAAATGATTTCTAAAATATTTTCAAACCTTATATTGAATCATGGTCAATGGGCTCAATGCACATGACTTGTACATTAGCTCTCCTCATGATTCATACCTATGACTTAATGAGTTCTAGTTCATATTGATGTATCATTCCAAGCACATGAACTTGACTCATGATTCTAATATCTCACATGTGTCTAGGTGCTTCAATACATACATATGTCTTTCTAAGTTTTTGTGAGATGTGAGTTTTGTTTTTCCCTAAACTAAGGGTTTATGCATTATTACCTAGGCGTATCCAATTTGATTCCTTTATCTAGGACTTCAAATCAATGTCATTTGTCCTTATATTCCATTTTATTAACCTAAATGCATGATTATGATCATGGCATATATGGTTGCATAAATCAAAGCATTTTCTAATGATGCATGATGTCATGACATTATAGAATTAACTTAAGCATCTCATGACATTTTAAATAACAATATGAGCATGATGTCATGACATGCCATATGGTAAACAAAGCATGACAATTTTTATAGTATAGAGGTATAGAAATACCTAGGTTTTAGATCTATTTTCCATCCTCTAAAATTTATGTCAAGTACCCTACCTTGACATAATGCCCAACCAACTCCCTAAGTGTGCAAAAACTCCCAACTTAGTACACAATAACTTAAATCTAATTGTGTCAATTACGATCAATTTTTTCACCTCATTTAATTCTATTGGCACATCCTAATATCTTTTAGGAGTAATTCTAATTTCATTTCTAAGGTATCGCATTACCTTGAAAATGTCCTAAAGTGTCAACTTTACCATGTTTAGGTCAACTACCCACCCATTTAAGTTGACACACCCTAAACCCATCTAGTGTGAAGGAATCATGCTCCTAGGAACCCAAAACCTATTTGAGCTCCTTGGGTTCACAAGATACTCACTAGGGATAATCTCCCTTAGTACCTTCCTAATGACCCTCAAGGCTTGGAAGCCTTGATCATTTTGGTCAAGGTTAACCCTATGGATAACTTCCCTTGTGACCTTCGTAGTGGAATTCCTAGATTTCTTGGAAACCTTGACTACTAGATACTTACCATGGTCAACTCTAGGGATGACCTCCCTTGTGACCTTGGTATACCTAGACCTAGAGCTTGTTTCATTGTTAAATGGAACATTATGGTAGGTTGACATTACCTCATTAGACTTAGGCTTCTGACCCAAGCCTTTCTTGTCCTTAGGTGACTCTTGCTTCCTATAACTTAAGTTTTGACCATTTGATGCTTTGATCATGTTTTCCATTCTTTTTAGGGTCCTTTCTAATTTATCAAGTTTGACCTCAAAGCTTGATTTTCTATTTTTAATTTCTAAATTTTTTATTGTTCATTATATTTTTGAGCATTCTTCTTTGTTTAAGGAATATGTCTACTCTTCTTGGGATTAATGCCTAGGTTATCTATCTTCCTATCCTTAGGTAAGGTTGGTTTAGAATTATCCTTAGGCCTAACATTGTGTGATTTTGCACCTAAACAAAAAGCCTTACTACTAGCATATTTTTTATGATGAACGATTTCAAGTAAATTATTAACATGTTTTTCATCATTTATAATTGAAATTTCATTACTAAATGTTACCTTATGCTTAGTATTAAGAGCTCTCCCAACACTTGAGCTCTCTTTATTCTTCTTCAGGCACTTTCCCTTTGGGCACTGAGTTCAAAATTGCCCCTTTTGGTTGCATCGAAAGCACACAATGTCTTCCTTGCTCTTACGTGTCTGGGATCTGACCTTCGTTGTCTTCTCCTTGGCCTTAGGTACCACCTGAGCTTTCTTCTTGGCCAAATTATGGCACTTGCTTTTGTAGTGTCCCCTTTCCCTACACTCAAAATATATTATATGATCTTTATTTTTATTAATTGTGTTTGAGTTACCTATAGAGGAACCTTGACTTGTTCCTCATTGGCACCGAATGTAGATGACTCTTCTTGATCAAGCTCCAATGTCCATTGCCTATTCTCCCCCTCCATTCTTAAAGTGGAGGCTTCCAAGACTTCTTCTACCTCAGATGTTGAGCACCTCTTAACCTCTGATTCTTTAATCTCTTGACATGATGATGAACTTTCTTCCTCTTCAGGCATGTCATCATCTTTACTTTGGACCGGTGAGCATTCTTCCCCGGCTTCCTCCTTATCTTGTGCGGTGAAGGATTCTCATGGAGCTCAACCAATTTTCTCCATAGCTCCTTAGCATCGTTGAATTCTCCTATACTGTATAAGAGATCCTTAGGTATTGACCTAGCCAAAATTATTGCTACTTTTCATTTATCTTGGATATTTTAGTTTGCTCCTTGATCCACTTCTTCTTCTTGAGGAGTTTTCCCTTCTTGTTCATGGGAGGTCCAAAATGTAAGGGATTAGATGCCCGCTAGAGGGGGGGTGAATAGCGGTGTGCCCGTACGAAGATGGAATTCAATCGTGATCGTGTCTACAATTTCGTTAGCGCAGCAGAATATATATAATAATAAAAGCAATAACGAAATGGACACAACACAAATCACAACAAGATCATATAACGTGGTTCGGAACCACACGGTTCCTACTCCACGGATTGAGCTCTAACGAGCTCTAGCGATGCCAATGCAATCACTAATCAATAAACTCCTTCTCGACAACAAGTCGGAGGTGGAGAAACCTCGTACACAAGATTACAACAATAATCTAAAGAAATACAAGCAAATACAAAGGAAATGTAAAGAACACTTTACAAAACTAGGGTTTGAGCGCTTTGCTTGTTGGTTGCTTGGATGAGGTTGAAGGGCCCTGAAATGCACCTGCAAATCGCCTTCAAATCGCCTCAAGAAAGCTCCCCAAGAACTGATGCCGCAATCTCCACGAACAGCTTCCTTTTATCTCGCGTCGGGCTGGATTTTCGTCGATCGCCATAAATCACAATGACCGCTAACATCAGATGTGAGACAACGGCTCAATCCACGTTGGACAAGTTCCAACGGGACTCTCACCAGTCGACTGCCAACATTGGCAGTCGACTGCCAACGCCCGTAGTCGACTGCCCAGTCGGCTACGGAGCGTTCTGTGCTCGCAACTCGACCGGCAGTCGACTGCCATCCCTTGGCAGTCGACTGCCGTCGACACCAGTCGACTGCTCCCATGAGCAGTCGACTGCCAGAGCCCTTAAAGCTCTCAAACGGCAGTCGAACTCGAGTCGACTCCCGGCAGTCGAACCGGCCATAATGCCAGTCGACTGCCAACCTCAAGAATGAGGTTTTAACCCAAGTATGGTGCCCCCATACTTGCTAGACCACCCTTAGCCTAGACCTAAGCCTTCTAACCACCTCCATCAGCCTCACGCCTCTCAGATCCCTCCAAGTCATCCATGACTTGTTCATCCATCGCGCTAGCTTCCAGGTGCTTCCATCGGCTATGTCATGCTAACGGTGTCTACACCGCCAAGGCACATTGGACTTACGCCGCCAAGACTCCGCTTGGACTTTACGCCGCCAATATCAATCCCCTTGGACTTCTCAAATGCCAAGACTCAAGCTTGGACTTTCCCTTGCCAACCCATGTTGGACTTTCCATGCCAAGACCCATGCTTGGACTTTCCATTTGCCAAGACCCATGCTTGGACTTCTCATTTGCCAAGACCCATGCTTGGACTTCTCATGCCAAGTGCTCAAGACTTGGACTTTCCCAATTGCCAAGTGTCCCACTTGGACTTTCCATGCCAAGTACCCATGACTTGGACTTTCCCTTGCCAACACCCATGCTTGGACTTCTCATGCCAAGTGCTCAAGACTTGGACTTTCCCAATTGCCAAGTGTCCCACTTGGACTTTCCATGCCAAGTACCCATGACTTGGACTTTCCCTTGCCAAGACCCATGCTTGGACTTTCCCATAATCACATGGTCAACCCTGGTCAACCATCAAGTCAATTATAACCTGGGTCGATTGTATAAACAATCTCCCCAACATATTAACCGACATTAATGTCAAACATCAATGTCAATCCTATGTCAAACATACTTTGTCAAACATCAAAACATCACTCGAGTCAAACTCGAGTCCTGGTCAATCGTGACCTGGGCCGATTGCACCAACAATCTCCCCCTTTTTGATGTTTGACAAAAACCAAATAAATCATGAGTTAGAACACTAACTCAAATCCCTTACCAATTATCCCAAATTGGTAAACACTCACTAAATGTTCTCCCCCAAACATTCAAGTGAAAATCTAAACCAAATGTTCTCATCCAAACATTCTCCCCCTTTTTGACTAACATCAAAAAGGTTATCTCTCCAAGGAGGTCAATGTCTCATGTCCCAATGAGATCTTACAATCTCCCCCTTGATCCAAAAATACCTAGGATGCCTACTATCTTCCTAGTGATAAGTAACATATCACTCAAGAGAGGCAATCCTATTCACTCTCCCAATTTCCAAATTGGGTACCAAAACTCATCAATTTTCCCAATTGATGATACTTTCCCAATAACTTCTCCTTTTCAAAGAGAAAAACACATCCATCATCCCAAGATGGATACCTCCCCCTAAAAGCTTGCTCCCCCTTGACCATTGCACCAACAATGTCCTTGGGGAGTCCCTAAGCCAATAGAAACTCTAAACCATCAAATTTAAGGTTGGAAATTCAACATTGAACTTTCCACCACCTCAAATTGATACTTTGACCTAACACCTCTCCAAATCCATATCCAATGAATTTTCACCCTTCATAATGCTTCCCAAAGCATATCCTAGGGTTAGGAGTTGTTAGGGACCTTTACCATGGCTGAACACGGGCTAAACAACCTCGTTAACCCGAAATCAGACACTGGCGATCGACTGGCAATGACTGTCGATCGATTGACATACATCGATCACCGCCACCAATGGCAATGATCGGTAGCTGAATTTTCCGAAATTCAACTATCAGAATCCAATTTCAGAAAATCATAACTAATTATACGTATATCGAAAAATCACGAAATTTGATACGTATAATACTTCTGACCAAAACAATGGGTGAAAAGTGTTTGAAAAATATTTTACCCATAAAAATAGTGAGTTTGATACAAAACTCAAAACCATTGAAATTTTCAATGTTTTGGCCCTATTTTGTATCAACTTCATCAATGGTGATTGCTATCAAAAGATAGACTTCACCAAGGTTTTCTAAATTGATTTTAAAATGATTTCAAAACCTTATTTTGGATCATATTCCTTGGGCTCTAAGTACATGACTTGTACACAAGCTTTCCCAATGATCCACCAATAAATTAGATGAGTTTTGGTTCAACTAGATGCAAAAACCATGCACCTTGAACTCAACTCATATCCTAGCATCTCACATGTATCTAGGGTGTATAAATACACATACATGTAAATTGGATGTGAGATGTGGGTTTTGTTCTCCCTAAACTAGGGTTTCATGTATTTTTCTAAGGCAACCCTACTTAATTCCCTTATAGATGGGACTCCAAGTCATGCCATTGTCCTTAAATCAATTTCAATCAAATTATCTTAAATGCATGAGTGATTATGGCATTAGAGATGATATAGATAAACACATGCTCATAATCATGATGTCATGACATAATATGAAATCTAAAAACACATGACATTTAATCCTTAATCCTAAACATGTACATGACATATAAATGATGAGAATGAACATGATGTCATGTCATGGCATATGACAAATCAAAGCATGGCAAATAAGATATAAAGGTATGTAATACCTAAATTTTAATATTAATTGTCATTTTATATAATTAGATATATTTTGCCATATTTCTATTTTTCTCCCAAGTGTGCCAAAAATCCAAAATGGCACACTAACCTCTAAACCTAAATTGTGCCAAAATGATCATTTTATCAAACTTCATAATTAATATTGGCACATCCTAAAATCCTTTTAGGATTAATTCAAATCTATTTCCAAGGTAACCATAACCTTGAAAATATCCTAAAGTGCCACCTTACCATGGTTGAGTTAACTACTCATCCAATCAAGGTTGACACACCCTAAACCCACTTAGCGTGAATCAATCACGCTCTTAGGAACCCAAAATCTATTTGAGCTCCTAGGGTTGATTAGGTATTCCCTAGGGATAACCTCCCTAGATACCTTTCTAATGACCCTCCTAGGCTTGTTAGCCTTGGTCATTTGGGTCTTACCTAGGTTGACTCTAGGGATGACTCCCCATGCAACCTTCTTAGTGGCCACCCTAGGTTTCCTAGAAACCCTAGCCACTAGGCACACCCTTTGGTCAACTCTAGGGATGACTTCCCTATTGACCTTGGTCTTCCTAGACCTAGTTTGTGTTCCATAATCAAATGGAACACTATGGTAAGCCACCTTAGGCCTAGGTTTGTGACTCAAACCTTTCTTGCCCTTGGTTGACTTTTGACTCTTAGGTCCTAAGTGTTGACTGTGACTTTTGGACCCTTGATTTTGACCACTAGACCCTTTAAATTGATTTTGTATATTCCTAAGGGTCTTTTCAAGTTTTTCAAGCCTTGACCTTAAGGCTTGGTTCTCTAATTCTAATTTCCCAATTTTAGAATCTTGATTTAAATCTTGGGCATTTGACTTTCTTGGCATATGCCTAGTCCATTTTGGATTAAAACCTAGATGTTCTTGTATTTTCTTAATAGATTCACTAGGTATGGTTTTTCTAGGGACATTAGTCCCAAATTTCTCCTTATTACTAAAATGGACACTTTTAGCTCCTAAGCAAAAATATTTATTCCTATTAGCATGCTTTTCATAAATTGCAAGAGAATTTAAATTCCTAGCATGCCTTTGCCTATTAACTAAAGAAGGTGCATTATTGAAATATACCTTAGGGTTTGCCCTAGAGGCTCCCCCTACATGTGTAGCTCCCTCTTTGGTCTTTTTGCTTCCCCTAGGACATTGATTCCTATAATGTCCCCTTGAGTTGCACTTGAAGCATATGATATGCTCCTTGCTCTTGATATTTGGGGAACCGGCATCCTTGACTTTTGGAGCCGGTGGAGCTTTCCTAATCTTCTTTGGGCACTTGCTCTTGTAGTGCCCAAATTCCCTACACTCAAAGCACATGATATTATTTTTATTTGAGATTGATGTGTTTGAGTTACCTAGGGTGGTAGGTGCCGGAGTTGTATTTTGAGCTTCTCATCTTGATTGGATGTTGAAGCTTCTTCTTGTTTATCCGTATGGAAGTTCTCTCCTCCTCAATCTTAGAGGTGGATGCTTCTTCCACTTCCTCCACCAACCCGAAAATTGACTCCCTATCAACTTCCGATTCTACTTCCTCTTCCTCTTTGGATGTTGATGATCTCTCAACCTCCAAGTCCTCACTTCCTTGTGAAGATGATGCATTAGCCTCTTCGGTCTCTTCCTCTTGGACCATTGATGGGCTTTCATGGAGCTTTGCCAAATCGCTCCATAGCTCCTTAGCATCCATGCATTCACCTAGGCTACACAAGAATTCATTTGGAATTAAATCAAAAATGAATTTGATTACCTTCTTGTTTTTCTCGAATCTTTGGAGTTGATCTTCACTCCATCTCTTTTTCTTGAGGAAACCACCTTTTGGTCCTCTGGGATACTCAAATCCTTCCATTAATAGAGACCATTCCTCAAGGTCTCTCATCATCAAAAACTCTTCAATTCTCGCCTTCCAAGAATTGAAACCTTCTCGTCCATAGAATGAATAAGGGACCGGTGTGTTGATGTCCCATCCTAATTGATCTTGGACTTCCATCTTTTACCCTCTAGCGTCTTGCTCCCGGTTGTTAATCCGTTGAAGAGCCACCAGGCTCTGATACCACTTGTAAGGGATTAGATGCCCGCTAGAGGGGGGGTGAATAGCGGTGTGCCCGTACGAAGATGGAATTCAATCGTGATCGTGTCTACAATTTCGTTAGCGCAGCGGAATATATATAATAATAAAAGCAATAACGAAATGGACACAACACAAATCACAACAAGATCATATAACGTGGTTCGGAACCACACGGTTCCTACTCCACGGATTGAGCTCTAACGAGCTCTAGCGATGCCAATGCAATCACTAATCAATAAACTCCTTCTCGACAACAAGTCGGAGGTGGAGAAACCTCGTACACAAGATTACAACAATAATCTAAAGAAATACAAGCAAATACAAAGGAAATGTAAAGAACACTTTACAAAACTAGGGTTTGAGCGCTTTGCTTGTTGGTTGCTTGGATGAGGTTGAAGGGCCCTGAGATGCACCTGCAAATCGCCTTCAAATCGCCTCAAGAAAGCTCCCCAAGAACTGATGCCGCAATCTCCATGAACGACCTTCCTTTATCTCGCCGGCCGATTTCCGCTGGCTACCGACCGCCATAAATCACCAATGACCGCTAACATCAGATGTGAGACAACGGCTCGCTAACGCCGTAGTCGACTCACGGAGAGCGATGCTCGCAACTCGGCCGTGACGATTGCCATCCGGCGTCATTGCCGATCACATGATCGACTACTCCCATGAGCAGTCGACTGCCAGAGCCCTTAAAGCTCTCAAACGGCAGTCGAACTTGAGTCGACTCCCGGCAGTCGAACCGGCCATAATGCCAGTCGACTGTCAACCTCAAGAATGAGGTTTTAACCCAAGTATGGTGCCCCCATACTTGCTAGACCACCCTTAGCCTAGACCTAAGTCTTCTAACCACCTCCATCAGCCTCACGCCTCTCAGATCCCTCCAAGTCATCCATGACTTGTTCATCCATCGCGCTAGCTTCCAGGTGCTTCCATCGGCTATGTCATGCTAACGGTGTCTACACCGCCAAGGCACATTGGACTTACGCTGCCAAGACTCCGCTTGGACTTTACGCCGCCAACCATTGGACTTATGCTGCCAAGACTCCCGCTTGGACTTTACGCTGCCAATATCAAACCCCTTGGACTTCTCAAATGCCAAGACTCAAGCTTGGACTTTCCCTTGCCAACCCATGTTGGACTTTCCATGCCAAGACCCATGCTTGGACTTTCCATTTGCCAAGACCCATGCTTGGACTTCTCATTTGCCAAGACCCATGCTTGGACTTCTCATGCCAAGTGCTCAAGACTTGGACTTTCCCAATTGCCAAGTGTCCCACTTGGACTTTCCATGCCAAGTACCCATGACTTGGACTTTCCCTTGCCAACACCCATGCTTGGACTTCTCATGTCAAGTGCTCAAGACTTGGACTTTCCCAATTGCCAAGTGTCCCACTTGGACTTTCCATGCCAAGTACCCATGACTTGGACTTTCCCTTGCCAAGACCCATGCTTGGACTTTCCCATAATCACATGGTCAACCCTGGTCAACCATCAAGTCAATTATAACCTGGGTCGATTGTATAAACAATCTCCCCAACATATTAACCGACATTAATGTCAAACATCAATGTCAATCCTATGTCAAACATACTTTGTCAAACATCAAAACATCACTCGAGTCAAACTCGAGTCCTGGTCAATCGTGACCTGGGCCGATTGCACCAACACAAAACCCTCTGTTAAGGTTAACTACTCTTCGATGTTCACTTGAAAGAACATCTACATCCTTAACTTCCACTGAATCCTCCTAATCCGTAAGGCAGTGGAAGTCTCGTGTCGAGTCCGAGTCCATCTTGATACTCCATTTTTCCCAACAACTCTACCAACCCTCTAGCTTCGTGTTCTCACAGCGGTGAGTCCATAGAAGAGCGACCTTGCTCTGATACCACTTATTGGAATTATTAGTGCGCTAGAGGGGGTGAATAGCATCTTTCGACTTCTTTCAATTGTGTGTTTATCTACAAAGGTTAGCACAGCGGAATACACAAATACAAATAGAAACACAAAACAAAAACATGAGTCACACGCACAAGACAAGGTTTTTTATGCGGTTCGGAACCTACGGTTCCTACTCCACGATGACGCTCTAGTGATCTACCTTCATTATGAACTTCTCCTTCTCGACAACACGTTAGAGGTGGAGAAACCTCGTACAATATCTTACAACAATAAGAAAACATAATACAACTAAATACAAAGTGAAAAACAAAATGCAAAGAAAACTTTGCAAAACTAGGCCTTTGATCACTTGTAGATTTAGTTGCTATGGAATGCTTTGAAGATCTGGAATTGCACTTGCACTTCCTCTTTAAATCCCCCAAAGAACCACTCCAAAAATCTCCCTATTGAGCTTTTTTTATAAGCTCCGCATCAGGATGTTTTTTCATCGACTAGTCGACTGCTGCTCGAATCCAATGGCTACTGACAATGTCATTTCTCTAGATCTCCGCTCAACGGATACATGACTGCTCACAACCCTAGTCGACTATTGTCCACACAGTTGAGGCGCTGGTTGAGTGCGCCTTATTTTTGACCTACCGTTGTCAAGCCTCTAGTCGACTGCTCTAATACAATGGTCAAATGTGGGTCAAAGCTACAATTTCTCACATCGCTCGACCACCCTTTAGACCTCCCAAGCACAAGCCAGTCGATTGCTCTTTTATAGCAGTTGATTGCCACCACCACTCGAGTTTCTCGAGCACCGCATTGGACTTCCCGAGCACGCATCGACCAGTCGACTGTTCTCCAATAGCAGTCAACTACCAAGCACCATAGTTATTTCTTGAGTTGCACAATGTCGAGCATCAAGTCTAAATCCAAGCCCCATGGCAGGAGTCGGCCACACTGAACCAGTCAATTGGGCAAATCCTCTAATCGACTATCGCACATCAAACATGAGATTTAACCCAAGTATGATTCTCTCATACTTGATGCTTACCCTTAGCCTAGACCTAAGCATTCTAGCCACTTCCATCAATCTCATGCCTCTAGGATCTATCTGAGTCCTCCGTGACTCGTTCATCCTTGTGCTAGCCTTCGAGTGCTTTTATTGGCTACTGTCATGCTCTCGGGTCTACCTTTGCCAAGAGGTCTCGCCTTAGGGACTTTCATTGCCAAGAGGTCTCGCCTTCGGGACTATCATTGTCAAGGCTCCATCCTTAGACATTTCCTTTTCCAAGTATCTATACTTGGACTTTCCTCGCTTTCCTAGCATCTAGTCAACCGTGACCTGATAGGACTTCTCTTGCCAAACTCGATCTCCCTAATCAACCGGGTCTTTCCTTGCCAAACATGGTCACCCTGACCTATCGGGTCTTTACTTTCCTCGTGTTAGGTATCCAACCAACCTTGACCGACCTGGACTTCCCTTGCTAACTTTCAATTGGACTTTCCAACACTAAGTGTTTGGTCACCCTTAATCGACTTCGATTTCTCCCTTGCCAACTCCCAGTTGGACTTTTCATACTCAAATTTCATATGACTACGGATGTCTCATACCATCCCATAGTCATATTATCCTCCATACTCAAATCCCATTGTCAAATATCAAAACCCTACTCGAGTCTCACTCAAGTCTGGTCAATCGTGACTGGGTCAATTACACTAACAGAATTGACAGTCAGGACGGCTAGCAAAATAAAATACCCTGACGTCTAATGATTTCAGCTAAAATAGGCTATGGATGTAAGATACAAAAAAAAAATCTTAAATGGCTGTTTGTGTTTAAAATTTATTAGGGATAATTGAATTAATGAGATTGATTGAGATTTAATTAATTAAACCTAAGGTTTAATTACCTATATAATTAGTTTCGGCCTTTAATCAAATCCCCAAATCAAACCCAAATCGCGATCGCTGTTCTCTCGACCACCTCTGCGCCTCTGCTCCGACCGTCGTTCTCTCCCAGCTCGTCGACCGCCTTGTGAGAGAGCTTGGCGACATCGCCGCTCCGGTTGGTCCTCCCGGTCGGAGATCAGCCTGATCCTTTCCTTCCGAGGTCTCAGCAGTTCTTCGTGCGAGCAGATTGACGGCGTTGCTGTCGCGGCAGGATCACGATTTCTTCTCTTCTTCTTCCGATCGCGAGCTCGGCGATCATCGTCGACCATCTCGTCCGACCACGCGGTGCCAATAGCAACGTCAGTGCTGCTCAATCTCTACCCTATCCACAGGATCGATTCGTCACTGCTGTCATTTTTCGTTCAGCCGATGATCTGCCTGCAGCTAGCTCCTCCGACCTCTCGGTTCTGTCGACAGCAAGCTCCGATGAGCTTTTCTTGCCAAGGTGAGTACCTAGTTCAACGATGTCGCGGTTCTTCGACATCTCCACTTACGATGCTATTGCCGTTCTGAATCGTGTGTCCTCGGTCGAACAGGTTATCGATTGGAGTACCATCACTTGTGAATGGATCTGAAGGTGAAGAGGGAGAGCTGGTAATTGTGAATCTCAACAGAGATTTCGATCCAGGGTGTGCTGGTGGAGTTTCTATAGCCTATATGGCCAATGGATGGTGATCGATTTTGGTACCATTGTGATTTTGGTAAGAATTCTCTTATCATTCAGTTTTTCCAGTGTTGGGTAGGCTCGAGATCCATAGCTCTAGTTTTTGAATTGTGAGTGCAAGGATCAGGGGATGAAGATGATATGGGTAAGGTTTTATTTAATTGAATAGATTATGCAGATTGGTACTCTAAACTATGATCAAGATGTTGTGCAGTGGAAGCCAAACTTGGTGGGTGTCGGATTGGGATACTTTAGGAAGGTATACTATTGTTTACAGTTGATTTTGGTTGTTGTTGCTTCGATGATTGATAATTGGTGGATCGAGGTTGAGGTAAGATTTGAATTGATCTATGGTTCAGTCAGATTTCTATTTTCCACATAGTTTGTCACAGCAGTTGATAAGGATGGGTTATTATTGTTCATAGTAACATAAAACATGGATAACTCTGTTTGCAACAGAGCTTGGACTTTCCGGCAACAATTGGGGTCACTGAGATGTTTTTCCTATGGTCTGATCCGATCGATGTGTGAGACTGGATGGTAAGCTACTGCTATAGCTTAGATTTAGTATTACTCGATTGTTAATATTGATTTAGTTGATCGAGATACTAGGATGATGTAGGATTTGATTCGATCATTAGATGTGTGATGATACTTAATTGTAACCTATTGTTACAGGACTTTAATTGTCATAGATACATAGACGTGGAGATGGATAGCACGGATTGCATATCAGGTGGGTAATATCTACCTAGTCCGGTAGTTTTGATCGGATTCCAGTGCATGAATTTGGATATATGTTTATACATGTTTACCTTAAATCCACTCTTATTTAATCATATGCTTGTACTGCCTTGACCTTTGAGATATATACTCTGTTACTTTATTGATTATCTAGCACGGATAGGAACTATAAACCCTATTATGTGTTAACTGATGGATGTTCAGTAAGTACAGGTGGTTAGAGTTATCTTTGTGACCTCAGATTGGGTTACTGTGTTACATCACTAGGGTTAGGTGATGAATTGGGTTATGGAGTCGATTGTTGTATCGTACACATATTAGTTATGCATCTATGGTGGATTTAGTTGTCTGTGCATAGATCAGTTGGGTCTTTGTATTTTGTTTTATCTGTAGTATGTTTCCGCTGTGTTTGATATGTTGATATCTTTATGTTATATTATTGTTGTGGGCCTACGGGCCTTGTATTAACCCGATATATTACCACGTACAGGGGAGATGTTGTCCGGTTGCTTTTCGACATGGTATACTCTCGGGGCGTGACAATGGAACATTATCAAAGATAGAGAGAGCCCTAAGTGCTTAAAAATGATGATCGTGCCTACTAAGATTCAGAAAGCATTGGGGGCCAACTGATTTATAACTATTTTGTAAAAATCTAGAAGTTCAAAATAGATAAGCGGGATGGGAAGGAGGATATCATTTTCTAGTTGGTCCAAGAAGAAGAAGTGGTGAGAGGGAGGATGATGGGGTCACTGATTAGATGAGGTGAAGAAACATTTAACGCTCTTATCAATATACATTGCTTTGACACTACAAAAGTAATGGGTAGAATCTATACGCATGGGGGTGGTTCAAACTAAGGAGTTTTGCTAGGGTTTTGAGAGACAGGAGCCATAAGGGAAGGAGGACGAGAAAAAAGGGATAACACTTACTTGGAGACTAAAAGGTGACTACATAAAGAGTAGAAGGAGCTTCTTGGTGTTGGAAAGGAGACCCAAGAGTGCAATGCCTGCTAGCTAGGGTTACCGAGTAGGATGAGAAATTTAAAATTGGGGAAAGGAGGAAGATGACAACAAGAATGTGGGGCATCTGGAGCTCGAACATTAAAATATTCTACCCTAGAATGTAGATGGGATAGGCCCGTTAGTAGAATATTTGAATGCTCTACTCTGGCTAAGTAAAATGGAAGAAGTGGGATTATCGCGACCCAAAAATGGAGTTAGAATGTGAGGCCCATGAATGGGCAAGAGTCATCTGAGTAACTATCAAGTTAAAGGGAAAGACACGGTATTTGAGAAATGAATAATAAAAAGTAAGGAAGTTGTGCATTCGCATTGTGAACGTCAAACAGAATAATTAGTTTGACTATTTTGGGAGGTGGCTAATGATACTGTAATAATATGGCTAAGTGTTGGAAGTGTTGAGTCGGAAAAGAAACAACTCGAGATGTAAACAGAGTGTCGAGTCGGGAAAGAAGGCGACTCGGGAAGCATGCAGAGTGTTGAGTCGGGATAAAAGGCGATTCAGGGAAACAGGTAGAGTGTTGAGTCGGGAAAGGAGGTGACTCGAGAAGCAGATAGAGTACTGAGTCGGAAAAGGAGGTGACTCGGAAAGCAAGCAGAGTGTCAAGTCAACTCAGGAAGAGGGTAAAGAGAGTCGAGTCAACGAAGAAACAGTTTGGGAAACAAACGGACTACTGAGTCAGGGAAGGGTTGACTCGGGAGGCCAGCATAAAGTCAAATCAGAAAAAGGAATAATAAGTCAATTAAGGTGGGACATCACGAAATATTCTCTTGATGATTTGTTAGAGTTCATTCATACACGTCACCATCTTTAGTAATGGATTGAAAATACCTCATAGTGTCCACAAAAGATTCTTCACATGAGCAATTCTCTAATGGCCTAACAACATCATCACCTCGACCTGTGTGGCTTTCCATGTGGACGGTCACCCTCGCAATTTGTTATGCAATTGCTTGCCTTAAAGTGTGATGAAGGAGTCGCAGGGAAGGAGGAGAGGAGATATATAAACAAGAAGCAGAGGAGGAAAAGGGATATGATCTGATCATTCTTACACTTACTATTTACTGATTTCATTATTTCTACTACTTGCTTTTCTCCTTACAATAGGCTCTAACTTAGGCATCGGAGGGTCGTAGTTGAAATCCCGATGGTCATCTAACCTGTGTTAACTTTGATAGGAGAGAATAAGGAGATCTACTGCTACGGTCGGAGAGGATCCGTCCTTGGTGGCTTAAGATCGAGGAAGAACAATCAGCACTGCATCAAACAATTAATGGTGTTCGAAAACACAACGCGAAGAAAATTCACCATATTCCTGACACATATTCACTCTTGCCCCTTGGAACATACTCACTCTTGCATAGACACTCCGATCCAACACCTTTGTTAATCATGTGTAGCATTTTTTTTAGAAATAGTAGAATCTGACAATCAAATCTGCATCTTTGCTATGCATTGCAAATTTTCGAAAGAAATGAATGAGAAATAGCATTTCATTGAGTAGTAGTTTGAGCAATTTTACCGGCGATTTCAATTCTCTCCGACCACAGAAATACAATTGGTATTAGCATTATTACCAGCGATTTCAATTCTCTCCAACCACAGAAATGCAAAGAGTAGAAAATGCAATTTCAAGTTGTAACCAATGCAGGATAATGAATTAAAATATCAAATATACTTTAACACATAGGGCACCACAACCATGGTGCCCACTGTGATGACGCCGAAAGTTTAAAATTTTATAATGAAAAATTTTTTTTCAAATTTTTTGTAATGAAAATTTGTTATCGTCAAATTCATGTCAAAAATAATTTTGTCACAAAAATATTTTTTGTTGGAGATTTTTAAAAATTAATTTTTATTGGTAAATTAGTCGCACACTTTGTAATAATTTTTATGACAAAATTTTTATTTATTGTAAAATTTATGATAAATTTTTATTTGTCGTCGTAAATTTTTATAATAATTTATTTACAATAAAAATATTTTTATGGTAAATTTCATAATATTTTTTTTATAACGAATTTATATACAAAATTCGTCACAATTTTTTATTATTTATTTATTTTTGTTACGGAGATACTCTAGAATTTGTATGTTAGTTGGACCTCTTCTCTATCTTTAATGTTTTCTAATATGATTTGGAAACTCGTGTTGAGTATTTTATTGCAAACCTTTGATATGTCATATAAGCGATAGAACTCATATATCATCCACATTCTTCAAACCCTGACCCTGATCTAGATCTTATAATTTCTAGTACACGAGAGGGGCATAATTGTGAAAAAGGAACAAACGCAACTCGCATATGCTTTTGTAGCTTAATTCAAAAAGTAATTTTCATCTTGCCTATCCTCAAATGCTGAAGGTTATTATGCTGCATTCGTCCTCAATAATATGAATGAAATAAATTATAGAAAGACTATGTCTTTTGAATTGTTGGCTAAAACAGTGAAAAAAATTTAAATTCGGATGAGAATTTTAGATCTCATATTAAGATTCAATCTTTGTTTATTGTAATAATTTTTATACTGTCCAAATCAATTATTCGTCCCAGTGAAATTTATTATGTTGTCACCATGCATTAGCATGCTCTAAATTGGGTCGCCACTGAATCTTCTATAACCTCCTTGAGATCTAATATATCATCCAAATTAATAATCCAATCAAGAAACTCTTTGCATTGTAGGATGCCTTGAAATTTAGGAATATCAATGTGAATCCTAATCTTCCATCGTCAATTGTCATACCTATGGTCAGTTGACAATGTTGATCTTAGTCTAGGTCATTGAAGTCGCTCTGCCTAAAGGGATTCCTCTGTCTCAAGGCTCTCCTACACGAGCTATGAACTCGGATCCCAATTTATATAGATATCTAACTTGCATCGAGAGCATGGCGAATTATTCTCGCATTTGTTGAAGTCGCTTTGATCATAAACTTTATCAAATTTTATCACCCATTGATCTCTTCTAAGTGGCATTGATATTGAGAAAAACTAATTTATGATTAGATACATAACTATCAATACCACGTTATCTATTATCCCAGACGCCTCGCATTTCGGTCCGATATTAAGTCAGATGTCTCGCGTCTCGGCTCGGACATCTATTACGTTAGACGCCTTGCATCTCGGCTCGGACATCTATTATGTCAGACGCCTCGTGTCTCGGCTCGGACATCTATTACGTCAGACGCTCTGCATTTCGACCCGGTCATCTATTATCTCGGCAAAGACATAGTATCTCAGATGTATGACTTCTCAACGCATAATTTATCTTATTTGGTCAGAGAACGTAGTGGATATTTCCTGCTCAAGGGTCCCTCAGGCAGTTCTTGTTAGCATCTCTCTCCGACCAAGAAACATATGCTCATATTGGATTTCAGAGGAATGTCTATCGCATTAATGAGGAATTGTCTCCTATCAACCACAAAACCATGTATTAATTACGGCCCACGCGCCTGCAGCATTTATGAGGCTAATGATCTCTATTACTTCTTGGAGCAGATATATACATATCATGAAGTCATACCGCTTCTACCGACAGTACTATTTGGTAGGAGATTTTCTCTTCTATATATAGTTTCCCCAGAGGAGGAGAAAGGAGGTTGACACATTCTCTACTCCACTTGTCCATTCACCTCATCATTTTCCTGTTGATCCTTGTCTTGAGCGTCAGAGGGGCTTTGTCGAGATCCATCTCGGCGCCCTTAATCGCTTGTTGTTTTGCAAGACCTCTGATTCGACTCGATTCCCTCGTTCGGCTCAATCCATTGTCGAGACGACGTTCCGACTATCATCCTTCTCCCTCTACGTCAACCTCGTTCGTCTGAGTTGTCGGTCCTTGTCGCCTTTGTCACTGGGACACCTCGCTATCGTCGTCTGAACAGGCAACAAGCATATTATAGGGAGTGTAGCTATGATACCAATTGATTAAATAAAGTGTATAAAAATGAAGATTAATCTATTGATTCGTATAGAAGAGCTAGAAAATTTTCAAGAAAAATTAAAAATTAAAATAGGACTGACCCGTTGATTCATATAGAATAATAAAAAAAATCTTGATGGTTGAATACTAAAAATAATTTTATTAATCTTGGACTTTTTTAACTAAAAATTATGCTCATATTTTTAGAATGAGATACAATAATCAAATAAAAAAATATTCTCAAAATGAAAGTACATAATTAAGAAAAAAAAAAGAATATCAGCCTAAGGAATAAAGAAATCGAATTCGATTTTTCTACGCTGATTTATTGCAAAAATAAAATTCTATTAAAATAAAAAAATTACAAATTTAAAAAGTATGAATGATGGAACTTGCTCGAAATCCACTAATTTTGATATTTTTGTCTTATTTAGCCTTGGGGTGATCCCAACATACTAAAGAGACATCTTGCACCGTGTCAAACGATTAGGGCGTGGAAAAGGGGAGGCGGCGGCTTTGTTGCGTGAATGGGAGAGAAAAGAATGAGAGGAAAGAAAAGTGTCCTAAAAAATGTTTTAATTTGTTTTAAATTGAATGAATCAAACAAAATAATTTAACCCATTTAAACTTTTGTTTAACTATAATTTAGCAAAATCAAATTCAATTTGACCTACTCCTGTTTAAATTCATGTGATTTATATCTTCCCCCTTATCCAATGGATTAAATCTGAACCTAATGGACATCAAGTCGATGTCCAAATTTTGCATTTAACTATTTGATTTGTTTTAATTTTATTGATCTAAAATTAAAAATATATATTCAAGATTTGTTATCAATTTCATTTTTCTATATTTAGCACAGTTAAAGTCAGCTCTAGAGACAAAATCTCTTAGCCATGACAAGACTTAGTAGATTAAGAGCGCATGAATACTAGCTAGAGAGGAAAAGTTCAAGAGGTAAACTTTAAACAGATGAGATGTGAGCATTAATGACTTATAATTTTGGTGAGGGTGCATTTGATGACTTATCAAGAATTAGGCATTTGAAATGTAGTATCGCTATATATTTTTAGGAAAGAGATAAATCAAAAATCCATATTGAGAAATACATAGATAAGGAGCACCCCCGTTGAGAATCGAATCTTAGACCTTTACGATTCACTCTCATGTATTTACCAACTGAGTCAATCCCTGGAGGCAAAAACTAGGTATTCAAGGTCAATAGACCAATTAATTGATTAGTATTAATAAGCATAGAGGAATCGGTGACCGCGCTAGAGGGGGGGGGGAATAGTGACTTTGCAATTTCTTCGCTCGATCGTATCATACTTGTCTACAATCTGTTAGTAATGTGCAACAGAAACAAAATAAAACATAAACGAAAGACAAATACAACACATGCACAACACTAAGATTTTTATGTGGTTCAGAACCTAAGATTTTTATTCCACAATGAGCTAGTGATCCACACCCACTATACTCTTCCTCCTCGGCAACATGCTGGAGGTGGAGAAACCCCTTACAAAGAGCTACAATGAAAATACAATAAGTATTACAAAGAAGAAATGAAATATAAATAAAAAAAACTTTACACAACCATCTTTACTTGAGAGCTCTTTAGGTTGCTTTGGAATCCTTTGAAGACCCTGAAATGCACTAGCACTTCGCTTCAAAATCGCCTAAGAACCTTGGCCAAAAATCCTCCATGAGGTGCTCCTTTTATAATCTGTTATTGGTTGATTTCGCACCTAGCAGTCGACTGTCAAAAGACACTAGTTGACTGCTTCCTTATACAACAGACTAATCTACGTTGGTATTCTAGCGAACGAATACCTTAACAGCCAATTGCCCTTACCAGCAGTCGACTACCAATCCAGTAATCAATTGGCCAATCAAATAGGGGCATTTTGTACCCATGTCCACCACCACCAGTCAACTGCCCATCATTGGAAATCGACTGGTCCACGGCCAATCGACTGCCCAAAACTGGCAGTTAATTGTCCGAACACAAGTTGAGCAGTTGAAGCTCAATCGACTACTCGACCAGTCGACTGGCCATAACCTTAGTTGATTGTTCCGAGTCAACTAAGCTCCCGAGTGTCAAATACTTGGTCAATTGACTAGTCCATAATCCCAGTTGACTGGTAAATCTCAAATATGAGGTTTAACTCAAGTATGATCCCCTCATGCTTGATCGACCACCTTTAGTCTATACCTAAGCCTTCTAGCCACCTCCATCAGCCTCATGCCTCTCGGATCCCTCGAGTATGCGACTCTTCATCCTTTGCGTTAGCCTTCAGGTGCTTCCCCATCAAACCTACACTCTTGGACTTTCATATTGTCAAGATCCATTTGGACTTACACCGCTAAGACTCATGCTTGGACTTTACGTCGGCAAACCTATACCCTTGGACTTTCACTTTGCCAAGTACCCATGACTTAGATTTCCAATTGCCAAGACCATGCTTGGACTTTCCATACTAAGATCATTTTTGGACTTTCTATGCCAAGACCATGCTTAGACTTTCCATGCCAAGATCATACTTAGACTTCCAAGGTTGATTGCTCCAACAATCTCCCCCAAATAATCTCTCTCATATGACTTTGGATATCTCAATTATCCACTAGTCATATGGTCAACATATGGTCAAATCATATTGTCAAACAAATCCATTGTCAACCCATTGTCAAACTTCAAAACACTACTTGAGTCTCACTCGAGTTTGGTCAACATTGACCCGAGGTTTATTGCACCAACAATCTCTCTATTTTTGATGTTTGACAATATCTTTTAAGTTAGGCTAATAATAATCCAAACTTAACTTTTCTTATGTCAAAGCATAGTGATGGTTTACCTAACTTAAATCTCACTTCTCCTCCTTTGGCATACATCAAAAAGACTATCAAGGATTTTCCAATGTTCCATCTCCCATGAGATCCTACATTCTCCCCTTGGTCCAAAGACATCTAGGATGCTTTCACTCTTCCTAGTGATCACTAAATGAGAGGCAATCCATAATGAATGTTTACCAAACCCTCATTTCTCCCCCCTTTAGTTAAAATTGCATCCATCATTCCAAGATGGACACAATCCCCTAAAAGTTTGTTCCCCCTTGACCATTGAACCAATAATGTCCTTGGAGAATTTCTAAGCCTATAGAAAACTTAAATCATCGAAAATAAGGGTAAAAGTTTAAACTTGAACTTTAACCTCCCTTAAAATTTAATACTTCACCCTAAATTATTGGTGCAACAATGCCCCGAGCATTTATATATTTTGATGTTTGGATAATCATCTATAGTTAGGTAATATTTTGTGATCTAACCATGAACGTGTTAAGTGACAGAAAATCCAAGTATGAAGATTTGGTGAAGGAAAGTCCAAGAAAAAGTCTTGGCGGCGTAAGTCCAAGCATGGAGTCTTGGCGGCGTAAAGTCCAAGCGGGCCTTGGAAAAGGAAGACCAAAGGCAAGGTCTTGGCAGCATAAGTTCAAGCATATAGTCTTGGCGGCATAAAATCCAAGTGGTCCTTTGGCAAGAGAAACCCAAGACATGACGAAACCGAAGGAAGCTCTTGGAAGTAAGCGCAAGGATGAAGGAATCGTGAACTCGGAGAGATCCTAGAAGCGCAAGGCTAAAGGAAGAGTTAGAAGGTTGAGTCTAGGTCTAGGGAGTTGACTTCAAGTATGTTTTATTCACACTTGAAGTGTATCATTCGACTGGTGTCTCATACCAGTCGACTGCTCAGTCACTCGACTAAAGTCGGCTGAATTCTATGGCCAACAGTCGACTGCTAGGGTTTGGAAGTCGACTGATCCACCCATCAGTCGACTGATATACCTATCAGTCGATTGTTATAAGTGGACAACGACACAGAAGGTTTTTCAGTCGAGTGATCGCTTGGAGCACTCAACTGGTTACACCATCAGTCGACTAATCAACCTCTCGTTGAACAGTGACGATTGCGGATCCGGCTTGTCAAAAGTCGTTGGATCGCATCGACTATAGCATCAGTCAACTGATAGAGACCATCAGTCGACTAATCGAGCTCAATGGGAAAATCATCCCTCTCTCTATAAAAAGAGGGCATGGGATGCTTGAGGAGGCTAGTGCTTATCTTCCAACCTTACTCAAGCTCCCCACGATTTTCTAAGCTTTCTAAGTGTTTCTAATCCTCCTCTTCTCTAATCTTCATCTTCATCAATTGTAAGAAGAGGAGAGTGTTTGTAAAGAAAGATTTCTTAGTGGAGACTCATTGGATTGATCCACCTTAACGATCACCGTGGAGTAGGAGCTTAAACTCTGAACCATGTAAACTCTTTCTTATTAGCGATTGTGTTTTTAGTCTCTTAATTTCGTTTAGTATTTGCTTTGCTTCCGCTAATCTTGCTTGTAGAAACAAAAAGAGGCTATTCACCCCCCTCTAGCCTTCCAACAATCTTCAACATAAATAAGTCTCCTAATCATTTTCAATAATTCTTCCACCCTTCCAATTCCTTTTAAAGTATATTCTAGGGTTAAGAGACATTATGGTACCATAACATAGCTGATACATGTCTAAACAAATCTTGTTCAGCCAAAATCAACTTCATCAGTCGATTGAAATAAAAAATCAATCGACTACTCCAAGCAGCAGTCGACTGGTTTCTGCAAAATATAGAAATCAAATTTCAAAAATAGATTTTGATAAATCATAAGTAATTATACGTATTTTAAAAAATCATAAAACTTCATACGTATATTACTTACATGAAATATAATGGGTAAAAAATAATTTTAAATTAAAATACTCATTAAATTAAGAGATTGATATAAAGTTCAAAAGCATTGAAAACTTTAATGTTTTGCCTAACTTTGTATCAACATTCTTAATGGTGATTGCTATCAAAAGATAGACTTCACCAAGGTTTTGTAAAATAATTTTAAAATCTTATTTTAAACCATAGTCTATAGGCTAGATGTACATGACTTGTATATTAGCTTTCCTCATGATTCATCAATGTCATATTATGAGTTTGAGTTCATCTAGATACAAGAACTATGCACCTTGAACTTAATACATTTTCTTAACATTTCATATGTGTCTAGGGTGTATCAATACACATACATGCCAATTTAATGTCTTTGTGAAATGTGGATTTTTGTTCTTCCTTATAATGATTGCATAAATTAAAGCATATGCTAATAATCATGATGTCATGACATAAAAATTATCATGATATTTTATATGATTAATATGAAGTATGATGTCATGACATGACATATGACAAATAAAGCATGATAAATAAAATATAAAGGTATAAGAATACCTAGATTTCAAGCCTAATTACCATTTGCTAGGATTATGTCCATTTTGCCCTAATAAATCAATTTTCCAAGTGTGCCAAAAATTCAAAATGACATACCATTACTCTAACACCTAATTGTGTCAATCATGATTGATTTTTCAAACTTCTCAAATTCTATTGGCACATCCTAAAATCTTTTAGGATTAATTCTAAATTCATTTTCAAAGTATTAAAATACTTCAAAAATACCCTAAGGTATCACCTTTACCATGATTACGTTAACTACCTATCCATTCAAGGTTGTCACACTCTAACCCATTTAGCGTGATGGAATCGCACTCATAGGAACTCAATACCTTTTGAAGCTCCTTGGGTTAACTAGGTACTCGCTAGAGATAACTTCTCTAGATACCCTCCTAATGACCCTTCTAAGCTTTGAATCCTTGCCCATTTGGGTCTTATCTAGGTTGACCTTAGGGGTAGCTCTCCTTGTAACCTTATTAGTGGTCTTCATAGGTTTCTTGGAAACCTTTGCCACTAGACATTTACTATGGTCAACTCTAGGGATTACTTCCCTTGTGATCATGGTTTTCCTAGACCTAGGCTTAGTTTCATAGTCAATGGAACATTGTGATAGGTAGGCATGACTACCTTGGACTTAGACTTGTGTCCTAAGCCTTTCTTGTCCTTAGTTGGTTCTTGCCTCCTAATACCTAAGGTTTGCCCATTAGACCCCAAAGTTGAATTTTAAATTTTCCTAAGGGTCTTCTCCAATTTTTCAAGCCTTGAACTCAAGGCTTGGTTTTTTTTTCTAATATCTCAATTTTTTAATTTTTATTATTTCTTGAGATATCTTTCTTCCTATGCATGTGCCTAGATTTCTTGGAGTTAATGCCTAGATTGTTCTTAGGTAAGGTTGATCTAGTATTGTCCTTAGGTAAATTGACATATTTAGCACCTAGACAAAAATATTGATTTTTAGATTGATCCTTAGGCTTACTACTAGCATGTTTTTTTTATCATGAACAATAGCAAGTGCATTAAAATTATTCCTAGCATGTTTTTTATCCTTACATGAAGAAAGAGCATTATTAAAGTATACCTTAGGATTTGTCTTAGCTCCCCCTACATTTGAGCTCCCTACTTTGTCCTTCTTGGAATGTCTTCCCCTCGAGCATTGGTTCCTATAATGCCCCCTTTGTTGACACTTGAAGCATACAATGAGCTCCTTGCCTTTGCATATTGGGGCTCCGACATCCTTGACCTTCTCTTTCGCCTTTGGTGTCGGTTGAACTTTCTTGATTCTTTTTGGGTATTATATAATTTTTATTTTTAAGCAATGCACTTGAGTTACCTTGCTTGGTAAGGGAATTTTGGTCTAGTCCTTCATGGCTCCGGGAGGTAGATGACTCCTCTTGCTCTTGCTCCGGAGTTGGTAGTCTCTCCTCGCCCTCAATCCTAGAGGTGGAGGCTTCCTCCAATTCTTCTACCTCTTCTGACTTGGATGTTGAGCACCTCTTGACTTCTGAATCTTCATGCCTTTCGGAAGATGATACTTCTTCCTTGGCTTCTTCTTCAACCATTTGAATCGGTGAGGGTTTCTCATAGAACTTTACCAATTTGCTTCAAAACTCCTTGACATCCTTATAGTCACTTAATTTGGATAAGACATCATTAGGAATTAAATTACTTGCATTTGAATTACTAATATTTGTCTTGAATTCCTTGAGTTGTTCTTTGGTCCATTTCTCAACCTTGAGGATTCCACCCTTCTTTCTTCTTTGAATTTCAAAGTCGTCCATCAAAGCACTCCAATTTTAATGTCCATCATGAGGAAGGTCTCTATCCTCGCCTTCCATTGATCAAAATCTTCTCGTCCATAGAATTCGTAGGGAATGAGAGTGTTGATGTTGTACCTCAATCCATCATTTGGAAATTTCATTTCTTCTAGTGCGTGCTCTCTTGGCGATGAGTCCGTAAAAGAGCAACCTTGCTATGATACCAATTATAAAGGAATCGCTGACCACGCTAGAGGGGGTGAATAGTGACTTTGGATTTCTTCGCTCGATCGTGTTGTGTTCGTCTACAATCCGTTAGTAATGTGCAATGGAAATAAAATAAAGCATAAATGAAAGACAAATACAACACAAGCACAACACCAAAGTTTTTACGTGGTTCGAAACCTACGGTTCCTACTCCATAGCAAGCTAATGATCCACACCCATTATACTCTTCCTCCTTCTCGACAACATGCTGGAGGTGGAGAAACCCCTTACAAAAAGCTACAATGAAAATATAACAAGTATTACAAAGAAGAAATGAAATACAAGTAAAAAAAAATTTACACAATAATCTTTGCTTGAGAGCTCTTTAAGTTACTTTGGAAGCCTTTGAAAACCATGAAATGCACCAGCACTTCACTTCAAAATCGCCCAAGAACCTTGGCTGAAATCCTCCATGAGTTGCTCCTTTTATAACCTACTGTTGGTTGATTTTGCACTTAGAAGTCAACTGTCAAAAGGCGCCAGTCGTCTGCTCCCTTATCCGTTGTCTCACAACGAACTGATCCACGTTGGCATTCCAGCCAATGGATACCTTAGTAGTCGACTGCCTTTACCAATAGTCGACTGCCAACCTAGTAATCGACTAACCAGTAAATTATGGGACATTCTATGCCTGTGTCCACCACCACCAGTCGATTATCCATCATTGGTAGTCGACTGTCATGGACCAATTGACTGCTCACAACTGGAAATTGACTGTTCGAACACAAGTTGAGTAGTCGAAACTCAGTCGACTACCCGATTAATCGACTAGTCATGACCCCAATCGACTGCTCCGAGTCAACTAAGCTCCCGAGTGTCAAACACTCGACCAGTTGACTGGTCCATGACCCCAGTCGATTAGAAAACCTCAAACATGAAGTTTAATCCAAGTATGATCCCCTCATACTTGATTGACCACCCTTAGTCTAGACCTAAGGCTTCTAGCTATCTCAATCAGCCTTATACCTCTCGAATCCCTCAAGATCATGATTCTTCATCCTTCGCATTAATCTTCAAGTGCTTTCATCGGCTATGTCATGCTAACCGGATTATTTGTCAAGGTTCATTTAGACTTATACTGCCAAGATTCATGCTTGGATTTTATGCCGCCAAACTTATACCCTTGGGATTTCACATTGCCAAGATCCATTTGGATTTATGCTGCCAAGACTCATGCTTGGACTTTACACCGCTAAGACCCATGTTTGGACTTTACGCCACCAAACCTTCACCCTTAGACTTTCACATTGCCAAGATCCATTTGGACTTACGTTGCCAAGACACATGCTTTGACTTTATGTCGCCATGCCTACACCCTTGGACTTTCACTTTGCCAAGTACCCATGACTTTCCAATTTCCAAGACCATGCTTAGACTTTCCATGACAAGACCATGCTTAGACTTTCCATGACAAGACCATACTTGGACTTCCGAGGTTGATTGCTCCAATAATCTCTCCCAAATAATCTCCCCTATATGACTTTGGATATCCTAATCATCTGTTAGTTATATGGTCATCATATGGTCAAATCACATTATCAAACAATGATCAAACTTATTGTCAATCCATCAAAATACTACTCGAGTCATACTCGAGTTTGACTAACATTGATCTGGAACTTATTGTACAAATAATAAATTTTGGTGCAATTGACTCAAATAACGATTGACCAAACTCGAGTTTGACTCGAGCAGTATTTTGATGTTCGACAAAACATGTGACAATATAATTGTCATTGATGTTCGACAAACGTATGATATGTGATTGTCATGGAAAGTCTAAGTCTTGGGTATTTGGCATGGAAAGTCCAACATAGAGTTGGCAAGGAAAGTCCAAGTCATGGGCACTTGGCAATGGAAGTCCAAGCATGTGTCTTGGCAATTGGAAAGTCTAACATGGAGTTGGCAAGGAAAAGTCCAAGGGTGTAATATTGTCAACGTAAAGTCCAAGCGGTAGTCTTGGCGGCATAAGTCCAATGTTTGGTAACATAAAGTCCAAGCGGTAGTCTTGGCGGCATAAGTCCAGTGTTTGGCGACATAAAGTCTAAGTGTGTGTCTTGGAAGCATAAGCCCAAATGTGCCTTGGCGATGTAGACTCGGTTAGCATGACAATAGCCGATGGAAGCACTGAAGGCTAGCGTATGGATGAACAAGTCATGGATAACTTGGAGCCATTTGATAGGCTTAAGACTGATGGAGGTGGTTAAAAGACTTAGGTTTAGGCTAAGGGTGGTCTAGCAAGTATGAGGGGATCATACTTGGGGTAAACCTTATGGTTGAGGTTTAGCAGTCGACTGGGGTTATGGACTAGTCGACTGGTTAAGTGTTTTGATACTTGGCAGCTGAGTCGACTTTGAGAAGTCGACTTAGATTATGACCAGTCGACTAGCATTCGAATGTGCCTGCGTGGCCTTAACAGTCGACTTCCAACTTTGGGCAGTCGACTGGCCTTGAGCAGTCGACTATCATAGAGGGCAGTTGACTACTAGTCGAGATCATGGGAATAAAAAGCTCGGTAGATGACTGAGCAATCAGCTATGGCTTGGCAGTCGACTACCAGTGTATGTAGAGGAAATGTTGACCGCTAGAGGGGGGTGAATAGCGTCGTACTAGTATGTTGATGGAAATCGTTCGCGTTTGTCTCTACACAATCATTAGTACGCAACGAAATATAGAAATAATAGCAATAAAAAAATGGACAAACACGCAATTACACAAGTATGTAATGTGGTTCGGAACCAAATGGTTCCTACTCTACGGATCGAGCTTTAAAGAGCTCTAGTGATGCACATGCAACTACTAATCACAAATACTCCTTCTCGACACAGGTCAGAGGCAGAGAAACCTCATACAAATATTCTTACAACAATAAGAAACAAATACAAGCAATTATAATAATGAAATACAATGCAAGTAAAGAAAACTACTTTATAATTGCTCTTTTGAATGCTTAATCTTTGGTTGCTTGAATTGCACTTGGACACCTTGATTTGTAGAAGCAAATCACCCCAAAAGCCCTCAAGAAAAGCTGATGATTTCCTTCCCCACAAGCTCCCTTTAAAGCTGCTACCTGGGATGGAAATCGTCGATCAATTGACTGGTTGGGACCATCAGTCGACTGATGACACTGTTGCTGTGAGACAACGGTGTAATCCACGCTAGAAAAATCTAACATATAGGACATCAGTCGACTGATCATGACCATTAGTCGACTGATCGAGCCTCCACTCGACTGCTAACCCCAGCAGTCGAGTTTGACTCCACTCTGTGCCCAAATTATCGAGCACCAATCGATTGATCACACGATCACCGATCACCGGCTCCAACAATCGATCGCTCACTGCAATCGATCAGCTGGCTCCAAAGAATGATCATTGGCTCTAGCAGTCGATTGCCCACCTCTATCAATCGACTGTTGGGACACTTTCCGCAGTCAAACCCTAGTTAACTCACACCAGTCGACTGTCATATGACATCAGTCGACTGACACACCTCAAATATGAGGTTTTAACCCAAGTATGATGCCCCCATACTTGCTAGACCACCCTTAGTCTAGACCTAAATCTTCTAGCCACCTTCGTCAACTTCGCGCCTCTCGGATCCCTCTAAGTCATCCATGACTTGTTCATCCATTACGCTAGCCTTCAGGTGCTTCCATCGGCTATGTCATGCTAACGGTGTCTACACCGTCAAGGCACATTGGACTTACGCTGCCAAGACTCCGCTTGGACTTTATGCCACCAACCATTGGACTTATGCTGCCAAGACTCCCGCTTGGACTTTACGCCGCCAATATCAAACCCCCTTGGACTTCTCAAATGTCAAGACTCAAGCTTGGACTTTCCCTTGCCAACCCATGTTGGACTTTCCATGCCAATACCCATGCTTGGACTTTTCCTTGCCAACCCATGTTGGACTTTCCATGACATGGTCAACTCCAGTCAACTATCAAAATCCCCCTCGAGTCAAACTCGAGTCCGGTCAATCATAACCCGGGTCGATTTCTCCAACAATCTCCCCAAAACATTATCAGACATCAATGTCAAACATCGATGTCAAACTTTCATGTCAAACATCAAAACATCGTTCGAGTCAAACTCGAGTCCGGTCAATCGTGACCTGAGCCGATTGCACCAATAATCTCTCCCTTTTTGATGTTTGACAAAAACACATACCTTTGAGTTACAACACTAGATCAAATTCCCTTACCAATTATCCCAAATTGGTAATTTTACCTTCTCCCTCTTTTTGACATACATCAAAAAGGTTCTCTCCAAGGAGGTCAATGTCTCATGTCCTAATGAGATCTTACAATCTCCCCCTTGGTCCAAAAATACCTAGGATGCTTACCATCTTCCTAGTGATAAGTCTCATATCACTCAAGAGAGACAATCCTATACTTTCTCTCAATTTCCAAATTGGGTATCTCAAAATCTCATTTTCCCCCTCATGAGGAAAAATATCACCCATCATCCCATGATGGATACCTCCCTCTAAAGGCTTGCTCCCCCTTGACCATTGCACCAACAATGTCCTTGGGAAGTCCCTAATCCAATAGGAACTCTAAACCATCAAAAATAAGGTTCAAAGTTCAAACATGAACTCTCCACACCTTAAATTTGATACATCATCCTAACACCTCTCATAATCCATATCCAATGGATTTTCTCCCTTTATAATGCTTCCCAAAGCATATTCTAGGGTTAGGAGTGGTTAGGAACCCTTACTATAGCTGAACATGGGCTAAATAACATTGTTTTTCTCGAAATTAGCCTGACAATCGACTCTTTCAGAGATCACGATCATTTTCTCCATCGATCATCGCCTATAAGGGCCGATCGATAATCAAAAATCTGATTTTCAATTATCAGAGTTGAGTTTCAGAAATGCATAAATAATTATACGTATATCGAAAAATCATGAAAATTCATACGTATAATACTTATGACCAATAAAATGGGTGAAAAATGATAGAAAAATATTTTTCCCATAAAATATCGAAATTGATACAAAGTTTAAAAGTGAAGAAAAACTTTAATGTTTTAGCTCAGTTTGTATCAACTTCATCAATGGTGATTGCTATCAAAAGATAGACTTCACCAAGGTTTTCTAAAAGGATTTTAAAATGTTTTTGAAAACCTATATTGGATCATATTCCTTGGGCTGAATGTACATGACTTGTACACAAACTTTCCCAATGATCCACCAATGATTTTAGATGAGTTTGAGTTCATCTAGATGCAAAAACTATGCACCTTGAATTTAACTCATATCCTAGCATCTCACATGTATCTAGGGTGTATAAATACACATACATGTCAATGTAATGTGAGATGTGAGTTTTGTTCTCCTAATCTAAGGCCTCATGCATTTTCTAAGACAACACTACTTGATTTCCTTATAAATGGGACTTCAAGTCATGTCATTGTCCTTAAATCAATTTTTATTAATGCATGAATGATTATGACATTAATGATGATATAAATAAATACATGCTCATAATCATGATGTTATGGCATAAAATAGAATCTAAAAACACATGACATTAAACCTTAATCCTAACATGATCATGACATATTAAATGATTAAAAATAAACATGATGTCATGACATGTTATATGACAAATCAAGCATGACATATAAAATATATAGGTATAACAATACCTAAAATTTAATATTAATTACCATTTTATATAATTAAGTATATTTTGCCATAATACTAATTTTCTCCCAAGTGTGTCAAAAATCCAAATTGGCACACTAAGACTCCTAAACCTAAATTGTGTCAATTTGATTGATTTTTCATAATTTCAAAAATATATTGGCACATCCTAAAATCTTTTAGGATTATAGATCAAATCTATTTGCAAGGTATCCATAACCTTGAAAATTACCTAAAGTGTCACCTTTACCATGGTTAGGTTAACTACCCTGTCATTTAAAGTTGGCACACCCTAAACTCATTTAGCGTGAATCAATCACGTTCTTAGGAACCCAAAACCTATTTGAGCTCCTAGGATTAACTAGGTATTCCTTAGGGATAACCTCCCTAGATACCTTCCTAATGACCCTCCTAGGCTTGGTAGCCTTGGTCATTTTGGACTTGCCTAGGTTAACTCTAGGGGTTACTCCCCTTGTAACCTTCTTAGTGGCTTCCCTAGGTTTCTTCGAAACCCTAGCCACTAGACACCTACCTTAGTCAACCTTAGGGATGACTTCCCTATTGACCATGGTCTTCCTAGACCTAACTTGAGTTCCATAATCGAATGAAACATTGTGATAGGTCTTTTTGGGCTTAAGCTTGCCCTTAGATGGTTCTTGTTTCCTAGGTCTTGACTTTTGACCATTTGACCCTAGGTTTTGACTTCTAAACCCTAAGTGTTGACCACTTGACCCTTGAAATTGATTTTGCATCTTCCAAAGGGTCTTTTCCAATTTTTTAAGCCTTGATCTCAAGGCTTGATTTTCTAACTCTAATTGCCCAATTTTTGAATTTTGATTTGATCCTTGGGCATGGTTCTTCCTAGGCATATGCCTAGTCCATTTGGGGTTAAAACCTAGGTGCTCTTGTACCTTTCTAATTGTCTTCATAGGTAGAATTGGTCTAGAATTATTTGACCTAGATTTGTCTCTAGATAAATTACTTTTAGGGACATTAGTCCCAAATTTCTCCTTATTTTCAAGGTGAATATTCTTAGCTCCTAAACAAAAATATTTGTTATTTCTAGCATGTTTTTCATGATAAATTGCAAGAGAATTAAAATTCCTAGCATGCTTTTTGACATTTAAATTAGAAGAAGCATTACTAAAATATACCTTAGGGTTAGCCTTAGCTCTCCCTATATGTGATGCTCCATTTTGGGTCTTTTTACTCCCCTTAGGGCATTGACTCCTATAATGCCCCGGTAGCCGACATTTGAAGCAAATCACTTGCTCCTTGCTCTTGATTATTGGGGGATCGACATCTTTGAACTTTGGTGCCGGTGAAGCTTTCCTTACTCTCTTTGGGCACTTGCTCTTATAGTGCCCGATTTCCCTACACTCAAAACATATTATATGATTTTTATTTGAGGTTGAAGTGTTTGAATTACCTAGGGTGGTGGTGAGGGTCTCTTGAGCTTGCTCTTCCTCTCGACCGGATGTAGATGGTTCTTCTTGTTGCTCCAGTGTTGAGGATGCTCTAATCTCCTCCCCCTCAATCCTAGAGGTGGAGGTCTCCTCCAATTCTTCCTCTTCCTCTTCCATCGACCCAGAAGTTGACTCCTCCTCAACTTCCAAATCCTCACTTGCTTGTGAGGATGAGCTCTCTTCCTCCTCTTCCTTTTCTTCTTGGATTGAGTGAGGCTCTTCATGGAATTTTGCCAATTTTTTCCATAGCTCCTTGGCGTCAAGATATTCACCTAGCCTAGACAAAATATCATTAGGTATCAAATCTTCTAAAAATTTTGTTACCTTGGCTTCGGTTTTGAATTTTTGTCGTTGCTCTTGGGTCCATTCCTTCAACTTTAGAACTTCTCCCTTCTTATCCCTAGGAGGTTCAAAGCCTTTACGAGGATGAACCAATCCTCTATGTCCATCATCAAGAATGTCTCCATTCTTGCTCTCCACGCCGAAAAATCTTCTCGGTCGTGTGGTGGTGAAGAGTTGATGTCTCATCCAAGCTTGTCTTGGAATTCCATCTTCCCTCTAGTGTCTTTGTCTTAGCTCCTGGCAGTTAGTCCGTAGAAGAGCTCCGGGCTCTGATACCAATTGTAGAGGAAATGTTGACCGCTAGAGGGGGGATGAATAGCGTCGTGCTAGTACGTTGATGGAAATCGTTCGCGTTTATCTCTACACAATCGTTAGTACACAGCGGAATATAGAAATAATAGCAATAACGAAATGGACAAACACGCAATTACACAAGTATGTAACGTGGTTCGGAACCGAATGGTTCCTACTCCACGGATGGAGCTCTAAAGAGCTCTAGTGATGCACACGCCACCACTAATCACAAATACTCCTTCTCGACACAAGTAGGAGGCAGAGAAACCTCGTACAAATATTCTTACAACAATAAGAAACAGATACAAACAATTACAATAATGAAATATAATGCAAGTAAAAAAAACTACTTTACAATTTCTCTTTTGAATGCTTGATCTTTGGTTGCTTGAATTGCACTTGGAGACCCTAATTTACAGCAGCAAATCACCCCAAAAGCCCTCAAGAAACGCTGATGATTTCCTTCTCCACGAGCTCCTTTTAAAGCTGCTACTTGGGCTAGAAATCGCCGATCAGTCAACTGATGGCACTGTTGCTGTGAGACAACGATGTAATCTACGCTGGAAAAATCCAACTGATAGGACATCAATCGACTAATCATGACTATCAGTTGACTGATCGAGCCTCCACTCGACTACTAACCCCAGTAGTCGAGTTCGACTCCATTCTATGCCCAGATTATCGAGCACTAGTCAACTAATCACATGATCAATCGACTGCTGGCTCCAGCAGTCGACTGCTAGGACACTTCCCGCAGTCAAACCCTAGTTGACTCACACCAGTCGACTGTCATATGACACTAGTCGACTGACACACCTCAAACATGAGATTTTAACCCAAGTATGGTGCCCCCATACTTGCTAGACCACCCTTAGCCTAGACCTAAGCTTTCTAGCCACCTCCGTCAGCCTTGCGCCTCTCGGATCCCTCCAAGTCATTCATGACTTGTTCATCGATTGCGCTAGCCTTCAGGTGCTTCCATCGGCTATGTCATGCTAACGATGTCTACACCGCCAAGGCACATTAGACTTACACTGCCAAGACTCCGCTTGGACTTTACGCCGCCAACCATTGGACTTATACTGCCAAGACTTCCGCTTGGACTTTACGCTGCCAATATCAAACCCCCCTGGACTTCTCAAATGCCAAGACTCAAGCTTGGACTTTTCCTTGCCAACTCATGTTGGACTTTCCATGCCAAGACCCATGCTTGGACTTTTCCTTGCCAACCCATGTTGGACTTTCCATGACATGATCAACTCCAATCAACCATAAAAATCCCCCTCGAGTCAAACTCGAGTCCGGTCAATCATGACCTGGGTCGATTGCTCCAACAATCTCCCCAAAATATTATCAGACATCAATGTCAAACTTTCATGTTAAACATCAAAACATCGCTCGAGTCAAACTCGAGTCCGGTCAATCGTGACCTGGGTCGATTGCACCAACAGTGTATCCATTGGCTTCAATGCCAATGTGGATCAAACTCATTATGAGACAACAACACTGTAGGCAGTCAATTGTCAGACGAAAATTTAGGTCGCGTGGAGGCATAAAAGGAGCTCGATAGGAAGGATTTAGGAAGGCGTTTCTTGAGAATTTGAAGCGGAGTTGCTGCTGCGATTCCATTCCTTCAAGGCATCCTAAAGCAACCAAAAGCTCAAGAATTCAAAAGCTCACTTATGTAAAGTGTTGTTTCTTTCATTTCATTTATGTGCTTGTATTTGGCTTGCTTATTCTTATTGTTGTAAGATTCTTGTATGAAGTTTCTCCACCTCCGACGTGTTGTCGAGAAGGAGTTGTATTAGTGGTGGTTTGCATCACTAGAGCTCGATATTGAGCTTTCCCCGTGGAGTAGGAACTAGGGTTTCGAATCACGTTACATCATGTGACTCTTTTGTTGATTGTATTCTTGTGTATTTGTACTTTCTATTTCTGCTGCGTTCTAACTTAATTGTAGATAATCACGATCGATTTCCATCAAACGAACAAGAAATGTTATTCAACCCCCCTCTAGCACGACATCCGATCCTCTACAAGTGGTATTAGAGCTTTAAGCTATTCATTTGGACTAACCACCAAAAAGCAAACACGCTAGAGGAGAAGAAAGATAATGATTGTTGAAGAAAGATTGGGTGATGCCATCAATGTGCCTCCTCTATATGAACTCTATGGAGCCAAGGAATTTGAGCAATGGGATGTAAGAATGAAATATTTTCTCATGTGAAATTATGATAATTGGATTAGTGTGATAGTTGGGTTTGACGCTCCAAAGGATGAGAATGGAAGGATACTTAAGAAGAAGTGGAGCAAAGAGCAACTCAGATACTTCAACATAAACAATAAGGTAATAGGTATATTACTTAGTGTAATTCCTAATGATATATTGTGTAAATTAGGAGATTGTAAGGATGCTAAGGAGCTTTGGAGCAAGCTAGCTAAGTTCTTTGAAGAACCCTCAATGGCCCAAGAAATAGAGCCCAAGGAACAAGAATGCTCATCGACTCATTTGGAGAAGGAGACCAAAGAAGCAAGCTCATCCTCACAAAAAAAGTGAGGATTCGAAAGTTGAGAGATGCTCAACATCCATATCAGTAGAAGAAGTGGAGGAATTGGAGGAAGCCTCCACCTCTAGAATTGAGGGGGAGGAAAGAATTTCCACATCGAAGCAAACTCAAGAGGAAGCATCAACCTCCGATAGAAGTGACAAACAAGTTCAAGATGATTCCACCACCACCCTAGGTAACTCAAACATTTTAATTAAAAATAAAAGTCATATTGTGTGTTTTGAGTGTAGGGAAGTAGGACATTACAAGAGTAAATATCCGAAATGGGACAAGAAAATGACACAAGTTGTGCCAAAGGTCAAGGAACCTGGTGCCCCAACAATTAAAAGCAAGGAGCATGTGGTGTGCTTCAAATGTCATCAAAAGGGGCACTATAGAAGTCAATGCCCTAGGGAGAGGAAGTAAACCAAGGGCCAAGAAGGAGTATCACATGTAGGGGGGAGCTTCTAAAGCAAACTCTAAGGTAAAATTTAGTAATTCACCTTTCTTGTTTCATAATGAAAAGCATGCTTTTAATATCTTGCAATTGTGCATAATCATGAAAAACATGTTAGGAATAGAGCTTATTTCTTAGGTGCTAAATATTATAATTTTAGGGTTAAGGACAAATCTAGAAATAATAACCCTAGAAAAATTCTACCTAAGGAAGCAATTAGGAAGGTAGAAGATCACCTAAGCATTAACCCTAAGAAGGATAAGCATATGCCTAAGAGGAGAAACCATTCCCAAAAGATTAATGAACAATCAAAATTGGAAAAATTAGAGTTAGAAAATCAAACTTTGAGGTCAAGGCTTGAGAAATTGGAGAAAACCCTTAGGAAGATGCAAAATCCAATTCAAGGGTCAAATTATCAAAAATTAAGGTCTAATAGACAAGAACCATCTAGGGGCAAGAAAGGTTTGGGTCACAAACCTAAGCCCAAAGAGACCTACCATAGCATTCCATTCGATTATGGAACCATCCATAGGTCTAGGAAAATCAAGGTTAATAGGGAGGTCACCCCTAAGATTAACCATGGTAGATGCCTAGTGGCTAAGGTTTCAAGGAAACCTAGGGAAGCCACTAAGAAGGTTACAAGGGGAGTTACCCCTAGAGTTAACCTAGGTAAGACCCAAATGACTAAGGCTTTAAAGCCTAGAAGGGTCATTAGGAAAATATCAAGAGAAGTTATCCCTAGTGAATACCTTATAAACCCAAGGATCTCCAATAAGTATTGGGTTCCTAGGAGTGTGATCGATTCATGCTAAATGGGTTAGGATGTGTCAACCCTAAGCGGATAACCTAACCATGATAAAGTTGACACTTTAGGACATTTTCAAGGTTATGTGATACCTTAGAAATGAGGTTTAATTTATATCCTAAAAAATTTTATGATGTGCCAATAAAATTCAAGAAGTCTGAAAAGTCAATCAAATTGGCACATTAGGTCTAGAGGTCATGGTATGTCATTTTGGATTTTTAGGACACTTGGGAGATGAGTAGTATTATGGCAAAATAGACCTAATCCTAACAAATAACAATTAATATTAAAAGTTAGACATTCTTATGTCTTACACTTTACTTGCCATAATTTTCTTGTCATATATCATATCATGACATCATATTTCATTTTAATCATATTATATGTCATGATAATGCTTCGGTCTATTTTTAATGTCATGATATTTAGGTTCATTTATATGTCATGACATCATAATTATTAGCACATGCTTATTTATTCTATCATTATATGTCATGATCATATTTCATGCATTTAAGTTAATTAAAATTGATTTAAGGACTATGACAAAATTTGAAGTCCCATGTATAAGGGAATCAAATAAAGTTACTTAGAAAAATGTATGAGACCTTAGTCTAGGAATAACCAAAACTTACATCTCACATTACATTGACTTGTATGTGGTTTTATACACCTTAAATACATGTGAGATGTTAGGAAAATGAGCTAAGTTCATGGTGCATAAATGTTGCATCTAGATGAACCCAAACTCATTTCGATCATAGGTATAAATCATGAGGAAAGCTAGTATACAAGTCATGTATACTTAGCCCATAGAATATAATTGAAATTAAGGCTTTAAAATCATTTCAAAATCACTTTAAAAAATCTTGGTATAATCTATCTTTTGATAGAAGTCACCATTGATGAAGTTGATACAAAGTAGGTTCAAAATATTAAAGTTTCCTTTATTTTTGAACTTTTATCAATCTCACTATTTTATGCTTTTTTTTATTTTTCAAATATTTTCTACCCATAATGATTGACTTAAGTATTATACGTATGAAGTTTCATAATTTTTCAAATTACATATGTTTACTTATGAATTTCCGAATCTCATTTTTGAATTTTGGTTTTTTGCAATTATAGAAATTAGTCAACTGCTGCTTTGGACAGTCGACTACCGTCAAGGAAAGTCGATTGGTTACTGACTGAGTCGATTGTCAATGCTGATTTAGTAAACAAAGTTTTTTAGCCCAATTTTAGTTAGTTTAGACTACCCTAACTACTCCTAACCCTAAGATATGTTTTGGAAAGCATTGGAAGGATGAAAATCCATTAGATATGGATTATGAGAGTTGTTTGGGTGATGTATCAAATTTTAAGGTATGTGAAAGTTCAAGTTTTAACTTTTGCCCTTAATTTTGATAGTTTAGTGTTCATATAGGCTTAGGGTCTCTCTAAGGATATTGTTGGTGCAATGGTCAAGAGGGAGTAAGCCTTTAGGGGGAGGTTATCCATCATGGTATGATGGATGTGTTATTTCTCATAGGGGGGAGAATTTGGAGAATTATAAGAGCTTGAAGGATTGACTCTCTTTAGTGATATGAGACTTATCACTTGGAAGAGTGAAGGTATCCTAGATATTTTTGGACCATAGAAGAAATTGTAAGATCTCATTGGGATATGAGACATTGATACCCTTGGAGAGAGCCTTTTTGATGTGTGTCAAAAAGGGGAAGAATGTAGGAATTGCTCAATTGATAGAATTGGGAAATTTTGGAGTATTGAGTTAGGTGGCCTAACTCAATGGTTTTTATGGATTTTGTCAAACATCAAAAAGGGAGAAATTATTGGTGCAATCGACCCAGGTCATGATTGATCAAGCTCGAGTTTGACTCGAGCAGTATTTTGATGTTCGACAAAATGTATGACAATATAATTATCATTGATGTTCGATAAACATATGACATGTGATTTTCATGAAAAGTCCAAGCCTTTAGTACTTGGAATAGAAAGTTCAACATGGAGTTGGCAAAGAAAGTCCAAGTCATGAGTACTTGGCAATGAAAAGTCCAAGCATGGGTCTTGGAAATTAGAAAGTCTAACATGGAGTTGGCAAGGGAAAGTCCAAGGGTGTGATATTGGCAGCGTAAAATCCAAGCGGTAGTCTTGGCGACATAAGTTCAATGTTTGACAGCGTAAAGTCCAAGCGTGTGTCTTGGTGACATAAACTCAAATGTGCCTTGGTGGTGTAAACCTGGTTAGCATGACAATAGCCAATGGAAGCACCTGAAGACTAGTGTATAGATGAACAAGTCATGGATGACTTGGAGGGATTCGATAGGCGTGAGGTTGATGGAGGTGGATAGAAGGCTTTGGTCTAGGCTAAGGGTGATCTACCAAGTATGAGGGGATTATACTTGGAGTAAATCTCATGGTTGAGATTTAGCAATCAACTGGGGTTATAGACCAGTCGACTGGTCAAGTGTTTTGACACTTGGAAGCCGAGTTGACTCTGAGCAAATAACCGGCGTTCGATCGGTGCGGCAGCGTGGGTCGCGTGGCCTCGACTCGATCGCCAACTTTGGGAAATTGATCGAGCGGAGCAATGACTACCATGGAGGGCAGTCGACTGCTGGTCGAGGTCACAGAAATAGAAAGCTCGATGAACGACTGAGCAATCGGTTACGGGCTTGGCAGTCGACTGTTGGTACTGGCAGTCGACTGTTAGTGTATTCGTTGGCTTGAATGTCAATGTGGATCAAGCCCGTTGTAAGACAATGACACTATAGGCAATCTACTGATGTCTTTTGACAGTCGACTGCCAGGTGGAAATTCAGGTCACGCAGAGGCATAAAAGGAGCTCGACGGGAAGGATTTAGGAAGGAGTTTCTTAAGGATTTGAAGAGGAGTTGCTGCTGCGATTCTAGTCCTTCAAGGCATCCTAAAGCAACCAAAAGCTCAAACATTCAAAAGCTCACTTGTATAAAGTGTTGTTTCATTCATTTCATTTATGTGCTTGTATTTGGCTTGCTTATTCTTATTTGTTGTAAGATTCTTGTACGAAGTTTCTCCATCTTCGACGTGTTGTCGAGAAGGAGTTGTATTAGTGGTGGTTTGCATCACTAGAGCTCAATATTAAGCTCACCCCATGGAGTAGAAATTAGGATTCCGAATCACGTTATTGAAAGGATCGGTATTTGCAAGAGGGGGAGATTACTTTTTCAAAAAAAAAATGAGTAAATGCAGTGGAAATTTAATCTTTCCGAGATACGAGAAACGACACGGAAAAAAAAACTTAATTTGATGTAGCCAAAAGAGATGCGACAAATCCAAACAGATGTATAAAATGAAAAATCTGCACAAGATAAAGTATAAAGCAAACAAAAGATGCAGTCGATTTTACTTGGTTCACAGCTCTCTCCTAGAGCTGATAGTCTAAGGCCTACCACTATCTTTCTTTTTTTTGAAGCTAAGTTTTGAGGGTAGAGAAACCTCTTAAAGCTTTACAAAATTCACAAATTCAAAGAATTACAAGTTTATGTACAGGAATCTCAATATGAACAGTAAAGAAAAGCCAATGGAATTTTACAGAAATATCGAATCTTTGCGGGCTTTTGTCCTTGATTAGATCAGAGTGGCTTTATCATGATGAAATCTTCCAAGATAGAATAGCGACACCAAGAATAGAGATAGAGCAGAGCTATGTGGTGCAGAGGAAGCAGAAATCACCGAGTTGCAGTGCAGAAAGAATGATCAGCCGTCGCGATGGAATCAGAGTGCACAAAGAAGAAGCTGCTCACAACGGATGCACGAAGAGGGAGCAGTAAGCATGAAGAGATCTGGTGCAGCGGAATCAGAGTTTTTGACCACCGTATCTCCTCTATGTTTTCTGTGCAAAAACCTATATAGCTGCGAACATTCGTCCAATTCCTTTTCTCGATCGCCCACCTAAGCCAGGAAGCTCGGAACCACAATGAGAAATAATCTCATTCATAGGAATTTGATTGCCATTTGAAATTTTACTGTTAGAGCTCATCCACGCATTGAAACAGAGAAGTTTTCTCACCGAAATTGCGACTCTGATTCCCATCAGTCGAGGCGACAGTTGAGCTTGCCTTGCGTCTGAGTGCTATTTCCAAAGGTCAATCGAGGTGTTGGCTCGACTACTCATGTTAAATGTCGAGACTTCCTCTGCTGCAGTCGAGGCACCAGTCGAAGCTCCCTTACTTCTGTTCAATGCTGCCAATGATCAGTCGAGGTGCCAGCTTGACTGCCCCAGTCGAAGCACCGATCAAGTGTGGCTTGCTTCTGTCTGCTTCAGCTCAATATCAGTCGAGGTGCTGCCTCGACTGCCTCAGTCGAAGAGTTGGTCGAGGTGTCGGCTCAACTGCCGCTTGTCTTGCAGCAATCCCATTAGCTGCTACATGCGTTCAGTCGAGACACTGCCTTGACTGCTCCTGTCTGTCGGCAAATTCTTCAACTGATGAATGTAGTAAGGGCAACAGTTGAGGTGTCAACTCATTGTTGTCCTTATGACCCATTGTTTCAGTCAACTCTAAGACTGAAACACACCTAGTAAACTCTACCCCGATACCCTTTACTTGCCAAGACTTTGGCCTTCAACCATTCTTGGACTTTTCACCTTGCCGCTTCCGCAAGGAATTTCTTCCTGCCAAGGAATTTCCCTTATTAGACTTTTCACCAAGGTCCACCCTTAGATTTTTCCAGTCGCCAAGGAATTAACCATCTTGGACTTTTCACCAAGGTCCACCCTTGGATTTCTCTAGTCGCCAAGGAATTAACCATCTTGGACTTTTCTAAACCTTTGTTTACTTAAACCTCTGTCAAACACCAAAACACAGCTTAGAGCATCAGCTCCAACAGTCTACCTCTTTTTTTATGTTTGACAACCCGTTTAAGTTTAGGTTATCCTTTTTAGGTTTAAGTTGCAATCAGACCAAAACAAGTAGCAGTAATAGATTTGTATAAATGTATAAATGAGCGTTAAGCATGAATAAAACAGGGAATGAATAAGAATCAGGAAATTGATTTAAAACATGGAATGAATAAAACCTAAACTATCAACATATTTCTCCTCCCTCTTTGGCAAACACCTAAAAGGGATCATAGGGGTACTGAGAGTGTGTGGAATACAACTATCCAGAAAGGATTAAAATATCCTCCCCCTGAATTCTTTCTCGCAGTTATTCATACCGACAATGCATATCATCAAAATGTAATGAAAGTAAAATGTAATGAATTCCAGAGAAAATTTTGACAGAGTTTTTCCTAAAAGTGGTTGTGAGAAACCTATTATAATACAATCACATTAATAAAAAAGAATCAAAACACATCAAACAAAACTATAGTCAGTCATATGCGTGTTTACAAAAATGACTACCCATACAGAATCTTTCAAATTTAGTTTTACTACAATTCAAAAGAGCTATTAAAAAACTAAAAGGCCGATGACGAGGGGCCCAATGAGTGAGTCGTCAAAGAGCGTAGGAGTTTAAGCATTTCAGCATGCTGATCCAGAATTTGCATTTGTCGGGTTGTGACTTCCAAGAAACACGTATCAATCATCATCTCGATATCCAAGAGTCGTATGTCCATGTCTTAGCAAACTCAAAATAATCACGGTGTAGCCTGTCTAGCTGCTCGGATATGGACTCATAGGGCTCGTCGGCTAGAGTCAGACGTTCTTCTTCTTCTTCTTCTTCTTGTGTGCCCATATCCCATCTCTCACCAGGCTGGCACCCATCGGCCCACACAACAGTCTTTTTGCCTTGAGCCATGCCAGCCAAGGCAAAGTTCCTCCATTTGATGAAATCAAAGTCCGTCATCTACACAACCTTGCCCATGCTAGTGTTCATGCCTATGGCCTCTAACCAAGATGTGATGATATGTCCAAAAGGCATGTAAATTTTCTTTTGGACTGGTATTGATGCATGTGAACGTGAGCTCAAATCTCGCGACAGAGACCGTCGAGGACTCGAAGTGCACACTCGCGCTCAACGCCCACAAGTGCACGGATGTCATCAAGTAATAAAGAATATCGATCCCACAAGGACTGAGAATTCGAGTATTGGTTTGTCCAGTGGATGTGTTGTTGTTCGGATTGGTAATCCTAGGTTTCACGAATGAGGGGTCGTCAGTGGTCCGAACTCAGTACGGTGTCACACGAAAGAAGAGAAGGGTTGCTACAAGGATTTGGATGGATTCTAGGACTTCAGTTTTGTTTGTGTGTTGCAGAACATGCTATCAATTGAATGTATCTAGATTTTCTAGCTAGGGTTTTGTGGAAAGGACATCATACACTATGGTACGAGGATGCCGAATCAATCCCTGTGACAAGCTAGAAATGAGATGCATTACCGACTCTATCGCATCCTTTTATCCATAATTGCAGGCGATAAGGCCAACCTCTAGGTTCCTCCTAATATCCCCTAAATCTTAGATATGAGGGTTGTCACCCCTCGTATCATCTACGCACAGAAAATAGAAAATCAAAACACAAAGCTATAGATCTAAATAATTATTCAACTATAAATACGATTTCAAGAATGAAAATATATTTGAAATAACAATGTTATACTTAACACAAACTACTCTCTAATCCTAGAATCGGAGGATCTACTCCATGAATACAAGAAGAGAATCACAAAACATTATGTAATTCATGAATATATGATAAACGTGTAAGAAATATGAATTACAATGTAAATGCAGCTCTTCCTTTTGTCGTTGTGGTATAGATCTTGATCCTCGAGCAACTCTCTTCCTCCCCGATGCGAGTTCTCGAAGCTTTTTAGGGCTTCGGAGTGTCGTCCCGATCGTCGTGCCTCTCCCTTAGGGTTTGGGCATAGCTTTCCTTATATAGACATCATGCCGGATCTTCGCGGAATCTGGATAAAACCCTGATCACGTCAAGTTGTTTGGCCACCACACAACTGTGTGAAAACACATAGTTAGGTCGTGTGTAAGGCTGTGGCAGCCGTTTTTGAACCCTGGACACAACCGTATGTAGCCACACGCCCAGGTCGTGTCCCACTCTGTGTCAACTGCCAAATGCCTCCTTTTTGCTCCGAAAGTGCCCGTTTTCCCCATGGAATGTTATCCTGCACACAAAAGTACAAAGAGCAGATCTCTGAACCAAAAAATAGAAAATGCATGCAAAATAAAATATAATATGCATGAAACAAATATAAAACTAAACGAGATGTGAGCGAAAACTACTCCTAAAACCCTATATGTTTTGCTCACATCAATTCCCCCAAACTTAAATTTTTGTTTGTCCTCAAACAAACCTCAGTATCATGAAATTTTAAAAAGGTATTGTTTCATACTTAGCATGTTAACTAGATTTATCAAGTGGTATTTGCAATTAAAACAAAATATATATGTTCTAGAAATTCACTAAGTTAGCTCCTCGTGCTCGTGCTAAGAAAATCTTCTTAAGGGACACTCGTTCCATGGTGAGTTAAGTCGTCATCCTATAGCTTTCCTAAGGTCTCCGACTCTTAGGCATTTACCTACCTAAAGTGAGGGTCGTTCCCTAGATCTAGCACAAAGTCTCAAAGGCGTGCTCGGTATTGAGAGAAATTGGTAGGTGTTTCCCCAGTAACCTAACTCGGTATCAAAGGGGCACATAACAATTTCCACCCACGACAACTATTTTTTTTATCCCTCATAATCTCTTTTTATTCTTTCTTCTCTTTTCATTTCTTTTTCTCTCTCCTTTTTTTTTTTTTATTTTTCGGCTCACTGGGATTTTGATTTTTCCGAATGGGCTTACACAATCCGAGCATCTCCAGTAACTAAAATGCTAAACCTAGGGTCACCTGTGGATTCCAAAGTACTAGACTATTGAGATGAATCATAACTAAGTATGTACTAGATTCTCCCTTTCATCAAGTTCGTCATGTGTATGTGTAAAATAAAAGTCAACCAGTGTAAGACTAGAATATTCATTAGAGCAAATAAAATACCATGAGGTAAATAAAGTTAAGCTACCTATGGAAACAACTCATAAAAGAAAACTCTAAAAATACTACTGAGGTAGCTTAAAGATAGCAAAAATTAAGTACTGACGAAACTAAAAACCCTTTGTATGAACAAATGAATGCTAACTAAAACAAATGTAAATAACATGAAAGAAACTACTGCTAGAAACAAAATAAATCAAAATTCGGGGCCCCCCAGACTTAAACGAATCATACCTCTAGTATGGTGGACGAGGTGGAAAGTCTGGTAGCCTCGGTATCTCGGGGTCCTGGGAGAACTTATTGTTGAGCCACTGATGCCACATGTACATGTGATCGATCTAAGAGCTGGTGGATGCAGCGGCTACTCGGTGCTCCTCCTCCCTTGTCAACTGTGCCTGTTGGGCATGCATGTGCTGTCGCATCTCCTGACGGTTGGTGGCTTCCTCCTGGCGATGGGTAGCCTCCTCTTGGAAGTAGACATGGGTCTCGTCATAGAACTCCTCGGCTCACTGGAAGTGCTCTCGGAAGCCTCGAAACTCTGCCTGCATGTAGGCACTTTGCTTCTCCCATCGCTGCCTGTGCGTCTGCTGCTCGACATATATGTCGTCGAGGCGCGATCAGAACTCCAAAAAATCATAGGCAGATGTACTTGCATCCTGCTCAAAAGTAGAAAAAGGTGGCGGTGCAGGTGCAGGCTCATGTCAACGTGGACTAGGTTGGCTCCTATGCATATGTGGATTGGAGGGAGAGTGATGTAAAGGGGGAGAGATGGGTGCCGATGTGGATGGTCCCTCATATGGCGAGGACTCCACTATCAGGTCCAAGCGTCAGTTGGCGTGTGTGGTGATGGTGGTACGATCGGGGTCGGGGAGCCTAAGGGTTGTCAGGTTTTTCCTTACAAAGAATAAGGAGTGTCCCTCTCTTATAATCATCTTCATGGCCATACACAATCCCAGGTCGATCCTAGGGCTCCCCTCTATGCTATCTAGTGCAGTGTAGTCGTACCCCATCCTATGGCAAATGTGGATAAGTAGGCCCTCCATAATGATCTCTCCTCTCGCTGCTTTGCCCATTTTCACTAGGTGTCTAATGAAATGGAACCCTACATCAATGCTACTCCTTTCTTGTAGCATGTCCACTAGCTGACTACTGCGTCACTCTCTCCACGACCAAAAATAGTACTTGCCATGATTCAGTGTAGGTATCGGAAAATGGGATTTTGAAGGCGCGACGCTTTGGCCCTAGAAGGGTCATATGCGTGCTCTCCTGTCAATTCAATCCAAAAGATTCGAGAGTTGAACCCAACAAGGGTTTTTCTCTCTCCCCCACTAGACAAGCCAAAACATGTGTTCCATTGGTGTAGTGTCTATTTATGCTCAATGTTAAATAGCCTAAAGGTAATCCTACCCTCTTCGCTCTCTCTACCCATTAAAACTTCAGCTTCTAAAGAACTCATAAATTCTAAAACTATCCTAGGGTAGATTGGGTGTCTTATTCCCATTATCTCTCCCCACCTCATTTTTGCAAATAGGGCTTGAATGTCACCAAACAAACCTAGGAATTCTAAGAGATCTTCGTCAAGATACCTAGTAGCGATGATTTTTCTAGTAGAGAGCATATCAAATCTTTCCCTATGCTCATTATTGCGAAAGAGAAGGGTTGGTGAGGTGTTACCCTCCTCCGGAGCTTGAGGGGCATCCGTTCTCCTTGCTCTTCGCTCCGAGGTAGTAGATCGGGGCACTACTTGCCTTGTCCTCCTCATCCTTGCTTCTTTTGGCTTCCTTGAAGGTTGGAAAAGCTTCTAGGTGGTGGGGAAGAAGGATCCACACAACTAGGGCAAGAGAAATCAAAACACACGGTGCATTTGGGGTGGAAACGCATGGTGTGCCCTATTTAACCTCGCACGACACAGCCGTGTGAAAACACATGGCTAGGTCATGCATGCCTTAGGTTAGATGGGCACAACCGTGTGAAAACACATGGCTCGGTCGTGTTCCCCCTAATTTTTTCTCCTTTTGTGCACAACGGTTTGAATATTCTCATATGCTTTGCCGTGTATGCTAAAATTGATTTTTATTTTTACCTAACAAGTTCTTTCTGGTCCTAATGCTAAACGAAATGGAAATCAAAGTTCAAACTAACCAAATGAATGCAATACAATAAAAAGGAAACCTAAAAACTAAACTTGGGTTGCCTCCCAAGAAGTGCTTTGTTGAAGGTCTTTTAGCTCGACCCCACTCCATTATCAACTTGGCTCTGGAGGTTCTATAAACCTCCATCCATCTGTCTCAGGATTAACGTTCAGTGGGCTTGGCTTTACCCTGCTAAAAGTGAAGCCGTCTAGGAAGGGAGTTCTACACTCTGACAGATTGAAAATGATGATCTCCCCGTCTACCTCCAAGGAGATCTTGTGCGCTTTTACGTCTATACACACCCCCGTAGTCGCCAAAAAGGGTCTTACCAAGATGATGGGATTTTGGGGATCTAGTCCTGTGTCGAGTATAATAAAATCCGTATATATCACAAAGTTCTCAATGACCACAGGCACATGTTTTAACATGCCAACGGGCTTCTTGATCGTGTCATTTGCCATGCGAATGCCTATGCCCGTTGGTTGTATACTGCCCAACCCCATCTCTAGGTAGAATGCGTAGGGCATCACACTTACTGATAACCCCAAGTTGCACAGTGCTTCATCGAATCTTTCCCCATAAATCGAGCAGGGGATAACAAATTCACCTGGGTCTTCAAGTTGGGGTGGAATCTTGTCTTTAATTTTAGCTTGGTCAGGTAGGGTGGAAATTATGGCTGCACACCCCTAGGTGAATCTGTTTCTTTGTGCTACTTTCTCACTGCACACTCCTTCTTTCTTAACTTTACTTGGCTCAGGTAATGCTGGAGAGCTCTCCATTGGTTGTGATACGGTTTGGGCTATCTGGGTCACCTGTGTCTCCAACATCCTTGTGTGACTTGCATGACCATCAATAATGGCCTTCAAGTCTCTGAGTGACTCCTCTGTTTTCTGATGTTGGCGACGGAACTCCTCATTGTCCTTTGTTTGGGTAGCAATGAAGTCTTCCATCATCAATTCTAACCTAGACTTCTGTGGTTGCTGCTGCCCATACCCTCCTAATGGTTGGAAGTTTCCCGAGTTATTCTGATAGAAAAAGTTCAGGTGATTCTTCCATCCGGGGTTGTAAGTACTGGAGTACAGGGTGTTGGGCCTTTGATTATAGTCCCCAACCACATCGACATGCTCAATCTGCTCTTCTAAGCCACCCTACCCTCCATAGTAGTCCTCTCGATATGCTACTGCTCCTTCTCCAAAGTCAATTGCCACACATGCAGATGCAGGACTTAAAGAGTCGAACCGTCTGCTAAGTGTGTCCATCCTCATTGCTAGGTGGTCCACTGAGTTGATAGCATATCGTCCCGCGGCAAGAGCTGGGTGACTACATTTGGAAGCCCATTGATGGTGGTTTTGGGTCACCTCTTTTATCAGCTCCTCTGCTTCCTCGATAGTCTTGTTCATAAGTGCTTCTCCTATGACAGAATCGAGGGACATCTTTGCGGCGTACATGATCCCATTATAGAAGATGTGGATCACCAGCCACATTTCCAGTCCATGGTGAGGGCATTGGTAAAGTAGCCCCTTGTAGCGATCCCAAGCTTCAAATAGGGACTCCCCTTCCTTCTGACGGAAGCTTATGATTAGATGGCGCATATAAGTAGTTTTGCTTGGTGGAAAGTATTTGTTCAAGAACTGCTGCTCACATTGCTCCCATGTAGTAATGCTTCCCGAAGGCAAGAAGTGAAGTCATGCCTTAACCTTATACTACAATGAGAATGGGAATAGGCTCAGACGGATCGCGTCTGTAGGGACTCCATTTATCTTCATCATCGAGCAGATTTCTAAGAATGACTCCAGGTGCTGGTAGGGGTCTTCAGTCGCAGTTCCCCTGAATTGACTATGTTGGACCGTGTGTATGAGCGTCAATTTTAGCTCAAAGTTGTTTGCCGAAATGAACGGTCTAGCTATACTCGGCCTAAATCCTCTAGCGTTAGGGGATGCATAATCCATCAAAGGTCGGCTACCTATATTTACTTCGGATGCAGCTTGATCCTCCATCCTCTTTTGTTCAGTTCTCCGGTGATGATAGGTTCGTTCGATTTCTAGATCGATCGAAATCAAACCTTCCGATCCTAGGCGTCTAAGCATACGAAGAATCGAGCCACAAAATTAGGAGTATTTACCTAAGGTTTAGAAACAAGAAATAAACTAATCTAGCTAACTAAATCGAGGAGCAAATAAGAAAATGTAGAACTACTGCTAAAATAAAAATTAAATCTAGATATGTAAAATCTAAAACTGAAGTAAATAAAAGTAAAAATAAAAGAAAGTAAAGAAAGTAAATGAATCTAATCATAAGTCCGATCCAACTATCCACTTCTTGATTTGATATCTAATCAATCAGTCCCCGACAACGATGTCAAAAACTTGATGCACGCAAATGCAACCTCAAATCTCGCGACGGAGACCGTCGAGGACTCAAAGTGTGCACTCGCGCTCAACGCCTGTAAGTGCACGGATGTCGTCAAGTAATAAAGAATATCGATCCCATAGGGACTGAGATTTCGAGTATCGATTTGTCCAGTGGATGTGTTGTTGTTTGGATTGGTAATCCTAGGGTTCACGAATGAGGGGTTGTCAGTGGTCGAAACTCAATACGGTGTCACATGGAAGAACAAAAGGGTTGCTATGAGGATTTGGATGGATTCTAGGACTTCGATTTCATTTGTGTGTTGCAGAACATGCTATCAATTGAATGTATCCAGTTTTTCTAGCTAGGGTTTTGTGGAAAGGACATCATACACTATGGTACGAGGATGCCAAATCGATCCCTGCGACGAGCCAAAAATGAGACACATTACCGACTCTATTGCATCCTTCTATCCACAGTTGCAGGCGATGAGGTCAACCTCTAGGTTCCTCCTAATATCCCCTAAATCTTAGATACGAGGGTTGTCACCCCTAGTATCGTCTATGCACAGAAGATAGAAAATCAAAATGCAAAGCTATAGATCTAAACAATCATTCAACTGCAAATACGATTTCAAGAACGGAAACATATTTGAAATAGCAATGTTCTACTTAACACAAACTACTCCCTAATCCTAGAATCAAAGGATTTACTCCATGAATACAAGAAGAGAATCACAAAACATTATGTAATTCATGAATATAATGATAAATGTGTAAGAAATATGAATTACAATGTAAATGCAGCTCTTCCCTCTAGCGTTGTGGTGCAGATCTTGATCCTCAAGCAGCTCTCTTCCTCCCCAATGTGAGTTCCCGAAGCTTTTTAGGACTTTGGAGTGTCGTCCTGGCCGTCATGCCTCCCCCTTAAGGTTTGGGCGTAGCTTTCCTTATATAGACATTATGCCGGATCTTCGTGAAATCTGAAAAAAAAAAACCTGATCAAGTCAAGTTGTCTAGTCGCCACACGGCCGTGTGAAAATACACGGCCAGGTCGTGTGTAAGGCTGCGGCGGCCGTTTTTGAACCCTGGACATGGTCGTGTGTAGCCACATGCCCAAGCTGTGTCCCACTCTGTGTTCAACTATCAAATGCCTCCTTTTTGCTCCAAAAGCACCCATTTTCCCCATGGAATGCTATCTTGCACACAAAAGTACAAAGAGCATATCTCCGAATTAGAAAACAAGAAATGCATGCAAAATAAAGTAGAATATACATGAAACAAATATAAAACTAAACGAAATATGAGCGAAAACTACTCCTAAACCCCTATATGTTTTGTTCACATCAGGGACCGTGAAGTGGATGATGAAGAGAAACATATTTAATGCAATATTGAAATCTAGATGATTCTTGAGGAAATGGAGGGCTAGTAGATGATGTGGTCGCACCTTAGCTTGCTCCCTCGTGACTATTGGAAGAATGCAACCTACAATGCCCTTATACAGGATATTGTCGGGGGCAGCTAATGTCATGGCTAGAGTTAGGTTGACACTAGGTTGTCTTGGTCTCCTAAAGAATTGTTCATGAATGTCATTGAGAGAGAAACCATCAATAGGTTCTTGGATGCTTGGATAGAATTCTAAGGTTGATGTTGACTCTCTACAACCTAAAAATGCTCTAAGGATATCAGGAGTGAAGGATATGTCTGTCCTCGGTACTCTACTCATATAGATGAGTCGATCTTCAGTAGGTTGTAGATTATTGTAAAACTCAGAAACTAAGTCTACATTAATATCGTGATCGCAGTAGACTAGCTTACTGAGTTGATAATAATCAATTGCACCCATTACTTCTGAAGCAAACTCTTTGAAAAAATCTTTATCTAAAGAGAATGTAGGCATCTTTTAGAATTTATAGGTTCTATATGTATGCTGATGTAATTCGGAGGGGAATCAGGGATCAGTAGAGGGGTTTTCCCTCAATGTTTCCCTCCTACTAATGTCGGATTGTTTTTGTTTTTGTTTTTGTCTAAAGATGCAACAATTATGTGCAAGAATTATAGAATTAATGTGGTATGATGTGGTATGATGAATGACATGGATAGACCCTGATTAGTGATCAAATGGTGACTAATAATCACGAAAATAACCAAAAGAAGGAAAGAGAGTTATACTTGGGCGCCATCGGTTCTTCATTCAAGTAATTTTCAGCTAAAGTCGACACTCCTTCTTCTGAGGAAGGAAGTTTCCGGCAAGAAAGGTTCTGGCGAACCCTAGTTATCAACACCGACAGATTAGGGTTAGGCTTCTAACCTAGAGATGGAAATATATGTGTGAAGACTTACCCTAGCCTAGCTTGGGGCCTAGAGGGGTAGTGAAGATGTGGTAGTTGTTGAAGGTTGGCCGGAGTACGAGCGGCGACGGCGAAAGCGACGGAAGCAGAGGAAGAGTTCGTGAGCGAGTCAAACGCGGAGAAGGATTTCCTTATATAAATCCGCATTCACCAGTCGAGGCGATAAGTTAAATGCCTTGACTGATAAATCAGTCGAGGCGTGGGTCGAGGTTGCCTCAATTTTGAGTCTTCGTTAATTGCACGTTGTCAAAATGTCCAATGAGGCGCTGGTCGAGCGCTACCGATTCTCGCTCGCTGGTGGTCAGAACCAAGGGTATCAGTCGAGTCAGTGCCTCGACTGGAAGTGTGGGCGAGAGCAAACTCATGTTTTAAGCTATAAGCAGTTGAGGCGCTGCCTCGACTAGTTTCTGATATCTGATTTGCTCAGTTTTTCAGATGAGCTTCAGAAATTCATATTTAATTCCAGAGATTTCAAAAAATCTTGAAATTTTGCGTACAAAATTCGAAAGTCATGCTCTTACACAAAAAAATCTATGAAAAATACACGACCTAATATTCTCACAGATTGATACGACTTTCAAAAATCTAAAAATTGAGCCTTCCTTGAGCTTCATTCCAATTGTATCACTAACTTCAAAGGTGATCCATACACCAATACATGATTGACCACAGTGAAGATATCATCCTTTTAAAATGATTTAAGACACTTATTTTAGATTTGCATTTGTCTTAAGTGATCCAACTAATTTTACTTGGTTGGAATGTCCAACTATAATCTTCAGACCAAATGCACATGAATTATGCAAAGATCTTCCCCATTATTGGTCAAATTAATGATCACTGTCTCGATAACCAACTTCCCCAAGGGATGCAATGAACATTTTGGGTAAGTTGATTATACCTAAACATCTCACCCCCACCAACTAGAAATACAAAAATAGATTTGTTAAACCTTATAGTTTGTGTGAGATGCTTCCCAAAGTTCCCTTGATTTCCATAATTCCTTCTTGTTATGGTGAATTAGTCCTTATGATCATGGAGAGATTCTAATTCTTTACTCAGTGACATACATGCCTAATTTCCTTCTTAGGTGGCTAAATTCTTTTTCCGGAAGGGGTTTAGTGAAGATATCTGCTAGATTTGACTTGGACTCAACATAATTGAGTACAACATCTCCCCTAGCTACATGATCTCTAATGAAGTGATGTCTCACTTCAATATGTTTCATTCTAAAGTGGTGGACAGGGTTCTTTGTCAGATTGATAGTACTCATATTATCACACAGTACTTGCACATTTCTATACGACAACCCATAGTCCTCTAGCATGTGAGTCATCCACAACAGTTGCGACACACTCTCTCCCATGGCGATATACTCAGCCTCAGTGGTGGAGAGAACAATACAATGTTACTTTCGACTCGACCAACTCACTAGCGAAGAACCTAAGAACTGGCATCCTCCACTGGTGCTCTTTCTATCTAACTTGCACCCATCATAGTCAGAGTCAGTATAGTCAACTAAATCAAATGATTCAACATGAGGATACCATAACCTAACCTTAATAGTGCCTTTAAGATATCTCATTATCCTTTTTACAATACTTAGGTGAGACTCTTTGGCACATGACTGATACCTAGCACATACCCCCACAACATATAAAATATTAGGTCGACTCGCTGTGAGATACAGTAAACTACCAATCATACTCCTATAATATTTTAGATCCATCGGTTTTCCTCCATCATCATTTCCTAGATTTGTGCTTTGTGCCATAGGAGTGGATATCTCCTTTGAATTCTGCATATTGAATTTCTTTAGCAGATTCATGACATACCTAGACTGATAGACATATATACCTTCCTTTGTCTGTTTGATATCAAGTCTAAGGAAGAAAGTGAGTTCTCCCACAAGACTCATCTCAAACTCGCTCTCCATGTGCCCTATAAACTCGTTCAGATAGTCCTTATTATTTAAGCCACAGATTATGTCATCAACATAGACCTGGGCTACAAAAATATTTTCACCATCTCTTTTTAGAAATAGTATGAGATCTATCTGACCTCTCTTCAACCCTTTCTCTACTAGAAATGTGGACAACCTTTCGTACCAAGTACGAGGTGCTTGTTTTAGCCCATAAAGGGCTTTTTTCAGTTTAAATGTGTAGTCTGGAAAGTCTATACTTTCAAACCCTAGTGGTTGTTCAACGTACACTTCTTCCTTAATTACTCCATTCATGAAGGCAGACTTCACATCCATTTGATACAGTTTGAAGCCTTTATATGCAGCAAATGCTAGCATAAGCCTTATGGACTCTAGTCATGCTACTAGGGTGTATGTCTCTTCATAGTCTAACCCTTCAATTTGGTTATATCCTTTGGCAACTAATCTTGCTTTGTTTCTTATGATTTCTCTCTTATGATTCATTTTGTTTCTAAATACCCATTTTGTACAAATTATGGAGACTTCTTCCAGTCTCGGAACTAAGTCTCATACTTGGTTTCTTTCGAATTGTCCTAGTTCATCTTGCATTGCTAAGATTCAATCAGGATCAAGCAAAGCTTCTTTTACTACTTTGGGTTCAATTTATGAGATTAGTGCAACTTCAACCCCTTAATTCCTAAAGGTTGATTTGGTCCTCACCCCTTGTTGAAGTTCTCCAATAATCTTATCGTGGGGATGACTAACACTTGTCCTACTGGGTCTTGGTGCTTGAGATGTTTCAAATATTTGGTCGTTTGATACATCTTCAAGTAATGACCCTTGTGACTTAGATTTTTCTTCATCAGATTCAATTTTAACTCCCCCTACTTCGGTGTTCTCTTATAATTTGATCTTCTCTGCTCCAAATTTAATTTCTTCATTAATTCTTTGAGTGTCATCAGATTTTTCACCCTCTTCAAAAACGACACCTGACGATTCTTCAATTAATTTTGATTTTTTATTGTAGACTTTATATGTTTTGCTAATAGAAGAGTACCCAACAAGAATACTTTCATCAGCTTTAGCCGTAAATTTTTCTAGATGATCTCTGGTATTTAGAATAAACACCTTGCAGCCAAACACCCTAAGATGCTTAATTGTAGGTGGTTTTCCAAACTAGAGTTTATGCGAGGTTTTTCCTAGAAACCTATGTATTAGCACCCTGTTCTGAACATAACAGGTTGTGCTGACGGCTTTAGCCCACAAGTAGCTTGGAAGAGTATACTCATTGAGCATGCTTCTAGTAGCTTTTTGTAAGGCTTGATTTTTCCTTTCTACAACACCATTTTGTTGGGGTGTTCTTGGAACAGAAAATTCGTGCCTATACCCTTTTTCTAAATAATAGTTCTTAAATCGGGTGTTTTCAAATTCTCCTCCATAATCACTCCTAAGGGTTTTAATGGTCATGTTTTTCTTATTTTCAATTCTTTTACTAAAAGAAATAAAAACATCAAGAGTTTCATCTTTATGTTTCATGAAAAATGTCCAAGTGTATCTAGTGTAATTATCAATAATTACCAAGCAATATCTACTACCATTAAGCGATTTAATAGTACTGCAGTCAACAAGGTCTAAATGCAATAAATCTAAAGCTGTAGAAGTACTTACAACATTTTTGGATTTGTGTGATACCCTCTTTTGCTTACCTTTCTGATAGGCATCACATAACCTGTCTTTTTGATACTTTAGCATTGGCAGCCCCCTGACCAACTCTTTTCTAGCTAGTCTTCTTAAGTTTTTCAAGTTGACATGTGCGAGCTTTCTATGTCATAGCCAAGATTCATCTGTTCTAGATACAAGACACTTGGCAAATAGATTAATAGTATTTTGAAAATACACTTGATATATATTTTCCTTTCAAATTCCTACTAACATGGTAATATCTGAGCTGTTGTGTTTTACTAGACATTGAGTTGAATTAAACTCAATCCTATATCCAGCAACACACAATTGACTCACACTTAACAAGTTAAATGACATATTCTTGACTAGCAACACATTCCTAATCATAAGGAGCTCTAAAACATAAATATCTCCTATTCCTACAACTTTTAATTTGTCGCTATTGCCAAACGAAATGGTACCTCTACTTTTGTTTTCCAGCATGGAGAATAGTGATAGTCTCCGGTCATATGTTTGGAGCATCCACTGTCTACGAACCAGGTCGATGGGCACTCCCCCTTAATTGATGCTTGCTAGACACGAAAAATAAAAGATTTTGGAACCCAAATATTAGTTCCATTTGCTTCCAAAATGTATTTCCTAGGAATCCATGCCTTAGTTGTTTTCTTCCTACCTGGAATTCTAGAAACTAAAGAAATAAAGCTATGTTCTTGATGCTTAGGTTTATAACCTATTCTAGCTTTGTTGTAAATAGCTCACTAAGATTCTAGAATTATATTCAGTATTTGAGAGCTAGAGCTGAACTTCTCAAGAGTGCACTTGAGATCATTCACCTGTGCTCTCAAAATTCTATTTTCATCCTTAATATTATAAAACATGGAGATATCAATACTAGATTCTACCGCATGCTCCTTAAGATTTTAAAAATGTCCTAATTTAGATTTTAAGGTTTTGATTCTACATTTAGATTTATCTAGCATGTCAGTTAAATATGCAATGGTTTTATAACAATCTCTAAGTTCCGAATTTACCTGATCATCATCGATCGATGATGATTCCGCCTCCGAGTTTAAATCTGTTCCGGAGTCCTCTAGCACCATCAGAGCAATGTGTCATCCATCTTTGTCTTCTTTGTCCTCTTCCGACGATCTGGATGAAGACTCATCCCATGTGGCTCTCAATGCCTTTCGTCTCCCCCTCTTTTCCTCCTTCTTCTTGAGACGAGGACATTCATTCCTAAAGTGTCCTGTCTTGCTGCATTCATAACACACTACATTAGATTTATCAATTCCATTATCAACTTGCTTACCTTTCTTTTTGTTGAATCTTCTGCTTCTCCTCATCATTTTCCTCATGAAGTTGGCCATCTCGTTGGAGGAGGACTCATCATCTCCATCTGATTCTGTGCCTGAGGATGAAGACAACTCCTTCTCCTTCTTTTTCTTTCCCTCCTTGCTTTGATCACCTGCAAGCAAAGTCATGCCCTTCTCTTTTTTACCTTTATTAGTCTGTTCATGCAATTCCATTTCACAAAACAATTCATCTATTCTAACAGTTGATAAGTCCCTTGATACCTTATAGGCATCCCCATGGATGACCATAAGACTGTAAAATACGAAAAAAAAAAAATTATATGGATTAATCCTTTAATTAATTGGATTTAATTAGTGGGTTAATTGGGTTAATTAGTGGATTAAATTGGGTTTGAATCTGTAATGGGCTTGGGATGAAATTGGGCTTGGCTGAAATTGGGCTTGGGCCAAATTGCTGGGCTTGAAATTGGCTGAATCGGTTGGGCTGAATCAATTGGATTGAGCTTGGGTTGGCTTGAACTGAAGTTGGATTGAATTGGGTTGAAACGGATTGGATCATTGGGTTAACGAATCACAGAACGACACTTATAAGGGTTAAGCAAACGTAACACCCAGTTCCTTCTTCGCGATCGCTGTTTTTTTCCTTCTTCCGCGATTTCTCTGTTTCCCCTTTCTTACGCGAGCTCGGCGCTGACGATGTCGTCCCGATCACCGCCGCAGCCTTCCCGATAGCACGCGACGTCGCCCACTCCTTCGGTCATCGCCGCCGTCGCGAGCTCAGCTGCCTCCGACCTTCACTCGCGCGATCGACGATCTTCACTTTGTTTCCACCGAGAGCCAGCCGTTGTCGCTGTCGATGCCTCCGATGGGTGATCCGGCTGAGGGAAAGAGGTCGACCAAGCTTCGTCGGGTTTGAATCGGGTGAGGGATTGCGTTGGGAGCTAGGGATCGACAATAGGTTTTTCGCTGTTGGATTTGGGGAGCACCGCCGCCGCCAGAACTGAATCGATTTTCTGATCTTGGACGGGATCTATTGTTTCTGTGGTGTTCTCTTTCCCGTGTGCAGTCCCGTTGATGCTCGAGCTCAGCCCGTCGTCGCCTCTCCTCTTCCGCCGTTTCATCATCGGCACAATGTTGGAGTTGGTGTTGCGCCGGAAAACAAGGGGGTGTTGTCGGAGGGGATTCGATCGAACTTAGGGTATCAAATTGGAGAGAGAGCTCAGTTATGTTGAATCAGCAATTGGTGGTTTGGGCAGAAGGTTGTGGTTGTTGAAATTGCCGTGGAAATCAGAGTTGAAAGGTGGAAATTTGGATTCAAATTGGTGGAATCGTAAGGCTGTAGTTCTCTTCGATGATCTTCAATCCATGATATAGTTTCCTAATTTGTGTTGATCAAGATTGCAAACAATTTAGTGCAGCTATCATTGTGCTAGGTGGGGGCTTGGATCTGTGATTGCTTGCTTCGGACCTCGATGATAGCCAAGTGTTCTATTTCGTATGGTAATGCTTCAATACCATTAATATGGATCTAACTAGTATTGGGTTAATCTGATAATACACTTATTGTAGGAGAAGGGTGATAAGTGTGATTTATGTGTGTGTAGAAGTTTGATCGAGATATGAGATTGAGGTAGAATTTGATTCGATCATTAGATGTGAGACTGCGCTTAACTGTATCCTATTGTTACAGGACTTTGATTGTGATAGATACATAGATGTGGAGATGGATAGCACGGATTACATAGCAGATTGAGGTAAGATCTGTATTGATTTATGATTTGGTCGTATTTCTATGCTTCACATTGGAAGAAGTTGTTTATTTGGTAGAGATTCGATTGATGTATTTATGTGGATACTTGATTAGGATAATTGGATCAATCTAGTTGATCGAGATATAAAGTGGATATAGGATTAGGATTTGATCCTAATATTAGAATTGACAGCATGATTGGATCAAATATGTTCTGTTTGCAGGATGTTGATTTCAGGACTTTGATTAGTGATGATGCTCGTAGTTAGGGATGGCTGATACGAGCTACATATCAGGTGGGTAATATCTACCTGGTCCGGTAGTTTGATCAATTCCAGTGCATGATCTTGGATTTATGTTTATACCTGTTTACCTTAAATCCACTCTTATTTAATCATATGCTTGTACTGCCTTGACCTTTGAGATATATACTCTGTTACTCATTGATTATCTAGCACGGATAGGAATTATAAACCCTATTATGTATTAGCTGAGGGATGTTCAGTAAGTACAAGTGGTTAGGTTTATCTTTGTGACTTCAGATTGGGTTACTGTATTACATCACTAGGGTTAGGTGATGGTTTGGATTATGGAGTCGATTGTTATACCATATCCGTTTTAGTGGTGCATTTATGGTGGATCTAGTTGTCTGTGCATGGATAAGTGTATGGGTGTCAGTATGTAACCATGGACTAGAGGTCCTAGCGTGATGGTATATCCATTATGGATTGTGTGTCTGAGTATGGTTATATGGACGGTCGATGGTATCTCGCTACTGACTAGAGGTCTTAGCATGGTTGACTGTCAGGTGTGTATGACTTTGTGTGATAGAGAGAGTCTTATGGATTATAGTCCTTGCATGGTTGACTTTTGGTTGACTAGGTCTCCCCGTGAGTTAGGGAGTGTTGCGAGGATTTGTGTGTGAGCTATGCATCATTACATTTCATGCATGCTGACGACTGGGTCTGCCTTGTGGTTGAGACGAGTCGTCAGTCATCCTGCCTCCCCGGCCACTCGGGGTAGTGGTTGCAGGGTTGAGGGCAGAGCATTGTTGTGCGTGCCGTTCTCGGGCACTGTGCGGAGTGGTAGTTAGCGCACTCACCCACTATAGACAGTGGTCGTGTGATGTGCAGTTGTCCTGGGTGCGGTGCTCGTCTACTCATGGGTAGGGACGGAGCAACTAGCAGCAGGGACCCCCGTGTGGGTAGCATATAGCTCTATGGCGGGCTAGCTCATCGCTTCATACTACTACCCAACCTCACTCGAGAGTGGTGGCGGCTGGAGTCGGAATAGTTGTCATGTCCTGCCACCTAGGCCACACTGGGGTCGTGGTAGCGAGTGGGGTGCGCAGGCATGACCATGCATATGCATTGCTGATATATATATGTATGCATGTATTTGATATATGTTTTACATATGCCTGTGAGATGCTGCATTTGATTGAGCTATGATTGTTGCACATGCTTGTTCATCATGATACATGTCATTTGCATTTTATTTACTGCTATGTGTTGAGCATGATATATGCGTTGATTCAGACTGTTATATGCATTTGATTAGCATCATGTCATTGTGTGGTACAAACCTGGTTGATAGTACAGGTGATCATATACTATTCATATGTTGTAGTATTGGTCAGGTATGGGATTGACCTGGTACATTATATGGGTTATGTTATTGTAAATCTGTCAGGATGATATAGCTTATGGTGTTGCAGACCGTCAGGTACGTTGGTACATTACTTTATGTTCAGTTGATCAGTTTAGTATATACCTTGAATATGATTTCACTGTAGTTACTTGTTATTAGATTTGGATATGACTGTATGTCTATTGGACTCATGTTGTATACCTGTAGATCTTCACATGTATACTTGTAGATCTATCCTTATATGTTGTTCATGCACTTTCTATATATTACCCCTGAGTTTATACTCACCACCCCTGGACCCTGGGTTTTCTGTCGCCCAGATAACAGGTAGAAGATTTCCTTGGACGTTTGGAGCTCCGCCAGCTGATCCCATCTCACACCGAACATTTGGGGTTTTCCACGTATTTGCTTCCGCTGTTATTTTGTATTATGGCCATGTATAATCAGTGTTGTATCTGGCTGTGGATTTGTACGTTGTTGTGTGTAGTATGTTAGAGTCGCACCGGTGCGCACCTCTTGTGTTGTTGTGGATATATTGTTTGGTATTGTCCATTTATATATTGTTGTTGTGGGCCTACGAGCCTTGTATTAACCCGATATGTTGCCACGTACAGGGGAGATGTCGTCCGTTTGCTTTTCGGCACGGCATACTCTCGGGGCGTGACAAAGACATTTCTGAGAAATGATTTAAGTACATACCTGATTAAATCTCGGTTCTCAACACTCTCTCCAATAGAGTGGAGACCATTCAGCAACTCCTTGAATCTCCCACAAATCTCACTGACAGTCTCAGTGTCCTTCATAGTAAAATTCTGGAGTTGGCTTAGGAACAAGTCTCTCTTGGCTATATGAGAGTCTCTGGTACCCTTGTGCAACTCAAGTAGCTTATTCCATATGTTTTGCGCACTGCTAAAAGGACCAACTTTATTAAGTTGTTCCTTTACCAGGCCACACTGTAATGTTACAGTAGCTTTAGCATTAGCCTATGCCTTGTGCTTTTGCTCAATTGTCCAAAGAGCAGACCTTAAGACTTTACCATCATCATCTACAGGAGTAGTGAAACCCTCCGTAACAGAGAACCACATTTCTATCTCAGTCATGAGATAGTACTCCATCCAACTTTTCTAGTATTGGAAATTTGCTCAATCGAAAAATGGAGGTCGGTTTGTACCGTATCCCTCTTGCATAATTAGACTCTAGGGTTGTTAAACCGGGCAATTAGATATCTAGCTCTGATACCACTTGAAAGGATTGATATTCGCAAGAGGGGGGAGATTACTTTTTCAAAGAAAAAATGAGTAAATGCAGTGGAAATTTAATCTTTACGAGATATGAGCAACGGCACGGAAAAACAAACTTAATTTGATGTAGCCAAAAGAGATGCAACAAATCTGAACAGATGTATAAAATGAAAAATCTACACAGGATAAAGTATAAAGCAAACAAAAGATGTAGTCAATTTTACTTGGTTCACAGCTCTCTCCTAGAGCTGCTAGTCCAAGGCCTACCACTATCTTTCTCATTTACGAAGCTAAGCTTCGAGGGTGGAGAAACCTCTTAAAGCTTTACAATTCATAGATTCAAAGAATTACAAGTTTATGTACAGGAATCTCAATATGAACAGTAAAGAAAAGCCAATGGAATTTTACAGAAATATCGAATCTTTGTGGGCTTTTGTCCTTGATTAGATCAGAGCGGCTTTATCACGATGAGATCTTCCAAGATAGAACAGCGACACTAAGAACAGAGATGGAGCAGAGTTACATGGTGCAGAGGAAGCAGAAATCACCAGGTTGTAGTGCATAAAGAACAATCAGTCGTCGCAACGGAATCAGAGTCCACAGGGAAGAAGCTGCTCGCAGTGGACACACGAAGAGGGAGCAGTAAGCATGAAGGAAGAGATCTGGTGCAGCAGAATCAGAGTTTTCGAACACTGTATCTCCTTTGTGTTTATGTGCAAAAACCTATATAGCTACAAATGTTCATCCGATTCCTTTTCTCGATTGCCCACCTAAGCCAGGAAGCTCGAAACCACAACAAGAAACAATCTCGTTCGTAGGAATTTGATTGTCATTTGAAATTTTACCATTAGAGCTCATCCATGCATCGAAACAGAGAAGTTTTCTTGCCGAAATTGCGACTTTGATTCCCATCAGTCGAGGCGACAGTCGAGCTCACCTTGCGTCTGAGCATTGTTTCTGAAGGTCAGTCGAGGCGCTGGCTCAACTATTCATGTTAAATGCCGAGACTTCCTCTGCTACAGTCGAGGCACCAGTCGAAGCTCCCTTGCTTCTGTTTAATGCTGCCAAAGATCAGTCGAGGCATCGGCTCGACTGCCCCAGTCGAAGCAACGGTCGAGCGTGGCTTGCTTCTATCTGCTTCAGCTCAATATCAGTCGAGGCACTGCCTCGACTGCTCTTGGCTGTCGGTAAATTCTTCAACTGATGAATGCAGTAAGTGTTGGTGCAATCGGCCCAGGTCATGATTGACTAGACTCGAGTTTGACTCGAGTGATGTTTTGATGTTTGACAAAGGGATTTGACAAAATGGATTGACATTGATGTTGGACATTGATGTCGGTTAATATGTTGGGGAGATTGTTTATACAATCGACCCAGGTTATAATTGACTCTGATGGTTGACTAGGGTTGACCATGTGATTATGCGAAAGTCCAAGCATGGGTCTTGGCAAATGGAAAGTCCAACATGGGTTGGCAAAGGAAAAGTCCAATATGGGTTGGCAAGGAAAAGTCCAAGCATGGGTCTTGGCAATGTAAAAGTCCAAGCATGGGTCTTGGCAATGTAAAGTCCAACATGGGTTGGCAAGGAAAGTCCAAGCATGGTCTTGGCATGAAAAGTCCAACATGGGTTGGCAAGGGAAAGTCCAAGCTTGAGTCTTGGCATTTGAGAAGTCCAAGGGTTTGATATTGGCAGCGTAAAGTCCAAGCGGGAGTCTTGGCAGCATAAGTCCAATGGTTGGCGGCGTAAAGTCCAAGCGGAGTCTTGGCGGCGTAAGTCCAATGTGCCTTGGCGGTGTAGACACCGTTAGCATGACATAGCCGATGGAAGCACCTGGAAGCTAGCGCGATGGATGAACAAGTCATGGATGACTTGGAGGGATCCGAGAGGCGTGAGGCTGATGGAGGTGGCTAGAAGGCTTAGGTCTAGGCTAAGGGTGGTCTAGCAAGTATGGGGGCACCATACTTGGGTTAAAACCTCATTCTTGAGGTTGGCGTTGGAGCATTATGGCGGTTCATTGCCGTGAGTCGACTGAGTTCGACCGCCGTGTTAGAGCCTGGATTGCTCAAGCGATCGCTCATGGGAGCGAATGATAGCTCGCAATGATCGCTAAGGGATGGCGATCGCTGCCGATCGAGTGTCGAGCATTGGGACGCTCCGTGAGCCGATCGACTACAGGCGTTACGGCGCGGGCCGATGATCGACTACTAGCGTTAGCGATCGATCGCCAATGTTGGCAATCGATCGCCAAGAGATCCGTTGGAGTTTTTCCGTGGATCGATCCGTTGTCTCACGACAACGGGCATCACGATCGCGTGACTTATGGCAATGATCGATAGGCGGAAATCCACCGACGCAGTTATAAAGGCATTTGGAAGGAGGGTTTCTGCGATTTCTTGACGTTTTTGAGGCGATTTGTCGCCGCAAATCGTGGTCTTCAACCACGATTCAAGCGATCAACAAGCAAGCGATCTAAAGAGTTTTGTAAAGTGTTCTTTACTTCTCTTGTTGTATTTCCTATTATATTTGCTTGTTGTATTTAGATTATTGTTGTAATCTTATTGTAAGAGGTTTCTCCACCTCCGACTTGTGTCGAGAAGGAGTTATTTGATAGTGGTGTGTGTTTGGCATCGCTAGGGCTCGTTTGAGCCCGATCCGTGGAGTAGAAACCGTTACAGTTCCGAACCACGTTATATCATCGTGTTCGTGTGTGATTGTATTTCGTGTATTGCTTTTATTATTATTATTCCGCTGCGCTAACACGAATTGTAGACAAGCACGCGAACGATTTCCATCTACGTACGGGTCACACGCTATTCACCCCCCCCCTCTAGCGGGCGTCAAATCTCCCAACAAGTGGTATCAGAGCCAGGTTGCTCTTCAACGGATTAACAACCTGGAGCAAGACGCTAGAGGGTAAAAGATGGAAGTCCAAGATCAATTAGGTTGGGACATCAACACACCGGTGCCCTACACCCTATACGGACGAGAAGGATTCAATTCTTGGAAGGGAAGAATTGAGGATTTTATTATGATGAGAGACTTTAAGGAATGGTCCATTTTGATGGATGGATTTGAATATCCAAGAGGACCAAGAGGTGGATTCCTTAAAAAGAAGAGGTGGACCGAAGAGCAAGTTCAAGCATCCGAGAAAAATGATAAGGTGATAAAAATTTTAATTGATTTAATACCTAACAATATCTTGTGTATGTCAGGTAATTATGTAGATGATAAAGAGTTATGGAGCCAAGTGGCAAAGCTCCATGAAAACTCATCATCGGTCCAAGAAGAAGAAGAAGATGTAGAATGCTCATCGGTCCAATCGGAAGAGGTCGAAGAAGCAAGCTCCTCCTCACAAGCAAGTGAGGATTCGGAAGTTGAAGAAGAGTCAACATCCGGGTCAAGAGGAGAGTGTGAAGAATTGGAGGTTGAGAGGCCATCAATCTCCAAGGAGGAGGTAGAAGTGGAAGAAGTATCCACCTTAAGGATTGAGGGGGAGGAGAGAACCTCCATACCGGAACATCAAGAAGAAGCTTCGACATCCGGTCAAGATGGAGAAGCCCAAAGTCCAATTCCGGTTTCCACCACCGAACTAGGTAACTCAAGCAATTTGGTTTTAAATAAAAAACATGTAATTTGCTTTGAGTGTAGGGAAACCGGGCACTATAAGAGCAAGTGCCCAAAGAAGATTAGGAAAGCTCCATCGGCTCCAAAAGTTAAGGATGTCGGTCCCTCAATACAAAAGAGCAAGGAGCAAGTGATTTGCTTCAAATGTCGGCTACCGGGACATTACCGGAGTCAATGCCTAAGAGGGAAGAAGAAGGGGCAAGAAGGAGCTACACAAGTAGGGGGAGCTAAGGCTAACCCTAAGGTATATTTTAATAATGCTCTTTCTAATTCTTATAGTCAAAAGCATGCTAGAAATAATTTTAGCAATCTTGCTATTTATCAAAAAGAGCATGCTAGAAATAGAGAATATTGCTTAGGAGCTAAAAATATTCACTTAGATAATAGGAAGAAATTTGGGACTAATGTCCCTAAAAATAATTCATCTAAGGATAAACCTAGGTCAAATAACACTAGACCAATTTTGCCTAGGGAGACCATTAGAAAGGTGCAAGAGCACCTAGGTTTCAATCCTAAGTGGACTAGGCATATGCCTAGAAAGTCCAATGCCCAAGACTTAAATCAAAATTCTAAAATTGGGCAACTAGAAGAGGAAAATCAAGTCTTAAGGTCAAGGCTTGAAAAACTTGAAAAGACCCTTAAGGTTATGCAAAATCAAATGCAAGGGTCAATTAGTCAAACTTCTAGGTCCAAAAGTCAAAGTCAACTCCTAGGACCTAAGAGTCAAAAGTCAACCAAAGGCAAGCAAGGTTTGGGTCACAAACCTAAGCCTAAGGTGGCTTACCATAGTGTTCCATTTGACTATGGGACACAAACTAGGTCTAGGAAGACCAAGGTCAATAGGGAAGTCATCCATAGAGTTGACCAAAGGGTATGCCTAGTGGCTAGGGTTTCTAGGAAACCTAGGGTAGCCACTAAGAAGGTTGCAAAGGGAGTTACCCCTAGAGTCAACCTAGGTAAGACCCAAATGACCAAGGCTAACAAGCCTAGGAGGGTCATTAGGAAGGTATCTAGGGAGGTTATCCCTAAGGAATACCTAATTAACCTTAGGAGCTCAAATCGGTTTTGGGTTCCTAAGAGCGTAATTGATTCACGCTAAGAAGGGTTTAGGGTGTGCCAACCTTGATTGGATGGGTAGTTAACTCAACCATGGTAAAGGTGGCACTTTAGGATATTTTCAAGGTTATGGTTACCTTGGAAATAGATTTGAATCAATATCCCAAAAGATTTTAGGATGTGGCAATATTAATTGAGTATTGATAAAATGATCGAATTGGCACAATTTAGGATTAGAGTTTTTTTTTGGTGTGTCATTTTGGGTTTTTGGCACACTAGGGAGATTAGTGATAATATGGCAAAATATATTTAATTATATCAAATGGCAATTAATATTAAAATTTAGGTATTATTATACCTATATATTTTATATGTCATGATTTGTTTGTCATATGCCATGACATGACATCATGTTTACTTTTATCATTTAAATGTCATGATCATGCTTAGAATTAAGTTTTAAATGTCATGTGTTTTTAGATTTTATCATATGCCATGACATCATGATCATTGGCCATGATTTATTTTGCTATCATTATGCCATGATCATTTTTATGCATCTAATTTGATTAAAATTGATTTAAGGACTATGGCATGACTTGGAGTCTCATTTATAAGGGAATCAAATAGAGTTGCCTTAGAAAAATGAATGAAACCCTAGTTTAGGGAGAACAAAACCCACATCTCACATCCAATTGACATGTATGTGTATTTATACACCCTAGATACATGTGAGATGCTAGGATATGAGTTGAGTTCAAGGTGCATAGTTTTTGCATCTAGTTGAACCAAAACTCATCTAATTTTATTTGTGGATCATTGGGAGAGCATGTATACAAGTCATGTACATAGAGCCCAAGGAATATGATCCAAAATAAGGTTTTGAAATTATTTTAAAATCAATTTAGAAAACCTTGGTGAAGTCTATCTTTTGATAGCAATCACCATTGATGAAGTTGATACAAAGTAGAGCCAAAACATTGAAAATTTCAATGGTTTTGAACTTTGTACCAATTTCACTATTTTATGGGTAAAATAATTTTAAAACATTTTTCACCCATTGTATTGGTCATAAGTATTATACGTATCAAATTTTGTGATTTTTTGATATACGTATAATTAGTTATGATTTTCTGAAATTGGATTATGATAGCTGAATTTCAGAAAATTCAGACTACCGATCATTGCCATTGGTGTCGATCGATGATGTATGCAATCGATCGATTCTTCGTCAGAGTCGATCGAGTGTCCGATTTCTTTTTAGCCCATTTTCAGCCATGGTAAAGATCCCTAACCACTCCTAACCCTAGGATATACTTTGGGAAGCATTATGAAGGGTGAAAATTCATTGGATATGAATTAGGAGTTGTGTTAGGTCAAAGTATCAAATTTAGGGTGAGTAAAAGTTCTATGTTGAACTTAGAACCTTAATCTTGATGGTTTAGAGTTCCTATTGGCTTAGGGGCTTCCCAAGGACATTGTTGGTGCAATGGTCAAGGGGGAGCAAGCCTTTAGGGGGAGGAATCCATCTTGGGATGATGGATGTGTTTTTCTCCTTGAAGAGGAGAAGTGTTTGGGAGAGTATCATCAATTGGGAAAATTGATGGGCTTTTGATACCCAATTTGGAAATTGGGAGAGAGTATAGGATTGCCTCTCTTGAGTGATATGTGACTTATCACTAGGGAGATGGTAGGCATCCTAGGTATTTTTGGATCAAGGGGGAGATTGTAAGATCTCATTGGGACATGAGACATTGACCTCCTTGGAGAGAAAACCTTTTTGATGTTAGTCAAAAAGGGGGAGAATGTTTGGGAGAACATTTGGTTTATATTTTCACTTGAATGTTTGGGGGAGAACATTTGGTGAGTATTTACCAATTTGGGATAATTGGTAAGGGATTTGAGTTAGTGTTCTAACTCATGATTTGATTTGGTTTTTGTCAAACATCAAAAAGGGGGAGATTGTTGGTGCAATCGGCCCAGGTCACGATTGACTAGACTCGAGTTTGACTCGAGTGATGTTTTGATGTTTGACAAAGGGATTTGACAAAATGGATTGACATTGATGTTGGACATTGATGTCGGTTAATATGTTGGGGAGATTGTTTATACAATCGACCCAAGTTATAATTGACTTTGATGGTTGACTAAGGTTGACCATGTGATTATGGGAAAGTCCAAGCATGGGTCTTGGCAAATGGAAAGTCCAATATGGGTTGGCAAAGGAAAAGTCCAATATGGGTTGGCAAGGAAAAGTCCAAGCATGGGTCTTGGCAATGTAAAAGTCCAAGCATGGGTCTTGGCAATGTAAAGTCCAACATGGGTTGGCAAGGAAAGTCCAAGCATGGTCTTGGCATGAAAAGTCCAACATGGGTTGGCAAGGGAAAGTCCAAGCTTGAGTCTTGGCATTTGAGAAGTCCAAGGGTTTGATATTGGCAGCGTAAAGTCCAAGCGAGTCTTGGCAAGATAAGTCCAATGGTTGGCGGCGTAAAGTCCAAGCGAGTCTGCGTAAGTCCAATGTGCCTTGGCGGTGTAGACACCGTTAGCATGACATAGCCGATGGAAGCACTGAAGCTAGCGCGATGGATGAACAAGTCATGGATGACTTGGAGGGATCCGAGAGGCGTGAGGCTGATGGAGGTGGCTAGAAGGCTTAGGTCTAGGCTAAGAGTGGTCTAGCAAGTATGGGGGCACCATACTTGGGTTAAAACCTCATTCTTGAGGTTGGCAGTCGACTGGCATTATGGCCGGTTCATTGCCGCGTGAGTCGACAGTTATTTGCGGGTTAGAGGGATTGCTCACGCGATCATTGCTCATGGGAAGCGCGATCGGTGATAGCTCTAGCGATCGCGCAAGGATGGCGATCATTGCCGATCGAGTGTCGAGCAGCGAAGCGCTCCGTAGCCGTAGGCGATCGACTACGAGGCGTTAGCGATCGGCGCCAATGTTGCGATCGCCAAGAGATCCGTTGGAGTTTTTCCAGCGTGGATCGAGTCGTTTTGTCATGACAACTGTGGCATCGATCGGGGTGACTTATGGCGATCGATAGCGGAAATCCAGCCCGACGCAGGTTATAAAGGCAGCTCGGAAGGAGGGTTTCACAAGCGATTTCTTGGACGTTTTTGAGGCGATTTGCTGCTGCAAATCAGGGTCTTCAACCACGATTCAAGCGATCAACAAACAAGCGATCTAAAGAGTTTTTGTAAAGTGTTCTTTACTTCTCTTGTTGTATTTCCTATTATATTTGCTTGTTGTATTTAGATTATTGTTGTAATCTTATTGTAAGAGGTTTCTCCACCTCCGACTTGTGTCGAGAAGGAGTTATTTGATAGTGGTGTGTGTTTGGCATCGCTAGGGCTCGTTTGAGCCCGATCCGTGGAGTAGGAACCGTTACGGTTCCGAACCACGTTATATCATCGTGTTCGTGTGTGATTGTATTTCGTGTATTGCTTTCATTATTATTATTCCGCTGCGCTAACACGAATTGTAGACAAGCACGCGAACGATTTCCATCTACGTACGGGTCACACGCTATTCACCCCCCCTCTAGCGGGCGTCAAATCTCCCAACAGTAAAGGCAACAGTTGAGGTGTCAACTCATTGTTGTCCTTATGACCCATTATTTCAGTCAACTCTAAGACTGAAACACGCCTAGTAAAGACTCTACCCAGAGACCCTTTACTTACCAAGACTTTGGCCTTCAACCATTCTTGGACTTTTCACCTTGCCGCTTTCGCAAGGAATTTCTGTCTGCCAAGGAATTACCCTTCTTGGACTTTTCACCAAGGTCCACCCTTGGATTTCTCCAATCGCCAACGAATTAATCATCTTGGACTTTTCACCAAGGTCCACCCTTGGATTTCTCCAGTCACTAAGGAATTAAACATCTTGGACTTTTCTAAACCTTTGTTTACTTAAACTTCTGTTTACTTAAACGTTTGTCAAACACCAAAACATAGCTTAGAGCATCAACTCCAACAGTTACATCATGTGCCTCTTATGTTGATTGTATTCTTGTGTATTTGTGCTTGTATTCATATTATACTTCTATTTCCGTTGCGTACTATCTTAATTGTAGACATGCACAATCGATTTCCATCAAACGAACAAAAAATGTTATTCACCCTCCTCCCCTCTAGTGCGACATCCGATCCTCTACAATAAATAGTTGATCGAAACATGCATATGATCGCAATAACTTTATATTTGTTCCAAGTTCAGTCAACTAATACAAAAATTAATTAATTAATATTTGAATTTGAAAGTATAAATGTTGGAAAAGATAAAGTTATGATCCAGTGGCCTAACGGTAAGTAATTAAGAGCCAACTAAGGATACGGTCAACATAAGTTATATATGATCAATAGATGATACAATTGCAATTCAAGATATTGGCATGATAAAATCTTTGATTGGATGACCAAATTGCAATCCAAGGGATTTGGTCAATATTCAATTTGATTCTCGAAAAATAATTGTTGACTAATGATTCAGTTAGTAAATGAATAGGGGTCTAGATTTTAGTGAAATAGAGGACATGTTGAAAATTAATTCAAACACGACTTATAATTGAATCCAATCTACGGTAAAATAATTAAGTAACAAATAACGAACAGTTGATTAAAAATAGTAGGTAATGGTTGTTTTGGTTAAAGTTCAAGCATGATCGATTACCCTGAATTTCATCGTGTTAGTTCTTGGTTAGATAAAATACTCTTTTTAACTTATCTCTCTTACAAGGATTGTGAGATTAATCGGTAGGGGTCAATAGGATAATGGATTTCACCTTTTACCTCAAGAATAATATCTTAGATTTGATCTCCAACTGCAATACTTTTGTAGAAATTTTCTTTCAAATAGAATGACAAATTTTACACCACTCATTTTGCGAGTGTTTTTTGATTTATCTTGACTGTCGATGAAAAACTTATATATGGTCAGGTCGATAGTTCACAGGATTAATCGAGTCGAAGGTCTAGATATTTAGTGTCATCTAAAAAAAGAATAATAAATTTATTATCCCCGAGAGCTACAGTGCAATAGTAGAGTGCCCATGTAATCTCTCAAATATTTCTAATTCGATTTCTAATTGCAGTGCACTGTAGAGATTTCCCTTTCAGTGGGGTGGCAACTTTAGAATGCTAGGTTATTAGGTCGTCCGATGTAAGCACTTTTCGATTTACTCTGACGATTGATGAAAAATTTTTGTGAAGCTGAACAGATGGCTAGCTCTTGAATTAATCGAGTCGAAGGTCTAGATATCTAATGTCAACTAAAAAAGAATAGAAATTTAGCGCCCTCCAAAGTACGATAGAAAGAAATGGAATGATTTTCCATACAATCAAATTTCGAAACTCATATAGAGTATGTATTTTTTTTTGTCTGTTTGACTTATGGGTGATATTGGTTTTCTGTCATTCGAATTTATTTTGATGGCTAATAATTTTTTTTAATTAATTGAACTGATGATAGCCAATCAAATTTCATTAATACCGATCAAATTCAACTCAAATTGGGCACCCAATGTCTATTCTATAATATTAAAAAAAATATAGTATCGTTATATTAATGACCCTCTTATGATTGTCCCATATTTTTAGAAGAGAGATAAATCAAAAATCCGTATTGAAAAATGCATAGATAAGAGATGCTTCCATTGAAGATTAAAGTTTAGATTTTTAGGATCCACTCTTTTATATTATGGTGAGCAAAATCATGGGGCAATTCTACAACATTAAAGACGACAAAATATGCTTCATTTACAGTAAAATTGTGCGGCTTTCAAGTTTATCATTTTAATTCATTTTATTCCATAGTTTTCTTTACTATTACTGTGTTTCCCATGCACATCCATTTTTCTATTTCTACTACTATTCTCATTCTTTCTTCTGCTGTGATTGGTTTTGTAAAATATTTCTTCTCTTTTAAAAAGTTTGTAAAAGGAGAAAATATAATAATTTTTGAGAGACGGCTCACTTTACTTTATAAGTCCATAAATTATTAGAAATTGAAATTTTTGAACTATATAAAATATCTATATCATTTTTTTATTTGTCATTCTTAATCTCTTTACTATTTATACAATTCAAAATAATATTTTTACTCCACTTATATCTAACACAAAATATTTCACGGAGGAAGATTATGAGAAAGAGTATTAATGTAATCATACTTTGCTTGCCAAAATATTATTTTTATGATTTAAATTATATCCATAATTTTTAAATCACACGATAATAATTTTATCATTGTACTAAGATTCTCCTTCAAAATATTTCATTGTGATTTCTTGAAAAATTAATTTTTAATCTAAGTCTTAATTTACTAAATCTTTTCAAAACATATTTCATTTCCGTGCATGCGGTTAAAGAATTAAAAATCTCCTTAATTAATTACACCGCAGTTCCTATAGAACGTAACTAAAAAAAAATTTCCGCTGCATTCCAACAACTTTGATAAATTTGTAACTTTATTTCGATTACGCCTTTAGAATTAATGATTGCTTATTGGGTATGATACAGAATCTGTAAAGTGGCCGGGAACCACTAGTTGACTTGAAGTCGTTGGATATTGTCAGCATTGGGTGGATAGCTAACTGGAATTCCTATAACTATATGACTTCGTGGAGTTGGATTGCTCATGGCTGTTTATTCCTGTAGGTTGTAGCTGGTAATTTCTGTTTGGCTTGACAGTGAACTGTACAGCTGAAATTGCTGAAATGCTTGAAATTATTATTGCTTGCTACAGCAGATCAGGCACAATTTTCTCTTCGCTGAAACTGCTTATATTGGACGTTGAATTGTTGCTCGATTGGTGGTGGGAAGCACCCACGGAATGATATTACTTACTATTTTAAGACCATAATAGTACGAACTGTTATGTAGAATTATTGTTCGTGAACAGTGAGATTGGGATCTATTCAATGATGGCGTGACGTCGTTCTTCCGTTACTGAACACTCTCTCTTAACTACGTACCTCCTGTAATTTGAGAAGATAACTGCATAAATGGCTGCAATTTTTTAGAATTTGCACGTACTGGTATTGGAACAAATTTACATTTCGCTGCAGCAGTTCTTGTGTTTTTTGTACTCGCTGGGAAGTCCTTTTAGTTTGAAGGTGGTTCGGGTGAAGCTGTAATTATATTGAACTTCTTCGACTTCAACAATCTGAAATGTGCAGTATAAGCAATTGTTTTCTGGTACTTATTGGGATTGACTATTTTGTTCTTTGATATAGCAATTATAATGTATCCTTTTATATACGTGCAATCTTAATTAGTATTATATTGAATACGTCTATCCTAAGCTTAGGAGTTTAGAGAATGTGGAGTAGACATAACCTAAGCTTAAGATTGAATACGTGCAATCTTCGAGTAATCATACATAACTTTGGTTATGTGATTACCAGAGAATAAAACATAACCTTGGAATAAAGTATAATCTTAGATAAAAATCTTGTTTAATTGGAGGTTTTAATATGTAACTTAGTTTAACATTTTACTAAATTATCCTTTATCTTTGCTCAATCAATTCGATGACGACGATAGAAATATTAATGACGACGGCAGCGATCTGCCATCGGCAGTGCCCGGCCGATCGGAGGTGGTGGTGACCGACCAGTGACCGACCGACGACAGTGGTGACCGATCGTCGACGACGACGGTCGACCGACCGGTGGCGACGATGGTGGTCGACCGATCAACGGCGGCAACGACGATCGGTCGACCGGCGACGACAACGATGGGTGATCGATTGGCGGTGACATCGACTGGCCGACCGACGACCGTCGTCGGTCGTCGGTCGTCGGTCGTCGGTCGGCGACGAGCGACGGTGGCGACGAGCGACGGTGGCGACGGTCGACCGGCGACGGGCGACGACGAGCGACGGGCGACGACCGACGACAGACGATAAATCGATTGAGTTTTGACAAATTGACATTTAATATGTTGCTAGGGGTAATATTAGAAAAAAGTTTCCTTAACCTCGGGAATCAACAAAAACCTTGGTTTTTCAAAGTTTTCCAATTCCTTCTAAAAAGATTTTTGTTCATAATCAGGTAATGAATAATTATCAGATAATTATTCATAACCTAAATCAAACAAAATTTTTATTGATAACCTAATAAAATTATCAACAAAAACCCCAATACTCTTAGAATAATTAAAAGAGAAGCACCATTGTTCCATTCCACATGCAGCAAGCTGTCTATTACAGTACAACTTAGGAAATAACATTGCTATCTGAACGTATGACACTATTAATATAGAAGACAAAGAAGCAAACAATTATTAATTAATTAAGCAACGTCGTAACCCAGCGTCTTGACTTAATTATATTTATGACTGATATATATATATGTATATATATATATATGTTGTAATCTTATCACCTCTTTTCCCAGACGCAGTAATCGTTGCCCGAGGTGGAGACATGGAAATTGCCTGGCACGAGTCCCCCGAGATCAAATCTCGGCCCCAGCTTCACCATGATCTTCTCATCGATGACAGCCATATACAGATCTGCATCCGCCACCAGGATCCGCAGTGAGCTCCCCTTGCGAATTCCATTTCGAGTCCTGATGGCCGCCAACGCCGTGATCTGCTCCTTCAGTCCCCAGTCGAAGAAGTGATCGTAGAACTGCGCATGGACCCAAATTAATATTATATATAATTTGTGAATTAAGATGAGCCTGAGATTAGATATGTGTTGTGCAGGTCGATGAGTAATATTAGTGCTTACGATGGTGGGGATTCCAGGATGCGTTAGAATGTAGGCGTAGCCTTGCATGACCTTGTCGGAAGGGAAAGACCACAGCCTCTGAGTCGACCCTGTATCGTGGTTGTCGACGAAGGTGACTGCTTTGTCCGGCCACCACCCGATCATGCCCGACGCCTTCCCCTGCGGGTCCCGCAGCCTCCACAGCTCCCCCTGCACCGCCGCCTGCAGCACGCCCTTGGTGGTGAAGTCGAATGCGGTTGCGGGGCCCCCGGCGCCGACGTCGTGCACCCAGTTGACCAGCTCCTGGCGGCTGCTGTCCTGGCCGTACGCCGGTTTCCCGTCATTGCCGTACGTGAGGGAGCTCCACAGCTCCGCCACCACGAAGTCGGGCTTGGTCTGGGAGATGTAGATTCTGGTGATGGCAGGGGAGTAACCCCGGGCGAAGTCGAGGCGCCACCCGCCGTCGAAGCCGACATCGGTCTTGAGCCAGTTGAGCCAGTCAGAGAGCTCGCGTTGGACGAGGGGGTTGAGGTGGTCGATGTCGGGGGCGGCGGCGTAGGCGGCGCCGGTGTCGGGGTTGCCGGTGCCGTCGGAGTACTGGGTGTCGTCGCTGCAGATCATGTGGGGGCCCCAGTCGAGGCGGCTGTCGTTGGTGCCGCCTTCGAAGATGCAGTAGATACCGCGCGAGTCCTTGCGGTCGGCGCAGCGGTGGTTGATCACGATATCGGCCACGGATTTGATACCTTTCTGACACAGCGCCGCCGTCAGCGACTTCAGCTGTTCCTTCGACCCGTACTTGGATGCATCCAGATCGTACAACCGCCCCGGCATGTAACCTGTTTTATTTAATTTTCATTCAAATTAATTTTGCATCTTCAAGAATCTAACACTAAAATTTAAGAATTCCAAAAAAAAAAGAAAGTATAATGGTTTGAATTTATGTCGTTGCCACACGAGATTTTTTACTTCTTTGTAGAAAAATGATGATTTTTTTAGCCTTTTTATGTTTAAGTTTAATTTGTTAATATTAATTAAATTTATATAAAAATTAATATTATTAATAATGTTAGCATCCATTCCCAATATATTTATTAAATTTTATAATAAATGTTATGTAGTATTTTTAAAATCACTGTGAATTCGGCCTCGTGTCAAATGCACACTTTTAATTATTTTGGTAAATAAAATAATTTCTATTAATCAACTAGTTAGTTAAATATTATAACAAGGATCGAAGTTTTTTATTTTATATTTTTGGGGAACAAAAGTTATCCACAAATTTTGTATTTGTCTGCCCATAAAGTGACAAAATTAAATAAGCTCTTTCACTTACAAAAGGATATACCCAAGCCTCTTATAACAGCCGCCCACGCTGTTCCAAGTCACCATAATAAATCCTTTAGGTTTAAAGGAACTAGCTAGCTAGCTAGCTAGAGAAGAATCAAAGATAATTTTGGATAATTAGAAACAAATGATAAAAGATTTTCAGTTCTTTAATTTATGAAGTTTAATGGCTACGCGATACGCTATATATCAAAACCCTAAATAAGAACTCTTAAAATCGATTAGGAGTTTTATGAACAATAATGCCTTATATTATCATTTCGTAAAATACATAGTCTATATGGCACTCAAACTGATTCAGATTATGTAATACATTATCAATAACATTTTGAAATATCATAACCAAATTAGACAGGTATATATATTCTTATGTGCAGATATCTGTGAACTCTCATACATGCATTGGTGTGTATATATATATATATATATATATATATATATATATATATATATATATATATATATATATATATATATATATATATATATAATATTAGACAAGTGATCAAAAAGAGATTATATATAATATGTCATAGAGCGGTTGTAAATTAACCTTGTTCTGAGACAGAGTGAGAGGGTGGTGGGAGCCAGACATGGGTGATTCCAGCCTTGACTAGATCATCCACTTGACACTTCAAGTAGTTGTACAAGCCCCCTTCCTTCTTCCATGATTCCCAGTTAAAACCCTGCCATGCATGCACACGCATATATATCCACTTAGTGCTCAAAGCTGTACTGTAACTAGCAAACAGTCGAGAGATTGATTATGCATCCATCGTGCATGCATGTTAGTATTACACACACATATATTCATGCATACGTATCAGCACCTGAAAGAGGATTTGACACTGAGCGGCGGAGAGAGTCGCGAGCGAGAGCCCGACGAAGAAGACGACGAAGCCAATTGGCAATGACTTCATCGATCGCATTCCAGTCCTCAAGTGAAATCTTATCTCCAGGTTAATAAATATACAACTGATCGAGAAGAGAAGACGAGGCGAAAGGAATTTAAGTAGTAGGTAGAGATATAGGATGAATGGCTTTGGATGAGGGAGAACGCACGTATATATAGAGCGGGAAAGGAGGGCGGTCCGAGTGGGCCCGCACCCCCACGTCACTGGTGGGTCCCGGACTCTGAAGCCTGTGCCAATGGTGAATTGGAGGCGAGGATAAAGCGGTTGCCAACGGAACGGCGGCCCCGAGGGATGAACTTTAATATAATTAATGCCTGGCGCGCGCTGCAGCGTATCGGTTACGGTCATGGATATATGCGTCCTCATCCTCTTCCAAGTTCCATCAATACCTTGGCCTTCGGTTTCCGGAAGACGAGGGCTGGAGATTAAAATGCGTGCCGCCATTATTACTGCGTGCTAGCTCTGCGCTGCCGAAAGCTAAACTGGAGCATATAGTTTATTATTGACCCTTTTAAAATTGCAGTTCTCTTCTCTCTAGCTTGTTGCTTTTGTGCATTTTGTAGTATTTGAAAGTCGTTTCGTGCATGCATGGGTTTGACTGCAATTCTTTAGCAGACGACTCCCAGTTCATACAAACTTCAAGCAAACACCTAATTCTATTTAAATGTGCATGACCTCATTGTCCTTCGAGATTGCCATCCTTCAATTATAAAATCAATTGACCTATCGCACATATCTGTAAAATTTCTTTCTTCAGAAATTAGAAGGGATTATCTTCAATCCTCGACTATGGAACCATCTATGGTTTGACTGTCTCAACGACATCAATTAATGCCTCAGTCATTGATGAATTAGTATTTAGTAGAGTTGATTTGTTAACAATTTGACCTGACTGAAAATATAATTAATAGAGGTAATTAAAATTTGAAAATAAAGTGGATATATATACACAAATTGATTCATTAAATAATGTATTTTAAAATATTAATAATTTTATATTTTATAGTAATTTAAAGTTATCGTAATTATTTTTATATAATTTTTATTTATTGGAATGCATATATATATATATATATATATATATATATATATATATATATATATATATATATATATATATATATATATATATATATATATATATTCTCATTTTCCATATTTTTGAAAGCTAACTCTTCTAAGCATTCTGCTTCAAAGAAAGCTTTCATCCTCACTTCATATATAAGATCAATACTTAATTCCTCTTGAACTTGTAACGATCGAGAAAATCAAACTATCTGGTCCTTAGTTTTCTTTTTCCAAAATAGGATCAAATTTAAAGTTCTTTGATCATTTTTTTTCTCATTAATCTTATACCTTTAATATATATGTTCTTTCAGAAAAGAAAATGATCGTCTAAGCCAAAGAAGAAGAAGTGAATCTTGGAGTGCTCATGGAGGAATTTTTCATCGAACCAGTCTTCCTTCCTTGAAACAACTTAAAGAATTACAACTCAAACTACTTTTATTTAACTAAACACATGCAATTCTAAACATTAATAAAGAAAACCACATACTGCAGAAAGTAACTGAGTATTTATTTTCTGTTATCTTCTTGCTCAATCCTAGCTAGGGCACAAGTGTAAACTTGAAGTTGAATTTATGGTGTTTTTTTCCATCTATCAAGAGTGTCTAAATTAAGATGTGATATTTCAAGAAAGATTTGAAATAAGCTCATCTAAAGTTTCATTTAAGTGGTCAAAGAGTCAAGGAGAAAAATAATATAAGATTATATATACATTGATCACCATATAAGAGTGTCTAATCTTTTATGACTTATTACTTACATTATTTAGTTGTTATTATTATTATTATTTCACATTTAAATTCACAAAAAAATAATATGATAATACTTTTAAAATTTATAATATTTTATTATATCTTTACAAATTATAAATTTGAAAACATAAATAGGGACTTCTCGATCGTTCTACAATGAGATAACAAATAGGTGGTCACGCCATCTTATCGATCAAATTAAAAGCAAAAAAAAAAGGATAACTGAGAGTTTGCATGCGTACTTTTGCCCACAAATTTGACAAAAAACCGTATGCATTTATTTTTCTTGTCCGATATATGTATATTATATCGATAAATAAGATCCTAGTTAGAGTTGAAACATTCTAACAAGTAAATATCAGGAAATCACAGATAAGGTTAATCGTCAATAAATGTGAGGTCAGTGTGGTCAAATGGATGAGGACGGAGGAGATTAGGAGAGAGTTGGCTTCTCTACGTGGATCCTGCTGCATGCATGCATGCATGGCAGTGGATAGCGCCGGCGACGCGGAGATGGAAATGGAGGTGGATGAGGATGGCTGAGATGATCGGATGTGCTTCCATTCAATGCGGCGAAATCCACACGCGGCGAGCGGCGAGCGGCGGCGGGCGGGACACGACCAGATTAAAGCAGCTGCGGCGGCGGCCCAACGCACACTACTTACTACAAAGCCTTCAATTCTCAGTGTTCGTTATGTGCAGGAGAGTTGCATCATGGAGATTGACCTCAACTTGCAACGTCAAAAGAAAATTAAAAAAAATACATCGAGAAAAGTCATATAATAATGCGGTAAAACCTATAAAATAAGGTTAATAAGATAATTATGTAAAATAATGCACATATATAAGATAAGACAAAGATCTACTTTCCATGAAAAAATTGAAATCCTTCTTGATTTGAGATCCTGCTTTTGAATTTTTATTTCCCATCATACATATATAAGAGAATTAAAATTAATAATTAATAATGAGCATACATATAGGACTGTAAATAAGCTAAGCCAAGTTAAATTTTACAGTGTTCAAATTTATTTGATAAGATAATCAAACTGAATCAAGCCAAGTCTAAAATTAACTAAGTCATTGAAAAATTTGTTCAAGCTTGGCTTGATTTATTTTTTTAGAGATTGAGCTTTGCTTGAGCTTGACTTGTTTAATGGGAATCAAGCTTCTAATCAAACTCAATTCAAGCTTGAATCAAGCTTGATTCAAACTTGTTAAAGTTTTGTTTATTTAAACGTTACGAAGCTCTTAAGTTAAGCTTGTTTGTTTATTTAAATTTTAAATATTTTAATCTTTATTTATAAATGAGTATAAATAAGTTCATAAATAATTTTTAAATAAGTTTGTTCATAAACACTGTTCACGAATATTAACAAACCGAACACATATGTGTTCAAACTTGTTTATTTAATTTATCAAATTATTCGAACTTGTTTATTAATTGACTTTGATGTATATTGAACGAACGTAAATGAATTTTTATCGAATCAAACATCAAACTTGTTCGTAAACACTTGATTCGTTTACAGTCCTATATACATAGACCTTTTTTTTGGAATATAATGAGCATCCTGTTTAGTGCATGGACCGGAGAGAAGAGTATAATGTCATTGATACCCACAAAGCTTACTATTTTCTTTTTGGAAAGGTTTAGGAAAATGAAAAGGAAAAACTTTGCTTTAATTTTACCCTTCATATATAAAAAAAAATAGTCTAATGAAGTTATTTACTAAAACGATTGATAGAGAATTTGTGAGAGAAAAACTGTCACGCCCAAGACAACGCTGAACCAAATCAAAGACGCCATAGTGACTATCGGAAGAAACAAGAAAAGAACGATCAGAATACTGCAAATCAACAGAAAAGATGATTGACTGAGCAAGGAGGCATCAACATTGTCCATAGACGACAAAGATGAAGAAAACAAGAAGACGATACTTGATGCAAGGGTAGGCGACCGCTGGACACAGGCAACTGGCAGCGATCGATCGGCGCTGCCTGCTCGCAGTGGAGATCAGCGGCGATGGGGCGACAGTGGATCCAACTCGCGGTGGCAGTAGCGTGGCGTCAACGACCAGCGACAGTGCGAGCTCGAGCGACGACGATGAAGAGGCGGCGAAGTCTGGCCGCGTGACGGCGGGCGAAAGGGGTTGCGGCACGGTGGCGTGCGCGCAGGTCCGATAGAGAGGCGAGTAGAAGGTTCCTGGCGCTTGGCGACGGACTGCGACAGTGCAGGGAAGAAGGCAACGACGGTGAGGTTGGGGAAGAGGAGAAGACGTGACCAGGAGAGAAAAGAGTTAGCTTGCGGTGAGAAAGGGAAATCAGATTCGGAAGAAGGAAATGAAGGATTAAAGGATTAATAGCCGACTGTGATTTTTCTTTTAATAAGCAACTTAAACCTAAGGTTAGGTTTAATTAACGCTTAAATAAAATATGCATTAATCCCATCAATCCAAATAGACTTTATAACTCCCACTCAATATTTTTATAAAATCAACCATATCAAGTGGAAATAAATACCGCAAAAATTTTTCAAAATTTTATGAGGTATTTTTCCAAATTAACCTGTGTTATTTATTACTATTTTATTTTCTGATATCTTACATTCTCCCCACTAATAAAAATTTGGTCCCTAAATTTACTAGTCGAGTACAATGAGTAACCAATGTCACACTAATCAATTCAAGTATTTTGAGAAAAGTCACACATCTCAAGGAACCAAGTGGAGGTACTGAGCTCGAATATTATTTTTTAGCTCTCATATAGCCTCTAAAAATCTATCACGCATGTCATCAAAAACCCTTCTAAAGTCTGAACAGTACCTTCATATTGACCATCTATTAAAAGATAAATAACTGTATCAGAGTGGAGCTCTATATCCATGGCATATCAGAGACTTTTTTAGAATTCGTAAGGTAAATTTTGAATCACTATCAGATACGATACCCAAGGATACTCCATAGATATAATTCCATCAAGCGATCCAACGAAATCCCTCTTACGACTTGGAATAAAATGAGCAGACTTGACTAATCGATCACTGATTACCCCAAATCGCATCAAATCCTTTCCGAATTCTAGATAATCTCCCAATGCATTCCATTGTACTAGGCTCCCACTTTCATCTCGGTACGTAACCCTACCGGTCACTAATATTTCGCCTTTACTAGTTGACACACTGAACACTAGACTACGAAATCAACTATGTCCTGCATGTCGTTCCACCACGAAGAATGTTTCAACACTCATTATTTTCGGATCCACTCCGAATAAATCACCGATCTCAAATGACGAGCCTCCTGAAGCAACTCTTCCTAATTCGAATGCAACTCTGTAAACCGCTATCCTCCTCAAAGACGAAGAATTATTTTCTCGCAAGAGAAATCAATCTACTGTCCAAAATCCACTCTATCGCACATAACTGGAAGTGACTGGGAGACTATAATGACCAATCTCCCTTGTTATATCTGTCCATGTTCTAGCAACTCTATGCAGTTACCCAGCAGCTAGCCAAACTCCATGAGCACTCCTGCTCCATATATCTACAACCCCTGAGCTGTCGTAAGCCTAGGATACGTCTTATTCAACTGCATTGGAATCACTCTGATCCCTGTAATGATGCATTTGAGTACAATATCCTTACATCCACCCCAAAAAGATTAACTAATACCAGTGCAACAGTGTTTACCACCTCAATTGCAGTTGTTTTGGTTTGTATCTCAGTCTAAGCAGTAGATTTTAGTGCCTCTACGGTAGTCTCTTGTACCTGCAAGAACTCAACCGTCAAGAACAGAAGTTGGATGAGTTTACTTGATTACACGAGAAGAGACATAGTGGGTCGAAGGATTAATACTTTTAGGTATTACTTTAGGTTACCCTATTTTCTGATATAATGAGAGATATTGGTAGTTTACAGGTATCTGTGTTAGAATATTCTTAGATAGGATTAGAAGGGTTCCTATACATCGACTTGTGGGTTGGTGGTATTTCTACTGCCAAGTGAGACCTTGACCGATGATTAAGAAGTCAAGGGATGCCCTTAGACTTTGATAGACATACCTTTACTATAGACATATCCTCATGGATAGTTAAATTATTGAAATTATGGTATGATAAGTCTCTCGGATGTGCGTATAATCTGAGAGTATTTGGATATAATTTCGGATGAACTCTCATGCTTGCCACCGCATAGGCAAGTGGAGTATGTGATCGGAGTGATTTCGGGAATAGTTTCGATATTGAAGACCTCATACCAGGTGACAACTTTATTCAGGTTTTGCAAAGTTGGCAAGGTTGATGATGCACAGGAGGTATTTGTTAGAATGACGATTTTATCAGGAGATAACTTTATTGGTATCAATGTTGTTAAACACTATGGAAATTAGAAGAACGTAAGTTGCGATTATAGGAGGTGTTGGATGGGATATTTATCTGTCCCAGTATTTCTTCTTGAGAAGATCCGAAACTCTTTGTTGAAAGAGAGATGGATCTTTGAGGTTATGCATCGATTATCGATAATGGTATGTAGTAGTTGTTGAGAATGAATATCCTTCATTATGGATAAATGATCTGTTTAGATCAGCTAAGGGACACCTGTGTATACTCTAGGGTTGATTTATGATTGGTGTGTTGATATTGTAGTGACATGGTTATAAAATTGTCACACCCCAAGACAGCGCTGAACCAAATCAAAGACGCCATGGTGACGATCAGAATATTACAAATTAACAACAAAGATGATTGACTGAGCAAGGAGGCATCAACATTGTCTGTAGGCAGTAGAGATGAAGAAAAGAAGAAGACAATACTTGACGCGAGTGCTCGAGGTAGTGACGCGAGGGTAGGCGACCGCCGGACACAGGAAATTGGAAGCAATCGATCGGCGTTGCTTGCTCGCAGTGGAGATCAGCGACGATGGGGCGATAGTGGATCCAACTCGCGATGATAGCGGCGTGGTGCCAACGACCAATAGCAGTGCGAGCTCGGGCTGCGACGATGAAGAGGTGGCGAAATCTGGCCATGTGACGGTGGGAGAAAGGGGTTGCGGCGCGGTGGCGTGCGTGCGGGTCCGATGGAGAGGCGAGTAGAAGGTTCCTGACACTTGGCGGCGGACTGCAACGGCGCAGGGAAGAAGGCGACAATGGTAAGGTTGGGGAAAAGGAGAAGACACGATCGGGAGAGAAAAGAGTTGGCTCGCGGTGAGAAAGGGAAATCAGATTCGGAAGAAGGAAATGAAGGATTAAAGGATTAATAGTCGTCTGTGATTTTTCTTTTAATAAGAAACTTAAACCTAGGGTTAGGTTTAATTAACACTTAAATAAAATCTGCATTAATCCCATTAATCCAAATAGACTTTATAACTCCCACTCAATATTTTTATAAAATCAACCATATCAAGTGGAAATGAATACCGCAAAATTTTTTCAAAATTCTATAAGGTATTTTTCCCAATTAACCTATGTTATTTATTACTATTTTATTTTCTGATATCTTACAAAAATAATGTACTATAGTATGTAAAATCTAATCAAATTTGATGTGGAAAGAAATCCTCCCAGTCAGGTGGTCGAGTCAAATCAACGGTCCAGCTGAGATGGAGCTAGGAGGTCAAACCCGATCAGAGACAATACAAGTCGACTTAAGTCTGTCAAAGGATCATAGCATCGAAGTACGTAGCTTAGTTCGGCAGTAGCTCAGTTGATAATAGCTTAGCTCGATAGTAACTCAGCTCGGTAGCAGCTTAGTTCGGCAGTAGCTCAGGTTTGCAATAGCTCAGCTCAGCCTAGTAAATGCCCGAGCTCAGAAAAGGTTCTTAATCCAAGCTGACAAGGAAATGAATATGTCTCTTCATGGGAGTCATGTCCTATTGTCTCTACTGTGGGCCCACAATCTCCACTGATGTATCACCTCCCCTATTAATGGGGTCATGTCTTCCAAGATCCAAGATTCGTACGATCACCTCTCTTTATTAATGAGGTCATGACTCTCAAGATCCTAAGGTCGTACAAATACATTCTCTTATTAATGAGACAATGTTTTCCAAGATCCCCTCTGTACCATCACATCTTCAAGAGGTCGTGTCTCTCAGGTTTCCTTCTAGAGATCCACGCCACCAGGTTACTTATATACAGGTAAAAAGGGGGAGTGGAACAGGGGTTGGGCCTCCTCCTCCTCCTCGCAATCTTTCTTGACCTTTTGTTCTTTGCGCTTGCCAACCTTTTCTCCATTTTTCACACATTCTGACTTGAGCGTAGGAGAGGCTTGACCAAGGTCCCCCTTGGCCCCCCCTTTCTCACTCATCTGTGAGTCTTTCAGGTTCCGATGATGCTCCGATAATGCATCTATTCCACTTCTTGCACCTAACCCGATGAACCTCAGAAGGAAGCTAATTCAACCATTAAACTTATGCTTCACCTAGATGATCGACTTCTACTGGTGCTCAGTCGATCCCTTTCACCTCGGTCATGGGCACTCATGTCGGGTCATCCCATCTCTCTGTCATCCTATCTCTCCGTCTAGGCCCACAACATAATTGGCGTCGTCTGTTGGAAGTCTTGAGCTAAGACATAGAGATGAGAGATCACAAAGAAGACTCAGAAAATCAAGGTTCAATAGAAAGAGAGGCTTTGACGAGGGAGAACATAACTACGCTCGTCACCACTGTTGGTGCAATCGACCCAGGTCACGATTGACCAGACTCGAGTTAGACTCGAGTAGTGTTTTAATGTTAGACATTGATGTCTGACAATGTGTTGGGGAGATTATTGGTACAATCGACCCAGGTCATATTTGATGTTTGACAATAGTTTGACCAATTTCTTGGCATGGAAAGTCCAACATGGGTTGACAAGGAAAGTCCAAGCATGGGTCTTGGTAAAGAAAAGTCCAAGCATGGGTCTTGGCATGGAAAGTCCAACATGGGTTGGCAAGGGAAAGTCCAAGCTTGAGTCTTGACAATTGAGAAGTCCAAGGGGAATATTGGCGGTGTAAAGTCCAAGGGTGGAGTCTTGGCTGCATAAGTCCAATGGTTGGCGGCGTAAAGTCCAAGCGGAGTCTTGGCAGCATAAGCCCAATGTGCCTTGGCGGTGTAGACTACATTAGTATGACAATAGCTGATAGAAGCACCTAAAGGCTAGTGTATGGATGAATAAGTCATGGATGACTTGGAGGGATCCGATAGGCGCAAGACTGACGGAGGTGGCTAGAAGACTTAGGTCTAGGCTAATAGTGGTCTAGCAAGTATGGGGACACCATACTTGGGGTTAAAACCTCATGGATGAGGTTATCAGTTGACTGATATTATGGTCAGTCGACTGGTGTGAGTCAACGGGAGTTCAACTGTAGGAATTGGCGAAGATCGCATTGAGCGGCCGATCGATTGATCTAATCGATCGATCAGCCGGTCGTATTCGGGCATAGAAGCTTCTCGAGTCGACTGTTAGGGTTTGGTAGTCGAGTGAAGGCTCGATCAGTCGACTAATGGGCATGATCAGTCAACTGATGGTCTATCCGTTGGACTTATCTGACGTGGTTCATGCCGTTGTGAGACAACGGCTACAGGGGCAGTAGGCTGATGGTCCCAATCAATCGACTGCTAGGTGGAATCCAACCCAAGGAGAAGCTTTAAAGGGAGCTCGTGGAGGAGGTTTTCGCCAATGGTTCTTTGAGGAGTTTTGGGGGCGAATTGCTGGTGTAATTCGGAGTCTCCAAGTGCAACTCAAGCAACCAAACAAGCAAGCTTCCAAAAGATCGATTGTAAAGTTTTCTTTGCATTCTTTTTTTGTATTTCATTGTAATAGCTTGTCATTTCTTATTGTTGTAAGAACTATTGTAAGAGGTTTCCTCCACCTCCGGATTGTTCCGAGAATGAGAGTTTATTGCTTAGTGGTGATTGTTATCGCTAGGGCTCGTTCGAGCCCAATCTGTAGAGTATGAACCATTCGGTTCCGAACCACATTATATCGGTTGTCTCTTGTACTTGTATTGTCTTTTATTATTGTTATTATTATTTCCACTGCATTAACAAGTGTTGTAGAGATGAACGCGATCGAATTCCATCAAGCAACACCAAATCGCTATTCACCCCCCCTCTAGCGGGCGCACAGGTCCTAACAACCACCACAATGGAAGAGGTCCTGTGGAGGTATTTCTCACATAACGCAATTCCGTCTTCTGCTCTAGCACCCCTAGTCTAGGCTCGAACACCTCCAACCTCGGCACCAATGCCTCTAGCTCCGATCGAATCATCATCAGCTGCACCGCAAAAAGAGAAATATCGACGAGATGTATCTCGAGAGTCACCTGTGAGGGATCCTAAGAGGGGAAAGGCTCCCATGAGCAGTCGTGGTACACTATTCTCTCAAGGCATCGTAGTAGAGAAATTGCCGAAATGCTTTAAGTCCTTGCAGATATGAGAATATAACGACTCCTCTGATTTGGAGGATCACCTTGGCCAGTTTAAGAATGCTACTTTGCTGCACTAGTATACCAAAGGGGTGAAGTGTAAAGTCTTCTCCATGACTTTAGCTGGACTAGCTCAAGGGTGGTTTGATAGGCTGTCGGTTGGTTCCATCCGATCCTTTGAAGAACTGAGCACTATTTTTCTACAACACTTCGACAATAGTAAGAGATATCATAAGACTGTTATTAATAGCCCCCAGGGCTAGCTCAGTTGGTAAGTGCACATGGGTAACTCTTAAATGGGCAGGGGTCAATTCTCGGGGATTTCATCGCCCTGGGCTATCAACCGACTCCCTCCTTTGCACTTGCCAATTAGGTTCCTGATTTACCTCCTCCACCGATAGGGGCAGTTGGAGGGGGTCGCTAATGTGGCGGTTCCACATTTTTTTTATAAGACTATTATTAATCTTCTTTCCATGAAGTAGAGGAGTCACAAATCCTTAAGGGATTACATTCAGTGTTTCAACCGAGTGGATGTGACCTTTGCCACTATGGAGACTCTTTTCAATGCCTTCTCTCAAGGACTGATAGATGACAATTTCTTCAAATATTTGATGAAGAGGCCTCCTACTGATTATGAGATTCTGTTGGGCCGAGCTGAGAAATACATTAGCTTAGAAAAGGCCCAGAAAGCTAAAAGGGAGGAAAGCCATTCGGCGAGGTCAACCCCAAGTCGGCTGGATAGGAAAATTCCATTCCCCACTCAATTTCGTGAGCCTCATCAGACCACTAGCTATGTTCCGAGCTAGGAAAAGAGAGAATTATTTAGGATGTACAGGAATCCCCGAGACCGCCTATTGTTCCAAGATAGCTGCAAGGACTAATGCGATTTTGTGCTTTCCACCAAGTATATGAGTATTCTACACATGAATGTCACAAGTTGGTTTAGGAGATCCAACAAGTGGTCTGAGACCATCATAGAAGGCTTGAAGCAAGACCTGAGCCACCGCAATACATGCAGCGACCCCGATCTAGAGAGCCTAATCGCCGAGCCAAAATACCCTGGAGGTCTCTCGAGCAACTCCCGAGACAACGAACCCTTTGATCTAAAGACCCTCGGCAAGATCAACAAAATGTCCCTCACCGAGGTATGATTAATATGATTACAGGGGGAATAACAAATGGAGACTCTAATCAGGCGAGGAAGGCTAACAGTTGATGCTTGGAAAATATGGAAGTAGGGACCAACCAAGGACAAGGAGGACCTTCAGTCAATTTTGGGTCTGAAGACTTGTGAGGAATACTGCCTCCCCATGATGACGCACTAGTGATCCAAGCTACCATAACTAATTATAATGTAGCTCAATTAATATTTTGTTTAAAGAAACCTTTGACCAAATGAAGATTGACCGAGTTGATCTCCAACCGATGAACACGACTCTCTTTGGATTCTCTGGACATGAAGTACTACCTCTTGGCTAAATTGACTTGCCCTTATCTTTGTGAGAAGAGCCACTCCACCGAACCAGAATAATTATCACTTTTACAATAGTAGAAGTTGCCTCTACATATAATATCATTTTGGAGAGACCGACTCTGCATTCTTTCGAGACGGTGATTTCTACATACCACCAAAAGGTAAAATTCCTTGTCGGTGATCAGATCGGGGAGGTCACATGAGACCAAAGAGCCACCATAAAAATGCTATGTAGAAGAAATACGGGCTGACTCTAGAAAAAGTCAGTGGGTGGAACATCCAGAGGTATACACCCTTCAAGAGGTGCCCCTGAAGGAAGATGAGGAGGTGCAAATATGACAAGATCAACCTGAGAGAACTGTCAGGGTAGCTGCTGACCTCCCTCCCGAGTTGAAGCATGAGGTAATCAGATGCCTTTCTTCCAACCATGATGTGTTTGCCTGGGTTGGAGAAGAAGTCAAGGGGATATCTCGAACAATGATGGAGCACAGATTAAACCTCCTACCGGGAGCCTTCTTGGTAAGATAGAAAAAGAGGCACTTCGTCCCAGAAAAAGATTAGGTTATCCGAGCTGAAGTACAAAAATTAATTCAAGCTAGACATATTAGAGAAGTTCAATTTTCTTCATGGCTAACTAATGTAGCTTTGGTGCCCAAACTTGAGGGCAAATGGAGGGGTTATGTAGATTTTAGGGATCTTAATAAAGTATGCCCTAAAGATTACTACCCACTTAGATCAATTAGTTGATTTGACTTCAAGATATGAACTCATCTGCATGCTTGATGCTTATCAAGGGTACCATCAAATTCCCTTGGCGAAAGAAGATCAAGAGAATGTTAGCTTTATCACCTCGGACGACACCTTTTGCTACCAAGTGATACCCTTTGGACTTAAAAATGTAGGAGCCACATATCAAAGGTTGATGGATTGAGTCTTCCGGCATCAAATCGGACAAAATGGTCGAAGTTTATGTGGATGACATACTCGTCAAGTCTAGCCAAGCTAAGAATATCATAAAAGATATTCAATAAACCTTTGGGACATTGCGAAGATATGGGGTCAAGCTCAACCCGAACAAATGCATATTCGGTGTCTGAAGTGGGCATTTCCTCAGCTATATTGTGACTGAGCGAGGGATTGAAGTCAACCTCGAAAAAGTTCAAGCTTTGCAAAATATATCCTCACCCCAGAGTTTGAAAGAAGTTCAGAGATTAGTAGGGAGAGTCACAACACTTTCTTGCTTCATCTCCAGAGCGACTGAGAGAAGTTTACCTTTCTTTAAGGTACTTCAAAAGTCAGCTCAGTTTTTATGGGATAAAAAGTGTGAGCAAACTTTTTCTGATCTGAAGCAATATCTAGCAAAGCTGCCTACCTTCTCTAAACTAGTGTTCAAGGAAAGATTATGGGCATACCTAGCAACCACCAGAGAAGCAATCAAAGCTATGCTGATTCGGCAAGAAGAAAACAAGGAACAACCCATATATTTCATTAGTCACTTGTTGAAAGAGACAAAGAGCCAATACACTACACTTGAAAAGTTGGCTCTAGCGCTTGTCTTAATAGCTCATAAGTTGTGACCCTACTTTTTGTCTCATCCAATTACAGTGTTGATTAATAGCAGCTTGGGAAGAGTACTACAAATCCAGAAACCTCGAGTTGGCTGATTAAGTGAATTATTGAGCTGGCGGAGTATGATATTCAATATCAACCGAGAACAACTATTAAGGGGTAGGCATTGGCCAATTTCTTAGCAGAAGCCTCTAGACCATTAACTAATAAGGTATGGAAAGTTTATGTTGATGGATCTTCTATCAAACATGGGAGCGGTGTAGGGATTCTATTGGTGTCATTTTGAGAGGATATGATTTAAATAGCCCTACAACTCAATTTTCAAGTCTCAAAAAATGAAGCTAAATATGAGACTCTACTGGCAGGTCTTCGGGTAGCTCGTCAGGTTGGCGCTTCAAAGGTCATTCTTTATTCAAACTCTCAACTAGTGGTGGAACAACTCAAGGGGTCTTTTGAAATTAACAATGACCGACTCAGACGATATGTAAGGAGCTATAAAAAGTTGGTGGTTGGGTTTCAAGAGGTGGTCCTTCATAAGATCCCCTGAGGCGAGAATCAGAAGGTCGATGAGTTAGCTCAGATGGCTAGTGCATTAATGACATGGACTCTAGATGGACCAGTCATCAAGGTGTTGGGAGTTGCTTCGGAGGCTCATTGGCTCCCATGTCCCCGGATTAAAATTTTCACTAATGAAAGAATTAATCCGGATGGGATGAGTTTCCTTAGCACAACCTATTCGTCATCGTGCTAACAACTTGAGTGGTCGCTTGAACAAACTAGTTGTTCAAGCAACACAACTCTTCTAGTTGATTAGCCGCGGAAGAGACGACGGACGGATCGCAGGTTTTTGTGTTTGTCTTCGGGGTCCATGATTATACAAAATATATACATACACACACATGTATAATCAACACTTAAAAGAACATGCTCAGATCTGAAAATAAAGTTATAAAACTTTATACCTTATGATCTTCTACCGTATGTCCTATCCTTCTCGTGGACGACGTGTGGACGAAGATCCTCCACGAGTAGAAGCCTTCTAGATCGCGTTCTTCCCTTCCTTGTCCGCTGCGAACAAAGAGAAGAACCAACAAATACCTATCCTTTCTAGAACCGGCCACCAAGTTAGGGAATTTGATGCAACCACCGGCCAAGGAACAAGTGGATGAGGCGTCGGCCACCAATGGAAGGAGAACCGCCGGCCACTTTGGAGAGATTGGAGGAGTGAACGCCGGCCACCAATGGAAGGAGAACCGCCGAACAAGGAATAAGAGAGAGGCCTAGAGGATGGGCGCCGGCCAAGTCTTGATGGAGGAAGGTGGGCGCCGGCAACAACTAGAAGGAAGAAGGTTGCCGCCCAAGCTTTTGCTCCAGACCCTAGCCGCCCACTTTGAGAAGAGCCAAACCCTAATTCCAATTCAATTATCCTTGCCGCCCAAGCTTAAGCCTTCTATTTATAGAATTGGGCTTAAGCCTCCTTTAATCTCCACCGTCGGATCTAGGGATTTAATCTCCACCGTCGGATCTAGGGTTTTATCCCAACTGTCGGATCTAGGGTTTCATCCCAACCGTCGGATCTAGGATTTCATCCCAACCGTCGGATCTAGGATTTCATCCCAACCGTCGGATCTAGGGTTTCATCCCAACCGTCGGATCTAGGGTTTTATCCCAATCGTCGGATCTAAGGATTTAATCCTAACCATCGGATCTAGGAATTTAATCCCAACCGTTGGTTCTAGGGTTTCATCCTAACCATCGGATCTAGGGAATTAATCCCAACCGTTGGTTCTAGGTTTTGTTTTACATTCTTGGATCTAGACTTCACAAGGATTATATTAGGCTACGATAGGGACCATAAGGAGGAGTTGGATCTTGGCCACCCGATGGATCGGAACCACACAAACTTGATCCATCAATGATGTTCCATTCCACTAGAGGATCATCATTGAACTACCTCACCAACCCCCATAAATTAATATGGGCTCCATATATTATTTGTACATTCATCTCCCCGTGTTTAAGATATCGAATGTCCGTCAATTAATTGATTTACTGACCATCAATTAATTAACATCTAATTCCTCGAGTAGTACCACTCAACCTTATCATCATGTTGACTAAGTCAACCAGCTGGGTTTACATGATGAACCTTATAAGCTCCTCAAGGGGACATCATCAACCTAATATATAGGACACGGTTTCCTCCTATAATCAACGACACACCATGTAAATAATATCATTTTCTAACTTACCGGACATATTGATTTAATCCATCTAAATCTCACCCTCTGGTAAATCAAAGAAATAAATACTAAGTACATGTGCCCGTTATTATATCGGGATTAAGAGCATGTACAACATAATATCCGAGGTCCGATTCAATTATGTAGTCAGTACTAAATTGAATCACTTCTATGTCGGTCCTGCTTAATACACCGAAGTGTACTAGTGTAACTCTATGTTCAAGACAAAACAATACCAAGCTACACTACAACCATGCCAATGGTTTGTCCAAAACCATCTTGGTCGTGAGCCTCTACTTATATTTTACAAGGGACTGATAACATGATCTTCTGTGCCACACCAAGCACCATGTTATCTACAATGTAAAATATTAGACAATATGCACACATATATAATAAATATATAAAGTACAAACAATGATCATGTGATTCTTATTCCAAAATAAAATGTTCATACAAAAAGAGCTAGGCTTTCAGTATACATTCCAACACAAGGTATAACTCATTGCCCACATAGATCAGAATACTTCGAAGTACACTAGTGGCTGGCAAGACCCTTTGATTGCCTACTTAAAGGTGGGGTTCTGCTAGCTATTCCTGAGGAGGCCAGCGTTTAAAGAAGAGAGGGGCACATTTTACCTTAGTTGGAGATAGCCTATATAAATGGGTATTCTCTCGCCCTTTGCTCAACTGCCTTGGTGCGGAAGAGGTAGAGTATGTGCTATGCGAGATACATGAAGGGTGTTGTGGCAATCACATTGGCGGAAGAGCTTTAGCTCGAAAAGTTCTATTGGCCGGTTATTTCTAGCCAACTCTTCAAAAAGATGTAGCTCTCTATGTCAACACTTGTCTCAACTGTTAGAAGCAGAAGCATCAGAGCCTGTCAAACTACTAAGGACTTCTGCGATATCATGCTCCTTTGATCAGTGGGGGATGAACATTGTAGGACTTCTGCCATTGGGACCAAATCAGAAGAGTTTTGTATTGGTTGCAGTAGATTATTTTTCTAAATGGGTTGAAGATGACCCCTTAGCCAGAGTCATTGAGGAAGCCATGCTCAAGTTCCTATGGAAAAGTATTGTCTGTAAGTTCGGCATCCCTGACTGAATTGTCTTGGATAATGGGTGGCAGTTCCAAGGTTGAAAAATAAAAGAATGGTGCCAACAGTTGGGAATTCAATTGACCTTTACTTTGGTCGCTTATCCTTAAAGTAATGGACAAGCCGAAGTGGTTAATAGAGAGTTGATTCGAGGACTCAAGGTCAAATTGGATCATGTAGCAGGAAGTTGGGTCAAAGAGTTACTGAGTGTTCTTTGGGTGTATCGAACAACCCCTAAAGATAGCACTGGATTGACACTTGTCCATCTAATATATGGCTCGGAAGCAATAATCCCAATGGAAATTGACTTGGAGTCATCTCGGGTTGCAACCTATAATGCACAAAATGCAGAAAGCTCAGAGAATGCAGAAAAACATCTGACCAAGTTGGACTTAGTAAGTGAAGCAATGGATGATGCAATTGTTCAAATGGGAGCCTATAGACAGCGAGTAACTCAATCCTACAACAAAAGGTCATTCCTCGCTCATTTCAAGTGGGATATTTTATATGGAAGAAAGTTCAACTTGCCGAGGAAGTTCGAAAGTTAGCGACTAAATGTTAGTAATATATGAGAGGTATCCTAAGGCAATCGCCTTATGGTTGTACCATTTATTTGATAAATGAAGATTCACTATTTGAGAATACATGTTTTCATGTATTTGATTGAATCTTAAACTCATTTACTGAATGTCCACAATATGATTCACAACATTAGAGAATTTGTGATTGAATCACAACTAGTAAGTATCTCTACATGTGTAATTGTGATGTATTGAAATTATCCCTAGTCGATGAATTGATGTATTCAGACACCATCAATTCTGTTGAGACTAGCACGAGGTATACTCTTTGATTTATTCAAACAGCTGTTTCTCACTGGTTGGAGACATTGGGATGTCCGGAGTTGATCGTGGGTGCTAGTTATGGTAACTAGTTCATTGGAGTGACTAGTTGTAAGACTTCATGTGGTTCTTTGCATATATGGATATGTCAATGAAGTTCTTACTGCAACTTAAGTGTGATGTTCCTTTGACTTGCGGTATTCAAGTTATCTTGGTCATGAAGACTTATGTTTTGACATCTTAAGCAAGCATCCTTGAGGAGATGTGGACCTAGGATGATTGGGTATAAGTCGAAGTAGATGAAGGTGTTTGAATAGCCTATAGAGGATTTACCACTCATTGCGAGGAGATGTATACCCTATGGCCTCTCGTCAGATTGTTACTAAAGTCTTTGGCCAAAGCGTTACATGTTTAGAGTATGGTACTATTAGATACATGTGTAGTAACTAGAATCTGGAGGACGAGGAAGTAATACTTGGGCTAGGTGTGACGTAGTTAGCCTAGTGGGGACTGACACAATAGACCATGTCCTAAACCAAGTGGGTATAAAATGAGTGAAAGGAATGGGGCATGATTCATTATAGCTGCTGAAGGGTTTCAGAAGCGTTCTAGGATCAACCGTTGATTTTTCGGTTAATTGGGGATCATGATGTACTACTAGGTGCCACTCATGATCGTTCTATAATGAATGGTTAATTATAGACGACCAACATAAATCGGCAACCTATTTGGTTACACGCACAATGAGTGTTATCCGAAGGATTTAAAATGAGTTTGAGAATAGGATTCTTAGATCGAGAGAGACTAGGTTTGGTTGGACCAAACAAAGAGCGAGTATGAAATGGTTTCAGTCGCATCGGAAGCATGGATGGGCCGAGTCTTATGAAGACATGATGGATGAACCAAATTGGTTTGGTTTTAATCTAATGGTGGAAACTAAACCAAAGTGGTTTGGTTTGTTTTAAACGAATGAACCAAAGTTGGTTCGATTCATTTTAACTTAAAATAGAGCAACACGGTTTGGTTTATTTTAACTTAAGTTATTAGAGTGGGTTAACGGGTTTTGGTTACGAACCAATAACTCCTAGGAGAAGGTTTCTTGATGGTCAAGAAACACGCACTCTATAAAAATGTGGATTAAGGGTTTTTTTAAAAACCCTAAGAGTTATTTTTGGAAATAGCTAGCCTCCTCTTCTTCCTCCTTGCCCTTGCCGCCCACTTGGAGTTGTCATCCAACTTTGTTGCTGCCACCTCCTTGCCGCTGGCCACCCTCGAGCCACCCTTAGCCCCTAACCACCCTTGGCCGCCGGCGACCAAGGAGCAATCTGCCAAGCCTTTGACCGGTTATCTTCTCCACCAACACAAGTTGTCCAGTTTTAGACAACTTGTTTCTCTTTTTGTAGAGAAGTCATTTGGTCGGCATTTTGCGCTCCGACAACGACTTACTTGACGGGGATTGGATCTCTGGCAATCCTCATAGGTGGAAGTCCAAGGTTTCATCAATTGGTTGACGAAAACCACTTCCGAGAAGCGAGTTCATGGAGCTCGGTTTTTAGATCAGAATTTGATTCGGATTGTGATCGTCTCTCGGATCACATCGTCTTCGACTCGAGGCTAGTGACTTTTGCGAAGACGAGGGCCGTGGCTTTGTGAAGCTATCCCGATGATACTCTGTGTGGATACGGATTGAGGTGATTCTAGCGAGGGTCACTATAGTTGATGTCATTCCCGCTACACGTGATACGTCAGGTATAACTAGAATAAATTTCATTTTATTGCAAAATTTTAAATAGCGATTATATCTGCACATGTTGTATCCTGCATGCGTGTGATGTGTGTGTTGTAATAAAATTAGTTTATTACTTATTTTTGCTTCCGTTGTGTGCATGTTTACGAAACGTGTTCGAACACACTCGTCGCGGTGCCGGAGAAACCCAACAGTGGTATCAGAGCCCCATTATGTTTCGACATAATCGTAAAAATTATTTTGCGATAGTCATAATTGTATTTATGAAAATACTCTACTTTTGGAAAGTTTAGAAGTATTTATGGAAATTTTAATTTGTAAAGAAATTCAAATTGGAAGTTTCCTAATATGATTAGGAAATTTGTTTCCTAAATTAGATTTGACTTTCCTTAATTAATACTTTCCATAAATAAAATATGTGATTAAATTTGAAAATTTATTTCTTAATTTAATCATGATTTGATTTGAGAAATCAAATCTAAAACATATTTTATTTCCAAAATAGTTATGACAAATAAGGAAACTATTTGTACATGTCATAATTGTATGTCATGTAATTGCATTAGATGCATATCATTATGTCATGCATATTATGACATGTAGATGTATGTCATGTGTGTCATGTCATGTAGATAATAGTTATTTGCATGAAAAAGAGGATGAGACTTTAAAACCCTTACACAATATTAAAGTCTACACCTTCCATTAATATGGTTAGAACCAGAGTTCCGTTTCTTGTTTGGGTTGTTGGACTCTCTCTAAGCCCGGCTCGAACCTGAACATGTTCAAACCATTGAAATAGTTTATTACTAATATGGTAAGAGTCAGAGATCAATCGTTAGTTTGGGTTGTTGGACTCTCTCCAAGCCTGGCTAATTAGTTGAATGCGCTCTAACCACATTAAAACTATTTCGCGATTAATGGGTCGGCTTTAACTTATAGCATCGATTTGTTGGACTCTCTCCAAGGTCGATGTGAAAGGAGGTGAAGTTGGGTGCTATGCATATGATGCATACTTGTTAATGAGTTAATAACCCGATGTATGTGTGAACATTCAATTAGTTGATAGCACATTGTAATAGTTGCATATATGTGATATGCAATTGGTATACTTGATATCTACCATCGTAGCTAAGAATGACTTGTTGGACTCTTTCCAAGGTTGTTCTTATCTATGTTGGATATCAACCTATTCGGAGATGGACCTATGATCTCCCGAATTGATTTTGAGGGATTTTTGAATTCGAAAAATGAATGGGATTTTATAAATGTATGTGGATGCATTTTAAATCATCTTTCTCATATATGCTCAATTTGTATTTCTAAGTTAATCGCTTAATCATGATGTCTTTGAATTTGTGCTCTATTTTGGATTTGAATAAATTGACTGGGGAGAACTTCTTAGACTGACTTAGAAACTTGAGAACTATTCTCAAGACTGAAAAGCTTGAGTATATCCTCGAAGCGCCTCTTCCCGCCCGTCCTAGTGATGATGCAACTCCGGACCAATTGTTAGCCCATCAGAAACATGTGAGTGATTTTGAACTAGTGAGTTGTATCATGCTAGCCGTGATGGTACCCGAGCTGCGGAAACAGCATGAGCATATGGATGTTCATACCATAGTCTTTCATCTTTATGAGTTATTTGATGAGCAAGTGAGATCCGAAAGGTTTGAAGTCTCCAAGCTCCTCTTCACCTCTGAGATGCAAGAAGGTTCATCTATGGTACTGCTCAACATGCTGAAGGTTGTGAAACCTTCTGTGAAGCATGAGCAGGGGACGGTGTTGTTAGTTGATTCCTCGAAGAAAGGTTCTAAGAGGAAGTCAAAGGAACAGCAAAAGGGGAAGAAGAAAGGGGCTAAAAAGGCAGAACCATCTCAAAAGAACACTTGCCATCATTGCGGCAAGGAGGGTCATTGGCGAAGAAACTGCAAGATTTATCTTGAGTCCGTGAAGAAGAATAAGGCATCTGATGCCCCATCTTCTTCAGATATCTTCATTATTGATTGCCATTCTATTTCCTCAGACACTTGGGTATTGGATACTGGGTGTGGCTCACATATATGTAATGACATACATGAGCTAAGGAATAGAAAAAGACTCATCAAGGGAGAGTCAAATTTACGTGTTGAGAATGGAGCAAAGGTTGTTGCACTCGCCATCGGAACGTATTTGTTGAAACTCCCTACAGGACTTGTCCTAGAACTGAACAATTGCTTTTATATTCCTTCATTGATAAAGAACATCATTTCTATTTCTTGTTTAAATATAAATGGGTACCATTTAACTTTAAGTAACAATTGTTGTTACATAACTTTGAATGGCGTTCTTTATAGAACTGGAACTTTAAGCAATGATATTTATACGTTGGACGTATCCAGTGACATTTTCAATATCGAAGCGAGCAACAAGCGTGCTTGGAAAGATAATCAATTAGACTCCTATATGTGGCATTGTCGTCTTGGCCATGTAAGCAAGAGACGCATGTCCGAATTACACCGATGTGAAATTCTGGAATCGTTTGAATTAGATTCATACGATACATGCGAATCATGCTTAAAGGGCAAGATGACCAAGTTACCTTTTACTGGAAAAGGTGAACCATTGGGAGAGTTGCTTGGTCTAATACATACTGATGTATACGGACCTATGTAAACTCAAGCTCTAGGAGGCTATAGCTACTTCATTACCTTCACCGATGATTACTCACGGTTTGGGTATGTGTTCTTGATGAAACACAAGTCTGAAGTCTTTGAAAGGTTCAAAGAATTCAAAAATAAAGTAGAGAAACAACTTGGGAAGAGTATTAAAATACTTCGATCAGATCGAGGTGGTGAATACTTGAGTCAAGAGTTTCTAGATTATCTGAGGAACAATGGTATATTGTCTCAATGGACTCCGCCGTATACACCACAGCTTAATGGTGTATCTGAGAGGCGAAATCGGACCTTGTCCAGGTCAATAATGAATCATGCAAATCTTTCCAAGTCTTTTTTGAGGCTATACACTTCAGACATCTATTTATTTGCTAAACAGAGTCCCGACCAAGGTAGTCTCTACTACTCCATATGAGATATGGGCTAGTAAGAAACCTCGTTTATCTTACTTGAAGATATGGGGTTGTCCTGCTTATGTGAAGCGGACTGTGTCAGACAAATTGGATGCTAAGTCTGACAAGTGTCTATTTATTGGATGCCCTAAGGAAATGAGGGGTTACCAATTCTATCATCCTGTGAAACAAAAGGTATTTGTTTCAAGGTATGTTGTGTTTCTAGAGAAAGAGTTTCTCTTGCAAGAAAATAGTAGGAGTGTTGTTGAACTTGAGGAGGTTCAAGAGACTCCAATAGACATTAATGAGATACCTGGTCAAGCACCACAACCGATAACTCATAGTGATGAGCCTTCGACTGAACCTATTGTGACACCACATCTTCGTAGATCTGGTAGAACACGCAATATTCCTGAGAGATATGGATTTCTTGTAAGTGAATTGAACGACGTGTTACTCATTGATGATGAGAAGACTTCCAGTTATGAAGAAGTTCTGAAAAATTCAGAAAGAGACAAATGACTCGATGCCATAAAGTTGGAAATGGATTCTATGTATGAAAACCAAGTTTGTAACTTGGTTGACCCACCTGAAGGCATTAAGCCTATAAGGTGCAAGTGGGTTTTCAAGAAGAAAACCGACATGGATGGTAATGTGATTACTTATAAGGCTAGATTAGTGGCAAAAGGCTATCGTCAAAAGCAAGGTGTTGATTATGACGAAACCTATTCACCAGTTGCTATGCTTAAATCCATTCGGATGCTCCTGGCCATAACAGCTCATTATGATTATGAGATATAACAGATGAATGTGAAAATGGTTTTCCTTAATGGAAACCTACTCGAGGACGTGTATATGATACAATATGAGGGTTTCACATCGGTTGATAATACCAAGGTATGCAAACTTCGACGGTCCATATATGGATTGAAGCAAGCATCCAGGAGCTGGAATATCCATTTTGATGAGGCAATCAAAAGGTTTGATTTCTCACAAAAATTCGGACGAACCTTGTGTGTACAAGAAGGTTAGTAGGAGTGCAGTCGTTTTCCTAGTATTATATGTCGATGACATATTACTTATAGGAAATGATGTTTCTGTCTTACAGTCAGTTAAAATTTGGTTATCCAAAACATTCTCCATGAAAGACCTGGGAGAAGCAACCTACATCCTCGGGATTAAGATCTATAGGGATAGATCGAATAGGTTGCTTAGTTTTTTACAGTCTACATATATAGACCGAGTGCTAATGAGGTTTAGCATGTTGAAATCCAAGAAAGGTTTCCTACCCATCAGGCATGGGATACACCTTTCGAAGTTTATGTGTCGGCGCACAGAAGATGAGAGGATTTGCATGAATAAGATTCCCGATGCATCTGCAATAGGATCTATCATGTATGTTATGTTATGTACGAGGCCCGATGTATCGTATGCTCTGAGTGTCACGAGCAGATACCAGTCCGATCCAAGAATGGATCATTGGACGGCTGTTAAAACAATCCTTAAGTACTTGAGAAGAACTAAGGATGTGTTACTAATATATGGAGAAGGTGATATGGTAATATACGGGTAAATAAATGCCAGCTTCTAAACAAATAAGGATGATTCTAGGTCTCAGTCTGGGTACGCATTCACCTTGAATGGAGGCGCTGTAAGTTGGAAAAGTTCCAAACAAGACACTATAGCGGATTCTGCCACTGAGGCAGAATACATTGCAGCTTCGAAAGCAGCAAAGGAAGTGGTTTGGATCAAGAAGTTCATCTCTGAACTTGATGTGATCTCATCAACGATCCAAACATGTGATTCGCCGTTATCATCTGATCAGAGAGATCATCAGTAGGAAGGAAATACAAATCGAGAATATTCCTACTGAAAGGAACTTAGTGGACCCTTTAACTAAGGCCTTACCTCAAAGTAAGTTTGAGGGTCATGTTAGAGCTTATGGTATTGGATACCGTAGCGATTGACATTAGGCCAAGTGGGAGTTTGTTAGTAATATATGAGCGGTGTCCTAAGGCAATCGCCTTATGGTTGTACCATTTATTTGATAAATGAACATTCACTATTTGAGTATACATATTTTCATGTATTTGATTGGATCTTAAACTCATTTACTGAATGTCCGTAATACGATTCACAACATGAGAGAATTTGTGATTGGATCACAACTAGTGAGTATCTCTACATGTGTAATTGTGATGTATTGAAATTATCCCTAGTCGATGAATTGATGTATTTGGACACCATCAATTATGTTGAGACTAGCACGAGGTATACTCTTTGGTTTATCCAAGAAATTGTACCTCACTAGCTGAAGACATTGGGATGTCCGGAGTTGATCATGGATGCTAGTTATGGTAACTAGTTCATTGGAGCGACTAGCTGTAAGACTTCATATGGTTCTCTGCATATATGGATATGTCAATGAAGTTTTTTCTGTAGCTTAAGTGTGATGTTCCTTCGACTTGCGGTATTCAAGTCATCTTGGTCATGGAGACTTATACTTTGACATCTTAAGCAAGCATCCCTGAGAAGATGTGGACCCGGTATGATTGTGTATAAGTCGAAGTGGCCGAAGGTGTTTGAATAGCCTATAGAGGATTCACCGCACCTTGCGAGGAGATGTATACCCTATGGCCTCTCGTTGGATTGTTACTAAAGTATTTGGCCAAATCATTACATGTTTAGAGTATGGTACTCTTGGATACATGTGCAGTAACTAGAATATGGAGGACGAGGAAGTAATACTTGGGCTAGGTGTGACGTAGTCAGCCTATTGGGGACTGACACAATAGACTATGTCCTGAACCAAGTGGGCATAAGATGAGTGAAAGGAATGAGACACGATTCATTGTAGTTAATGAAGGGTTTCAGAAGCGTTCTGGGATCAACCATTGATTTTTCGGTTAATTTGGGATATGATGTACTACTAGGTGACACTCATGATCATTCTATAATTAATGGTCAATTAGAGACGGCCAATATAAACCAGGAACCTATTTGGTCACACGCACAATGAGCGTTATCCGAAGGATTTAAAATGAGTTTGAGAATAGGATTCTCAGATCGAGAGATACTAGGTTTGGTTGGACCAAACAAAGAGTGAGTATGAAATGGTTTCAGTCGCATCGGAAGCATGGATGGGCCGAGTCTTATGAAGACATGATGGATGAACCAAATTGGTTTGGTTCTAATCCAATGGTGGAAAATAAACCAAAGTGGTTTAGTTTGTTTTAAACGAATGAACCAAAGTTGGTTCGGTTCATTTTAACTTAAAATAGACCAATGCGGCTTGGTTTATTTTAACTTAAATTATTGGAGCGGGTTAACGGTTTTTGGTTATGAACCAATAACTCCTAGGAGAAGGTTTCTTGATGGTCAAGAAACACGCACTCTATAAAAACGCGGATTAAGGGTTTTTTGAAAAAAATCCTAAGAGTTATTTTCGGAAATAGCTAGCCTCCTCTTCTTCCACCTTGCCCTTGCTGCCCACTTGGAGTTGTCGTCCAACTTTGTTGCTGCCACCTCCTTGTCGTCGGCCAACCACTAGACGCCGGCCACCCTCAGCCTCTGGCCAACCACCCTTGGCCGCCGGCGACCAAGGAGCAACCACCCAAGTTGTCCAGTTTTGGATAGCTTGTTTCTCTCTTCGTAGAGAGGTCGTTTGGTCGACATTTTGCGCTCCGACAGTGACTTACTTGCCGGGGATTGAATCTCCGGCAATCCTCATAGGTGGAGGTCCAAGGTTTCGTCAATTGGTTGATGAAAATCGCTTCCGAGAAGCGAGTTCGTGGAGCTCTTTTTTAGATCCGAATTTGATTCGGATTGTGATCGTCTCTCGGATCACATCTTCTTCGACTCGAGGCTAGTTACTTTTGCGAAGACAAGGCTCGTGGCTTTGTGAAGCTATCCCGATGATACTCTGCGTGGATACGGATAGAGGCGATTCTAGCGAGGGTCGCTACGGTTGATGTCATTCCCGCTACACGTGATACGTCAGGTATAACTAGAATAAATTTCCTTTTATTGCAAAATTCTAAATAGCGATTATGTCTAAACATGTTGTATCCTGCATGCATGTGATGTGTGTATTGTAATAAAATTAGTTTATTACTTTTTTTGCTTCCGCTGTGTGCATGTTTACGAAATGTGTTCGAACACACACTCGCCGCGGTGCCAGGGAAACCTAACACTAAATGGGAAGGACCTTATCAAGTCCTCAAGAAGCTGAGCTCGGAGGTTTATTATTTGCGAGATAAGGAAGGGAGAGAGTTGGTTCGACCGTGGAATGCTTTCCACCTATGACCTTATTATGTTTAATTCGGACTGGGTATGTAATCACTACTCGCTACTTAAAGTAGTAAAATCTACTACTCTTTCAATGTATCCACCATCTATTCCCTCTGATCTCGGACCGAGGCATCCATCAACAAAGTCGGCAAGTCAACGCAATCTATTATTTCATTAGTCTCGCACTAAGGCATCCATCAGTAAAGTCACTAATTCGGCACCGTCTATTCCCTCTGGTCTCGGACGGAAGTGTCCATTAGTAAAGTCGCCAATACGACGCAGTCTATTCCCTCTGTTCTCAGATCGAGGCATCCATCAGCAAAGTCGTCAATTCGGCACCATCCATTCCCTCTAGGCTTGGACCGAGGTGTCAATTAGAAAAGTTATCAGCTCGGCACCATCTATTCCCTCTGGTCTCAGACCGAGACATCCATCAGCAAAGTCGTTAATTCGGTGTCATCTATTCCCTCTGGTCTCGGACTGAGGTGCCCATCAACAAAGTCACAAATTTGGTGTTGTCTATTCCCTCTGGTCTTAGACCGAGGTATGCATCAGCAAAATCATCAGGTTGACACAATCTATTATTCTCTTAGTCTCGCACTAAGGCATCCATCAACAAAGTCGCAAGCTCGACACCGTCTATTTCCTTAGTCTCGCACTAAGGCATCCATCAACAAAGCTACCAGCTTGGCGTTGTCTATTCCCTTAGTCTCGGACTAAGGCGTCCATCAGCAAAGTCGTCAGTTCGACGCAATCTATTATTTCCTCAGTCTCGCACTAAGGTATCCATCAGTAAAGTCACTAGCTCGGTGTCATCTATTCCCTTAGTCTCGCATTAAGACATTTATCAGCAAAGTCGTCAGCTCAGCGTCATCTATTTGCTTAGTCTGAGACTAAGACATCCATCAACAAAGTCGCCAATTCAACATAAGTTATCATTCCCTTAGTCTTAGACTAAGGCATCCATCAGTAAAGTCGTCGATTCAGTGTAATATATTATTCCCTTAGTCTCGGACTAAGGCTTCCTACGACTAAGTCACCCTTTTATCATTGACTCGGTGCTCTCCCCTCATGTCAAAGTTATTTATGTTACTAATCCTTTTTTTAGACATTATTTAGTTCAACGTTGTCTTCTCAACACAATTTAAAATAAGGCATGTATTAGACTATCTGCAGAAAAGAAAAGTTACATGACATTGATCTTTCAAAAGTTCATTACAAAGACATCGTTCAAATACAAGAATCAATCCCCTAGAACATCATCGGGGATCTCGTCTAGCAGCCACTGTAGATCTAAAAAAGTTAGGGGAGTCCTAGGAGGAGGATTGTCGACTTCTCAGAAGTGGTGTATCACCCCGCTATAACTAATCTCCAGCATCTTGACGGTGTGTTCCCCTATTATATCGACGAATTCTTCAGAAGCAAGGAACACCCTTTTCTTGTTCACCCACCGACCCTCCTCTCCTTCCTTGTAAGAGGTTAGCATGGCCTTGATAGCCTCCACCTCTGTGGCTAGCACCTCTCGACGAGCAGCTTCTTTCGCTGCTTGAGCTTGTCAAGTTTGCTCTGACTCTTGCAGTTTAGCCCGGAGCTCATCTACTTCCGAGGCCTTTGTTTGAAGCTTGTCTAGCTCTCAAATCTGACCTTGTAGTATGACTATCTCGACCTCGTGTATGAGAGCCCCTTCTTTGTAGATAGCCAATTCAACTTAGGTAATTTCTGGCTCCTTCTCTTTATCCTGGAGTAGTGTCGAGCTCTTAGCAGCCTAGGTTTGCATCGCTCGGTAGGACTCCAATAGAGAGGGAAGTCGAACTATCAGTTCTAGTTGATGCACCCAAATCTGAATAAAAAGACAAGTTAGTATAGTGGAGAAATTCTAAGGGGAAGAGATAAGCTAATTACCTTAGTATTTAGTAAGTTCATCGAGTCACACAAAGTCGGCACAAATTTCTTCCTTACTTCGGCTCCCTCTGTCTCTCGAATGTGCTATAAAAAACCTCAGGGAGGAGAGGGGTGCGTGACCCTAGGTACTTCAGGCCCTGAAGATGCCCCTAGGAGAGAAGGTGAATTAGGACTTGGTTCCTGAGGCATGGATGGAGGTAGCTCGAGAGGAGGAGGATCTTGGGTTTCCGGGATGGAGCTTGTGCCTGCAGGAGTGGAAGTCTTAGCTGTTGGGCTGGGAGATCGGAGAGACGAACTCGACCTTGCAACAATTTCCTCAGTCTGACCTCATTTCTGAGGTTAGCCTTGTTCTTCGGAATCTCCAGAGCTCATTATCTCAGACACTAAAGAGGGTCAAGGTGGTGGCATCTAGTCAGACCTTGCCTTTGAAGGAGTTTCAGCCTATGATGTGGGAGGGGAATCCACTTGAGCCCTAATCCACTTCAGATGTTTATTGCATGAAGCCCTAAACATGATGTCAACTATAAAAGAAAAATCAAGTTAGTTTTGTTAGAGATCGATTGACGTCACTAGAGGGGGGGGGGGTGAATAGCAATTCGCTTCATTACTTAGAATTCGATCGCGTTCATTCAATTGCTTGTCTACAATGATGTTAGTGCACAATGAAATATACAATAAATACAAATGCACAACAAGTATATAACATGGTTCAGAACCTAGGGTTCCTACTCCACGAGTCGAGCTCAAGTGAGCTCTAGTGATGTACACCACCACTAATGAAACTCTCCTTCTCGGAAAACACTCCGGAGGTGGAGAAACCTCTTATAAGTGATTACAAAAGTAATACAACAATAAGATACAATCAACTACAATAATACAAACACAATATAAAGAAAAACTTTACAACAGATTGATTTGATTGTCTTGCTTATTGCTTGCTTTGGATTGCTCTTGAAGGTCTAAAATGCAGCAGCAATTCCCTTTCAAAATCTTCCTAAACACTGATGCAAAATCCTCCATCTCGAGCTCCTTTTATAACTTGCATCGAGCTGATTTTGTGCCTATCAATCGATCGCCAAAAGGCCTCAGTCGACTGCCCGCAGTGTCATTGTCTCACAACGGCTCAATCTACACTGGAAAAACTCCAACGGATACACTAGCAGTCGACTACCTTTACTAGCAATCGACTGATGGCCTGATAGTCGACTGATCAGTCGACTACCAAAGCTTCTGTGCTCGTGTCCACTTAAATCAGTCGACTTCCCTTCATGACAGTCGACTACTTATGGGTCAATCGACTGCTAAACCCTAGCAGTCGACTGCCAAGGTCACAAAATAGCAATCAAGCATCAGTCGGCTCCTGACCAATCGACTGGTCATAATCCCAGTCGATAGATCATAGTTGACTAGGCTACCAAGTGTCAAAAACTCGAATAGTCGATTGATCCATAACCCCAGTCGATTGATAAACCTCAAAAATGAGGTTTAACTCAAGTATGATCCCTTCATACTTGATAGACTACCCTTAGCCTAGACCTAAGCCCTCTAGCCACCTACATCAGCCTCACGCCTATCGGATCCCTCCAAGTCATCTATGACGTGTTCATCCATATGCTAGCCTTTAAGTGCTTCCATTGGCTATTGTCTTGTTAACCGGATTTGCTTTGCCAAGGTACATTTGGACTTACACCGCTAAGACAAACTTTGGACTTTACACCGTCAAACATTGAACTTATGCCGCCAAGACTATAGCTTGGACTTTACGCCGCCAATATCACATCCCTGGACTTCCCAAATGTCAAGTATCCATACTTGGACTTTCATCACCAAAGTTCACTTGGACTCTACGCCGCCAAAACTACAGATTGGACTTATACTGCCAAGACTATACCTTTGGACTTTCCTTGCCAAGTACCCATGACTTGGACTTTACATGCCAAATACCCAAGACTTGGCCTTTCCATGCCAAGTACACAAGACTTGGATTTTCCATGCCAAGTACACAAGACTTGGACTTTTCAAATGTCAAGATCATTCTTGGACTTCTCATGATAATCACATTGTCAATCGTTTTGTCGAACATCAAAATACTACTTGAGTCAAACTCGAGTTAGGTCAATCGTGACCTGGGTCGATTGAACCAACAATATCCCCTTTTTTTAATGTTTGGCAAAACCTTTGAGTTAGGCTACCTAACTCAAGCCATCAATTCTCTCCCTTTTTGAAATACATCAAAAAGTCTCTCCCCAAGGGTACCAATGTCTCATATACCAATGAGATCTTATATTCTACCCCTTGGTCCAAAAACATTTAGGATGTCTTCATTCTTCCTAGTGATAAATCATATATCACTAAATGAGAGGCAATCCTCACTATTCTCCAATTCTCCCCTTATGAGGAAAAATCCATCCATCATCCCTTGATGGATAACCTCCCCCTAAGGCTTGTTCCCTCTTGACCATTGCACCAACAATGTCCTTGAAGAGTTCCTAAGCAAATAGGAAACTTAAACCATCGAAATTAAGGGCAAAGATTCAACATTGAACTTTCACCTCCCTTAAAATTCGATTTTCACCTTAAACACCTCTCCTAATTCATTGCCAATAAATTTTTACCCTTCCAATGCTTTCCAAAGTATATCCTAGGGTTATGAGACGTTAGGATACCTAGGGATGGCTGAAAACATGCTAAACAAATATTGTTTACCCGAAATCAGCCCAGTAGTCAACTTGATCAGCAATTAGTCGACTGCTAGTAGCATCAGTTGACTGCCAAACTGAGACAGTCGACTGCTATCTGATTTTCAGAAATCAAATTTACATAAATGAATTTGGAAAATGCATAAGTAAAAATATGTATTTTAAAAAATCTTGAAAATTCATACGTACATTACTTACATGAAATACAATGAGTGAAAAATAGTCTTAAAATAAAATATCCATTAAAATGAGAGATTGATACAAAGTTCAAAACCATTGAAACTTTCAATATTTTTGACATACTTTGTATCAACTTCTTCAATGGTGATTTCTATCAAAAGATAGATTTCGCCAAGGTTTTCTAAAATGATTTTAAAATATTTTTGGAAATCTATTTTGAACCATGGGCTATGGTCTAGATGTACATGGCTTGTAAATTAGTTTTCCTCATGATTCATCATTATCATTTAATGAGTTCTAAGTTCAATATGATGTACCAAATAAGCACATGAACTTAACTCATTTTCTAGCATCTCACATGTGTCTAAGGTGTATGAAAACACACACAAGTCAATTTAATGTTCTTGTGAGATGTGGGTTTAGGTTCTTAGGGGTTCATGCATTCTTCTAGGCAACTCTATTTGATTTCCTTATACTTGGGATTTCAAATCATGTCATTTGCCTTAAATCAATTTGATTAACCAAAATGCATGAAATATGATCATGGTATAAAATGATGTTATAATTAAACCATGTACCAATGATACATGATGTCATGACGTAAAGATATACTTTAATATAAGCATGACATTTACAAAAATATACTCATGACATATTAAAATAACCATAAGAAATATGATGTCATGATATATATATATGGATTTCATAGTTGAAATAGAAGTTATGACTTACACATGATGACATGACATAATAGTAACGAATGACCATATACATCAGCACATGTAATAAGCAAACATCACACAGTATCACAACCAGATAAATAACACACAATTTTGTAAAAGAAAATATTTCATTTATCTTAAAAGTCATCCCTACAAGTGATAGATAGATGTTTGGACCCTCAACCTCGCTACGAAAATAAAAGAAAATTACATAATTGTAGTCCTAACTACCATTCACCAGTATCGTCGACCGGAGGTGGTGGAGGAGGTGGAGGTTGCTGACTCAGAGTCCAGCTCTGCATCTCTCGTACACCTTGAGCTGACATTGCTCCATTTGACTCAGCTGTTGAGCCATGGAGGACTGCTCTCGCTGAATCAAGGACACATGGTAAGCAATGGAGGACTGCTCTAAGCTGAGCTCCTCAAAGCGGGTGTCGATCTCCTCATGAAAGTCCTCAAATCTAGAATCTAGTCATGCAAAGCGAGCTGAGAGACCCTCAGATGGTGCGTCTGGTAGCACAGGGACATCCTGCCCAGCAACTCCTTCTCCATGCTCCCCAGTTGGCTGAAGTGGCTCCGCTGACCACTCCATCCGTCCATAGCTCATTCGCATCCCAGCTAATGTAAAGTGCCTCAAGGTGATGCGGTCGTAGGAGTCAGATAGTGGCCTCAAAGTCCCCCTGGAGATGTTTTGCCCCTAGATGCTAACCATGTAGTAATGATATGGCCAAAAGGCATATGAATCTTCCCTTGGACAAGGGACACAAAGTGGATGATGCAATGAAAAATATTTAATGCCAGATTGGCATCTAATAGATTACGCATTGCATACATAAAAAATAAATGAGGTCGGACCATGGCTTGTCCCCTAGTGACTATAGGTAATATACATGCAACAATGACCTTATAGAGGACATTATCTGGAGCTAATAAGTCATTGATGGAAAATAATTTTTGACCTAAATGACGGGGTCGGTGAAAGAAATGTTGATGCATATGATCCAGAGTGATATGATAAAAAGGTGCAGGGGGTGATTGATCTATGACAGTATAAAACACAAAAATGTCATCCGATGATTGACACTCCATAAATTGTCGTAGGATCTTCGGAGTAAAGTCCAGATTGCGTTTTGCAACGCAACTCTGATACATCGAACCATCCCCGACTCTCCTAAGATTGGAGTAAAACTCTGTGAGAAGGTCAACATTAATAGGATGCGTGCAAAATACTAGCTTCACTAGTTGATAATGCATGATGATTTGAATTACATCTCCACAATAGGACTGAAAGAATGACTCATCTAATAATGTACAACAATAGGCTAATACATTCGAGACAGTGTCTGGGATACATTACCGGTCTCTACCCTATGCTTTTGTCTAAATGTATGCAATGAAATGAATGAACACAAAAATTTGATTAGATCAAGGCATTTCATGGAAAAAAAAGTTAGGGTTTAGGTTAGAAGCGTTACTTAGGCACCATTTGGATTTGAAGTTGTAGGAAACAACCAGAATAGGTGAATGCTAGAGGAGAACGGTCGGAATGGACTCTTGAGCCTAGAATTCTAATTTGGGCGGAATCGATGAAAATAGTAATAGGAGAAGGCTTCCATTAGCATGATAAAGAGAAAAAAGCAGTGGAAAAAGCTTAGTTTATCTAGGGCTTACCGAGAGCTAAGAACAGCGGCAAGAACTCAGATGAGGAAAAACGAGATCGTCGGGAAGAAGGAGTGCACGTGAAGAAGTCGAACCACTAGGGTTCGGGCTTATAAAATCGTGACCATCAGTCGAATGCTATCCCAAAGTAGTCAACTGCTCAAGGTTTTGTGACCGGGTCACAGCAATAGCAGTCGACTGCTAGGGTTCGACAATCGATTGCTCAACTCTTTGTGTCATGCTACAGTAACTTCAATCGACTATTCAACTGAAGCAGTCGACTGATATCTGATTATTTGGTTGGAATTTCTGAGGATTTGATTTGTTCACTTAATTTTGTTGCATTTGGTGTGTTTTTTGCATGTATATCGATTATATCAGTATTATGCTTGTATTTTTGTATTTGTTAATGTGTTTTGATATTTTTTATTTTATTTTCACAAGCATTAATATCCAAGGATTTTATTCCTAGCATCTCACCCTTTCTAGATGTTGAAATACACAATCAAGATGAACCCTATATTCTTATGAGATGCAATACATCATAAACTCACCTTTCATATAAACATACGATATGACATATAAAGCATGACAAGTGTATGAAATACAAAGGTATATAATACCTAAGTGTTAGTCCCAATTGTCATTTTCTAAAATTAAAGAAATTTTGCCTTAAACCCAATTCTCCCAAGTGTGACAAAAATTCAAAATGGCACACCATGACCTCTAAACCTAATTGTGTCAATTTTGATCAATTTTCCATACTTCTCAAATTTATTGGCACATCCTAAAATCCTTTAGGATTAAGTTTCAATTTCATTTCCAAAGTATCAACTTTGAAAATGTCCTAAAGTGCCAACTTTATTATAGTTAGGTTAACTATCTATCCATTCAAGTGGACACACCCTAATCCATATGGCGTGAGGGAATCATGCTTCTAGGAACCCAAAACCTATTTGAGCTCTTTGGGTTTACTAGGTACTCACTAGGGATATCCTCCCTTAGTACCTTCCTAATGACTCTCTTAAGCTTAGAAGCCTTGGTCATTTAGGTCTTGTCAAGTTTAACCTTAGGGGCAACTCCCCTTGTAACCTTCTTAGTGACCTTCCTAGATTTTTTTTAAAACTTTAGTCACTAGACACACATCATGGTCAACTCTAGGGATGACCTCCCTTATGACCTTGACTTTCCTAGACCTAGATTTAGTTCCATAATCAAATGGAACATTGTGATAGGTAGGCTTATCTACCTTGGACCTAGGCTTATGACTCAAGCCTTTTTTGCCCATAGATGAACCTTGCTTATTAACCCCTAGATTTTGTCTATTACACCCTAGAATCATATTTTCCATCTTCTTAAGGGTCTTTTTCATTTTCTCAAACTTTGACCTCAAAGCTTGATTTTCCAACTCTAATTTTTCAATTTTTGAATTTTCATTCATTCTTTGGGCATTGTTATTTCTTTTAGGCATATGCCTACTCCTCTTAGGATTAACGCCTAAATAGTTCTCTACCTTCCTAATAGCTTCCTTAGGTAGAGTAGTCTTAGGGGTAGTAGTTCTAGAACTATCCTTAGTCCTAATTTCATATGATTTAGCCCCTAAGTAATAAGATTTTTTCTAGCATGCTTTTCATGATTATGCACAATTGCAAGTGAATTGAAGGCATGCTTTTTGTTATAACATAAAGAAGAAGCAATATTTAGATTTACCTTAGGGTTTGCCTTAGCTCCCCCTACATGTGTAACTCCTCCCATGCTCTTGGTTTGTTTCCTCCTCTTAGGGAATTGAGTTCAATAATGACCCTGTTGTTGACACTTAAAGCACACCACGTACTCCTTGCTCTTCGTTCTTTGGGGTTTGGCTACCTTGAGCTTCTCATTGGCCTTAGGTGGTACTTGCGCTTTCTTCTTGGCCAATTTTGACCACTTGCTCTTATAATGCCCATGTTCTCTACACTCAAAACACATAATATGATTTTATCTTTAATCACTATGTTTGAGTTACCTTCTTTGGTAAGGGAATTTTGGATTTCTTCTTCCTTTCTCCCGGATGTAGAAGTTTCTTCTTGCTCTTCCTCCGGTGTGAAAAGTCTCTCCTCCCCCTCAATCCTTGAAGTGGAGACTTCTTCAACCTCTTCTTCCTCCTCGGATGTCGAATAACTCTTGACATCTGAATTCTCACATTCTTGAGCCGATGAGCATCCTTTGGCTTCTTGGGATTTTTCTTCACTTGAGGTCGGTGAGGGATTTTTGTGGAAGTCAACCAACTTATTCCACAATTCGTTAGCATCCCTATAATCTCCTAATCTAGACACAATATCATTAGGAATCAAATTTAATAGCATGCTTGTTACCTTGTCATTTCTTTCGAATTTTTCTAGTTGCTCCTCCGTCCATTTCTTCATCTTAAGAATTTTACCCTTCTTGTCCATTGGGGCTTCAAATCCTTGCATCAAAACAAACCAATTTTCTATTTCATACATTAGAAAATGTTCCATCCTCACCTTCCAATGATCAAATTCTTTAGCTCCATAGAGTTCATAGGGAGGAGGCATGTTGATGTCCCATCCCAATCTAAGACTTGGCTCCTCCATCTTCCTTCTTCCCTTTAGCATGCTCCTTTGGTTGTTAAACCTTGAAGAGCATCCTCGCTCTAATACCACTTGTTAGAGATTGGTTGACATCACTAGAGAGGGGGTGAATAGTGATTCGCTTCGTCGCTTAGACTTCGATCGCGTTCGTTTGATTGCTTGTCTACAATGATGTTAGTGCACAACAGAATATACAACAAATACAAATGCACAACAAGAATACACAAGCATATAATGTGGTTCGGAACCTAGGGTTCCTACTCCACGGGTCGAGCTCAAGTGAGCTCTAGTAATGCACACCACCATAATGAAACTCTCCTTCTCAAAAAACACTTTTACAAGTGATTACAAAAATAATACAACAATAAGATACAATCAACTACAATAATACAAATAAAATGCAAAGAAAAACTTTACAAGAGAGTGCTTTGAATGTCTTGCTTGTTGCTTGCTTTGGATTGCTCTTGAAGGTCTAGAATGCAGCAGCAATTCCCCTTCAAAATCTCCCCAAAAATTGATGCAAAATCCTCCATCTTGAGCTCTTTTTATAATCTACATTGAGCTGATTTTGTGCCTAGAAGGCGACCGCCAAAAGGCCCCATCGACTGCCCACAGTGTCGTTGTCTCACAACAACTCAATTCACGCTGAAAAACTCCAACATATACCTTAGCAATCAATTGCCTTTACCAATAGTCGACTGATGGCCTGACAGCCGATTGATCAGTCGACTACTAGAGCTTCTGTGATTATGGCCACTTAAATCAGTCGACTTCCCTTCATGGCAGTCGACTACTTGTGGACCAATTGACTGCTAAACCCTAGCAGTCGACTGCTAAGGCCACAGAACAGCAGTCAAGCATCAGTCGACTCCCGACCAGTCGACTGATCCTAGTTGACTAGGTTGCCAAGTGTCAAACACTTGGCTAATTGACTAATCCATAATCTCAATCAACTGATAAACCTCAAACATGAGATTTAACTCAAGTATGATCCCTTCATACTTGATAGATCACCCTTAGCCTAGACCTAAGCCTTCTAGCCACCTCCATCAACCTCACGCCTATCGGATCCCTCCAAGTCATCCATAATTTATTCATTCATATGCTAGCCTTCAGGTGCTTCCATTGGCTATTGTCATGCTAATCGAGTCTACTTTGCCAAGGTACATTTGGACTTACACCGCCAAGACAAACGCTTGGACTTTACGTCACCAAACATTGGATTTATGCCACCAAGACTACATCTTAGACTTTACGCCATCAATATCACACCCTTGGACTTCCCAAATGCCAAGTATCCATACTTGAACTTTCATCACCAAAGTTCACTTGGACTTTACGCTGCCAAGACTACAGCTTGGACTTATGCTGCCAAGACTATACCTTTAGACTTTCCTTGCCAAGTACCCATGACTTAGACTTTCCATGCTAAGTACCCAAGACTTGGACTTTCCATGCCAAGTACACAAGACTTGAACTTTCCATGCCAAGTACACAAGACTTGAACTTCTCAAATGCCAAGACCATTCTTGGACTTCCCATGACAATCAGATTGTTAATCGTTTTGTTGAACATCAAAATACTACTCGAGTCAAACTCGAGTCAGGTCAATCGTGACCTGGGCCGATTGCACCAACAAGTTTGTATATGAATGATGGACGGAATATGAAGTTTCTTACCCAGAGAACCACTCAGCTCGATTTTTATGGGGCTTAGGCCAAAATGATGGAGTAGACCCTCCTCAAGAAGCAAGATGATGTCAAAGCTCATATCGGCTAAGACTTTAGTTGTTTCTCAATATGAGGTGAGCTCTTTATAGTGTCTCAATTGGGAGGCAAAGGTAATTCCATTTGTCAATTAGTCGGCCAGTCGAAAGAAGGGACGGGCCGAAGGTAAAAGTACCAAGATTTCCAATGCTTGTGGGAAGTGATAAAATTCCTAAGAAATTTGGTGGAGCGCTTAGCAGTGTAGTAGAAGTCTCCGGGTTCTTTTCTTTTCAGGGTAAAGAAGAAATGGAAAGTCTTTGTGCTCAAAGGGAGATTGTAAAAGTGGAAGATGATAATGACTCCACAAATCAGACTGACAGAGTTGGGGGCTAATTTTTGTACATGAATACCAAAATAGATTGAAAGCATACGGAAGAAGAGCGGAATGGGAAATCGAAGGCCTGTGACTAGCTGACCGTGAAAGAAGGTGATAAACCCGTCAAGTGGAGGAGTGCTAAGTAATTGGTCCAACCGAGGTATGCGCAAGCGAGAGGAATTAGGGATCTTGAAGGAAGTCCTAAGGGTTATCCTATCCTCTAGGTCGAAGGTCATGGAAGTAGTTTCGTACTAGAAGGGAGAGTTATCAACCATGAAGTGAAACAGGGAAATGAGAATTATGGGATGAGGAAGAAAATCAGAGCCAAAATCAAGAGAAGAGTCGTGGAGGAAGACACTGCACCAAAGATAGAAGAGTCGTAACTTGGTGAGGATTTATAAGGGGAAGAGGTGGTGGCAACCGTCAAATTGGTGACTAAGTGTCAAGGCACGATCGGAAGCGTTAGATCAGCTATAATTATCTCTGATCTGAACCGTCACTTCGGATCTACGGATCACAGTCATTCCATCAAAGGAATAACAGCATGACACGTGTCGACCATTATGACATGCGTAAGCCCCTGGAATAGTACTGAGAGGTTCGGAGTACGAAGCGACAATCTCATAAGAAGGAGGTCATAATTTAAGATCTCTCCATTATGGGTATTATCTCGAATGGTTCCGAGGTAAAGATTTGTATGACATGTGTGGATCGTCGAGAGGGTCTTGCGGATTTGAAAAACAAAGAGGCGACTTCATGAAAGGGATGTTGGGGATCTTGATGTGCGCTAGAGGGGGTGAATAACATTCGTTCGATTTCATTTTTCATCGTTCTTGTCTACAAATGTTAGTATACAACAAAAACAAGTATAACATAAACAAAATGCAATACACGAGCACTACACCAGTTTTAACGTGGTTCAGAGATCAACTCATACTCTAGGACAATCCTTAAGGTGGATTACTCCTCTTGCAAGCTTCCACTATCTTCTCCTTTGGATGAACACCAAGGTAGAGAAAAACCTTCTTACAATCTAGCGCTTATACAACAACACCAAACAAATACAAGTAAAGAGATAAAATGAAATACAACACAAATAAAGCTTTACACAAGAATGCTTTTTATCATTGTTGAGTTTGGAGGCTTTGGAGCGGCGTTTAAAGACCTGGAATGCAGTAGCACTTCCCTTCAAAACCTCCAAAAACTGGATGCCAAAATCTCCATCGAAGTCCACCTTTTATAAGCTACCATCGGGCTGATTTTTCGCCTACCAGTTGACTGGCCTTACCCCTAGTCGACTGGTCACTATACCATTGCCTCACAACGGACTAATCCACATCGAATTACAGTCGATCAGTCAACTGCTCATATCCATCAATTGACTTCCATAGGCCAGCAGTCGACTTTCATGAGAAATCAGTTGACTTAGAAATATTCTACACTCTATCCACTTAAAACCAATAGACTACCAGTGGTCATTCAACTGGTCCAAACCACCAGTCGACTACCCGAGCACTAGTCAGTTTTCCTGATTCATAGTCGATCGAGCACCAGCTCGAGACGATCCGACCACTCGACCAGTTGATTGGTTCATAACCCCAGTCAATTTCCCAAGTTTTATGAGTTCCAATTGATTGCCGAACAATCTATGTGATTGTTTTAACACACCAGTTGATTGGATCAAGTCCCAGTCGACTGGTCCCAGTCAACTGGTAAACCTCAAAACTGAGATTTAACCCCAAGTATGATCCTCTCATACTTGACACTTACCCTTAGCCTAGACCTAAGCCTTCAAGTTACTTCCATTAGCCTCGCGCCTTTGGTTCGAGTCCACGACTCCTCACCCTTGCGCTAGCCTTCAAGTACTTCCTTTGGCTTTGTCATGCTATCGGGTACCTTTAGTTTAGACCTAAACCATCAAGCCACTTCCATCAGTCTCATGCCCTCATGTTGAGTCCATAACTCCTTACCTTTTGTGCTAGCCTTCAAGTGCTTTCTTTAGCTTTGTCATGCTAACTGATCTACCTTTGCTAAGAGGTAGTGCTTCTGGGACTTTCATTTCCAAGTTACACTTGGACTTTCATCGCCAAAACTATACACTTGAACTTACACAGTCAAGACTACACACTTAGACTTTTCTTTTGTCAAGTATTCATACTTAGACTTTCCTAGCCAAGAATCCATTCTTGGACTTCTCCATTACCAAGTATCCATACTTGGCCTTTCCCTTGCCAAGTCTTTTTACTTGACTTTTCCTTGCAAAGTATTCATACTTAGACTTTCCCTTTGCCAAGTCTCCATACTTGGGCTTTCCCTTGCCAAGTATCCATACTTTGACTTTCACTCGGGTCTTACTCGAGCTTGATCAATCTTGACCTGAAATTGATTGCTCCAACAATCTCCTCGTAATAATCTCCCTCATATGATATTGGATGTCCCAAACAATCCACTAGTCATACTATCATACATATTGTCAAACTTATTGTTGAACATCAAAACACCACTCGAATCCCACTTGAGCTTGGTCAACATTGACCTGAGGTTGATTGCACCAATAATTTTCCCCCTTTTGATGTTTGACAATACCTTTAAGGCTAACTCAATAGCCCAACTTGAGTCTTCTTATGCCAAGACATAATGAAGGTTTCCTAAATAAATATTTCATTTCTCCCCCTTTGGCACACATCAAAAAGTCTCTCATATTCTAATGAGATCCTCATTCACCTCCTTTTTTTAAACATCATCCATCATACCTAGATAGATAATCTCCCCCTAAAGGCTTACTCGCCCTGGACCATTGCACCAACAAGGTCCTTTGAGATTTCCTAAGCCTATAGGAATCTAAACAATAAAAAATAAGGGTAAAAGTTCAAACTTGAACCTTAACATCTCTTAAAATTTGATTCTTATCCTAATTAACTCTCCAATTCATTTTCAATGAATATCTCACCATTCCAATGCTTTTCTAAGCATATCATAGGGTTAGGAGTAGTTGAGATACTTAGGATTGCTGATAAATAGTCAAACAAACCTTGTTCAGCTAAAATCATACACATCAGTCGACTGATTTCAACTACCAGTCGATTGATACCACCACTAGTCAAATAGCTACATGTAGTAGATGACTGGTGTCTAATTTTTCAGAAATCAGAGTTTTTCAGTTGAATTTTGAAAATGCATAAGTAATTCTATAATTTTTAAAAAAATATTGAAATTTAAAAATCTTGAAATTTTATATAGATATTACTTATGTCAAATACTATGGGTGAGAAATAATTTTCTATTAAAATACCAATTCTTTTGAAAGAATGTTACAAAGTTCAAAACCATTGAAACCTTTAATGTTTTTGCCTAACTTGTATCAATATTCTCAATGGTGATTCCTATCAAAAGATAGACTTCACAAAAATTTTCCAAAATAATTTTAAAATTATTTTCAAATCTTATTTTCAATTATGATCGATGGACTAAGTGGACATGACTTGTACATTATCTTTCCTCATGATTCATTTCTATGATTTAAAGAGTTTGAGTTCATTTTGATACAACATTTAATCACCTTGAACTTAACTCATTTTTCAAACATCTCACATGTGTCTAGAGTATTTCAATACACACATGTCATCCTATAGTCTTTGTGAAATGTAGATTTGGTTCTTCTCTAATCTAAGGGTTCATGCATTGTTATCTAGGCATATTCATTTTGTTGAGAATCTTGTGACGGCTAGAGGGGGAGGGGTGAATAACCTTTCATCGATTTCTATAAAAATTGTTAGCGGAAGCAAGAACAAAAACACAAACTAAAATGGAAATTAATAAGAATAAGGCTAACACAATCAATGTAATGTAGTTCGGAGATCCATTCCTACTACACGATAATCCTTAAGGTAGATCACTCCTTGCAAGTCTTCACTAAACTTCTCCTTTGGATGAGCACGCCAAGGTGGAGAAAACTTTCTTCCAAAACAATCTCTTCTTCTTACAAGATGATGAAAGTAAGCTTAGTAAGAAGAGAAGAGAGTAAAATGTTGGAGTATTAAGAATACAATCAAAGTCCCACATTGGTAAGACATGGAAAAGATCATGTGCTTATAAGATGAAAAGATATCTCCATTGGTATGAGGCCTTTGGAGTATGTCCAAAATTAAACCATGAGGGCTTAGGCCCAAAGTGGACAATTGTTAGTGAAAGCCCTAGAGTCAATCATGTGATGATTGTTGTATGGACTTTATTGTATCATATTCCTATTTATAAAGGCATGGTTATTATATTTACTTGTATTGGTGCCAAATAACTAAATATAATAATGTCCTTGAGTAGTAGGTTCTTATCTATATCAATCGATTGGTTGAATCGATAATGAGATGATATAGAGAACACTACTCTTAATCATTCCTAGTCGAGTATTAACATTCAGGGACAATGTTAATGCGTAGAGACTAGCATGTAAGTCAACACGATGACTTGATCTCACAAGTCATGGATATGAGATATCAAGTTGACACATGGGTATGCATTGGAGAATATATACTGAATGACCCGCCATGAGAAAGTATCATGGATCGTTATATGAGTGTCATATACTTTCTCATGTGGCTATTAGTATGACTATTAGTCCTTAGACCTGAAGTCACCATGGTTCCCTACATAAGGAGTTGCATACTTTGGCCGTCAAAACGTCCACCCGTAAATGGGTGGACTATAAAGCGACATCGGGTATGTAACAAATTATGCGGAGGGATGTGAGTGATGTAGATAGGATCTATCCCTCCTATATGACGGGGGTGACATCGATATTCTTGATAGAGTGAGACCACGAAGTGCATGGTCATGCCCAAATGAGTCAATATGAGATATTGAGCTCATTTGATTAGAGTGAGTCTACTTGGAGATCAAGATTTAGATTGTACCGAGGATGACACGGTCTATGCCTCGATTGGTCAATCTAGATGTCAAGGATAGAGAGACATTGTCACATATTGTGAGAGTCACAATTAGTAGTCACAAAGGTGATGTTGGAGCTCAACATTCTTGTAACTTGGGTAGCAATGATGTATTGCTAGATACCGCTCATTGCTTATGTTCCTAAATCCGTTTAGGGACATTGCCAACATTACAAGAACCTATAGAGTCACACACATAAGAGCAATTAGATGGAGATTAGGTTCATATGATGAACCATGAGGATTAGGTTCATGGGATGAACCAAATTGGATTAAGAGTAATCCAAATTAGACTAATTGAGTTAGACTCAAGTTGATTCAAGTGTTGAATGAGTCTAATTTAGATTTGATTCATCAAATCAATTTAAATTAAATGAATAGAGATTCATTAAATTAAATTGACTTGAGTCAAGTGGTTAGATTTGATCAACCATGGGAGATTAGAGGTCAAGTTTGACTTGACTTGAGAGGGAAGATGAAAGGTCAAGTTTGACTTGACCAAATGCCATGTCATGATGATGACTTGGCATGGCTGGCCAATGATGATGCTCCACATCATCATTGACTTGGTCAATTGGTGCCACATCATGAGGGAGACCAAGGGTCATGGGAGTTACATGCATGCATGTAACCCCCCTTCCATGAAGTGGTCGGCCACTTTAGGGGTTATGATGATGAATTCATTTTGGTGAGTTACTCATTCCATCATCTTCTTCCTTGGTGCTCTTCCTCTCAAGCTCTCCCTCTCCTTCCTCTTCTTGCCGAGATCTTCTAGGAGTGCTAGCACACTCAAGTTTGTCTCTTTCTCCACCTATTGCTTGTGTGGATACCAATAGAGGAGTGTGCACTTGACACTCTCGAGTTCCGACGAACTTTTGGATGAGCGGGATTTGCGAAGGGCGTCGCATCGAGGGTAATGATCTCACCTCTTAGATCTAAGGTAGATCTAGGGTTTTTAGTAAGCACATACATGTTTTATTTTAATATATCTTTGGACGGATCCGTGGCCGGGGATTCCGAGGTTTCCGCAACGCAAAAAGCAGTTTTTGCGGCTCGAAAAAACCCAACAGTGGTATCAGAGCCACGTGCGAAGCATGTATGTGTTTCATTTTTGTAATTTTTGTATTAGATATAAAAATTACAGATTTATATGTTTCTGTAAATTTCCTAATTTTATAGAATTTTTGGGTATTTTTCGTGTTGGGACACTTGTAGGCTTCAACCGTCGAGAAAAACTCTCCGAAACGGCGAGTTCTCGCTTTAGGTTTTTGGGAAAGTGACTTAAGTCACTGTAGGATCACAGTAGGGACACTCGCAAAGTTAATTTTGTGAGTATGGGCGCTGCCCCTATCCCCGAAAGGGGCTTTGTCACGCGATCGCGCTCGGAAATCGCTTAGCGGGACCGTTATGGAGAGGTGACTCATTAATTTGAAAAAAAATTAGGAAAAATTATAGAAATTTCTGTAAAAATACATAATTTATATTTATGTATAATTCTGTGATTTTCATGGCCCAATGACCCCAATTTGATTGGATTATATGTGTTGTAATTCATAATACGGTCTGCGTGTCGTTTTGTGGTTGTGCGTGTTGTATAGTGTATGCGACCTGTGTGTCGTACCTCTTCTTTTGATATTCTAGTTGTAAATAGTTTTAGACTCAAATGTAACTCGATTTTCATATTTTTAATGTACAAAATGGAGCGGTGGAAAGTCCACTCGAAGACGAGATTACGAGAAGGGTGACGACGACACATGACGGTCAAAGGAAGCGCTTGGAGAAGCCGCTAGCCTTAGGTTGACTGTCCGATCTCCTCATTGGCTTGAGAAAATCGTAGTAGGGCCATGACTATATCACATTTAATTTTATATATATATATATTTAATTGATTTTGCTTGTATGTATGTGATGTATGCTAGTAGAATAATGCTTGTTTGTATATGATGCATGCTAGGATAATTTTCTTGTATGTATATGATGCATGCTAGAATAATGAATGTATGTATGTGATGCATGCAAATATAGGATAATAAAGGCCTAAATGCGTATAAGATACACATTACGATTAGATTAGATCATAATCGAATCAAGTCGAAAATGCCTACCGAGCCTTGATACCCATCACTACCTCGATCATTTGTTGTTGTTGAATCTGCCAAAGAAGAGCAATGCATATTATCTTGGTAGGGTGCGGAGGGACAATCTTGGTCCCGCCTATCATGCTTGGGTTAGAGTAAGCTCAATTAGATTGAGCAAAACTAGTTAAACTCAATTGGATCGAGTAGAACTATAGGCATATTCCAATCGTTGGAAAGATAGGTTAAGATCGCATTTACACTAAATCTTGGGCGATTTAGCCAAAGCTAACTCAAGGTCTTTTGTAAATGTGGGTCTTGATCCTATAAACAAGAGTTGCATAGAGATATAATCGGTAATGTGTTACCCACCGATCGTACTAAGTCTTGGGCGATTTAGCCAAAGCTAACTCAAGGCTTAGTATGATGTGGATCTTGTCCCACAAGAATTATAGCTAGTTTGTATGAATCTAGTAATGTGGTTTGACCACATCAATAACTTGATTCTACAAAATTCCTATAATTTAGTGGGAGCATCATTTGATTAAAGGCCTAATTAAATGATAAAAGGAATATGATATTAATTCTCTGCATTGTATGTTGTAGATAACTATGTCGACAAACAAGAACACTCTCTCTCTGCGTTCTGTCCTTGAGAAGGACAAACTCAATGGAGCAAATTTCCTGGACTGGTACAGGAACCTGAGAATTGTTCTCACCCAAGAAAGGAAGTTGTACATCCTGGAGCAGCCCATTCCGGAGGCACCTCCTACTACTGCCTCGCGAGCTGACAAAGATGCTTACAAGAAGCATCAAGATGATGCATTAGATGTGTCATGTCTTATGCTCACGACCATGAACTCTGAGCTTCAGAAGCAACACGAGTTCATGAATGCTTATGATATGGTTGGACATCTTCATCAACTATATCAAGGACAAGCTAGGCATGAGAGATATGAAGTCTCTAAGGCATTATTTGGGTCCAAAATGCAAGAAGGGACTCCCGTAGGTACATATGTACTCAAGATGATTGGGTACGTAGAGAACCTACAAAGGCTGGGATTCCCACTTGGCCAAGAGCTGGCCACTGACCTGATCTTGCAATCTTTGCCACAAGCCTTCAATCAATTTGTCATGAATTATAACATGAATGAAATTGATAAGTCATTGCCTGAAATGCTCAGCATGTTGAGAACTACTGAGCTTAACCTTAAGAAGGGAAAATCTGACACCATTTTAATGGTGCAGAAGAAGAAAGGAAAGGGCAAGCCTAAAAGTAAGGGAAAGTCCCAAGCCAAGGGCAAAGGCAAAGAACTTAAACCCAAAGGAGGGGTAGCCAAGGAAGGGGCTTGCTTCCACTGCAAGGAAGCTAGACACTGGAAGCGTAACTGCAAAGCTTACCTGGAAGATCTTAAGAAGAAAAGAAGTGAGACTTCTACTTCAGGTATAAATGTTATAGAAGTCAATCTATCTATTTCTTCATCATGGGTATTAGATATCGGATGTGCATCTCACATTTGTACCAATGTGCAGGCGCTGAGAAATAGCAGGACATTGACAAAGGGTGAGGTGGACCTACGAGTAGGCAATGGAGCAAGGGTTGCTGTTGTTGCTGTAGGAACTTATGATCTATCTCTGCCCTCTGGGCTTGTATTAGAATTAGATGAATATTGTTATGTGCCTACCTTAACCAAGAACATCATTTTAGTTCCTTGTTTGGACAAGAAAGGATTTTTATTTATAATAAAGAGAAAATGTTGTTCAGTTTATTTAAATGATATGTTCTATTGTAGTGCACCTCTAATGAACGGACTCTACTTTCTAGACTTAGAGAGCCCTATCTATAACATAAGTACCAAGAGGTTCAAGACAAATGAGTTGAACCAAACCTATCTCTGGCACTGTCGCTTAGGTCACATAAATGAGAGTCGCTTATCTCAGCTCCATAAGGATGGGTTGCTAGACTCATTTGATTTTGAATCATATGAGACATGCGAGTCTTGCCTTTTAGGCAAGATGACCAAGACTCCCTTTAATGGACACAGCGAAAGAGCAACAGATTTGTTAGGACTTATACATAGTGATGTATGTGGTCCTTTCAATGTTGCTGCTAGAGGTGGTTACAGGTACTTCATTACATTTACTGATGACTTCAGTAGATATGGTTATGTGTATCTCATGACACACAAATCAGAATCCTTTGAAAAGTTCAAAGAATTCAAGAATGAAGTACAAAACCAGCTTGGCAAGAGTATTAAGATACTTCGATCAGATCGAGGTGGAGAATACCTTAGCCATGAGTTTTGTGACTATCTAGCTGAGTGTGGGATTCTATCCCAACTCACTCCTCCTGGAACACCACAGTGGAATGGTATATCTGAAAGGAGGAATCGTACCCTATTAGATATGGTATGATCTATGATGAGTCACACAAATCTTCCTATATCCTTTTGGGGATATGCTCTAGACACAGCAGCCTTTACCCTTAACCGTGTACCATCCAAGGTTGTGATAAAGACACCATATACGATATGGACAGGAAGAAATCTCATGATGTCTTTCATGAGGATTTGGGGTTGTGAGGCTTACGTTTGACGTCAAGTCTTAGACAAACTGGGACCCAAATCTGATAGGTGCTATTTTGTTGGATATCCCAAGGATACAAAGGGATATTACTTCTACATTCCCAGTCAGCACAAAGTGTTTGTGGCAAAGACTGGGGTTTTTCTAGAAAGGGATTTTGTTTCTAGAAAAACTAGTGGGAGTACCTTCGATCTTGAAGAAATTCAAGATAAGGACCATAGCACTGAGGCCTTGATGGAGGTTGAACAGGAACCACAAAGTGTTGTGGGTGATGAGGTTGTTGCACAAAGAGTTGTGGAATAACCACCTGTTCAGGTAGACCTACCTCTTCACAGGTCTGATAGGGTACGTCGTCAGCCTGAGAGATACTCATTTCTCTTGTCTGACCATGATGACGTTATGCTCATTGAGAATGAGCCTACCTCCTATCAGGAAGCTGTGATGAGCCCAGATTCTGAGAAATGGCTAGAGGTCATGAGATCCGAGATGGAATCCATGTACACTAACCAAGTATGGACTTTGGTTGATCCACCTGAAGGGGTCAAAACCATTGGGTGTAAGTGGGTCTTTAGGAGAAAGACTGACATGGATGGACTTACACATACCTATAAGGGCCGATTGGTGGCTAAAGGTTTCAAGCAAATTCATGGTATTGACTATGATGAAACCTTTTCTCCAGTGGCGATGTTTAAGTCCATTCGGATCTTGCTTGCTATTGCAGCATACCACGATTATGAGATCTGGCAGATGGATATCAAAACCGCATTTCTGAATGGAAACTTACTCGAGGATGTGTACATGACACAACCTGAGGGTTTTGTAGATCCACATCATACTGGGAAGGTATGCAAGCTGTAAAGGTCCATTTATGGGCTAAAGCAAGCTTCTCGGAGCTGGAATCTTCGATTCGATGATGCGATCAAACAGTTTGGTTTCATCAAGAATGAAGATGAACCCTGTGTCTACAAGAGGGTTAATGAGAACACAGTTGTCTTCCTTGTATTGTATGTGGATGACATACTACTCATTGAGAATGACATCCCTTCGCTACAGTCTGTGAAGACTTGGCTCGGGACGTGCTTCTCAATGAAGGACTTATGTGAAGCAGCCTGTATTCTAGGCATTAAGATCTATAGAGATAGATCTAAGAGATTACTTGGCCTAAGTCATAGTACATACATTGACACGGTATTACTTCGGTTTGCCATGCAGAATTCCAAGAAAGGACTTCTACCGATGTCACATGGTGTGAGTCTTTCGAAGACTCAAAGTCCCTCTTCTAGAGAGGAGAGAGACCGCATGGATAAGATCCCTTACGCATCTTCTATAGGATCTATCATGTACGCCATGCTATGTACTCGTCCTGATGTCTTGTATGCTTTGAGCATGACGAGTAGATACCAGTCAGATCCAGGTGAGCGTCACTGGATAGCAGTCAAGAATATTCTTAAGTACTTGAGAAGGACTAAAGAATATTTCTTGATATTTGGAGGCGATGAGAGCTAGTCAGAAGGGTTAAAGATTCTGGCGATGCGGCTTCCAAATGACGGGATGATTATAGATCGCGATCGGGGTTCGTGTTTTTGCTTGAATGGTGGCGTGAGTTGGAAGAGTTGAGCGAGGACACGATTCTTGATTCTACATGAAGCCGTATATCGCTGCATCTGAGGCAGCAAAGGAGGCAGTTTGGATCCGCAAGTTCATTACTGAGCTTGGGGTGGTTCCTAGCATTGCAGATCCCATAGAGCTCTATTGTGACAACAATGGAGCGATTGCACAGGCTAAGGAACCTCGCTCACACCAGCGGACCAAACACATACTACGACGCTTCCATCTCATTCGAGAGATTATCGATAGAGGAGATGTGAAGATTTGCAGAGTATCCACAGAGGCTAACATCGCAGATCCCTTGACCAAGGCTTTGGCACAGAAAAAGCATGATGGTCACACTAGGTCATTGGGTATTAGATACTATGGTGATTGGCACTAGTGCTAGTGGGAGATTGTTAGTGAAAGCCCTAGAGTCAATCATGTGATGATTGTTGTATGGACTTTATTATATCATATTCCTATTTATAAAGGCATGGTTATTATATTTACTTGTATTGGTGCCAAATAACTAAATATAATAATGTCCTTGAGTAGTAGGTTCTTATCTATATCAATCGATTGGTTGAATCGATAATGAGATGATATAGAGAACACTACTCTTAATCATTCCTAGTCGAGTATTAACATTCAGGGACAATGTTAATGCGTAGAGACTAGCATGTAAGTCAACACGATGACTTGATCTCATAAGTCATGGATATGAGATATCAAGTTGACACATGGGTATGCATTGGAGAATATATACTGAATGACCCGCCATGAGAAAGTATCATGGATCGTTATATGAGTGTCATATACTTTCTCATGTGGCTATTAGTATGACTATTAGTCCTTAGACCTGAAGTCACCATGGTTCCCTACATAAGGAGTTGCATACTTTGGCTTCGTCAAACGTCACCCGTAAATGGGTGGACTATAAAGGCAATTACTGGGTATGTAACAAATTATGCGGAGGGATGTGAGTGATGTAGATGGGATCTATCCCTCCTATATGACGGGGGTGACATCGATATTCTTGATAGAGTGAGACCACGAAGTGCATGGTCATGCCCAAATGAGTCAATATGAGATATTGAGCTCATTTGATTAGAGTGAGTCTACTTGGAGATCAAGATTTAGATTGTACCGAGGATGACATGGTCTATGCCTCGATTGGTCAATCTAGATGTCAAGGATAGAGAGACATTGTCACATATTGTGAGAGTCACAATTAGTAGTCACAAAGGTGATGTTGGAGCTCAACATTCTTGTAACTTGGGTAGCAATGATGTGTTGCTAGATACCGCTCATTGCTTATGTTCCTAAATCCGTTTAGGGACATTGCCAACGTTACAAGAACCTATAGGGTCACACACATAAGAGCAATTAGATGGATATTAGGTTCATATGATGAACCATGAGGATTAGGTTCATGGGATGAACCAAATTGGATTAAGAGTAATCCAAATTAGACTAATTGAGTTAGACTCAAGTTGATTCAAGTGTTGAATGAGTCTAATTTAGATTTGATTCATCAAATCAATTTAAATTAAATGAATAGAGATTCATTAAATTAAATTGACTTGAGTCAAGTAGTTAGATTTGATCAACCATGGGAGATTAGAGGTCAAGTTTGACTTGACTTGAGAGGGAAGATGAAAGGTCAAGTTTGACTTGACCAAATGCCATATCATGATGATGACTTGGCATGGCCGGCCAATGATGATGCTCCACATCATCATTGACTTGGTCAATTGGTGCCACATCATGAGGGAGACCAAGGGTCATGGGAGTTACATGCATGCATGTAACCCCCCTTCCATGAAGTGGCCGGCCACTTTAGGGGTTATGATGATGAATTCATTTTGGTGAGTTACTCATTCCATCATCTTCTTCCTTGGTGCTCTTCCTCTCAAGCTCTCCCTCTCCTTCCTCATCTTGCCGAGATCTTCTAGGAGTGCTAGCACACTCAAGTTTGTCTCTTTCTCCACCTATTGCTTGTGTGGATACCAATAGAGGAGTGTGCACTTGACACTCTCGAGTTCCAGCAAACTTTTGGATGAGTGGGATTTGCGAAGGGCATCGCATCGAGGGTAATGATCTCACCTCTTAGATCTAAGGTATATCTAGGGTTTTTAGTAAGCACATACATGTTTTATTTTAATATATCTTCGCACGGATCCGTGGCCGGGGATTTCGAGGTTTTCGCAACGCAAAAAGTGGTTTTTACGGCTCGAAAAAACCCAACAACAATATCATACCATTGTGGAGATATGTGGACCTTATAGGCACTAACAATTGGTATCAGAGTCATGGTCCATGTCAAGCCATGAACCTCGAACGAAGGAAGTTAAGCTCCCATGTCCGAATCAAGAGAACCAGACATCAAGCAGGAAGTCCAGTTGGGTCGGGAGGACCGAACAACTGGCAAGAAGTCCAGCTAGGTCAGGAGGACCAGACAGTTGGCAGGAAGTCCTGGTAGATTGAGGATCAGACATCAAGCAGAGGATGTCCTTCAAGGACAGATAGGCTTGAGGGGGGTCAATGTGGTCCTTCGTTTGAGGGGGGATTGTTGGAGTATTGAGAATACAATCAAAGTCCCACATTGGTAAGATATGAAAAAGATCATGTGCTTATAAGATGAAAAGATATCTCCATTGGTATGAGGCCTTTTGGGTAAAGTCCAAAAATAAAACCATGAGGGATTAGGCCCAAAGTGGACAATATCATACCATTGTGGAGATATGTGGATCTTATAGGCACTAACATAAAAGACTTATGAGAAGGCTTGGAGAGCTTAGGATGAGAAATTTCATATTAGAGCACTAGCTCCTCGAAGCTCCCAAAACCTCTCTTATATAGATTTTTAGGTGTCTGCCCATTTCTACCTTCGCCAATCGACTGTTGTATACCAGCAGTTGACTGATATGACCGTTGAGTGAATCTAACGACTTCTGAATCCATCACGATCCGCGATCTCTCGATCGTCACACTCAATGGATACTTCATCAATCGATTAATCACTAGATCAGTCAATTAATCGCAACTCAGTCGAGTGACTTCGCTGAAAGCAATTCTCAAAAACTTTTTGTGTCGTGCTACAGTAACATCAGTCGACTGATATACCGAGCACCTCGGGTGCACGTCCAACGATTAGTCGATTGTATTATATAGTAGTCGACTACCCGAGCCTGAGTGTTGAGTGCCACTCAGACTTCCTGAGTATCGAGAACCCGAGACCAGTCGACTGGTCAACCAACCAGTCAACTGTCAAACAATTTATCTGATTATTTTTAGCTCATCAGTTGACTGGTCCAAGTATCAGTCAATTGGTACACTCCAAGTATGATCCTTTCATACTTGTAACCTTACCTTTAGCTTAGACCAACCACCTTCAAGCTCTTCCATCAGCCTCATGCCTTGAGGATCCTCCGAGTCAACAACTCCTCATCCTTGTGCTAGCCTTCAAGTGCTTCCATCATCTTTGTCACACTTTAGGGTCTTCCTTTGCCAAGGTTTACTTGGACTTATGCCTCCACAACTACACACTTGTGTTGGTGCAATTGACCTCGAGTCAAGATTAACCAAGCTCAAGTGAGACTCGAGTAGTATTTTGATGTTTGACAATGGGTTTGAAAATGCATGTGACTATACATATGATCATATGACTAGTGGATGGTTTGGGACAACCAAAATCATATGAGGGAAATTGTTAGGAGGAGATTGTTGGAGCAATCGATCTTAGGTCAAAGTTGGCCAAACTCAAGTAAGACTCGAGTGAAAGTCCAAGTATGGATACTTAGCAATGGAGAAGTTCAAGAATGGATTCTTGGCAGGGGAAAAGTACAAGTGTATAGTCTTGGTCGTGTAAGTTCAAGTGTGTAGTATTGGATGAAAGTACAAGTGTATAGTCTTGGTCGTGTAAGTTCAAGTGTGTAGTATTGGATGAAAGTCCAAGTATGGATACTTGGCAAAGGAAAGTCCAAGGGTGTAGCCTTGGCCGTGTAAGCCCAAGAGTGGAGTCTTGGCAGTGCACCTGTTAACATGACAAAGCTTATAGAAGAACTTGAAGGCTAGCATGAAGGGTGAAGGAGTCATGGAGGACCCAGATGGACCTTCAGGGTGTGAGACTGATGGAAGTGACTTGAAGGCTTAAGTCTAGGCTAAGGATACCCGGTAGCATGACAAAGCCGATGGAAGAACTTTAAGGCTAGTGCAAGGGTGAGAAGTCATGAACTCGAACCAAAGGCGCAAGGTTGATGATGTTAGGGCAATCGACCCGTGATATGGTTTTGATGTGTGTGACAAAGGGTTTAAGTTAGGATGATTGCAATTTGATATGTGCGTTGGAGTCTTGCAGAACTTAGTAATTTGCACATGGAGCTTAGGCAAGTGTCACCGCTCACAACCTCATGCTTGAGTCAGAGAAGGAGCATTGTAGAGTCGTGCGCTTGATGCTGCCGAGGGACCGCCGGACGAGATAACTTGAAGCGAAGCCAAGGAAGCAGACTTCGAGGTCAAGAGACGCGAAGGAGCATTGCAGAGTTGGGCACCTGATGCCGCCGAGGGACGTGGATGTGAACGAAGAGAGCTTCGGCGAGGGACTTCGAGTGAGATGAGAGAATGAGTGAATTGTAAGTAGATCATTAGGTGAACTTGGCCGAATGGCTGAGTGTCGAAGACTCGACTGCAAGGGTTGAGGTTTACTCGACCGCCGGAAGCTCAAACGGATGTTAAGTTTTAGTTTCACACGGCACCAGTCGATTGCCATGTCATGGCAGTCGACTGCTCCAAGTCAAACAGAGTTTCGACTGGTGTTAGCTGCTGATCAAGTCGACATCAGTCGACTGCTCAATGGAAGCAGTCGACTAATCGCATTATGCACGGGCACAAAATCTAGTCGAGCTCGTGGGTCACTCGATTGGAAGTCGACATCAGTCGATTGATGAAAGCATCAGTCAACTGATCATGTGACTGTTGGAGAATCGACCACGGATCCCGCGAATTTGGTCTGGTCAGAAGCCGTTGGAGTCGACATCAATCGACTGATGAAGGCATCAGTCGACTGATAGTGCTCAACGGGAAGAATTGCTTCCTCTCTATAAAAAGAGAGGGTGGGGGCTTATAGAGGGTTAATCTTCATTCTCAAAACATTCTACTAAGTGCCCCACAAAGCTCAAACTCCTTCTTCTAGTTTTCTTTCATATTTATTGTAAAAGAAGGAGTGATCTCTTGTTGTAAAGGTTTACCTCCACCTTGCTTGGGCTAAAGGGAGAGACCAATAGTGGATTGGTTGCGAAGTGATTCACCGGGGATGAATCGCACTGTGGATTAGCGGCGAGACCGTGAACCACGTTATATCTTGTTTGTTAGCATTGTTTATCTTTTGTTGTTTCTTAATTGTCTTTGTTTTATATTTTCGCTTGCGCTAACGTTACTTGTAGACAATTAAAAATGACCTCCGCTCATACGACGAAAGAGGGCTATTCACCCCCCTCTAGCTGGCCAACCGTGTCCCTACAAGTTGTATCAGAGCCAAGGAAGCTTGTCGACGGACTAACCGCTGCTACAAGCACAATCAAGGATGGTCGGCTCTAACATTCATCCACCGAAGTTCGAGGGGGAATTCACTTGGTGGAAGAAGCGAATGGAGGTATTCTTTGAAACCGATTTCGATATTATGCATATAATGGAAAATGGTTTCGAGATGCCTAGGGATGAAGAAGGAGAGTCATTGGAAAAATCAAGGTGGAGTAAGAAGCACAAGTGAGGGGAGCTCAAGTGAAGGGGGAGCTTCATCCTCATCATCATCGGAATCGGAGGAAGAGGACATGGAAACTATGGTAACGAATCTCTCACCCATTAAAATAGTTTCCATGATTTCTATCCTTACTAAGGACTTATTTAGGGCAAAGAAGAAAAATAAATGCATGCTAAATCAAATTAAGGATTTAGAAGAAAAACTAGAAAAGGCATGTTCAAATATTAATATTTCTTCTAGTCATGATAATGCATGCTCACATGATGACTATATGTCATTTGATGTTAATGATGCATGCATTGAGGAAAATAGGATGTTAAGGGAAAAGGTAGATCATTTGACCAAGGCCCTAGAAAAGTTTACAATTGGCTCCAATACCCTTAATATGATTATAGGGAGCCAAAGGGCAAGTTTCAATAAGAAAGACCTAGGATATAAGGAAAATAAAAATGAAAAGGCCTATAAATGTTTAATTTCTAGGGGTCAAGATAAAAAGAAAACAATAGCTAGAAAATGGATCCCTAAGGAATTTTTAGTGAACCCCATAGGAAAGAATTTGTTTTGGGTTCCTAAATCCATCCTTAAGGGTTAGAAAAACCCTAGGATAGTCAATCATAGAGGATTTCACCTATATCTTATTTTTTGGTTGACTTAGGATGGCGGGACAAAATTTTTGAAATAGTGTTGGGTGATGATAATGCACCCTTAAATAGTTTAAATCATGCTCAACACTTAGTGTTATTTGATACTCATGACCTATAAATTTTTAGCATAGTGTTGGGTGATGATAATGTGCTCATAAATTGATAATAATGCTTAAATCATGATAGTTAATATAATTGTTATATATGCTTGCAATCATGATTTATGATCTTGATATTTGACATATAATCATGGGCATTAGGGTTTAAATCATGCTTTGGGTGATACTTGATTTATTATCATAATTCATACCTAGTGCATGATTATAATTTGATAAATACATTTGTTTCATGGTCATAATGTGAAATCAATACATATATGTCTTTATGATCATGTGGTATGTTAGGATGATACTTAACCTTGTGTAGAATTGCATGAAATTAATGGTTAAGTATATATAAATACCTTTAGGATACATCTCACACTCACCATAGGCTACCTTGATTGAAAACTTAGCATGAGTGAGATGATAGGATGATACTAATGGTTCACTAATGTCTATGACATTTAGATGGTCATTTAAAGTATCAAAATAGAAATAATAGACCAATCATGGGGAAAGCTTATGTCTAATTCATAAACATATTGCCCAAAGATCATGGTTGGATATTTCATATGTTTTCAAAATAATTTCTTACTTTAAAATCTGTGTGTTTATGTTTTGAAACAATTGAAAGCAAAACTAGGTGTTAAAATTGATACAAACTTGATAAAAAATCTAGTTATTTTTGAAGCTTTTGGATTTTTGGCAAATCCTTGAAAATATAATGATTTTTCATGGAAAACTATTTTTCATTGATAAATAACCCTAAAAGAAATGTGTTCCCCAAATTTCACAATTTTTTGAATTGTCTGGAATTTTTAATGTATTTCTGAAATTCACCCTGAAAATCAAAAAAATCCGAAATCAGAGTGCCAGTCGACTGCCCGACTGATAGCATGCCCAATAACCTTCGTTTATCAAATTTAAGGCATGTTTTGGTAATTTTTGTTCCCTAGAGTTGATGTCATGCTTATATAAACCTTGTTTAATATTTTTGATGGTGTCAAAGGGGGAGAAATATTTATGTTTATGTAAGGAGGAATTGTATTTACATGCTTTAGGGGGAGTTTCATGTATTAAGGGGGAGAGTTGCTAATCATGTTATCTACATGCTTTCTTACCTTAATATTTTTATCAAATGTTTACCTAACTTAAACGGATTGTCACACATAAAAAAGGGGGAGATTGTTAGGGCAATCGACCCGTGATATGGTTTTGATGTGTGTGGCAAAGGGTTTAAGTTAGGATGATTGCAATTTGATATGTGCGTTGGAGTCTTGCAGGACTTAGTAATTCACACATGGAGCTTAGGCAAGTGTCATCGCTCACAACCTCGTTCTTGAGTCGGAGAAGGAGCATTGCAGAGTTGTGCGCTTGATGCTGCCGAGGGACCGCTAGACGAGATGACTTGAAGCGAAGCCAAGGAAGCAGACTTCGAGAGCAAGAGACGCGAAGAAACATTGCAAAGTCGGGCGCCTGATGCTGCCGAGGGACGTGGTCGCGAACGAAGAGAGCTTCGGCGAGGGACTTCGAGTGAGATGAGAGAATGAGTGAATTGTAAGTAGCTCATTAGGTGAACTTGGCCGAATGGCTGAGTGTCAGAGGCTCGACCGCAAGGGTTGAGGTTTACCCGACCGCCGGAAGCTCAAACGGATGTTAAGTTTGAGTTTCGCACGACACCAGTCAACTACCATATCATGACAGTCGACTGCTCCAAGTCGAACGGAGTTCGACTGGTGTTAGCTGTTGATCAAGTCGACATCAGTTGACTGCTCAATGGAAGCAGTCGATTGATCACACTGTGCACGGGCACAGAAGCTAGTCAAGCTCGCGGGTCACTCGACTGGAAGTCGACATCAGTCGACTGATGAAAGCATCAGTCGACTGATCATGTGACTGTTGGAGAATCGACCACGGATCCCACGAATCCGGTCTGATCAGAAGCCGTTGGAGTTAACATCAGTCGACTGATAGTGCTCAACAGGAAGAATTACTTCCTCTCTATAAAAAGAGAGGGTGGGGGCTTATAGAGGGTTAATCTTCATGCTCAAAACATTCTACTAAGTGCCCCACAAAGCTCAAACTTCTTCTTCTAGTTTTCTTTCATATTTATTGTAAAAGAAGGAGTGATCTCTTGTTGTAAAGGTTTACCTCCACCTTGCTTGGGCTAAAGGGAGAGACCAATAGTGGATTGGTTGCGGAGTGATTCACCGGGGATGAATCAGATCGTGGATTAGCGGCGAGGTCGTGAACCACGTTATATCTTGTTTGTTAGCATTGTTTATCTTTTGTTGTTTCTTAATTGTCTTTGTTTTATATTTCCGCTTGTGCTAACGTTACTTGTAGACAATTAAGAACGACCTCTACTCATACGACGAAAGAGGACTATTCACCCCCCCCCTCTAGCCAGCCAACCGTGTCCCTACAGATGAAAGTGGCTTTAAGGCTTAAGTCTAGGCTAAGGGTGAGTGTCAAGTATAAGGGGATCATACTTGAGTTAAACCTCAGTTCTGAGATTTACTAGCCAATTGGAGCTTGGTTCAATCGACTGATGGGTTAAATCAATCAAACAGATTGTTTGGCAGTCGACTGGGGTTATGGACAAGTCGACTGATCAAGCGCTCAACACTCGGAAGCTCAGATTAACTCGGGTAGTCGACTGGGGTTTTGACTCAGTCGACTGATCGAGTAATCGACTGTGGCTCGACTGCTGCTATGGCTCTGGCAGTCGACTGGTGCTTGCACCAGTCGATTGGCCATTGCAATCAAATGCTAGGGTTGAGCAATCGACTGACCTTAAGTGGGTAGAACACAAAATATTTCTGAGTCGACTGATGGTTATGTCAGTCGACTATGCTAGGCGACTGCTGGGTTGGGGTAGTCGATTGATCGACTATTTATGACGTTAATTAGTCCATTGTGAGACATTGGTCAAGCGAGCAGTCAACTAGTGGGTAAGTCTAGTCAACTGCTAGGTGAAAAAATAGCCCAAGATGAGTTATAAAATGAGGTTACAATGGAGGAATGAAAATGCCAATTCTTAGAGCTCTTGGAGGGGAATTATTGCTGTGTTCCAATCCTCTCAAGCCATTCCAAAGGAACCAAAAGCAAAGCGATCAAAAGCACACTTGTGTGAAGTGTTTGGTTTAAGTTTTCTCATTTCTTTTTTACACTTATATTTTGGTTGTATTTTTTCATTGTAAAGCCATTATAAGAGGTTCCTCCACCTCCGGATTATTTTCGAGAAGGAGAAAGTTAGTGGTAGTGCATCACTAGAACTCACTCTAGAGCTCGACCATGGAGTAGGAACTAGGATTACGAACTACATAAAATCTCTTGTGCAGTGATTATTCTTATTTCTTGCATTTTTTTTTTGTGTTTATATTTGTATTTCCCTTGTGCACTAATGATTATAGACAAGCACGATCAAACGACGAATTGAAAATTATTATTCACTCCCTCTCTAGTTGTTAGTGTCAACCTTTAGTGTCAATCATGAGATGATTGATTATGGATCATATGTATAATATTTCATTAATAATAGACAAAGATTAATTATTATATTTACTTTATGCGTGTGTCAGCCAAATAAATATAATAATGCCCTTGAATAGTAGGTTCTAATCTATATTATATCAATTGGTAGAATTGATTATGAGAAGCTGTAGAGAACACTATACTTAAACATTCCTAGTCAAGTATTATATCAATAGACTAAGGGATATATTGATACATTGAGACTAGCATGTAGGTTAATGGATGACTTGATCTCACAAGTCATGGATATGTGATATCACATTGACACATGGGTATATATATTGGAGAATATATGTACTAAATTGACCCACTATGAGAAAGTGTCATGGATCATTATATGAGTGTCATATACTTTCTCATATGACTATTGGTATGAATAGTCCTTAAACCTGAAGTCACTACGGTTCCCTACATAAGGGGTTATGTACTTTGGTATCGTCTAACGTCACCCATAACAGGGTGCACTGTAACGGTAATTACTTGGTATGTAACGAATTATACAGAGGGATGTGAATGATGTAGATGGGATCTATCCCTCCCAAATGACGGGAGTGATATCTTTGGCCTTTTGATAGAGTATGACCACGAAATGCATGACCATGCTCAAATGAGTCAATATGAGATATTGAGCTCATTTGTTTGAGTGAGTCTACTTGGGGATCAAGAAACACAAAGATCGATAAGGGGATGACACGGTCTATGTCTCATTGATCAATCTAAGATATCAAGGATAGAAGGACATCATCATACATGATAATAGTCATAGAAAGGTTGTCGGATCTCGACTTTCTTGTAACTTAGGTAGCAATGATGTATTGTTAGATGTCGCTCATTGCTTATGCATCTAAAAGGGGGTTTAGACACATTGCCAACGTTACAAGAGCCTATTGGGTCACACATAAATGACATTCTATTTTGGAGATGATTTCTTTTAGTTTGACTAAAAGAACAATTGAGCAAATGGCCAAGACTTGAGTTAGACTCAAGCTGGTTGAACTTGAGTTAGACTCAAGTTAAACCATGGAAGATGATTCATCATGCAAGAGAATACCAATGGTCTTGGTATTCATGATGAGGAGATGAGAGGTTTTCATGCATTGATAAAAGAGAATACCAAGGGTCATGGTATTCATTAGGAGATAAGGGAGTTGATGGCTTGGTGGCTAAAAAGGCTTTCAACGTGAAAGCTAGTGTGGTTTTTTTGGTTTTGGGCATGTAAGCCAAGGTACAAGCCAAGAAGCTCTTCTCCTTCTTCTCCTTCTTCTCTTCCAAGTGTTCTTGGTGGTTTGCTAGGGTTGCTAGCACAACGTGACTCCAAAATTGCTAAGTGTCAGTGTGGATACTGTGGAGATACGGTTATCCTTACCGTATTGAGATCCGAGAGCACTTGGATTAGCAGGATTGTGAAGGGCTCGCATCGAAGGTATACTTCTTCTTCTAGATAATATCTAGATAAAGTAGGATAATCAAAACGACATATGTTTTGCATGGATCTCTGGAGGGATCCGGTTTATATTTTGTTTCCGTTGCGGTTGTGCGAAGTATTTACCTGCGATATTGTGAATGTCACGATTCGGAATTTTCCAACACTAGCGACACCAAAGGTCCTAACAACTTAGACTTACACTACTAAGTCCTCATTCCTGGACTCTCCTTGTCAAGATTCACTTGGACTTGCACCGCCAAGACTACACACTTGGATTTACATCGCCAAGTCCTCATCTTTGTATTTTCTTTACCAAGTCTTCACCCTTGGACTTTCTTTGCCAAGTCTTTACCCTTGGACTTTATTTATACCTATCACTTAAAATTCATATTAGATCACCAATATTGCCTAACTTAAACTTGATTATCCAAACATCAAAAGTAATTAATAAATATTTGGGTCATTCTTGCACCAACATTCTCCCCATTTTTGATGTTTGACAATCATTTAAGTTTGGTCTTTAAATATGCAATAAAACATAGTATAAAAGCACATATGTAACCACTATTGGTGCAAGGGCACCAGATAATCAAACCTAGGTTTTGATTATGGTAAAGATCCAAAATTAAGGTCATATTGTTGTCTCATGAGCTGAATTAAATGTGCAGGAAATGATTAAGCTAAGTCGAAGGTCAGCGACACCCAGAGAATCCCGAGTCAGGAAACCGTGGTGGTCGGGCGACACCGAAAGAACTTCGTAGGAGTCAAAGAACCCAGGTGAAGACCGGAAGGAAAGCGACAGGTCATAAGGGACCAGAGGTAAGCACGAGTGCGAAGAGAGATGGTAAGGTCGTATCCTCTGTACGGGGACGACCGTAGGTGGCGATCCGACTAAGACTTCCAATGGAAGGTCTAGGTCGAGATCGGACGGTAAGAAACCATCGCATTTACCATTTTCCGTGCTAACCTCTTACTTCAAGGAAGTGGCCAGGCTGACAGTCGACTGCTGGATATTAGCAGTCAACTGTTGCACATCAGTCGACTAATGAAGGGTATCATTCGACTGATGGCGACGAATTAGCCTTGTGTGATAGGTCAAAAAGGATAACATTTGATGTCGCCACTTCGCGATAAGATAAGGTGTCACCTCATGATAAGTTCCAAAAGTTGAGGATTTGCATCGAAATTTATTCCAAGGCACAGGTCTATAAAATGAGGGGAGGACTCCAACACAAACATCATCAAACTTATTCTTAAGTGCTCCTACAGCGCTAAAGCTCTAACGCGGTCATAACGCCGATGCAACGCCAAGCTTGCAACTTCTTCGTCGGCAGCAGCAAGTTTGTTTCTATTTAGTTATTGTATTCATGGTTTTAATCGTAACGAGGTGAGGTAGACTTGTTGCCTCATCCTCGTGCTTCCGGTTTTTGTGATCGTTGTCTCCTACCTCCAACGAGGAGAAGCCTCTATAGTGGATTGCCCCTTCGTACGCGGTCAAGGATCATGGGGCCTTGGATTAATAACTGTTGGGTTGTGAACCAAGTAAAAACAAACTTATGTTATTTATTTTTCCGTTGTGCATCTCTGTGTTTTAATCAAACGAATGAAAAGATGAAAAGATTTTACACTCACTATTCACACTCCCCCCTAGCGACGCTTTCAATCCAACAATTGGTATCAGAGCGGGGGCGCTAAAATTTGATGTAACCACCAATCTAGTAAATTTTTTATTTTCTTTTCATTTTGTTTTTGGGCTTTTGGTTAATTCTTCTCCCGCACTACTAATCCAAGACGAAGTCTTGGCAATTTGCATTTTTGTTTTTGTGTTTGTAAGTATCTATTCGCTTTTGGAGTAGCCGACAGTAAAACGAGCATAACTTTTCATACAAGTGGACCCACAAAATGTGCTACCCATCGAATCGAAGCTCTCTCAGAGATCTACATTTATGAGGGTTTACCCTCATAACAAGCTATTTTCATCCCCAAAAAATGACATTTAGTACCCTTTTGAGGACGTCGAAGGTCGTAAGTTTCTAGTTTTTATTTAGTTTTTTATTTTTCCGTTTATTTATTTTTATTTCTTATTATTTCCTG